>OY977949.1:21655937-22938488 GCA_963854355.1 Epinotia brunnichana
TTGTCGAGACGCGCAATGCACTGTGGTTAGTTGGGATCACGCGCAATGAACAGATAAAACGCAGTCGCTTAAGACCAAAGTCGTGGCCAGGGGGTCAGGCTTCACTGGCTTCAGGTGTCATGGTTTATCTAAGGCCTGAATTGCACTGACGCAGCTTGCGGTGGCGGTCTATAGCAAATTAACCGCCACCGTGATTCAGGTCTAATCCACAACCGGCAAGACACCACAATCACTACCTATATCAAAGCTTTTTTCAATTTTAAATTTGCAACTGCTTCAAAACTATGAGTGATATTTTTGCAGTTCTTTCGAAACAAGATTGCTTATTCTATTACCAAAATTTTGAGATTGCTTGTTCCGAAATAATTATTCGCTATCATATTAGCGAATAATTATTTCGGAATATTTTTTATTCAATTGTCGCAAGTTGGTCCGTGCGCGGCCGAAGAGTACAAACATATCGAGGTAACGGCTAGGTACGAAACCAACTTTTGAGGGATACAGTTTTTTTCAGATTCAAAAATATGTCATATTTTACAGGTCAATATCATGCATGTCAAATACATTTTAAAATTTCTTATTGTCTTAGATGTTATATACCTATCATTATTGAATAATTTTGAAAGTGTTGTTGATTTATGAGTGGGTCAATGATATATTGGTCATAAAGTCTTCTATGCTGTAGCAAGCCATTTTTATGAGTTGCCTCAATAAAGTTGTCTTGGTAGATGGTCGGTTCGCTCTGGGCTCCTCTTGAGCACATCCTTATAATGCTGAGCTTCGCCGTTTGAGACAATAGTTTTCATGGAGGAACGGATTTTGTATAAAAACAAAAAAATGTTTGCTCTTTTGACTACTATAGTACATAATTCAGTAGATGTGGAAACAAACGACTTTTTAATGGTCTAAAAGTACACGGCTTAACTCGGTCCTCGACTGCGCGGCGCACGGGTGCAGGGGTATGACGAAAACGGGGCGCGAGTGACGTGCGGAGCCGACAGTTTTCAGTTGATATGTATTTAAGTTACAATGTAGTGATTTTCACACAATTATTTCAAGTAAACAAGTTTTAATAAAGTATGAGTACAGTCGAATTCAAAAATATGTGCACGGACAAAGTGATCAAAAATATGTTAACACGACTTTAATGTTAAGGCCATAAGCTTGCTCAGATATTTTTGAACCTTTGCGAACGTACACAAACTCGACTGGTACTACTATAATTGCCGCGTAGGGTACTGTTACGATACGGTTTCTCAGGACTTTCTTCCTTAGAATGCTTCGGTTGTGGATGAGCGCCCTGCCAAGGTTTTTCCGCGGGACTACAGTATACAGTGTGTGTATACCTTTTTAGGGTTCCGTAGCCAAATGGCAAAAAACGGAACCCTTATAGATTCGCCATGTCCGTCCGTCTGTCTGTCTGTCTGTGCGTCCGTATGTCACAGCCACTTTTTTCCGAAACTATAAGAGCTATACACTGTTGAAACTTGGTAAGTAGATGTATTCTGTGAACCGCATTAAGATTTTTACACAAAAATAAAAAAAAAACTTTAAGTTTTAGGGGTCCCCATACTCAGAACTGAAACTCAAAAAAAATTTTTTCATCAAACCCATGTGTATCTATGGATAGGTCTTTAAAAATGATATTGAGGTTTTTAACATAATTTTTTTCTAAACTGAATAGTTTGCGCGAGAGACACTTCCAAAGTGGTAAAATGTGTGTCCCCCCCCCCCTGTAACTTCTAAAATAAGAGAATGATAAAACTAAAAAAAATATATGATGTACATTACCATGTAAACTTCCACCCAAAATTGGTTTGAACGAGATCTAATAAGTAGTTTTTTTTTTTAATACGTCATAAATCGTAAACCGCAATTTATTTCACGGAACCCTTCATGTGCGCTTTTTTAAAGGGTTGACACTGCGCATGTGACACCCCTGGAGTCGTAGGCGTCCATGGGCAAAGGTGACGATCAGGCGTGTACGCTTGCCATCAATAAATAAATAAATATTAGGGGACAATCCTACACAAATCGAACTAGCCCCATAGTAAGCTCAATAAGGCTTGTGTTATGTGTACTAGACGACGATGTATTAAAAAACCGGCCAAGTGCGGTAAAACGGGTAAAATCCGTAAACGCACACACAAAACAGTGGAAATAGATGCAACACATTGATAACACGAAGTTTATGAATAGAATGTACTCATAAACCACCAGGTGAAATCGCCCAAAACGTCGGCCATATTCCATAAAATCAGCACTGGCAATAATTCCTCGAGCCGCCACAATTGCCCGTCCAATTTGGCGTAATTCGGACAGCCTAAATCAATCGCAATTTTAGTCCGGAATTATGCGGAATCATTCGCCAACTAATTGCTGAGTTCCATTCATTCCATTCATCCATTCATTTGCCTGCAATTTGTCGTGTTAAAGTGCTCGATGGATGCTTTAAATTCTGTTTTGCTTGAGTGCTAATGCATGTCACATTGCATCACTACTGAATAATAGTTAAAAACGGAGTAAAGTCGGCCATTTTCACCATGACCACTGCGAGCTAACATTACCGCATGCCTCCGAGGAGCAAATTCAACCAAACGCGGCTGACACAGCCGGATAGTGACTCTATCGTTCGCTCTATAGACTCACATTCAGCGTTATCATTGTTAAGCCACGTCCGCTGCGCCATGTTTTCGTGGTTTTTTAATGTCAATAATTTACTTTCAAAACAAAGTTTTAACCGACTTCAATTCAGTACTGCGCCAAGCCATATGAACATTTCCACATTTTTTTTCCAATTTACCACATGAACTGATTTCCGAGAACAAAATGCGTTGATTTTTAGACAAATAAACCAAATCGCTGTATGTGGGCCGATACTATTTGTGGACTTCCGTCGATTCCTTAAGGATCTCAGAATTACCTTTGGCACTTCATTGTTTGCTATTTCAACGGAATCATATCAGAATCTGTGACGTACTTATATAGTTTGAAGTACATCGTTGAGAAGTTCCACAAGCCATCTGTGGTCTTCATTATCACTTCCACTTCACCAAATTTATGGTTTCCGGATGTAAATAGGTACACGAGTTCTAATAGAAAACACCGAAATTACTACACACGTGCCTTATATATTTAAGGAGTTCCCTCAATTCCTCATGGTTCCCATTATTCAACTGGAGTTTTGAAAACAATGGGACTAACCTGGAAGCAAACACTTTCAATTAAAAAAGAATGGTACGAATCGGTTCATAAATGACAGATTTCTGAGGTATCACACATAAAAAAAAAAAATAATAAGCCCGCAGGGCAGCTTGTGGCGAGCTGTTGGGGAGTAACGATCCCACGGATCCGAGTGCTCCCGAGAGTCGGTCAGGGCCTCCGTCTCCGGTGTGTCTTCGTCGGTCAGAGTGGAACCCCAAGGGCGCCCGCAGGACTCTCAGCTCTGGCTTGCCTTCATTGGCCGTCCAGAGAGGAGTCGTCAGAGCTATATGCTCCAGGGTTGGAAGTGTTAAAGGGCATAACGCCGCGACTAACTTCGGAGAAAGCGCAGCACCACCTCTCGACACCCCTGAGCCGCTCACCCGGTGTTGCTCCTGGCCGTCTGTACGACGACGCTTCCAGGGGCCCATCTAATGAGCGGCTAGTCACCGCCTGCCTCGATAACTTTGTGTACAACAGTGTTATGGCAGGTGTCCGGACCTTTTTGCAATAGCCCAGTTTCATAATCCACCCAAATCTCATCAACATAGAACCCGTTCTCTATCCATATAACCCACAATAGCCCCAACGCCTGTTGGAACCGGTTCACGGGTATCTACCGATGTACCCGTGAATGGGTTCTAGCAGGTGTATTACATCGCATTAAATTTCGTCTCTAAAGGGCCTCTACGTGTTGGATCTATATCCCCACGCACGCCTTGCAAAGGACCGTGCTTTGTCCCGTGAATTTAAACAGGAGATACATAATAATTAGTAGATTGTTAACTGTGGGCGACAGAATGTAGTTTGTGAAATGTAGGACCTACGGGTCACGAAGAGAAAGGGTGTTGTATAGTATGTGAACGATAAGGCCTACGAGTCACGAAGAGAAAGGACGTGTAACTATAATTCCTTCACATAAGGACGACAATTGTGCCCAGATTAAGCTCCTAAAGCAAACGGCTCATATAAGAAGCGCGTGATTTATTTAGGACCTAAGTACAATAGGTAGAGACGAAGAAAATAGCTTAAAGTAAAGATAAAGGTACCAGGTACCTCCAGTAATTATTTCATAAAGATCGATAGGGGGAGAACCCCTGATAATTGAGGGAGAGACAGCCAAATTATTTGTAAAGAAACCAACTTGAGACTATATCCCGATCTAGTCCGTCAACAAGGGACATCGGTAACTAGAGTTACGAAAAATGTGAAATAAAAATGTACACTACGTATGCATAGAGTTTTATTGCATATTATGGTGCAAGAATGGTCAAGGTTCAGGTTGATTTCTCTGATTGGCTAAAAAGACGGGAGCAAAGTCAAACTTATGCTACCACGTTAATGTAAATGTGAAAATTGACGGTCTCACCCGGCCATATCTTCGTAACCAGATAAGGTACGAAAGCAATTAAGATATCATTAGAAAGGTAAGGTAAATGCCCTTACGTATGTATACTCACTTTTGATAATCAATGTTAATTAAAGCCACTAGGGCCTGGCAAAGCCATTTCATGTTACCAAACTTAATAATTTTACGTAAATATCGATTTTCCCAATTTAAACGGGAAAAGTAGGAAAACTAATAGACATTGTAATGTATAAGCCCACAAATAGTTCTTTTAAAAGAAAATGTGTAAAAACCCTTAAGGTTCCCCTGAAAATCAGGAAAACATAAAAACTAGCTTTTCCATAGTGAAAGTGGGCGAGGTCTTTAAAATTGTATCCCCACCACTTCTGATGTCTTAGGGGTATAAAAGAGGCTATAATCGCCGGATATATTTGTGTTCGCTCAGCCCCACCAGTGGGAGCTCCTAGGAAGAAGAAGAAAGGAAGAAGTAGGGAAATTGTGATAGGAAGTAGGAAATTGTGATAGGGAAAGTTTAATCAGTAGTTTGTGACTCATTATTTTATCATACCGTTTCATTTATTTTTCGCCAAGTATTATTTTATCGTCACCCCCACCCCATCCTTCATCAGTGCAGCTCAGTCTGCGGGATTAGTGCTCCCCTAGAGCACCTGCGCTATCAGAGCGCGTTACGGCCGTTTAAAAACACGCTGAGCGGTTCAACCGCCGCGGTTCACCCGCCGCGGTTGAAACGCGCGGTTCGCCCGCCGCGGTTTTTAAACGCCCCTTGTTAGGTGACTGTGAGGTCGCGAAGGTCAAACCCAGGCCTGTCGCACATCGACCACGTCGGCGCCACGCGTCGTCCACAGTCGTTTTGGTCCTTCGAGCCGGATCTGGAGATCCAAAAAAGTGAAAGTTATAAAAAGTGATAGTACGTGTGGGTACTCAAAGAAAGTCGTTTGGAGGGTATAAAAACAACGACGATAGTAAAAACAGTGTATCTTGAAATTTGTCGCCGTGTCGCGACCAAAAGTGGTGAAAAATTAGAAATTGTGAATGTATGTATGTCACTACGGTGTGACAACAGTATTATTAAGTGCGCGTGCACTGAAAAGCCACAATGAAAGTGGTCTAAATAGGCAGAATTAAGCCAAAATTATGAACCGAACGATTCCAATGAGGCCAGTCAGGAGCGAGCTGACACCATATCACAACTACGTCCCTAGAACATGGCTCGCCGAGTCAGCGGCGTACGGCGCACACACTGCGCACGCCGCACGGGTTGCCAGGAAAAAGCAACCGGAAAAAGATGCCCGAGACGCGGTCTGGGAGCAATGGCTGAGGAGAAGAATGCCAGCCCCTATGAGTATCGACGATACTAGAAGAGCCGACACCCAAAGAGGGGCGGCCCCCGCAGTTTTATCAAACATGGACGTGACAGAGTCCCCATATGAGAAAGCGGATATTTCGTGGCGCATAAAAGCAGAGAACCGGCTGCAGCGGCAGAACGAATATGAGAGCATACCCCTTGGAACTTACCAGAGAGGGATCCTCAAATACCCCCTGACGGGGGGAGCGCAGGTCGGCAAGATGAGAAAGAGAGTCACGTTCGCGGAACCACTGACGACATGCCGGCCGGAATCACAACAGTCAACCGAAAGTCGGTTATCGGCGACACGCCAGCAGGAGCTCGAACGAGAAGAGAGCGAGCAACTAGCCAATTTACGGCAAAAAGAAATGCTGCAACAAGCAGCACACCAGGAAGAAATAAGGAAAATAGACGCCGGCCTTAAACAAGAGTTACGAAAAATGGAACAAGAATCCATAAATAGGCAAGCCCTATTAAAGAGGGCACAGCAAGAGGAACACGAGTGCTGGCTAAGAAATGCCAACGAGAAGCTTATGGCCACTGCGGAGCGTCACCGACGCAACACCGCATCAAAGTCGGAGCCCGCCCAGCAGACAGAGCCGCGGCGGCACGACGAGTTGCCGGAAGTCGTTGACTTCGGCACATCTAGGGAGCCCCAGCAAGGGGGGCCCCCCACGGCTGACAATCAGTCATACGGGCACCTACAGACCGCTGGTTGCGGTGCCCCACCGTCCGGACCACCACCGGAAACCTACATCGCGCTCGCCATGGCTGAGAAACATCGCCAACGCGACGCAACACCCACGCCAGAGCCCGCCCGGCCGACAGAGCCGCGACAGGGCGACGCCTTGCCGAAAGTCGCTGACTTCGGCATAGCTACAAGGCCCCAACAAGAGGGAGCCTACTTGGATGACAGCCAGTCGTCCGGGCACCCGCAGACCGCCAGTTGCGGTGCCCCGCCGTTCGAAGTTATAAATACAAGCGCCGAGGTGGCGTTCGCCGTGCACAGCAGCACAGAAGACATCACAGTGTCTACAATCATGGCCCCAGGAGGCGCCATGGCCCGCCTCATCACTGAACCGACCCGCGGTCGCCCGGGGTCGGTCACGGCCACTCTTAACATATCGGCCCCCGGACCAGCGGGGTCGATCTCCACCGCGACGCACGAGAGTGCTGCGGTCGCCAGTTGCGGAAGGGCGAGCCAGCTCGCCATCACAAGCACTGCACACAGCGGGACATCGTCGGCGGCACAGCGCAAACGGCGCCCCGCCGACCCGCCAACCTTCGCGACGCGAGAGGCAGCGACTAGTAGTGTCGCTAACACGAAGAAGATCCGCCGGGACGCGCAGTTAACACTGCATACCGGCAATAATGGACAACCCCCGGCTCCGCCGGAGCCGCCGGATGACGCAGCGCCTACAAGGCCTGCTCAAAACAAGAAGAAGAAGGTGAAGATTAAGATCGGCGTTTGCAGGGTCATCGCCGACCCCGCCGACCCACCACGCGATGGGGGGTACCGGCTACCAAGTGAAAATGTGTTGTGCTGGTCGCTCAAGGGCCACATAAGGTAATTAAAGAAAAAATGTTAATGGTAAAGACAGTGAATGAACATGACAGTGAAAGTGATTAAAAGTGTTATTAATGACGAATCGTGCCGTAAGACTTTAATGTAGACTGTCGCTTACCCTTGCAACCCAGTATGTATCTGCGATACATACCGGCGGGGGCATTGTGGGCGACAGAATGTAGTTTGTGAAATGTAGGACCTACGGGTCACGAAGAGAAAGGGTGTTGTATAGTATGTGAACGATAAGGCCTACGGGTCACGAAGAGAAAGGACGTGTAACTATAATTCCTTCACATAAGGACGACAATTGTGCCCAGATTAAGCTCCTAAAGCAAACGGCTCATATAAGAAGCGCGTGATTTATTTAGGACCTAAGTACAATAGGTACAGACGAAGAAAATAGCTTAAAGTAAAGATAAAGGTACCAGGTACCTCCAGTAATTATTTCATAAAGATCGATAGGGGGAGAACCCCTGATAATTGAGGGAGAGACAGCCAAATTATTTGTAAAGAAACCAACGTGAGACTATATCCCGATCTAGTCCGTCAACAAGGGACATCGGTAACTAGAGTTACGAAAAATGTGAAATAAAAATGTACACTACGTATGCATAGAGTTTTATTGCATATTATGGTGCAAGAATGGTCAAGGTTCAGGTTGATTTCTCTGATTGGCTAAAAAGACGGGAGCAAAGTCAAACTTATGCTACCACGTTAATGTAAATGTGAAAATTGACGGTCTCACCCGGCCATATCTTCGTAACTAGATAAGGTACGAAAGCAATTAAGATATCATTAGAAAGGTAAGGTAAATGCCCTTACGTATGTATACTCACTTTTGATAATCAATGTTAATTAAAGCCACTAGGGCCTGGCAAAGCCATTTCATGTTACCAAACTTAATAATTTTACGTAAATATCGATTTTCCCAATTTAAACGGGAAAAGTAGGAAAACTAATAGACATTGTAATGTATAGCCCACAAATAGTTCTTTTAAAAGAAAATGTGTAAAAACCCTTAAGGTTCCCCTGAAAATCAGGAAAACATAAAAACTAGCTTTTCCATAGTGAAAGTGGGCGAGGTCTTTAAAATTGTATCCCCACCACTTCTGATGTCTTAGGGGTATAAAAGAGGCTATAATCGCCGGATATATTTGTGTTCGCTCAGCCCCACCAGTGGGAGCTCCTAGGAAGAAGAAGAAAGGAAGAAGTAGGGAAATTGTGATAGGAAGTAGGAAATTGTGATAGGGAAAGTTTAATCAGTAGTTTGTGTCTCATTATTTTATCATACCGTTTCATTTATTTTTCGCCAAGTATTATTTTATCGTCACCCCCACCCCATCCTTCATCAGTGCAGCTCAGTCTGCGGGATTAGTGCTCCCTAGAGCACCTGCGCTATCAGAGCGCGTTACGGCCGTTTAAAAACACGCTGAGCGGTTCAACCGCCGCGGTTCACCCGCCGCGGTTGAAACGCGCGGTTCGCCCGCCGCGGTTTTTAAACGCCCCTTGTTAGGTGACTGTGAGGTCGCGAAGGTCAAACCCAGGCCTGTCGCACATCGACCACGTCGGCGCCACGCGTCGTCCACATTAACCAAGGGTTGAAAGTGACCCATTACACCCGAGATATTTCTGGCGCTCGAACGAAGTGAGAGCGCCAACAGTTCGAGGGTGGAATGGGTAATTTCACCCGAGTTAAACACTCTACTTTTCATTTCGACTGTGAGGAAAGTAAAATACTACACGTATATTTTATAAAACAGGCATATTAAGAGTAATCGGTTAAAATTTAAAATACACATGCAGCCAACTTTAGAAAAGTTTAAAAAATGTATCTGATCTAATAGTTTTAATGTTATTTTTTGTATTTGTATAATTCTATAAATAAATGTACAGAATTATACGTATAATATGAAATAAATAAATTATTCGATATTATATATACCTAAATAAAATAATTAAAACTATATCCAACCTCCAACCTCTTTGCACTGGCTACTTACCACGGCCTACTAGATTATAATCGAGTAGGCCGCGACGCAACTAATCTAGAGGGCCATGCCCATGCCGAAACGTGAAAAAATAAAGTGTCATGGCATTATGGCGGGCAGCCGAAACCGAAATTTACAGAAATAATTTTAAATGTTGATTTTATGTAATTAGGAACAAAAATACCAACTGTAAAATGATTTTATCAACATCGTCGTAATTAACCCGTCGCTTAATGTACTTATAGCTGAGTTTAGATATATCTTTTATTTTAGTAATATGAAGTAACTCAATAATCCTCGACTCCGTGGCTGACCGTAACAATAAAAAAAAATTACTTTCCACCCTAGGGAAGAAAACGCAATTTTCCACCCGGCTATATGCCCATGAAAAGTCAACTTTCAGAACAGGAGAGATGAAAAATAATATACAACCGAATTGAGAACCTCCTCTCCTCTCTATCTCTCCCTGCATACGGCCTTATAGTGAAATGGTGAATTCATCCATTAAACGTATTAGACCGCAATCTATTTGTGTTTGATTAGACATTGCATTTAGGCGCTGGTATGGTAATGCTGTCCTAATTATTGAATCCTAAATCTGCCTGAAATACAGCCAACATGGTTCTCTACTCAGTTTTAAATGAAAAGGCGATTGGTTCACTTCACGCACTCGACACGTACCATTCATGAGGCGATTGAATTGCTTTGTGAATATGTATAGTACAGATATATCATAGCGCACAAGGTGCCCACAAATAATATATCTGAACATGACTGTATTGCCAAGGCGTTATGGCCACATAGACACACCTACTTTGTATTAGTGATAATTGCGAGTTCAAACATTAGGAGGACGGAGTGTGCTTTTTCGTTGCTAGTATTTTATTTTGTCACTAGGTAATCAAAATGTTAACAGACCTTCGTACTCACTATGCAAATGGACGTACGCCGTTTTTGCTCGAAGTCGTGAATATGTAACTACATTCACGAACACACTACATGCACGTATATCACGCACATACGCACATAAATATGTAACATGTAGGTATGTGTAGACCATCACAATGCCTCAGCACTGGGTAGAGCTGGACTTGGAACAAGAACTTAGAGCATGTCTAGCTCTACGTAGGGACTTATTAGCGTTTGAGTGCATGTTCGGTTGTTTTTGAGCACCTGGAATAGTGCAGATATTTTTGATACTCACTGTACTAGGGAGATGCATGCTATACATAGTCTGGGCAGCTAATATCCATGTTCACTACCTATCGAGAATAGATCATCTTATCACTTTCCTACATACACTTATTTATATATTATAATGAAAGGACAAACGTATCTTTTTAGTTTTTCTGCTGCGAATACGATCAGTGGCCAGGCTAGAGTAATATTATCTTTGGTTTCCCATACTTCTAATCGCTGAGAATAGCGGCCAAATGTTACACTTAAACGCCAACAGATTTGCAACAAAAGAGTAGAAATCAACCTTTCGTGGCATGCGAAGCTTTTATGCAATTTTGGCGTCCAAATAGTTACCACGTTCGCAAGAACGCAAGAAAAAGAATGCACTTTACCTAACTTAACAAAATATCCGCACAAAAGGGTTAAGAGGTACAAAACACACTCTACGGTAGTACAAGATACGGCTTACTGAAAAACATATTTTAGATTTTTACATTTTACTAACGTAAGTAGTCTTAATATTCTTTACCGTGACAAAACCCATTAGGCGGCCATTATCTTTGCGAAATATTGCAAGAAACACGTACCCTCATTTTCAGGATTAAAAGTGTGAAATATTTTCCAGCTTCATCGTAAAATTTAAGCCGTTCTCGGTAAACCTAACAGGTCAGTACGCATGCCTTTCGCTATGTAATCTCGGACCCGAAAGCGGTAGGTAAATAACTATTTGCGAGTGCCACGATTCGAAAACTGTATACGAATATTGGACGTAAAAATCCGACACGTGTGCAATAAGCCTAAACTAAACTCTCAAACTATATTAACTAGAACGCAGCCAAACTTTTCACAATTTCAAACAGTGACATTTCAGTTCAGTCCAAAGACTACAATATACATACTGAGATAGACAGGCAACTCGACCAAATTGAGAAGGCTTTTAATGCTTGCGTACAGCAGGCGCCATCTCTTCTGCGATACTTAAAACTTTTCTTTGAATGTACAAAACATACAAAAAGTGCGTCGGTCGTAGGGATTGAACCCCGACTCATCGACTCCAAATACCGCCGTCTATACCCCTAGGCTATTGATGTATAAAACAGGGCGAATTTCGAAATACCTTGACAGCCTAGCCTAGCAATCGCTACAGCTTCAAAGAGTTCGCCACCTATCAAGAAGGTGGCACTGTTTTCAATAAGAAACTGGATTTGCTTTAAGTTCTAAGTTCGCATAGCATGGTTCAGTCAGTATTCAAATTGTCATCAATCTAAACAAGCTTATTTTTAAAACTACCAGTACTTCTGATAAAAGATTTTCTTCAAGCCACAACCGTTTGCAGCGAGACACGACAAGATCAAATCACAGAATCAGTCTCCCAAATCCAGCCCAAATGCATAATGTGCAACAATTAATTGCTTTATTTCAAAATGGGCAATGCCTGGGGAAGACGGACCAGTTTTTGCTTCTGGGACAACACTTCGTGCCTGCCTTTTCGTGTTATGAACGTTGAGGATGAATGTCTCCTTTGCATCCCTGTGAAAGTTGGTTCTATCCTTATTGGTGTCAGCAGCCTTTTCTACGGTATTATCAGCATCGTGTATATTGTCTCCTTCGCTGCTAATTTCGGTCTTTGGAAGATAACGTATGAAAGCAAAGTAGATCTCCTTTTCTATATGATGGCAATTACTATTAATAGCTCAATGTTTTTCACTACTAGTATAATCCTCTTGTGTGGTATTTGTCAACGTAATGACATGAATCTACTGATATTTTTATGGTGTACTCTGATTCATTTGTGTATTAATGTTGTAATTAATATAGTTGCATGTATGTATTGCCTGTTCAAGCCGAACTGTTTCGAAGGTTGTGGTTTAGCGTTCATTATTCCGAATATTATTGTCGCAGCACTTTATACAATAGTATGGTGGTACTTGTTACTAGTTGTCAATCAGGCAAGGATTGATATGTGATATTATGGTATTTATTCATAAGTTTCTGTGTATTAAAATTTGTGATTTCCTATTTTTGATTCATTCAATTACCATCAAAATTGACCAGACAGCTAAAAACTCGGAGAAAATCTTTTGAAGTAAACATGAAAAGTATGTTGTCGTAAACATCAAATAGTTTATAACGACTTTTGCGACCAAATATCAAATATTACACAAACCTACTTATCCCATTAGTACCTAATGAAGATGTGTCGCGATTTTATCATATCAGGATACTTTGGCTGCTACTAGCTATTTGATGCTGACTGTTTCTAACGATGATTCCATGTTTTGTCAATAACAACATATTAATGTTGTTATTGACGAAAAACATGGAATTATCCTTTTGTACGATAAGTTTTTCGTTCGAGCAATGAAGATACATATAAGTAAAATTATGTATCATGCATATTTTAAAGTGCACTATTGTATAGTTAAATCACAATATTAAGGTTCCGCACCGAAAAGGTAAATAAGTTTCTCTCAAAAAACAAATTTTGGTATAAGCTTTTGTCGCTGACTGTACATTTTTGCATAGTCATTAACTAATCGTCGAGAGTGTCCCAATGAGCCCAACCACCACAGAATTAACTTGTGAAGTTTAGGATTTCCTATTCTTATTGCCAAATGCCTAATGTTTTATTGCCAAATAATAACATCGATTTCGATAATATTATTTCATTCCAATTTCGAACATCTCTGAAAAACAAAGAAACTTGATTTGACCTCTATTCTAATAATATCAGTCGAGATGACGTTTAGTTCGAAATTAATTGTCAATTTGCATACGAATTTGACAAATGTCGCACGTAAGTAAGACATCGAACGATATGATAGTTGGATCCGACTCTAAGTTTGTCTCTGAATTAAAAAAAAACTATGACAGCTTCAAGAAAACAACGCCGCGATGCCGTTCATAATATGCGGCTCCTGAATGCATCATGGAGGCTTATGATATGTGGATAGATAAAGTAGTGTATGTAAAGGCCTCCACACACCGGTCGCGGGCGCGGGTCGGGCGCACGTCGGGCGCGGGCCCGCGCAAGTTGTAAAACATTGAAACTACACTTCAAACACACATCGAACGCGGGCCCGCGGGACCGGTGTGTGGAGGCCTTAACTGTACATAATGACGGACAGACAGACGGACGGAGTTGCAAGATTTCCGTTTTTATCTTTTTGGTCCAGAAGCCTAAGAGCGCTCACACGACGCCGGTAGTGTGGGGGGGGGGGGCTAAAAAGGAATCCTTCGAGCGACCAGTTAAGTTAGGCAGAAAGGTTCACAAGTGGCGACCACGTACCGGAAGACGCAGCGTGGGTAGACCCCCACAAGGTGGACTGATGACCTGGTAAAGGTCACGGGAGTCCGCTGGATGTGGGTGGCGCAGGATCATTTTGGTACTCTTTGGGGAGGCCTATGTCCAAAAGCGGACGTCATGATGAAGATGATGTGCGAAAGAGGGATGTGAGAGCGAGGAGCATTGGTCATGGTGGATTATATCCTCGCACACTGCTCCACGATCTGTCACAGCTCAGCCCGGCTATTGTGTAACTTGTTTTAAGCTCACCTCAACGCTCACACACAAACAAACTAAAGTGTCTGCTAGACGGTCGCCAACACGCCCCTCCGACCGAGCGACCTAGGTCGTCACCGACCACTGTAGTATGAAAATTTGCTGCAAACAACTGTCTACACGGTCGGTGCGAAGTTGCGGACCAAGGTCGCTCGGTCGCAGGGGCGTGTTGGCGACCGTGTAGCAGACTCTTAAGCGTAAGTATAGGTCAAAGTTTCGTTAGGGTGGGGTTAGGCGCATGAGCGCGTAAAGAATAATATAACAATAACAGCCTGACCACACCCGTCGCGCCTAACGGAACTAGACCTTTTATTACGCTTAGTTACTATGAATCGCGGCGTCAAGATATATTAGTAGGTGACGGGTGAGGTGAGGTTGAAACAAGTTACAGCATAGCGGGGCTGGTAGTACGTACTATTTAATTGCTTGGTGCGACTCTGTCTGTCCGTCTGTCTGTCACAGGGCTATACAGCGTGAAGACTCACACTCTCCATCTCAGGAATCTTACCTATGCTATCGAGTTGAAATTTGAGATCGTAAGCAAGGTTCCAAGTGCATTTTTAGAGAATATTACATTTAAATTTGAAATCTACCCCATTTTAATTTCAGACATATTGGGTGCAATTTCGAAATCATATTTCATGTAAATGTTACATTTAAGTGAAGCCAGTTACTAACAAATCTAATTTAAGGGGTGAGAGATAATTTATTTTATAAATTCGCCTGCCTCATAAGCTTGGCAGCCAATTTCGTCAAATTTATCTAAATTGAATATTATATGATTGAGAGGAATTCTGCCTATCAAGTGTTAAATAAATGATGTACGAGTAGGTATACGCTTATGCGGATCGTGCGTATCTGTCAATTAATTTAGTGCTGGTCATGTTTGCCGCATGCCGAGTGAATTGTGGGCCAAGATCACCACTGAATGGCAGCCCGACAGCTCGAAACGGAGACGTGGCAGACCTCGTCGGCGATGGAGAGACGAGCTAGACTCCTTTTAAAAAGAATGGCCAGAGACTGCGGGCTTCGTGATGGCTATTCAGGATCAGGTTATCGAGACCCGCAACTATCAAAAATTCATTATAAAAAATAGAGTTTTAGATTTATTCAGGAAGTGTGCCCAGGAGAGACCATTCAACACATCACCGGAGCATGCAGATCAATAGCTCAAACTAATTACAAGCACAGACACGACCAAGTTCCCAACATTGTACATCAGAAACTAGCAATTAAATATAACTTAATAGGGAACGTGACTCTTTTTATTCTATCACGAAAATCAAAAGTATAATCCAGCATTAAAACAACTGTAGCATTAACAATATCTTATGATTAATTTTTCTGATGTTATATGCGTTTAAAATCTGCACGCGCATGCACCCCCCGAAAATGATCTATATTAAACGGGCTTATGCTATGACGTCACAGCATTATATTCTCGGCGCGTTTACTATGGAGTAAGTCATTAATTTGCAATTATCTCCACAAAATTTGCGTTTAAGTCTATACTTGTCATACAAAATATCATTTTTAATTTAATATTCTGTGTAACTGTTGTTATTTAATCGAAAAAATAAAAATGAAATTTTCGTCATTTTAACGTGAGGAAAAACTAATACAATCGTTTTTTTTTCCTATTTCTTCTTTTGTATGATATTTCTACGTATATCCGCATCGATTGAGTGCAATTTATTCGAAATTGAAGTCCCATGCAAGTTCCCCATTCCTCAGCCAGCCATTCCTTACTACAAGTATACGACTGAAAATGTGCTTGAAAACCAAACCCAGAGAATGTATTTAAATAGAGCCATTTTAATTTAACAGACCTAACTACACACTTCAATAGACCGGATATCACTGTAGTGGAAAAAATCAATAAGACGGCTCTTTTAATTGACGTAGCAATTCCAAACACCCATAACTTACAAAGTACAATAGCTGGTAAACTAACCAAATATACCGATTTAAAGGATGAAATAACCAGAATATGGAAACTGAGAAACGTCACCATAGTACCCATCGTGTTGTCCACTAAGTACAGGTGTCATCCCTCAACAGTTACATACCTCTATCAAAACCCTATCATTTTCACCATTTTCTTACATTGCAAAGCAGAAAGCTGTCATTCTAAACACTTGTAGAATAGTCAGAAAATACCTACAGAATGATTCACTTACTAACGTAGAAATCCAAGCACACCCATCAGTTACTCTTTTTCCACCCGAGTCAAACCATAGCCAAGAACATCTCTCCGATCATCACCGTCAAGATGTTCTCTCAGATCATCATCATCAAGATCTTCTCTCAAACAATCATCATCAAAATCTTCCGTCTTAATTAAAACGTAATAGGTATATGAGATGCACTTGGCTTCGGCCCGTGCTTCCCATTTAGGTTTAAAGAACTGTATTTTCTCTAAGAAATTATACATTTCACTTATGAGAAACTTAACTAATTTTACAAAACGTTTATACAATGTGCTTAACACTCTAAGCATATGTATTGTACGGTCAACCAATTTGATTTCTGGGCCGTTTCGTACCTTGTCACAGTGAAAGTCAATATGAAAGCCCCTAGAGATCTCATATCATTGTCATTGTGACAAGGTACGAAGTGGCCCAGAAATCAAATTGGTTGACTGTACCTACACAAAATAGATTATAAATTACAGTAGTACACACAATAGGTAGGTAGTTATGTAACAACATTTATAAAATCTATTAAAATATTCACTAAATCGAAATACGCTATCCAGTTTAAATTATAATAGGTCTAAGCCTGTAATAATTATACGGGGATGAGTTGAAAAGTAACACGATACTTCTTTGTTTACGACTTGTCACTGACAGGGCCAGATTTAGATATTTTTAATAACGAAGTCTTTTAATTTCCGTTTAAACATATTACATTTTTTACAATCTTTGATGTGTTTAGGAATTTTGTTATAGAACTGTGCCCCTTGATATTCTATGCTTTTTTGTCCAAATTTAGTACGCGCTGGCTGGATACATAGATTGTTGGCATTACGTAGAGGACGTAATCCTGCCTCT
The DNA here is from genome assembly GCA_963854355.1 of Epinotia brunnichana. NCBI lineage: Eukaryota > Metazoa > Arthropoda > Insecta > Lepidoptera > Tortricidae > Epinotia > Epinotia brunnichana. Next base: position 21,673,202 of record OY977949.1, read on the forward strand.
GTTTTAGTTTTAAAAGATATTTGTGAATGGATTTTTTTTCCGAGTATTTTTCTTATTAGGAGGCAAGTATTGTTAAAGTATAACTGGTTAGGATTCATAATTTTAGTTTCTGAATAAATTTTAATGCTGGGTGTGAGAAAGTCTTAACGAAAAAGTGTTTTTGTACTCGTCGATTAAAATCTGTGTATTAAGATTTCATAGAGAATACTGCAACGTCACTCTTTTCATAGTTGTAGTCCATGTTACTGTCGAAACAATCGAAATAACTGTTTCGATACGCTCCAGGCAACCAAAAAAAATTGCAAATAGAACTAAAATAAATTCTACCAATCACGTGGCTGCTTTACCGAACTGTAATGAATTGGACCAATATAATCGCTTTGATTATTGAGTTTACTCGTTGATGTCGTACGCTCGTTCATGTCATTTAAGATATCAACGAGCGTACGAGCGATAGGCTGCACTTCGTTTCAACAGTATCGAGTTTGTTTAATTAGTTCAGTTGACTCGTAGAAAATTAATTTTAATCAACTCGTACAAAAAGTATTGTTCAAAATAGTGTTATAATCACGCTTTTTAATCTCGTACCTTACTTAGGCCACTCAGCAAGCTTTGTGGCCTAAACACGGTACTCGACTAAAAAGCTCTCTATTATAACACGATTGTGAAAAATACTATTTTATGATTTTATTTTTTATGATTTTATTTTTACACCAGTATTTAGGTAAATACTGAAAAATTTAAAGAAACTAAATAATAATAATAAAATAATGTAAGTAAATGAATAAAGGGTTGGCAATGCGTTTATGATTCTTCTGATGTAACAAGTGTCCATATAGGCTACGGTGCCTGCTTACCATCAGGCTTGTTTGCCACCGTAGTTGTATAAAAAAATGTAATTTTCAACTCCAAACTAAAAGTATTCTGCGTTATCGCCAGACAGGTTACACTACGACGGTGGCAAACAAGAATACGGTCCATATATGGTAAACAGACACCGTAGCGCATCAGCGCTTGCGACTGCAGGCGCCGTAGCATGGATGGCCTTATCACGCGATAAGTGACAAGATAAAGCATCCGTCCCTGGCTGACACCGTTCGATAGAAAGAGACGACGCTGTTATCTTGTCACTTATCGCGTGATAAAGGCCATCCATGCTACGGGGCCAGATGTGTCACAATCTCACAATCGCATTGCCGAGCGCTGAGCTAAGCGCTAGGGGTAAAGGAGTGTAAGTACCTTATTTTTAACCCCCGACGGAAAAAGAGGGGTGTTATAAGTTTGAAGTGTCTGTGTATCTGTGTGTCTGTGTGTGTGTGTCTGTGGCATCGTAGCTCCTAAACTAATGGACTGATTTGAATGCGGTTTTTTTACCCGAAAGCTGATGTGACCGAGATGGTTCTTAGCTACGTTTCAACAAAATTGGATCAGCCGTTTTTGAGAGTAAAATATCGGGGGTTTTTCAACTTTTCTAAGTCGTAGCAAGTTGTAGTTATTATTACTAGTGCTTCAGTGAGCTGTAGAACACACGAGAAAAAATAAAAAAATGGCCAAGTGCGAGTCGGACTCGCACATGAATAGTTTCGTAAAATAAATTGCAGTTTAAGATTTATGACGTATTAAAAAAAAATTACTTACTAGATCTCGTTCAAACCAATTTTCAGTGGAATTTTGCATGGTAATGTACATCATATATTTTTTTTAGTTTTATCATTCTCTTATTTTAGAAGTTACAGGGGGGGGGGGGGCACACATTTTACCACTTTGGAAGTGTCTCTCGCGCAAACAATTCAGTTTAGAAAAAAACGATATTCAAAACCTCAATATCATTTTTGAAGACCTATCCATAGATACCCCACACGTATGGGTTTGATGAAATTTTTTTTTTTGAGTTTCAGTTCTGAATATTGGGACCCCCAAAATTTTCTGTTTTTTTTCGATTTTTGTGTGAAAATCTTAATGCGGTTCACAGAATACATCTACTTACCAAGTTTCAACAGTATAGCTCTTATAGTTTCGGAAAAAAGTGGCTGTGACATACGGACGGACAGACAGACAGACAGACAGACATGACGAATCTATAAGGGTTCCGTTTTTTGCCATTTGGCTACGGAACCCTAAAAACTACCTATGTATCTAATTAGGTATTGAACCTTAGGTGTCAAAGCGTACCCCGGGCTCCTTTAGGGGCACATCCGAGAATTAACGCTAAGAGGATGATGATGATGATAATTGAACCTGCTCACATAATTTCACGAGAATCGGTTGAAAAATACGACCTGAAGAGGGGAATAGCCGGACAGCGGGTCATCCGGGCATACGAAATAATTTTGGCCCAAACTAAAACTGAACTTTGTAAAAACAGTAAAAAGTCACTATTTTTTTTTTCTAAAAACACGTCTTTTTATAATTTCTGTGTGTTTCGAAAAGGTCAAATCTCAAATCTGAAGAAACGTTACTTGAATAAAAACCGAATGTTTATTTAGAGAAAGTTCCACGATCCTATTATTGAAATAATAAGCTATCATAAATATTTTATGATGAAAGTTTTATTTATTCAAGACTAAGTAAAAGAACTTTCAGGTTTTATTAAAAGTTTAGCAACTGACCCTAGCTATAATAATAGAAATAAGAATCACAAGTAATAAAGAACTTTATAGACGGTATCAGTTTTTTAAGAATACAGGTATACCTATCATAAAAACATCGCAAATCGCGTATTACAAAGAACGCATAGCCGAATAATTTAGAAACTTATAGAAATCTTCAACAATACAGAATTACAAAGCTACAATGACACAGATTTTTCCTCTTCAGTTCCTACCTACTTATAGATAGTATACAATTATAGATCACGCAGCTACAACATCCCAGACTTTTCTTCTGTATATTATAAGTACTAAAGAAAACATTGGTTAATTCGAATGCAATGGGGAATGGATGAAAATTTTAGAAGTGCCTAATTTTTTTTTTGGTGTTACGAATAACCTTCCTTAACACCAGAAAATAATTGCAGATTTTTCAGGTGCGTCAATTATTTTTGAAAAATATAAACAGTTTCCTCACTTACGTTTTGGATTTAGGACGGCGAATGAGAAACTTTCCTTGATTCGTCTCATATTACAAAAAAATTTTTGAATATCTGACCCTGGCAATAACAAATATAGCTGCTGCAGGTGTCAATATCATTGCTAGTGTCAATTTACCACGGATTTTTAAGATATTTTTTGTAATGTCTCATATTTTGTAATATGAGACGAATCAAGGAAAATGTCTCATTCGCCGTCCTAAATCAAAAACGTAAGTGAGGAAACTGTTTATATTTTTCAAAAATAATTGACGCACCTGAAAAGTCTGCAACTTTTTTCTGGTGCTAAGGAAGGTTATTCCCATCACCAAAAAATGTATCAGGCACTACTAAAATTTTCATTCATTCCCCATTGTCGAAGATCTAACATGATGAACTTGGAATTGGAACTCTCTTCGTGAACGAACGACGTGCTAAATCTAGTGCGTCCTTCATAATCTGATCTTAAACAATATTATTTGTCTCTTCTGTGATACTCTGTTGTGGTACTGGTTTTTACTTTATTGTTGACTAAAACTTAAGTTTTTGGTATAGGGTATGAATGATTGTATATTATAGGTAAACATATATGTACCTATGTAAAAATGAAAAAAACATGAAAATTGAATAATTTATTCGTGAGTAACTTAATGAAAAATAGACACCCTAGATCTCTAATTTTATATGAAGTTTCATTATGGGCCTCTTGTCTCGCCGCCCGCCCCTGAAACGTGTTACTTCGCAGCCTATTTTATAGAACGTAACGTCAATATTTCATCGCATGTTTGAGAAAATGGTTTTATTGTTAAGGTTATTGTGAATGTCAAACAACAACTAAGTTTTTCAGAGAGGTAGGGCACAGCGGAATGTCATCTCGCTCGTACGAGTATATAGAACAGCCCAACTGGGGAAGTTCACTCCACCTTACAGAAGACCGCAGCCATAATAGCACCACTGCTTTGTAGTGTTGCTATATTATTGCATGCTATGACGCATGTGGTGTTGTGTTCCTGGTGGTGAGTAAGGTCGCCGGAGCTCGTTAGGATGCGCTGTGTTGGGAGTGAGGGACCTGCATGTCTCTATCTGCCAACACAGCGAATCCTCAGGTGAATAAAGGGTCGGCAATGCGCTTGTGATTCTTCTGGAGTCACAAGTGTCCATAGGCTACGGTACCAGCTTAACATCAGGCAGGCCGTAAGCTTGTTTGCCACCGACGTTGTATAAAAAAAAAAAAGTTACTTGAATTTGCCACCCGTTCCTAGTAACACGAATGGCTGGCCAGACTGAAAACTTGTATGTAGTTGTGGATACATTTCACTGCAGACGACTGTACTATTATAGTAGGTACTATGGTGTGGAAACAAACAATTTGTTTCACTTCAGTGAAGTTGCTTTTTCACTAAACATCGAGAAAACAAACGTTTAATGAAATCTGGATAACTCTGGAGCTTAAACTTCATGCTTGTTTATTTAACTAGGATAAAAGCAACTATAATGGACTGAACAGTAGGAGTCGTTAGGACGAGTTAAAAAAGCCAGCTACGAGTAAACAAGTTGAGTTTTGTTTCGAGACTTTGTGTTATACTTTATCATACAGTGTGTCCCTGTGGGGCTACCATTACTGAAGGCACGATGCGACGTGACGCGAGAAAATCTACCTTGATCTTTATTAATTTGCACAGTGCGAGTTAGATGGGAGTCCCGGAGTCGCGCGCGACGCGACTTAGTAGCAAGTTGTCTGGTGATAAGATAAGAGCAATATACAGGGTGACTGGTAATTCGACCTATTTCTTGAAAGGGGTTATACTAGAGCTAATTTGCAACAATTTATGTCCAGTCAACCAGGGGTCGAAACTCGCTGGTTTCCGAGATATTCGAGTTTTTAGTTTATATGAAAAAAAATCTCCTTGCAGCCTTAAGCTGGTGATTGTGACAAAAGTACTTCCATTTGGATGGTAAAAAAACATTTTTGTCACAATCAGCACTTTAAGGCTGCAAGGCGATTTTTTTTCAAACAAACTAAAAACTCGAAAAATTAAAAAAAAAACGCGTTTTGACCCGTGGTTGATTGGGCATAAATAGTTGCAAATTAGCTCTAGTATAACCCCTTTCAAGGAATATGTCGAATTACCAGTCACCCTGTATATTATCAGAGGAAACAAAAATATTTGGACGCGATCGATATGAATGAATGAATGATTGAATGTTTCTTTATTCCGGGAATAAACCCATTACATTACAATAGATAGACAAGATATGATAAAAAGAAATAAAATAAAATGAAATCCTTACCCAACTAATACAATTACAAATATTTGCGATTCGGGTGCCGATGCGCAGATAACCAATGCAGGAAGATTGCATTTCGGTACAAGTTGTTACTGACCGACTCAATTAGCACCTTATTAGGAATGCGTATTCTGTGCCAGAACGACACTATTCTATTTCTAATAATGGCATAAAAATCGGGTACCCTGGCGTCAGCAAACATTGCCGATGCACTACAGCTGGGGTGTTATACGCTACGCGTTAATGCGGCTCACCCCGCCGGTCACCCGTTACGAAACAAGACCTCTACCTACGCTTAATTACTACGCATCGCGGTGTCAAGGTATGATTGTGGGTGAGCGTTGAGGTGAGCTTAAAACAAGTTACAGAATAGGGGGCAGGGGTCAGCAACCTTTCGCCGACCGTTGCACTACAGAATCGAGGCTGTTTGGTGATAATACGTAAGGCATCATTGTATTGTAAGGGTGCTGTAAGCCGTCTTCGGTCTTGACAGGTATAAAAACTTTGACAATATGATCTAGACAGGACAAGCTTAACATCCCTAAAGTACTTTGCGAATTGCTGCGTATAGCTAGCGCCCTAATCTTCGTTCACGCTCGATGTCCAGGTCATCTTGCATAATTCTACTGCATATTTGGGAGTATAATTCTACTGTATACCTATCCATATATTTGGAAAACTTTTGAATGTGTTTGTGTCCGCTATTTGTTATGAATTAAGCGCGGTTTTCAAATGTTTGATAGATGTATTTGGTTCATTCTCAAATAGAACGTCACTTGCCATCATGCTGTAACCATGTGCAAAAGTTAAGAATTTCCCGGCAGTTAAATAAATATTGTAATATTTGTTTATAAAATAGCTGTCCTTATCAATATTTTGGTCCGTGTTTAAAAAAAAAAAAAAAATTATTATTAGTAGCGTTGCGTTAACTTTTGCACATGGTTGTGACAAGTCAATCACTTTATAAAATTTGAAAATTACCCATTCTGATCGACTTCACATGTCATCCTATAAGTAAACGAGCAATATTTGTAATATATATTTGCAGTTCTCCAAAACGGCTCTAACGATTTAAATGAATTTTGGGGCGTGGGGGTTTACGGGGGCGAAAAATCTATCTAGCTGGGTATCAATACAAAAAATGTAGGACACAATTTCCTCCCAATAAATTCTAACTATTGGCACAGAAATTACAGACAATAAGTGTAATAGGCAGGACCGGTCACTTTATAACTCTTTGGGGAGGCCTATGTCCAGCAGTGGACGTCTTTCGGCTGATATGATGAAGTGTAATAGGTACCTGTCGGGAAAAAAATCCACAATCCACCTTTTAAACATTCAATTTTAAATAATATCGTAACAATGTAGAATAGATGAAAAATCTGGAGGCTTCTCAATAAACTTAATAAGTTCGTAACTTATCGAGAAAAACTAAAAGGAGTGAGTATTGGTTGCCTCGATCCCAGCATGGCCCACAAGAAATGTGCTCTGCCAACCTCTTTAAGAATCGCATCTCTTCATTGTGCTTTTAGAAATGGGTACTCTAAATAATGCTCAATAAGGTTGCTTTTCAAGAAACACATTGTGTGCCATACGAACTTACATAAAATTCAAGAAATATGGCATTCACTCGAGGAAGCTGCGACTAACATATTTAAATGAGCGATGAAGAAATTCGACGCCATATTTTATGCCGGACTTAACGGGGTTTTTGTCAAACTTAAAGCATAACATTGTATAGTTTCATTCAACTGTTTGCGATGTCATTTGTCACAAAAATACTGCCGGGAATTTATGTCTTATAGTAGTTTATGTGACTGTACATAATGAAGGACATTAAACCCGAGTGTGGGTTTATGAAACGAGCCGAAGGCGAGTTTCATAATAACATCATACGAGTGTTTTAATGCCCTTCATTATGTACAGTCACATACACTATTTTATCTATCCACATCCTCCATGATGCATTCAGGTAAAATATAGAATAGTTTTTATCCCGGATTTACGCAGATGAAGTCGCGGGTGGAAACTAGTAAAGAGGAAAACTCTGTGAGATTGCAGCTTTGTAAACTGATAAGTTTGTATGTAATGGGTAATCTGCGGAACCACTCATCCGATTTCAAAAATTCTTTCACGTGCGTGTAGAATGGTTTTTCTGGATGGTTATAGGTTATAATTTATCTCGCAGGTTTGCCTGCGTTCTTTTAAAATACGAGGGCGAAGCATCGCGGGCCGCTAGTTTTCTATAAATTTATTGTTCCGTACCAACATTGATCCAACTGAACACGTATGCCATCACTTGGAGTCTGGTTTAAATAGCAAGCAATAATACAAGCAAATAAATGTGGTAATTAGGTAGGTACCAATAATATATATAATGAATTAATACAAAAATACAAAATACAAAAATAGTTTATTTGACTTTTTAACACGGTATAAAAACATACAAGGTTGGAACCTTCCATTAAGCATGTCGTATGCTTGTATCGGAAGATCCCGCTCTTCCATCACTCGGAGATGGTAACAAAAACCAAATAAATTAAGTTTAAATACTACTAATATAAGCAACTTAATTATATAATGTAGGTATGTGTGCGTGTGCGTGTGTGTTAATGATCCCATGCATTAAAAATAAAAGGCGTTTTTATTTCAACCCAGCCTTCTCCCATCCCATTCAATATTTCTTAAGGAGACGTGAGCTCAGAAAATGGATTTTTAAAAAGTCGTAGCTCTTGTTTGGAGCTTTAAATTTAATTAGCAATATTGAGGCCTTTTTCGATAGAAATCAGCTATTCGAATCCTGAGTTTTTGACTTTCGCTCGATAGAAAAAAATCACGAACATATGTAGGTCTCAGTATTCAGTATTCATTATTTATTGCAATTAAGGACACGTCCATGCATTAATACATAATAATCAACAATAATATAATTAACAATTAGACAAAGAAATAACAAAATAGGCTTAAACTTAGAAAAATATATGAAACAGGGTTATGATTAAGATAATTAGGTACATTTAATGTCAGGTAAAGAATAAGATAATAAAGTCAGTTTAAATATAGGTACATTACAATTGCATTAAATCGTTACAAACATGTCAAATAAGAGAATTAAGGAATACAATAATTGAGAAGAAAAAATATATATATATAGAATAAGTGATGGCATACATTATTGGGATACATAAATTAAATTAAACTGAGGTAATCAATTAGTTAGTCTAAAATACATTTAAAAAAATCGTAACAAATTATACACTACAGCTAAACATTTTTTGGTTTTTTGTTAACTTTTCAAATTGTTTTTGAAAAACCAGCCAAGTGCGAGTTGGACTCGCGCACGAAGGGATCCGTACCATTATCTACAAAAACGGAAAAAAAACCACGTTTTTTGTATGGGAGCCCCCCTTAAAAAAATATTTTATTTTGTTTTTAGTAATTGTTGTTATAGCGGCAACAGAAATACATAATCTGTGAAAATTTGTATTCTCTAGCTATCACGGTTCTTAAGATACAGCATGGTGACAGACAGACGGACGGATGGACGGACGGACAGCGAAGTCTTAGTAATAGGGTCCCGTTTTACTTTTTGAGTACAGAACCCTAATAATACGGCTGCCTTAAATTTAATTAGCAATCTTGAGGCCTTTTTCGAGGGAAATCAGCTATTCGAATCCTGAGTTTTTGACTTTCGCTCGATAGAAAAAAATCACGAACATAATTATGCAGGTCTAAAATACACTTAAAAAATCGTAACAAATTATACACTACCATATTAAAATTGGTTTTAAAAAACCGGCCAAGTGCGAGTTGGACGAAGGGTTCCGTACCATTATATATCACGTTTGTTGTATGGGAGCCCCCCTTAAAAAAATATTTATTTTGTTTTTAGTATTTGTTGTTATAGCGGCAGCAGAAATACATAATCTGTGAAAATTTCAACTCTCTAGCTATCAAGGTTCTTGAGATACAGCCTGGTGACAGACCGACAGACGGACGGACGGACGGACGGACGGACGGACGGACAGCGAAGTCTTAGTAATAGGGTCCCGTTTTACTCTTTGAGTACAGAACCCTAATAATACGGCTGCCTTAAATTTAATTAGCAATCTTGAGGCCTTTTTCGAGGGATATCAGCTAACTATTCGAATCCTGAGTTTTAGACTTTCGCTCGATAGAAAAAAATCACGAACATAATTATGTAGGTCTAAAATACACTTAAAAAAATCGTAACAAATTATACACTACAGCTAACCATATTACAATTGGTTTTAAAAAACCGGCCAAGTGCGAGTTGGACTCGCGCACGAAGGGTTCCGTACCATTATCTATAAAAACGGCAAAAAAATCACGTTTGTTGTATGGGAGCCCCCTTAAAAAAATATTTTATTTGTTTTTAGTATTTGTTGTTATAGCGGCAGCAGAAATACATAATGCATACAGACGGACGGACGGACGGACGGACGGACAGACGGACAGCGAAGTCTTAGTACTAGGGTCCCGTTTTACTCTTTGAGTCCGGAACCCTAAAAACGGCAATGTCATGTTTGAGGGATATCAGCTATTATTTTTTTTATTTATTAAAACGCACAAAAAATTAAATTTAAAAAACATGATATCCCCGCTTCCAAACACGCACTTCCATCTCGCTCACGCTTATGCTCAATGAGAGGGAGTGAAGATCACGAATCTACGTCGCCTTAAACTCCAACTCAAATGTCTTTTCTTGCAGAAGGCCTGAACGGCTCTTTTACAAGTCTTAAACGTAAGGCTAAAGGCAAGACGTTTAGCGAGAAGAACTGCAGACTGCAGTGCAGCAACAAACTCGCCATCCAGTAATACGCTATCCACTCACCATCTCGAAACTAATTAGTGTACCGTTTCGCAGATTTATTTAGGTACTAGGTTTTACTTGCAATCACGTCCATTTATTCGTTTGCATCGTATTAACGATCTAATACTACGCCTGTTCAAAATCGAATAGCAAATATGCTATTAGACTTCCCACAGGCGCAGGGGCAGCATCAATAGGGTTGGGGACACCAAATAAAATAATCAATAATGTTGCATTTTCTCGAAAAAGGATTAAAAATACAGTCGTATGGAGAAAAAGTAACACAAAAGAATAACTAATTAATACGTTATAAGTGCCCAAAGTTCTAAGAGGAGGTATATGCTGTCCCTTTTTCGCAAAGCGCGTCGTCATATGAAACGATTGTCATTTACTATGACGGTTGATACCCGTGACGTCACTAGTCCCGAGCGTTTTCTCCCTAACAAGTAACATTAAAACGATTGTACCACTTGTACCTGATTTCTTTTTTGAGATATTTGAATGGGATTTTTGCTATTAGGCATATTTTTTTGTTCCGTACCAAAAAGGTAAAAAAGGAACCCTGATGGTGCGACTCTGTCCGTCTGTCCGTCTGTCACAAAGTCACAAAATTAAATATCTCAGGGACTACTTGAGCTATCAATTTGAAATTTTGAACAACTGTTAAAAAGGGACACGTGTATGGCAAAATAAAAAAATGTTTACATTTTTATTTTCTGTGTAAATGACGAATATGAGGGGGGTTAAAAATTCAAAGTCTAGTTAATACATCAAGTGGGGCATCATATGAAAGGGCTTGAGTTGCGCTTTCGGAAATGATTTTTTTTTCTATATTGGTTAAATTTTTTTTATTAAGGAAAATGTAAATTTAATACCCCCCTTCCCCCCTCTTAACTTAGTTTACCAAGCCAGAATTCTGAAATAATTACATGTGATTTCGAGTAAATATAAATAATAGGTACAGGAAAAATAAAACTAGCGTAGGTATTTTTTATTTATTTATCAAAATGATTTCTTAACTAAGTTTGTAATTTAAATATTTTTGTATGAAATTTAATGTCTTCAAATTCCAAATAGATAATCGCTAAAGCCCTTTCCAATAAAAAAAGAATAGTCGAAATCGGTAAAAAAAATATCGCTGATAAACAAACATACTAGTTGCAAGTTATTATTATTAACTAGCGCTACCACGAACTTCGAATCTCAAACTTCGTATATCTCCGTTTTGGTCGCTCGGGTACCATAAACCATAAGTGCGATAGAGACGGATATATACGAAGTTCGAGATTCGAAGTTCGTGGTAGCGCCGCTGTAATACCGGTGCCCAGGCGTCTTTAATTTTAGTTTAGCATAATTATAAAACACTAACCATAGCTCTAAGTTTGTAACCACTAATACTGGATTTTATAGTCCGAAATAAATAATTTGTATTTGTATTTGTATTAGTACCACAATGCAGATGGCGCTGTACAATGCAAATGAGCTGTTAAGATTGTTCAAGAATGAATGGGTCGTGACGACGCGACGTGACGTGCATGGTCGTATGAACCATGTCGCATGGAACCCTCGGTGCGCAAGACAGATTCGCACTTGACCGGTTTTTCTTTTCGTGTAGGTACTTAATAAAAAAAATATCGTCCGCATCCCTATTAAAGCACTTTCATAACACTCGCATTTATAAGTAATTCAGCACGAACGGAAAATTGCCATTTGAAATTATTGTTTGAATCTGAATAATGACAATTTAAAAATCCTCAACGTGGAAAATTGTCCAGCCTGAGTAATACTAACATTTAAAAACGTCCTTAAAGAAAAATTGTCGTAGGTAAATTCACTGATGTATTACTTTTGGTCCAATTTCAAAATGGTCATTTCGTGTTGGCGATTTTCCATCTATACATATAATAAAGCTGAAGAGGATCGAAAGTCTGTACATGGAAGATATTCGAAAAAAAATTGGCTAGGGATACTTCGAATCGATAACAGAACACGTTCCAACAGTTTTTAGAATTTTTGTCTGTTTGTCTGTTTATCTGTTTATCTGTTTGTCTGTTTATGTGACCGCGCATCACGTGAAAACGGCTGAACCGATTGAAATGAAATTTGGTATAGAGATAGTTTGAGTCTTAGGAAAGGACTTAGGGTAGTTTTTATCCTGGAAATCAACCCCTAAGGGGATGAAATGGGGGGTGGAAATTTGTATGGAGCTACTTAAACCGCTGCACCGATTTGGATAAAGTTTGGTATATGATTAGTTTGAGTCCCGGAGAAGGTTAAAGGATAGGTTTCAAAATGGGGGGGTGAAAAATTGGATGTAACCCATTTTGATGAAATTTGGTTTAGAGGTAGTTTAAGTTCTGGGGAAGGACATTGAATAGTTTTTATTCCGGAAATCTTTCCCTGAGGGGGTGAAATGGGGGGTGAAATTTTGGATGGACTCCATTTAGATCAAATTTGGTATAGATATAGTTTGAGTCCCGGAGAATGACAATAGATAGTTTGAATCCCGAAAATCATCCCCCAAGGGTATGAAATAGGGATGTAAATGTGGATAAATCCCATTTAGTTAAAATTTGGTATCGAGATAAAAGGAGTCCCAGGGAAGGACAATGCATAGTTTTTATCCTAAATCATCTCCTGAGGGGGTGAAATGAGGGGTAAAAATTTGGATAGAACCGATTTAGATGAAATTTGGTATGGAGATAGTTCAGAGTCCTGGGGAAGGACTTAATATAATTTTTAGTCCAGAAATCATCTCTTAAGGGGGTGAAATGGGGTATGAATATTTGGATGGAACCCATTTACGGTATAGCGAGTTGGAGTCTTAGGGAAGGACATAGGATAGTTTACTCCTGAAAATTATCCCATAAGGGGGTGTAATTGGGGGTGAAAATTTGGTTGTGACCCACTTTGATGAAATTTGGTATAAAGATAGTTTGAGTCCCGGAGTATGACAACGGATTGTTTTTATCCCGAAAGTCATCCCCTCAAGGATAAAATAGGGGGTGAAAATTTGGATAAAACCCATTTAGATGAAATTTGGTAAATAGGTAGAAGGAGTCCTAGGGAAGGACAATGCATAGTTTTTATCCCTAAAAATCATTTCCTGAGGTGGGTGAAATGAGGGTTGAAGATTTGAATAGAACCCATTTAGATGAAATTTGATATAGAGATAGGTAGGGTCCTAGGAAAGAACATAGAATATTTTTTATTCCGGAACACATAAAAGGAGGAAATCATCCCCTAAGGGGGTGAGAAATGGTGGATGAACATTTGGATTGAACCCACTTACGGTATAACGATAGTTAAGGAAGGACATAGGATAGTTTTTATCCCGAAAATCATCCCCTAAGGGGGTGTAATTGGGGGTGGAAATTTGTTTGTGACACACTTTGATAAAATTTGGTTGAAAGATAGTTTGAGTCCTGGAAAAGGACATATAATAGTTTCTATTCCAGAAATCATCCCCTCAGGGGGTGAAATGGGGGTGAAAATTTGGATGTAGCCCATTTAGATGAAATTCGGTATAGAGATAGTTTGAGTCCTGGAGAATGACAACGGATAGTTTTTATCCCGAAAATCATCCTCTAAGGAGGTGAAATAGGGGGTGAAAATTTGGATTGAACCCATTTACGGTATAGCGGTAATGGGGAGTCCTGGGGAATATGAACATTACATAAGTAAATATATGTATGTGACGTTCCAAGGGTAAAGGTACCTTATGGCGGCATTAGTTTTGAAGATGTTTTCTAAAACGGGGTAAAAAAGACGTTTTGTTATGGCTATTTTGAAAACTATTAGATGTAACAATTTTTATTTTTAATAAAAAAAAATTAAATTACAAGTCAGTTAATTTAATCCTACGGTTTAATAGAAAAGGTCCTTACGGCCGTGTGATATAAAAATATGCAAAATAATACTGAAAAAGCCTACATGCATCTATACCCTTTCCTTCATACAATCCATACTAATATTACAAATGCGAAAGTAACTCTGTCTGTCTGTTACCTTTTCATGCTTAAACCGCTGAACCGATTGAGATGAAATTTGGTATAGAAATACTTTGAATTCCGGGGCCTTACCAAAGAGTCCTTACTAAAGATAGCTTTTATCTGGAAATTCATCACCTAAGGGGGTGAAAAGGGGGGAGAAAGTTACGATATAAACGAGTTCCACGCGGACGAAGTCGCGGGCAAAAGCTAGTTTCTTATATGTAGGTAAGTACTTATAACTTAAAATAAACATAAAGACGAATTAGGTATCACAGGCATAGTGTCGTGACCCTAAAGTTGAGTGTGTATGTGCATGGGTGTGTGTGTGTGTGTGTGTAAAGTGTGAAATTCATCACCTAAAGGGGTGAAAAGGGGGGAGAAAGTTACGATATAAACGAGTTCCACGCGGACGAAGTCGCGGGCAAAAGCTAGTTTAAAAATAAATGTATAAATATTTGGGGACAATGTTACACAAATCGACCTAGTCCCAAACTAAGCAAAGCTTGTGCTATGGGTACTAGACGACGATAAGCATACTTATATATATATATAAATAAATACTTAAATACATAGAAAACATCCATGACTCAGGAACAAATATTTGTGCTCATCAGTCTCATCACACAAATAAATGCCCTTACCGGGATTCGAACCCGAGACCTCCGGCTTCGTACGCAGGGTCACTACACTACCAACTAGGCTACAGAGGTGGTCATTTTGTGCTGAATGACAATAAATATTCTCAAAACACAGGTAAAAGAGTTAAACTATACTACCTAAAGCGCAAAGTTACTGCTCGCAAAGAACAATGCAAAAGAAAGGAAATAAGTCAATTCGTATTGTCTTAAAATGCCTTCTAGTATTTTTGTACACGGTAACAATAACGGTTTACAACGAGGAGCGGTATTCAGGCAACACGTTTAGTACTATCATAGTCAAATGAGAAAAGTATGGCTTGAACTTTTTGAAGGACCAGCGGGCGTAGCATGGTTGTCACTTTTAACCGACTTCAATAAAGGAGGAGGTCCCCAGTTCGTCTATATTTTTTTTTGTGTGTTTGTTACCCGATAACTTAGTAATTTATAAACCGATTTAAAAAAAATCATTGTTTGAAAGCATAATTATACTTACTTCAAGATTGGTCCCGTTGTCACAAAAATCCAGTTCTGATGATGGAATCCTGGAGAAATCGAGGGAACTCTTCAAATTTTATAGGCCAACTTGAAGCAATTTGGCTACTGATTTGAAGTCGGTTAAAACTTTGATTTTAAAGTAATTTATATTACTATCGTTGTCGATAAGACATCCGTCACTTTTATGAAACGAATCCTTACGTTCTTGCCAAAGTTACGCGTCTGGCCCTCGGAATTTCATGTTTCTAAAACAATATGAGTACCTACACATATTATTTGATAATTGATAAATATAACCTCGCCGAGTTTTACGCAGGTTCTATTCGTGGCAGAGGTTTTTTCGAACCGAAGGTACATTATCGACGTTAATAATAGGTGCCTAAATTGATGAATAAGTTCTGATTTGTCTTCGAATTTTTATGATACAACTTCCGCTGTCAAACTACGCGCTTCTTTCTTTGATCCCTTCAATTCATTTCACTATTGTTTCACTGCACTGCAATCTTGTGTCATTTGCATAAATTCTTCAAAAACATAGAAGTAATCAAACTGCTATATTTTGCGTATGTACGCAGTACTCTCGAATATGCCGGCCCTATTTGGTCTCCGAATTATACTAAATACATTCATCAACTTGAGCGTATTCAAAAAAAAATTATTAACCACCTTCATTTTCGTCTACACCTACCTCCGTCATCCTATGAGAATAACTGTCGCAAACATAATCTGCTGCCGCTTGTCGATAGGCGCAAAGTCATGGACATGTGTTTGTTATATGACATACTGAACTATCGCTTGGACTGTCCCGAATTGGTCTCTCAAATAATGTTTAATGCTCGTCTTCGTCGCACTCGTCATAACCCAATGTTACACGTGCCAATGCATGGCACCAACTACGCTAAGAATAACGTGCTCACACGAATTGCTCGAACTTATAATGCGGATTTCAGTAGCGTAGATATATTTAGATATTCAAAGGCATCTTTTAAATTGCAAGTAATTAATAGTGTTAAGAATAAGCAGCATAAATAGTTTTTGAAATAGGTAACTCACCTCTTATCATGTTTAACAATGTTGTAGTATTGTACATAAGTTAATAAATCTATTTGTTTAGAGTAAATATGGGATAAATACAATAATATTGTCACTAGGATAAAATATAGCAATATATTCTCATTTGCGGTAACCTATATAGATTGACATGCTTGGTTATGCTTTCATCTTCAAAAAAGAAAAAAAAAACAATGACTTAAACTTAATTTAAAAAAAAAAATCTCTCTTTCACACATGTTATGATAGTCCGTTCAACTGTCAACTTTACATATCAAGTTATCTAGGGAAACCTGTAATTGGCCATACTACTGTGTATTATATTATAAGTTACATACTTTGTATCGCTGTTGGTTTTCTGAATAAATAATAATAATAATATAACAACCAACCCCCCCTCTGGCAAAAGAGACTACATGACAGAATAACAGATTTAAGAACTAAGATAGGCCGACTAACAGAATTTATTAATGGAAATCCTAGCCCAAGACTGACGAGACATATAAATGCAATCAAAAGACAGTTTAAACTTCACTCCCGACATGAACCGGAAAATACGGAACTAACACATTTCCTCGATACCCTCAAACAAAAACTTAGCGCACTAACTAACAGACTCCGTAGGTATAAACTCACGACCCTCCGCAAAACACAGAATATGCAATTTGTTAATAATGAAAAAGTATTTTACAGGACATTACAAAATTCTCTCAATAATACCCGTGAAGCGGGACAAGACCCCAATAGCAACTCTGAATCTCCCAATGCGGAACAATTGCACCACTTCTGGTCCGCAATATGGTCTAAACCAGTGGAACATCGGAACTCTGAATGGATTGAGACAGACAAACAATCACTTGGTTCCGTACCTGACATGACATTTGAACAGATCAGCCTTGATCTACTGCAAACAGTCATACGGAAGACTCATAACTGGAAAGCAACTGGCTCCGATAACATCCACAACTACTGGCTTAAGAAATTCACCTATTTGCATCCGATTTTGCTTAGACATATTAATGCATTCATCCATAATCCTGAAACATTACCGCCATATCTTACGCAAGGCACAACATATATGTTGCATAAAGATAAAACCGACAAAAGTAACCCGGCCAAATATAGACCTATTACCTGCCTTCAGAACATCTACAAAATCATAACATCATGTATTAGCAAACTTATATATAGACACATTGACACCCACAACATTTTAGCTGAGCAGCAGAAGGGATGCCGACAGAAGAGTCAAGGCTGTAAAGAACAGCTTACTATAGATGCCGTTATTTCCAAGCAAGCACTCAGTAATAAAAGAGATATCTACACCATGTACGTCGACTACAAAAAAGCATTTGACTCCGTACCACACACCTGGCTTATTCATATTCTTAAGCATTACAAAATTCACCAAACCATCATACAGTTTTTACAAAACACAATGTCACAATGGACAACAGTTCTTAAAATTTCCAGCAGCGATACCAATATTGTAACGGAACCAATCAACATCCGCAGAGGTATATTTCAAGGAGACTCTCTTAGTCCGCTTTGGTTTTGTCTAGCACTCAATCCACTCTCTAATTTGCTGAACAAAAGCATATCTGGATTTGAACTGAAATATGGTAACACCTCGCAAACAGTATCTCACTTAATGTACATGGACGACATCAAACTCTACGGTAATAGTTTAACTGACATTCACAATCTTGCAGACATCACGCAAGCGTTTTCATCAGATATACACATGGAATTTGGCATCGACAAATGCAAAATCCAGTCGATTCGAAAAGGTAAAGTGGAATGCAATAGTTACACTCTCAACACTGGACAGCAAATAGACCCTGTAGATGAAGATGCTGGCTATAAGTACCTCGGATATCAACAGACGCAGCAAATTCACCATAAAGTAACGAAAACTATACTTCGACAGAAATTTACAGATAGACTTCACAAAATTTTGAACAGCCACCTCAACGCACGCAACACAATCAAGGCAATTAATACATTTGCGGTTCCAGTCCTAACTTATTCTTTTGGTATCATACAGTGGTCGCAAACGGATTTGTGTAACCTTCAAATAATGATTAATACTCTATTGACCAAATACCGTAAGCACCACCCGCGGAGCTGCACCCAGAGGCTGACTCTACCGAAAGCAGAAGGTGGAAGAGGCTTAATAGATATTAAGAATCTCCACAACAAACAGGTAAGTACAATTAGAAAGTTTTTTCACAACCAAGCTTCTCGGTCCCAAATGCACGAGGCTGTTGTAAGCGCTGATCGAAAATTTACTCCGCTAAATTTGAATGACCATATAAAACAAAAGAATGAATCGATCACAGAGCCTCAACAAAAACAAGAAGCATGGATACAAAAGGCGCTCCACGGCAGACACCGACTGGATTTGACTAATCCCAACGTTGACAAGCTGGCATCTAACATGTGGCTTAAGAGAGGTGAGTTGTTCCCCGAAACTGAAGGTTTTATGATCGCCATCCAAGATCAAATCATAGACACCAGGAATTATAGAAAATATATCATCCGCGATCGTAACTTAACTACTGACTTATGTCGACGCTGTCATGGTGCCTCAGAGACAATACAACATATAACAGGAGCGTGCCGATCCATAACCCAGACAGATTATAAACACCGTCATGACCAAGTAGCAGCCATCATCCACCAATACCTTGCATTTAAACACCGCCTTATTGAAAACAGAACCCCTTACTATAAATATACACCGCAAATTGTTTTAGAGTCATCCAATCACAAACTATACTGGGACAGAACTATCATCACCGACAAAACCGTGCATTACAATAGACCTGACATTATACTTCACGACAAACCTGCAAAAACTGTGTATCTGATTGACGTAGCCATACCCAATACCCACAATCTAGCGTCTACTTACACTGAAAAGATCAGCAAGTACACTGACTTGTCCGTAGAAATAAAAAACCAATGGCGAGTAAATACGGTGAAGACAATTCCAATCGTAATTTCATCTACAGGTGTTATTCCACGCACCCTCCACACCAGCCTCAAAACCCTCGGTGTCCATCCACTTACATACATCCTCCTACAAAAAGCTGTAATTATGAACACATGCAGAATAGTACGCAAATTTTTAGCTTTAGAACAACATTAGGTAGTCCTTAGGTAACATACCTACCTTCTATATTCGTTTGGCCAAAAGCCCGCGGGTATGGAAGTAAAATACCCTCCTTTGGAGAGAAAAACAAATAAAAACAAAAACATAATAATAATAATAATGAGCGGCTAGTCACCGCCTGCCTCGATAACCTTGTGGATAACATTGTTATGGCAGGTGTCCGGACCACTTTGTAATAACCCAATTTTATTGTCCACCCAAATGTCATCACCATAGACCCAATTCTCTTTTCCATTTTCCTACAATAGCTCCAACGCCTGCTGGGACCAGTTCACGGGTATCTACCGATGTACCCGTGAATGGGTTCTAGCAGGTGTACTACATGACATTAAATTTCGTCTCCAAAGGGCCTCTACGTGTTGGATCTATATCCCCACGCACGCCTTCCAAATGACCGGGGTTCGCCCCGTGAATTTAAATCGGAGATACATAATAATAAACAGATTCGCGGGCTGCTGAATTATTATGCAACCTGATAAATTGTTCTACATAGCCGCTTGATGTTTTACTTCAATTGTTCCACTTTTTTCACGGTTCGGTTGCTCTTTATTGTTCGTAAATGTTTTTTAGTTGTAAAATTGGCAATTATAACAGCTGCAGTTTGCAAGGAAGTTTAGATTTTTTTACGCGCAAAAATAACTGTTGCGCAGATTTTGGCAAAAATCATGTAGCATATATTTTATAATATACTAGCTTTTGCCCGCGACTTCGTCCGCGTGGAACTCGTTTATATCGTAACTTTCTCCCCCCTTTTCACCCCCTTAGGTGATGAATTTCCAGATAAAAGCTATCTTTAGTAAGGACTCTTTGGTAAGGCCCCGGAATTCAAAGTATTTCTATACCAAATTTCATCTCAATCGGTTCAGCGGTTTAAGCATGAAAAGGTAACAGACAGACAGAGTTACTTTCGCATTTGTAATATTAGTATGGATTGTATGAAGGAAAGGGTATAGATGCATGTAGGCTTTTTCAGTATTATTTTGCATATTTTCATATCACACGGCCGTAAGGACCTTTTCTATTAAACCGTAGGATTAAATTAACTGACTTGTAATTTAATTTTTTTTTATTAAAAATAAAAATTGTTACATCTAATAGTTTTCAAAATAGCCATAACAAAACGTCTTTTTTACCCCGTTTTAGAAAACATCTTCAAAACTAATGCCGCCATAAGGTACCTTTACCCTTGGAACGTCACATACATATATTTACTTATGTAATGTTCATATTCCCCAGGACTCCCCATTACCGCTATACCGTAAATGGGTTCAATCCAAATTTTCACCCCCTATTTCACCTCCTTAGAGGATGATTTTCGGGATAAAAACTATCCGTTGTCATTCTCCAGGACTCAAACTATCTCTATACCGAATTTCATCTAAATGGGCTACATCCAAATTTTCACCCCCATTTCACCCCCTGAGGGGATGATTTCTGGAATAGAAACTATTATATGTCCTTTTCCAGGACTCAAACTATCTTTCAACCAAATTTTATCAAAGTGTGTCACAAACAAATTTCCACCCCCAATTACACCCCCTTAGGGGATGATTTTCGGGATAAAAACTATCCTATGTCCTTCCTTAACTATCGTTATACCGTAAGTGGGTTCAATCCAAATGTTCATCCACCATTTCTCACCCCCTTAGGGGATGATTTCCTCCTTTTATGTGTTCCGGAATAAAAAATATTCTATGTTCTTTCCTAGGACCCTACCTATCTCTATATCAAATTTCATCTAAATGGGTTCTATTCAAATCTTCAACCCTCATTTCACCACCTCAGGAAATGATTTTTAGGGATAAAAACTATGCATTGTCCTTCCCTAGGACTCCTTCTACCTATTTACCAAATTTCATCTAAATGGGTTTTATCCAAATTTTCACCCCCTATTTTATCCTTGAGGGGATGACTTTCGGGATAAAAACAATCCGTTGTCATACTCCGGGACTCAAACTATCTTTATACCAAATTTCATCAAAGTGGGTCACAACCAAATTTTCACCCCCAATTACACCCCCTTATGGGATAATTTTCAGGAGTAAACTATCCTATGTCCTTCCCTAAGACTCCAACTCGCTATACCGTAAATGGGTTCCATCCAAATATTCATACCCCATTTCACCCCCTTAAGAGATGATTTCTGGACTAAAAATTATATTAAGTCCTTCCCCAGGACTCTGAACTATCTCCATACCAAATTTCATCTAAATCGGTTCTATCCAAATTTTTACCCCTCATTTCACCCCCTCAGGAGATGATTTAGGATAAAAACTATGCATTGTCCTTCCCTGGGACTCCTTTTATCTCGATACCAAATTTTAACTAAATGGGATTTATCCACATTTACATCCCTATTTCATACCCTTGGGGGATGATTTTCGGGATTCAAACTATCTATTGTCATTCTCCGGGACTCAAACTATATCTATACCAAATTTGATCTAAATGGAGTCCATCCAAAATTTCACCCCCCATTTCACCCCCTCAGGGAAAGATTTCCGGAATAAAAACTATTCAATGTCCTTCCCCAGAACTTAAACTACCTCTAAACCAAATTTCATCAAAATGGGTTACATCCAATTTTTCACCCCCCCATTTTGAAACCTATCCTTTAACCTTCTCCGGGACTCAAACTAATCATATACCAAACTTTATCCAAATCGGTGCAGCGCAGCGGTTTAAGTAGCTCCATACAAATTTCCACCCCCCATTTCATCCCCTTAGGGGTTGATTTCCAGGATAAAAACTACCCTAAGTCCTTTCCTAAGACTCAAACTATCTCTATACCAAATTTCATTTCAATCGGTTCAGCCGTTTTCACGTGATGCGCGGTCACATAAACAGACAAACAGATAAACAGATAAACAGACAAACAGACAAAAATTCTAAAAACTGTTGGAACGTGTTCTGTTATCGATTCGAAGTATCCCTAGCCAATTTTTTTTCGAATATCTTCCATGTACAGACTTTCGATCCTCTTCAGCTTTATTATATGTATAGATGCTATATTATGTAGAATAACAAGTCACGACGTGTATATGAGTTATTTTTAATAAGAAATTAATTTTACTCGTAATATGGTTCTGGCTTAATCTTCTTAAATATAAACTGTTATTAGATTTTGTATTAAAATAAAAGTCCTCCGACGACGCCTTGGTATCTTACGGCCTGGGGACCGATTTTTGACTTTCGAACGCACGGCTCTTTCACTCGAAAACTGACTAAAATTATGAAATGCTATTTTGAAATAGCGATAGAAGATTGAAAAGCAAGTGGTATTGACCACTCGTATTGAGTTATATCGGTTGAAAGTAAGTGCCTGCAATTTTGACACTACAATCGTATTTATTTTTATTTAATTTTCGAGCGCTCGAAAGTTAAAAATTGGCCCCCTGGCCACGGACACGCACGGCGGCGGCAGCGGCAGCGGTTTTTCTAATTCATTGCGTGTGATCCTACTAACGCAACGCACTGTTTGCGCGTCTCAACCGCGCAATGAACAGATAAAACGCTTGCCACGCCGCAATTCGCGCATTAATAATCGCTCTCGTTTGCTTTACGCTAAATTATAATTTCTTTATAATCTATACATATAATAAAGCTGAAGAGGGTCGAAAGTCTGTACATGAAAGATATTCGAAAAAAAATTGGCTAGGGATACTTAAAATCGATAACAGAACACGTTCCAACAGTTTTTAGAATTTTTGTCTGTTTGTCTGTTTATCTGTTTATCTGTTTGTCTGTTTATGTGACCGCGCATCACATGAAAACGGCTAAACCGATTAAGATGAAATTTAGTATAAAGATAGTTTGAGTTCTGGGGAAGGACTTAGGGTAGTTTTTATCCTAAAAATCAACCCCTAAGGGGATGAAATGGGGGGTGGAAATTTGTATGGAGCTACTTAAACCGCTGCACCGATCTGGATAAAATTTGGTATTTTATGTAGTTTTAGTCCCGGAGAAGGTCAAAGGATAAGTTTTATCCCGAAAATCTTCCCTGTAGGGGGTAAAATGGAGGGGCGAAAATTTGGATGTAACCCATTTTGATAAAATTTGGTTAGAGATAGTTTAAGTTCTGGGAAATGACATTGGATAGTTTTTATTCTGGAAATCTTCCCCTAAGGGGGTGAAATGGGGGGTGAAATTTTGGATGGACTCCGTTAAGACCAAATTTGGTAGGTATAGATATAGTTTGAGTCCCGGAGAATGACAATGGATAGTTTGAATCCCGAAAATCATCCCCTAAGGGGATGAAATAGGGATGAAAATGTGGATAAATCCCTAAATGTGGATAAAAGTTAAAATTTGGTATAGAGATAGAAAAAGTCCCAGGGAAGGACAATGCATAGTTTTTATCCTGAAAAATCATCTCCTGAGGGGGTGAAATGAGGGGTGAAAATTTGGATAGAACCGATTTAGAAGAACTTTGGTATGGATATAGTTAAGAGTCCTGGGGACGGACTTAAAATATTTTTTAGTCCAGAAATCATCTCCTAAGGAGATGAAATGGGGTATGAAAATTTGGATGGAACCCATTTACGGGTAAAGCGAGTTGGAGTCTTGAAGAAGGACATAGGATAGTTTACTCCCGAAAATCATCCCCCTAAGGGGGTGTATTTGGGGGTGAAAATTTGTTTGTGACCCATCTTGATAAAATTTGGTTGAACGATAGTTTGAGTCCCGGAGTATGACAACGGATAGTTTTAATCCCGAAAATCATCCCCTCAGGGATGAAATAGGGAGTGAAAATTTGGATAAAATCCATTTAGATGAAATTTGGTAAAGAGATAGAAGGAGTCCCAGGGAAGGACAAAGCATAGTTTTTATCCCGAAAAATCATTTCCTGAGGTGGTGAAATGAGGCTTGAAGATTACGATAGAACCCATTCAGATGAAATTTGGTATAGAGAGAGGTCTCAGTCCAAGGAAAGAACATAGAATAATTTTTATTCTGGAATACATGAAAAGAGGAAATCATCCCCTAATGGGGTGAGAAATGGTGGATGAAAATTTGGATTGAACCCATTTACGGTATAGCGATAGTA
The DNA here is from genome assembly GCA_963854355.1 of Epinotia brunnichana. NCBI lineage: Eukaryota > Metazoa > Arthropoda > Insecta > Lepidoptera > Tortricidae > Epinotia > Epinotia brunnichana. Next base: position 21,697,792 of record OY977949.1, read on the forward strand.
AAGGAAGGACAAAGGATAGTTTCATCCCGAAAATCATCCCCTAAGGGGGTGAAATGGGGGTGAAAATTTGGATGTAGCCCATTTAGATGTAATTTTCTATAGAGATAGTTTGAGTCCTGGAGAAGGACAACGGATAGTTTTTATCCCAAAAATCATCCTCTAAAGAGGTGAAATAGGGGGTGAAATATTGTATGGAACCTATTTACGGTATAGCGGTAGTTGGGAGTCCTGGGGAATAGGAACATTACATAGGTAAATATATGTATGTGACGTTCCAAGGGTAAAGGTACCTTATGGCGGTAGTTTCGAAGATGTTTTCTAAAACGGGGTAATAAAGACGTTTTATTATGGCTATTTTGAAAACTATTCGATGTAACATTTTGTTGAAAAATCTTTATTTTTAATATAAAATATTTAAATTACAAGTCAGTTAATTTAGTCCTACGGTTTAGTAGAAAAGGGCCTTACGGCCGTGTGATATGAAAATATGCAAAATAATACTGAAAAAAGCCTACATGCATCTATTATGGTGAGGCGGGTCATAGAAACCAAGTTTGCGGCGGAGTCTATTCTGTAAAAAAAGGCGTTCGGAGTAAGGTAATCTATAAAATCATGCAACTCAGCCATAATGACCCTTTCCTTCATACAATCCATACTAATATTACAAATGCGAAAGTAACTCTGTCTGTCTGTTACCTTTTTATGCTTAAACCGCTGAACCGATTGAGATGAAATTTGGTATAGAGATATTTTGAATTCCGGGGCCTTCCCAAAGAGTCCTTACTAAAGATAGTTTTTATCTGGAAATTCATCACCTAAGGGGGTGAAAAGGGGGGAGAAAGTTACAATATAAACGAGTTCCGCGCGGACGAAGTCGCGGGCAAAAGCTAGTATAAAATATTTCACAATAAGTATGTATTGGTAACAAATATTAAATGAAGTATTTAAACATTTTCTATTAAACAGCGCCACTTGTTACTATTTTTGGCGTTTATAAAAAAAACTGGAAAAACTATGAATAATAAAAATAAAACAAAAAGTTTTTTTTTGTTTAAAATTGTGCTTCATTGTTTAGCATACAATACAATACAAGTTTTTTACTAATCGAAAGTATGAAGATAATATACAAACGCTGGGCTGTCCATTTTTCCTGACTTAACTATTGGGATTGGTAGGTCGAAACTAGGAATTTACACTAATCTGTTTAATGAGTTAATTCATTTCATTCGAATATTTGTTCCCGAGTCATGGATGTTTTCTTATGTATTTAAGTATTTATTTATCTATATAAGTATGTTTATCTTCGTCTAGTACCCATAGTACAAGCTTTGCTTAGTTTGGGACTAGGTCGATTTGTGTAAGATTGTCCGAAAATATTTATTTATTTATTTTATTTATAAATATATATTCTTTAGCTTAGCGGAGGCTTCATACTTTCGATTAGTTTCAAATGTGATCGTTAAACCATAGAAAGCGAAGTATAAAAACGACCCAGGATTCGTTTGTTGGTGAAATACCTTTTTATGGACTAAATTCGATATTAAAGTAAAATTAATACTTTTAAAACATGTGCGTTTATTCGTATCTCCTACTAACTCTACTAAGCGTGGGACGACAAAGATGAAGGAGAAAATGTTAGTGTAATTTAAATACACCGATCTGCCTCGACACACATTCATATCTGAATTTCATCACAACTGTTTCACTAAGCGCTATATTTTATTTCGCCACACACATTGTCATAAATATGCGATTTGGTGGTTCTATAAACTATTTCATTAAAACTGTTTCAAATGTGGTGTTTGGATGGGCGACTGCCAATGCACAGTGCCAAGGTATAGACTAGACCCCCCATTTGGGGTTAAATTAGTATTGGGGCAATCATGCTGAAGTATGGTGCCAACATTGAGTTTTTATTGCCAAGTCGTTTGTTCTGTTTAAAAGTCATATTGAACAACGAGTCAGAGTCTGTGTTGAAAGTTATGTAATAAAATAAAAAAAACTGACAGTTTTTTTATAAATTTAAAATGTATTATTTAAGAGTAATCTGATGACACCTCAAATCTAGCTGTTTAAACTGCAGGGCGAGTCAAAGAAATGTATATGTCACCGTTAGATTGTGAACACCGTCAGCTTATAATCTGACTCGCGACATTATAAACTGACGAAAAATTGTGAACTGTCAAAACCGTTCACAATTTAACGCATTATTTTTCGTTTAGTTTATAAACTATCAATGTCGAATCGTCAAATTGTGAACTGAGATCAAATCGGCTTGCTACGGAACGTACACAAAGACTAAGTAGGTAGGTTAGGCAAGTTAGGTAGCTTCAGTTGCCCGAAGGGCAAACCGCCCAGAAATAGGAGCCCCGCGCAGCGGGGCTCCGTCGACGTTGCTGGATGATGAGATAAATGGAATAAGATGTCTGGATGAAAAAAAAACCATCATGTTCTGACATAATCCAGACCAGATTTTCGAAAACACGGTATATTTTCATGTCTGAGGTAAAATGAGGTATATCTTTATATATTTTTGATAAAACATATATCTAAAAACTGTATGTGAAAAGCCATTTTGTGGAGTTTATAGATTTGTATAAATTTTGGGCAATTGTGTCAAAAAAAAATCTAGAAAATCAATATTCTTTGCATCAAGGTGAAGTAGTGCCATACCTTTTTGTTCTAAATTATTATTTTTAACAATCTTTTGATGCAACTGGGATTTTGAGCCATTTTATATTTGCTTGTTATAAATACACATTTAATTTTTTTTTTGTGGAAAATAGTGACCTCGGAAAACTTAACCTTCATTCTGCAGCAATCGTATAAAAAACTGTTTTCACGTGTAGATAAATTATTTTGTACTAAGCAGTAACGTCAGCTCTAACGAAAATTATACATTCCAAATTTAAGGGCTTTTTTTTGCTCATAGTAGGATTTGTACTAGGGAGCTTGTGGCATGGGTGGCCAGTAGCTATAACCAACTGAACCATAAGTATTGTACTCGGTTCAACGAAGTTTTACCTTCCGATTGCAGTAGGTACTGCAGGCGTACTGCAAGGCTGTTGCACTATATAATAGTATTGCGTCATTTTAACACTGATAGTAGGTTTACTGACAAGTAAGGAAATCAATAGTTGCTGTAAAGTACTCAATACCGCATACCGATTTAACTCCGCCAAATGCGGAAAGTGGCTTTTTATACTGGCAGGTCCCAAAAGGCAAGGCAAGGTTCGACGATCCCAAATTGTGTCAAGAATGCCGTATTAAAATACCGTAAAGTTTCAAAAATGATTGTCTATTATTCGTGACTGTAGATAATAACGCAATGATGTATAACGATATTAATTTCATTTACAACGCCAGGCAAGTAAACAAATATATTAATAATCTTTCATTTCCCATGATGGATATATGTACCTATTGCCCTGAAAACGAAATATCGTTACAGTTAAGTTATAAAATAGCCGCCTTCGACTTTATTACTACACAAATAAAGGTTTAAATCCATTGGCAACATAAAATACCTTAACAGTGCATAGTGGTTCAGTTTCAACGCGCATTTACAACCATAGTATGTACAGTCAAAGAATTTAATTTCCTACCCACTTTGGACTTTGTCAAAGTGACGTAATCAATCAAAACGTAAGAGACTTCTTATGATTTTATTTACAGTGTCACTTTGAAATAGTCCTAAATGGGTAGGAAATTAAATTCTTTGACTGTACAAGCTTTGCTTATTTTGGGACTAGGTCGATTTGTGTAAGAATGTCCGCAAATATTTATTTATTTATTTATTATTTATTTAAATAAAAGCTTTTCGGAAAAATGAAATGTAGGGATAAGCCGGTTAGAAATTGTGTAATCTAAAAATGAAAGCTTACATAAACAAATGCTTTTCTTGGGAAAAAACCTCCTAAGCCTAACAAATCAAATATTAGTTATTTGTGTCACAAGGGAGCAAAATAGTATATTTACGGCGAGGGCGGTGTATTGAATCCTGAACGTAGCGAGGGATCCTACAATAGAATCCTGAGCGTAGCGAGGGATTCTAAAGTAGGATCCTGAGCGTAGTGAGGGATTCAAGTGTTAACGCCCAAGACGAAAATAATTTTGCTCATGAGTGACACATGTAACTTTTCACACCGACTATGAGGAAAACATTTGCAAAAAACCAAAAAATAACAAAAAAAAAACAAAAAACAAAAACAAAAAAAACAAAACAAAACCAAAACAAACAAAACCAAAAAACAAACGAATAAAAATAACAGAAAAAAAAGAAAAAAAACAATAAAAAAACAAAAAAACAAAATTACAAAAAAACGTAAAAACATTACAAAAAAAAGAAAAAATACAAATCATACAAAAAAACATAAAAACTAAAAAAAAAACAAAAAAAACAACAAAATAACAAAAATAACGAAACTAAAAAAACAAAAAACGAAATAGAATCAAACGAAACAAAAAAAATAAAAAGGATCAAAAGAAAAAAAAAACAAAAAAAACGAACAAAATATAAAAAAAAACGAACCAAGAAACAAAAAAATACAACAAAAACTGAACACAAAAAAAAAACAACAACGGTGGACTGATGACCTGGTAAAGGTCGCGGGAGTCCGCTGGATGTGGGTGGCGCAGGACCGGTCATTTTGGCACTCTTTGGGGGAGGCCTATGTCCAGCAGTGGACGTCTTTCTGCTGATATGACGATGATGATGATGATATATATACGTTTGTCGATTACGATGAAATTACAATCGATTATTTCATCAAGATTCTATTGGCACAGTATTGCGTAAATGCTACAAGCCAATGGATAAATTAAAAAAGTAGCTTGAACAGAAAAGTAGCATTTTGCTCCCTCTCGTTGGGGACCAAAACTTATTTTTCTGAATGAGAGGTGTGAAAAAACATTTTCAAAACCCCAACTGCTTTTTTCGAATTATTATAGCCACTCACACGATTATAAGGAATCCAACGACACCTCACATGTCAAAATTCATCAACTTTGGACTGTAGTCCGTGAACTAGAATTATCTTGACCACATACATACGCTTGAAAAAAATAACCATCCTTCTGAGGCAGTCAAGTGAAATGGATCTCCACATCTAATTTCAGCGATTGATACAGCGATACGTCAGATTTCGTAGTTCCACGTGTCACGTGATAAGCCCGCGCGTGTCGTCGAGAGTCTCGAGAGATGCCTTTGCGATTCGACCCTTAAGGGAACTGTAGGCTCAAAATTTTGTCTCACTTGGTCGCTATCGTTGGTTATCGTTACATCGATATGCTGTGCTTCTTCGGCCGCGCCACAAACAACTCACGAAATTTGAATACAAAATCGTATTATCAAAAAGAATTAATTTCGGAATTTCGAACATGAAGATTTTAGATTGCGAGATGCCATTTCTTTCCGAAACAACCGTGATAACGATAATACAGAGGGGTATGTGGTTTCGAAGAGGTATCAAAATTGAAGTTTAAATCAGCCTTTTATTTTTATTTTAACGCAACATTTATTGGAATACAAAAAGTTCAAACGTATAGATTATTAAGGTAAATATCAAAGGATAACATGTATTTTTTTCATATCCATTCACAGGCTCATTTTAAGGCCTCCACACACACCAGTCGCGGGCGCGGGTCGGGCGCGGGTCGGGCGCGGGCCCGCGCAAGTTGTAAAACATTGAAAACTAAACTTCAAAGTTTGAAGTTTAGTTTTCAATGTTTTACAAGTTGCGAGCTCGTGTTCAATGTGTGTTTGAAGTTCAAACACACATTGAACACGAGCTCGCACGCGACCGGTGTGTGGAGGCCTTAAGAGCCTTAGCGTTTATGATTACAAGCTTTCTATTAACTTGCGATGTATGTGAATATGTATGTCCCTATTATGTCACTATGTTTGTTCGGGTGAAATCTTGCAACTCAATTTTGAAACAGATAAGTTGAAACGATTGAGCTGAAATTTAAGTAAAAGGTATAGTTTGGACAACAATTTAACATGATGGTACCATTGAGCTGATCTGAGCTGTCTACGAGTAGAAGGTGGCCATGGGAATTCAGTACTTTACCGACGTAACCCCGTTGAGTTTGGGTTCGTCAGAATCGTCTCAATGACGACATGTACCAAAAATTAAATTTTTGTCAGAAACTTATTACAATGATTATTATTTTTATATTTACTATAGGTTAAGTTTTATACAGTTTGTTTGTTTCGTAATAAACTTTATATTTGAAGATAAAAAAATTAAAAAATTACAACGATAATCCAGCGTAGCTAATTCCTTTTCAGCCAGTCAGAAAGAGCACAATTAACAATTAGATATGTAGTAACAATATCCATTTCTATTCAATCCGCTTTTTTCTTTTTTTTTTTTTATTATATTTATTAACCAAAGATATAAAAAAAACTTATTCTAAAACATGTCCCTGCAAAACTGTTTGAACAGTTTGCCTGCAGGTAAGTCTCTTTTATGCTTAATATACATAGCATAATAATAACATCGTTTTTAATCCTATTTTATACCTAAATGCTAACTTATTAATCTTGTTATAAATATGAGTGTGATATGATAACGCTTGCTTGCAAAATAAGCAAGCAAGCAGTTACTTAAGTGTAGGTATGCAGTAGGTGTTTTTTTTAGTGCTTTTTTAAATTTATGTTTATTTGGTTCATTTCGGATGTCTTCGGGTAAAGTATTTAAGAAGTACGGAAGTCTCTTGGCTAAAGTACGGTCTCCAAAATAGTTATCAACCCTAGGTAGTTCATACTTACCCGCGGACACCAACCTTGTGCTATGTTTGTGTTCTATCGGTATTGGGCTATGTACTCGATTGCTATGATTGTTAACTGCTAAAAGGTATTTATGTTTTAGGCTAACCGGAAGTATTTTACAGATTTTAAATAATTTTGAATAATCGCCCTTGCCACTGTTTTTTGTTTTTTTATTTACTAGTAATTTTAAGAATTTAATTTGCAATGCTTCAAGTTTGTCTATGTAAGATTTGAATGTAAGTCCATAGCAATCAAGGGCATATCCCAGCACACTTATCCGAATACACCCAACCGTCAGCCATTGAAGTTATATCCAAGGGTTTTTAATAAAATTATGTAAACAGATCTGAGATCAAAAGCGTACCTACAGATACGTAGTTGCTAATATTAGTCCAATATCGGAATAAAGTTAGCTGATATCCTCTTACTTTAAGAACGGCATAAGCGACTTTCAACATATATACAAGTGGGCCTTTTTAGTTATAGATGACAGAGGCGCCATTGAAATGTGAAATCAAGCGGAGCTGAAGATTAAAAAAACAGAAATTGGATATAATTGAATCCCTTCGCGTCAGTTGAGTACACAAGTCAGAAATAATTGACGCTGTAGGTAATTAAACTTGAACCTTATTCGTAACATTTAACAAACCTTTGGTTAACCCTTTGAACGCCTTGAAGGTGTTGTGTGTTAGTTGTCGTGAACGCAGCGCCAATAACGACTATTGGTGTTATGGCGTCCGCTGTCAAAGCAATCTTCAGTCTTTCATTGAACGAGCGAGCGAAGCGAACGAAGTTTTCCGTTTCATATTGGTGCCTAAATTCTTTCGTATGTCTGGATGTCCAGATGTCCACCAGCTGTTCTCCTCTACAGGTCGCATTAAGGATGATTCACGCTAAAACGGGCCGTCTCCGGCCCGGGCCGTTTTCTAAGAAAAACGCGGCGTTTTTGCGCGGCTGACGTCATACCCAAGCCCGGCTGGGCCACGGCCGAGGCTCGGAAGCGGCTCGGTGTCGGCACGGCCCGGTCGCTCAACTGTAACACCACCGTTTGACGGCCGTTCTACCGCCAACCGAGGCTCGGAAGCAGCTCGGTCCCAGCCCGGCCCGGAAACGGCCCGGAAACGGCCCGGTTAAGTATAACAACGCTCCAATGCCCGTAGCCCGGTCTCAGCTCGGGCCCGGCACGGACATATACATCAAAAATACGAAGGCTGTTAGCTGTCATATATGAATATGTGAAATATGGTAGTCCATCTAACCTTGCATTTAGTCGGTTTACATTATGTGATGTTGACCTCATAAAAAATAGTTTAGCACATGTAAAGGTTTATTACAACGATACACTGACCGAATTTTAAGGCCTATTGTACATTGTTAGATATTTTTGTATGAGGCATCTTATGAAGAGTAAACATAACGTCTGATTGTTCTAATAGGTAATTAAAATATATATATTTACATTGTATTTAACAAAAACCAGTCAGATTAGGACTGATTCATGATATTATTTAATTATGAGTGACTAGTTTCCGTTTATCTTCGTCCGCGTGAAACTCGTTTATAACGTTATAAAGCTCCATACTAACATTCGCCCCCTTTTCTACCCCTATAAAAATAACATATGTCCTTCAAAAGGATTCAATCGGTTCAGAGATTTAAGCGTGAAAACGTAACACACAGACAGATAGATATATTGCCAGAGCTTTCGCATGTATAATATAAGTTAGGATTTAGGCTGGGCACAAACGTTCGGTATCCGCGTATGATTTCTGAATGGTAGGAAACCGTAACCGAACGTTTGCGCTCAGCCTTAGAACTTAATTTGTTGTTCCGTTATCAAACTGAATATCCAGAAGTAGCTTCTGGTTGTCTAACTGGTTATACTAAATACAATAATAAATAAAACAGGACAAAGCATAATTTTATTTTTATTTTTGCAAATCTTGGAAAATCACAATATCTGACAGATTTGACATGGTGTTATGTTGTGTAACACACGGCTATTAGTTTTTTTTAATGCTTAGCTCATTTACAAAAACGCGTTCTTATTATTAGGTAAATTACAGTTTTCGTACTGATATCGCCTTGATTTACTCGTGCCTAAGATTAGTCAGATGTAAGGAATGTGCGGATAGATGTCCATCTTCCTAGAATGAGCAGATTTTTTAAACGCCATTCATCACTGGCAAAAAAAAGACACCTTAAATGCAGATAAGTATATCTTTCCCCTAGTAAACTATACACTTATCTGCATTTATATCAAACTCGTACCGTGCGTTCAGGGGGTCTATCCCAGAAGTTCCATATTTTCTAGTTCCATATGGATCTACCGGGATATTCATTTTGAAGGAAATTTCCCAGAAGTACCATATGGAACTAATGGTACATATTCCGCTGTTCCACCTATCGCTACCGGGTTGTCTCTACTGGTAGGGATGCATGGATTTTTTTTCATATCAAACGTCTACCTCTGCTAACAAAGTACAAACTTTGTCTATACATATAACTCTAAAGCCGGGTCCGCTGCACCAATCAATGTTTTCCATGTTTTTAAACATCTAACATGTTTTCCGTCAGGTTCGGCAAACAAATAGGGTTTTGTTTTGATTGGCAAAACATGTTTGACGCTTAAAAACCACGAAAACATGGCGCAGCGGACGCGGTTTTAAAATATCAAATGCATAAGCGTGCCTTTCACGTTCATAGTAATGTTTGAACGCTGTTAATCGTGTAGGTACAGTCACAAAATAGAAATAATAAATACTTAAAAAAATGGTCAAATAAATTGTTGGAGAATCGAAATACAACTGATTCACCCTAGAGCACATCTCCGAAGATAGGTAGGTAGGTACTCAACTGATATAAAAAACTAAAATAAAACCAGGTGTAAAGCCTAGTATATGGAACTATTGGGATCATTTGTTTGACATGTACAAATGTACCGATAGTTCCATATGGAACTAGAAAATATGGAACTTCTGGGATAGACCCGTTCAGAGCGACAGAAAATTTCCGATTTCCGCTTTTGCTAGTCTGAGTAACATGCATGTGAACTAACCTTAACCTAGGTTAGCGAATAATATTACTTTTTAATTTACCGTTGGAATAAAAAAAAACACCAATAGATTTATTTACAAAATTGAATAATAAAGTATAGTATGGCATGGCATCCGATAGGTCATCGTCTTTTCGCTGTGCCATGTGTGAAGAAATTATCTCCATCCGTTAACAGAGAAGTAATGGCATCCGATGGGCCATCGTCTCTCCGCCGCCGTTACATGTGGTGAAGCAGTTGGGTCTACCCACTGGCAGAGAGTGATGGCATCATGCTACGTGTGATGATGCTGGATCGAAAACCAGCTCGTTTGGACTGCTTCAGCTATCAGCCTGTTGTGGCTGCAGTATTGTATCATCTAGACCGAGCTCACCTTGCTCGTACATGTAACAAGAAATAAAACATCCAAAGTAAAATTTTATTCAGTGAATTAAATAAATGCAGGGTTCTTTTAGTTTTATTTTTAAGTAGTGGATTATTAATCATCCTCGGATAAATGGTTCTGGATATTGCCCACTACAGTCATATAAACTTACAAAGCACAACCACAACCTCACAATCTTTTTTAGCATCACACGTTGTTATGCCTCGTACGTGTGACTGTATAGTTTTTAGGGTTCCGTACTCAAAGAGTAAAACGGGACCCTATTACTAAGACTTCGCTGTCCGTCTGTCTGTCACCATGGCTGTATCTCAAGAACCGTGATAGCTAGAGAGTTGAAATTTTCACAGACTATGTATTTCTGTTGCCGTTACAATAATACTAAAAACAAAATGAAATATTTTTTAAGGGGGGCCCTCCCATACAACAAACGTGATTTTTTGCCGTTTTTATAGATAATGTACCGCTACCCTTCGTGCGCGAGTCCAACTCGCACTTGGCTGTTTTTTTAAGTCTGATTTGTACACTGCGTGTATAAAATGTGATGTATGATTAAGCTTTTCCATGTCTATGATAATTTACTTTAAAAACAAAGTTTAAACCGACTTCAATTCAGTACTTCGCCAAGCCACATGGTATATGAAAATTTCCACATTTCCTTTCCAATTTACCACATGAACTGCTTTCCGAGAGCAAATGCGTTAATTATTACAGAAAAAACCCAAGTCGCTATATGTGGGCTGATAATATTTGAGGAGTTCCGTCGATTCCTCAGGATCTCAGATTTAACACTTCATTAGTTGCTACTTCAACGGAATCATGTCAGAATCTTTGACGGACATCTTGGAGGAGTTCCATAAGTCACCTGTGGTGTCTTGTCTGTGGTTTCCACTTCACCAAAATTACGATTTCCGAGAGTAAATACGAGTTATAATAGAAAATCCCAAAATCACTACATGCGTGCCTATAAAAATTGAAGGTTGCCCTCAATTTCCCTGGGATACCATCATCAGATCCTAAATTTCGGGAAATCGGTCCACAATTGATGGAGAAATAGGCGAACATACATTAAAAAAATATATATATACAGTGGAACATATAACCTCCTCCTTTTTTGAAGTCGGTTAAAAATTAGGTTAAATGGGCTTTATAAAACAGGGGCTTAATAGATGTAGATATTATAGATTATACGTACCTATTTTTAGCAGCCAATCTTAAGCTGGCGTGGGTTGTGGGTCTTGAAATCATCTTTCGTGTTTTACGGTTCAACTACTTTCTTAAGTAGGTACCTCGACTACGCGATAAGCTATAAGAATACAATATGCTGCAAGAATAAACAGTAAGTGAATCAACCAGCTATATACAATACACAAATACCTACAATATATACAATTATAACTAGCACATTTGAAGCAGGAGCAGCCCAACTGGAGTAGTGCCTTCACCTTACAGAAGACCGTAGTCATAATAAGGCCACTACTTGCTCTGTAGGTTAGGTATGTGGTGTTGTGTTCCTGGTGGTGAGTAAGGTCGCAAGAGCTCCCGAGGATGTGTCGTGTTGAGAGCGAGGGACCCGTGATCGTCTCTAGCTATCACCACAACGAATCCTCAAATCAATAAAGGGTCGGTAACACGCTTGTGATTTTTCTGGAATCACATCAGGCAGACCGTATGCCTGTTTGCCACCCACTAAGTATAAAAAAATCTTCCAAAGCTATCTCTCTCGGCATATCTTCAAACGATACAACCCAGTAACAGAACAGACGGACGGAGCCTGAGTTGTCGAAGGTTCCCTTTGGGTAGAGATCCCGAAAAAGACAAAATAAAAACTTCCTGTTCGGATAAATGGTTCCAAATAATACCCTCTCCCCTACATACAAACTTACAACCTTACAATGCTACAATCTCAAAGACTTTTCCTCTTTATTATATTTCTTTAAATCAAATTTCCGTAATTCGGTATCTTTGACTTTACTAAACGAAATTAGGTCTAACGGGCTTTAAAAAAACCCGAGCTTAATGGAAGTAGATATTGTAAATACCTACCTGCCTATTGTATGTACCTATTTTTAGAAGTCAATCTTAGTCTGGCGTTGGTTGTGGGTATTGTAAACGTTCGTGTTTCAGGGTCCAACAACTTTCGTAAGTAGGTAGTAAGTAGGTAGGCTAGCTCAAAAGAGTTACTACTCGTCATTTTCCCTGATTCGACATTTTCGTTAATTTGTCAGTTTCCCTAATATGTCAATGCCATCAAAAATTAAATCCATATGAAAAATAAAAGAAAATTGGTAAACACGATAAAAGAATACCTACGGATACGTACAACACATTCACGTTAACGAAAATGATACGCATACGGAGGGTTCCGTACTAGAAGAAACAGGTGGCAAGATATTGCAGGTCAAATGATACAGCCCTGTAACAGACAGACGGACGGACATGGAGACAAGGACAAGGAGCCTGAGGGTCCATTTCAGCCAGGGTACTTCGATGGAGATTTGACCACATATACTTACAACAAAATCTCAACTTCGGCTAAAAATTAAATTGCCCTATTGGATGTCATAAGGTCATAAATGTCGTCATCACCATCATATCAGCCGAAAGAAGTACGTTGCTGGGGAGGCCTATGGGAGGGAGCGTATTTGCCTACCAGGTCATCAGTCCACCTTCTTGAGGTACGTGGTCACCACTAGAGAAACTTTCCACACCAACGGCCATCGGTTCTCGTCCTGTCCGGGGAGGCAGTACGGGTATGACGGACTAACCGAAGCTGGACTCCCGTCTAAAACCACCCACGAGTTCCGGCGCCGCCTTGTAAAGTGGGGCGTCGCAGGATCGCTCTTGGCATTCAACTGCGTACGTCCCGGCGGGCGGCCCACAGTAGCAGGCCACAGACATTGCGAGGCATCAGCTCCAGACCTGTGGAACCTTTACATACAGGGACCCCGACTCCCTGCATGGTTCCGCTACGGCGGAGGTGATGTTTTGATATCATCATCATCCTTATTAATACAACACGTTACAGAATAGCGGGGCTGGCGACTATGCAGCGCATACCTACTCAGATTTTAGTGGATATCGATATTGCTTACCTTGACAAAGGGCTAACCGATACCCCAAAGTTCGTGGGTTGGTTTCAGAGGATTTTAAAGGTTTCTGGAACCTTGTAATTTTCTTTTCCAAACAGTGTTTAAAATTTTGAACAAAAATTTTCTGTTTGTAAGCAAATTTGTCAATTTGTTATAGTTATGTCACACACGTCAAAGAGAATATAACCACTACGTACGTTACGTAGTGGTTATATTCTCTTTGGTCATACATATAGAAAAATGGCTAGCACCACACTGATGAGGTTTCGGTATTTTTATTTTTGGTTTTATACTTAACTAGCTTTTGCCCGCGACTTCGTCCGCGCGGAACTCGTTTATATCGTAACTTTCTCCCCCCTTTTCCCCCCCTTAGGTGATGAATTTCCAGATAAAAACTATCTTTAGTAAGGACTCTTTGGGAAGGCCCCGGAATTCAAAGTATCTCTATACCAAATTTCATCTCAATCGGTTCAGCGGTTTAAGCATGAAAAGGTAACAGACAGACAGAGTTACTTTCGCATTTGTAATATTAGTATGGATTGTATGAAGGAAAGGGTATCGATGCATGTAGGCTTTTTTCAGTATTATTTTGCATATTTTCATATCACACGGCCGTAAGGACCTTTTCTACTAAACCGTAGGATTAAATTAACTGACTTATAATTTAAATATTTTATATGTTACATCTAATAGTTTTCAAAATAGCCATAATCAAACGTCTTTTTTACCCCGTTTTAGAAAACATCTTCAAAACTAAGGCCGCCATAAGGTACCTTTACCCTTGGAACGTCAATTTACTTATGTAATGTTAATGTTCCTATTCCCCAGGACTCCCAACTACCGCTATACCGTAAATGGGTTCCATCCAAATTTTCACCCCCAATTGACCCCCTTAGGGGATGATTTCTGGAATAGAAACTATTATATGTCCTTTTCCAGGACTCAAACTATCGTTCAACCAAATTTTATCAAAATGTGTCACAAACAAATTTCCACCTCCAATTACACCGCCTTAGGGGATGATTTTCGGGATAAAACTATCCTGTGTCCTTCCTTATCTATCGCTATACCGTAAATGGGTTCAATCCAAATGTTCATCCAGCATTGTTCACCCCCTTAGGGGATGATTTCCTCCTTTTATGTGTTCCGGAATATAAAAAATTATATGTTCTTTCCTAGGACTCTACCTCTCTCTATACCAAATTTCAGGAAATGATTTTTCGGGATAAAAACTATGCATTGTCCTTCCCTAGGACTCCTTCTATCTATTTATCAAATTTCATCTAAATGGGTTTTATCCAAATTTTCACCCCCTATTTTATCCCTGAGAGGATGATTTTTGGGATTAAAATTGTCATATTCCGGGACTCAAACTATCTTTCAACCCAATTTCATCAAAATGGGTCACAAACAAATTTTCACCCCCAATTACACCCCCTTATGGGATGATTTTCAGGAGTAAACTATCCTATGTCCTTCCCCAAGACTCCAACTCGCTATACCGTAAATGGGTTCCATCCAAATTTTCATACCCAATTCACCCCCTTAGGAGATGATTTCTGGACTTAAATTATGTTAAGTCCTTCCCCAAGACTCTGAACTATCTCCATACCAAATTTCATCTAAATCGGTTCTATCCAAATTTTCACCCCTCATTTCACCCCCTCAGGAGATGATTTAGGATAAAAACTATGCATTGTCCTTCCCTGGGACACCTTTTATCTCTATACCAAATTTGAACTAAATGGGATTTATCCACATTTTCATCCCTATTTCATCCCCTTGGGGGATGATTTTCGGGATTCAAACTATCCATTGTTATCCTCCGGGACTCAAACTATATTTATACCAAATTTGATCTAAACGGAGTCCATCCAAAATTTCACCCCCCATTTCACCCCCTCAGGGAAAGATTTCCGGAATAAAAACTATCCAATGTCCTTCCCCAGAACTTAAACTACCTCTTAACCAAATTTCATCAAAATGGGTTACATCCAATTTTTCACCCCCCCCCCATTTTACCCCCTAAAGGGAAGATTTTCGGGATGAAACCTATTATTTAACCTTTTCCGGGACTCAAACTAATCATATACCAAATTTCATCTAAATCGGTGCAGCGGTTTAAGTAGCTCCATACAAATTTCCACCCCCCATTTCATCCCCTTAGGGGTTGATTTCCAGGATAAAAACTACCCTAAGTCCTTCCCCAGGACACAAATTATCTTTATGCTAAATTTCATCTTTATCGGTTTAGCCGTTTTCACGTGATGCGCGGTCACATAAACAGACAAACAGATAAACAGATAAACAGATAAACAGACAAACAGACAAACAGACAAAAATTCTAAAAACTGTTGGAACGTGTTCTGTTATCGATTCTAAGTATCCCTAGCCAATTTTTTTTCGAATATCTTCCATGTACAGACTTTCGACCCTCTTCAGCTTTATTATATGTATAGATAGATAGATAAAAACATAATAGGCTCGTAAGTTACTCAGCTAAACTTTGAATAGTCTGACTTCTTATTATATATATTATACTCGCTGTCGCTCAGGCATAGGTAAACAGGGTGGAAAGTTAAAACGGGACAGTAAGGGCAGATACTAGATCCAAAAAGCAAAAATGGCATATGGATTTCATTCCTAACTTTTTAAGTGATGACAATCTACATTCACAGATTTAAAAAAAAAGTACAGTCAGCGAGAAAATCATCAATTTTGACAATTTTTTTTAATGCCATTCGATCCCGTTTTTATTACGGATCAAAATACTCTTCGGGACCGACTAAGGTTTGACTACTAGAACGCCCAGAAATCAAAGAAAACTTTTTCCATACAGTTAGTATTGAAATCCCTAAGTGCAAGTAGTCCTTTAGTTAGACGATCATCAAATTCCACAATAGCCAGAGCTCTCATCTTGTAACTGGTATATCTGCTTTCCGCTGGTATTGTTTTTCAACTCATGTTGCAGATAGGATGAAGCTGGTACCAGTACCCCGCTGTAACAAAATAACGAAAATCAAAATCTGGCTTTTCAAATAGCGTTTTGTATTAAATTGTTAAATGCTCTTCTACAGTTGTCATCAAACTCAATCAAGTAATTTTCCTTAATAGGTCTGTCAGGGGTTTTGCAATAGACGCAAGATCCTTGATGTTATAATTATATACTTACTGAAATAGGATTACTTAATCAAACAATGTAACTTCTGGAGAGTAATTGGTTCTGGAAATCTTACCAATGAAACAGTTTTTTCCATGTTGAGATGGTCAGACATCTCCGCCTTGTCTCCATTCTTCTTCGTTGAATTGTGACTTTTTCTAGTTGATTTCCAGTCTGTATTGGCATACCATGTCTAGTCAATCTGGTCAGTGCTTTTTCTTCATTAGCTGGCGGGGATTATCAAACCATCAATTAATAAAATCAGTACAAAACCTTTGGCTGTTGAGTCCCTATTAAATGCAGTGATGTACATTGTTAACACCTTCAGACATATCTATTCTAATACTTAGACCAAATGGGCAGGGCTTTGAGGAACGGTTGGTCAGGGTACCTATACCAAAGGGTACGCAAAAAAGGACAAACATGTAAATATTAAAAAACAAAATCTTAACGAAAAAGTTTAGTCAGAGTCAGAGCCCCGCACAGTGGAGTCATCTGAAACAACCTATCAAATATAACCTACCTACCTACTTAGTGTTTCGCAGTGGGTCCAATATCTCAGCCTTGATTCTATTATAATATTCTCTTTCTTGATTTGAGAGAAAAGTTTTTCAAATAAAACATGCATCTTACTACGCTACGTACCTACCCTTTGCTACACCCTTATATTTCCATCCTTCTAATTTACTATTTATTTAATCGTATGGCATACACATTATTTGGCCTTTGAGTTTGTCACTCTTTCACCCAGGGGACACGTGCAGGGTTGTGGTAGGTAGCTCCCTCCCCTCCCTTTGTCAAGTGAGTGGGCAACTCGACTGTTGGAGGTTCTTAAGCCGCCCGAAGGCCTCTAACTCGGCTTAACGACTACTGTCATATACAGCAGCTGGGATCAACTGCTTAGCGTGCCTTCCAAAGCACGGAAGCAATCATTTATAGTAAACACTCAAACAGGCGGTAAACACCCATCCAAAGACTGACCGCTGCCATATTTGCTTAACCTGCGTTATCGTTTCCGATTCGCAGGCGCCGCTAGGCTATGAACGATTCTAATTTACTATTACAAATGGCTTAGGATATTTTTGAGCAGCTTAAGCGGGTATTACATTGTCCTGAATTTAGCATCCTGAATGACCTAGGAAGCTGATTCAGGAAGGTATAATCGCATCTAGATTTATGCCTACCTAAATGCGATTAGTACCTTCCTGAATCAGCTTCGTAGGAGGTCATTCAGGATGTTAAATTCAGGACAATGTAATACCCACTTTACCCTTATCACTCGGTCTCCCAGCCACTTATCACACTGCTGATTTACCTCTTTTTGTTTGTTATCATCATCAGCTGCTATCATATCATGCTAAACAGGCCTCTCCCAAGGCGCGCCACAAAGCTTAGTCCTCTGCTTAACAGTTTCTGTCGCTTCCTGTCCTGCTGCTGCTGGAGATAGGCCTCCCCCAAGGAGTGCAAAAGTGACCAGTCCTGCGCCACCCGCATCCAGTGGACTCCCGCGACCTTTACCAGGTCATCAGTCCACCTTGGGGGCTGATGTCGACGGTCAAATCAACCGTCTGGTTGATCTCCATATTATCGGTGTCTCGTGTCCGACATGACTGAAACTTGGATCTCTCTCAAATTACATACTTTTTGAACTTGGACTGAACCTGAACTGACTGACTTACAATCTGACATTACATTAGTCAGTCATAAGTCAAACAATGATCCGCCAATTCACTCGACCCACCAACCACGTCGCCTTGAGTAGTGATGTGACTCGAACTTCTTGTAAATGTTCCGTTTCGAATTCTTCGATGCGATGCCAGCGCCACCTGTGTCGCTCAACGATCTTGAGAGTTGAGAGAGAGAAACCTGCATTGTCTTGCTGTTGATATGAACATAGGGAATGCTTAGAGCATGCTTAAGGCCCGGATCACACTGGCGCGGCCTGCGTTGGTGGGGAAATAGTAAGTGCGACAGCTAATGACAAGTTTACTATTGACCGCCGCGGCCAGGCCGCGCCAGTGTGATGGCGGCTTTGATCGATAAATGGTCGGTGACGCTCATGCTCTGGAGTATCTGGCGTTTCTAGGCTACGGTGCACGCTGGCCTATATGGTTATGTGATTCAATCTGCCATAAAAATATAATTTGAAAGTTTAATTTTTTAATACATAAAAGAAGCGCACACCAGAAAGCGATTACCGTAGTCTATAGACGCTTACAACTCGTGCAGGGTTAGCACAAGATGGCGCGCGAGCTTTATCGCGATGAGATAGACTATCCGTCTCTTTCTAAATGTTCCCGTTAGAAAGAGACGGATAGTCTTTCTCGCTTTTCTGCAGAGGACTAGTATGCGAGTTGTTGTCACTAACAGAGTCCTTAGCACGATTAGGTTTTATCGTCACGTTTTATGGCGAAAACGTACTGAGACGTCACGTCAAACATAGCGATAAAACGTATCGTGCTCGTGCTAGCTTGGGAGTTGATCCTATCCTATCCTATAATTATAAATGTAAAAGTTTGGATGTTTGTTACTCAATCACGCTTAAACGGCTAAACCGATTTGGATGAAATTTTGCACGAAGATAGTTTATAGCCTGGATTAAACTAAAGGATAGTTTTTATCCCGGGTTTACGCAGACGAAGTCGCGGGTGGAAACTAGTACTTTAATATGATCTGAACGCTACCTTTAAATCACTACGATACTTCGATAGTCTATTACCGTTAAATATGGAGAGCGTATAGATTTAATTTCCGATGAACAGTTAATTTTTGTCTGTCAACTTGATAGACATTTTGAATTTGTATGTTGTATTTAGAATTTAGCATTTAGGGTTTAAACATTAAATTTAGAATTTTGAACATTGAATTTAGAATTTAGAATTTGGAATTTGGAATTTGGAATTTGGAATTTGGAATTTGGAATTTGGAATTTGGAATTTGGAATTTGGAATTTGGAATTTGGAATTTGGAATTTGGAATTTGGAATTTGGAATTTGGAATTTGGAATTTGGAATTTGGAATTTGGAATTTGGAATTTGGAATTTGGAATTTGGAATTTGGACTTTGGAATTTTGGAATTTGGAATTTGGAATTTGGAATTTGGAACATTAAATTTTTAATTTTGGATGTTGGATCCAACATATTGAATGTAGAGGCAGCATGCGATCAGCCGATCATCTTCATATTAGTATAGCACATGCAACAGTGCAAAAATAACGAGTCATCCGCGTTCGATGGCGCGAAAGTGAATAGGCGAGGCGAACAGACTATGTGATAATGACGAAGTCGTTTGGAAGAAGTTCGGCGACTGAATGATACGACCGAAGCAGTGTAATCGCCGCTTAACAACCGAAAGACGGCCACAGCTGTATACTCGTATATAGGCCTCCCACGAAAAGCGGTACAAGTGCCACTCGCATCCAGCAGACTCCCGCCACCTTTAATAGGTCATCAGTCCCACCACATGTGATGAACCACGCTGCGCCTTCCGGTATACACGTCATCGTACGTCATACATCCTCGCCACTTGAAAACCTTTCCGCCCCAGAGTGTGTTATTTTCTATATTTTTCTCTGTTTCTTATTTAGGTATAATAGCCGTGGTTTCTGTTGGTTTATACGAGTATTAGCCATTATGCGCTATTTCGAGCAGATAAGTTAGTCAAGCAGTGTTACTTACGAGTTTGGTAATTACACTAATTACATATCACTTCATAAAATTCAATTTTTAATTTTTATTATTATTGAATTTTGAATGTTGAACTTAGTAGAATATTTACAATCTAAGTCGCTGAGATTCAAAATAATTTTTGAATTTTTCCCTAACAGCGAAAGCGTCATTGGTCGTTGTTCAACGGGGCCAGATAACGATTCCAAATTTGGTTGTTCTGTAAAGTCGCTTGTGTGTGTGATTGTGACATAAGCCATATCGTTTCTCTCTCGCAGAAAGTTATGCAAAACACAAGTACCTACTTAATATTATATAAATAATCAACATTTTTTGGCGCTGATTTCATTCGTCGAGAAAAGATGCGAAATTTTTGTGTCAATAGTCCGAAAGCATTTTCCACTAACCGTCGGGCAAGAGATAATTTGAAATTATAATTTGTTTCTGGATCTCTACCATTGGCCTGATCTCGGGGATACGGTCGCATCAAATATGTTTTCAAAGGAAAAGCTTCGTCGCCAACCATGACAAACGGGGTGGTAATTGTTGAATTAGGTAAAGATCGACCAGGTGGTATACTTAAAGTATTATTATTTAATTTCTGTCCTAAAGAGCTATTCGCAAAAATGCTGCCATCGCTATTCCGGCCGTAAGATCCAACACCCAAGTAGATAAATTTGTAATGTGCGTCAACCAAGGCCAATAAAACGATGGAAAATGTTTTTTTGTAGTTAAAGTATACGGAACCATTATTTGCTGGTGCTTCGATACAAAAATGCTTGCCATCTAATGCTCCAATGCAATTTGGGAAACGCCACAGCCTTTCAAATTCATCCGCAATTTTCCTCCACGTCTCTTCGTTTGGCTGTGGCATCACCTCTTTCATTAAACAATCAACGATTACTCGACAAGTTTCGTTAACAACTTTGCAAACGGTAGAATGACCCATTCGAAAATTGAGCGAGAGTGTTTTGAATGAATCCCCCGTAGTCAGGAATCTGCAAATAAATTTTACCTTTAGTTACAAATGCCAAATGAATTTAAAATTATAATTATTTAAACATGTCTATGATTCAATAATAATAGGCACGGTAGCATTATTTACCTACTTATAAAAACCTTTTTAAAAAGCTAAGTTACATGCTCATCCGGTCCTCTGGTGACAACAGGGCTGAAACGTTCCTCGCACAGCGAATAGGCATTGCCATTCAACGGGGCAACGCAGCCAGCCTTATGGGTACTCTGCCTAGTGGCAGCGATTTGGGGGAAATATGTGTATATAGTAGTTTAGGTTCACATAGTTTAGGTTAGGTTTAGTTAGTTTTTTACTTTCTCTTTCTGTTCCATGTTTTTTTACTTATAAATATATATTATTGGGTCATTCATTCAGACCTCTGATTACGCTTAGTTTCTACGAATCACGGCATCAAGATATATTTGTGGGTGAACGTTGAGGTGAGCTTAAATCAAGTTACAGAATAGCGGGGCTTGAGAAAAATGCAGCTCACCCACAGTCTCATAGCGCATACCTACTTAGATTTTATTGGATTTCGATATTGCTTACCTTAAACATAGAGCTAGTCGATGTTCGGAGGATATGGGATTCTGGAACCTTGTAATTTTCTTTTCCAAACAGTGTTTAACTTTTTCATGGATAACACGGAAAGAATCTTGTGTCTTGTGAAAATAATCATAAAATTTGTCATCATAGGTCCAAAGTTCTTTACACAATATTTCGAATTCTCCTCTAGCTTCACGGGAACGCCAAAGCGGATGCACGCCAAATTGCCTTGAAGAACATGGTGCCAAATTTTCTTCTTCGTCTTGGATTATTGCAACAGCCAATATTACGTCAAAATCGGATACTCTCGCCATTTTATTTATGTTTTATTTTCGTAGGAGAACGTATGTTTATGTAAGTAATTATATTTATGTTGCAGTGGCTGAATAAATTCAGCTCAGTGACAATGACAGCTAATGACAGAGTTTCTTTGACATTAAAACGACGGAAACGGCCCGGTCGCTGCCCGCTGTGATTGACACGCAACGCTCGGAATCAGCCCGGACGTGGCACGGCGACCGAGCCTCGGTGTCGGCCCGGCCCCGGCCCGGTGCGAGCTCGGTGACATAACGTTTGCACAATGTCCCGGCCCGGTGTCGGCTCGGCGTCGGCCCGGAAACGGCCCGGAAACGGCCCGGTGGTCAAAGGTGTATCAAAATAAGCTCGGGGACGGCTCGGTAAGTTTACGGCCCGGGCCGGAACCGGCCCGGTCTAGCGTGAATCATCCTTTACTCAACCGATTCTCGTTAAACTTTGTGAGCAGGATCAGTAAATATATAGATTTTTGACGATAATTTTTTCAAAATTTAATTAAAAATTTCATTTTTGGAACAAGCTTTATTGCCAACTGTACTTTTCTGTACATCAACTATTCGCTCAAACTCAACGGGGTTACGTCGTCTGTTACTGTTAGGCATCGAATTACCTACCTATTCTACTCTAAGTGTAAGGCCTGAGTGGACGCTCGAGTCGGGCGTGCGGGGGAGCAGGGCGTGCGGCGTGCATGTTAAACAAATGAAACTCATACTGGCGTCCGGAGTAGACGCTGCACAAAGCGAATGCACGCTCGCCCGCCCCGCTGCACGCCTCACCGCTCAACTCCGAGCGTCCACTCAGGCCTTACTCTTAGGCAGATCGGTGTAGGTACGACGACGAGTGATGCGAGGAGGAGTGTTAGGAAGAACTGCAACCCTACAGCGCGCCGAGCGAGCGAAGCGAGCGTGCCGCGGCAGCGGCCGGGCCGGCGAAGCGCCAGAACCGACTTTGTGCGAAAAAAGAAATCTGCCTATTTTATAGGTAAATTATGTGATTTTGCCTATTCTATCAATCGATATTAATTAGAGTAAGGCAAAATATGGCAAATAACCGTTATATCAAACGTAACACTATATTAAATAAATTTATGTCAATTTACTGTATATCAAGTGTATGTTAGTTTATCCTGACATTAAGTATATGAAACATTAAGGACCCGGACGAAAAGTAATTTAATAGTACATAACTGCAGACGCCGGGAAAGAAGGGCTTGCCGGGTGAATTCCCCGACCGTAGGGAGGCCGGATAGATAATAGATAGCCAGTGATACGAAGCCGGCAAGTCCTTTTCACGGCCGGGCATGTATAGTGCTTTTCTCAAACATGCAATGAAGTAAATAAAAATACTTCAAGAAATTAAACAAATTAAATGCCGTGATCCTGTGCCACAACTTGTGGAATGATGTTAGACCTGGAAAAAACAGTATTTAAATATTTGTGAAAAGAGAATTTAAAAAAAAATACTTCCCGGCCTAGGCCTTCAATTTCCTATGAAATTCCTTTACAGTTCTCTCAAATTGTTCCGCCCGAAACGTGATACTTTGAAGCCTGTTATAACGCACGGAATGACGACATTTCATTGCATGTTTGAGAAAAAGTACTTAAAAAAAAAAAAAAAAAAATATTACGGGACAATCTTACACAAATCAACCTAGGCCCACGGCCATACCATATACTAGCCATCTTATTTTGAAACATGTGAGTATGACGATTCCATACTTGAAGCCATCGAAAATCTACTTGTGAAACATTCAACGAACACGGACGTATAATAAAAATTCCTTTGCCGTCCAGCCGACCTGAAATGTGTAATTTAAACTTTATTCACCATAACTAGGTCAGACAGTTGGAGGAAATGCTTCATAAGCGTAATAAATATCTCTTCAATCATTTAAAGCCGTAATTTGCTCCGAGGCAGCGATGTCAGTGCCAATACCGTGACGTGGCCCGGATTAAAAGGCTCTGGGCCGGGTGTAATTTAGCCTTTAAATATATCGGATGTGTCGATTCTGTCGTGCAAAATTTATTTTTTAAGACGCAGCTTGGGCAGCCAGCAGTTAACTAGACAAAATAGTTTATTTCACAAAAACAACTATTACATTAAATCGAGGCTGTCCGTCAGTGACCAAACTAGGCTGAGCCTGTATCTTGGCCTACTGCGAGTGCGGCGGTTAACAAAAAAATATGATTTCGAGTAAATAAGTCTTAACTTCCGCAAAAGCAAACCTTGGGCACCGAATCACCGACCTCAACTCCTCAACTCCGTGCTCGCAGCATCACAGTGGATGCGTTTGTGATTGGTTATGACTGTCATGTTACACAACTCTGAAGTTCAATAAAGTAGGTATTATACTCTAACACGGCTAGCACAAGATCACGCGCTGTTTACATGAACCTTTTCTTTCAAAGTGTACTAATTTCAAAAAGTTGGATAGTTTTTAGTGTCTGTGCAGCTGAGGATGGACATGGGACGTTCAGAGAGAGACGGGCTCCCAACAAGGTGGTGTGACGTCTAGCCAAGATCGCAGGAAGGTTGGATACGAGCGGTGCAAGACCGTGGTTGTGGAAACCCTTTAGGGAGGATTTTCACATAAACTTCGAGTTGACGAATTGTTAGACCACTGTAAAAAACTAAATCCATCACCCCGTAGTAACATTCTGATGCAGTTAGAATTGTTAGAAATTTTTGAGCCGTAAAAAATGGCTGGCGTTTTACGTCTGCTGGAGCGTACAATTCTCTGTCAAAAAGTCGTATGTCTATATGTAACGCGTATGTAGATATGACGTTTTGTCGTAGAACGGTTTCGGAGCTTGTTAGGCGGTAGGTATGTACATATGCATCCACGCATATGCCATGTTCGCTTAGATTACGGTTGTTGCACTAACTGGTACACGGGGTTATATGCGCTCAAAGTTAACGTTACCTACCTACTTAATACAAAGCAGTCTTTACTTTTGGTTAATGTAGCGTTTAAATGTTTTGTTGCTTATCGTGATAATTTTCCTTTAAACACAGTATAGTCGACTAGAGAAAGATGTATGTACCTACGAGTATGTATATATTTTCCACCTTATTACAAATTTGTTTTTCTGTGACAGCCCTAAAGCCAAATAGGTTATTTTAAGTATTTAGTATTGTACCTTTTTAAATGAAGTGGGATGTAACGAAAAAATCGTAATAATGCAGACTATGTACGTGGCTCATGATGGCTCCCATTACGATATTTATATATTTTGTCATAGCCAAGAGGACCAGACTGGCTAGCATGATCATGTTTATATCCGACATGCATTCGTCCCTTACTAGCAAGTATATGAGTGCAATTTGGACGCATGCTTTATATCCGACATAAGTAAACGCGATGCTATGCTATATAAATGCTAGCTAAATAGGCAGACGTGTTACTTTTACACCGACGTTGCGTTGATTTGCACCCTGAATTTTTCGAAACGCTTGTGCCATTAGCCTTTAGTTGAAGGAAAACATCGTGAAAAGACTTGTCTACATCTGTGAAGAAATTCTACTTGAAAGTGTTCGATAAATTCCCAATCCGCCCTTGCCCAAATATATCCCACCCACCATACCTACCTACCTCATAGTGTCAAGACTACGAAGCGGCTATATACACACTAGTATTTTCCTCATTTTGTATGGGAAGTCTCCAGCAATATAACGTGTTGACAGCTGATGATGACGTATTTTTAAGACATATTTGATACGATTTCATCTTTTCAGTATTCCATACCAAAATTGGCCCAACGTAGGGAATACAAAGCGATCACTCGGTATCTGACTGTCACAAAAAGTATTTTGCAATTTGGTACAGATAAATAAAGTCAACAATGAACCAAGAAAGGTTTATCAAGATCGTAGCAAGTGGAAAATGTGATCTCTGGCTAACCCCCCCCCCCCCCCCCCCCTTGGGCGTGATTATATGTATGTACATATTTAAAGTCAAAAAGGAGTAAACGGAAACTCGAGTAAAGGAGTACTAAAAGGCAGTTTTGAGAGTATTATTATTACCCTTTTATTCTCAAAACTACCCAGCTATTCGTGTAATGCACATAACAAGTAAATACTAATGGGATGCGTGTTAGATATCTCTAACCCAAAAAGACAGAATTAGAACGAAACTATTTCAACAGTTCATAATACAGATACATGCCATTTTATTATTTTGCCTGACAAGTTGATAACCGATACGAAGCTGTTACTGTTACAGACTCCAATACAGTAACATCAATAAACATATTGGTTTTAAAGTAAAACAAACAAATCGGGAGCATCCGTCCGGGTTTGAAATACTTCTCAACTTCAAATTGAGTTATTTAACAAAAATACTTCCCGTGAACATACAAGGGAAAATTGAGAGAGAATTTTATGTTGTTTGCTCTACGTGAATGAATATTTTTAGCCCACGAACAAATAAACTAATAATATCACGGCATAATTTTACACATTAGGATCAGTAATATGCCAGGACCGAGGTTCATAATATAAATTCCGTGCACCGTGCGGCATTTATAATATTATCTGAGGTACTCACAATCTTGGTTCACAAGGATTGGTGGCCAATTGCAGGAAAAAGAAGCGTTGGTCGTCCACCAGCTCGATGGGTTGATGACATAAAAAAAACCGCGGGTCATTTCTGGATGAGACTAGCACGGGACCGGGATAAGTGGCGTACGCGAAGAGAGGCTTATGCTCAGCAGTGGGCGATTACAGGCTGAAAATGATGATGATGATGACTCACAATCACAACCGGCGAGAAAACCGTTGGTCTGGACACCGCAGCGTGATGCGGCGGCAATCTGAAGACCGCCTAAGTAAGGAGTTAGTAGCATCGAGAGGGGTACGTGCAGTTACGGAATTTAATTGTTGACCCATTTAGGTGTAAACTGATTTTGGTTTAAATAGTAAGCTTTGAAGTGTCCAGTATAAAGTGAGCTCTAAATGGCCCAACAAATTCCGTGCGTGACTGTGTACACGGCGGATAGTCATTTCACTCATACTTGGACCAGCCCCACTTGGGAAGAACCGGAGTCCGTCGGCAACAGAAAGGGTCTGCTAGGCTTCCTGGTGAAACTGGGTTGGTACGAATAGTAGTAGTGCCAACACCCACACGCAAAATATGCGTATTTATGTCGTCATCAAGTTGTGGAAACCCAGCCCGCGTACAAACTATAACCTGGGGAAGAAGAAGACGTGGTTTTCCTAGTTGTGAGTAATGTCCTGTGTTAATTGAGAGCGAAGGACCTCAAGGACCAGCATTTGTATCTAGCTGTCAATAGCTACTACCTGAAGTCTGGAAGCTGTCAATAGAATCGTCAAATCAATATCGCAAGCGTCCATTTGCTGCGTTTGTCTGCTTACAATCAGTCAGGCCATATGCTTTTTGCCACTGACGTAGTATTGACACTATTGACTAGAAGAGGAGACAGTTTCCCAAGATACTTAAGAAGGTTGCTATCATTGGACCGGCGCTCTACGTAGCATGCGTACAGTTTAAAATATTTATATGGTCCAATCAAAGTGCCAGTCCAATGAAAGCAACCTGCCCTTATACGGAACATGCCGTTTTCAGGTAAATGAAGCGACGTTTCATTCTGATGCTGTCCGTAGCCATGGAGATGAATTGTAGGAATCC
Source organism: Epinotia brunnichana (assembly GCA_963854355.1). NCBI lineage: Eukaryota > Metazoa > Arthropoda > Insecta > Lepidoptera > Tortricidae > Epinotia > Epinotia brunnichana. Next base: position 21,725,445 of record OY977949.1, read on the forward strand.
AGAATGTAATTTCCGTGTTCAGCTACGAAAATCTTTTGACGTACTTTTAAGCTATTTTTTTGTTGAATTAAGGTGGTTCGACTGCCATACACCGGATGTTCTCGTTCTTGACACAAGTATAATAGATCATGCGATGATATTGCTTAAGCTGGGAAACTGCAAAAATTCAAAAAACTACAAAGTAACTAAAACAAAGATAAATTTTGATAAAGCTCTAAGTATTCTTGCGAAAGAAGATCTAGACATATTTTTAACTATAACTGACCCTAACTTACTAATTGAATCCTTCATAAACACCATCAGAAGATGTCTCAGTGAAAGCACTATATTGACCCTAGTACCCAGAAGTAACCGCATACTAAAACCTTGGATTACACAGGGGCTTTTACGTTGTATCAGGAACAGAAACAACATGCAAAAAAGCTCTCGGTCAGATCCAACTAACATTGTTCTTAAAATTACCTACAAGCGATACAGGAACTACTGTAATAACTTAATTAGAAAGTTAAAACATAAATATGAAAAAGAACAACTTACCAAAGCTAGCAGAAACCCGAAAAAACTGTGGAAAGCAATAAACACTATCTCTAACCGCAAACAGGACAAAGTAGAAAATACTGAATTACTAAAGATCTGTGATTCTCCTCTTGAGTCTGTAAATGCAGTAAACTTATACTTTTCTGGCATTGGGAGATCTCTTGCTGAAGTGATTACATCACAGAATCCTCACTCAGGCACCATTAACAACAGGCCCGCAACAATTGTGAACTCATTTGTTTTGTTCGAAACAGATCCTAGCGAGGTGTTCAAAATATTATTTAACCTTAAAACAAACAGTGCCCCTGGTTGGGATGACATTCCAACACAGTTTCTTAAACTAGCCAGTGATATTGTAGTCCCTATAATATCGTATCTAGTAAATCTATGTTTTAATCAAGCAGTTTTTCCCAATGTCCTAAAACAAGCAGTAATCACTCCAGTGTACAAGAGTGGGAACAGAGATGATGTTTCCAACTACAGGCCTATTTCGGTACTTCCTGCTATCTCCAAAATCATTGAGAAAATCATTAATGGTCGACTAATCAATTATTTAGATAAATTTAACTTGTTATCAAACTCCCAGTTTGGTTTCAGACATGGTCTCTCGACAGAGGACGCTATCTCTTCTCTTACCTCCCTAATAGTAAATAATGTGGACAGGAACAAGAAGTGTCTGTCTGTATTTATAGACCTCAAGAAAGCGTTTGACACTGTCTCTGTTTCCATCCTTGTCAACACCTTGGAAACTATAGGTATAAGGGATGCTCCTCTGCGCCTCTTGACAAGCTACCTTGAATCCCGCACGCAGATGGTTAAAATAGGCAATCATGTCAGTGACCAGTGCAATATAACTTACGGGGTACCGCAGGGAAGTGTCCTGGGACCTACGCTGTTCCTAATTTATATTAATCAGCTATGTAATATGCAAATAAAGTCAGGCACAATCTTTACATACGCCGATGACACTGCTATTGTTTTCTCTGGGGACACCTGGGAGGACGTGCGCTCAGTCGCCGAACGTGGACTCTCTAAAGTTGCTAGATGGCTACATGAAAACTTACTTACGTTAAACACTGCTAAAACCAATTTCATCAGTTTTACCAACAATAAGCGTACTCAACCTGATCCAAATTTTGTAATCAGAATCCACACTTGCGACAACGTCACACAAACCACCTGTTCCTGCTCAGTCATAGATAAAGTAGAAACTACAAGATACTTGGGTGTTGTTCTTGACCAGCGCCTATCCTGGCATCAACACACTGAGAGTCTTATGTCCAGAGTGAGAAAGCTCATCTGGGTCTTCAGGAATCTCAGAAATGTAGCTACCAAGACTATATTAAAGCAGGTATATACTTCGCTTGCGGAATCTATCCTCACGTACTGCATCCCCGTCTGGGGCGGTGCCACGAAATCTAAATTCCTTGAACTAGAGAGAGCCCAAAGAGCACTGCTCAAAGTCATGCACCTCAAACCGTATAGATTCCCTACAAGTAAACTATATACTACTGCTGATGTATTGTCTGTCAGGAAACTATACATATTAAATACTATCCTAAAAACACACAAAACATCCGTGTATACACCAGCACCTGCATCTACTCGTCGAAGGAAACAGACTAAAATAATTAATACTCCGATGTTGAAAACTGCTTACGCCAGGAGACAGCAAAGATCACGATCGGCAAAACTTTATAATGCTATAAATAAAGTCATAAATATTTACCCTAATACACTCTACGAATGCAAAACTAAATTAACTGAATGGTTAAAAACAAAAAAAATACCATGATATTGAAAATCTACTTTTTCAGAACACTTAATCCACAACTCACATACTATTTCTTATTTACATTCACTCACACACTCTCTATACACAAATACACACACACACACGCACACGCACACACACACACACACACTTACACACACACACACACACACACACACACACACACACACACACACACACACTTACACACACGTACACACACACACACACACACACACATACATAAGGCCCGCGTTACGCGGGACTATCCTCTCCTATTATTTATTAAGTAAAGTAAAGTAAATATAAAGATTTTAGATTTTAGGTTAAGCTAAGTAAGTTTGTATAATATGTGTACACCTAAAATTAAATTATTAAGATTAACATGTGGAAGAGCGGGGTCTCTTAACACAAGCATATTTTAATGCTTAAAAAGAGGCACCAACTCCAGACTATGTAAATATTTTAAGATACTGAATAAATGCTTTTTATTTTTTTAATTTTTTTTTTATTATACATAACGTTATTTGAGATTCGCAGGCTAACGGTGTGATATTTTAAGAAACTTATGTAACAAACTTTCATAAATTGGCTTTCCATTTGCGCGAAATTTCCCCTTTCCTAGAATAAACTTGTATAAACTAGAATAATTTGAGAAAAATAATTTTCCCGAAATATCACATCCCAAACCAATTTCTCAAATTATTCTAGTTTATACAAGGTAATTCTAGGAAAGGGAGAATTTCGCGCAAATGGAAAGCTAATTTACGAAAGTTTGTTACTTAAATGAGTTTCTTAAAATATCACGCCGTTAGCCTGCGAATGTCAAATAACGTTTTGTATGGCAATCGAACAACCTTAAATGTCAGAATAGGGGCGGGGCAGAAAAGGACTAGACTAGGGTATTTTTTGGAATGATCTACAGGTCAATTTAAAACATAAATTTCTTCTTTGTTTCGTCTTCTTCTTCATATACATAGAGAACTGACACGAAACTATGTTTTTTTTTTTTTTTTTTTTTTTTTTATTTAAAGTTCCAAATAATTCATAATTATCGCAGAGTTTCATAATTAGGTGCTAAAGCCATTAGTGGCTTATTTACAGCTATAGTACGGTCTAACTATTTACTATTTAAGTAGGTATGTTAGTTTACATCAATATATGTACTTACATTCCGTTTACTGTATCACTGATGAACAATAACTTGGTTGGTTACAAGGCGTAATCATAGTTGTTGCTTGACATATAATACTTGTTTACATCTTTAGCTGATATAGGGTTGGATAGGTATAAATCTTGTATGTGTTTTGGGAGACTATTTATTATTTTTGGAAGCATGTAATGATTGGTTCTCATGCCGTAAACGTTTTTCATTGCTGGTAATAAAAATCTGTGTGCATTAGATAAACGCCTTAGCCTATTGTAACGGTGGTATTCATTCAAGTTGGTAATGTATTTATATTCTTCCTTGAGTATGGAAAGTTTGACCATGTTTTGCACGGGAAGTACCTTACAATATTGGAAAAGGTGAGAGTAGTTATTACTGTAAGTTATTTTTAAATTTTTTGGTATAATATTTTTTAGTATACTTTTCTGTAGATTAAATATTTTGGCTAGATTGGTTTTGTACGATCTTCCATAGCTGCTGAGACCGTATCGTATAACCGAATCTGCTAAAGCTAGATATAACATTCTTAAGGTGTTGTATGGGATCTTATATTTCAGGATATTTAATCTTCCTAGGAATGATCTAAGTTTATTGCATACATATTCAGTGTGCGGTTGCCAGTTAAATCTAAAGTCAATCAATAAGCCTATGTACATATGTTCCTTTACAAAATCGATAGCAGGGCAGTCGCAGTTATTGCGTGGTAAATGGAGGCAACTGTGGGCATGAGCTTTAATTACCGGAATGTAAGATGACTTATTGTGTGAGGAATGTATGTGCATAGCTTTAGTTTTATCAGCGTTTAGTATGAGACCAACATCATGTGACCATCTACATAGGGTGTCGAATATATCCTGTATTTTTCGTTCGACAGTCTTTATGTCCCTATCCGCTACCACTATGCAGGTGTCGTCGGCAAACTGATATACATATTCTTCTCCAACTGTATTGCACATATCGTTGACATACAAAAGATATTCGGTCGGACCAATTATGGATCCCTGTGCTGTACCTTTTGATGTTTTTGTCATGTCACTAAAGTAATTCCCTAGTTTAACTGTGGTAAATCTGTTGCTGTGGTAGCTAGCAAGCCATTTTAGTAGGGGGCCCTGAATTCCGTTCTGTTCTAGTTTTTTGTATAGAGTACTGTACACTAGGGTATCGAAAGCTTTACTAAAATCTATGATTAAAATAAATATTAGCGTTAGTTTTTACTTAATTATTTATTATTATAAATAATTAAGTAAAAACTAACGCTAATTTAAAAACTTAAGCCGTGTCTAAAAAGGGCCCCCGTGGCATCGTACCAAAAGTGCTCGCAGCATTACCTCGCTGAATAGCAATACTGATCCGTTATGCAAAGGAAGCTGCTAGCTCTACCTGTGGTGTCACAAACCTTTTACTAAGCTCGTTAAAAAGTGGTCTTGTGGAGTAAAGCTAGAGACACTTGGACCCCTTGGGGAAGAGTCTCGCTTGACTCGATGCCGAATGCCATAAAATGGTATTTCGAATTATACACTTCAATGTGCATCTTGAGCTCACTTACACACGCACGCTTACGTGTCAGTTGTTAAATTGGAATGCGAAATGTTTGCCTCAGAATTGACTCTTAGTATATTTCGTTTTTTTTTCCTTTCCCTCCTTACGTAACCAGCCATTGGACTCACTTCCTCACTGAAGTATACAGTACTTGAAATATTACGCGCACTCCGATAAGGAAGATGGATGCATCTGATGCAATTCACTTTTGACCAACGAAGCGGAAGAATATACAATCGTTTCATTGATTCATGTGCTTCGATTTGAAAGAAACGGTTAAGTGCGAGAAGACCCCGCGCAGTGAAGGATTCCGAAACAAAAATGCGTTCTTCATAATAAACTCACGGGGCCTTTGCGGACTCCAGACTCCTACTTTCGGACCAATTGCTTAAGTCATTTTGAGACTTAAAGGACACAGGATACATTTTAACTTCAATATGTTTCGCGCGTTTTGTTTATTGTTCTCGTTTGACAGTTGATACACTTCCTCCTACTAATCCTGTAACTTTATATTGTATATCCAGAGCATGCGTCAAAGCTGGAAGTTGTGATTTTTTGCAGACTTGTTTATGATGTTGGCCCAATTAATAATCCAAGTTTGTGACCTGAAAATCGAAAATACCGCGATGGTTTTTATTATAGTTTTTAATAGTATGTTCTCAAGATTTTTTAAAGTAGACTAGATTTGCTACAATATGATACTAGAATTGTCTCTGTCGACCCAATAGTTTCCAAGATAAGTCCTTTCAAACTTTATAATTTTTCGAACTTTGCAACACTAGTAAACTCCATCGCGGTTTTTTGGAACTACATCTCGCTAGAGTTGTTCGAGCGATGTCTAAATTTTTGCAAAAAGATTGTGAAGTTACGAAGAAATTATTTTTTAAAAGATTTATCTCGGAAACTATTGGGGCTACAGAGACAATTCTAGTCTCGTAATGTAGCAAATTTATTCTACTTTAAAAACGTCTTTAAAAGGATCTATTAAAATTCTTTAGAGATTTCACGGTATTTTAGATTTTTTACAAAGTTACGTTCGGCGCTCGAGGTGTCAAACTTGTAGTATTCATTGGGCCAACATCATAAACAAGTCTGCAAAAAATCAGAACTACCGAATTTGACGCAAACTACCCCGTACTTTCAGGCGACAAGGTTACTGGATTATACATAGGTAGGGTAAATCGTCAGTAACTGCATGCCCACCGTTCAATAACTGGCCTCGTCATACTAAAAGCGAACTCTATTCACCTATAATAGAATTCAATTTAGTATAACGTGGCCAGTTATTGAACGGGGGGCCATTACTGGCAATTTACCCTATACGGTTGACACTTTTAATTCACACACTCAAAGTAGATTTCAAATATTACGCGCAATCCGTTAGGAAGTTGAATGCATCATATGCAATTCACTTTTAACCAACGAAGCGAAAGAATATACTATCGTTTCATTCAATTGATTTAAATGTGCTTGGATTTGAAACTGAACTAAACTTGTTAAGCGTGGGTCGAGTCGTGATGAAAGAACGTAGATATATTTACATAAGAAACTCACGTAGCTGCTCTACGTAACGCTCGAAAATGTATTTTCATTATTATTTATTTCAGGCATTGCCCATATAAATACACTCAAAGCAATTACAACAATTAAAATTACCTATCTTTATTTATTTATTTTTTATTTAATGTACTTAACATTCAATAAAAAAAAAAATAAAGATAGGTAATTAAAACATGTCGAATAACTATAAGCGAGATCTAGGTGTAATATATATTTATTTAAATCTATATTTTATTATCTATACGTAAAAGTCCTGACTGACTGACGGACTAACTCTCTCACTTAAATTAACGCCCAGCCCAAACTGTTAAACCTAGAAAGTTGTTTTTTTTTACAATAGGTAGTTTATATAACGTTAGTACCCACTAAAAAATAATTTTTGAAAATTCCACCCTTAAGGTGGTAGAAAGGGGGTTGAAAGTTTGTATTGGGATGGAGTAAAATTTTAAGTGAGATACTTGAAACTTGGTGTATGAACTCCTTAGTACAATACAAGAAAAGTAATTTTAGAGTTTTGGAAAAACCCACCCCTAAGCGGGTTTAATAGGGTAGCAAAGTTTGTACGGGGAAAACTCTTTTTTTGAGCTACACAATTTAGACTTTATGAAAAGATTCCTTATCAGAATACAAAAAAATTAAGCTACGATAAAACGTGTTCCACGCAGACACGCGGACGGAGTTGCGGGCAGAAGCTAGTTATAAATAAACTAATATCGCTATTTAACTTCATATCCATATCACTCGGTTATTGCAAGATTTTGATTTATTTTTTATTTATTTATTAATTATGAAACAAACAGTCATACAAAGATATTCGTACAAGCTATCTTATTACTAAACAGACCTATAATAGTTTCCAATATAAAATATAGATTATGTACAAGACAAAAATCCCTATCCTCGACACCTAATAGTGGTCAATAGTTGACATATAGGTAATGTTGATGATGATGGAATTAAAGATGACTTACGCTAGAACGAGCCGTGTCCGGCCCGGGCCGTTTTCTAAGAAAAACGATGGCATTTTAACGCGGTCGAGCCATAACCAAGCCCAGCCGAGCCACGACGGGCCGTGCCGACACCGAGCCGCTTCCGAGCCGCGGCAGTGGGTCGGCCGGGCTTGGGTATGGCTCGGCCGCACAAAAACGCCATCGTTTTCTTAGGAAACGGTCCGGGCCAGACACGGCTCGTTATAGCGTGAGTCATACTTTATTCACAAAATCATTTTTCGAATTTTGTGGATATGCTCTGGCCCAGGATTCTATTTTAGTTAGATAGTGAGATATAGAAGATACAGTAATATATTTATTTGGTGTAAAATATAAAGTAAATGACATGACCGAGATTCTATCCTCTTACTATGCCTCTAAGTAAAATGCGTATTGCGTAGGTATACTAAAACGATAGGGGTTCTATTTTTATGGCAACGGAACCCTGAAAACGGTAAATCTTAGTAGGGTTAGCAGGTCGTTCTCGATTGGCTTTGTATTTCTGATGTGGTGTTTAAAAAGTGATCTTTCGACGCTGATCGTGGTTTTGGATTGTCAAACTTAGAAATAGTAATGTGAACATTATCAACGGGTAATTAAAAACCAGCAGAACCAAGGTAACCGATATATCCCTCCGAATTGCTAAACTTAAGTGGCAGTGGGCGGCGCACATTGCACGTAGAACCGATGGCCGTTGGGGCGGAAAGGTTCTCGAGTGGCGACCACGTACCGGAAGGCGCGACGTGGGTAGGCCCCCCACAAGGTGGACTGATGACCTGGTAAAGGTCGCGGGAGTCCACTGGATGCGGGTGGCGCACGACCGGCCATTGTGGCACTCTTTAGGGGAGGCCTATGTCCAGCAGTGGACGTCTTTCGGCTGATATGATGATGATGATGATGAATTAAAACCCTAAATCACTCATAAACAATGAATAGCAGTACATTTTGCAAATAATTTGCAAATTACTCACATCTTATTACTAGACTGTTATGTTATGTAAGTATAGCATAAGTAGGTTGGTACGTACTCTGCTTAGCACCTCTAAATGACAAATTACACTGAAAGCTTTCCTTTGTAATAAGGCCTAAGCCCACCATCATAGTATACCTACCAAATCTATCGAATCGTACAGTTTATTAGAGCAAAAGCCTTTAACTAACGTTTGGTGGAGCGCAAAATTATTAATGGCATAGCACTGGTTAAACGGATGCATCGGAGTCCGCAGATAATGGGCGTGTCAACTAGATACAGGAACCAATAAACCGAACGACAAACTACTAAGCAAGACGCTTGATAATGGATTAGAATCCCCAGCGGCTGAACTGAACATTTTTGTATACGAGGCTCACACGACGCCTGCCTAAAAACTTTGAGCAAATATGTACGAAGTCTATTAACATTTTTTCCGCAGGCGCTATTAATTTAAAGTGCAACGCTTACTTACGAATTACGGCTATGATTGTTAAACGTTTTAATGGTGAGCTTCAAAAACATGTTTACATTTTTGCACCGTATTCCATTGAAATAAAGTAAGAAGCTGTATACATCTTTTTGAAGTTGCCTGTGCAAGCTACTTCGCATTCCGTTCCAGCAAGCTAACAATTCAGCGTAACCCAACTTTAAGCCAAATTAGCGACAAGAAAGTTAAGTAAGCAGAAAAATAAATCCCCATTCCGAGATCACTTGAACTTTTAAGCGAGAAATCGAATAAGCCGATTTGCATTTAGACTCCAAAAGTAGCGACACGCAAAGTAAAAGAGTAATTAAACTTCGAGCAGGTGGTAACGAAGTTGAAGATAATTGTTCGTTTCTCCTCAGTCCTTTTGCATCCCAAACTTCTAGGACTGAGCTAGAGCATGTTAGTTTTCAAACTCGATTAGGGTAATATAAATTAGATTGAAACTTAGAGAAATAATATGATCAATTCGAGTTCACTGCCAATATTATTCTAACTTCTAACAGATAGTTGTCTGGAGATTAAATTAAATTCGTCATTTTCTGTTTGTGATTTGTTAGACAAGCAGGCACGTTAATTGGTCCCCTAATAAAACTCAGATACAGTGATATCTGATATGACATGGCAATAAAGTATTATAAAAGTAGGTACCTACATCTCTTTATATTAGTTGCCCAATACATAATGTATGATTGAACAAAGCGCTCAAAAATATCTGGCAAAGTTCTATTCAAGGGCTTTAAGAGCGTGTCAGATATTTTTGCGTCCTTTGTCTGGTTAGATATTGATGCAGGTGACTTTACTTATGTCTTATGGGAGCGAATGATGGTTGCGATTTATCACATACTTATCGCTGCGTTACACTCGTACTCGTACTCGCTGGATTCTTCATCCGCGCCTCAAAGAGGCGCGGGGGGAGCCGTTTTAAGCTTTTGCTTTTTTCGGCGGCAAGTCTCCGGCCGTTAAGACGGCCGTGTTGTTGGGGGGTAGCGGTTTCTGCGCTGTTGGCTGGGGCCAGGGTCCTTCGACGCCGTGTGTTAGAGACTTTTTGCAGACATAGGTACAGTACCTACAGTCAGCATCGTATAGTTAGTAGCAGCCAAAGTAGGCAAGAATATCGTAACACATCCTTATTTTTACAGTACAGAGGCTCTAGTATACGTTTTATCGATTCAATACGTTTTCGAACGCGTTTGCGTTTAGTTTCAATTTGTATGCAACGCGAACAGGGTCTCTGGTGGTAACTATTAGGCACTACGCGTTGTCATACAAATTGAAACGAAATGCAAACGCGTTCGAAAACGTACCTATATGTATCGATAAAACGTATACTAGAGCTACTGTACACGTCTTTATGAAATAAAAATAAAAAAATAATTACTTCCCGGCCTTGGCCTTCAATTTCCTATGAAATTCCTTTACAGTTCTCTCTCTTCTTCTTCCGCCTGAAACGTGATACTTTGAAGCCTGTTATAACGCACGGAATGACGAAATTTCATTGCATGTTTGAGAAAAACAATTTTGCACCATAGGTAGCTATATAACTTACTTAAGTAGTACCTGTCTTAGACACCTGCAAATCCCCACACTATGTGTTTATTCAATATTGTATCCATTAAATTTGTGCAAGAGTCCATACAAAGTCTCTTTAATATCCGATGTCGTGTGCAAGGCAGATGCACCATACATACTCTATTTAAAAAAGGCGTAACTACTACGTTCTTCATATGAACGTAAGACGTTTTGTGCAAGCATCTATATAATCCGGGATGGTACACATTGTTGACTAAGAAGCCAGGGAGAGGTAATTTTGATCTCTAGGGGAGCATCGGCGTTGTTGTGCTACTGTTAATATTGGTTTATAATTAATAGCTTTGCCCGCAACTTTGTCTGCAAAGGAATTACATTGCTCTGTATTCCACTCCCGTAAGAGATGAATTCTGAGATATAATAAGTCCTGTAAAAAGAAAAGATAGGTTGCACACATTTGCAAAGCAGAGTAGTGTTATCATTATCATGACTGCGGTCTTCTGTGACTTTCTCTGTATCATCATCAATATTAAGAGGGCCTGGTCCTCGGTCGTTGCAGGATTCTCCATTCTAGTCTATCTTGGGCTCTCGTCTTTACTTCTTCGTATGTGTGGCTACAGCAGCATTCGCCATCTCTCATTTCTCTCTCATAGGTTCGGAGGCCTTTGTCCAGCAGAGGACGTCTTTCGGGTGATATGATGATGGTGATCGCAGGTGACATGTCACCTTCCATCTTTCGTACCGACTTATGAGTCATACTTGAACCTGAGCCCTTGCTTATAGTTTTCTTGACATAGATAATAAATTTCATCGCTTCGCTTCCAAACGAGGCTATACTTGCTAAATAGGTGCTTATTCTTTGACCCAGTAACCGTAGAAGTCGCAATCTCCAACTAGTACATAATTTGAACATATCTACATCCCCTCAGTTAAAATATGTCCTATCCGACTTGACCCTCCTACGAACATACTACATTTTGACTATTCGCAACCATTGCCCATTATCCCGAAGGAAGCAACAGCGTTCCTTATGTCGGTCAACCGTCCGCGGCCCAAAATATCTATACGATAATGAACCTTACTGCTTTGACATAAGTTTGAAGTAGTTTACACTTTATAAGACGACGTACATGAATATTGGATGGTTATTGGGAAGCCAACTGCGACACTTGGTTAGTTCTGAAGTTTTCTCATTAATCTATGTCCGAACTAGCGCTTGCGATATCAAGCCTTTACTTTAGCCAAGGGTGCATCAGGAATTTGTTTAAATGAAAATTGGACCTTGCGAGATTTAAAATTAAGTTCAAAATTACAGTGAAGGAACCAAGATGTACCCTTGGAAAAGTGAATGGTGTTTACACGTTGCTTTAAATATTTTTGACACAAGTGATGCAGCTGCTCATTTAAAAACAAGTTTCTGTCAAAAATTTCATTTTTGGTAACTTTATTGCCGTCTGTAATTATCTGCATACTATGTATCATCAACTACTCATTGAGACGATTCTAACGAGCCCAAACTCGATGGGGTTGTGTCGTTTTATTGTGGAGTCCATACGGCCACTTTCCAGCTCAAGCATCAGATGTGTCAGTCATGCGATATACATATACATGCAAAATTTCAGCTCAATCGGAAACCGGAAAGTGGGTCAAAGGACGATGCCCATTTCTGCCCCACCTGTTATTAAAATGTACAGAGACGTTATTAAGTAGGCATTCTTAATTAATTCAACTTAGATTTTTGGGATAACTTTAGGATTAATTAAAGCTGGGGTTTATTATTTACTGATAAAAGTAATTAATGCATTTCTGATTTACAAAGAATGGTGACATATTGGTCCTAGCGGTGAGTAGAGGCAACTTTATATGTCAGTTACGCCGTGTAATGCTGTGTCCACAATATTCACCCTGACTGTTTTTAACACGTCCAAAAACATTAACAAGTAGGCATCCTTAATTAATTCAACTTGGATTTTTGGGATAACTGTGGGATTCATTAAACCAGGCGTTTATTATTAACTGATAAAACGTAATTAATGCGTTTCCGGTTTAGAATGAATGGTGACATAACATATTGCTCCTAGCGGTGAGTAGCGGGCAACTTTAGGTATATGTCAGTTATGCCATGTAATGCTGTCTCCACATATTCGCTTGTGCACGCTTGCAATTCTATTATAAAGGAATATTAGTAGAATAAAATATAATATTCTTCGGCAACAAAAAGATTCTGATATTGATTGACAACTATATATATAGCTAAGATATATAACACCTTCGTAATAGAGTTATACACCGTAAGTCCAGCTAGCAAGATTGCGGTTAAGTCAGACGTAAAGTATTCGCCCTTCTCTAGCAAGTGGTTACGTGCGAGAGGGACGGATGCTTTATGTCGGACGTAAAAGCAATCATGCACGACCAAATTAGTCTCAAAGTCATCTAATGCCTACACCAACCGTTGTTTTAACGCTCAACAGTGAGTTTTTAGCGACTAGTCTCAGCTTAGAGATTATAATAAACCAATAGAGATCAGTATTCTAGATTACATCATACGCTTGCCACAACGAGGGACCTACTTTATTTTGCCCAGTCTCATATTAACCTGATTGGGGCAAATAAAGAAAAGTGGAACTATGACAAAGACAGCAAATTACACGTCTCTCTCCGTCACACTAACTAAGATTTGTATAAGACCAGCTCGTTCGGCCGAGGTATTATTATTTGCGTGTTATGTCCAGAGTATAGTTCATGGGCCTCAGACACGGTGATTTAAGTAGGTAGTTAAGGTAATGCAAACATGTAGGTACATTTTTTGCTTTCGTTATACATACATACATATACATACATACATAATCACACCTCTTTCCCAGAGGGGTAGGCAGATATCACGGATCTCCATTTGCTACGATCCTGACAAACCAATTTCGCTTCACTCACTTTCATAACATTTCTCATACATGCTCGTCGGTTTAGGGTACTTTTGACCTGGCCTTTTTGTAAGATTTCTCGAATTTGATCGGAGAAAGTTCGCCGAGGTCTTCCCCTTCCAACTTGCCCTTCCACTCTTTTTATACACTTTCTTCGATAATCTTCTTTCATCCATCCTCTCTACATGCCCAAACCACCTTAACATACCCTTCTCAATGTTCGTGACTATATCTCCATCCATTCCACACTTATCTCTTATCACACTGTTTCTGACTCTATCACTCAATTTCACTCCACACATACTTCTCAACGCTCTCATTTCTACTGCATTCACCCGACTTTGATGTCTTTTCTGCCACAACCAACTTTCGCTACCATACATAAGTGTGGGCACCAACACTCCCCTATGCACAGCTTGCGTTATAATAATAATAAAGCCTGGAAAGGCAAATGTATCAGTCTATAGGTATGTACATGACCCAAGTCACAGAGTATTGGCGAGAACCTAATTGTATCAATGTCTATACGAGCTGATAAAACCGATTTTATCGAAGGTCTCACTTTTAGCTTACCATTGTACTTATTTCTGACGGGCAGCCGGATGCTACTGCAATAATTACCTCCAGTCTCTGATTAGTGTCATTCGAACACACTGAGAGCGTTAATAAATACACATGATCTAAAAGAAATCATGGGGTGGTAGCCATAAACTCTGAAGAAACAATACGCTAGGTATACGTAAGACCCAGAACTGGAGAACGTCCTGAGCCAGGTGGATTGCACAATTCCTGACTTTCGATACTAATAAAAAGGTCTAAGATTGGCTTTCAGTAATCCTTCGCACTCTATTTTCTGTCATATTTTTCAACCCTCTGAACGCCACATATATCAGGCATAAAAAAGCCACATAGGCCCAATTACCGGGACAAAACGAGAAGGAACAACCCGTGGATATGGGTGCAGTGCAGTGCGGTGCGAAGCGAGGATAGGAAAATCATGCATTCCCATTGGTTGATCTTGTTTGTCCCCAAAACCCCGCCGCGCAACAGCGGCCCCATCACAGCTCTGCTGGATATTCAACAATATTCGCGTATAACTTACCTACTTTATTTCATGTTTGGTTCAATTCACACTTTTCTCTCGCTTATTGCACTTACACGTTCTTATGGCTATACTACCGTTCATAGTCAAGCCTGCCTATTGGTACTAGAAAGAAAGAAAGAAAACATTTATTCGTGGACAAAACAATGGGTGTAAAAAACAAAACACAGAACGTAAAAAAAAAAACAGGGTCCACGAAAAGGCCCCGACTCAGCATGGTGCTAAGGCCAGCGCTGGTCTTCCGTCGGAGCCTTTACCTGAGTTACCTCCTGGAAGGCAACACAAAACAAATACCTACGCTAAACACAATATATCTTAAAACTATTACAAATCCGACGCCAGATATACTATATGTATTATACGTGATACATATAATAAAATAAGAACGAACTGCATACCGAACGACAGCTACATACTTCGTAGGTATGTGGTAGTAACTGTAGTAAGATACCCAGAGCTCACGATAATGCGTTATGTTATGTTGGGAATACGTTACCTGCATTTGTCACTAGCTGTGAACACAAAATTAATCATCAAATCAATAAAGGGTAGGTGCATGTGATTCTTCTGGAATGGCAACAGTGACTCGATGTCTGCGTAGGTACCTTCAAGTAGACCGTATGCTAGCTTGCCACTGTCTTCGTATAAAAAATGAAGTACACGATTTTAATAATATGCTAATACAATACATACCGCATAGTAAATGTTCCGCTGACAAACGATTAAGTGTCGAGTCATTTTCGTTTAAAATATGGTGTCTCAATCGGCTTACTGAAGACCCACATCCGATGCACATATGTGTGTGACCAAGTCTTCGGCATGGGTTCGAATCGTCTATCCTGTTTAATATTATGTATCACGCATGATATATGACGGTATCGGCAGGAAGCTAGAAATATAAATAATTATTGTTTATAACCAGATAATAACTAGCAATGTTTCGAGGATCTCTTCGGGGAAACCGAAGATTTTCGGTGTACTATTGCAGACAAAGAATGAACAACTACCGGAAAAATATCCCTAAGAACGGTACGGTCGACATTTATGAGGCTTGCCGCCGTCCTGTAGAATCACTCAGGTATATTATTTTCAGATATCTTGCTAACGGCGAGTACTTTCACGTGCATAATCTGGTAGCCATGATTATTCGCAAACAACTTGCACTTGTATACATTAGGCATTGTGGAGTTCGTAGTGCCTTAATATAATAACTCACCTGATTATTTATTATGGTATCTACTTAATTACAAAATAAATGTATCGCCATGACCATGACTCCCGGCACAAAGGTATAGGTAACGAAGCTTAGGCCCGTACTTTACTTACGCTTCCCTCCTCTTTCCTTTGATGATTCGGTTTTGGAGCCAAAGCACCCGAAAGCGGTATGTAGCTGTTACTGTTGCATTCGATAACGGTATTTGCAGCTTAAATGCGACAATAAACACATGGTGCCTCTATCGGAGGATTAGACCTGTGTCAAACTTCGGCCAGTGGCAAGTACTGCGTCACCCTGTCGTTGCCGTTTGGCCACTGCAGCGGTGCTGAGTTTGTTGTTTCCGTTGAATTGACGCCGGGTGTTGTTGTGAGTGCTATCATAGATGTTCACCCAAAACAAAAATACAGTATAGCCCTTTTCACTACCTTTTTAATGTAAACTAGCAGGCCGCGTGGCTCCTCCAGTGTATGGCTGACCCACGGGATAAAATATACCATCCAAAAAGTCCATTGTATACATAGGTGAAAGAATTTAATCAGATAAGCCGTTCCGTAGATAACCCCCTACATACAAACATCCAAACTCACAAAGCTACAAGCTACAATCTTGCAAACTTTTCCTATTTACCATGTTAGTATAGAAAAAGATATACCTACAAGTGTAGGTAAGTAATCACAGAGTTAAAAGTTGCGAGCAACTGCTTTGATGTTTAGCTGTTATAAAGTAAAAGTTACCGATAGACGGCATACGTGTTGGATGTTGAAATGTTCTTCTCATATTTAGGGCAGCCTAAATAGGAAAAAACCTCTACCTGACAAAAAAAAATAAGGTACCATAGGTAAAAACACCGACACTAATGTGATGTCGTGTTCGTGGTCGAGGGTCAGGTCGCCAGAGCTCCCGAAGACGCGCACACCGCTCGCTTCGGGAGTCACAAACGTCCATAGGCAGACCATATGATAGTTTGCCAACATCGTAGTTAGAAAAAATGCATACATACAATCTAGTTGAAGGTGGATGGATAGGTAAGTAAGACTAGTATCTGATCCTCACGTCTTATGGTTAATCTATTTTACTATATATATAACATAATAACGACACACGTCACCACGACTTACTCTCTCGGTTTGTGGTGTTGTGTTTCTGGTGGCGAGTAAGGTTACCAGAGCTCCCGAGACTACGCTGTGTTGAGTATCAGGGACCTTCATTTATGCGCAGAGCTGTCAATACGATTAATAATCATATCAATGAAGGGTCAGCAGCGCGCTGGTGTTCCTTCTGGAGTCTCAAGCGTCCATAGGCCACGGTGTCTGTTTACCATCAGGCAGACTGTTGACTGTTTTCCACCGTCATAGTTAAAAAACCCGGCCAAGTGCTGGTCGGACGCGCGCACGAAGGGTTCCGTATCATTATCTAAAAAAACGATTTTATTCTCTTTTTAGGATTGTTGTTCTAGCGGCAACAGAAATGTGAAAATCTCAACTGTCTTACTATCACAGTTCATGAGATACAGCCTGGTGACTGACGGACAGACAGACAGAAGAACGGACAGCGGAATCTTAGTAATAGGGTCCTGTTTTACCCTTTGGGTACAAACTTTTCTGGGAATGCTTAAAATACTGTGAATCAAATTGAATACGGCCGTTTGACTTGACTTAATTACTTAACTAATCAACTGTTAACAGATAGGTACAAAAAGGTACATATTTGTTACAACCTCCTTCCTCTAAATACCTATATTTGTCATGCTTCAGAAAACTGTAAATTCGACTAATTTACAACGTTTTATTCTTCTCAGACAGACGGACAGACATACAGACAGACGGACAGACGGACAGACGGACGGACAGACGGACAGACGGACAGACGGACAGACGGACAGACGGACAGACGGACAGACGGACGGACAG
This sequence comes from Epinotia brunnichana, assembly GCA_963854355.1. Taxonomy (NCBI): domain Eukaryota; kingdom Metazoa; phylum Arthropoda; class Insecta; order Lepidoptera; family Tortricidae; genus Epinotia; species Epinotia brunnichana. The sequence goes on from OY977949.1 coordinate 21,743,148, forward strand.
ACAGACAGACAGACAGACAGACATACAGACAGATAGACAGACAGACAGACAGACAGACAGACAGCGGAGTCTTAGTAATAGGGTCCCGTTTAACTCTTTGAGTATGAAACCCTAACAAACAAGTCGAATCACAAATTGTTCATACAAGGCAAATCGTAACATTTTTTCAAAAACCCCAATTTCTTTTTTCAAATGTTGTAGTTATAGCTTATACTCTCCCTCGATTATGAGGAATCCAACGACACCTCATAATATGCCAAAATCTATTAAGCTGTTTGGACTGTGTAGCCCGTGAAATTGAATTTTCTTGTCAACATTATACAACTATAGCCGAATTATTCAGAGACCATTTCACAGTTAAATCACCGTTGGGACCACCGCGGGCGGCTGGCATGCCCAGCGCGGGGTCACGTGGGCAGGAGACGATGACTCAGTTCACAGCGAAAGACGTTAAAACCGCATTAAGTGCCATTTCACGAGGCAAGTCTCCTGGCCATGATGGCCTCAGTGTGGAGCATCTTCATCATGCCGGTCCACATCTGGCTAGAGTACTGGCGATGTTATACACGTTTTGTATAAACCACACTTACTTGCCTGCCGACATGATGAGGACCGTGGTGGTTCCAATAGTGAAAAACAAAACTGGTGACGTCAGTGATAAGAGTAACTATAGACCTATCTCGCTCGCCACCATAGTCGCTAAAGTGCTTGATGGTCTGCTGAACTTCCAAATAGATAAATATCTAACAGTGCATGATAATCAGTTTGGTTATAAACCAGGGCTATCCACTGAGAGTGCCATTTTGGCATTGAAGCAGACCGTCAGGTACTACACTGACAGGCGAACAGCTATATACTCATGTTTCCTAGATCTATCCAAGGCATTTGACCTGGTTCACTATGACATCTTGTGGCAGAAGCTGGATGATCTGAAGATGCCAGCTGATATGAGTGGCATATTTAAGTACTGGTACCATAATCAGGTCAATGTCGTGAGATGGTCGGGTGCATGCTCGCAACCATATGGGCTTGAGTGTGGCGTGAGGCAGGGGGGGTTGACGTCACCCAAGCTATTCAACCTCTATGTGAATGCGCTTATAGAGGAGCTCAGCAACACCCGTGTCGGTTGTCACATAGACGAAGTGTGCGTTAACAACCTAAGCTACGCTGACGACATGGTGTTGCTGAGTGCCTCTGCGTGTGGACTTGCCAAGCTTATTTCTATCTGCGAGCGGTATGCCGCGAGCCATGGTCTAATTTACAATGTGAACAAGAGCGAATGCGTCGTCTTTGGGGTCAAGGGCAAATGCACACCAATGTTTCCACCTGTTAAATTAAATAGTCAACCACTGCGTATAGTTGAGCAGTTTAAATATTTGGGGCATTTGGTGACCACAGACCTTAAAGATGACGCAGATATTGAGCGCGAGCGCAGAGCGCTGTCCGTTCGAGCGAATATGATAGCCCGCAGGTTTGCTAACTGCTCAAAAGAAGTAAAACTTTCTCTTTTTAAAGCTTACTGTACTACCTTCTATACAGGCAGCCTGTGGGCAGATTATACATATAAACGGTATAGCGCTCTGCGCGTGCAGTTTAATAATGCGTTCAGGGTGCTGATGGGGCTGCCCAGATTCTGTAGCGCATCAGGGATGTTTGCAGAAGCGCGGGTAGACTGCTTCTACGCCACTATGCGCAAGCGAGCTACATCCCTGGTGCGCAGAGTGCGGGCTAGCTCCAACAGCATTCTGAGCATGATAGCGGACAGGATCGATGGCCTGTACATGAACAACTGCTGCATGATACATGCACGCAGAAATAAATAATAATGATAATAATGATGTTAATAATATAATATAATGTACTAACACTAGTTTAATAAGTAATACAATTGTTACTAACACCATGATCCCATGTTGGTCGTAAATAAAGTATTTATTATTATTATTAATATTTTAATATTTTCAATACGGAGTATAGAGTACCTTTGTCAGAACATGTGTACGAAATATCATTCAATGACATGTATATTATTATGAATCTGCGAAGGAATTCAAAAAGTTTATGTAAAGTCTTCAACCTTGAAGATGTTAAAACCCAGCTGTCTTATTTTTACTTCTATCTAATAGGTATCGTAAGTAGGTAGGTATGTCACTCTCATAAGTATTTGAGACAACATACATACATACTTACTTACATGCATACATGCTTTGCTTATGGTTTAGTTTCAAGATATAGTTATAGTAATAATATGTTGAATCTGCAGCTGTTCGTTCCATTAGGTATTTATTTGTAAAAGACCAATGATACTCGACTTTTAGGATAGGTAGCAAAAATTCTGGTGATTTTAACGTCCCTGCTCCATAGCTAAACATTATTTTTACTACAAATTATGTAGGTAAGTATGTAGTAGTTTAAATGGGCAATTGTGTTTCGCTATTAAGAAACAATCACTAACATACCTGAGAAGAAATTCAAAGGTGTATGTGAAGTCCCCAATCCACACTGGGCCAGCGCGCAGTAGTACTGAGAGAATCTAATTCATGAGAGGAGGCCTATGCCCAGCAGTGGGACGTAAGTAGGCCGATGCAGATGGTGCTGATTGAGAAATAATGGTTTTAGGCATTCCATATGTCAGATTGGATATCATATCTAACTAAGAACTGATATGAACATTTGAACATACATTTACAAGAATAAAGTTAGGTACACATATTATTCAATGCAAACAACAACCATCACCAGAAATCACCACATTCCTAGTTTTCAAACGTAGAGAAGCGGAGAATTTGCTTAATAATTTGTACCGAGTAACTATCCCTAATATGATATTTCGTGAAATCCGCGTGTAGCTCCTTATACTAGCGAGGCTTTTAAACTCACCAAATATTATTTTCGTTAGCCCTCCGTAAGACGAGTCAATAACTCAATAGTAATCTTGTTTGGTTAATGGCATATTGGTGAACTATATAGGCACCTACACCTACCACGGCCACGGTTTTTAACTCACAGCAGAACCTCATGTCGCTTATATTTGGGGCAGCCCAACTAGTAAAGTACCTCTAACTTACAAAAGACCACATAGCTATAGGTAATGATAACACAGCAGTGTAAGCAGTGGCTTATTTCGTATAGACTCCGTCGAAATGTGGTGTTGTGTTCGTGGTCGTAGGTAACATCGCCAGAACTCCCGACGCAGCATTTTGTTGAGCGTAAGAGACACCTGCATTTGTATCTAGCTGTCTGTACAATGAATCCTTAAATCAATGAAGGGTCAGCATCGCGCTTGAGTTGTTCTGGAGTCACACGCGTCCATAGGCAACGGTGTCTGCTTACCATCAGGCAGTCTGCTTGCCTGTCAATACAATTAACTCTCAAATCAATAAAAGGTCACCAACGCGCTTGTGTTTCTTCTGGAGTCACACGCGTCCATTGACAACGATATCTGCTTACCATCAGGCAGACTGCTTGCCTGTCAATACAATTACCTCTCAAAACAATAAAGGGTCACCAACGCGCTTGTGTTTCTTCTGGAGTCACACGCGTCCATTGGCAACGATATCTGCTTACCATCAGGCAGACTGCTTGCCTGTCAATACAATTAACTCTCAAATAAATAAAGGGTTTTTTTTTTTTTTAATTTATTGACCAATATAATCTGAGCAGTACATTTTGGTATACATTTTTTCACCAGCGGAAACCTCTAGGGTTTATATGCTGATGAATACCAACGCGCTTGTGTTTCTTTTGGAGTCACACGCGTCCATTGGCAACGGTGTCTGCTTACCATCAGGCAGACTGTTTGCCTGTCAATACAATTAACTCTAAAATTAATAAAGGGTCACCAACGCGCTTGTGTTTCTTCTGGAGTCACACGCGTCCATTGGCAACGATGTCTGCTTACCATCAGGCAGACTGCTTGCCTGTCAATACAATTAACTCTCAAATCAATAAAGGGTCACCAACGCGCTTGTGTTTCTTCTGGAGTCACACGCGTCCATAGGCAACGGTGTCTGCTTACCATCAGGCAGACCGTTTGACTGTTTGCGACCGTCGTAGTTTTTAAAAATGTGAAAAAGTAATGGAATTAATGCCATAATCAATAATATTTAATATAATCATATTGGCATCCATAATGTAAAAAGGATAACTCGTATGTCAAAACTATTAAGACAAAGAGCTGGAAACGTGTGCCTAAAATAGGCAAAGTCATATTTTACACTTAAGAACAAACATACATACATACACTCAAAAGTGACACCCTCCTTATAGCAATAAACGAACCTCTCGCTTTGAAGAAAGATGCAACCGACAAGCGGTAAAAAGGAGAAGGTGGGCATATCTATATATTGTAATATTTGACAGGCATTTAAAATATTCATATTTGTATATATCTATCCCGCGCGGCTCCGCCCATGCAATGCATATAATGCAAGCAAAACCCGGGTATAAAATAAAACCTATATCCATCCCGGAGATTCATTCTACTCACTGTTAAAAAGATGTTTGTCGTGCATTTGACATATTGCGGTCTATAGACTGAGATAAGTACATTGAAGAAATATAATATTCTCTTCTGTTAATCAATAACGACTACTATTACATGTAAGATAATAATTTCGTGGTAATATCTATTTTGGACCCTAGTTATACAATCTATTTACCATAACGCCTCTTTGGCTAAAAATTAACGTTCAAATAACATACATACATACATACATACAATCACGCCTTTTATCCCTAAAAGGGGTAAGCAGAGCACATGAAACTTGTGTTCCAGTGCCACTTTTAGCATGAATGGGGTAAAAGATCGACAAAATGTGACGTTCAATTAAATTGTACAAAATTACGCATTATGCAATTTTTTTGACCGTTTAGGGTTAGTATTGAAGCACAAACACAAGAAAATTACATTGCGCCATAAAAATATTGTGCAAAGTTATTGTAGGTCTAGGGCCGGCCTTAGCTCAAACTGCGCTGCCGGCAGTTAGCTTTGACGGCGCAATCGATATTCCCGGATGTATATGGAACACACGATTTTAATAATACCTACAATAATACATACCGGCATGGTAATGTTCCACTGATAAACATCGAATAACGGGTAATTTTGCTCCAATTGATGATCTCTTTTTATTTTATTTATTAAGTATATCCACATCATCGGCATCAGTAAGGAGCTAGAAAATAAATTCATGGATATTTTAACGAAATAGCGGCGAGTGAATAAACCAACAACCACCCGCATCCATCGGACTCCCGCGACCTTTAGTCCAGGTCATCAGTCCACCTTGTGGGGGGGCCTACCTACGCTGGGCCTTCCGGTACGTGGTCGCCACTCCACCTTCCCGCCCCAACGGCCATCGGTTCTACGTGCAATTTGCCTCGCCCACTGCCACTTAAGTTTAGCGATTCAGAGGGCTATATCGGTTACCTTGGTTCTGCTGCGGATAGCCTCATTTCTGCGATCTCTATACCAAATTTCATGTAAATCGGTTCAGCGGTTTAGGCGTGAAGATGTACCAGGCAGAGAGACAGAAAGTCTGACAGACAGACATACAGACACACTTTCGCATTTATAATATTAAGTATGGATAAAGGCACCCGTAACTACTTACTTTCGAATGAAATTCCAAAATAAAAACCCAAAATCTTTTGTAATTAACGAATAATTTTTGGGAGTGGTAGGGGGGGGGGGGGGGGAGACTGGACCACAAAACTGGTTGGCAACATCAATTTATTGCATGTCTGGGATCTATACATGGTGACTGGTAATTCGACCTATTCCTTGAAAGGGGTTATACTACAGCTAATTTGCAACAATTATTGTCCAGTCAACCAGGGGTCGAGACTCGCTGGTTTCCGAGATATTCGAGTTTTTAGTTTGTATGAAAAAAAATCTCCTTGCAGCCTTAAGCTGGTGATTGTGACAAAAGTACTTCCATTTGGATGGTAAAAAAACATTTTTGTCACAATCATCACTTTAAGGCTGCAAGGCGATTTTTTTTCAAACAAACTAAAAACTCGAAAAATTTAGAAAAATCGTGTTTTGACCCCTGGTTGACTGGACATAAATTGTTGCAAATTAGCTCTAGTTAACCCCTTTCAAGGAATAGGTCGAATTACCAGTCACCCTGTATAATATATAGGTATCAGAAGTCAGATTGCGGTGCGCTATTTTTGCAAACGAAACTCCACTGAGAGCCTGCTATAAAAAGCTTGTTGTCAGCTCGCTAGCTATACATACATTACATACCTACATAGACTAATGCCTTTATTTCCAAAAGAGGTAAGCAAGAGCACATGAATCTCAGGGTCTAGTGCCACTTTTAGCATAAATGGTGTTTATGGAACTTACATTGTGGTCTCTAGTTACAGTACACAGGGTTTACTCAACGCAATAACGGGTCGGCAACAAGAGTATGATGCTTCTGGTGTCAGTCGTTAGCTTGACAGAAAGGCTTCTTGTCAGCTCGCTAGCTATCCATACATACCTATATAGATTAACGTCTTTATTCAACAAAAGGGGTAAGCAGAGCACCATGAATCTCTAGTTCTAGTGCCACTTTTAGCATAAATGTGGGTATAAAAGATAAGACTCAATGAGATATCGCAGTAATAGGTTGTTAGCCCATCGCCCACAACACACTTTGATCTTGATGCCTTAGCTTAGTCAGCTAGCTATTAGCATGGTATTAAAAAAAATTGTACCTACCTACTATCTAGTATCTCTATCTTTGTATGTAGTCAAGTTCGAAGTTACCTATAATTTCTGGAACTACCTACTTATACGATTTCAATAATTATTTCAGGGATATATAGAATGCACTTTATTTTATCCCGCGGGTTCGCCTGATTTTTGTTAATACGTGGGAGCCGAGCGGACAGTTATTCTATACTAATATTATAATAAAGAGGAAAAGTTTGGGAGATTGTAGCTTTGTAAGTTTGCATGTCGTGGGGACAATCTCCGGAACCATTTAGATTTTTTTTTTGCTGTTAAGAGAAGTTCCTGCATGGACATAGGCTATATTTTATCCCCCGAGCTTACCTGCGTTTTTTGCATTACGCTGACAAAGCTGCGCGAGCAGCTAGTAATTTTATATAGAAGAAAACCTTTGAGAGATCTTTAAAATAAATTAAATTAAATTAATTTAATTTAATTTAATCAGCAAACTACTTGTACCACTTGCACCTCATTTCAATTTAATGACCTGGACGTTAAAAATTCTCGGAAATATTCTCTAACAGTGATGCTAATGAACGTCTATTAGAGTTTTATGGTGGTCAGACCGATTTCTGTTTAATTAGGTCTTAGTGAATAGAATCACATTTTTCTTTAAAATGTTCTATAAGTTTGATTGCTTGTGGTGAAAAAAAAATGTATGAGGACCAGAATGGCCAACTTCCTGAATAATAGCTAATACTGATTCTAAAATGGTATAACACATGCCATTTAGGTATATCTTTACAAATAAAGATTTTGTTTTGGTACAATTCGCTCTTCGAAAAGTGCGAATATCTCGAAAACCAGGAGACTTTTACTAAACCTCAAAGTCGATTTTCTGGACCAGTCTAAGGTGCCCTATTCGTGGTTAGAAGGTTGTCCATTATTTACCGGACAACCTGTATACAAATTGACTGTCTTGTCATTATTTTTTAAATTGACAATTTTTCCAGGCAATTTTACAACTAACCTGAGTAATTTATTGGTATTTCAGAGTTATTAAAAAAAAGTACACAATTGTTATTTATTGTTTTAATAACTCACCACCACCTAAAAGCGTTACAACTGTTAAGACAAACTGCAACATGTGCCTAAACTAGTCAAAGTCATACTCGTATCATCATCATCATATCAGCTGAAAGACGTCCACTGCTGGACATAGGCCTCCCCCAAAGAGTGCCAAAATGACCGATCCTGCGCTACCCGCATCCAGCGGACTCCCGCGACCTTTACCAGGTCGACGTAGCCATACTCGTATACTTAAGCACAAACATACATACATAGGTACAGTCAGGGGTAGTAATATAGGTACATAAATAAGGACATAAATATCTATACAGGACCTATTATCAATGTCATAAAGGCGTGTTCAGATATTTATGCCCTTATTTATGTACGTATATTATTACCGCTGACTGTACACACGAATATGACACCCTCCTTCGGCAGTCGAGTAAAATCGATTTCGAGGACTAAGCGAAGACCGTAACCTAATGATGTTTGCAGGATCTTCTCCAGAGGAGACCTTATGTTGACAGCATGGGACAATGCACATGCAGGTTCCACAGATTCCACACATCCACTGGCAGCAGTTCCAGGAACAAAACACAATACATTTTTGTATTGACTTATGATTCGTACATGATATTGACTTATGATTCGTATATGTTATGTTCTGTTTATATGTTTGTGATGTTTGTAGATTTGTAAAGCACAAGTAGGATTAAGCAACATGTCAACCGAGTTCGTTCAAAGTTTACTAGTAAGCTCTTAGATGTAAGCTATCGTGCTTCACCAATGACAAGATGCAACCGGCAAGCGGTAAAAAGGAGAAGGTGGGCATATCTATATTATGACATTTACAGACATTTGACATATACACATTTATTTATAATCTATTTACCCGCGCAGCTCCCAGGTATAAAAAAAGCGGCCAAGTGCGAGTCGAACTCGCACATGAAGGGTTCCGTAAAATAAATTGCGGTTTACGATTTATGACGTATTAAAAAAAAACTACTTACTAGATCTCGTTCAAACCAATTTTCGGTGGAAGTTTGCATGGTAATGTACATCATATATTTTTTTTAGTTTTATCATTCTCTTATTTTAGAAGTTACAGGGGGGGGGGCACACATTTTACCACTTTGGAAGTGTCTCTCGCGCAAACTATTCAGTTTAGAAAAAAAATATATTAGAAATCTCAATATCATTTTTGAAGACCTATCCATAGATCCCTTAATGTTTTTTTTAAATTTTTTGTGAAAATCTTAATGCGGTTCACAGGAATACATCTACTTACCAAGTTTCAACAGTATAGCTCTTATAGTTTCGGAAAAAAGTGGCTGTGACATACATACGGACGGACAGACAGACAGACATGACGAATCTATAATGGTTCCGTTTTTTTCCATTTGGCTACGGAACCCTAATAAAACCTACAACAACCTAAACTACACACTAATCTAGGAATGGTCAACAATCTGTGAATCACATAGAAATACGGCCGTATGGGCGCCTTAGGTTCAGCGAAGTTAAGCGAACAGATTTTTTGAAACAATATAATGCGTCTGTTTATAATAATATGGTATCCAAAAACTACGAAAAGTAATCTTGAGGCTTTTCTCCACCAATATCAGTGATTTGAAACATGAGTTCATTAGGCATAATAAGATATTTTCTTAGACTAACATATATGTTTATCTCTACTCTTTCTCAAATCATTCCCGCTCCGAAAACCCCGACGTCTGAACATGACTAAGCAATTTTCGCTCGATAGAAAAAAATCACGAAAACAATCACTAAAAACACAAACACACTTAAAACATTTGTAACAAACTATGCACAAAAGCTAAACATATTAATATTATGTTTGAGGGAACTTAGTGATTACTTTATTATTTTTTAGAACGCACAAAACATTCAAATTAAAAAAAAACGGCCAATTGCGACTGGGACTCGCGCACGAAGGGTTCCGTACCATTATCCAATCACGTTTGTTGTATGGAAGCCCCCTGTAGCCTAGTTGGTAGTGACTCTGCCTACGAAGCCAGATGTCCCGGGTTCGAATCCCGGTAAGGGCATTCATTTGTGTGATGAGCACAAATATTTGTTCCTGAGTCATGGATGTTTTCTATGTATTTAAGTAGGTACTATATATGTATCTATATAAGTATGTTACCCATAGTACAAGCTTTGCTTAGTTTGGGACTGGGTCGATTTGTGTAAGATTGTAGAAGAAAAATAAAAAATAAAAACAAAAATAAGATAGTAAAATATTTATTTTGTTTTCTAGTATTTGTTGTTATAGAGCGGCAACATAAATACATCATCTGTGAAAATTTCAACTGTCTACCTATCACGGTTGATGAGATACAGCCTGATGACAGACGGGCAGACAGACAGACAGACAAACAGACAGACAGACAGACATACGGACAGCGGAGTTTTAGTAATAGGGTCCCATGTTACTCTTTGAGCCACCACTCTTAACCCTAAAAACATGATATCCGCGCTTCCGAACACGCACTTCCATCTCGCTCACGCTAATGCTCAGTAAGAGGGAGAGAAGACCATGAACCTACGGTGCTTTAAGTTAATCACATGACTTAACGAATGAACTGCTAAGACATAGGTATAAAAGGTTCATATAATTGTTACAACCTCCTTCTTCTAAAAAATACCTTATAAAATAAGTAATCATAATTCACAGCAGGTTTTTGTATAAAACAGGATTTGATGGCTTCACTGACCGTTTTAGCTGGTTAGGATACAGCGGATTTTCATCTCTCTTTCATAATGGATGTAAGTAAATTGTACGTGTGGGCAACCGTGCAACCTGATGTGTCGATTGTCAGTTACTGGACTCGTAGAGAAGAAGCTACCCCTAGCTGTAAATAATTCAGAAACGATGAGAAAGGATCAAGCTTCCATCTAGGTATATAGGTAAACATTATTTTTACTACAAATTATGTATGTAGGTACGATTAATTTAGTATACTAAGTTAATGCTTATTTTCTAATAGATACAGCACATGCACATGTTTAAATGGGCATTGTGTTTCGCTATTGAGAAACAATCACTAACACATCTGAGAAAAAATTCAAAGATGTATGTGACGTCCCCAATCCGCACTGGGACAGCGCGCAGTAGTACTGCCCGTTCTCTCTAATGCCTATGCCCAGCAGTGGGGTGTATATAGGCCGATGATGATGGGGCTGATTGAAAAATAAGAGTTTTAGGCATTCCATATGTCGGATTTGATATGCATGCATATAAACATACATTTACAAGAATAAAGTTAGGTACATCCTATCCTATTATTCAATGTAAACAACAACCATTACCAGAAATCACCACACTCAGTTTTTTAAACGTAGAGAAGCGGAGAATTTGCTTAATAATTTGTGCCGAGAAACTATCACCTAATATGATATTTCGTGAAATCCGTGTGTAACTTAAACTCACCAAATATTATTTTCGTTGGCCCTCCGTAGACGACAAAGGTTCACTGAGTAAATAACTCAAATAGTTATCTTGTTTGGTTAATGGCATATGGGTGAACTAGGTACCTACTGGGCCACGGTTTTTAACTCACAGCAGAACCTCATGTCGCTCATATTTGGGGCAGCCCAACTAGTAAACTACCAAAGCAGCTCCAACTCCTTAGAGTCCGTCGAAATGTGGTGTTGTGTTCGTGGTCGTCTTGTTGAGCGTGAGAGATACTTGCATTTGGTGTCTACACAACACAATGAATCCTCAAATTAATAAAGCCCAGGAGTCACACGCGTCCATAGGCAACGGTGTCTGCTTACCATTAGGCAGACCTTTTGCCTGTTTGCCACCGTCAATCGTCAAAAAAATGTGACATTACAAATTAAATTAATGCCTTGTCTACATAATCCATACTCAATAATGATTACATATATCGGCATCCATAAAAATAGACACAGTCCTAGCTATAAGGTATATACATACAGACATACACTCGCAAAGTGACACCGTCCTTCGGCAGTCAAATACAATCGACATGTAACATATCATATCTTTTATTTTACCATTATGGTTATGTTATGATTTTATCACCAAGTCGAGAATTTTTCTATAGGGCGCCCTAATTATAGTAACCTTGGAGGATCTTTCCCAGAGTCCGAACAACACACTTCTACCCTGTTCCCTTATATACGCTGACTGGGTTTGCACAACTCGACGTTATAATTGCGCCTATTTTGCGTTCCCTACGTTTTTTTAAATACCTATATTTATTATCTATCTGTATGTAATAGCTAGTCAAGTTAGTAAGCATATATGTGGGGTAAATATCTGGACCTTATTATCAGATTTCAAATTTTTTTTCGCCGAGCTGGCAGTTATTCTATTTTATACTAATATTATAAAGACAAGCAAGTCGCAAGCACAATCTCTATGTATAGAATACATGAATTCCCTGCAGACGTAGGCTATATTTTATCCCGCGAGCTTGCCTGCGTTTCTTGCAATACGCTGACAAAGCTGGGTGGGCAGCTAGTATGTTATATACAGGAAAAGGCTGAAAGATTGGAAGTTTATAATATGTTATTTCCGGAACCACTTACCCTGGACCTGTGGACCACCGAACGAGTAGTTACCTTAATTCTATATATTTTGCACGCCTGCGTTCTTTAATAGAAGTGCGAGGCCACACGGGCGCAAAAAGAAATTATTAGTTTTCCTGGAAAAAAAATGTACCTATTCTATATTGACAACTTGTCTGTCTTGTCATTATTTTTTAAATTGTCAATTTTCCAGTCAGTACATAAACAATGGTTAGCGATGCGAAGTAATGCTAGAGAAAGACCAATGTTTCTAAGCGTTATGAGATTATCTCAAAAGCGCCACCTGTCGTTGAGTAGAAACTGATTATTCATGTGATGACACAGTCATGTTAGCAATCATCAACAGAAATTGTCAAACTATCGCCATCTATTGTTGAATAGCAGGAAAACAGCATAAAATAACTTGTATAATAATTAAAGCAAACATTTATATTTAATTGTATTTTGCACGTATAGTGTATTAACATTATCTTTTACCTGCCATAGAGAATTATTGTGCTGAATTCATATTAATATCGGTGTGTAGTGTTCGTTTTTTTAAACATATTTCTGGTTTAGTAATTAAGGAAGGTTAGTGCAAAAAAACCTATTTACATTAAAATAAAACACCTTTCAGGTACCTAGTTAAGACATCATATATTCGTTATAAAATAAGAATAACTGTTTATATGCATATCATTAAGTATGAATCGTAGAGGAATATACTCGACCAGGCCAGTGCCCACCAATAACTATAAAGCATCTGATGGTGATAATGATGATCCAATCACCTGTCTTTTAACGAAAATACTTCTATAAAACTATTCTAATGAAACCAATTGTTTACTGTCACTTGAAACGCCTTCCAAAGAAATTGCGGCAAAGTCTCTTTAGCTTACGATAACTTGCTAAGTCATTACAAGGCGTATTTTTTCAATCAGAAAATATAAGACTCCTCCAAGTTTAAATTAAAAATAAGAAATAAATACGAAATCTACGTCCAATGGGCTTTAAAATAAAATATACGTTAACTTTGGACATTGCAATTTTTGTGTGGGGCACGCGTCCATACTAAGATGGTCATCGTCCTTTAACTTGCAGGTTTTGATGACACACAGACAGACAGACAACGGGACAGGTGAAACTAAACACTTAAGAGCTTGTAAAAATGGTACCATTGCACAGTGTTCAAAATGACTCAAAAAATTTCCCTATGCTGTTTATCGCATAAATCGATCAAGGAATGCATTTTAAACGCAAGACTAAAACACCCACAAGTCTATTTCAAATACTTTTTTTTATAAAAAATGTTTAAGATTTCGTGACCATGACTTAAAAAAATGATAAAATAAATTATGTAAGCGTATCTGATCAAGATTTTTATTTGTGATTAATACAGTTGGATAAAGGACTTTTTGGCGCATATTTAAATATATTTATTTTTGGAATTTCACCTCTGGTTGGTCTGGGCACCAAACAATTAATGTTTTTTCAGATTTTGGTTTTTATTTTTTTACTCCAAAAAAACTCAAAAGTGCGACTTGTGACCAGCACCGAAAGATTGCTATTAACTAGGTCTATCACTGATAAAAAATTCAAGTTCCACTTTGCGGCGTTTCGGAGTTATCGAATTTCAAAATATAGAGCTTGAGACAAATGCCCCTCACAAATACGTACTACATCTCCAACAGCCCGAAAATTGGCCTCTGATGTCTCTCGTCAATACGAAAATAGTAATACTAAAATAACACTAGTGTTTAGGTATAGTTACTATGCCCTTGCAAGCATGAACGTCTGGACTCCACACACAAAGCACCCGATCACGAGTATGACGCATGTCTCAGCCATCGCCTCCCTCAAGATCATTTCTAAGGTGGATATAGTGGAGATGAGCTACTCCGAAAATGAACAAGATATTCACATTTCCCTATGCCTTCTATACTATTATTAAGTCGTCTAAAGAAATAACTTTAAGAAGTAGGTCGATAATTTTCTGATGCCATTTTTTATGAGGACTAGTTTAAACAGAACCTTCACATCGGACTTTAAACCAAATAAGTATTTAGTAGTAGGTGCTAGGTGGTAGCATGCCATATGGGCGTGCTGGGCACTCTATGTCGAAGCAATATCGGTTAAATTTGAACGAAGAGGATTTTTCTTTATTCGAATTTAAGCCATGTCACTTTGAGTGCCCTTGTCATATACTAGTACAGCGTCGAGCACTCGGACGTTTACCTAATGTTGTCAACATACACTCGATAGCAAATAAACGGAATCACTCTGCACGTTTGGCTTTTCCGCCCAATAACTTTTTCAATTTTCATGCAATCCTGAACAATTTGATACCAAATGATAGCTGAAAGTGTCTACATGAAAATGCATAAATTTTCTTTGGTATCAGGGTCAATGACCGAGGAAAACCCTTATTTTCTGAGATTGGGCAAAAACGCCTGGAATAATCGTAATACAAAAAATGAAAGACAGACATTTTTCTTAATAAAAAAAATATATTTTACAAATTCAATACTTTGTGTCCCCATCCCTAGCCCTTTCTACACATGTTAAACGATTTTTCATCGACCTAATCAATTCCTGCACGTAGCATTGCGGAACCGCCGCCCACTCCTCCTGTAACGCCGTTTTCAGCTCCTCAATGTCGGATGGTGCAGGATCTCGCTTCCGAACATTCCTCTTCAGGCAGTCCCACAAGTGTTCGATTGGGATTTCGACCAATCGGGAAAACGTTTATAAACTGAAAAATCCTGAACCGATTTTCATCATTAATAATTTATTTTAAAGCTTTTATTGTTCAGAAAATATATTTACATCATTAGAATTCTGAGAAAAAACTTAAATTTCAAGATACGACGGAAAAACGGAAGAATGCGAAGTGATTCCGTTTATTTGCAGAGGCGTATTTAAAGATTTGGCGCCCCGGGCCAGTAAGTTTTGCCGCCCCGGGGCCAGTAAGTTTTGGCGGCTCGGGCCGCCCCTCGCAGCCTGCCGCCCCGGGCCATGGCCCCCTTGGCCCTAGGGTAAATACGCCCCTGTTTATTTGCTCTCGAGTGTACAGTATCCGGCACAAAAGTTTGCGCGTCTGATGTTTAGCTACTAGTAGCACCGCAAAGGTGTCAGCTAACTTCAGATACGCAAACTTTTATGCCGCGTACTGTAAGTATTATATTATATCCAAAAAAAAAAAATTGATACCTCTGGTCTACTAGCGTCGCTATAGAGTTTATAAACTGTTTATACATGTGAATAATACAGGGTGAATCCTAAGTCGTGAACAGAAATACTAGTTTGCGATGCACTGAAGTGCATACTGAAGTATGGCGATTTAAAATATCGGGGTCTACTAGTTATTAAATAACATTTAACATAATTTGTAATCATTAGAAGCATTTCCAGTCCCGCTAACATTTTCTTTTGGTCACCCTACTTAGCTTGTAGTGATTTGTCATTACTCATTAATGTGTCAACCTGCATAAAATACCTGTAGGGTGACCATGAGTTATGATGAAGTAACATAGAAATATTTTTTTCATCATTGAAAGAATATGCTATCTTTTTGGCCTAGTTATCACTCTAGACAGCTGCAGCAGTTAGGTAGGATAGTACTTGGCAAAAAATATTTCTGTTTACGACTTAGGATTCACCCTGTACTTCTTTTAGACAGCTTTTCACTATCCAAATATATCCAAAAAAAATACGGTGTATTTATTAAGAAACGAACGTGATCATAAAAGTTTTAAAGTACTATATTTGCACTAGTTCCAAACAAATCGAGGTTTTTGTACTTACTGCCAAATTGATATTCCAGTACTTACCTACCTACCTACATTTTCAATTAATATCAACAAGCTTTTATGAATATTATAAAAGCTTTCAGTAAACATCAGTAACAGGTTCAGTTGATGAGCTATAAACCACAATGTCGGCTTGCGGGAGTAGTTTGTGGTTATTTGGTAAAGGTACACTTTACTAACTTAGCTATACTGGTGATATAATATAATTAAATCATAAAAATATGTAGAACTTGAAAGTTTAGAAAAAATATGCATTTTTTTTATTGACCAAAAGTAAAAGTAAATGTTTCTTAATTGTAGTTGCTAACATACAAACATTAGTTCCTCTCCAAAAACTGCTACGAATGACATCGTAAAAAAATCTTAGTCATCATCCCTATTATCGAACGAGGGAGCGAAGGGAACAAAGATGATGTCCCGCTTTCCCGCTATTCTCATCTACAGCCCCCCTATTATGTAACTTGTTTTAAGCTCACCTCAACGCTCACCCACAAATACCTTGACACCGCGATGCGTAGTAATTAAGCGTAGGTAGAGGTCTGGTCTGGGCGTTTGAGAACAGTTCCCCGTCGCATGGCACTTGCAGAAAAGAACCCGCGTGTCATTGGGCCTACCTACTACGAGCGACTACCCGCTGATCTTAGACTGGAACCATCTGACGAAGCATTTAGACGCCGCCTGAAATACCTTTTATTGGAAAATCCATTACACTCAGTTAAAGAGTATATGGATCTTGATCTGACATGTTAAATTATTATTTGTACCTATTTACATTTGTTTTAATATGATTTGACATTAAATATCACCTATATTCTAATGCACATTACACTATATTGTAAATTGAATGACGATACCTAGTGGTTGACATATTTGTTCTTTTGATTTTGTTTTATTTTTATATTTACTCGTTATTGAGTAAATTTGTTGACATTGTATTAATTTAATATTAAATCTTTATTTTTTCTTTGTTTTTGACGATCGTGATAAATAATCTTATTTTTTTGACATGAAAGCAAATTTGTAATGTATTTTTTTATCATGAAATAAATAATCTAATCTAATCTAATCTAATCTAGTTTCGTAACGGGTGACCGGCGGGGTGAGACGCATTAACGCGTAGCGAATAACAGCCCAGGTCGCATTTCTCAACCGATTCTCGTGAAATTTCGTAAGCAGGTTCGTTAACTATTATGTATAAAATATTTTAGTCGAGTCATTAAAAAAAAAAACTTTTTGAGTAAAGGCAGGCTCGCGAGTTCTACAGCTCACAGACCCATTATTTTATCTGTATCTCACCTTCAGAAGAAGGATTTATACGACCACATTTTTTTCCCGGGGCTCGACCCCGGAACAGGTAACTCTTTCGTAACGTGTTACGCGAGTTTCGCTTACGCGGAATGGTAATGACATTGGTAAGAACAACTTTCTCCCATACGCACCTTGCCAAGTAACACTAGACATTCGAGTTTAGACTCTGTTAGTAGCGCGCTAAGGTCCTAATGAAATACGCGTGGAACATCGTTTCGGGTATCAGTGCACCTAAATCATAAATATAAAGTAGGAATTCTAATATAGACGTAATGTGATGGAAAGAAAATTCAAATTCGTTCGCTTATGAAGTTTGATCCGGGATTGTCTTGTTAGTGAACCTTGTATACGATGTTTTAAGGTTGAATATGGCTTGGATGCTACTTGTTGCTTAAGTAATGTTTGAGTTAAGTCAAAGGGGAATCCTAACTTCGTAGGTTATCGGTTATGTAATGTACAGTCGACATCAAAAACATGTTTCAACCCTTGTACCGCATTAAATTGTAAAAGGGTTGAAATAGTAGCCTGAGTGAGAACCCCAAAGCACTCAGAAGGCCATCCACAATGATGTGGTGATACAGATAGCTCACCAGAGGCGTCCAGTTCCCATACTTCATGGCCCCACGCGCAGCGAGCATTTGATAAATAGGTAGTGTAGACATTTAGTGGTCCACTGCTGAGCAAAGGCCCACTTTTTTGAACTCTCCCACTGAGCACCAAATCAAAGTTTTATTTTAATAAAACTAATAAATAAAAAAATCAAAAACTTTTTTTCGTAAAAAAGTGAAATCAAAAGATAAACAAGGTGTAAAATGTAAAGAAGCAATTTAACCAAACAACTGGATCAGAAAATGCAGTCAAAGGCATAAAATTAACGATAAGGTTATATTGTTTATCTTATCGCTATATGCCTCTGACAGCATATTCTAATCCAATCCGTAAAAGCGTAAATCACCATAAATAACTGAAATGTAGAGCAAAATGTGTTCTTCGAGTATCAAAGTTACTTAAGTACCTAAGTATTGCCTATGAGCGTCAAACAAAATGGTATCAGCTATCGCAGTTTTCTACAAAATCAATAATTAAACTATCTCCTAATGCCCAGGACGCACATTTCCTGGAATCAATTGGGAGGCTGGCATTCGCAACGCCCGATGATAACCAGTGTAAGACTGACCTATATTACGCATTGTTTATACGGGTGTCAGGGTCAATATATATTAGGGGTGGTGGAGGCTGCATAGCAGGTCGGTGAGGTCGGTATTGGATTAGGCACAGATATTAGTGCGATATCTATTCCGACCTCGTCGGCCCTCGGGGACACGACGTGCTCGATTAGCCTAATCGGGACGCCACATGAAATTGACTGGACCACGCCACGCTGTACATCCCTGCTATTCTGTAACTTGTTTTAAGCTCACCCACAAATATATCTTGACACGGCGATGCGTAGTAACTAAGCGTAAGTAGAGGTCTAGTTTCGTTAGGCGTGACGCGTGCGGTGAGGCGCATGGGCGCGTAGCGAATAACAGCCCAGATTGTATGAAAATGAAAATATTATGTGCACATATAAAAAAGTGACTGACTTAAAAAAAATGCTATCATACACACGCTATGATCTGGTATCAAAGGAAAGACGAGAAAATTTCGAGTTCAAAATGTTCAAATATATAAAAATATTATTCATAGTAACTTTTCCGTAGTCGGGGATATAGTTTTTTAAACTTTTTACGGTTGTTTAAAACCGTAGTCGTGTTTTCAAAATACACATTTAACTATCCCTATTTATTAAAATCAAAAAAATCCCAGTGGTACATTTTAATAATATGTATATACTTAAGTCGCACGGAGTTGAAATAATTTACTTTAAAAACAAAATCAAACCGACTTCAAATCATTAGGTAGGTAACAGTCAAACCGTGTAGGCTCGGACAAGAATAGGTCTACGGTCTCCCCCGCCAGTCGTAGAAGGCGACTAAAGGGGGTAATCGGGGTCGCAGTGTTTCTGGCAGGGGCCGGGGCACTCACCTAAAAACCCCAGGGAAGGTGACCATCATCATCCTGGGACGACCCAAATGTGGCGGGGCGCGAGGAGGGCTCCAGTGCGTTCAGTATGAGATCCTGGAGTCCTCCGCATGAGAGCGCAGACGCCGGCCGCCGGGGAGTTTTTAGTGGGTAGAAATACCACATAACCCAGTCATCCCCCGATGATTGGGTACCTGGTACGCAGGTTTCCTCCACGATAAAAAAAAATGTTTGTGACGTGCTTGTTTGCTCCGATGTATATGATGGCGACTGTACCCAAATCGCTTCAAGTGTGCCTATAAAATTTGAAGAGTTCCCTCGATTTCTCCAGGATCCCATCATCTGATCCTGACTTGATGACCATGGGACCACCTGGAAAGAATATCGTTTCAAACAAAAAAATATAATTTTACCATTCGGGCGTCTTATAGTAATCGGGGAACCTACATACATATTTTTGAAGTCGGTTAAAAAAACAACCGTCCTGCTGTATTAGTAGTTAACAGTGCATTGTAACTTATGTTTTTTTAACACAGATTTATATAAGAGAACATGCTTATCGGCACAAAATGCGTCTTTCAAAGTTGTAACTTTGGCTATGTCCACGGGACAGTCGCGAACTTATATTTCTGTTGAACTATGAAAAGATTTTCCCCGTCAGTCTTTATTGGGCGTTTTCAAGAAAAGTTTTTCAATTTCGTATGATTTTATATCTGGATAAAAATCGTTTTATTCTACTCAGAATTTGAAGCCCTTTCGATTTTAATAAGAGAAAAAAAATGTGTCCCGCGTTATTCATACAACTTTTTGTTATCATTACGCTACCGTCCTACAAACTTCTATAAAAACGGTAACGTAACGGAAAAAAAGTGTCCTAAGTTTTTAGGACTTCTAGCTAGCTTCAAATTCTGAGTCGAATAAAACGATTTATATCCAGATATAAAATCATACGAAATTGAACAACTTTTCTTGAAAACGCCCTATTACATTGTAATAAGATTCAATTTCGGCCCGCAGCTGTTTCTTGACGCTTGACGCGTTCCCAGTTTTCATTCATAGATGCTAATAACATCATTAAGTTGATGCATTCTCTAATGGACATTATGATGACATCACCGCAGTGGTGGTGGCTTGCAGTTGTGAGGTCGTCGCGGCACTGAACGAACGGCGCGCGCGCAGGTGCTATTACGGTAGGTCGTGCTACAGATCATATTTACTGTGTTTGTGTGTTTTTATGACCATTATACTATCTTGAGTCATGGTCACACTGTGTTTTAATATAATGTTAAGTATATGTTGACGTGACAATGAATTGTCACAATTGGTGACATGCCCGTAATAATAAAGATTATACGGTTAAACTCACAATAGATATTAAATGTTTTAGGGGCGTTATTGTTATAGGTAGGTTACCTAGGTATGTTATGTAACTACTTTAAACGTGGCTTACAAAAGTTTACATTCAATGTCGTATTGTTTCGGGTCAGGTTGGTGGGTTCGGGAGAAATATTTTATATCCTGATGAGCCCGAAACGTGTCGACAATCAAATGGTCACCATGTCAGTTATGTGTTACGCTTGTATTGTGTGTGCTTGTTTCGCTTTCGGTTGAAGACTGTTTTTTTTTAATTGGCACCAATTTTCGTGTATGGTACTCGTATCATACCGAACTTTGAACCCCGACTAGCGTTTTTATAAGTTTAACATGTATATCTGTGTGTCTGTCTATGGCATCATACCTCTCAAACGGATGAAACAATTTGAGTAGGGTTTCTTGAACTTTCTTCTCCTGGATGTCGAATGAGTAGTGGGTTCAAGCGTGTTGTGAAAGACGGACTAGCAACATAATACTGCAATATCACATTGTATTTCATAAACATTCAATCATTGCTAGAAGCGGCACTGAAAATTATACTTCATGTGCTGTGCCTACGCCTTTTGGGAATATAGGCGTGATTTTTTGTATTTATGTAAGCTTACTTGTTTTCTCAATAATATTATTGATTACCACCTAGGCACCGACCACCAAGGCTGCTTGCAAGCTGCATACACTGAATATTACCTATGACGTGTCCCCATTGTTGCAAGATTTCGAGGATTCTTTAAGCAATTCTCAACATTTGTCATTCACTTGGTCAACTATTGCACATTCCTTTGTTATGCAATTTTGAACATTATTTTTACAGCAACTTTATCGTGTGTATGTTGTTGTGATGATTGAGGATTTTAGTGTATGACTTTGTGGGTTAAGTCAAGTTTGTAAATTAGGTAAAAGTGGTTTCCAATCTTTTCAATATCGTTACCCGTGACATTGACTTTTAAAACCTCTTATAGGTACCTTATCTATTCGTACATTTTTATAACAACTCGGTTGCCTCCAAAGAATAGCCGTTATAGTGTTAGCTCAGCGTCACGTTAGTTAGGACGCAAAACACATCTCATTAGTATTTAAAGGCACATCAAAAATAAACCTAACCACCTAAGAATACTGATTTGCTCCGCTAAAATACTTAATCGTTCATCAAAATTCGGATTTATGTGCCATTTTTGTAAAATTTTGAAGTGCACAGTACTTTTTGGTGCGCAGTCAGTAGATGTTGGTAAGCGATTAAAATTTTCCCATTTCATTACGATTGAGATGTGATGATAAACAAAAATGGAATAAGTAGAGTAAATTCAATCGCGTAACGTATGTTAGCTAGATCTAACGGCAAGGCCGCGAAAATGCGGGATTTTTTTTTCCTCCTAGTTTTATATATCTATTCGAAGCTGGAGGTCCCGGGTTCGAATCCCGGTCAGGGCATTTATTTGTGTATTTATCCCGAATATTTGTTCCTGAGTTATGGATGTTATGTATGTATATAGGTACCTATATGTTTGTATCTATTATATATATCATCGCCTAGTACCCACAACACAAGCCTAACTGAGCTTACCGTGGGCCTAGGTTGATTTGTGTAAGATTTTCCCGTAATTTTTTTTTTTTTTATTCAGCGGTCGAGACGCGCAACGCATTGTGGTTAGTTGTTAGTTGGGATCACACGCAGTGAATTAGAAAAACCGCTGCAACTTGCCGCCGCCGCGCAATGTCGCGGTCGATCACGTAACGCATTGTAAGAACGTCGGGTAGTTCTAAATGTCACTTTTTATATGGAAAATTGACAGTTAAATTGTACCAACGTGCGTTCGGAACGTTAAGTGATTACCCCTCGGTTGGGCCGTAAATGTCATTATTGGTTTGGGAAAATGACAGTGGAATTGTCCTATCGTGACGTTCGAAAAGTTAAAGAAACGTTTACACTTTTGTACCTCATAGAGCAAAAACATTAATAATAATAAAATCATTATAAATAATAAATATTTTGAACGATCTTACACAAGTCGACCTAGTCCCAAACTAAGCAAAGGTACTAGACGACCATACACATACTTATATAGAGCAATAAATACTTAGAAAACATCCATGACTTAGGAACAAAATAAATATTCGTGCTCATCACACAAATAAATGCCCTTACCGGGATTCGAACCCAGGACCTCTTGCTTCGTAGGCAGGCTCACTACCAACTAGGCTAAAGCGGTAGTCAAACAATGTGGTCTCACATTAAACTAAATATGTTTTTTTTTTTTTTTTTATTTATTCTCAAAAAAAAACAACAATGGCAAGTACATTCCTTTCTGCTTCGCCAAACTGAGGACAGCTTGTCGGCGAATGTGCGCTCCCTTCCAAAAGTCAAACATTGTATTTGAAGTATTATGAGTGCTTGTTGCGGGCATTGCGGCATGCCGATATTAATTAGTTATTAATGAACGACCAAATAGCTGGTCTGGTCAGTCAGGATAAATACTTGTTCACAATCAAAGGGATTTTGGTATTACCCATTTATTATTCCATTTGTATAATGATGTCAGTGTTAATATTTACTTTACTTAAATTAATAAAAATGATGTACTAATAGAATATGTATTGTATATTAATTAACTGTTCATTAATAATAATATTTAGTACCAAAAGTTGATTCAATGCCATAAGCATTCTCTGCCAGTGTAACTTTGGGTAAAGAACACAAATCATGGCAGGTGCAATTTCAAATATAAACACGCAGAATTAAACTTAGAAATGTGATAGATAATAGCTAAGCTTAGCAAATAATCTCAAAAAATTGAGATTGCGCTAAGCAATTAGTAGACATACTTGTAACAATTAAATTAATGCAATAAACATTTTAAATTTTAATTTTAATTTTTTTTTTTACAAACATAATCAAAGTCCCATACAAATATACATAATTATAAATATCAATACACAAATAAAATAGGTACCTATACAAAATAATATACAGGGAGATTTATCATATTACTGTTATGTTACTGTGCGTTCGCAAACGCGGGTGAAGCCGCGTGGGAAGCTATTACAAAATATATGCAATTTCATAGTAATTATGTGATAACAAGTTCAAAGATAATGTTTAAAATCCCTGCATCTTTGATAATCTAGTCTAATGTCATAAGACTCATAAGAAATGAAGTATACATGACTCCGCACAATAGGTAGATATTTAATTGCTTTCACTGTCTAAATCATGGCACTAATTCAGTTTGACAACGTCATCAAACTTGACTACAGTATACATGCAAATGCACGCAGTGAAGCGTCACCGCAAAACCAATACGTCGGATCGTGTCACGCTTTCCTGTCAATTGGAAAAATATGTATTACTAGTGAGTTGACATAAGAAACTTTTTATT
The DNA here is from genome assembly GCA_963854355.1 of Epinotia brunnichana. NCBI lineage: Eukaryota > Metazoa > Arthropoda > Insecta > Lepidoptera > Tortricidae > Epinotia > Epinotia brunnichana. Next base: position 21,767,333 of record OY977949.1, read on the forward strand.
ACAAGCCTATAATAAGAGCCTTTATTGTGCCTTGACTCAGTGCTTACAGATTTTATAGAAAACCATACAAAGAAAGCTAAAAAAGTACCTACAGTATCTAAATCACTTTCGAGATGTTTTTGCATTTGTAGTTGTGGACGGTCAGCACATAAAGAAATAAACCAATAATTTTATGTATTTTTTATTATTTATTTGACATTCACTGACTACGAAAAAAGCTACGGTACCCTAGTGGTTCAGGCATGCGGCTGTCAAGCGGCGGTCGTGGGCCCGAATCCCGGCTCGTACCAATGAGTTTTTCAGAACTTATGTACGGAATATTTACCGTTAGCTTTTCGGTGAAGGAAACATCGTGAGGAAACCGGTCTAATCCCAATAAGGTCTAGTTTTCCCTCTGGGTTGGAAGGTCAGATGGCAGTCGCTTTCGTAAAAACTAGTGCCTATGCCAAATCTTGGGATTAGGTGTCAAAGCGGACCCCGAACTCCTTTAGGGCACAACCGGGAATAACGCTAGGATGATGATGATGATGATGATGATTTGACATTCACTGACTTTTGACTGTCAATATTATTATCTTCTTCAAAATGTGACGGACCTCTTTTTTCTGACTGTAGAACTAAATTTAAATTTTAGAATCCCTGTAAATATACAAATACTACTATACAATTGCAAAAACATCTCGAAAGTAAATTTACCTGTTCATTAAATCATGGCGCCATTTCGGGTATAAGCCTCATCCATCTGTTTCCATTTGTCCCTATCTTTCGCGATTTCAATCCAGTCGCTTTTTCTACCCGCTACTTTGTGTAAATCGTCTAATCAGCGATCCTTCGGTCTACCTCTTGTTCTTGGTAAAGGACTCTTAATTTGGAAGCTGGCTGGACAAACAATTACGACCGTATTGTGTATTTTTTCTTGACCATAACCGTTGGGAAGGCGAGGCGTGGGTAGGCCCCCCACAAGGTGGACTGATGACCTGGTAAAGGTCGCGGGAGTCCGCTGGATGTGGGTGGCGCAGGACCGGTCATTTTGGCACTCTTTGGGGGAGGCCTATGTCCAGCAGTGGACGTCTTTCAGCTGATATGATGATGATGATGATGATGATGAACCGTTGGAATTATTCACTGTCATCAGTGACACAGAACTTTAACGAAGTATGATAATGTGCTCAAATTTCAGGAGTCGATTTTCTCCCACTTCTATTAGTATCGATTTGAAACTTAGCAAGTATGTTACATATATAGAGGACTAAGAACATCGTCTACATCAGCAGTCAGCTGAGAGCTCACGAACGACACTCCAATTAGCCATCTTTCCAGTCGCAGTGGTCGACGAAATCGGCCAGGATGATGATGATGAATTATGATGATATCGCTTAAACGGCTGAACCGATTTGGATGAAATTTTTTACGAAGATAGTTCATAGCCTGGATTAAAATATAAGATAGTTTTTATCCCGGGCTTACGCAGAGGAAGTCGCGGGTGGAAACTAGTAATATTATATCCTCAAGTTGTTACGTATATAGATGACGTAAAAAGTGTAACTCTTCTACTGCTATTCAATGTAAGTGTACTGATTTCGTGTTTTTTATTTTATTATACAGAAACTTAAGAGTCCCTAAGGACTCGACTCTCATAACATGAAAGTTTGTATACACAGCGGAATCCGCCATAACTAGGTCGGGAACTAGTTTCTGTTTCTTTTCATACTAAACTTCTTTTCTCTCTTTTTTTTACTTGTGACGAGCTTCGTGCGGGAATTAAAAATTATCACCAACAAACTTTACATTGACTTGTTAGTGGCAAACTACAGATATTTCTATTTACTTGAACCTCTGCTCAAGCACATGTAGAATCTAAGTAGATCGTACAAGAATTTGGCACCGTCAAACTCATCCGATGGTGCCAAATGATTGTAGTATCAACTGGAGCCAGAGCGTGGAGCCAGAAAGTGGGTAGTTACCTAAGGTTGTATCATAATGAAAAGTAAGCCTTTTTACTTTGCGTTTTGTTTCAATCACCTGTACCAGATGATACTTGGACGTCTTCAATTGTTTTTTGCTTGTATTTGACACCTTTATTGTTATGAATTACGAGTAAGATGGAAAGCGTCTAGTATTAAGCCAGTGTCAGCTAGGACGTTTACTTAACTTATAGTAAGTTGACATTGCTCCACTTTATTATAGCTCAACTAATGTATATAGTTAATGTACCTAAATTAACACGTGACAAGTCCACCTTGGGTGTGTTTTTAATACGGTATTAAATGCAAGTTTTTTTTTCATCGAATAGTAATGTGGATAAAGCCTATGTTGCCAGCAACAGGGCAATACTGCTGGCAAATTTTTGACTAACGGACACGTGTCACCGCATATTTTGAAACTATTAATATGTCATACATAGGTCGACCCGCTTGACACATTCAGTGCCGTTTGCCATTCGGTTTCATAGTGCAACGCTCTTAGCCAATAACATGCGAAAACCGTTTGTAGAGGAAAGCGCCTACAAACAGAGTGCCCACCTAGCGGGTTTCTTGCACTGAAAGTGGTAACGGAGATGGTGCGGAGGGTCACGTCCCCGCCGCCTGCTACCCGCCCGGTACCCTATGACGTCGCCCCCCGCGAACCCCTGCCCCGTCACGGGCAAGTCTCAGTTAAACGGCGGTTAGGTGCGAACGGGCCAAATGCTTTATTATGTCTGACATAAACGCAATCATGCTAAACAGTCAGGTGAACGCACATGCTTTTTCTCACAGTTATTATTTTTATTATAATTTGTTTGTGGGCGTTAATATACCGCTTCGACCAGTAAGTGATCTATTGTGGCAGCCCTTTCTTTAGAGTTCACCGCTAAGACCCGTTGCCTCCAGGTAATTCCATTTAGGCCGTGATATGTTGTACCTCTTCTGGGTGCACGATGTGCCTCCCTAGGTAGAAAGGTAGGTACTTCTTTTATGCATGAGTGGTCCGCAGGAGCAGAGAATGTGCATTGCAGTCTCCTCTGTCTCCTGGGAGAACCTATGGGTTGCGTCCTGCTTCATACCCATTTGAAACAGGTGTATGTTCAATTTGCAATGTCCTGTCAGGATTCTTGTCACGGCGCAGGTTTTGTGCCTTTTGAGTTGTAAAAGCTCCTTAGACAGCTTCCTATTGAACCCTTTGATCAGGGTTTTAGCTTGTTTTTGTCCTTTGGTTAACATCCACAGCTTGATTGCCTCTGATTTTTCCTCATAGTTAGTAATTATTGATTAAAATCGAAAATACTACATCTTTATTTGATATATTTATTATTATTTGGTAACATATTGCCGGTGGCTATAATCCTGGGATTGATAATAATAATATTGGCAACGGCACATCAGTAGAACCCCCTATTGCACGTATAAAGTTTTCTTTATTGTAATTCCGATTATAGCAAAGTTCATTGAAATCGTTACAATTAAGCTGCTTCGTTTATTAGGATAGGTAAATATTTCACGAATTGTTTGTACATAAAAATATTTTTGTAATAAACTTATAATTTCGCTGAAGATACTTCATTTACTCACGGGAAGTAAGTACAAAAAAAGGTTAACATCGTGCAATATGTACCTACAAAGTTCATGTTACATTTTATTAGTGCCAGTATAAAGAGCTCATAATTTGGCAGGAGTGGATATTATCCCCATTTTAAAGTCTCTGTCGTTTTGATTTTGACTGACAGAGAGATGATATTGAGAACTTGTTGCCTTCTGTCAAATACACTTATGAAAAACCGACCTAGGTATATTGAGAACACTACATTAAACCCCTCCAAAAAAGTTGGTCATCTATAGTTTATTCACCTCAGTTCACCTTTTAAAACCTCGCTGCTAAAACTACAAACTCAAGTGGTAAACTAATCTTTTAAACAAGCTCTTTACACCAAAATAACGAAACTAAAACGTGGAACTAAAAGCAGAATAGTCCAATCACTTAATCATATTATACGGTCCATAACAAACTTCACTTTTAACGTTACTTCAACATTGTATAATACACACCCACCACTAACTCGACTTTATCGAATTTCTTCATCCATTGCTCATCGCCTTTGTCAAACACATAAACAAAGCATTGAAAAGCTGCAATGGTCACGGTATTGAGCGATCATTTAGCATATTGGTTGTGAATATTCTCACGCAAGATGTCCGAGGCTACGCCTTTCACTTTCTGTTGTCTTAAAAGAGAATAGTCCTAAGTGCGTTTGAATCACGTATATTTTTTATTACATTACGTTTGTTTTAATACTAGAGAAGGCTAAGGATTGTTTTTGCGTCACTCAGTGCGGTCTTTGCTCTTGGGGACAATCATTACCAATTGCAACTTGTCTCCTTCAATTTAAGGTTGACTGGTAGAGAGTGCATTGAACGTATCAAGTCCCTATCTCCGTTAAGTTGAAATTTTTTAACATATATTTACTAAATATATTAAAACATATATGTTACTGGATCGGCAATACATAGGGCATATTTAAGTTCGAGTCTTGTTTAGCTTCAGACGATGATGGTTTTGTTTCCATTATTTTTGTCTGTATCATATCGTTTAGAATTTGATCATGGTAATTTCCACGTTAAATTGACACAAATCAAAAATATTTTATAATATAATTCGTTAAGAGATGTTACTTATTCCAAAAGAGCATCAGTCCTGCTGCCCTTGTAAAAGTTAAAAATACTGCGAATTATAACCAAAAATGTTTGTATCTTAAAATTTTAACCTTTCGATGGCTGGTTTAACCTGGTGTATTGACCCTGCCTGCGAAGCTGACTGTCATTGGTTCGATACGGGCATATATTCGTGTGATGAGTATGAATATTTTTTAGATGTATTCAAGTGTTTAAATATTCTGCATGGCCGTGACACAAGCATGATTAAGCGGTATTATGGGGCTCGTTCGATTAGTGTAAGATTGTCACCTAATATATATTTATTTACTCGTATTTTTGTATTAGCTACCTAAGCAGTAACGCTGCTAACAAAATGTATAAATTTAAATGAAAGGAAAAATTTATACATTTTATGCCAACTAACCGATTGAGCTATCGGAACAATCTGTCTCAGTCACTTAATCTTTCAATCAGTACCTTCTTACAACACCTGTCTACCTGAATAGACTTCAGCACCAACGTCTCAAATTATATTATGAAATCATCAGTAACGATGCCGATATCATATGATATCATATCGATCCAAAAATTTATACATTTATTTATTTGAAACCGTGTTATTATTATTAGCAACTTTGTCAATCTGTCTTCTTTGGAAACCGTACAAGGAATAAAACGAGATAAGGGACTTTCCCGGAAATTGGGGATTATTTAACCCATTCCCCTCATGTTCGCGTTTTCCTTGCATCTTTAGCCACTGTCACAGAACCCGGGTTTCACATGCCATATAATCCTGAGAATTCTTAGGATATTATTTTCCCGTGGGTAATGTTTTTCTAGATATAGATGAGCTTATTCGATTCAATTTTCAATTTTAAAAAGTGAGTAGGTCATTAAGAGTACGTAATAGGAATAGTTTAACTAATTAGTATGATTAACATTATTTTTATTGACGTCGAAAAAAATCACATGTAGGTAGGTACCTATTTAATCATATACGTATTATCATTTATCAAACGGCATTGTGCAACTTTGTATGGCAAAAATTATCGGTTTATTTTGCAGCGGCCTGGGATGTTTTTCTTAACAATTGTTTAGAGGACCTCTTAATACTCGTCTATCTTCTATACATATAATAAAGCTAAAGAGGGTCAAAAGTCTGTACATGGAAGATATTCGAAAAAAAATTGGCTAGGGATACTTAGAATCGATATCAGAACACGTTCCAACAGTTTTTAGAATTTTTGTCTGTTTGTCTGTTTATCTGTTTCTCTGTTTATGTTTGTCTGTTTATGTGACCGCGGATCACGTGCAAACGGCTCAACCGATTTAGATAAAATCTGGTATAAAGATAGTTTGAGGCCTGGGGAAGGACAAAGGGTAGTTTTTATTCCAGAAATCAACCCCTAAAAGGCTGAAATGGGGGGTGGAAATTTGTATGGAGCAACTTAAACCGCTGCACCGATTTAGATGAAATTTAGTATAAATAGTTAAAGTCCCGGGGATAGTCAAAAGATAGGTTTTATCCCGGAAATCTTCCCCTTAGGGGGTAAAACGGGGGGTAAAAATTTGGATATAACCCATTTTGATAAAACTTGGTTTATAGGTGTTTTAAGTTCTAGGAAAGGACAATGGATAGTTTTTATCCCGGAAATCTGCCCCTAAGGGGGTGAAATAGGGGTGAAATCGTGGATTAATCTCATTAAGTTAAAATTTGGTAAAGAGATAGAAGGAGTCCCAGGGAAGGATAATGCATAGTTTTTATCCTGAAAAATCATCTCTTGAGGGGGTGAAATGAGGGATGAAAATTTGGATAAAACCCATTTAGATGAAATTTGGTAAAGAGATAGAAGCAGTCCCAGGGAAGGACAATGCATAGTTTTTATCCCGAAAAATCATCTCCTGAGGTGGTAAAATGAGGGTTAAAGATTTAGATAGAACCCATTTAGATGGAATTTGTTATAGAGAGAGGTAGAGTCCTAGGAGAGGACATAGAATAATTTTTATTCCGGAAAACATGAAAGGAGGAAATCATCCCCTAAGGGGGTGAAATGGTGGATGAAAATTTGGATGGAACCCATTAACTATATAGCGATAGCTGGGAGTCCTGGAGAAGGACATATGATAGTTTTTATTCCGGAGATCATCCCCTTAGGGGTAAAATGGGGGTGAAAATTTGGATGGAACCCTATTTCAGTAAAGCGATAGTTGGGAGTCCTGGGGAAGGATATAAGATAGTTTTATCCCAAAACTCCTCCCCTAAGGGGGTGAAAATTTAGATGTGATGTGACCAATTTAGATGAAATTTGGTTAAGAGATAGTTTGAGTGCTGGGAAAGGACAAATGATAATTTTTATCTTGAAAATCATCCCTTAGGGGTGTGAAATGGGGGGTGAAAATTTGAATGGAACCTACGAGTATTAGGGTGAAATTTGGTACCTATAGAGATAGTTTGATTCGCGGATAAGAACAACGGATAGCTTTTGTCCCGAAAAAAATCCCCCAAGGGTATAAATTTGGATGTACCCTATTTGGATGAAATTTGGTATAGAGATATTTGATGTTCCGGGGAAGGACAATGCATAGTTTTTATCCCGAAAATCATCTAAGAGAGTGAAATGAGGGGTGAACATTTGGAAGGAACCCATTCACGGTACTTATAGCGATAGTTAGGAGTCCTGGGGAAGGACATAGGATAGTTTTATCACTAAATCCTCCCCTAAGGGGAGAAAATTTGGATGTGAGTGACCCATTTAGATGAAATTTGGTTTACAGATAGTTTGAGTTCCGGGAAAGGACATAGGAAAGTTTTTATCTCGGAAATCATCTCCTAAGGGGGTGAAATGGGGGTGAATATTTGTGTGGAGCTACTAAACTACCCATTAAGATTAAATATGGTATAGAGGTAGTTAGTAGGCGCGGCGTTGGTAGGCTCTCCACAAGGTGGACTGATGACCTGGTAAAGGTCGCGGGAGACTGGCTTACGACCAATATGCGGGTGGCGCAGGATTGGTCACTTTGGAACTCTTTGGGGGAGGCCTATGTCCAGCAGTGGACGTCTTTCGGCTGATATGATGATGATGATGATAAAGATAGTTTGAGTCAAGGACATAGGATAGTTTTTATATCGGAAATCTACCCCTAAAAGGGAAATGGAGGGTGAAAGTATGTATCGAGCTAAGATATAAACGAGTTCTACGCGGACGAAGTCGCGGGCAAAAGCTAGTAGATGTATAAAATTAAACGCGTATTTAAGTTTTAAGTTTTCTTTATAACTTTTCTGTGGAAATATATATTGCAATTATCTCGGCTCCGATGCATTTTAGAGTATTACATTTTATTTCAAAAATGTTTGTTTTGAATAGATCTATCATAGGTAATCTACAAATATTGGAGTGGCCGCTAACCTAAAAAAATTACAATACTTTTAGCCAAACCCCTTATCTCTTTGAACCATTTTTTTTGTGTGCCTATGTATTGTCCCACTGCTGGGCAAAGGACTCCCCCTTAGATTTCCAACGATCTCGATTTATTGGCAATTCTGGCCAGTCACTTTAAAATAAATCCAGCTTCCTCTACCATCTCTTCCTCGGCCTATCGTGTGGCCCTCACTCTGTAGCTATCTTAGCCCACCTCTGTGGGTGCATTCGGCATAATATATGACCATTTAGTCTTATTTGATCCTTGCAGTCTTAAGTCTAACGTCGCATCCTTTTTCGAGCGCAGAGTAAACTCAAACTCAAAACTCAATATCTTTATTGTTGGTTAGGTATATGTAAGTAATACAGATGTTATACTTAGGATTTATAGTGCATTATTATCTGCCTACAAGGCGTAAATGACCTTAAAAAATAAAAGTAGACACATCTATAATTTTAAATAGCATGCGATATTACATAGCTACTTTACATCCAAACTTTAATAAATTAGAAACAAGAGTAGTATAAAATTCATCATAACATTAATTATTAGACTTGGTATTCAAATTACATCATGCTAATAAACCAAATTATAATAAATAGGGAAAACATAAAAATCATCATATCATTAAATATTAATTAGACTAAGTATTCAAATTAGTTACATTATTATTATCACAATTTATTGTCGAAAAATTCTTTTAGGTCGTAAAAATTTTTTTTGCGTAAATGTTGCTTAAATACAGGCATTAGGCAGGTTTCGGATCGGATCTATCCTTTTCACTCCAAGTATGCTGCGCTCCCTGGCCTCTGGCAGACCTTCAGTTTAGTATTTCGTAACAAATATTATATCATATTATATTAAATTAATACGCGTATAAACGCGTGAGTCATTAAGATAATTCTTCAAGGAAACAAATATTCTAACACTGCCGTCGCTATACGTAATTGAAATATTAATGTAGGGATGTTAGGAAGAAGTTGTACAACTTCCGAACAAACACTGATAGGCCCAAGGTTACCAGAAGCACAGGGAAGCTCAAAACAACTTTTTACAGATTAGTAAAAGCGACAAAGTCGTTCTTGGGAAATTGTACAAAACTCCACAATAAAATTCCAAAACACATTACCGAACATACTGACTCTAAATTCAAATCTGTCGTAAAGCAGACACTTATTTCAAAAACATATTATAAGATAAACGATTATAACATAGATAGGGATATTTATTTGGCAGTGATAAAGTCCTGCGCTAGAAATCTACCGCAAAATTAATGAATCTACTGTAGCAATGTAATTTAATTTAATGAAAAAATGATACCTCGCCGAGTTTTTTTTACGCTGGTTCTTCTCGAAGCAGAGGTTTTCTTTCTGAACCGGTGGTAGTTTATCGAAATTCATAGGTGCATGTAATATGCCTAAATTGAAGAAAAAATCACTTTGACTTTGACTTTTTAAAACTTCATATTACCATAAAGTATATTTGACTTAGTGCATTGGATTGGAATCGATGTAGTATTTCTCGCTCTCGCATTTAGCACTCAACTAAACGTGTTATCACTAGTACATATGTCTGACGAATACTAAACCGATTCTAACACAAAACATCAAGCAAATATATCCCCAGTAGCTATTATAGTTGTCAACACGATAACATCAACAACTGTTTTCTTTTTAATTGTTTAGTTTAACATGGTTTAACGCTCTACAACACACCATCTTATCTAGTTTTCTTAAAACGTTTAATAATAAGCAGCACGGATAGATGCTAAGATAATGAACAAACTGTTTTCGATTAGCTTAATAAAGCTCGTATTCAGAAATTCACGAGAAAATCGCGTGAGATTATGAAAGCCGAGATGAGATACAAGAAAGAGACTAATAAACTTTTAATTTATACTTAATGAGCTCACATCAACGTTTGCGGGTAATAACGGATCACGATAGTGTAATTCGGCGTCTTACTGCTAATTTGTGCTGCCACGCCGCCTGGCAAGATATGTCAAAGTAAAGTAGTGCCAATTTGGCTGTAAGAACTTTAACTGTGTGGCTGTGAAGCAACTTTAAAATAACATATTTAAAGTAGTCTAAATTTGCTACAATATGAGACTAGAATTGTCTCTGTAGACCAAATAGTTTCCGAAAGAAAGCTTTTCAAAATTTATAATTTTTCTTACTTCGCAATTTTATTGCAATATTTTAGACGTCGCTCGAACAACTCGAGCGGGATGAAGTTCCAAGTACCCCTGACGGAGTTTGCTAGTGTTGCGAAGTTCGAAAAATTATAAACTTTGAAATGTTTTTTCTCGGTAACTATTGGGTCTACAGAGACAATTCTGGTCTCATATTGTAGCAAATCTAGTCTACTTTAAAAACGTCCTGAAAAGGTACTATCAAAAACTGGACATAGGCCTCCCCCAAATAGTGCCAATATGAACGAGCCGCATCCAGCGGACTCCCGCGACCTGCGATCTGTATTGCTAGACGTACCTAAATGCAGGTATCTCACTCTCTACACAGCGCATCCAAATGATATATATTTTTAAACCCCGACACAAAAAGAGGGTTGTTATAAGTTTGACGTGTCTTGTATTTGTGTGTCTGTCTGTGGCATCGTACCTCCTAAACGAATGGACCGATTTAAATGTGGTTTTATCCGAAAGCTGACGTAATTGAGATGGTTCTTAGCTAAGTTTCAACCAAATCGGTTTGCCTGTTTTGATATATTGAACTTTGAAATGAAAATATCGGGGGTTTTTCAGCCTTTCTAAGTTGTTAATTAAGTATATACTGCTCTCATCATTTTGATACGTCACAAACGCATTCCGTAATCGGGTCACTGGAAAAGATGCCACTGTAAAAAATCAAAAGCAACATTATACAAGAAAAGTGCATTTCTAAAACAACCTAGAAAGCAGGGCAGCGAGAAACTCGGGACTTCTGAATAAGGCGACTGTACAACACAACCTTCCTATCCAGGTCATAACATAACGCGTCCAAGGGCTCAATTTTAGAACGCGTTTTTGACGTATTGAAATCATGTTTACTCTACTCTATACCCTACTAGCTGTTGCCCGCGACTTCGTCCGCGTAGAACTTTTTATCGTCTTAGAAAATGATTTCTCTCAATACAAACTTTGAACCCTCTCTTAGGGGATAAATTAAAAAAAAACGTTGATGTTCATTTTCTAGTTTGTGAACAAACAGTCTAAAACCAAAGTTAAAATCTCATATTTTAAAAATGTCTTGAAATACACAAACTTTGAAACGCCTTCTAATACTCTTAGGGGATTAATTTGGAAAAACTCTGAAATTGGTTTTGTAGTCTTGTAACGTACAGAATAAGTCCGAAGTTACAAATCTCTTACTCACAATTTAAAATGTTCTTGCTCTCCATTTAAAATTTCTAATCGCTGAAAGAACTTTTTTCGTATTGTAGTAAGTAATCTTACTACTAACTTTTAAGTCTCTAGCTCAAAAAAAGTGATGTCCATACAAAGCTTGCCCCCTTTTTAACCCCCTCAGGGGTGGAATTCATATCAGCGACATCTATCGGAATCCATGAGTTACACTTATTTATCTTTCGAATGTTGTTTTTTTTCTAAAAAGCTGATTGATTTAGATATATTGTTTTATTTAATTTGTTTTAATTAAATTATTTAATTATTCGTTTGTGTCATTGAACCTGTACTAATTTTGTGAAAAGTCTCACACAAATTTCCATCCCCTATTTTAGGGGCAGGGGGAAGATTTCCAAAATAAAAAATAAGGCAGGTATTTTTCGTTGGTAACAAAGAGTCCAATTTGTAGCTTCCTACCTTGAAAAATGCGAAAAGTCCCATGTAAAATTTCACCCCCTCTTTTAAGGGGTTAGGGGCAGATTGCCAAAAAAAAAAAATGATAAATTATTTTTTGTTAGTCACAAATAGTCCGCATAACAATTTTTAGCGTTCTATTTACCTTGAAAATTGCGGAATGCTCCATACAAACTTCCACTCCCTATTTTAGGGAAGTGGGGGGTTAGAAAGAGACAAAAGTAGCCTATGACATTCTTCATACCTTCAACTATCTCTACTTAAAAAATCACGTCAATTCGTCGCTCCGTTTTGCCGTGAAAGACGGACAAGGAAACACACACATACACTTTCGCATTTATAATATTATATGGATTCCAATACTGTAATATAAAAAAGAGTTAGAAAGGATAAGCGCTCCACAAATGGCACACTAAAATTGAGTCAATTGCACCAACTTGCCTCAGTTTCGCGTCGTCAATGGAAACGTTAACGTGTCTCAGCTGTCAGATTTACCTGGCCATTTTTAAACAGGGAATTTCGTATAGGTACGTATATTAATATTTTCTACCTCTTTTTTTACATCATTGCCCTATTCCATTTAAGATCGTCGTGCGTTAAACGTCATGCGATTTCAAGGAAAACCAATTTGAAACGCAAAAAAAATGTATTGTTATGTTTGAAAAGCACTTAATGATCGTAATAAGAAAAACAAGTACAATATTTCTCTTTGATATCCTTGATAAACACAGAAACGTAGACGAATTTGTTTGTTATTTATAATTCTATGATATCTGGAATAATACATTTATTTTCTAAAGTAGGTACAAGATGGTAATTTAACATTAACTAAATTAAATTACAACTACCTAAGTTAAATCTATCTGGAATCAGGTATACCTAGTTGGAATTTAATACTACCTCTACCTATAAAGTTAGGGGTCCTGGGTTCAGAATTCAAATCCCAATCAATAGTATTTTGACGAGAAATAAATATGTATTTCTCGTCTTAATACATTCGCTGTTTTATTTGAAGACGTTGTTTCAGTACAGCGAGACAAGAATATGTAAAAGCCATTTAAAATTTGGGTAGAATAGAATATAATTTATTCTTATAACCATACTGCCAATGTTACATTGTGCTAACACATTTCATTTTACGTGAATGGATTAACTGCGCCTGAACTACATTGGATAATCCTGTATTTCAAGCAAAGAGATTATAATAATCGGAAAACTATCAAATTAAAAGCATGCACATCAAATACATAGGTGACTAAATTCTGTGAGGAGAAAGGATATGGAAATAATTCCGTAATATATTAATATCGCCGGTGTGCTTAGCACAGCATCGCGAGAGCTCACAAATAAGGACCACGTATGGGTTCGAAACTAGTCCAGCGATATTCGACCTCAAAGACGTGAGTGACCCGTTTCATTATATTTTAATCTTAGGTCCTTACCTATGAAATTGGCGGTGTGTATAGAGAATTTTATGAAAACTGTGATTTTCATACATTGAATTTTGCGGATTGTTCAGCAATGTCAAATTCAAAGCAAACTAAATTTTGGTAGGAATATAGAAAACTTTTAAGCTACTTTACACATATCTTCATTCCTTAAAAATAGTTCGCATCATAAAACTATACGTAATTGAAACACTTTAACCGGCAGCACATGAAAAGGGTTCAAGCTTTAATTTTAAACACTAAATAAAAAATTCAAACCTTTTTTTTGTATTTAAAACCTTTGTTACATAGTCTAATAATGAAATTAAAAAATAATTTGGAAGTTGCAATAGAAATGAATAAATTACGTACAAAATAATATCTGTGAAAAAACCGCCAATTTCATAGGTAAGGACCTAATATGTCTGAGACTCATGGGAATTTTATATAAATCCCTAATTCTCAAACACTAGTTATAATTTAGATTATACGAAGTGGGCTCATGAATGGTTCTTTGTTAGCCAGGTACACAATGCTTCAATGAACATTTCACGCAGCGCTAACCTTTTTCTTGCAAAAAATGACACGCGTTCGCAAAAAAGCAGATAAAAGTATTGTGTACCTGGCTAACAAATAACCATTAATGAGCCCACTTCAAAAAATCTAAACTATACTTCTAGTTCAAACTCCAAATGTAAAATAAATTTAAATGTAAAAAAAATCACCGCTCGCATAAATCATGTTCAAAACTTACTTACCTGTTAGTATCTTGGAACAGCAACTTTCCGGTCACAATTTGTAACAAAATGTTGTACTTCATGATGTTGCCCAGACTCGTTAAAAGGAAACTTCACAAAATAAATACAAAAAAACTACAGCGTAGACACAATTTGATGCACGTTTTAGATTCCAATCTGATTTGATTTTGTTCCGCAAAAGAACAGAATAAATAAACTAATGTACAGAAGATGCACTTATAAAACCGATGTTTGACTTGACAACTAGAAAACTCAGATCATAGCATACCGTCCCGTCCAGGGTTGTCACATTTGCATGTCAACGTCTTAACAAACTACTAACTGCGCAGCCTGCGCACAGGCTCTTTTATTCTCTTTATTGTTTTAGGAACATTTAATCGATTACGTCAGTTCCATTTTACTTTAACCAAAATTACTACGTATTAGTAAATATTATATTAGCAGAACCAAGGTAACCGATATAGCCCTCCGAATCGCTAAACTTAAGTGGCAGTGGGCGGGGCACATTGCACGTAGAACCGATGGCCGTTGAGGCGGAAAGGTTCTCGAGTGGCGACCACGTACCGGAAGGCGCGGCGTGGGTAGGCCCCCCACAAGGTGGACTGATGACCTGTTAAAGGTCGCGGGAGTCCCCTGGATGCGGGTGGCGCAGGACCGGCCATTGTGGCACTCTTTGGGGGGGCCTATGTCCAGCAGTGGACGTCTTTCGGCTGATATGATGATGATGATGAGTATTATATTGCGTAAGGTATTCTAGCACAAATAAATATATCAATTTAGCTTCTTCTGAGGTCGGTATTGCTAGTATGTATACATTGAAATGCACCTACATCTAACTTATTAAGATTGAGTGATGGTTTCTAACATGTTAGTACAAATTTCACAATTCAGTGATGGTACCGCGAAACGAAAACCAACTTCGTTCGTGTACCTACCTTCCTCTCTGTTGCACTTGCATATTCGAGCGACAGAGACGGAGATACACGAACGAATTTCATTTTCGTTTCGCGGTAGGGCCTTAGCGATAAATGTCGCTGTCAGAAGTATAAGTCACAGGTGCGCGAGAGCCGAGTCAAGACGAAAGCTAAACTAGATAGGCCTGAAATAAGATTCAGTATAAGAAAAACACATTGAACTTAAACTGTAATGCGAAACTTATATCTTAGATTGGCTTCCAAGTTGGCTACCTACACTCGTTTCCTTTTCAGCCGGCACAGCAAACATATAATAAGCTTCCTCTCGTGTATGGCGAACAAGTTTGGCACAAGTTTGAAAACTATTTTTAACTCGATAACTTCGATATCGTAGCATCCTGTATCAGATATATTATTCATATACAGGTTGGAAAAATCAAACGCTACATGGTAAACCATCTTATAAATCGATTAGTTTTTACCAGCTAAACATATTTTTAGAATATTAAGACCTTACAATCTAAAAAAATTAACTTGCGTATATTATGTTAGTATAAAGAAGCTTATTACTTGATTAGCCAAATGTAAAGTTAACTTGTATTTAAAAAATAGTCAAGTTAAATTTTGAGTTACAATTTAGTTTTCTCATTTGTGTAAATAATTCGACTGTTAAGGATTATCTACAGAACTTGACATCCATTTATTTAGATCTCAATCCTTTTGTCGGCCATGTCGACAACCAGGCATATTATTTTATTTAACTAGGCTCCCGTTTTCACATTTATGTTTTTGATGGGATAGTACATTTCTTCAATTCAATATTGAGACTGATATTTATTAATTTTAATATCACAATTATAAATTATAAGAGAATTATAAGCAGCTAATGAGTTTGCAAATCGTACATTATGGAATATGAATATGGACGACCAGTTCGACCATATCACTACAAAAACACGCGATTGGGTCATTTATTTTAGCTATTAACATAAAATAAGAATAGTTCATTACGCACGGAGAAGATTTTCATATTTTGAAAGCATCAAACCAGATGGGTATCTAATCAGTAAACAGTCAAAATGGCTGGTTTTATTCTACCTATCTGAATCTCTTGATAGCGGTAATAATGAATGCTCTTATTATAAAATGAAACGAGAAACGGAGGTACTATTTTTCTTATTTTACTAAACAAAAGTGTAGTAGGTTTGTATAAAATATTCTATTTAAAACAATGTCACAACCGTACCCACAAAATTTGTCACAACCGTACCCAACGCATACTTTTAAAAACAAAAAATGACCATGACTGAGCAAAAAGATCTGCATTAAAAGTAATTACTCGTAAGTAACTGCTAATGTTCAAGTTATAACAAAAAAAAATAAAAGGCAATCTATCTGTGTACAAATAACCGTAATTACAAAAAGAAATCGAACAAAAAAACTTACTTTTGACTGTCCAAAATCAATGTGGGCTCCTGCTTACGTTACCGTCGCACGCCGGCTGACGCAACACTGGGACACGCGTTTAGACTTGCATGCCGATTGTCTTTCCCCTTGCACCCCTCCCCGCGATCCGTATAGTTTCGCTGTTATAGTGACTGTCACTATCGTACCCTGGCACAATCGTACCCAGTTTACCCTATAGGTGCCCCGAGTTAGCACAAGTATGCTAATGTCTTGGAGAAATGTCAACGAGATAAAAAAATTACATGATTATTTTCCCATTATCAATGGTGATCAATTTCGTCCCTAAAAGTTGGTAGGTACCTATAAACTAGTACTAAATTTATTATATTAACTCAATACGACTAGTAGGTATCACAGCCCAGCGCCAGTCAGGTTTTGACTCATTACATAACTGAGAGTAAGAGATGCTTCGTGATGTGACCTCTTATGCAACTATGTATGTCATACCATAGTATCCGTAAACCAAACTAACGGCTGATGTGATATTGTTATCCCTTTCACACTAATACGGTCTTACAGAAGTGCGTCTCTTTTCTTTTATGACCTTACGCATAAAGTTTGCGATGCAGATACTATAGTAATGCTATAATTTTATACTTATACTTGATATTATTTGAGTTGGCCAAATTGCATCAAATTAAATAGTCCGTTCAAAATGCGACTCTATCGTCCAAGCTAGAAGATTATACTTATATCCAATGTCAGTTTTATGAAATGTCGGCCACCTTTAATAATCTCAACCAAACTAGTGTACCTACATTTTGCTTACGTGATTGCATGCAAGACAGAATGCCGGATTTACCTACTAAATATTGAATAACTGTTCTGTTCCGATGAAAGTCATTTTGCTTATGCGTCAGAATTCGTTAGGTAATCGACGATCCGGTGTGTTTTTAGTATGACTATTATTTTTGTGGGCCTGAACTATCTAAATTAAATAATAAATTATTATTAGGGGACAATCTTACATAAAATCAAACTGGCATCATAGTAAGCTCAATAAGGCTTACCTGGCTTAACTGGGGGCATGCTACTTTTTATCTGAGATAAATTATCGGTCCGCACAGCAGGAACGCGTCGATCAATGATTGTTCGTAGATTAATAAATAATATAAATACTAGGACTAGCCCCATAGCAAGTTCAGGTTTGTGTTATGCTATATATTGAATAGATATAAATACATACATAGAAAAAAAACCATAGACGCAGAAACAAATTAATATTCATGCTCATTACACAAATATTTGCAATTACCGGGATTCGAACCCAGGACCTTCAGTCTCACCAGTCGTCCGAGATTGTATATAACAATGCAAAAAACAACATGTTTTACCCTAGAAAATGTACTCGAGCCGCACGCAGGCGAGGGTCCACATAGAGTCGAACAATTAAACCGTAAGGAGTTACTTGTAGACTTTGATTTCAATGTCGATTTCAAGTAAATTAAACAAAAAAAATATGTGAAAAGCATAGTGTATAACATGGTTTACTGTACTTTTGTGAAATATAAGAAAATTAATGAATAATCTGGAAAATCCAATTTTATTTAACAGGTGTTTCTAATTTATTTAATTTCCAGTTTATAATAGGAGTGAAATTATACTTATACCTATTAAGACTTGAAAAAAAAACATTTTCAATTAAGTACGCACAACTCTTTATGTCATTGCATCATAACTGTTTTGAAGACATTTCGTCATAACGAAGTGTCTTCAAAACAGTTATGATGTAATTCAGTTTTATATGGTCGAGTAAGTACAACATAACCTGAGATGTATGTGCACCTACCAAATTTAACGACGAACAGTCAGACGGAACATAAAAGGAGCAAAGACATTTTGCGTTTATGTCCTTTAGATGATGGGGAAATAAATCTAGAAACGCCTCAGTTGTGGTTTATATTTAAACTAGCTTCTGCACGCGACTTCGTCCGCGAGAAACTCGTTTATATCGTAGCTCTATACAAACTTTCACCCCCCATTAGGTAGTTAACTTGAGACATCGTTCGTATGACTTTAGTACGCGCTCGAGTCTCAAGTTAACTCTTGCGGGATAATATTATATCTGTTAATCCAGGCTGTACACTTACCCCCTTGTTCATAAAACTTAAAATGCCCCTACTAAAAAAAAATAAAAAAAAAAAAAAAAAAAAAAAAAAAAGCATTTATTCAGTATCTTAAAATATTTACATAGTCTGGAGTTGGTGCCTCTTTTTAAGCATTAAAATATGCTTGTGTTAAGAGACCCCGCTCTTCCACATGTTAATCTTAATAATTTAATTTTAGGTGTACACATATTATACAAACTTACTTAGCTTAACCTAAAATCTAAAATCTTTATATTTACTTTACTTTACTTAATAAATAATAGGAGAGGATAGTCCCGCGTAACGCGGGCCTTATGTATGTGTGTGTGTGTGTGTGTGTGTGTGTGTGTGTGTGTGTGTGTGTGTGTGTGTGTGTGTGTGTGTGTGTGTGTGTGTGTGTGTGTGTGTGTGTGTGTGTGTGTGTGTGTGTGTGTGTGTGTGTGTGTGTGTGTGTGTGTGTGTGTGTGTGTGTGTGTGTGTGTGTATGTGTGTGTGTACGTGTGTGTGTGTGTGTGTGTGTGTAAGTGTGTGTGTGTGTGTGTGTGTGTGCGTGTGCGTGTGTGTGTGTGTGTGTGTGTGTGTGTGTGTGTGTGTGTGTGTGGTGTGTGTGTGTGTGTGATAGAGAGAGTATGTGTGTGTGTGTGTGTAAAATGTTTTTAGTCCCTTTCTTACAAACTAAACACAAATGTCAAAGTGACGGACGTCATCTCATTTTAGAGAAACGAATTTTAACAGCGTTTTAGGTAAAATAGGCTTGTTGAACGTTTATGAATACGGTCATTCGTATGTAATAAGTGTAATAACAGATTAAGATTTAATCACTGACTTTCAAGTTCAAGTCACAGTCCGATTTTGAAAGTCAGAGGCTCATACTCTGGTACCACTGTTAATCTTTCACAACAACCTACTGTATAATTACCACCACTACAACAAAGAGTCCTACATGTATCTAGGTTAAGAAAGTAAGCAATAAACATTATTATTAAAAAAAAAAGACGAATTTTGTTATAAGTACATTATTATGTATACCAAAATTCACCTTATTCCGTTTAGCCGTTTTTGCGTGATTGAGTAACAAATATCTTCACCGATTCAGCTAGGTATAGGTACAGTCGCCATCACATACATAGGTACACTATAGGTGTTCAAAAATATCAGCACATGCATCCTAATGCCTTGTAAATAGAGATGTGTTCCGATGTTTGTGACGTGCTTGTTTGCTCCGATGTATGTGATGACGACTGTACATAAATATGCTCATATTGTAAGGAGGTTATAAGGGTGCAGAAACACACATTTGATTAAAAAAAAACCTAAGAGTGTGGATCTTCGGGATGCGTATAAAATGTATTTTATCCTGCGGCTTTTCTTGCGTCCTGGAGGTCGATCATGTAACACCTTGTACGCGCGTCATCGTCAGGCAGATCTAAATGTAAATTTTAGTGTGAGAAAATGACAATTAAATTGTCCCAACGCGCGTTCGAAACGTTACGCGATTACCCCTTTGGTGACGTGGGCAGGGCCGCAATAACCAAGAATTAGACTTGAACTTGACTTGACTACACTGGCTTGAACGTCGAAAATATTGAGGTTTGATTGAATTGACAATAAAAGCCCTAGCTAGACGGTCGCCAACACGCCCCTCCGACCGAGCGACCTTGGTCGGCTCATACCACTGTAGTATTAAATTTTGCTGCAAACAACTGTCTACACGATCGGTGCGGACCAAGGTCGCTCGGTCGGAGGGGCGTGTTGGCGACCGCCTAGCCAGGGCAAGGCTTAGTTTAATTAAATTCCGTTAAAATTATCTTAAGTCAGATCTGATCAAATATTTTTAGACACGGCTCGGAAATTAAGTATTTTTAGATGGATATTTAATATTGAGGCTGTCTAAATGCGACTAGATATTTATTGTTCAGTTGAATGAACTCTAAATTCAAATATTGTTTACTGCTTTTTCTGGTTTATAGCACCCGCATTTGTGGTGCGGGAGATTTCCAAAACGCATGCCATAGCGCTTTTAAGCTGGGAGCCGTTTTCACTAGTAGATAGAGCATCCCCTTGGATGTATGTTCTCTCCCTCCCTAACTACCCTCTCGTTCTTGTAAGTTTTAATCGACCGATTGATTTTACTGGTTGTTATGCCCGCTTATCAGGAATACCCGAAAGCGGTGTAACGACTATGCTATCGACTGATGAGCCTTTCATTAGTTGTCATCCCACCTGTGTCATCTGTCTCACACCAGCATAATATAGAGCGATTATGTTGGTTTTTTTATTTATTTTCACGATTTTTTTATATTTAAGTAAGGATTGCGTTGTACCTACTCAATATTTGATCGACCGACTTATCAACTAACGAAAATGCGTTAGACCAGATGAACAATTGTTAACGTTGGGGAAATACTTTTACGCATCCCGCCCGGTCGGGGGACCAGGACGGGTATGACGGACGTTGTTAAAACCTTGGGCTACCGTCTAAAACCCCAACGAGTGCCGGGTCCGCCTTGTAGAGCAGTGTTTTTCAACCTTTTTCATGGCGCGACTACCCTAGAGCTAGAGTAAAAAAATATTTCGGGACCCCCACTCTGCGCTGTTCTTATCGGATGTCTCAGTGTGAATGGGGTCGACCGCATGCACCCGACAACTAACCTGACAACTGACCCGACCGAGCCTTAATTATATTGTTTGGTATTCTGGCCCCGTAGCATGGATCACGTTATAAGTGATAGGATAGAGCTGCCGTCCCTGGTTGACACCGTCCGATATAATGAGACGACGTGCTTATCCTATCACTTATCGCGTGATAACGCCATCCATGCTACGGGGCCTGACATGGTAACTTGACTTGTATGAAAGAAGACACTACTTTATTAAAAAACCGGTAAAGTGCGAGTTGGACTCGCGCACGAAGGATCCCGTACCATTATCTATAAAAACAGCAAAAAAATCACGTTTGTTGTATGTCCCCCTTCAAAAATATTTTTTTTTGTTTTTAGTATTTGTTGTTATAGCGGCAACAGAAATACATATTCTGTGAAAATTGCAACTCTCTAGCTATCACGGTTCTTGAGATACAGCCTGGTGACAGACAGACGGACGGACGGACAGCGAAGTCTTAGTAATAGGGTCCCGTTTTACTCTTTGAGTACGGAACCCTAAAAAAACAAACTTTAAGTTGAAGTTGACCTCACGTCCGAAAATGGCAGCACAAAATAAACTTCGTCCCAATTTACCCCTCCCAGTACTTCTCATTTTTACGCCTACAGGGTGTATTCATATGGACGAGGCATTCATCACAATTACCGGTGTATTCACAGGGTGTAGTGGTGCGGAATCCGACGCCTGTAACACATCGTATCTCATATTTATGACCTTTTACTATTTATTGTTGGGAAAAGAGTCATTTTGCGTGATTCTGTTTTTTTTTTATTAGCTGTGGGAAATGAAACTGGTAGTGCGAGGCTAAGAATGACGCATAATCATAAAAGTCATAGTTTAGTGACGTGTTTAATCCAGAAATTTGGGTCAAAAGAGGACGTATTGGTCACTTATGTAATTATATCCTAAATTTACATAAAAAAAAAAAGTTTTTCGAACAATGGCAAAAAAGACAATCTATCTATCTATCTATACATATAATAAAGCTGTAGAGGGTGGAAAGTCTGTACATTGAAGATATTGGCAAAAAAATCAGTTGAGGGGTCTTAGAATCGATAACAGAACACACTTCAACAGTTTTTAGAATTTTTGTCTGTTTGTCGGTTTGTCTGTCTGTTTATATGTAACGGCATCACGTGAAAACGAGCGAATGGATTAATGTGAGGCTTTTACTAAAACGTTAAATGGATCTTCAGCCAGGCTATAGGCTATAAAAATCATAAGGATTAGGGTTCAAAAGGGGTAAAAAATGGGGTTAATCTTTGTATGGGAACTCCGTGAATCCATGAGCTAAAGACTTGAAAGTTGGCAAGCATATACTTGACTGGAAAGTAAAAATTACCCCATTCAACATTTGTGAAATGTAAGGATAAAACGTGAAAACAATGGGATGAAAAATGGGTGGTGAGGCGATTACAGATTAATAATGATGCGACGGCAGGGAATTTTCGTCACCTTGGTAATAATTAACACGTCACGGTATTCGAATATTCATCATGTTCTAACAACTGATACGTAGTCCGGTGGTTTCGCCTATAGACTACGAACTCGGTGTTCCCAAGTTCAAACCCAGCAACCGGCATGCAGTTTTTGTTTTTAAGTAATAATAGTTTTTATTTTGTTATTGATAGATTATCAAAAACGCAGTGAATCATGAAGGTTCTAGAAAAAAATAGCGACAGCTGACAAAATTGGACGTTTCAGGAATCGCAAATATTTTTTTACGATGTAAATTAGTAATCATTGCGTTATTACAGATAAAGTTGCATGCATGAATGAACATTTATTTAATTCAGAAATTACTAAGTTGTGAAAAGTACAATGGTTAAAGATTTCTTCAAATGAAAAACGATACCTAAAAGCTTCCAAGTACTAAATATAGCGTGGGCAAGTATGAGTTTTTTTGAATTAATTTTTTTTCCTAACTTCCGGTCCATAGAATTATTGATGTCGATAGTAAAAGTTGTTTAAAATAACATATAAAAGCCGTTTACAAATAATTAGCATGATATTGAATTATTTCCAAAAAAAACGTAATTTTCTCAGGGTATATAACCCTCTCTGGAGTACACTTGGAAGATAAAATCGACTAATTTTCCGTCTCATTCCATTTTAAGATGAAATGAGAACCCCATCAAAGCTCGCGACATTATCTTTTCACGCACTCACACACGTAAAATAATATATCGCCTCCGTAAAGCTATGAAGGCCTAGCAATATCACAGCAATGTTGATGCTCAGACAGAAAACGACATTTCTGTTCTCAGGCGTACAGTCGGTCAACAAAGTTGTCTACCACTTTTGAACCCAATCACACACGTAATAGAGTTGAAAAGTAGTGGGCCACTTTCTTGGCTCACTGTACAAAAACCGAAGAATACATAAGACATCTTGGAATTGTTGCTTCACAGGCACGGGTAAAATTTATTTTGTGACATTACCCCCGTTCAGTTGTGCTGGCTGTTCATAAGAAACAATGGCATAGAAAATCAGTTAGGATTGTTCGATCAATTTTATGAATAATATTATGAAGTCGGCGAAAACATTTATAGGACGTTATTGATGTAACCTTGGCTAAAATTATGTAGTATCAGACAAGTAGGTTTTTCCGAGATCAGTCTATACTCTATATCTATAGGTACAATTTTAACGTTTGATCTCAGATTAAGTGTTTATTCCTGCTTGGTCAAATTCAGCTTTATTATTATACTTATTACGCGAAGACGCGTGGACTGATTTGGAAAATTATTTCTTTGTTTGAAAGGGTGTTCTTTGCAAGTGGTCCCATGGTGATCAGGTCAGGATTTGACGGTGGGATACTGGAATGTTTTAGGGAAGTCTTCAAAAAAAAACGAAGTACGGACTCATAACATCTTTAATATTTAAGATTAGTAGTTAAGCACAAAAAAATGTATATATAAAAACGCAATAAACAGATAAAAAAAATATTTATTGAAATCGGTAAAAAAATTGATTTTACCATCTCGGATTTTTTTTTCCATCATTGTTTTAAAATAATAAGTTGAACGTGACGAAGTCGCAATTGATATTGCATTAACCATTGAGGTAACCGATACTGCATTATTTCTCCTTTTGAAACAGAAAATGCAAAATAAAGCAATGTACTCGTATGTATTTTGTATTTTGATTCTCTAATTTACCTGTTAACTTTCCGAATATTATAAATTTTATACAGTCAGTTTGGTTCTTTGCAAGTGTGGCATAATAAGTTTGTATGATGTGTAATCTCGGGAACTACCCATCCGATTTCTAAAATCCATTCCCCAGTATATAGCTTGAACTTTAAGGATATAAATAAGTATTATTTCCTCCCCCGGCTCCGTCATTCGTACTTTGTATTCTCCAGATTATTCGAGTTGGCTGAATTGACAACATTACATTTTTTCAAGTGGGCCATTTTATGATTTATTTCGCTAGAAAATGTTTTTTTTAACCTGCGCGTGTTTTTTTATTTCTCCCAAAATTGTAATTTTCATTTAGAAATATCTAATTGAAAAGTAGGGAATTCCAGAAGGTCGTAACTTAATTATGACGTCAACGTTACGGCTCTGTATGGCAGCTCGCACACCATTCATATGACAGGCGTAGTATTGACGTCATACACGGCATAAACCACATTTATACAGTTTCGCAACTTTCTTAAAAACGGATGAGAAATTAAATCTGAAAACTACTTTATTACGTTCAGCTAACATAATTACCGAAATGGTTTTCGAATTAGGCATCATTGCATAGTTTGAAATGTTGTCAATTGCATTCCATCCATCCATTCAATAAAATTTCCAATGACAGTTTTATTAGAATTCGGCCACATTAAATAATCTCAACCATTTCTCTGGCGGAGGCTAGAAATAAAATCTACGTTGTAATTGCATAAAATTGCTACGTAATTGTATAACAAAACTATGCTAATTAAAGTGGCCGATGCAAATCTAGAAAAAGCCTGCGGATTATTGTATCACAATATAATCCGTCAGGCTGATATGCTCATTTATTATTCAGTGACAAATGAAAGAGACGTTGTAATTTTCACCAAGATCATTTCATGCAGACGCGACGAATGACTGGCGAATGGTACCGAGGGGTTCTGAACGTGCGTCGGTACAATTTAACTGGAAAATTGACGGTTAAATTGTACCGACGCGCGTTCGGAACGTTACGTGATTACCCTGGCACGAAACATTAAGCTCAAGTGAGTTAGAATTAAAAATATTTTATAGCAACAATGTTAACTTCTCTCAAAATAGTCTAAGTGTAACTCTCAGAATACACAATATTTAGTCCCCAGCCCAGGAAAAATTTTCGTGATTTGGGAAGGTGTTGGCTGGTCAAGTGGTCAACCCACAGGCGCCTCTGCTGACGACCTTAAAGTTATCGGCAGGGAAAAACTTGGGCATAAAATTATGTTGCTGGCTCGCGATCGCGTGCCAATTAACACATTCAGTGCCGGGAAGACGACTATCGTGTGCCTACGTCGTAGATGCTATCCGCTACATACGAGAAACACCACGAGATCGGCTACGAGCGTAGCGATTCGCGGCACTGAATGTGTTAAGGCTTGTACACCCGCTAACGTCCTTGAGTCGTCGTCCGTATGGGCCAGCGCGCGACTAATCGGGCCTGCCGAGCCTCCGCGCTCGCGCATTTTGTAGGTATTTAAACATAGTAATTAAGATAATCATTTTATCTATTCAAACTCTGTGAATTTGTCTATAAATGTTTTATAACTTTATTTGAGTACAAAAATTTAATTTAAAATATCTATAGTTTAGTCATAATCATAATATTGAATAAACTTTACAAAAAGAGGTAACTTTGGGATTTTTTTCTATCGAGTGAAGTTCATTAGATCGCGTAACTGAATGCGATTTTGACTAGATTAGATCCTTAAGTAATACGTATCTTTTTTTTAGATTTTTGAACCCTATTTTCTACGTCTGAGATTGTTTTAAAAAACTCGAAAACGCTGCCCCTGTTGACTGTCGAGCCTTAATGCAAAGGCTTTGTTTATATTATATAGACGGACGGACATACATGTGAGGCGAGTATGAATGCTCTCATGCTTGTACAGTGACGTCAAATATATGTTTACATATGTATGTATAAGTAGGGGTAGGTTAGACCGCAGTCGCTTTCGAAAAATCCAGTGCCTATTCCAACTGTTGGCGGTGATCGGCGGACCGTGGGTTTCTTTCGGTATAACCGTTCACTTCGGATGTTACAGTTTTAGAAATAAGTTAAAAGTTTCCTGTTCAAGGAAAATCCAGTGGCGAACAATTCCTAATAGAATACGAACGTTGTTTTAACAAATTGGCTCTTCTGAAGGCGGTTAAATAAGCTGTCATCGCAGGGCCACCTTCGCCCGACCCTGCTTATCCCGCCAGGCGGCTGTCATGAGCGCCTGATATTATCTGGCTAAAATAGCCAGCCTACAGGATATTAATCTGAAAAAAGATAGGCAAAAAAACTCAGATTTAGGTAAATGTAGTAACATTTACTACATTTGCTTAAAGTCCTTATGAATTTGACAGTCATCAAATTCATAAGGAGTCTAGTCTACTTTCAATTTTATTTGAAATATAACATGTATTTAAATTGATTCGAAGAATAATACTTTTCAAACCATCTATTCTTACCCAAAAGGGTGTTTTGGCCTACTGCATTCGCAAAAATTGTTTTTATTTTAGGTAACTGACGTTATACACATACATACACCTCTGTGTTATAAAGTGTGGCCTGAACACAAACAAGTTAATTTTCAGTGCCACTGAAATTGAGAAAATTACCGTCATAAAATTATTAATTACTGTTTACTAAGCTCTCAGATAATATTGAAACCTAAAATTCAGAACAAGTATAAATAGTTCAAAAAACTGAAATAAATGTGTCTTTCTTTAAACAAAGGGTAGCTTATATCACTATGAGCATAATTTGAAAATCGATTGATTCCTCATTCATCAAAATTGGTTGAGAATCTTAAGCGCTAAGGTGGATTCCACACGTATATAGAGATACAATACAAACATAGACTGGTAAATTTTTTATCATATCACTTCCTTTCGTCTCTGCCGAAGTCGGCCAAAAAACGTATCGTTCTCGATTTCAATTTAACCCTAGTTTATTTCATACTAAGGCGACATGTGTCGTGAATGGTCATGATTCACGATAGTATTTACATTGGTGTTTATAATTATGTCTCAAACAGCCGATTTATCTTATGTAGCAACACCTACAAGGAATCATTTTTATAACAAGGTTGACAGGTAGGCGAGGCGGGCTGTCAGAGTTCCTAACGGCTAACGGCTATGGGGAACGAACAGTTAAGTGCGGTTTGTAGTGGTTGATTTGGAGGAAAACCAGGGTGAGCTCTTTCCATAATCACTTTCGATGCGTCCTATGATATTGTAACGATTTGGTATCATTTACACGTGTGTTCATGTGCTTTCACAGATCGGACGATGATAGTTTATGATGCGATGTATTTATGTGCGTCCACAGGTCTCATTCTCTTTGGGAGGCGTATTGGTATATCATGTAGATGAATAAGGTTTTCCTACAGGTCGCGCATGTACGTGACCTGTAGAACACACAACACAGTTCTTAGTTGTGGAGTTCTTTAGTGTTAGAGGATTAGTTACAAGTGTAACAACAGGGTAGTTCGGTAGTCTCGGCTTCAGGCCATATCATCATCAGTCAAGGGTGCACCCGGGTAACTGGAACAATAGCGTGTGAATTGGGACAGTATCAATGGTGGTAAGGGATGTCTATAAGGGGAGGTTGGAGGACATTCTCGGGGACGAAAGTCCCCACACGTCATAGGGAGCTGGCACGCACGAGGCGGCAGCCCCTATGTCAGATATATAAAGGATTCCGCAAGTTGTAAGGGTATGTTTATAGTTGCATATATGCTAATACGGGTGTCTTAGCTTGAATGCTATAGGTTCTCATTCGCGGCCATGAGAGTGACCAGAAGTGGCTTCGCGACATGGTGGAGCATGCTGGGATCTAAGCCAGTCTTCATCTGTTTAACACTTTATTTGCCCCAACTTCCTGCTAAACCAATGTTAAATGTACCATGTGCATGATTGACTCAAAAACAGATAACTGTTCATAAAGGTAATCTAAAGATTTTAAAACCATCCACGAGAAAGAGATTAGCATTATTAAAATCCTGTCTTAAGGCCCCGCACGTTCATGGTCTTCTCTCCCTCTCACTGAGCATAAGCGTGAGCGAGATGGAAGTGCGTGGTCGAAAGCGCGGATATCATGTTTTTCGAAATATTTCAGAAACGAGTCGAAATTTAAGAAAATGAAGTTATTGTTCATTACTTTATGAAGAAAATTATAAAATTTCATCTCTTTCTGATAAAAAATGGAGCAGGAAACTGGTTACAAGTGAAAAAATAGGGTTGACTTTAGATTTATTTTTCTCCACATTCTTATGTTAAAATGGATTTCTACGAAAACACTGTCACTTCTTATATCTTGCAGATTATGGTATCTATTTTCCAACACGAAAATTGTTACGTTATAAGGTATAAACTGGTTACTTAACAACGAATTTTTACCAAAATATGAGATGCCAAGCCTTAATCGGCTTAAAAGTTTCTGACTTTTCAGAAAACATACTTACAGCAAACTATCACTGTATTATGTCAGAGGTGCTCCTTATGCAAAGGTTACAGTTAAAACCAAGTTATATAACAGAACCATACCATTGATCAATGTTTAGTGTGGTGCAAACATTTAAGACCTTTTAGACATCATAAGGAATTAACCTTCCATAAGTAGTACATTTTAATGTCATGTTACGATAAATAGGGTAATGGGTACGGCTCTCAATCAAAATCAAAAATATTTATTGGTATCATACTAAAGTAGGTAAAAGTACATTCGTGGCTGGTTTGGACCTTATAGATGCAAAAAATATGTATAGCATTTGTATTTTTTACTGACTCAATGGCAAATTATGGGATTAGATACAAAATATAATTATTCTAAACTATTCAATGAGCAGCATTGGTATATTTATTTGATTATGAATTGATTGTCGTAAACAGCGCATCGGATTTCAATGCAATTTATTTACTACACGGGTTTATGGAGGTGAAAAGAATCAACTCATTTTCTCTGGAAAAAACAAAGAGCAAAGCCTGTTCTTTCAGGTATGTAGGTACTATATTTGATGGTTACTTTTTTATTGAAAATATGACCTAAATGTTTTCTGGTGAATCGGATTCATTGTTCTGATTGCAATCAAGACGTCAGAGGTTCAAGGGTGTACGAACTTGAGAGACTGCTGCAGACACAAATAATAAATTGCGAATGAATTGTATCAATTTGACGGTTACAATTTTACCTTTGGGAGCAATCTGTGGTTTTCCTATATTTTTCTTGTTGTCAGGAGGAAGAAATTTTAGACAGTATGATGTTATTCTCAAGTTTCGTTCTGATTTCATCAGTGTATTTGTTTATAGGTACATTTATACCGAATAAATTACTGAAATCGGTATACGTTGCTCATATCTATTTTACCATATTATTGAGATCAAAAGAATGGTAGCATCCTGGAAATTCACTTGTTTGTTGTATTATTAGTATGTGGCAGTAGGCTTTGGTGCTGATTCACTTTTATTTCGGTGGTTATTGTCAATGCGAGATCTGACAGCAATTCAATGGATCTAATTGATGTTGACTTCATTATTGTTTGGTTACCAGCAACTTATCTCAAGACCACTAGTGTACTTTAGGTCTGACTTCCGATCACGCATAGTTGCTATGATTTCATTACCAGGTTATGCCGAGAAGGATTAACTTTTAACGTAAAATAAGTTACTCGCAATTTTAACTGTGTCATCATCATCTTCTCCTAGCCGTATTCGGCCTCAGCGACTGCTAATCACTGCGGAGAGCGTCGCTGGTGCGCCCTCAGGTGAGTGACAGCCAATTTTTGCGGTCTGTCATAGAAAATCAAGGAAGTGTTATTTATTGACAGTTGTGATATATCAGATAATGCTGGTTAAAGAGTTAAAGAAGTGAGTTCAGACATATTATGAGTCGCATATTGAGTATTCTGTGTTGGGACGTGCGTGATGCTCAGCTGTGATGAAACAGGGGATGGAACAATGTTGTCAGTATGATACACAAATAGTATACCTACTCCAAAATAATGTGTGGAGGTGGCTGGTGGCCCTCAGGTACGAGAAAGGTACATGCACTAGGTTCCTATCGATTGTTAGGGGGCAGGGAAAAATTCATTTCATCAATGAAGATTCATCGGATATCTACGTGATACGTTGACAATATTGTCAATTGCAATATTGACCATAATCAGCAGGTATTAATCATTTAAATGCTTTCCATACACAACGATAAATAAAATAGTAAAATTACTCACAATTTAATCATGAATATATCCTACATGCGTAACCATAGCTACAACAAGTTGGTAAATACAACAAGATGTACACCTAGAAATCGTAAACACTTATCTTTGTTGACTCCGATACTATGCTCTGAATCAGGATATAAAATGGGTATGAAATCTTTCGTGCTTAGTTTCTTTTAATCCTTTAGCTATAAACCATGACTTACACAGTAGTGTCCAGAATTCTTGTATAATTAAATTAATTTGTGACTTGAAAGTTAATCGTCTGATAACTCACGTGACTTCGTTAAGTTAATCTCGCGAATCACGAATACGTTTTGTAGGTGCAACCGATAGGTTCGGCTCGTGGCTAGAATACGTTTAGACTAAAGACTTGAGTATAATCAAGTGTTATGGTTAAACAAAGATTTGTAATTATGACAGTTTTAAATATTTCGTAATTGGGCTCTTAAATGTTAGATTTTAGATTAATAATTGAAAATTGTACATCTCATTTACATGTCTAAATATATAGAATTTACAATTTTTGGAATGTGCTGGGGTCAATGATCATTCTGAAGAACCTCATTTACAGTGAGTATTAAGTTTCTTGTAAAAAAGGCAGTGCCGTGCGAACCTTTGCCATGCACCGGCGCGAAGATTTACCCCTTAAATTAGAATCGAATAGATTCAATTTACTGAGAGACAATATAGGCGCGAGTCTAGACAGTGCGTAGCACGCGGCGGATAGCTTGTCACATACATACGAGTAGTCAATATATGATGACCTGATGAGACCCTGAATCGATCATGAAGTCAATAGATAGATAGAGAGATAGATCGTTTATTGCTTGAATCATGGTCATTATAAGTGTTACATTTCAATTTTAAAGTCCTGCACAATTCTGCCGGCTGATGGCGTGCAAATATTTAAAGAAAATCATCACATACATTACAACATTTACAATTCAATAATATTCAACATATTAACAAAGTCCAGTATAATAATGACTAAAATAATTCCATTGTCATAGTTTCATTATATTAATAGGTACTATCAAAACGAATTTTACTGAACATTTACTGTGCGTACTTAGTATACCTACAATTTGTTGTTTTAAGGAAATCTTGGACCGAATAAAAGCAATTTTCAGTCAATCAGGCGCTCAATTTCCTACAGAAACTATTGTAAAACATGTCCGTAATTTCTTTCGGTATGGAGTAATAAATTAAGCAAGCCATGTAGTAGCAGTTTTTGCGGAAATTTTCTAGTCTTGGAGCTGGCATAGACAAGGCCGTATGCGTAACTGCTCTACGGTGAGAGTTGTCATTTAATTTGAATATTGGACTTTACTAATTTGGCAGTTTCAAAAATATATATGCTAGGCGCTGTCATAAACTTATTTTTTATAAAGATTTGTCTCCATGAGTCTACATTTCTCAGACCCCAGATTGCTCTGAGGCATTTCTTTTGGGCAATGAATACTCTAATTGCTTCGGAGCAACTTCCCCATAGTACGATCTCATATCGTATTTGGGAGCAAATATAGGCGTGATAAACCGAGATGGCTGTCGCTATTGAGCTAGTATTCAAGGAATCGGGATGCGTTTACCTGAGGCACAATGGTGTTTTTGGTTGTTATGTTTAGTGGGCCATGTTTAAGTTTTAAAGTGCAATTAGTGTAAATGTATAATGGTCATTATCAATCAGGTTTATCAGACACAGTTCACACAGTCAATACACGATGTGGAGGCCGATGAGTCTAACGCCTCTCTGAGAGGCAAATCATAGAGCCTAGGTGATTCTGCATCTGACACTTGCAAAGCAATTTGTATGTCTAGAAATATGGCTATTCGGGCACCTGATAGTTAAAAACACTTAGTAATATCCTGACAACACCTCAGAAGACTCAAACCTGGACATCCGCAGATAGAAATAGCCTTGGAGCCGGAACGACTTTATTGTAGATAAGATTGCTGCTAGACTGACCACTAGTTTTCAGTGTTACCTCAAGAAGCTAAACTTACGAAACATCACGCTTCCTTCATCACAAGAATGTCAGCAGACTGCGATGAATAACAGAAAGGAGTTCAAGTGTGGGACTTCATTTCTAAAATCCAAAACACGATCAACAAAGGCATTAAACATGAACTTAAGTAACTTAGTACCTGACTGTCCCCATGTTACTTTACTACACGTCATACATAAGCATCATATGGCGAACTTGCCTTTCGATATGAATATACCTGCTCGTAGGATAAACTGACGCCGACTGTATGCAAGGATCAAACAAATTTACGCGTTAATATTGATGAATTGTATCATTTGTTGTACCTTACGAGTTGGTACATAATTCTTTTATGGACAGCTACGAGCTAGAATTCAATCAAGAAACATTCTTTCATCATTCCTAGAAATGTTCTTTAAATGATTCTCAAACATAATTCATTCGTTTTATAGATTTTGAGAAGGCGTTCAATCATATCGCTTGTGGTATCTCACGAGGCAGTACTAAGGCGACAATATCTAGATACCAGGGTACCAGTGTTGGTATATCAGCCTTAACAAAAATTACATGGTTAATTATTAAAAACAGTATTGAAAATGCAAAAACAATACACAAATAAGGATATAAATCTAAAACTGAGATGGAGATTAGTTAAATGCTATGTGTTGTCAATACTTGTGTATTGTGCAGAGGATTGGACTTTAAATAAATTGACAATTAAAAAACTGAATGCATTTTAAATGTGGCTATATAGGAGAATGTTGAAAACCTTGTGGACATACAAAGTATAAAATTAAATAGTATTGAACAAAATGAAGAAGAAAATGGAGCTTGTAGTCAACATAAAAAACGAAAGAAAACAGCATATTTTGGCCATATTTACAGAAACAAGAAATATTAAATAATAACAAACATAATAGAAGGGAAATAAAAGGTAGAAGAGGAAGAGGAAGACCTAGAACAACGTGGTATATAAGGAAATATAAGGGACTAGAGCGGTACTATTGACGCCGCTACTCTCGCTAGGACGCCGAAGAGCAGGGAAGACTTTCGCATGATGATCGCCGACATCTGTTAGGATAAGAGAGGATAGATAACCCTAAGAAGAAGAAGTATTAAAACCCGATTGTAAAGGTAAAAGGTTTGAAATCGGTGTCCCGGTGCATGAAGCTTCCACCCTCAACCTTTATTTAAACAGCATCATGAATTTATTTTTATTATTGATTATAGATTATTGATTATAGCAACGACTGTTCTTCCAATCTTAGGAACTGCAGAAAAACTAGTGAAATTTTTTTGGCTCCTGGATGATAACTCAGAACAGATATCATGTGTTCACGGCAAGGATAATGACATTAATAACATAACTTAACGTCCACGGAAGTCACTTATACTGATGGTGACCGATAATTCAATGTAATTTAAAATATTAAGCTACTGTGTTAGCGAGTGGGCATCACACTATATGACCAAATCCGGAATGAATGAACAGTACTTATAAGGAGAAGAGAGAAGAATCTCTATGTACATTGATAAAACAAGGTTAATAAAATCTGAAAGGTTCGGAAAAGCACTATAAGGACCAATCTGATCCAAAGCTCACAATTAATTTTCCATATACCTAGTACAAAGACCTGAACGTTGCGCTAGATGTCGCAAACACTTTGGACTGCAGCACGTCACATCAATGTATATAAACTGAGATTCATACAGAGACTATCCATCGATAACTAATGAAATATGAACTGCTGCAAGTGACACTAAAGTTAATAGCAGAAAAAAATTTTATAGCGTAAACTGGTATCTCAGTAGTCCAGGAAATAATTCACATATATATTTTATTTAGTCATTTATACTGATGTGACAGACACAGTGCATGATTATTAAAGAGTTTTAGCGGTTGAAGGGTAGCGAATATTTGAACAAGTTTAACATCATTAATAACCGATACACTATGGGAGGAGGCATGATAAAACGTCGCACGGTCATAACAACTAATGTAATGGCGCCTATTGACCGTGTGCGAGGATTGAAGATACGCAATATCGCAAAGCCTAAAATCTTATCGGAAAATCACATGTTGAAGGACACCCGTCATACTATATGGCGCTCTCGGTGGCTCGTGGCAGAGGTAAATAATATGAAGAATACAAGCAATAGTTGAAAATGATGATTTTCATGCTTTCAGCTCAGAAACAAAGTCTTTATTTAAAACTCAACCAAAAATTATGACTTTTGGTATCCTTCAAAGCCAAAATATCATTATTACAATTTAGGAGTGCTCAAAATACTGGTTTGGCAGTGCTCAAAACAGCTTCACGATCGTCAGAACAGTTTCGCGACGCTCAGAAGTCTGGATTTAGCGGTCCTCAGAACAGTTTTCGTTGGGCTCAGAGGCCTAGGTTAAGCAGTCCTCAGAACAGATTTCGCAGGGCTCAGAGGTCTTGGTTTAGCGGTCATCAGAACAGTTTCCATGGTGTTCAGAATTATTTTTGGTGGTCCTCAGACTCGAGCACAATTGAGCGATTTCAATAGTGCTACAACAATACAGGTTATTTTGGCAATGCTCAGCCAATTTTGGATTTTCGCTCAGAATAAAATAGGCTGTTAAAGATCAGATTTGAGGCTGAGAAAAATATTTCTCACGGTCGGTAAATGCTTGACTCGACCACTGATAGTTAAGCATTGGATGCGAAAATCACCGTAGCATACTACTTTCATTGTTGAATTAAAACGTATACAATTGCGCGTAAAAATAGGCAAGATCTGTGCAGATATAGCCAAATGTGTACAGTTAAACTTTGACATAACTGGGACTTCAAGGGAGCGGCAGATGTGTCTCGCTTAAAGAAGAATTCCACTTAACAAGTGTCTCAGATATCCAAGTGTATTAATATCTGTCTCATTTACAGAGGGTTCCATTAATACAGGTGAGATAAGAGTTTATTTTCGTTACAGAGGTGCGATTATTAAATGTATAATAAAAAAGTTAGTAAACCGAAATAATTAAGCACGTTTCTATTAACAGTACATAAAGGCATACAGAATCCGTCAATCAAAATAGAACACAAATTTTTATTAAAAAACAAAAAAAAAAAAAAACATTTATAAAAATTAAAATAAACTGTATATTTGTTTTGTGTACTTTGGAAGTAACATGAGGTCATTTAGCCAAGAATGAGGAAACAAGACGAAAATGAATCAACAATAAAGTACGAGTTATACGAGGTAATGAATTAACGTTATCTCAGTTATCGAGGTATACGTCGTATGAATAAATCAAAAACAATTTTACAAAAGTATTTTTTTAATATAGTCTTAGTAAAAGAGGTAAAATACACTCGCTGTCTCATTTATAGAGGTAATGATGACAAACTGGGTTTCTGCCATTAACAGAGGTGGTTCAGTGTTGGGACCTCAGCATGAGTTCCAGCTATGGAGGTTTCTCACTTATCTATTATACTTAACCAAGTTTACTGTATATCAAGAGATTTTATATCAAGTATGAGACATAATTCATTTAATTTATATTGAGACTGAGTGCTCACTCCACCGTCAAACTAAGTTTGTGGTGGATCGTATTTTATTTAAGAATTCAATTCATTTTCGGTATTATATAATAAATAATAATGACCAGGTCTTAGGAAAAGAAAAGAAAAAACAACGTCAAGCCATAGGGCAGCCCGTTGTTTGCCTCTACTTTCAAGCTTCATGTTCTATCCTATATTATTTTTTAGGTGATCAGTGGAGTGTATTTGTATTGTATAGACAAGAAAACGCTTTAAAAAAAAAAAAAAAAATCACACTGACCCGCGCAGAATATTTTTTTAATATTTATAGTAGGTCGAGGAGGAATCAGGGAAATCAATAGATTAACAGATAAATTAATAGTAGTTGTGGTAATGCTTCGTGCATTCGTTTAATAACGTAAGCAATTTTGCCCGCGGGGGAGGATTCCATTCCATGGAAAAAGGAAACAAGTATAAAGATGATAATAACATCTGGCCAGATATTCGTTTCAATCTAGCAAGGCAAAGCAAATCCTATTGCGGTAACCTTAAAGTGTGTACATACATGAATCAGCAATGCACAATGTATAGAAGTATTTTCATACACTAGAAAATCTATAATATGGTTTTACGATATATATAGGACATATTATGATTGATTGTTTATTACGACATGGAACGCCAAGACACGATGAAGCTTGGTTGGTCAAAATCTCAAGAATAGAGGACCTCGCAGTTGGCTACTCGGGTCTCACGAAGAGCTTGGAACTGATTTAGAAAAGTGGGTCAAGATGAACTTATCAGACGTTACAGCTATCAGAAACTATGTGGATTACTGGGCCCAATCAAGGTGATCGATAGGATTCAGAGTTTGTCAATATTTGCAATGGGAAAAGAACGGTAATTTCAAAGATCTGAGGAAGAGTTAAATAAAGCTGTGTAAGATGATAATCTCTACTGGATATATGATCGCCAGTTTTCTGGGGGGCCGGGAGTGTCGTGAATGGTCATGATTCACGATAGTATTTACATTGGTGTTTATAATTATGTCTCAAACAGCCGATTTATCTTATGTAGCAACACCTACAAGGAATCATTTTTATAACAAGGTTGACAGGTAGGCGAGGCGGGCTGTCAGAGTTCCTAACGGCTAACGGCTATGGGGAACGAACAGTTAAGTGCGGTTTGTAGTGGTTGATTTGGAGGAAAACCAGGGTGAGCTCTTTCCATAATCACTTTCGATGCGTCCTATGATATTGTAACGATTTGGTATCATTTACACGTGTGTTCATGTGCTTTCACAGATCGGACGATGATAGTTTATGATGCGATGTATTTATGTGCGTCCACAGGTCTCATTCTCTTTGGGAGGCGTATTGGTATATCATGTAGATGAATAAGGTTTTCCTACAGGTCGCGCATGTACGTGACCTGTAGAACACACAACACAGTTCTTAGTTGTGGAGTTCTTTAGTGTTAGAGGATTAGTTACAAGTGTAACAACAGGGTAGTTCGGTAGTCTCGGCTTCAGGCCATATCATCATCAGTCAAGGGTGCACCCGGGTAACTGGAACAATAGCGTGTGAATTGGGACAGTATCAATGGTGGTAAGGGATGTCTATAAGGGGAGGTTGGAGGACATTCTCGGGGACGAAAGTCCCCACACGTCATAGGGAGCTGGCACGCACGAGGCGGCAGCCCCTATGTCAGATATATAAAGGATTCCGCAAGTTGTAAGGGTATGTTTATAGTTGCATATATGCTAATACGGGTGTCTTAGCTTGAATGCTATAGGTTCTCATTCGCGGCCATGAGAGTGACCAGAAGTGGCTTCGCGACAACATGTGAGTGAGAAATAGGGCCAAGAAAACACCATTGTTGTCTCTATTTACGTAAATAGTATACAAATAAACAGCTCCCAGGCATATATCTCCCAACATCACTGCCGCTGTAGTGTTATATTTCACCATAAATATTTTACGGCTACGTTAGCGAAAATCCGCGTTGCTGCCTCAATCGTAAAAATATTACGTGGGAACGACCTTGCTCATCGCCTTATGGAATCCTAATGAGCCCTTACCACGAAGACTACGTGACTTACAGACACGAATATGTTAATGTTTCAAATGACCCATTCTTGACAATCATTTACCTCGAGATTGAAGAATTCTTTTCACTTTGGCAGCAAACGTTTTATGACTTTTATGACTTTTTCGTGCAATTACTTTATTGGTCAACGCTACGTTTATCGCGTGACAATTAAAAGCATGCGTCGGATGCTCTGTCTTGTTATCTTAGTGTGTCATACCATACCATAACATGAGTATAAATAATAAGCCTTCTAAAGAAGCTTATGGTTTATAGTCATGTTATAAACGCTGAGTTAAAGTAAACGTCATTTTTTATCAAGTTGTGTTAGATAGAGTTTTAATTACGATGCTTTTTTGTAGGTTAATGAATACGAATGAATTAATTTGACATTCAGTTTTTTTTTTAAAAAGGCTCATCGCTGAGTCATAGTATAAAGAGGGCAAAGTATGTTATCTTTATACAAACGCACCGCGCGCGGCTTGTATGTGTGCGCCACAGTATCTGTCGCACATTCAAACAAAATCTCGACCTGCGGCGCTACCACGAACTTCGAATCTCGAACTTCGTATATCTCCCTCTCAGTCGCTCGAGTGCCATAAACCATCAGTGCAATAGAGACGGAGATATACGAAGTTCGAGATTCGAAGTTCGTGGTAGTGCCGCTGCTTTGCACGCGAAGCAGGTCGAGATTTTGTTTGAGTGTGCGACAGATACTGTGGCGCACACATACCAGGGGGCGAATATGAAAAAAAAATAAAGGTATTTCGATGCATAAATTTATGATGGTTGTATCTAGGATATTTTACAGATATTTAATAACCCTGCTACTCTTCTATTGATTGGACACATTAAGTGGTTAGCCACATGGACTCAGTTGAGAATTGTGACAGCTTCACGTCGCAACAAGTCTCCTTGAGTGTTCCAAATTCACAACCCATTAATCGCGGAAGTTTTAAATACAATAATAAACACGTGTCTTAAAATTATATGTTTGCATAATATTTGTATAAATCTTTGTAAAGAAATGATGAGACGGAAGACCTGCCCTCTAACTTTAGTCTCTGGGGAATACTCAAGCAAAAACAACTTCGTCTATTATCCGACTTTAAATTACCGGAGCAACCTCATCAAGGAAAATTTACTTTGACTTATCAATAGTTTCGACTGATAATAAACTTGCTACAATGTTGTGCTCCTGACGTTCGGGACTTGCTAATGAACTTGGTAACAAAGTTAAGATTTCGGCATGATAGTCGGACATAAGTTTACCGCGTTTGAGGATTCATAATGTAGGTCATTTGACGGGCTCAGTTGGGAAGTTTGTAATCATAAATATTAAATTTCTATAATTAGATGCTTAGGTAAAGGTCTCATCTTAAATGATCAATGAAAACCAACTATTTAGCATACATAACTTAAGTATGTTTATTGATTTACTTAAACTTATATCACAAAACTAAAAAGTGTACAAATGGTGGACTTAATGCCTTATGGCATTCCCTATCAGTCAACCATAGGGCCAAACAGAGACACTTAAAATTGGTGCAGAGTAAATGCTATTTAGAGCGAAGACTTATGTGTGGCCATGTTGCATGTATTTATGAGGGTTTTTTTGTTTCAGATAATGAAGCTGTTTTTAATAACGTTGAGCATCGTGACGATCGCTGCGCGTCCAGCCGTAGACGTGGAGAAGACGGTACAACAAGTACAGAATATTTTGCAAGCCAATTTACAGCTGCCTCGTCTAACTAGGCAAGAGATCTTGGGACTTCTAAACGACATAAGAGCAGAAGATGCTAAGAGTACATCCACTTCTAGCCAACAAACGAGCACAGAAAAACTGACGACAACGACGCCTTACAGTACAAAAGAAAACGAAATTAATCCTACAATTGCGTCACTGGATGTTAAAGACAATCTTGTACCAGATGAAAAAGATAACTTTGGGGCAGCAGCAAGCCCAACAAAATCTACAGTAGAAAGTACCACCAAAGCAGAACCGACGTTAATGGTAGTATTACCATATACACCGCGAGATGGTGCATCCTTACAAGAATTATACACGAGACCTCCGAGAACTGAAGTTGTTGCGCTGCCAAAAACTACTCCAAAACCTATAAATGGTCTCAAAAATAGAAAACTTGAACAGACTCTGAAGAATAATTACGATCAGGCGTTTCCTAATATTCAAGATTTTCCTGCAGAATTACAAGCATTCCTTGACGCTCACGGATTAAAAGGTGATTCTGGAAAAGATCATTTCTTATTGCCCCTTGACGGATTTAAGCCGTTGCCTCCAGCAAAAATTGTGGATGGAACAGTACAACTGCCAGAAAATATTCTATTAACGTACGATCTTATTTCACCGGGCACAGAACTGAACTCATCAGGCACAACTGAAATCCAGTCATTAAATAACTATCTCTATGAACCATTGCGCCCAGAGTTGCCTTTTGAGCTAGACACATCCGAATCACAACAAGTCGTCCTGCCATTGGACTTACCAAAAAGCCGCAAGACCAAATCTGCTAATAGCCAGCCACAGCCTCTTTTTGAACCCCTTGATGACGATTCAATGAAAGTGATACCTCTAGGACAAGGGCCCAGCCCAGTTGAAGAAACGAAGGCGGTTGTTGGAAGCGACCAGAGTAAAAGGCAGACGAATAGTACTGACGATGCGAATGCCACAAATACTGCTTCCTCTGAGCTGAATGATGATTCCTCAGTATCAGATAATGCAGCATCATCAGCAGATGCCGATTCAGGTGCATCGATTACTGATTTGGAAGAATCATTCGGTGGAGCTGCCCCTGAGAAGCCAGGAGATTCGGAACTTCCACCGCCAAGAAAGAACGGGTTCTACTGGATGGCAGACTGGAACAGTTTTCTGGAAGTGGGC
The DNA here is from genome assembly GCA_963854355.1 of Epinotia brunnichana. Taxonomy (NCBI): domain Eukaryota; kingdom Metazoa; phylum Arthropoda; class Insecta; order Lepidoptera; family Tortricidae; genus Epinotia; species Epinotia brunnichana. The sequence goes on from OY977949.1 coordinate 21,808,405, forward strand.
GACGGAGACACAAAAGTGAACATTCGTTTCGAGCCCAAACTGGGAGATCCACAAATGTTCCTCCCTGTCAGCGTACCGTGAATAGTTCATTAATTGCAATATTGAGTCTAGTCTGTGGTTTTAATTAGAAAGGGCATTAGAAGTAGAGGTTCGGTGGGTATAGGTAATGATTTGATTTTAATTTTGTCATGACTTGGAAGTAGTTAGAAGTCACTTAACCAGAAAGGTAATAAGTCTTGTTAAGAACCAGATGTTCTTGTCGTGCTTGAAAAACCCTCCTATTATACTTATAATTAGTGCAAGTATTCCAGTTTTCTAATTGTTACCACGAGTCTGGATTACTTGAGACATTGTCGTTGGAGCGGTTTCCAATTATTTACTTAATGTGTTCGTTTGACATGAATTGCAGCGTGACGAATCGATGGAATGCAAACTATTGGGACAGTGGTTGACGGACCAAGTCGAAAGTGAAATAGCGAAATCGTGCCGATGTTACGATCAATTACTTCATTGTGAACTAACGCCATTATTGAACATTTGCACATAGTGTTATTTTATTTTAAGTACCTATTTAAATAAATAAATACGTTTTTTATCCTACAAGATATTTATTTCCTTTGGATATATTTTTACGTGTTTGTTACGTCAGAACAGAAAGTTTTCTACTAAAATCTTAGTACCCGCTCTCCACAACGACTAACATAAAGTGTAATGTTTACTACGCGTTACGTCACCTTATATGAGACATAAATCGAACTTTCGAGGTAAAATTAAGATGCAAATCCTTGATTCATGTTAGTCTTAATAGTCTTAAATCGTTTGAAACATAAACTTATGTTTGTTGCGAGAAATTACTCTATACATGTATTACTTGTATTGTTAGAGTAATTTCTCGCAAACGATCCAAGTAGCTTGAAAAATTTATGTATGCTTCCGATCCAGGAGGATTTTACCTTTTTATCATTATCACAATCATATAGAACCCACTGCTGGGCACAGGCCTTCTCTCTGAAATGAGAGGGAACGGGGTGTAGACCTCACATTAGCCAAGTGCGGGTTGTTGATAGTAGGATATACGAACGCATGACCTAAATCCAGTTTATTGGACGACAAGCATTTTATATCGAATTTACTACATTAAAAGATTTTTCTAATGGATGAAAGGAAAAATGCGGAACCGGAAGTACCTACATTTTATGAAGAATTTTGGCACTCAAATGTGTAATGTCGTCCCAGAGATTACTCTCTACTTATCCGTTGTTATAATTGTTGGAAGCAACTAACACCAGGTATGTTCCAGCGATATATGAAGACACAGTGCCAACACTGAAATAACAGTTTGTGGAGCATCTGTGAATAATTTCACTCGTAATTTATGTAGGTACAGTCAACTTCAAATATACGTTTACACGTTTGCACAGGTCTTAATCCTTTGTGATAAGGCGAAAAAGGTTTTCATCTTTTTGGCGTGGACTGTGGATTTAAGTTGTGAACTACGTAGGTACAGTTGACGTCAAAGACATGTTTACATTTTACTACACGCTAAAGCGTAAAATATACTTAAATATTTGACGTCGACGACAAACAGATCTGTCATTTTTTTTAGGGTTCCGTAGCCAAATGGCAAAAAACGGAACCCTTATAGATTCGTCATGTCTGTCTGTCTGTCTGTCTGTCCGTCCGTATGTCACAGCCACTTTTTTCCGAAACTATAAGAGCTCAAGATACTGTTGAAACTTGGTAAGTAGATGTATTCTGTGAACCGCATTAAGTAAATTATAAAAAAATAAAAATTTAGTTTTAGGGGTCCCCATACACAGAACAGAAACTCAAAAAAAAAAATTTCATCAAACCCATACGTGTGGGGTGGGGTATCTATGGATAGGTCTTCAATTAAGGTTTATAATATTTTTTTTTCTAAACTGAATAGTTTACGCGAGAGACACTTCCAAAGTGGTAAAATGTGTGTCCCCCTCCTGTAACTTCTAAAATAAGAGAATGATAAAACTAAAAAAAATATATGATGTACATTACCATGCAAACTTCCACCGAAAATTGGTTTGAACTATATCTAGTACGTAGTTTTTTATTAATACGTCATAAATCGTAAATTGCAATTTATTTTACGGAACCCTTCATGTGCGAGTCCGACTCGCACTTGGCCGCTTTTTTTTCATTTGTTTAAGGTTATTAAAACGCAATGTGGCACATTGCGTTTTAATAACCTTAATCAAGAGTCTGATCTAGAGATATCAAATGAAATATTAATAGGAGTATCAATATTGTGAATAAAAAGTGGTTACAACTCTGAAGAGGAATTAAAGATTTATTTCTGTAAAACATTGATACGTAAATTGACAAATTTTGCGTTGAGTAACATTATAATTTAGACAGTGATAAATTTTTTAAATATGTATGATCTACTTCAGGAAGATCATGTTACGATTACTTTGGAATAACCTGAATTTTACGGACTTTAAATATAATACATTTCAGTTCACACTCGTACTAATTACATTTTTTTCATTTTTTACTTTTTGATTCCCAAGTATACTAAATGAAATTCTGCGTCGTTTTATCTTACCAGAGTTACATAAAGCCTTCTCCTTCTATAAAAAAGAAAGTGTCACAATGATATTAAGTACTTCGGATGCGCGTTATATTGTTTTAAAAGCCATTATTTTTTTTAAATCTTCCGTACGTTTACTTTAAGTGATTTAAGTATAGTAGACGTTAGTTTAATGACATGGACATCCATACTAAGAGCACTTAGTTCTATCGAAAAATTATATATTTTTGTATGCAATTGTATATCAAGCACTTTTAGTACAAACGCGCATGAAAATTTTGTAACACAATCGTTTGAAGTGCTTTTAATTGATTGGGTTTTACAAACTTGCCGTTTGCCTAAAATGTAAAGCTATTTTAATACGATAATGCTCCAAACTTATGTGTTGCAAGTGTTTTAAGTGCAGATAATTCAATTGTATCCATTTTATTTTAGTAAGCATTAATGCGTTTACTTATTTAACACGATGTAGTCCAATATAATGCCATTTTGCGAAGATTAACATTATTTTAATAATTATTGTTATTTTAACGTGTTTTTGGGGCGTATTTTTCTTTACTGTTTCATAATACCTATAGTTTTATTAAAGTAAGCGCGTGCGCCGCGCCGCGCCGTTCGACACCGCCGCCGGGTTTGAGCCGCGTGCCGTCTTTTTTACTCTTTATAATATCTTTCCCTGTCGCTCACTGCGTAGGAGCATAATTTAGGCACCGGGAGTCAGTCGTTACGTTATGTTTAGTAAAGGCCGAAAGTTAGTCAATTTAGTAAAACAAAATGATCAAAAATCATTTATGGAAATGAATCTTTGTAAGACTCGAAGTGCCAAAAAAAACAGAATTGCATAAACATTTTACGATCTCCTTTAAAAAAAGCATACGAGTCTGAAATGCCTCTTTCACAAGCGAAAAACGGCCGGTGTAATTCCTTCAGAATACGCAAATTACTACAATAATATTCCTTGCGCAGCCAAAATAACTCACGTCTTTACTGATTCCAAGGAATCCGACGATGATGAATAGATAATTATAATTAAGTTTACATCTGACTGATTATTATTTTTATAACGGACTGATTCGTTTAAGAGCCCGTTCACTTGCTCAAGCACCACTGGTAAATCATTGAGATTTCTTAAATTTAACGACAGAAATTTAAAAAAAATAGGCCGCTAAACACTGTATTTTCTATTTAAGTACAGTCGCCATCACATACATAGGTACACTATAGGTGTTCAAAAATATCGGCACATGCACCCTAATGCCTTGAAAATAGAGGTGTGTTCCGATGTTTGTGACGTGCTTGTTTGCTCCGATGTATGTGATGGCGACTGTACCTTGTGAATAACGGCCTACTCTATAAATATGTATCGATAATTTTAAATAATCTAAATTATTTACCAGTGGCGGTAGTGAACACGTGAACGGGCTCTTAAATGTATTACTGATAGTGTAGTTGTTAAAAACTACAATAATTATACCGCGACCTGATACGAAAATGTTCCGATCTCAACATTGTACTGTAGTACGCATACATACTTACTTCGCTGTGATTATAAGATAATTGATTTTTAGTAAATAGTTAACAGAAGTTATCAAGCAATGTTTTTGTTTTAAAGCACAATGTGTGTGTTATGTTTTTCTATCGAAGTTTATTATTTTTTTAACTTGACTGAGATTGGCCAGTATTTTTAAGTTTAAGTGTTTGATTCTCGTTTGCACTGTGTCATTATGTTTCATATTTTAATAGAAATAAAACTATTATTACAATTTTTTGTCTCTATTTTCGTTTGCTTCCATAGTTTTTTTAAAAATTTATGTCCTAATTGCATTGATTTCATATTTGCGTCGTGCAGACTTGTATTAACTGAAGGGGCGAGCTTCTAAGACCAATTTTCAGCATGAAGACTTTAAAATTGACAAATAATTATTATTCCATCCATCTATAATAGACTGCCCGTAACGGTCAGAAATGCAACTCCCACCGTCGCATTTAAGAAAAAGCTACGCAAGTGGCTACTAGATTTAACTCTGTACAGTGTCGAGGAGTTTCTTAAACTACCGTGTACATAACAAATGACATACTTAATTACTTATTATTTTCAAATTTGACTTGTAACTATGGTGTTATCAATAAAGAATTGTATTGTATTGTATTGTATTGTACAAATATAGTATCTCAAAAAACTATTCTATGATATAAGTACTCAATTTGTAACGCATTTACGTATTTATTTTCGTTTGTTTCCATATTTTTTTAACATTCATGTCCTAACTGCATTGATTTCATAGTTTCGTCGTGCACACTTGTACTAACTGAGGCCCCGAGCTTCTTAGACGTCAATTTTTAGCATGAAGACTTTGAAAATGTCAAATAATTATTACAGATATAGTATCTCAAAAAGCTATTCTATGATATAAGTACTCAATTTGTAACACATTTTTGTATTTATTTTCGTTTGCTTCCATATATGTATTTTAAAACGTTTATGTCCTAACTGCATTGGTTTCATAGTTTCGTCGTGCACACTTGTACTAACTGAGGCCCCGAGCTTCTTAGACGTCAATTTTTAGCATGAAGACTTTGAAAATGTCAAATAATTATTACAGATATAGTATCTCAAAAAGCTATTCTATGATATAAGTACTCAATTTGTAACACATTTTTGTATTTATTTTCGTTTGCTTCCATATATGTATTTTAAAACGTTTATGTCCTAACTGCATTGGTTTCATAGTTTCGTCGTGCACACTTGTACTAACTGAGGCCCCGAGCTTCTTAGACGTCAATTTTTAGCATGAAGACTTTGAAAATGTCAAATAATTATTACAGATATAGTATCTCAAAAAGCTATTCTATGATATAAGTACTCAATTTGTAACACATTTTTGTATTTATTTTCGTTTGCTTCCATATATGTATTTTAAAACGTTTATGTCCTAACTGCATTGGTTTCATAGTTTCGTCGTGCACACTTGTACTAACTGAGGCCCCGAGCTTCTTAGACGTCAATTTTTAGCATGAAGACTTTGAAAATGTCAAATAATTATTACAGATATAGTATCTCAAAAAGCTATTCTATGATATAAGTACTCAATTTGTAACACATTTATGTATTTATTTTCGTTTGCTTCCATATATGTATTTTAAAACGTTTATGTCCTAACTGCATTGGTTTCATAGTTTCGTCGTGCACACTTGTACTAACTGAGGCCCCGAGCTTCTTAGACGTCAATTTTTAGCATGAAGACTTTGAAAATGTCAAATAATTATTACAGATATAGTATCTCAAAAAGCTATTCTATGATATAAGTACTCAATTTGTAACACATTTTTGTATTTATTTTCGTTTGCTTCCATATATGTATTTTAAAACGTTTATGTCCTAACTGCATTGGTTTCATAGTTTCGTCGTGCACACTTGTACTAACTGAGGCCCCGAGCTTCTTAGACGTCAATTTTTAGCATGAAGACTTTGAAAATGTCAAATAATTATTACAGATATAGTATCTCAAAAAGCTATTCTATGATAATGTAATTAACTAGGTACAGTAACAAATTCAACTTAAAAACCAGAAAAAAAAAGAATAAATAAAACTAAATAAAACTACTTATGACTAAACTAAGGGGTCTCCCCGCGGCATGGTGCCGAAGATGCTGGCAGCATTTCCCCGCTGTATCGCAATACTAATGCGTTGAGCGAGGAAGCTGCCAGCTCTTCGGTCCCCGGTGGTGTCGGCTAATTTTTTGGCGAGCTCTTTGATTAGGTTGAGTGCGCTGGGACCCCATGGACCAAGGGTCTCGACGCCGAATGGAACAAAGCAGTATTCAGCGCCGAGACCCCTATATTTATTAACTTTGGCCTTTTCTGCAGCCTCTGCAGCCGCACCGGCCCTGGAGGATGTTCCGTGGAGATGGGATGGGGCCAATGTGTCGACACAGGTGGCGTCCCACACGAGCACCCGACCCATCTTCCACGGAATTAATGACATTCCATCCGGTCTCTTGCCATCGTCCCTGAAAATGCCGGGCGGCTCTAACAAGGCCGGCACATTGACGCTGGCAAGAGAGCGGCGTAGAATGTCATTCAGAGCGGCGTGCCTGGAAAACCGGCCAGCGCTTTTCTGGCAAGAAAGCCTGTGATGTCCCTGTGAGTCTACAGAACTGCCGCAGGGACATCTGTGTGGAGTGCATATAGGAATCCCGAGTCGCAGACATGTTGAGATACGGAGCGTTTCAGGCTCCAAGAAAGTGCCAGTGTTTGGCGACGGGTACGCGTGGAGCCATTCACCGGATTCCTTGGTACCTGACGCCAAAAGTCTGGCCCGCTCCGCACCTGTACTGTGGCTCAGGAGAGAATCAACATAAATTTTGCAGCATACATCGTCCCAGCTCCTTTGGCAACGAGGATGGTCTGGGAAATCTTTTCCCGGGCAAGCGGATGACCAAGCGTTTTTTGCCTCCATCAAGCCAGCAGTTTCAAAGTTTGAGGGGGCACCCCCAAGGATTTTGCCTATGAGACTAGCTGAACTGTGGATGGAAGACAAAAAAGCTGGCAGAGAAACACTGGAAATTTTTCTTATCCCTAGCCCACCATGTCTAATGGGGAGGGATGCTTGGGTCCAAGACTGGTCGCTGAGCTGTATATTCAAAATTGATTCTAAATTTGATTTTATAAGGTCGTCTAGTGGTGCCAATATACTTTGAAATTTATAAAATGGGCTGCAGCGAAGTACATACGTTAATTTGGGCACGAAAAGGCAGAATTTTAGCAAGGTTAAGGCGTAATGGGGGCTTATTTCTAAAAGACGGTTGGAACAGATTTGGAATTTGGAAATTGAATTTTGTATATAATCTTGAAAAGAGTCCTCGAAAATAGGGGACCCTAGGAGGCAAAGTGTTTTTGTATCTACAACATTTATGTTAGGCGTCAGAGTATTAAATTTCTGCTGGATATCTGAAACATTTAAGCTGGAATTTTGAACATATAGTTCGCATTTGGTGAAATTCAATTCCAAGCCAATATTTTTAAATTTCGACTTTATCGTTGCTAGATCGGAAACAACGGTATCCACATCGCCTCCTAAGGTTCCATCGTCCAGATACCAGACGTTAAATTTAGATTTGAGATTTTTTATAATTGGGTTTATCGCCAAACTAAATATTGCTGGCCCGAGTGGATCACCCTGCTGACATCCGACTTCAGACGATAGTAAATGTTCCCGGTACAAAAGATTAGTCGGGTCTGCGTATGAAAGCAGTAAATAGTTGTAAATTTCGGGAATGTTTTGTTTTACTTCTGACAGCAGAGTGTCCCTATTGACTGAATTAAATGCATTTTTCACATCAATTTTGACCAACACTTCGGCCGATGCATCTGAGAGGTACGTGCGCAAGGAATGTACGGCTGCCTCACACCCGCCTTTGGTGCCAAAGCCTAGTTGTACTGGTTCGAAAAGGGGTTGTAATTTAGACAATATATGCCGAACTGCAATTTTGGACGCAAGACGCCGAAGTGTTGTACCAACGGCTATGGGTCTCACCCCTCCGTCTTTTTTAGACAGTGCGATCAGGTTTGCACCGAACAAAATGGGGACTATTTCGGAGTTGATATTGCCAGAGAACATTTTATTTACTAATTTAGTGATTGAATTAAGAAGTTTTTTGCCTGCATCGCCAGCAGAGAGAGAGACCAAATCTTTCAGATGCTGGGGTGAAATACCGTCCAGACCAGCTGCTGATCCATTTTTAAACGAAAAAATCGCTTCGTAAATTTCTTTACTGTTGATTTCCAAGCAGAACTGGCTAGCAGTTGGTGGATCGAGAAAATATGGAGTCGAAGGAGCTGGGGGATGTTTGCTCTGTAGGGCCGAAAAGGTTTCAGGGGTATCTGGTGACAACACATCGCTTGAAAAAAGAAGACGAGAGGCGCCTTTCAAATCCCCATCACTTATTTTCGTCTCGATATTCTTGCGGAGGTTGAACGATCGAAATATTTGTCCGTCAGCTGTGGAAGGAACAGATGCCTGAACAAAACAGTTGTTCTTGATTTTTTGAGTAAGAGAAGAGTTTGAATTGTCTTTGTTTATGTGTAGGGTACGATAGGAAAATAGGAGAAGGTTGTGCCAGTCTTCGATACTATTGTTTTCGGAGCATTTATCAATTATATTCGAAAGATGGGCTGCGACTGTTATTCTGGCGCCGCGTGGTATTCTTTTGATTATGGGAGTACTGTTTTTTAGGTTGCTGATTAGGAGGTGGAATGGTAATATTGTAGAAATATTAGTGGTAGATGCTACAGAGGGTGGGATAAGAGTGCTACTGATTGATGGAGTACCATTTTGACTGTGGCAGTTCCTGTGCGACTTGGTGAAATGTATATTAAGTCCTCTTACACTTTTAAAGCTTTTCTGGCAGAGGCTGCACGAGTAATCAGTCGACGTATTGTCACCAGGCTGGGACGTAGCCATAATTTAGAGTGCTTTTTGGCATAACAATGTTTTAAGAGAAACCCAATCGAAAAGAGTCGCTGGGCCGAAATAATAAGTGTATAAAATTGTTACTTACAGAGGATAAAACTATGTACACTACCTATATTCACAATATTTACAGAATATCAAAATAAACTCTAATATAAAACTGTGATGACAAGTTTTGTCACTGTCACGTAGGGGCGCAGCCCCAAAGATAGAAAAGGGCGCAAGCCAATATGAACTTCTTTCTTTCCTTCGATATTGGGTGTTTAGGGCCGGGAGGACACAGGCCGCCGTCCGACGCCGCCAACGGTCTTGCTTGAGTTAAGCGCTGTCCGCACGTTGTGACCAAATTGTACTATCAGAACAGCTGTTCAATTGATGAAAATCTTAGACAAAGGCCTTAAATTGACAGCTTATTTTGTCTGCAAAATTTGCTTTTCTCCGTATTATGCTGACGTGCCTTATTTATTTACATGCATAATAAGCATTATTATAACTGGATACGGACACTTTTTATGCAGTTTAAATCGTATAATTGACAAATAATAAATAATTTAGGAATATATTTCGAAATTCCATGTTGACAGTTTTTCAAATTATTACAAAGTCTATGATATAAGTACTCAATTTGTAACACATTTTTGTATTTATTTTCGTTTGCTTCCATATATGTATTTTAAAACGTTTATGTCCTAACTGCATTGGTTTCATAGTTTCGTCGTGCACACTTGTACTAACTGAGGCCCCGAGCTTCTTAGACGTCAATTTTTAGCATGAAGACTGAAAATGTCAAATAATTATTACAGATATAGTATCTCAAAAAGCTATTCTATGATATAAGTACTCAATTTGTAACACATTTTTGTATTTATTTTCGTTTGCTTCCATATATGTATTTTAAAACGTTTATGTCCTAACTGCATTGGTTTCATAGTTTCGTCGTGCACACTTGTACTAACTGAGGCCCCGAGCTTCTTAGACGTCAATTTTTAGCATGAAGACTTTGAAAATGTCAAATAATTATTACAGATATAGTATCTCAAAAAGCTATTCTATGATATAAGTACTCAATTTGTAACACATTTTTGTATTTATTTTCGTTTGCTTCCATATATGTATTTTAAAACGTTTATGTCCTAACTGCATTGGTTTCATAGTTTCGTCGTGCACACTTGTACTAACTGAGGCCCCGAGCTTCTTAGACGTAAATTTTTAGCATGAAGACTTTGAAAATGTCAAATAATTATTACAGATATAGTATCTCAAAAAGCTATTCTATGATATAAGTACTCAATTTGTAACACATTTTTGTATTTATTTTCGTTTGCTTCCATATATGTATTTTAAAACGTTTATGTCCTAACTGCATTGGTTTCATAGTTTCGTCGTGCACACTTGTACTAACTGAGGCCCCGAGCTTCTTAGACGTCAATTTTTAGCATGAAGACTTTGAAAATGTCAAATAATTATTACAGATATAGTATCTCAAAAAGCTATTCTATGATATAAGTACTCAATTTGTAACACATTTTTGTATTTATTTTCGTTTGCTTCCATATATGTATTTTAAAACGTTTATGTCCTAACTGCATTGGTTTCATAGTTTCGTCGTGCACACTTGTACTAACTGAGGCCCCGAGCTTCTTAGACGTCAATTTTTAGCATGAAGACTTTGAAAATGTCAAATAATTATTACAGATATAGTATCTCAAAAAGCTATTCTATGATATAAGTACTCAATTTGTAACACATTTTTGTATTTATTTTCGTTTGCTTCCATATATGTATTTTAAAACGTTTATGTCCTAACTGCATTGGTTTCATAGTTTCGTCGTGCACACTTGTACTAACTGAGGCCCCGAGCTTCTTAGACGTCAATTTTTAGCATGAAGACTTTGAAAATGTCAAATAATTATTACAGATATAGTAACTCAAAAAGCTATTCTATGATATAAGTACTCAATTTGTAATGTTTTTTTAACCACTGCTACGATTATCATATGCGAACATAAGAATTGCTCTCCTGTAAAATTGGTGTAAATGTAATTAGTACGAGTGTAAACTAGGGTATCGATTTATGGTGATTTTTATTGTAACTGGGTCAATCAACTATTTCTTGCTGCTCGTTGCCATGGTTACGTCTCCTGGGTCACTCTTTGAAACTATTATTTTATGGGGTTTAAATCCACTAAAAACATGTTTTTGTTATAGGTATTGGTAAACCCATTCCATGGTTGCGCATCTCCTTAGCATGATAGGAGTTCAGTTTATAGTATTTTTTTTAAGAAAGTCTGTCACTGTTGTCTCTTGGCTTACCAGGACAGAATAACAACAAGAAAAAGTTGATTGACCCAACTAACAAAATAATGTTCGTTATTTCAAAGCGTAAAATAACAATGCACGTAAATATACTTCGTTAATTTTTACAAAAAATAGAACGTTAATACATACGAGCAAAGTGATCAGTAAATCAAAAGGATTTTACACAACGAAATAGATATTGGATGAAAGGGCAAAATATTGTTGCGCAAACTATGTAATTAATAAAGCCTAATTTGTGATAGTCGGTATCTTTTTAATAAGCATAGTTTCAGAACTCTTTCAATATAATGGAAATACCTAAATCCTGAGTATGTTATCATTTAATGGTAATTAATAGGTTTCATTACATTATAGTGATTCCCTTTACTTAATTGGAAGCTAATCAAACGATGGTAGCTCCAATTTGTGTGGTGTGTCATGGCATTGCCATGATTCGAATTAATTTGCTTTAGGACGGAGTTTAATTATAATTACATTACATTAGATTCCTTTTGTAAATTTACTTGTTATTTTATAATATTGAATGTCAGGTACCATGATCAAATACTAATTAACGAGTTTTTCAAAGATTCGATAGCTATGTAATTAAAATAACAATTCATTGATAAAACAGCTGTAGCGCCTGTTACTTTGAGTTATTTTTAACCGACTTTAAAACAGGAGGAGGTTATATGTTCCACTGATTTTTTTTTTTGTTTTAAGTATGTAATATGTTCTCAAAAGTTTGACCGATTTTTTTAATTGAAAGAGTATACTCCTGAGGTGTTCCCATTGTCACCGAGTCAGGATCTGGTGATGGGATCTCAGGGAAAATGAGGACAACCCTTAAATTTTATAGTCACACGTGTAGTAATTTCGGTATATTTTCTATTATAACTCGTTTATTTACCTTCGGAAATGGCAATTTTGGTAAAGTAGAACTGTAATGTTGATGAAGACCACAGATGACTTTTAGAACTCCTCAAAGATGTAAAGTACCTACGTCAAAGATTCCGACATTATTCCGCTAAAGTAGCAAATAATGGAGTGTTAATTCTGAGATCCTTGAGGAATCGACGTAACTCCTCAAATACCTACTTATTATCAACCCTCAGATGATTTCGACTTGGGTTTTTTTTCTGTTATCTTAATGAAAGCAGTTAATGTTGTGAAATGGAAAGGAAAATTGGAAATTTTCATGAATTGACGTCGGTTTATACTTTGTTTTTAAAGCAAATTATAGATAAAATTAACTACTGCTCGTTCAAAAGTATAGGAGCTCATTCCTCTGAGTCACAATCCGGTTAATCTATAGTCAAGAGCAATGAAAACGCGTAAGTACACCTTGTATTAAATGTCCTTACACAGTGACCTGTTCCAGCAAGGTACTTGATTAATATTTGGATACAAGTACTGCTGGGTAGCACAGTTTTTATATTAAATAAATAGATAGGGTAAATCGCCAGTAACTGGCCACCTCATACTAAAAATGAACTCTATTCACCTATAATATAATTCATTTTAGTATAAGGTTTTAATTATTGGCCACCCTACCTACTTAAAAATAAACTCTATTCACCTATAATAGAATCAAATTTAATATAACGTGGCCAGTTATTGAACCTTAACCTATTAGGGGACAATCTTACACAAATCGAACTAGCGCCATAGTAAGCTTAATAAGGCTTGTGTCATATTTGGCCTTACCGGGCTGAACAACACTTTAACGAGTATTAATAATCTTAAGTGTTATCCACGGAGAAATTTTGAACACATTCTTCGAAGTGCTAAGTGTTCAGTTTATAAATGGATAAAACAAATATTGTTGACGTTATCTACTTAACGGCCACTGCTTATTTGGCACATTTCACACGGCTCAGTCTTAAACTGCTCAATCAAACTCGGTGAACAACAAATGGCGAGGCGAAATGGGGAATGCGTTACGTTCTGACAAATATGCGAGTGCGAGAGTGATGTATATATTATCCACAACGATAAGGGATAAATTGGCAACCATGCTGCGGACCTTCAGCTTCGTAGGCTAAGCGGTCGTCAATATTGTCTTGATCTTGAATTTTCACCATTTCACCTCGCCATTTGTTGTTCAAAGAATTCGATAGAGCAGTTTAAGAGATCTCGTTAATGTGTTGTTCATACTCAGTATGTATATTACTCAATCGCGTTGAGTTTGGAATTGGAGTAGCTGGGCGAATATTCAGCGTTTTTAAGGCCTTTTATTTTCGTCATTGTCGTCTCCAGGAAATACTTTTAAAAGAGACGATTATCAGAGTCCACTTTTGATGAAGACGTAAGCCAATACTGGTGCTGAGTCTTTTTTGATTTAAGTTTCCGCGGTATGTTTTACCTCGGCTGAAATATAATCTTGAGCCGACAAAGACTTTAGAACCGAGCGTTTCAAACGCTCGGAGATTGGCCCAGCTGTCAGTTCATTATAAGCTTTGACGTATTTATATACAGGTTGGGGCCTGTAACAGGAGTATAAAATTAAACGGTAGATTATTAAGCTTGTGAACAATTATTTCCATGTGGCTTTACGTGAAAAAATAATTATTTAAAATAAGTTTACGTGTAGTTGTTTACTCTTCTGGAGTGCTATGAGTAACTTTTTATATTAAAAACACCAAAAAAACACTAAATAAAATTTAAAAATCACAAAAATATCTTTTGTAAACAAAAATGCAAAAACTATTGTAAATAAATAAAAATAAAAATAAAAATAAAATGCATTTATTTCGGACAACTTAAAAAGGATCCATAGGTTGTTAGTATGTACTAGAAGACTTATATAACTATGTTAGGCCTTAAACTTAAATGTAGGGAGGACCAGTGCCTCAGTAGGCTACCGTCCCATCTGTCGGCCACCACGTTCAGGAGACTGTGGCGGCTGGCGCGCACCCTGCGGAGCGTCGCGGCGCTGCGCTTGCGCAGTGTCGCGTGGAAACCGTCCACTTGAGCGTCCGCGAACATACCGGACGCACTACAGTGTCGCGGCAGCCGCAACAGTACCCTGAACGCATCATTGTATTGCACACGCATTGCATTGAGCGATCGCTGCGTGTATTTGCACCATAGGCTACAGGTGTATAGCGATGTGCAGTACGCCTTAAACAATGTTAACTTAACCCGCACTGCACACCGGCTAAACCTGCGCGCTATCATATTAGCCCTAATCGCCAATGCTCTGCGTTCTCGCTCGATGTCCACATCGTCTCGTTGGTCGTCAGTCAGCAAGTGTCCAAGATACTTAAAGGTATGCACCCTCTTCACCTGCTGTCCGTTTAAAAGTATGGGTGGGACATATGATGGACACTTGCCGCCCGCCTTAAACACCATGTACTCGCTTTTAAGTACATTATATTTAAGGTCGTGCTCCTTAGCGTACCTCTCACAGACATCAAGGAGCACTCTCAAACCACCGACCGAAGGGCTCAGCAGAACCATGTCATCTGCATAGCTTATGTTATTGAAACAAACTCTGTCCACATGGCAACCGACATGCGTTCTGCTGAGCTCACCGATCAGTGCATCTACATACAAGTTAAACAACTTTGGAGAGGTAAGTCCCCCCTGTCGCACACCACATTCCAGAGAATACTCGTCGGACAAAACGTTACCCCAGCGAACACTATTTCTCTGGCTCGAGTACCAACACCTAAACATACGAGTCAACTCTCTAAGGAACTTGACCTCGTCAAGCTTTTTCCACAGTAGGTCATAGTTAACGAGGTCAAAAGCCTTAGAGAGATCCAAGAAACACGCATATATAGGTGTTTTTCTGCGCGTGTAATACTCGACAGCTTGCTTTAGACAGATGATTGCACTCTCGGTCGACAGGCCGGCTCGAAAGCCGAACTGTGCGTCGTGTAATCGCAAGCAACTGTCCAATTGCACGTTAAGTATGCTGTCAAGTACTCTTGCCACAATCGTTGCCAGAGAGATAGGTCTATAATTTGTCTGGTCTGATATATCACCAGTTTTATTTTTGACGATGGGGACCACTACAGTTTTTGTCATATTCGTAGGTACATAAGAATGCGCGATGCACAGGTTAAATAACATGGTCAACAGTCGAGGTAGATGAGGACCAGCAAACTGCAGATGCTCGATGCTTAAGTGGTCGTGACCAGGAGATTTTCCCCTTTTCATAATTTTTAATGTTTTGATGACGTCATTTGGGCCAAAACGAACCTGAAGGTCACTTTCCCACTCATCATCGAGAATCCCCTTCTTGCAACTGGATGACGACTTTAAACTAAAATGTTCTTTGAACATGTTGGCAATCGTTTTAGCGTCAGAGATGCCGTTGACAGTGACAGAGAGACCAGGCTTTGTCTCCATTTTCTTAGTAAGTTTCCAAAAGTTCCGGAAATCATTTTTTCGATGGTGAGAGGCAAGTAAATCCAATTTGATTTGCTCCTGGTGCTGTTGTACCCACCTGAGTCTGGATTTAAATACTTTTCGACTAGAACACATCGCGTTAAATTCGGGACCCGCGGTCCGTTTACCGGTCAACACCCAGTTTTGAAAACAAAGCCTCGCCTCCCTGTGGGCCTCACTCACGTGTTTATTCCACCCTATAACTTTTCCTTTGCCCCCTCCGCTACAAGTCTCCTTACTAAATACAGATGCCTCACAAAGTGCATTTATTATGTTTAGGTACAAGTTATCAAGAACCATGAGATGGTCTACATTTTTACAGCATTTGTCAGCGCAGGCTCTCAGCTCAACTGGAAAATCAATAGTCCTTAAAATTTCGTTACATTTATCAGTATATTTTTCAATTTCGACGGATGATCTCTCACCCCAGGTTATCTGATTTTGGTACGATAGTAAGCTCTGACTACATAACTTTGGTTTGACCAAATTCATATTACATTTCAACACTAGGGGATAATGATCAGAACAATAAACGCCGTAGTCAACAAAAAAATCAGCTAAAGTTTGCCACCCGGCGGCAGTGGTAACGCAATGGTCTAACCAACGTTTTGATCCGTGCGAATCACTTAGATACGTAAAGGTGTCAGAATCAACACCTAGTTTCACCATGTCCGCACAGATCCAGTTTTGCTCGGCACAAAAACTCATTAACTCGACACAAAATAACTCTCGCGGGTGAGCATTATAATCGCCTAGTAGGTATGCTGATTCAACACTATTTTCTTTGACTACGGCGTTCATCTCACTAAAACATTGCATGTACTCAGGTAAGTTATCCACGCTATTATTTGGCATATAAACAGAAAAAACCAAAATTTGTTTATCACCGGACATAATTTTAATGGCGCATATTCGAGCGTTATCACATTGAATAACCGATACGCACGGAAACATTTTCTTGCGCCACAACAACGCTGTCCCGCCGTATGGCCGACCACGTAACATCCCCGCGGAAGTATCAACCGCCGAGGTTCCGGTACAGGCAAACTCATCACTAATACTGTTAAGAAACGACAGGTCGTGTGGCAGGAGCCACGTTTCCTGGAGCGCGATGACGTCCGCATAAGTAGTCAGTCGCCTCACATCGTCAATGGAACGTTTAATGCTTCGACAGTTGAAGGAACAAAAAGTTACATTATTTAATTGTATAGCCATTTAAAATCCTAGGTCAAGGTCGAAAGTCTCGTAGCACTCGTAGCTGCACTCGTAGCGCTCGTAGCGCGTGCGGCATCTCCACCGGCGGCCTTGTTGTTATGTACATAACTATACCTTGATGACGGTACAAAGCGACGAAAAATAATGTCTCTGGGCCATAACGATTTATCCAGGAACAAATCAAGCTTTGACTTAAGTACATAAAACTTGTACGCGTTGTGGGATTTTTCTTTGTCTCTCATGACTATTGGCTCCAATTTAACAATCACTCGTGTTTTTTCGTGAATATAATCTATAATCTATAATCTATATCTAATCTATATTATGACTCATTACATGATGTTACCTCAAAATCTGCATTGACTGCCGTGATATGATCTCTTGGTGCCAAGATACATAAGGTACTTGGAGGTCATAACTTTAGATCAAAATTTCTCCAAAACCAAATTTTTTGAAAGTGACACAAGACAAGGTTACTGCAAATAAATAAATATAAATAAATAAATATTTGCGGACAATCTTACACAAATCGACCTAGTCCCAAACTAAGCAAAGCTTGTACTATGGGTACTAGACGAAGATAAACATACTTATATAGATAAATAAATACTTAAATACATAGAAAACATCCAATGACTCAGGAACAAATATTCGTGCTCATCACACAAATAAATGCTCTGAGAAAGCGTCCTTCTGAATATTTGCTCCTGTTACAGGGCCCACCCCGTATATGGCAAAACTGTTACCTTCGATCCCATTCTAATCGCGGTTTGATAAACAAATTAAAAATGATATGCTACAGCAAGTGGTTGTCAGGTCAACAAAGAGGTTTTGCCTTTTTATCGGCAACATCCTAATTAAGGGCATAAGAAAATTTGGTGTTATTAAACTATGGAATTATTTATTAATATTTGTAATAAAATAATATATCAATGGCTCCGTAATTTTTTCTTGTTTCTAATCATCATTTACTAATATAAGATTCATTTTGCTGACGGTACCGAATATAATAAACGCAAAATGTATTGCTATAATGAGGGGATACATTTTTTCCATGCAAGGTACGGAAGCCTTTTAAATGCCCTTCCTGTTTCCTGTAGCTAAGGGCATTGTGTATTATATTTAGAATGTATCCAAAACTATAAATATATGAGTACAGTAGTATTTGCTTCGCGTATTTCCGTAACATTTTACGACGAAGTCACTGTCTGCTAATACATACGAGGAAAAGCACGGGTTCGGCTACACGCATAGCGCGTAGCGATTCTTGGCAAAGAATGTGTGAGTGACAAAGAAATTAATTAGCTTCCACCTATTTTATAATGGACTTTGCAATCGAAGACCGTGTGTAATTCTAATCATATTACCCGTACACCACGGAACGAGGTCAGGACCTTACAAAAACATGCTGTTGTTTCAAACAGCCCAGCTACTCGAACACGAATTCGATTGCATATCAAAGAGTGCTCTCGACGGAGGAGCGGAAACTCAAATTGCTGGCTTTAAACAAAGCCAGCGCAGCGCTCATGGCGGAAAATGTTCTTTTGATTTATCCAAGTAGTGGACGTTACTTTGTTAGGAATACTAATCGGTACAAAGGTTCGCAACAAGCTATGTACCGTCGGTGTCAAATAAATGTTTACCCTTATGCAGCTTCCTTCTTTGTAACAAGGCGATAAATAACTACCTAGGCGAGGTGTATGGCTGTTTGCTTTGACGTCAACTGTACAACAACTAAAATAATAATTGATGTTAAAAACAACGTTTTAGCCATCTTTAAATCAGTACAAAATCCAAAATCGTTCCTTGGTGAAAGGATCCATCGTCAGATCATCCACGGAACCACCTGTGAAGAATACGATTCCAAACAAAAAAAAACCGAATCGGTCCAGGCGTCTCCAAGTAATCGGAACATCATCATATCAGCCGAAAGACGTCCACTGATGGACATAGGCCAATGTGGCAAAACAAAGAATGCCCTTGCCTTCGGCTCGGGCGTCAAATCCCTGCGATCTGAGGCTTACTTTATTACCGCCCGTGGTGAGCACGCAATTTTACGTTTATTCTAATTCATTTGATGAAAGTTTGTAACATAAGTTTCTTAAAATATCACGCTGTTAGCCTGCGAATGTCAAATAACGCTTTGTATGGCAATCGAACCACCTTAAGTTTAACCAAATAAATATTTTCATAACTTTTAATTTTTTTTTCATTTAGAAATAAGTTTTCAAACATTAAAACCTCCTTGCTTTATAACTGACGCTTGAGTGACAGATACAACTGTAGAAAAATCCCATTACGCACATGGGCATATTAAAGGCTAGGTACTGTAGTTCTGTATGCCTGTGCGTTATGAAGCACTTTACGAGCAACGAGTATTTACTTAAACACAATTTTTAAAACACGAAATTCAATATTTGTTAGGTACCTTCAATGATTAGATTAGATATTAAGTGTAATTTGTTTTTACAATTCTTCTTTTACATTACCTAATACAATCTTTCCATAAAACCTTTTTATCCACTCACTATCCAAACGGATAGAACCGCCATCACAAACTCCCTAAATCAGGGTGAGATGTTCCGATAACTTCAACTACGATCAGGGGGTTTATTTAAATCGACGTATAGCCATGATATTTGTTGATCGTACTCGCTTATAGATACTGTTTGTCGTAACCTATCCTTAATATTGTCATTTGAAAATCACATCATTAGAATCACGCACTTACACGGCTTTATGGATTACGATTCTAAACTGTAAGTCTTGTTTATGGATAGGCAGTGTGCTGAACGAGGCGTGTAGCGGGCGCCGCGCGTTACATGATTTGGTAAACGCCCAGCATGTTCAAAGTGGCCTTAAACCGGATTTAAATAAAATAAATAAAAATAAAGTAGCCTTTATTCCTGTTTCGGCCGAGCAAAGCTACGCGCCTTCACAACGTTGCTAACACATATCGTCAGGCGCTAAAATAATCTACGACTGTCAAAATGCCTTTCCTTAACTTGCAATCCGATCTTGTAACTACCAGCAGGTTTTATTTTTAACCCCCTACTCAAAAAGAGGGGTGTTATTCGTTAAACATGCCTGTGGATCTGTGTGTCTGTATGTATGTCTGTGGCATCGTAGCTCCTAAACGAATGGACCAATTTTAATGCAGTTTTTGTCCGAAAGCTAACGTGATCGTGATCGAGATGGTTCTTAGTTACGATCTAACCAAATCAATTCAGCCGCTTTTGAGATATAAGACGCTGCGCCGAGGATGCGGTGATGTGCTGTGTTGATTCAGTAATTGTTTTTTTTTAAACAGGCCTATTTAGTTTAACACAGGCTCTCTAGTTCTTAAGGTCACAGAGCCCCTTACTAGTCAATAGGTTTTGCCAAATAGACTCCTTAGATGCTGCGATAGCAGCTACGGAGATACAAATCTCACGTCATCAATTCTTAAGACGTAGTTAACAAGTTGTGTCCCAGTGGAGGCTGATGCTTTGTTTGTAATTGATCGATTGTCTTTGCTCTAACGTATGCGCTGTTCTACTGGCTAGTTGTTTCATAGTAGGTTTAAGGTGAATAGAGCGGAAAACTAAAACTAAAACTGAAAAACGTGAAAATTTAAATGAAATGTTAAATGTTTATGTCTTTAAAAAAATAACGTGTTAATTTCTAGCGATAAGGCTTAATCTAATTATTTTAAGAGTTTAGGTGGCCAAATCAAAATTTATAATTAGACTTAGTTAATAGATAACTCACACTCTTAAGCTAATCTCTGTTCTCAATGAGAACAGAGATTAGCTTAAGAGTGTGAGTTATCTATTAACATTTTCTTATATATTTTATTAAGTATATGTTTATCAGACTTTTTGGATATCAAGTCATATAGAAGTCTATTTATTTAAAGCGCGTGACAATGCGTTTGTCCAAACTCTTTTGCCATATTTATTATTGTTAGTAGATGTAGATTATTATCCGAGATTGAATGCACAATATAAATTGGATATGTTAAATAATTTCCTGGGCATACAGCGACAAAAATCTATTTTCAATTTAATCTATTCTAATCTAAAATAATAAACAACTTCTATCTATGTATACTGTACCTTAATCTATACTTATATTGTAAAGAGGAAATGCCTGTTAGAAAAGCTTTAATAATAACTCTTATAAGTCTGCAGGGTAATCTATGAAACAACTTATCCAATTTCATATTTTTTTATTATTTTTTTCAATTTATTTGGCACAAAAAACAGTATCACACATGAGTCCGAGTATAAAGTATACAAAAAACAAACAGTTTATGAGTGTGAGCCCAACAACATTGTCCACAGATTACTAGATTGGTTATTGATTAATCTACTTTAATCTACTGTAGGTATATAGCGCTAAGTAACAAAATCTATACATATAATAAAGCTGAAGAGGGTCGAAAGTCTGTACATGGAAGATATTCGAAAAAAAAATGGCTAGGGATACTTAGAATCGATAACAGAACACGTTCCAACAGTTTTTAGAATTTTTGTCTGTTTGTCTGTTTATCTGTTTATCTGTTTGTCTGTTTATCTGTTTGTCTGTTTATGTGACCGCGCATCACGTAAAAACGGCTGAACTGATTAAGATGAAATTTTGTATAGAGATAATTTGAGTTCTAGGGAAGGACTTAGGGTAGTTTTATCCTGGAAATCAAACCCTAAGGCGATGAAATAGGGGGTGAAAATTTGTATGGACCTACTTAAACCGCTGCACCGATTAGGATGAAATTTGGTATGTAATTAGTTTGAGTCCCGGGGAAGGTCAAAGGATAGGTTTTATCCCGAAAATCTTCTCTTTAGGGAGTAAAATGGGGGGAGGGGGGGGTAAAAATTTGGATGTAACTCATTTTGATAAAATTTGGTTAAGAGGTAGTTTAAGTTCTGGGGAAGGACATTGGATAGTTTTTATTCCGGAAATCTTCCCCTAAGGGAGTAAAATGGGGGGTGAAATTTTGGATGGACTCCGTTTAGATCAAATTTGGTATATATATCGACTACCGTAGGTTCAAAGGGCGTAAGGGACCGATTGGCGAAAATGAGTTATGAATGCAGTTATATTCAGGTTTTTTTTCTCTATCGATTGGTGTATATAACGTCGCGA
Organism: Epinotia brunnichana; assembly: GCA_963854355.1. Lineage (NCBI taxonomy): Eukaryota > Metazoa > Arthropoda > Insecta > Lepidoptera > Tortricidae > Epinotia > Epinotia brunnichana. Next base: position 21,830,485 of record OY977949.1, read on the forward strand.
TAGCTTTAAAAAAGTGTCCGTTACGACAATGAAAAAAGGTGCAATAGAACCCGTTTTTGTAATACATTTTGCTGTATCAACTAAAATAAAAAATATTTGTGGCACATTTTGACGTAACTCTCGCTTTACCTACGTTACAGCATTTTGCACATATACAATCATTTATGCATTTTGGCGTAACTGGCACTTGATGTACGTTACAGCATTTTGCACATATATAATCATTGATGCATTTTGGCGTAACTCCCACTTGATGTACGTTACAGCATTTTGCACATATATAATCATTGATGCATTTTAGCGTAACTCCCACTTGATGTACGTTACAGCATTTTGCACATATATAATCATTGATGCATTTTGGCGTAACTCTCATTTTATGTACGATACACCCTTTAACATCCCCGAATTCACACAGGACTGTCCGTTACGCCAAAACAGTTTTATTTTATCTAATAGTCGAAGCCTGATACGCTAATTTGTCATGGACTTTTACTAGCTCTTTGATCATAGAGTTTACTTCCTCTTACGCTAGTCTCATCATATTACAATGAAAGGGACGACACCATTGCTAAAATAGGAGCGCGGGGGTGCGGTGCGGTGCGCGGACGCAGGCGAGGCGCCGTGACCGTGAGACAGGTTTACGCTTGTTTATGTTTAGTGCAAATTTGGTCACCTTGTGGGCATGTACGTAATTGATAGATCGATGTAATGGTTTGCTATAATTGTGTAGTTGGTGAATAAAACAATGAATAACGACAGTGCTCATTTGCAAGCTCTTATTGAAAGACGAAGCCAGTTATTACGAGATCGTAATAAATTATTGAGGTAAGTTCTTAGAATAATCATACTAATATTATAAATGCGAAAGTTTGGATCTATGTTTAATTGTTTGTTATTCAATCACGCTTAAATGGCTCAACCGATTTGGATAAAATTTTGCACTAAGGTCGTTTATAGCCTGGTTTAAAATACAAGATGTTTTTTACTTGGGTCCACGGTCCACGCCACATCTTTATATCTATTTTATTTGATCCTTTTGTGAATAACTGTATCACAGACGGGTAATGAGGTGTTTTTGGCACGATAATAATTATGATAACGATAATAATTAATTGTTTATAACAAAAAATACATGAAGTTTTCAGAAATTTTAGGTTTAATTCGACTTCACACGTTTGTGTCTTTACTAGTAATCAAGGATTTCGGTCCTTTACGACATGTTGCACTACAATAACATAATGGTCTATGTACCTTACGACAAACTTTTAAGACGTGCAACGTATGGATTTTGACCGTTACAACAATTTGCATCGAAGTATTATGATGTTGTTTGTACGTTACGACAAAATATTAAGGAAAAAATAAAATAAGTGTCAGTCATTAACAGATTATTTCAGTTAAAACAGTCAAATACATATCAAGTCAATCATTATTTTTTGTTTTATGCGAGTTTGGGGCTCAAAAAAAATATTTAAAATGATTTCGGTCCATTCCGAAAATTTGCACTACAATAACATAATGGTATATGTACCTTACAACAAAATTTTAAGACGTACAACTTATGGATTTTGACCGTTACATCAATTTGCATCGAAGTATTATGATGTTGTATGTACGTTACGTCAAAATATTAAGAAAAAAAATTTAATTATTGTCATTCATTAACAGACAGAGTCAACTACATATCAAGTTATTTTTTTGTTTTTATGCGAGTTTGGAGCTCAAAAAAATAATTAAATTTTATGTACCTACCTACGGTATTCCTATATGTCAGATTTATATTATTGATGGAGTATAATTACTTACATTACACACACAAATCTTTACTTACTTACTCAACAATCACTTACATCTTTGCTTATTTAGTATCTAATGTTTTAATTTACTATCCTTTCCAGATGCGAAGAAAAAGAAGATACCAAAAATGCCAATTCAGACACATCATGTAGTTTCGTAGAAAATAATGATGCGGAATTGGAGAAAAACGCATATTCGCCACCTATAAAAATAAATAAAATGTTATAGTAAACAGCAGTACAGACGAGGAACATATAAGCACACCCACGGTCCAATTTCCAACAGACCATGATTACTTCATTGAAGAAAACTGGCCCATTGAAAATACCCCTAGCTCCCCAGATTCATACAAAAACCTGCGAAACATAAACATTTTATCAAACATAGCCGTAAACATAGAGGCTGGCAAGGAAAATAACGTTTTAGTTACTTCTGCTACTTGTTAAGGCTCTTTCACAAAAGAGCATCCTACACCACCATCACCATCGATTATCGAACAAAAAAAGTGTGATGACCAAACACTACATATGCCGTCTACTTCAAATTACGACCCATATAATAAGTAAGTAAAAGAGACTAGAAAAAGAAAACGAACAAACAAATGTAATAAATCCTATTTAGACTTTATGTCCGATGATGGTGACTTTTCTGCTGGGAGCTCTGATTACTGGAAAAATGATAGTCACACGGATAATTCTAGCGACGAAGACGATGTTATAAAAAAGACAAAAAAGAAAACTTTAGAGGTAAATAATAATACAAACCCATCTACCTCAGAAACTGCTGGTATGGCTACAAAAAAACGCAAAATAAATAAAAGAAAACAACGAAAACTACTAAAAGATAAAGGAGAGGCTTACGAATCATCTACAGGAGCTACAATATCAGCTCGAGAGTTACAGAAAAATCCTTTATATTATTAAGCAGCATTTAACATTGCAGAGTTTTGTTATCTAAATGACTGATTTTATGACTCATTAAGTTTTTTTTTGTTTTGTTAAACGTTAAGTTAAGTTTTCACGTTAAGTTGTCGTGACTATTTTTGTTTGTTTTCCTTAATATTAATTAAGCAGCATTTATTTAACATTGGAGAGTATTGTTATCTACATGACTGATTATATCGATCTCATTAAGTTTTTTTTTGTTTAAGAGTCCGCAGTAAGTTCGATTCTCCATACAAACGTAGTTACGCTCTCATTTTAAAACTACGTGTTGGATTGTAACGAAACTTTGCATGTACAATGACATGAGGTATATCTATGTCTGAATTTAGTTAATGTAGCTTCAGACACCATTGTAAAAAAAAATACAGCGAATTTAAGTTTTTCATACAAAACTTGTTTTTGCTGTATTTCGTTTGTTTTATAAACTGAAGCCATATAAACATAATTTCAGACATAGATATACCTCATATCATTGTACATGCAAAGTTTCGTTACAATCCAACACGTAGTTTTAAAATGAGAGCGTAACTACGTTTGTATGGGAAGGTGGAATTCAGCCGAGCTTACGGGGGACTCTTATTAACAAAAAGGGTTTAGTCTTCAAATGATTATCTCAGTGCCATGCCCTTAGACAAAGAGTAGATTTTATTTTAAATAGGTACCTACTTAACCTAGAAAGAAAATTATTTGCGAAGCTAAGATATGAAGTTATTATGTTGATCTTAATAAATAATTAAACTACAAGAAAACCTTTGTTTCGCTTATTCATACAAACTTCCTGTAATCCTCAATGCAATATCAGCAAATCCCCAGTGCAAGTCACTAGTTACATAGCTGAGACATGGCTATTTTTACATCAAGTTGACATTTAGAAAGATTTTTTTGGTACGATACGACCTTCTGACATATTGGTTAAACGGACACATTGTGAAGTAACGGACAAGTGTATTCAAAAACGGGTTTTTTTTTTGTCGTAAGGGACACACATCTTTGTAATTAAGAACCGTGTGCTAAATCCATTTACATGATCTAAAAGAGCTTAAAAAACAGTAAATAAGTCACTAACAAGCATGTTAATGTGTAAAGGAACAAAAATGTTACGATTTTTTTTCAAGAATCGAAACAGTTTTTTGGCTCTCCTGAAAAATGACGATTTGTCCCTTACGCCCTTTGAACCTACGGTAGTCGATATAGTTTGAGTCCTGGAGAATAACAATGGATAGTTTGAATCCCGCAAATCATCCCCCAAGGGGATGAAATAGGGATTAAATGTGGATAAATCCCATTTAGTTAAAATTTGATATAGAGATAGAAGGAGTCCCAGGGAAGGACAATGCATAGTTTTTATCCTGAAAAATCATCTCCTGAGGGGGTGAAATGAGGGGTGAAAATTTGAATAAAACCGATTTAGATGAAATTTAATACGGAGATGGTTAAAAGTCCTGGGGACGGACTTAAAATAATTTTTAGTCCAGAAATCATCTCCTAATATTAAATGGGGTATGAAAATTTGGATGGAACCCATTTACGGTATAGCGAGTTGGAGTCTTGGGGAAGAACATAGGATCGTTTACTCCCGAAAATCATTGTCCTCCGTAATTGGGGTTGAAAATTTGTTTGTGACCCATTTAGATGAAATTTGGTTGAAAGATAGTGTGAGTCCCAGAGTATGACATTTAGTATGAGTTTTAATCCCGAAAATCATCCCCTCTGGGATGAAATAGGGGGTGAAAATTTGGATAAAACCCATTTAGATGAAATTTGGTAAAGAGATAGAAGCAGTTCTAGGGAAGGACAATGCATAATTTTTATCCCGGAAAATCATTTCCTTAGGTGGTGAAATGAGGGTTGAAGATTTGGATAAAACCAATTTAGATGAAATTTGGTATAGAGAGAGGAAGAGTCCTAGGAAAGAACATAGAATAAATTTTATTCCGGAACACATGAAAGGAGGAAATCATCTCCTAAGGGGGTGTGAAATGGAGGATGAAATTTTGGATTGAACCCATTTACGGTATAGCGATAGGTAAGGAAGAACATAGGATAGTTTTATCCCGAAAATCATCCCCTAAGGGGGTGTAATTGGGGGTGGAAATTTGTTTGTGACACATTTTGATAAACATTTGGTTGAAAGATAGTTTGAGTCCTGAAAAAGGACATATAATAGTTTCTATTCTGGAAATCATCCCCTAAGGGGGTGAAATAGGGGTGTAAATTTGAATGCAGCCCATTTTGATGAAATTGGGTATAGAGATAGTTTGAGTCCTGGAGAATGACAACGGATAGTTTTTATCCTGAAAATCATCCTCTAAGGAGGTGAAATAGGGGGTGAAAAATGGATGGAACCCATTTACGGTATAGCGGTAGTTGGGAGTCCTGGGGAATAGGAACATTACATAAGTATATGTATGTGACGTTACAAGGGTAAAGGTACCTTATGGCGGTAGTTTCGAAGATGTTTTCTAAAATGGGGTGAAAAAGACGTTTTATTATGGCTATTTTGAAAACTATTAGATGTAACATTTTGTTGACGTATCTTGATTTTTAATACAAAATATTTAAATTACAAGTCAGTTAATTTAGTCCTACGGTTTTGTAGAAAAGGTCGTTACGGCCATGTGATATGAAAATATGCAAAATATTACTAAAAAAAGCCTCCTTGCATCTATTATGGTGAGGCGGCTCATAGAAACCAAGTTTGCGGCGGAGTTTATTTTGTAAAAAAAAGGCGTTAGGAGTAAGCTAATCTATAAAATCATGCAACTCAGCCATAATGACCCTTTCCTTCATACAATCCATACTAATATTACAAATGCGAAAGTAACTCTATCTGTCTGTTACCTTTTCATGCTTAAACCGTTGAACCGATTGAGATGAAATTTGGTATAGAGATACTTTGAATTCCGGGGCCGTCCCAAAGAGTCCTTACTAAAGATAGTTTTTATCTGGAAATTCGTTACCTAAGGGGGTGAAAAGGGGGGAAAAAGTTACGATATAAACGAGGTCCACGCGGACGAAGTCGCGGGCAAAAGCTAGTAGTGTATATAGTAAGTGAAAACAAAGTAACAAAATGTAATCAACAGAGAAAGACAGTTGTTGAGATAATTCATTTAATAATTTTTTCTTATCAAATATCATAAACCCTCCATGATGCGTTCAAGAACCGCACATTATGGCTACCATAAAAATAGACTGTTTTGTTAGAACAAATATCTTATTTATGAAAATGTTATTATTGCTAAATAATAACATCGATTTCGATAATATTATTTCATTCAAATTTCGAACATCTCTGAAATCAAAGAAATTTGATTTGACCTCTATTCTAATATCAGTCGAGAACTCGAGATGACGGTTAGTTCGAAATAAATTGTCAATTTGCACACAAATTTGACAGATGTCGCACGTTATTAAGATATCGAACGATCGTAGTTGGATCCGACTCTAGTTTGTCTCTGAATTAAGAAAAAACTATGGCAGCTGCCAGAAAACAACGCCGCGATGTAATATGCGGCTCCTGAATGCATCGTGGAGGCTTATAATATGTGAATAGATAAAGTAGTGTATGTACATAATTAGGCATTAAGACACTCGTGTGATGTTATTATAAAACTCGCCTTCGGCTCGTTTCATAAACCCACACTTGTGTTTAATGCCCTTCACTATGTACAGTCACATAAACTACTATAATAGCACCTGTCTTTTATTTGTGTATAGACTTTTGCGGGTTTTTCTGCGTTCTTTACAATATGCGGGCGAAGCCGCGAGCTGGTTTTTAATACAGGGAATTATTTGATATTCATCTTGAATTCCTGATGCTTACCCATCAGTGCACTGAAATAATTGGTGTAATTCCAGTAATGCATCCAAAATATCGCAAATGGATGAATAGGAAAACAAATTAATTTTACTACCTAGATAATAAGAACATTATTATTTTAGTACCTTAACTGGTTTGTTATTAATTGCAAATGACTATCAGTTAAAGTCACCCCAAAGAGCTATAAGTTAGAGAGTGGATAAACCCGATAAGTTAGACTAATAACCAGCAAATATCTCGCGCCATTGGCGCGCGTGACGCCGGCCTGATATTAAACCTGCCTGATTTACTGCCATCGAATGCTTTGTTATTTGGTCACACTTGTTTACAAGATTTTGATTAAATACTGGTTTATACAAATGAATGGCATTTTGCTAAAAATAGCAGCCTAAAATGGTTATACTTTTACCCGGATGAAGTTACATGCATAAGTTACGAGTATATTTATTTATGTACCTACATTCTTTGTGTTTTGTATCTCGGCTGCTACAATCAATACAATCAGATTGTACGAAACACACAATTTCACTTAAGCTAGTTTTTGCTATTAATATTCTTGATGGAACTACGGATATACTTAGGTCATACTGAACATTTCTGGATTTTCGTAAATGAGACCAGATATTATATTATTAATACATTTATTGTTTTTTAGAGTATATACCCTCACTATTTACACATTTTTGCATTCGTTCAAACCATTGTGTGAAGCAGGAGGCCCAGTCTTCTGAAGACACCTCTTCAATGGCTTCTTGGAACACGTCCACCGCCGCATCCGGGCTTGAAAATCGTAAACCTCTAAGTGTATCTTTAATTTTTGGAAATAAAAGAAGCCACAAGGAGCGAGGTCGGGGCTGTATAGCAGATGTGTCATCAGTTCCAAATTTGAGGCCTTCAAATACGCATTCATTATCCTAGCGGAATGGGCGGACACGTTATCATGGTGCAAGACGACTTTGCTGCGAGGACGCTTTTCACGAGATTTTTCTAACACTTTGGGTAAGCAAGTATTTGCAGTTTCTGTTCTTCGATTTTCAAGTGACACCGGAGTGTAATGTCCTGATTTGCCGAAAAATTAAGCCACCATTAACTTGCCGGTGCTCCGACTTTTCTTAACTTTCGTAGGTAAATCTTCAAAAGGAAAGACCCATACTGCCGACTGGCTTTTTTTTCCGGTTGAAAGCAGTACACCCAGGTTTCGTCACCTGTCACGATATTATAGACAGCTAATGAGTGTCCTCCATCTAATTTTTTCATAATTTTACGGCACCACTCTACACGCAGTCGTTTCTGGTCTTCTGTTAAATCATGCGGTATCCATCGAGTACAAAGCTTCCAGACCTTCAGATGCACATGTAAAATTGTTTGTACTTGGCTCATTCTAATGCCCAATAAATCACGAATTTGCTGGCAAGTAATGTTTTTAACACTTTCAATTAGTTGTCGTACAGTATCAATATAAGATTCCGTAACCGCAGTCTCCGGCCGACCTTCACGCACATCGTCATGGAGGGGACCATCTCCACCATCCACGGCCACGTTTAAATTCTCCAAACCACCAAAATGTTTACGACATAAATTCATTGCTACACCTACATGCAATTTTCTCAAGGACGCTACATTGAAAAAACAAATGAAACTCTCGCAAATTAAAAACTAAATATTCGCAAAGAGTTCTATTTTCAAAATCTTATATGCTTTTTATTTATTTCTTCTTGTAATTGGTCAGTTCCAGAAACTTTCAGTATGAATCACGTACTTAACTACAGCCTTACTAGTATTAGTGAATATAAAGTTTATCTATCCTGACCCTCCATGATGCGTTCAAGAACTGCACATTATGACTACCATAAAAATAGACTGTTTTGTTCAAACAAATTTCTTATCTGTGTAAATGTTATTATTGCTAAATAATAACATCGATTTCGATAATATTATTTCATTCAAATTTCGAACGTCTCAAAAACAAAGAAATATTATTTAACCTCTATTCTAATATCAGTCGAGATGACGTTTAGTTCGAAATGAATTGTCAATTTGCATACAAATTTGACAAATGTCGCACGTAAGTAAGATATCGAACGATATGACAGTTGGATCCGACTCTAGTTTGTCTCTGAATTAAAAAAGAACTAAATATGACAGCTGCCAGAAAACAACGCCGCGCTGCCGGTCATAATATGCGGCTCCTAAATGCATCATGGAGGCTTATGATATGTGGATAGATAAAGTAGTGTATGTAACTATACATAATTAGGCATTTAGATACTCGTGTGATGTTATTATGAAACGAGCCGAAGGCGAGTTCCATGAAACCCATGTTCGTATTTACCCTTCATTATGTACAGTCACATAAACTACTATTAAACATCAAAACTTATTTTAATACAATATAGGAAATCCAATTTGACGTTCAATTGGATTTGTAAAATACACATACCTAAACACACAATTATTTTGATGACGAAATTTTTTTTACATTAATAAATACATGACGCAATGGCCCGAAAACTCTGTTTAGAAAAGTTCTCAACAGATCAAGTCTTTTTTTAATCGACTCATAAGATTTTTTTTAATCAGCGCGATAAGACAGAAGTCATGAGAACAAAGTTGGCTGAAGCAGTCTTCTGAAGGGTTCAATACTTGTCGCCCGTAGAGCTAATTAATTCGTGAACTGGCTAATTTCCTAAATTTTGTTTTAGTCCGTCAGTTATATTATCAAAAAAATATTGGACTAGCTTTATTATTTTGTCAATCAAACAGAAAATGATGAAGATCTATAGACCGTTAAAGTTCCACGTGACGTCACATTATGGCACACTCTTTAGCATCACCATCTTCATTCTTCACCATTTTTTGTTTGATTGACAAAATAAAAAATAAGTGTCCAATCATTTTTGATAATCTAACTGACAGACTAAATAGAATTATATATTTTATCCAGGAGAGTACCCCACTTAAACCGATTAACCGTTTGATAATTAGGGAACATTACGCAAAACTCTTCGTAGGTGGCGTCACTAGCAGCGTTGACATAGTATCTCGTTCCCACTTGCGGTATTGTCTATGCAAGCATCCTTGTCACTCATTTGACAATCAATTGTGCATGTGTGTGTGAATCTCTACATACTGGTTTACTATTAGTGGTAGTGCTGCCTCTGGCGGCAGAACATTGCAGTAATGTTCCCTATTAGTATAATTTTAAACATGATGGAACTGTTCCCCAAACCACGGGTTTGTGTGACAACATTAATCTTACGTAGCGGCAAGTATGGCCTTGATTCAACCCACAAACTCATCTAATCAACGCAACGGAGCAGCGACATCTATCGAACTTGCAATCAAAGTTTGGAAGTGGGACGCCATCTTGGTCCGTGGTTTGACGAGGATGATGTTAGATATGTATTACGATACAGCGATGAGTTTTAGAGTGATAAACTGTAATAATAATATATTGGATATTTTAATAGAATAGCAATTTGTTACTGTACCTATATATATATATATATATATATAATACTACCTTGAGATAATATTGAATTTCACCTGGCCTGGCTGGAGAAAGTTTTTCACTACCAAAAAATAATGGTTTATCCCAAAAAACTTATTTAAAACTAGTAAATTATTAAAGTAGGTAATTAAAGCTTAGGTAGGAATACGGTATACCATTTTCACCTGATTTTTACGGAATTTATAAAGATTGCCCACAACACAAGCCTTATTGAGCTTACCGTGGGCCTAGGTTGATTTGTGTAAGATTGTCCCGTAAAATATTTATTGCATTTCATTATTGTTTGCCGTCCCATCCCTGTATTAAATATGTAAGTGGATTATTTAAAAATACTTAGTCAAATAACCTTAGTTACCACTTTTTTAACGTGAAAAAATGCTGATCTATATCCGTATTGTTGTTTTTAGGGTTCCGTACCAAAAAGGTAAAAAAGGAACCCTTATGGTGCGACTCTGTCCGTCTGTCTGTCTGTCACAACGTTAAATATCTCAGGAACTGCTTATGCTATCAATTTGAAATTTGGACCAACTGTTAAGAAGGTTAAGCCACGTGTAAGGAAAGAAAATGACGAATATGAGGGAGGTTAAATATTCAAAGTCTAGTTAATAGATCAAATGGGGTATCATATGAAAGGGCTTGATTTGCGCTTTCTAAACCCGTTTTTATTTTCTTTCTACAGTGGTTACGTTTTGATTTATTTAGGAATATGTTGCGAATAATACCCCCCCCCCCCCCCTTATCTCCGAAGCACCAAGCAAAAATTCTGAAATTATTACATACTTATGATTAAGAGTAACATGAATAATACACAGGAAAAATAAAACGATTGAAGTCGGTTTAAACTTTGATTTTAAATTAAATTATTTGATATGTACTAATGTATTTAATATTCCTTGAAACAGCAAAACGTCTGTTTTCCGAGTATTTTCGTGAGCTTTGTGTGCCAAAACACGTATTTTCAGTTTCAGTAAAATATTATTTTCCAAGAAATCTTACGACAGGCGTGCTCAGAGACGTCCTAATGAGTAAACTCTGACATGTTTATATAGAAAAAATACTAAAAAAACAGTGACGGCAAACGTGGGACATAAAAAAGACATTAGCTGTAAATATGATGGATCTGTACTATCTAACATTTTTTACGCTCCGTCGAAAACGTACTTTAGCTAAGTGGCGTATGTTTTATATTTGCCGTCCTTTTCGAAGGCCAGGCGAAGTGTTGCGAAAACACGAAATAGGAAAAACATTAACATACTTAACAGCAGCTTCCATACGCAAAAGTAGAGATAGAGATGCATTTTTTATAGAACGAGCGAGCGATGGGTACGAAGTTATACAGCTAAGGCCAAAATTCGTTAATTTTTTTGTAGATTCGCTTTGTCGAAATTAAAAAAAAGATAGGCTTTTGACTTCGCACACAGAGCCACTAGTTATAGGTACAGTCAACCTTTTAAAACATTTTTACACAGTCAATATTACGGACATAAGATGCATGTGTAATTGTGTACCTTAAATGAACGGGCGATGAGGTAATGTACAGTCCAGGGTGAACGAATACGTACATAAATAATTTGTACAAATATTTCTGTGGCTCTAGTAAAAAGGGGACAAGTGCACTTATGACGTTTTTGAGTTATATATATATACCAAAATTCTCAGAAAAGAAAACCGCGTCTTTTGGTGTAAACAGATCTAAGTTATTTTTTAAAATGAGGAAGTAACGAATTGTGTAAAATGGTACATCTCGCAAAAATTGTATGACTCAGTACAAGTTAAGTTGTAGTCTTATTAACGTTGAAAACACACAATAATTTCGTGCATAATGGTGCAAATCAAAATATATCTCACAATTTCGTTTTTTTTTTGTGTCAAAAGCGATAAGTTGAGTTGTATCTTTCGAGAAATCTGGTGTTAAGGGATCAATGTGTACTTGTACCATTTTATACCAACAATATTGCACACTTTACAAAAATACATCGACTTTAATCTTTATTCACGATTAAATGTTTAATATTATTGGTACAAGTCGACTTATACCACTCAATGTAAGTAAATTTTACGTGAGAAAAGATACAAGTCGTTAATGTTGTGGTGGCGGCCTATGCCCACACCTGCCGTGCTTAATTGCACGCGAATTTTCATGACAGAGAGTGGCACCGCTTGTGATCCATAAAGATCGACAATTTTTATACGTGAGTTGTATCTCTTCCCTTTGCACCTCTATATTTAATTATGACCTTCAACGAATGCTTCAAATTTAGAAATGATCCACTTTGCACAGCGATGATTAAGACCCGATTTTAATGATGTTTGATACAATAAAACAGAGAAAGACTTTTGAGTCTTTGCCGCACACTACTACTACTGTCTGCTTTTATATTTTGCAACAAAAGAGTGATACTTGCTCCTAATTTCAAATGTTATGGGAGGTGTTAGAAATCTACTCGCTCCACGTGAGATTGTATGTTTTATTGACTTTCTTACGTCTGCTCGTAACTAAACTAGGAACAGAAATCAAATCAAAGAAATATGCTAAATCTTCTTGGAAAAAAATTGCAATAATTCTGCTAATCCTTTTATCGACACAACTAAATCAAGTCCAGAAGAATTGGTGATTTTTAAAAACCTTACGTACAACAACTGCTCAACAGCCAGGTGACCAGGTCCAGGTCGTAGTCTAGGTGACTTGTAAGTATATTTTCTGAAGCGCGGTTGCTCAAAAACCTTACTCTCTAGCCCCAACTGTTCAACTAGGTAGACTCTCAAATGCCTGGTTGCTCAAAACGTCGTCGTCTAGCACAAACTGTTCAACTGACCACATACAGCTCTGACCGGCCACAAACAGTTCACCTGCTGGCAGACTCTCCTAACCAGGTTGCTTTAATGATCTAAACAGATTTAGCTTCAGATTCTTTATTAATAAATTTTGAAATTTTATACGTCAATCACCAACTGTTCAATCTACAAAATATTACCTATCATCTTCGTAGTGAACTATTGGCAGACTTCATTGATTTTTTTCAATAGTTTATTAGAAAATTCATTAGAGAAGGAACGTATTTCAGAGAATTATTTTATGGGTGCGCTTTGTTTTTGATATTCTTAGAGGTCAATACTGCTATTATTAGTGTCTTCCCTAATAAACAATTAAACATGCTTTATATGGACTGCAGTTAAGGTCATGAAAATTATAAAGTTTATGAACCAAGCTTTGACAGCTAAAATCACTGCCAAAATCCCAGAAATAGACATTACATATTCATTGGTGATTCTAACCCCATAGAAACACAAGGACACACATCGTGTCAATCCACATACTGAAGCGAAATCCTTGAAAACGTAACGGAACGTATAGGAACGTAAGATTGGGTGAAGAAATATGGCAAAAAGTACGAAATAAATAAAGGAAAAAGTCAAAGAGCTAGAGTTGAGGAGGTTTAAAGAATGTTAAATGAACTACGCTGAAAAAACACCTATGATATGACTTTTTCGTTGATACGAATCCTTACGAATTTGGATATAACTAAAAATAATAATTGGTATAACTCTACTTGTATCAAGTTACACGCTACATACACTCTGGGCAAAAAGGATCAAGTTGATATTTTTATGATTCGGCCACAAACAAAGATCGCAAGTAATAGATACGGCTCGGTCAAGTAGGTACTTTTTATTAACATTGCTCGTATATATAACCATAATACACAAAGTTATTTCCAATAAACTCAACGGCATGTCCTTTTACACTATATCAAATCTAGGTGAAAAGGGGTACAATTTCAGTTATATCTTTTAAGAACACATAGTGACTTGGATACAAGTCGCATTTTTTTTAACCAGTAATCTTTGAGAACTAGTAGTATAGCTAAAAAAAAATAACTGTAAAACTGCATTTAAAGGATATTTATAGGTCCAGCGGTAAAAGTAAAGTGAATAAAAATGTAAATAATTTGGAGCACGAACGGTTTCTTGCGTCTCCTGTAGTGTTTTTCGAGTTGTACCCCTTTTCATTAGAGCCACAAATTTATGACCTTATTTATGTAATTATTAGTTCACCCTCGACTGTAGTAGTTTAAAAAGTGTCCCAGATTTTACTATGTACCTAAGCTTTTTTTCAGTGCGTCACGACCATATTAATAAAAAAAACCGGCCTAGTTCGAGTCGGACTCGCGCACGAAGGGTTCCGTACCATTATCTATAAAATCAGCAAAAAAAAAAAACACGTTTGTTGTATGGGGGCCTCCTGTAGCCTAGTTGCCTACAAAGCCGGAGTTCCCGGGTTTGAATCCTGGTATGGGCATTTATTTGTGTGATGACTGATGAGCACGAATATTTGTTCCTGAGTAATGGATGTTTTCTATGTATTTAAGTATAATAAGTAATGTAATGTTTATCGTCGTCTAGTACCCATAGTACAAGCTTTGCTTAGTTTGGGATGAAGCCGATTTGTGTAAGCTTGTAAAAAAAAAAACTGGTTTTTAGTAGGTATTCGTTATTATAGCGGCAACAGAAATACATCATCTGTGAAAATTTCAGCTGTCAAACTATCACTGTTGTTGAGATACAGTCTGGTGACAGACGGACAGATGGACAGACATACAGACAGACAGACGGACAGCGGAGTCTTGGTAATAGGGTCCCGTTTTACTCTTTGAGTACGGAAAAAAGACCCTAAAAAAGACCGCACACAAAAATGTGACGTTCTGGAATGAAATATTTAGGACACTTTTATTCTTGTACGAGGATCGGTAGTATCAAAGGTTCTGAGTAAGAAAATCGAATTTTGAAAAAAAAAAGTTTTTTAATTGTCCCCGACTTCGCACTGCCTCCAGCGCCTGGTGTTAATTAAACGCGAATAAGTCCCGTTTAGTGAAAATAATGTGTAAGTAATAATCATGATAGTTTAAATCAATATACTGTAATGTTGTTCATGCAACCCGCCTTAATACTTTTATTAGTTACACTCAAATAATGTATTCAGTTTATAGTAGGTTCTAAAGATTTAAAAGTAAGGTAAAAGACCTAGTCCTCGACGTTGTATGACGTTGTATGACATGCTTTATGTCAACTGACAAGGCTTTAATTCGAATGAAGAAAACTCCTCTTAGTTCGAATTTAACCCGTATTGCTTTGTCATAAAGTGCCCATGGCATACACTTGTGCGACGTCGAGGATTAGGACGTGTACGTTACTGAAGGTATACTTAAACCGATTTAAACTTAGCTCATGAATGCCCATTGTTCTCAGCTTATGAATAGACATTGTTCGCGAACACGTGCCAAATTTTGCAAAAAAAATGCTATCGCCACGTAACCTGTTCATTGAATAATGAACTCTATCTTCTTTGGCAATATATTCCAAATTAGCTACGTGATAAAATACCACACACAGCGCCTTATACCTGGCACGCTGGGAGCGAGTTTTTTAAATCTTTAAGTCCATTTTGAATCTATTACATAAGACGATAGAGTTCATTATACAATGAACATTTTATGTGGCGCTAACCTTTGTCTTGCAAAAAATGGCACGCGTGCGACCACACAGTCGTATTGTTAGAGTTGAATGCTATTGTTCTGAAGATAAGAAGATCAGTCCAGTTCAGAACATCTCAACTATACATGAACTGTCTATTCTACAAGAACATAATGCATGCAGTGTATTAGAACTGGTGCTGATGAAGATTGTCTCAGGCATACCTCACAGTAAGGTCAGTGAATTCCGATCGGTCCTCACGTTGCTGCCCCTACTACGAGTATGTAGGACAATGGAGCCGTCGGAAGCTCAATTACATATAATTAATAAGAGATTTAGTTAATGTTAGAGATTCATTGTTGCAAATTGTAATAAAACTAGTAAGTACTAATTAGGTACTTTTTATCTTTCGTAAAAACAACGTTTACGTTTCGTAAACGCATATTATGCGTGTTATTTAATGCAGAATGTAACAAAACAGTTAGTTTGAGTAGAAAGGTATGATAATAACACGTATTTTCTTAATATCGTAACGCCTTTTTTCTGTACCACTTCCGTTTTGAAGAAATAAACGCCCACATTTTATGATACTTTATAAGTATATAAGTATTTGCGGACAATCTTACACAGATCGACCTAGCCCCAAACTGAGCAAAACTCGTACTATGGCTACTAGACGACGATAAACATAAATACGTAGATAAATAAATACTTAAATATATAGAAAACATCCATGATTCAAGAACAAATATTTGTTTACCGGGATTTGAACCCAGGACCTCTAGCTTCGTAGGCAGGATCACTACCAAACCATCTAGGCTAAACCGGTCGTCTAAAACGTTTTTTTTGTTTGTTTTTGTTATTTTGTACCTTGTAATCAACATTTCTAGCGCAATTTAAGCGTCTGAAGAAATATTTTATATTATCTTTGAGAGAAATAAGTCTTCATAGGAATCTATATGCAGGCTGACAATTTAAACCTACACTATACGAATAAATTATTTGAAGTAATAAGAATTTGACACAAAAACCTGCTAACAATTTCTGTAGCCACACGTGTGAGTTTACGTAACCGTTGAGTATATTTTAGTACTGCCCCAAGCTTTTATCGACATATATTTTCGTTCAATTCCTTCCCATGGCCCGGAATCGCCGAGTAGTTTTATCTAAATTGAACCCGGATAGACGTGGAGATATCTATGATGAACGGATCTCAGCCCGAATGATCCTCGCCGCTTTTTTCCCAAATTGGCCGCGGTGTTGGGCTATGTGTGTAAGTAGACCGAGGGTCAACCCACCTATTTGGAGTTTCAAACGAAATTCAAATGAAATGTTTTCTTGAGTAGGCACTGTTGACTTATCGACTAACTTTGTTTCTGCATCTACGCTGAATTTACTTTTACGTAATCACGACTATTTCAGTCTGAATGGTTAAACAATCTCTTATTCTAAATACTACAGATTAGCTAATTCAAGAAATATTCTGGTTCTTACTTGTTTAGATATTTAAATACTATTTTTTCTATTCCGTACAATGTGTTTACATATTTTAGCAATGTCCAATATCTGTTCCGCAGCAATTTTACGATATATTATTTCATTTGTTTGGATACACTCCATAGTTCTAAAGAGTCATCTGTCCGACACCATATTTTTCGAATTTCATATAAGTATTTCCGCTAAAATATTTTTTTTATATTTCTCTTTATGATACTAACCTAACCAACACCATGTTTAATGTATTCCTAAAAATCACCTTTGTCCAAATATTCGTTAAGCGGAAAATGAAGATCAGAATTCTGTAATTTCGGCATAATGATGGTTTCGGAAAAATTACTAGGTAATTACTATCATTGTTTAGTATAATATTTACTTAATGTACAATTCGTAAATTAAGATTATACACATATTTATTTACTGAGGACATTGCCAAAGTTAAGTGCTAAAAAGCCCAATTTTTGCTCGGACTCATAATCCCCTTAACGGTGTATCCGCTTATATAATTGTATGCGACAGGTAATAAAACTAATAAAACCTCGATATATTCTCGTAAGCGGTTACCTATTGACTACAGGAAATACGATTTTTCTTTTTTTGACTTTGCATAGCTGATTTATACCGGACTAGCTGCCCGCACGGCTTCGCTCACATACAGAGAACGCAGGTAAACCCGCGGGATAAAAAAGAGCCTTTGACCATCCATAAAGTCCGTACTCCACACAGAATAAAGAATTTTTGAAATTGGTTTAGTGGTTCCGGCGATTATCTATTACAGTATACAAACTCACAAAGCTAAAATCTCACTGATACTTCCTCTTTATAATATTAGTATAGAGTATAGCCCTAACAGTTTTCTAAAGGTGTTTGTCGACAGGATGGATTCCAGGTCAGGTGGGATTCGCCCATGTTGAAAAGATGGATTGGCCTTCACTCAAGCTTTGTCAACTGGTGACATGTTTTTAATTTATATTGTTTTAATTTAATAAGTTTGTTGTTTTTTATTTAATTAACTCATTTTGACATTTTCTTATTGCATATTCTGTGATCTAATATATTAACTTTAAAACGATTTTTGAATTTATATTATAAGATAAAATTTTATTATTCAATTGATAATATTAAATTTTAAACCGAATCAACTTATATGTATGCTCATCCGGTTACAATTATAGGTAGTTATGTCTATACGTAGTATGCTGTGTTTGTGATCTCTATTTTCTACTAACAATAGTGTTGTAAGTTGTGTATATTGTACTACTAACACTTCGATGGGCTCTGCCTGAAATAAATGATTTCATTTTAATGGATATATAATTACAAAACATTTAAGACCAAGATTTATTCCAAATACACAGAAAATACTCATTATATATAACAGTATACTTCAACTTCCTTTTAACCTTAAGTCTGTTTGTAAAAGCCACCATTTTTCGCCAAAGTCTTTGCTGAAACCCTCCTTGTAGCTCATTGTAGTTGGATAAGAGTCTAGTTTCAAAGTCAATTGACCGCGGGAAAGCGCGTGAGAGCACTTCACTTGGGCGTCAATCCTTACTACGAGTTTTCACTGCATTAGTGCTACTTATTACATTAAAGAAGTACGCGTACAATAACTTGGCGAGGTAATAGGTAAATGTAGAAGTCTCTGGAAATGTGTAGGAATGAAAAACAATGGACACCAAACAGTGTTATTAACTTAAGTTGTGGTCACTTTGTTGGTTTATGATAAAAGTAACTTGTAATTAATTTCAAGAACTATCGTACCGCTCGTGACCAAATAAACATTAAAACATTATTTTGCTTTTTATTCACATTAGTAACGACAAAAGGATCTCTCTAGATATTTGCTTTAAAATATTATAATACCTACAAGTCTACAAATTAGGTAATAAAAAGAAGATTGTATAACAATCTTGGGACTAACCCTTAGCCAGGCCAGGCGATTTATCTACTTTTGATTTCTGATTATGTATTTAGTAGATAAAAGCGTGGAAAAAAATATAATTTCCTGTTTTTTTTTCTTGTTACTATAAAAAAAAAACCTGTGGTTAAAAATTTGCTACGTGGTCGCTATGTGATCTGGCCTAAGCCTGGCTAAGGTATAATTTCGCTGTAATACAAGAAACACATAAGTGTATTTGTTATTTTTCTATTCCACTACCTCTTACTAGTAAAAATAATTGCAAATTAGTAACCAGTACTTAAGGTTACAAAGTGTTTAAAGTTTCTAGGTATCAACGTATTCCGGTTCTGAGATCTCTAGGGGCACACAATGCACATATTAACCGTAGTTACTCCGCAAATGTTTTGAATACAAACGGCGCTTGTTTGTGTATGTTGTTTCTGTCGCTCGAATATGCAAGTGCGATAAAGATAGATATATACGAATGAAGGAAATTGGCTTTTGTCGGGAGCTGCTATTCACTGGTTTATCAACGTGTCGTGTCTAGTATAAAAGTTTTAAACCACAGCGCTGGTTTGCCGTTTCGTGTAAAATTACCTGTGTGAAATGTTGGTGCCCAACTTTGGTTAATATTCTTGCCTGTACTTAACTTTATTTAAATGGGTTTCTGAGTTCAGAGGAAATAAAGAACACTTATGGTCGGTTATTTCAACTATAGGTATAATATTTAAAAATGTGTTTTTTTTTAAGTTGTTCTTTAACTTTCTCAAAATCGAAGTGAAAAGCAGGGTGGAACCCATTTTATCCTCGACTGTACATCGAAGAAATTATGCCTTAAATTGTTTCACGCACGCCCGTTTGACAACCTGTATATTGATAACTGAACATTACTTTTCGAAAGTGAATGATGATTACCTACTGTTTCGTCAATGATAAAAGAGGCTGAATCCCATTTCCTTCACAATAAACTTTACTGTAAAGGATTCGGATTTTGTGAAGTAACTGCAGTTGCTGAGTAATAAATAAGTAGCTCACAGCGAACTTGCAAGGGCTTTATTTTACACATGTTCTGGAAAAGGCAGCCGATGAAAATTGGGTCAAGCGTGAACTCATGTAATGCATCGTTAAACTTAACGTTACGGGCCGTCATTAAAATGTGTGGAAGTAATTAAACATTTCGGTGTTGCCCTGTTGCATTCATGATTAAGGTTCGTAATTTGTATTTTATTAAAAAATACTTTGCTTTGAGGCAAATATTTATTTTAGCTAACACTACTCGAGCTGCTTGATGCTGACATTATATTATTATTAGCTTAAGGCCAGTAGATACCATTGCCGCCTGTAATGTTGTCTACCATTGTTTATGTTTAATTTACCTTTGTTTTTCTATTATGTACTATTTCTGGTGAGCATTAATGAATATTTGTATTGTATTGTATTGTACCTGTACAAAATGATAGTTATTGAAGTTCTAAATATTTTTTAAATATAAAAAAATATATCTCATTCTGCAATATCTCATGCTGATCAGCTTCAGATTGGCAACGCGAGGTAAACCTTACCTTTATCGATTTCGAAAAAGCCTTCGACGCGTTTTCTTGTTCTACGGTACGAAACGTGGAGGGTGACTAAATACATGCCGCATCGTACCCAGGTCTTCGGCAACCGATGCCTTAGGCAGATTGTCGGTATTTACTGGCCCGAAAATATCTCCAACGAAGAACTCTGGGATCTCTGTCTGAAACGCCAATCAGTCACCGAATTGAACACAGTGACCTGGATCGGTTACGCTCTAAAAAGATCTCACAACCACATCCCAAGACAAGCCTTGGAATAGATACCACAAGGGAAGAGGAAACGTGGCCAGCCGAAACACGCCTGGAGGCGTTTGGTGGAAGCAGCACTGAAGACAATCGGTCTGACTTGGTACGAGGGGAAGCGCGTAGCCCACAACAGAACGCGATGGCGGAGCACTCTGGAAGCCCTCTGTCCCATCTAGGGCCACAAGACATTAAGTCAAGTAAGTCATTCTGATATATTTCATTAAAAATTTGAACATTAGAATTTTTTGAAATAAATAAATATTATGGGACAATCTTACACAAATCAACCTAGGCCCACGGTAAGCTCAGTAAGGCTTGTGTTGTGGGTACTAGGCGATGATATATATAATAGATACATACATATAGATACTTATATACATATATAACATCCATAACTCAGGAACACATATTCGTGATAAACACACAAATAAATGCCCTGACCGGGATTCGAACCCGGGACCTCCAGCTTCATAGGCAGAGTCACTACCGACTGGGCTACGGAGGCCGTTATCCTTTACTAACTAGTAAAGGTCAAAATCATTCTAGAAAGAGGCTGTTTTCACAAACATAGTATAAAACAAAGTCGCTACCCGCTGTCTGTCCCTATGTATGCTTAGATCTTTAAAACTACGCAACGGATTTTGTGCGGTATTTTTGAATAGATAGAGTGACTCAAGAGGAATGTTTATATGTATAAAACATACCCGTTCAAAGCCGGGGTGGGTCACTAGTAACTTAATATTTAAAATACTGATTCAAAACTACGACTAATATTTTCGCAGTTCTTTCAAATTAAAAAGTTAATCATTAAAAAATGCGGACAATCTTACACAAATCGAATTATTCCCAAACAAGGCAAAGCCTGTACTATGGCTAGGTAACGACAATAATAAATAAAATAAATAAATAAATAAATATTTGCGGGACAATCTTACACAAATCAACCTAGTCCCAAACTAAGCAAAGCTTGTACTATGGGTACTAGACGACGATATAGATACTTATATAGAGAAATAAATACTTAAATACATAGAAAACATCCATGACTCAGGAACAAATATTCGTGCTCATCACACAAATAAATGCCCTTACCAGGATTCGAACCCAGGACCTCTTGCTTCGTAGGCAGGGTCACTACCAACTAGGCTAAAGCGGTCGTCAAATAGTAGTTTATGTGACTGTACATAATGAAGGGCATTAAATACGAGTGTGGGTTTCTCATAATAACATCACACGAGTGTTTTAATGCCTAATTATGTACATTACATACACTATTTTATCTATCCACATATCATAAGCCTTCATGATGCATTCAGGAGCCGCATATTATGACCGGCATCGCGGCGTCGTTTTCTGGCAGCTGTCATAGTTTTTTTTTAATTCAGAGACAAACTAGAGCCGGACCCAACTATCATATCGTTCAATATCTTACTTACGTGCGATATTTGTCAAATTTGTATGCAAATTGACAATTCATTTCGAACTACGACATCTCGACTGATATTAGAATAGAGGTTAGATCAAATTTCTTTGTTTTTCAGAGACGTTCGAAATTTGAATTAAATAATATTATCAAAATCGATGTTATTATTTAGCAATAATAACATTTTCACAGATAAGAAACTTGTTCAAAAAAAACAGTTTATTTTTATGGTGGTCATAATGTGCGGTTCTTGAACGCATCATGGAGGGTTCATGATATTTGGATAGATAAACGTATTAATGTATCTATTTGATACATACATACTTATTATATATAGAAAACATTTACGACTCAGGAACAAATGTTCATACTTATCACACAAATAATTGCTCTTACCGGGATTCGAACCCCCATACCTCTAGCTTTGTAATGTCATTACCAACTAGGCTAATACCGGTCGTCAAATCGGTTATTAATTTACTTAAAATCGAAACGTAGCTTACCTTATTACGAAATAATAATTTGTTTCGACATTAGTATTTTTTATTCAAATAGAAAGAAAGAAAGAAAAAAAAGATACATTTATTCACTAACACACAGGACCCACATATGTCACAACACAGGTTAGTCCGAGCACGGGTCCCTTTCTGACCCGTTTATATCTTGATTAGTGATTAGCGCTAGTCTATAGAAAAGCCCCCTACCCCTACCCTTGTAGCAAAACGTATGGACTCGCACTAATTACTTATCAAAGTGTATGAGGCATTTTGAATGTTTGATGAAGGTCTGTGTATAAAGGCGTTATCAACTCCTAGCTTAATTTCAATCAATAATCCAAAATAGGCGAATGGTAACGGCTCATGGGCCTATATTGATACGCAACTAGATAAGAGCCTTCAGTTAAGGCCCAAAACTTACCAACTTGAAGTGATGCGCCAACTTGGATCCACCATTTGAGATTGTACTCAAGTATTGGCGAATTTGTGGCTGCCGATTATAAGTTCGGCCATTCTACTTTTCGTTTCAGATAGGTTAAGGATTATTTATAGCTACTTTTACAACTTTGAAGGGTAAAATTCGGAAGCCGGAAGGTTCTTTGTCATTTCGTAAGGTTCGAAATTTTATATTGTAAAAAAATGTGATTGTTACTGATTTTTTTGAAATATTGTTGTGCTGGTCGATTACGTAACGTACTTACTTACCTTAAGTACTTACATTTTGATGATGACAGTTTTGTGTCCTAACATTCGTCCGAAAATTTACGCAAATTACCGGTCGACCGCGTAATATCGTCTCACGGGTCTCAAAGAAAAGGAAGACTTTCTTCATGTTTTGTACTAACCAAACGAGCACGCAGACATCCTAAATGTTTTAATTATTTTTTTTCTCTTGTCCTCTTGTTTAACTTACGTGTCACGATAACTACTTACACATGGCGCAGCCGAAGAATTTCTAAGACAGTGGACAATTTGGAATTGCTGAACTTTTATTTATTACATTTGTAAAAGAAAATACATTTCGTTAAATATAAAAGTGACGTTAAGCCGTATCGGGTTTGTATCGACACAGCATTCGTGAACAGTTATTAGCTTCAAATGTAAGGTTAACTAACAGTACATTTATAAATGGAGGTAGCACTAAATATGCGTAGCTACAATAATTCCCACCGGGTAAAAACACCGTTCCTCATGCCAATATGTGTAGGTATGATTCGTGACCTGTTAGGCAATATTTCTCAACTCACTCCAGTTTAACTAATCGTGAGTCAAGTATAATCAGTTACGCCCGGTGTAGTTAGTTGTGCTGTATGTTTTTAAATATAATCTATGTTACCTCCGCCGCTGCCATTTACGTTTTTAAACAATGTAGAAAATATAACGGCTTGAAATATTTCAAAAGACTGGAAAAAGTAGAAAAATCGTTTGAAATGTATTTTGCCACGAAGTGCAAATTAAACATTCAATTCCAAGTGATTACTATTCATACATAAATTGTAATTGTGCGTAATATGCGTAAACACCAACAGGAAGATAGACACAATGGCCATTAACATTCACTGCCAAAGATTTCGTGGCGCTACGCTCATAGCCGATAATATGCGAAAATCCAGAGCGGCCACCTAGCGGGTTCCTGGCACTGGAAGTGGTAATGAGGTGGTTTGCCGAGCCTCGGCCAACGTGCCTTAAAGATGACGAAGCCTGTTGCGAATTTCATCATTCATTGTTTGACCATTCATTGGTTGGTTGCATTGGCGATGAAGTGACCAAACCTGTTAGTGATTTATATTTGCACCCAACTTACATTGCAGGTTGTGAATTGTTGATAAATATCACGATTCACAATAAAATAAACAAAAACTTTTAAGAAAGAGTTAATGTCCGATGAGCAATTAATTTTGGAAAAACAATACAACGCAGTTAGAGTCAGAACGCTTTTTTGATGTATAATCATTTAGTCCCTGGGCGACCGAGCTCTGCTCGGGTGAAAATAGAGAAAATACGGAGAAAACGAATTTTCCCAGACATGAGACCCAGCTAGATCGATTTCTCGCCTACCTATAATAGGTATATATCTATATATTCAATCATGTTCTCGTAAACGGCTCAAACGATTTCGATGAAATTTTAAACATAGGGGTTTATGGGGGCGAGAAATCGATCGAGCTAGGTCTCATGTCTGGGAAAATTCGTTTTCTCCGTATTTTCTCTATTTACTATATGTATTTAATATATTTACATATAATCCCAATAAGGTTTAGTTTTCCCTCTGGGTTGGAAGGTCAGATGGCAGTCGCTTTCGTAAAACTAGTGACTGTGCCAAATCTTGGGATTAGGTGTCAAAGCGGACGGGCCTTCTTTAGGGCAGAACCGGGAATAACGCTAGGAGGATGATAAATGATGATATATTTACATACAACTATTACTAGTCTAATAGTATAGGATGTAATTGTTTTGTTCACGCAATATCTGTTAGCACATATAGTACCAGTCGAGATTTTCAAACCTCGAAATCCCGGGGATTTGTGGAAATTTGGTACGAATGTGCGTTGGAAGCACTGTTTTCGTCTTCCAAAAGTACCCGGGTAGCAGGATCTTGTAAAATTGGAGCCATCTTGGAAAATGTACTCATTCGTAAGAAATTCAGGTTTTGTTCGAAAACTACGTACTCTATGAAAACATCGTCTAGAGCAACATTAAATAAAAAATAATAAATAAATATTTGGGGACAATCTTACATAAATCGACCTCGTCCCAAACTAAGCAAAGCTTGTACTATGGGTACTAGACGACGATAAACATACTTATATAGATAAGTAAATAGGTACTTAAATACATAGAAAACATCCATGACTCAGGAACAAATATTCATGCTCATCACACAAATAAATGCCCTTACCGGGATTCTTTCCCTAAATCTAAATAAATAGGTTAAATAATTAAAGCTAAATAAATTCTGCACAAGCTTAAAGTATAAATACAACCTAAGAGAGAAAGAGAGTCTTCATGGAGAAAATTGTATCTATGTGTGAGATTTTCCCTTAATATCCTTCCAGGGAAAATTCTCCGAATTTGGAGCTCAAGAGAATTTCAAATTCACTTTGATTTACACAATAGGATATGAACTACGAACTTTAATATCAACATTTTACCCGACGACGGGTATAAACACAAAAAAAATGGTAATGGATTAAATTAATCGTAAAGTATTGATAGTTTGCTACAATCTCCAACTCAAGATGCTTGATGAATTCCAACAAATGAGATGGTGTTAGATTTCACACAAGAAACTAAACAATGTGTTGGCGCACTCGAGTTAAAAAAAGCGGCCAAGTGCGAGTTGGACTCGCACACGAAGGGTTCCGGAAAATAAATTGCGGTTTACGATTTATGACGTATTAAAAAAAAACTACTTACTAGATCTCGTTCAAACCAATTTTCGGTGGAAGTTTGCATGGTAATGTACATCATATTTTTTTTTTAGTTTTATCATTTTCTTATTTTAGAAGTTAGCGGGGGGGGGGGGGGGGGGACACATTTTACCACTTTGGAAGTGTCTCTCGCGCAAACTATTCAGTTTAGAAAAAAGCGATATTAAAAACCTTAACATCATTTTTGAAGACCTATCCATAAATACCCCACACGTATAAGTTTGATAAAAAAAAAATTTTTGAGTTTCAGTTCTGTGTATGGGGACCCCTAAAATTTAATGTTTTTTTTCGATTTTTGTGTGAAAATCTTAATGCGGTTCACAGAATACATTTACTTACCAAGTTTCAACAGTATACTGCTTGCTTTTATAGTTTCGGAAAAAAGTGGCTGTGACATACGGACGGACAGACAGACATACAGACATGACGAATCTATAAACCCGTTCCGTTCCGTTCCGTTTTTTGCCTTTTGGCTACGGAACCCTAAAAAACAATATGGCAGGCGTGAGTTGACACCAAGTCTGAAATTACAACTTTGCTTCTAGCACTTAAATTATCGGGCGGATTTCAATAAACATGACATCGCTCAACAAGCATGTAGTAATATTTAAAATAAATATTGCATACGTTTTTTTCAAACTCAATGGTACTCTAGTCAGAACTCGAACCAACGCGATTCTGATTGAAAGTCGCATGCCTAGCGATAGCGTAGCTTTTTTGGCCTAAACGTGGTAGGAATACGTGGAGACCCTGCGGGCCCTATAGCGGCTAACAACTTATTTAAGATAAAAACAACCAGCGAAAGCTCCATAAACTTGCCAACCTATCGAACCATTGACATGGCCCACTGGGGAGTCAAGTTTCTGCATTGCTCTAACTTCCTTATATAACTGTTTCACCAACAGTAAAATTGTAGCAGTGTTTTTCGTTCCCTTAAGCGCAATCCATTTATTTTTGATGAGATAAATCCATAATTGGTTTAAGGAAGTTAGCTCCGGAAATCTGGCTTTCGGCACTTCTTTATTGATTTGTTGGTTAGATGATAGATTAGGATCATTTGCGGCCGTTACACAATTACACTAGGGAGGAAAGTTTTGGGTAACGTTTCCGCCGTTCGTATCTTTGTGTTGTTTGTTTACTCGGCCACAATTTGTTTAGCCTGCCGTGGTAAAAAGTCCCGTGGTATCACTGTAATGTTTTGAAATACAGCAAATGCATAAAATAATAATACATATTCAGGAATCTTACTATCTACTTAATAATAGTAGATAGGTATTTCTCTGAATAAAATAATATTATAAACCTGACATGATTTTTGATTAAGCAATGTCGCTCGAATAACGTTAGTTAAGTCCATTGTGATCTTTTGTCCTCAAAGTAAGAAGCAACTTAACATCTTATTTAAGTTGTCCTAAAAAAAAAACAGAACCCAGCCCGGCACTAAGTTAAATCTGCTGCGAAAAAAGGGTCGCTCACGCCTCAAGCATTGATCACTTTTCCTCACTCGATTTCGTTACCGTTCGCCGAATAATGGAGTGTTTTGGGAGATTTGATGAAGGTTGGACTCCATCAAAAGGTTTCGACCAGGAGTGACAAGAAATATATGACAGGGTCGGCACCTGTCCTTCATATTTATGAAACATAAATTGGGCGAAAATAGTCAAAGTAAAGGTTGAGCACAATTCGGGGTTGTTTATCGGCAGCTTGCGACATCGCTGAAATAGCGAAACGACTACGGCGGTTGCCATTTCATCACTTAATGTCATCTTCATCACCGTAGATGTGCACATCTGTCACTTTCTGAAGTAAGCGATTGCGAGAGTGGTGGATGACATTCACAGCGATAACTGATCAAACAGCAACTTTTTTTTCCAACTTCAAGAAAAGAGGAGGTTCTCAATTCGTCGGAATCTTTTATTTTTTTATGCATATTTCCCAATCACACGAAGACGCCTGGACTGATTTGGAATATTATATTTCGATGCTAGTGCGGAAAGTATGTCATTACGTCATTGAGTATCGAGATATCAGACTCGGAACGAGTGAAGAATGACATTTCCGCACTTGTATCGAACGACGTTTTTTAATACAGTTGCGAAAAAATAAGAAAAACAACAAGTAAGGAAGAACTGTATAAAAAAATAATATATTTTTGATCAACTTCATTATTTTTCAACTATATTACAATAATGTTACAGAGTTAATAATATAAAAGTTTCGAATTCCTTACTTGTTGTTTTTCTTATTATTTTCGCAACTGTATAAAACGTCGTTCGATATACGTGGAAAAGTAAAAAGCACTAGTTTGCGAAAACCAACTTTCCGCACGCTACACAGCTACGTAAAGTAGCACTTTTTGAGCAACTGTATTAAAATTGTTATTTAAGATACAAGTGCGGAAAGTAGGTAATTCCCAACGAGTGGCGATGACCAAAAACACGACCGTCAGGGAGTGTTTTTGATCGACACGAGTTGGGAATTACCTATCCGCACGTGTATCATACAACATTTTACAATGCATCATGCGAGGAAATAAAAAAAATATGCATAAAAGGTTAAATTTTAATTGTCACGAACTCACGAAATCTCATTCCAGCATAGTGTGCGGGAATATTGTACTCAAATCCATTCCGCAAGGGCGCGGTCCACCCTGCGGCTGCCATGCTGGCATCGAGCACTTCCCGTGTTTATGTTGAACCATATAAAGGGGCAGTTTCAGAGCAAGTACATTGTAAAAATATTTTTGTTCTTTGATAGGATATCCTTCCCAGGTAGTCGCATGGTTATCAAGTCAGGATCTGGTGATGATGGGATCCTAGAGTAATAGAGGAAAATCTTCAATTTTTTTGGCCACACTTGAATTATTTATGTTCGTATTTGGGTGATGGTCTCACAAATACTGAACTAAGTAATTTTAATGATTTGAATTGCTACCAAATATGACCCGCAACGAATCAAGCCAGTAGACACGTTATAAACTTATCTGTACCTACATAATCCCTAGGTATATGAATTGAAAACATTACATTTTTTCAAGTGGGCCAATTTATGATTTATTTCGCTGGATATTTTTTTTTAAAGTGGATTGTGTTATTTTTATTTCTCCCTAAATTGTAATTTTCATTCAGAAATGTCAAATAGAAAAGCAGCGAATTCCAGAAGGTCGTAACTAAATTATGCCGTTAACGTTACGGCACTGTATGGCAGCTTGCATACCTTTCATATGACAGTCGTAGTATTGACGTCACACACGGCTTTAACCACATTTAAACAATTTCGAGATTTTCTTGAAAACGGATGAGAAATGACATCTGAAAACTACTTTATTACGTTCAGGTAACATAATTACCGAAATGGTTTTCGAATTAGGCATCATTACATAGTTTGAAATGTTGTCAATTAGGGCTAAAAACTTTTCGCTGCCAAGTTGTCTCCTAAGTTTCCTAGCCCGACTAATTAAGAGACTTCCAGTCCGTGAGTTAAGAACAATCTTCGTGTTCGTGTAAAAATTGCTTACGAGTATCTTGGCATAAAAGTACGTACTAAGAGTTTGAGACGAAGAGTTTGTGTTGTGAGTTGTGATGTTTAAAGCGAGGCACAAGAACAGCCTCAAAGACTGTTCTTAAAGCCCACGGTCTGGTTTACCAGAAAATATTTTTCTATTTCAACCTATCAGACTTGACAGCAACCTGTTGAACGCAATTTAAGAGTGCTCTTCAAAAAAGCTCTCGCTCAGAATTCGGTATTTTGACACGCGTAGTGCGTTTGTGTGTGTAAATACTACTACCACCCACACAAACGTACCTAACCCCCACATGCACAGCGAGATCGCACCAGCCGCGGGTGCCGTCCCTTTCTAGCTATATGTAAGTGCGATCGGGATAGAACTAACCGCGGAGCTTGCCGATGCAAATAGCTGTATAGCGCACCGTTTGAATTCACTCCGTGACCGATATTGATACTTGCACTAAAAAGTGGTAAGTAATACTTCGCTAACATGATGTTCTAGAACATCATGTTAGCGAAGTTAGATAACTTGAATAAAGTAAGTATTTGATTTTTGAGCACAAGTTTTCTATTTGTATTAAAATACTATGATATGACAAAGTATATTTAGTTTCGTTTTTTTAGTATAAAATAAACTAACGAGTTTTAAAGTTGTCAGTAATAAGAATAATAATTTGTTTTACGGATATTAATAGTTTGCATGTTATCTGAGTCTTATTTATATATAGTAATGTAATGAAATTATACCAGTCGACCCACTACTAGGAAATTACTGGGTACTGACGTATTCATTTCTTGAAGATTTTTTTTTTTTGTTATGGACAGTAAAAAAAAACTGCCCTTCATAGAAATTGCTATGTCCGTTTCTTACCAAAGGAACTGAAAATTATAAATTATACAAACACAGCTTTTTATCTAGAATACAATTAATTAATGCGTGATTTTATTCAAAAGCCTAAAACCTCAGATGATAAAAAGGAATAGATATGAAACGGGGGGTTGGCGCGTGTCGGTGCGACATGGCCAAATGGGCATGTCACTGCCCACCGCATGTTAGTCGCAATTTGCCGTGAATCTGAAATGTTTTTCCACGTTTACTCAAAATGCCGAATTGTAGCGTGGTTACATGCAAAAATAGGAATGAAACTAAAACCTACATAAATGGTGGAGTCACGCACCACATGTGAGTATTAGTATTTTCACTTAAGTCAGTAAAAACTAATATTTTAATAAATAAACGCAACGCCGCATCATTTCTCGGGATCGAACTAACATATCGAACGAAAAAGCATATTTTTGTTCTATGCGTTGTACATTGAACGTTCAATACAGTAAACCACGGCGCAATGTATTAAACCACTATGGATATGGACGATGCTTGAATTTTTTTGTGGTACGGCCGCTGCTTGGCGTCTCAAACTAGAGCGGTGCCAAAGTGCAGTTACAATTTACGCGTAATCGATAAAATAGAAGTACGATATCATACTAGTTATTTTATTTCGACTACTTTCGCTGTTTTATTTTATTTAATTACTTGTTTTGTTTGGGTGCCTAACTTAAAGGTAACTAATAACATACTAATAAGATTAAAAGGCACAAAATGTTTACGGTACCTACTAATAAGATTTTCACTAAGTTGCAGTATGAACGGTAAATAGACATATTAAAATTGTATATACAAGTATATAATTTAGTTGCAAATGGCTTCAGAACAACTTAAAATGTGATATTATTACCAATAATTTATTTTAAATTAGTATTTTTTACTTTCATTTGAAATGTGATAATTGAAGAAGAAATCTCGGTTTCTTATTACAGTTTTCCAAAGAATCCAAGTAGGTACTAAAAAAATGGATAGATGCTACTGGCAGAGGTCCTAACTGGTTTCCTGTACAGAGAAGAGTTAATGTGTTCGTAACATTTTCAAGAAAAATGTTTCCAACCACTTAATAAGAGCCGTACACTTTTCGAATATTTGACACCTCGCTTGCTTGAAACCTAGGTGTAAAATGTATGGTAACACATCTCCGCACATCTTTGGTGGATACTCGCCCTTAGCCTTAAATCTCGTAATATGAGTAATGAACATATTATTTCGCGCCAAAATGCGATACGGATCGGCCTGGTACCTACAGGTCAAAAATATCGATGTGACCAGAGTTTTAAATGTATGTGAACACGAACTTATAAAAAGCCGTTTATGTTACTCTGTAGGTATTCGTCAATATTTTTTACTTTTGCGATTTATGGTAAGTTAACAACCCGTGTTATTTAAACTTGTAGCTAAAAGTTTAAATACCACCACATAAACTTACCATGTTGTTGAAGTTGTTACCTATCAATATCATAACATAATATTAATTTTAATATCAATGTCGATAAAACATAATTTTAACGTTTGTCGCCCCCCTAGTGTAGTGCGTTTAAGCCAATCACAGCCCTTGTTTGCATGTTGCCGTAGACTCACTGGCAACGCCCGAGTCTTTGTTTTTACTTAATCTTTTTATTTTTATTTTAGTTTTTATTTGTTTCTTTTTCTTTTACAATCTTACACAAATCGACTTTGCCCCAAACTAAGCAAAGCTTGTACTAAGGGTACTAGACGACGATAAACATACTTATATAGATAAATAAATACTTAAATACATAGAAAACATCCATGACTCAGGAACAAATATTTGTGGTCATCACACAAATAAATGCCCTTACCGGGATTCGAACCCGGGACCTCCAGCTTCGTAGGCAGAGTCACTACCAAGTTACTAACTAGGCTACAGGGGGCTCCTATACAACAAACGTGATTTTAGATATAGATATTTTGCCGTTTTTAGATATAGATAATGGTACGGAACCCTTCGTGCGCGAGTCCGACTCGCACTTGGCCGGTTTTTTTAACATTTATTTCGAAATAAAGAGTGATACTCGGAAATGTCGAAGGGAAGGTCAATCGTCGAATCCGACTCGGCTGGGCAGCATTCGGGAAGCTACGGCACATCTTTTCGTCCAATATTCCGCAGTGTCTCAAGACGAGAGTCTTTGACCGGTGTGTGTTGCCAGTGATGACAAATGGCACGGAAACGTGGTCGCTTACTATAGGCCTCATAAGAAGGCTCAAAGTCACTCAAAGGGCAATGGAGAGGGCTATGCTGGGAGTTTATCTGCGCGAT
Source organism: Epinotia brunnichana (assembly GCA_963854355.1). Lineage (NCBI taxonomy): Eukaryota > Metazoa > Arthropoda > Insecta > Lepidoptera > Tortricidae > Epinotia > Epinotia brunnichana. The sequence goes on from OY977949.1 coordinate 21,863,280, forward strand.
CGCATCAGAAATGAGCCTATCCGCAGCAGAACCAAGGGAACCGATATATCCCTCCGACTTGCTAAACTTAAGTGGCAGTGGGCGGGGCACATTGCACGTAGAACCGATGGCCGTTGGGGCGGAAAGGTTCTGGAGTGGCAACCACGTACCGGAAGGCGCAGCGTGGGTAGGCCCCCCGCAAGGTGGACTGATGACCTGGTAAAGGTCGCGGGAGTCCGCTGGATGCGGGTGGCGCAGGAACGGCCATTGTGGCACTCTTTGGGGGATGCCTATGTCCAGCAGTGGACGTCTTTCGGCTGATATGATGATGATGATGATGATGACTCGGAAATGTAATAAAACCACGTAAAAATCTCCCTTTCCAGTGTAAACCCCCGGTGTGTGTTATTATTATTATTATATATAAACGAAAATAATAACTAAATGCAAGGTAGGATCGTGCTGTACTTAACAAACGCCATATAAGCTTGTTTTTTAAAAAGTTTTTTATTCATCTTGTTATTTTCAATAACCCTGCATATTATGTCGCTGGTTCGTGGGTACTTGTACAGACAAATCACACAAACCCAAACAAGATAGGTCTATCTATTTTAGTTTAGGAGTTCCCATGACCAACTTCCATCATCAGATCCTGGAAATCATCCATCACCAAAGTGTTTACCAAGACAAAACAGATGAGCCCAAACTAGATGGGTTTATCTAGTTTAGTTTAGGAGTTCCATGACCACCTTCCAGCTCCATTATCAGACTCTGGAAATCATCCAGCACCAAAGTCTTGCCGTGCCATGACCAAATAAATGAGCCCAAATTCGATGGCTTTATCTTGTAGAGTTTAGGAGTTGCTATGGCCACCTTCCGACTCCATCATCAGACCAGCTCTATGATATTATGGCATTGTCACCGAAGATACGCAATTGTACCTAATTTGAAGATTTCGCCCAAACTAACATACATACATACATACTAACTAATCATAATGGCCGTTGGGGCGGGGAGGTTCTCGAGAGGCGACTACGTACCGGAAACTGCAGCGGACCCTCCACAAGGTGGACTGATAGTAACAATTAAATAAATTACATCTATCAAGTATCACGATCACTCGTACAATAATAATTGACTATAGAACGCGTAGTTTAGACAAAAGGATCCAACCCACAAGATATCACCATTGAAATGTATGACTTTTGTTTTAGGTAGAAGGTTCAATTTTAAATGTTACATATCCTATGGGTTTGAGCCTTTTCGCTACACTACGTCATATCTGATAGCTATGCAATTCATAACTTGTCTCGATTTGCCTCACGAATGTATCCCCAATATAGTTTGACCCCGAGGTTGGTAACAACTATGCCTAGTAGGAGATCAAAATAATATTATTTTATCTGAAAAGTGGCCGGTTAGCTTCGTGAATAGCCACAAATAAACAGAGTACACGTCTGTCTCGGAGGGCTATTCAGCCGGTACTGAGAGTTATTCCCGCGCGACGGTAAATTTATACTAGTTTTGAATAATTATTTATAAATATAAATTTTGACTAAAGTTATATTTTTTGGACTGGATCTTGTTGCAACAAGCATGAACTTTAATGTTGTGTAAGATTCAATACACAAATAATTCAACAATAATGAGAAAATCCTCGAGTTTTCAGTAAGATTTTGTTGACAAATATGGTGTAATTGAGAACAGTTTACATATATATACGTGCAGAATAAGGAAAATTCGAGGCGGCTAGGCGCAATGGCAACATATTACGCTAGTGAAAATAGAATAAAACAAGTAGGTTCTCATATAACATCATGGAGTATTAGGGGCTCAAACTTATGACTCTGCGCTCTCTTCAGAAAACTACTGTCGGTAATCGGGTATTTTCGGTTAAAATATTCAGTTCTTCGTAAATTGGAGGCGGCTAGGACCAATATGAGGAGTTTACCTATGCAAATAAGTAATCAGGATCTAGAAAAAGCTCTCCGTTTCTTAGAATTACAACGTCAAAAATCCGTCATTCTCGCTTATTCCTGACCAAAAAACGAGCGCCCTCTTAAGCCGGACGTCAAACCTGGCTTACTGGACGTCGGATGCCGCCATTTTTGTCCGTTTTGATAAAGCGCTGTCACTGCGAATGAACAGTTGACATTTTACGCTGCCACAGTGCGCTGCAGTGGTTTGCTATGGCCTACGGCAGATTAGAAGTGAATCCTGACATTTGCAATTTCAGTGAATTTTTACAAGGTTTTTTTGACTACGGTAGTGGTTCAGGCATGCGGCTGTCAAACGGCGGTCGTGCGTTCTGTTCGAATCCCGGCTCGTCCCAATGAGTTTTTCGGAACTTATCTACGAAATATCATTTTATATTTGCTGACTGAAGGTGGCCATAGTAAAATACACAAGATAAACCGGTCACTTATTGGAACTCTCGCAATACTACAAACTAACTAACTTCACTTTTTATTATGTTTTAATAATATATGTATATAATAATAACTGTTTGGCTACAGAAATACTTTCCAGATCAATCAGGACAAAAATATCAAATCAATGATTCGTGTTTATCTGTTTTTAGTTTTAACACACACGTGATAATATTAGTTGCTGACTTAAGGAAATATTAATAACGAATGTTGAAAATATATTACATCGAATGAAAATCCTAGTTTACCCAAAAGCAACTTGCTTTTCCAGAAGTAACTAAGAGTACTCTATCTTGTTTAGTTAATTCGGACATTTCATACCAAATGCAAATTACAGTCAGAATTGCAAATTAGGAGGCCACATTTTACATACATATTTACATATTAACGGTAGTTTTCAGTGGAATAATTGGTATCAGATAACAACATAGGTACCTACCTCTATTATTTTGTCTGCGAAGGGAATTGAAAATTCAAATGTTTTCATTTGACGCATGAATAGGCATTATGTTTCGATTTAGTTAAGGGTATACCTAATACCTATATAATATTCGTGAGAAGTAAAGGCCTATCTCGTTTTTTAAATGCGTTTGTTTCGATACACACGTGATTCGATAAAACGCCCTAAAACTATGTTACCTGATAAATGTTTTGAAAAAAAAACCAGTGTTATTTCATTGAGGCGTGGTGCAATAATTAACATTTATAAAATGCATTGCAAAATAGGTAATTCCCAACTCGTGTCGATCAAAAACACTCCCGGTCGTGTTTTTGGCCAACGCCCTAAAACTATGTTACCTGATAAATGTTTTGAAAAAAAACCAGTGTTATTTCATTGAGGCGTGGTGCAATAATTAACAGTTATAAAATGCATTGCAAAATAGGTAATTCCCAACTCGTGTCGATCAAAAACACTCCTTAACGGTCGTGTTTTTGGTCATCGCCACTCGTTGGGAATAACCTACTTTCAGCACTTGTATCATGGAAGGAAATAAAAAAATATAAATAAAAGGTGAAATTTTAATTGTCACGAAATCTCATTATCGCGCAGTGTGTGGGAATTGTGGCCTGAAATCCATTCCGGCACGGGCTGGCTGCCGGCATAGACCTTCCCGGCGTGTTTATGTTGAACCATATAAAGGGGCTCTTTCAGAGCAAGTGCAGTGTAAAGAGTATTTGTATTGTATTGTGTAATTTTGAACCCAGATAATCGGCCATAATAAAACCAAAAATTGCTTTTCAACACATTTGCTGGTAACGTGCCTCTTATTATGCCGCTTTTAGACTCATAATCCTGGGTATTAAACACGCGTGTTTAATAACATTACGACACTCGTGTAGTTATGTTTATATCCCGATTAAGACACGTTGGCACCTTGCAGCAAGGTGTATGTATGGACTCGGCGCATTCTTAAATTGACCGGGTTATACAGGTTTGTTTTATATGGATTCATACTCGACTAAACAAATTAAATCCTTCTTGTGAATGATTATTTCTTCTTGGATATGGTATAGAAACGTTTCATTTAGTAAAACTTTTGATAACATTTTACATGAATTTATATTGAATAAGAAAATATTTATTTTATTTTGTATTGGCTGTTTAGCGATTTCATCTAAGCCTCGCTGCGGGCGCACTACGCGAACTTCAAGAAAAAAAAAATAAGCATGATAGCTAACAAGCTATCTAGCTAGAGACAATCTTGTCCTCTTATGTGGCAAATGGGTCAGAGGACTAAATCTCTTTTGTGTATTAATTATAAAGCTACTAACATTAGATTAAGTAAATACTAATAATTTGTGGACCAAATGTTGTCTTTAAAACTGAAATAATAATAATAATACATGACATTAAACTTCGTCTCCAAAGGCTCTACGTGTTGGATCTATATCCCCACGCACGCCTTCCAAATGACCGGGGTTCGCCCCGTGAATTAAAAATGGAGATACATAATAATATTAATAATTGTTTTTAATGTCGCTATTAATAGGGGCCCATCTAGCAGTTGGCGAGTCACCGTCTGCCAGAGATAAAAAATGAGACAGTTTATTAGGCAGGCGTCCGACGTTTCACCCAATAGCCCAGCCACTAGTCCATCATTTTCACCCAATAACCCGTTTTCTTTAGATTCCATCAACCAGCAATAGTCCCTATACACCCCAGCGGGTGCTGCCTCTGTGTGCGTCCCATGACACGGGCAGGGACAGCATCCGCTCGATGTACTCCTTGCATTTCATTAAATTGTCAAAAGGGCCTCTACGTGTTGGCTCAGTTGGTACTTTGTAGGTACCTAGCCCCACGCACGCCTCCCAAAGGTCCGGGACATCATTGTCCCGTGAGCGGGAAAGACATACATAATAATAATTATAAGTAATTTCACAAATATTTGTAAACATTGATGAGATGCGTGTTTGTTTATTATTAAAAATGTTGACTCGTGGTGAATAGAAAAGTGATAAATAGGATTGACGCCACTGTACATTCTTGGAGATGTACAAATGTATGTGAGTAAAAACCTGTTGTCATCAATAACTAGAGGAAACAACTGTAACATTTTAATTTTATGAAAAGGATATTTTCCTCGCAAATGTGTTGAAAAACGTCGTATGACACGCGTGAGCTTTGATAATTACATCCTCGGCTCTCTTATCACGCTCACCTGCGGTTCGCGTGACAATTCCGCCTCTGATGTAATGATCAACATAGCACACTTGTATCACAATGTACTATTGTAGGCTCATGTGATGTTGCGTTTCTTGTGATAAGTAAGGTTGCCAGAGTTCCCGAGCGAGGGTGTGCTGTGTTGACCACCTGCATTTGTTTGTAACATTCGGCGCAACAAATTTTAATAAAACGTCGGTAACATCCTTGTGGCTCCTCTAGAGCCACAACCGGCCATAAACTACGATTTTTTTTATACAATGACGGTGGCAAACAAGCATACGGCCTGCCTGATGTTAAGCTAGTATACCCGTAACCTATGGACACTTGTGACTCCAGAAGAATCAGAAGCGCGTTGCCGACCCTTTATTCACTTGAGGATTCGCTGTGTTGGCAGATAGAGACATGCAGGTCCCTCACTCCCAACACAGCGCACCCTAGGGAGCTCTGGCGACCTTACTCGCCACCAGGAACACAACACCACATAATTCATAGCATGCAATAATATAGCAACACTACAAAGCAGTGGTGCTATTATGGCTGCGGTCTTCTGTAAGGTGGAGGTACTTCCTCAGTTGGGCTGCTCCCACATACTAGCGAGATGACATTCCGCTGTGCCCTACCTATAATAAGTACGATGTCTGCTTACCGTCAGATAGGCCGTATCAGTGTCTGCTACCGTTATACTAAAAAAATCGGCCGATTGTGAGTCGGACTCGCGCACGAAGGGTTCCGTACCATCTATCTATATATCTATACATATAATAAAGCTGAAGAGGGTCGAAAGTCTGTACATGGAAGATATTCGAAAAAAAATTGGCTAGGGATACTTAAGATCGATAACAGAACACGTTCCAACAGTTTTTAGAATTTTTGTCTGTTTATCCGTTTATCTGTTTGTCTGTTTATCTGTTTATCTGTTTGTCTGTTTATCTGTTTATCTGTTTGTCTGTTTATGTGACCGTGCATCACGTGAAAACGGCTGAACCGATGGATGAAATTTGGTATATAATTAGTTTGAGTCCCGGGTAAGGTCAAAAGATAGGTTTTATTCCGGAAATCTTCCCTTTAAGGTGTAAAATGGAGGGGTGAAAATTTGGATGTAACCCATTTTGATAAAATTTAGTTTAGAGGTAGTTTAAGTTCTGGGGAAGGACATTGGACAGTTTTTATTCCGGAAATCTTCCTCTAAGGGGGTAAAATGGGGGTTGAAATTTTGGATGGACTCCGTTTAGACCAAATTTGGTAAAGATATAGTTTGAGTCCCGGAGAATGACAATGGATAGTTTGAATCCCGAAAATTATCCCCCAAGGGGATGAAATAGGGATGAAAATGTAAAAAAAAACCATTTAGTTAAAATTTGGTAAAGAGATAGGAGGAGTCCCAGGGAAGGACAATGCTGAGTTTTTATCCTGAAAAATCATCTCCTGAGGGGGTGAAATGAGGGGTGAAAATTTGGATAGAACCGATTTAGATGAAATTTGGTATGGAGATAGTTAAGAGTCCTGGGGAAGGACTTAACATAATTTTTAGTCCAGAAATCATCTCCTAAGGGGGTGAAATGGGGTATGAACATTTGGATGGAACCCATTTACGGTATAGCGAGTTAAGGTCTTGGGGAAGGACATGGGATAATTTACTCCCGAAAATCATCCCTTAAGGGGGTGTATGTGCTAAGAGTTCTGGGGCATGAGTGACGGGTGTGTCATGGTTATATTTATAACCACAGGTGGTACAGGCGAGCGTCATCGTGTGGGCACGCGAGCACCTTCGTGTCGCGTGTCGTATCAGAAAGCGAAGCAGATATCCGTGGACTGCATTGGATGAAAGGTAGGATTCAGATTATCCCTCCTATGTTCATATATAAACCTTTCGCGGCGCCCTCTAATTTTGTGCAGTCTGAACGATAGTTGGAGTCCCGGAGTATGACAACGGATAGTTTTAATCCCGAAAATCATCCTCTCAGGGATGAAATAGGGGGAGAAAATTTTAACAAAACCTATTTAGATGAAATTTGGTAAAGAGATAGAAGGAGTCCTAGAGAAGGACAATGCATAGTTTTTATCCCGAAAAAAAATTCCTGAGGTGGTGAAATGAAGGTTGAAGATTTCGATAGAACCCATTTAGATGAAATTTGGTATAGAGAGAGGTTTCAGTCCAAGGAAAGAACATAGAATAATTTTTATTCCGTAACACATGAAAGGAGGAAATCATCCCCTAAGGGGTGAGAAATGGTGGATGAAAATTAGGATTGAACCCATTTACGGTATAGCGATAGTTAAGGAAGGACATAGGATAGTTTTATTCCGAAAATCATCCCCTTAGGGGTGTAATTGGGGGTGGAAATTTGTTTGTGACACATTTTGATTAAATTTGGTTGAAAGATAGTTTGAGTCCTGGAAAAGGACATATGATATTTTATATTCCGCAAATCATCCCCTAAGGGGGTGAAATGGGGGTGAAAATTTGGATGTAGCCAATTTAGATGAAATTTGGTATATAGATAGTTTGAGTCCTGGAGAATGACAACGGATAGTTTTTATCCCGAAAATCATCCTCTAAGGAGGGAAATAGGGGGTGAAAAATTAGATGGAACCCATTTACGGTATAGCGGTAGTTGGAAGTCCCGGGGAATAAGAACATTACATAGGTAAATATATGTATGTGACGTTCCAAGGGTAAAGGTACCTTATGGCGGTAGTTTCGAAGATGTTTTCTAAAACGGGGTAAAAAAAACGTTTTATTATGGCTATTTTGAAAACTATTAGATGTGACATTTTGTTGACGTATTTTTAATTTTAATACAAAATATTTAAATTACAAGTCAGTTAATTTAGTCTTACGGTTTAGTAGAAAAGGTCCTTACGGCCGTGTGATATGAAAATATGCAAAATAATACTGAAAAAAACCTACATGCATCTATTATGGTGAGGCGGGTCATTTTGTAAAAAAAGGCGTTCGGAGTAAGCTAATCTATAAAATCATGCAACTCAGCCATTATGACGCCTTCCTTCATACAATCCATACTAATATTACAAATGCGAAAGTAACTCTGTCTGTCTGTAACCTTTTCATGCTTAAACCGCTGAACCGATTGAGATGAAATTTGGTATAAAGATACTTTGAATTCCGAGGCCTTCCCAAAGAGTCCTTACTAAAGATAGTTTTTATCTGAAAATTCATCACCTAAAGGGGTGAAAAGGGGGGAGAAAGTTACGATATTAACGAGTTCCGCGCGGACGAAGTCGCGGGCAAAAGCTAGTTATCTATAAAAACGACAAAAAGATCTTGTTGTATGTGGGAGCCCTCTCAAATATTTATTTTATTATGTTTCTTATTTTTAGTATATGCTGTTATAGCGGCAACATAACTACTTAAATACATCGTCTGTGAAAATGTCAACTGCCTAACTCTCAAGGTTCATGAGATATAGTCTGGTGACAGACGGATAGATGGACGGACAGCAGAGTCTTAGTAATAGGGTCCCATTTTACCCTTTGGGTACGGAACCCTAAAAACGATGTAGGTATTGTAGAAGTCGTCTATGCAACACTTTTCTCATTTGAAATCAAGCGGTCTGGATAAATACATAAAGATTCGAAGACGTCAAGCAGTCGCCTCCAGGTTTAGGGCCCGGGCCACTCTACTCGCATAATAATACCTCTTGTTAAGCTAAGTGAATAAACGTGTTAAAAGCATGTCGTGTAATGACAAAAGTAATGACTTAACTTCTGAGCACCTACCCTACCGTACTTACTATTAAAATCACCTCTAAACGGCGGCCTGTCTAGATTCGTTGTAATGGAAATAATATCACATCAATATAGTTCAAATGAGTCAGCACTTGTGTTGACCTCACTCAGACCAAGTTCGCGTCACCAGCAGCTACTAAGTTTCAGATGTTTGGCAGCTACTAAAGTGCTGTCAACTTCTGGAAGATGCCAATAACATATATTATATATTATCGGCTCCAGGGAATAAGTGCACAATTGAAATATCCCTACTTAACAAGAGTGGCAATAACAACAACTGAATGTAACTGTTGTAGTAATAATTTTGTATGCATTATTTTACTGGCTAAGTGTTAAGCTTATTATGTAATATAAAGCTAAAATAAGGATACCTACTCTAAATAAATTATTTTTTCTCCGTCATGACTTTAACACATTCACGGCCACGCTAATCTCGTAGCGCTACGCCGTAGTCCGTAGCAGGTTAAACCTCGTATGTAGCGAAAAGCGCTCGTAGCGCTCTGACGCATATGTGTCGTCATGGGCCCTGAATGGGTTAATAGGCAAGTGTTTAGTCAACTTGTGCCAGTAAATAATCGTGTCTCAACTTGAGACCACTTGTGCCTTGAAGAAAGATCGGCTAATAGTAACAAGAGGACTTAGGATAATCAAAGAAACTATGTTATGATGCAGCTACACGCCGATTTGAATATGGCAATAAAGATAATTGGCATAACCGCCCCCACTTTGCCCCGCTTTGCCAAAGTGGGGCAAAGTGGGAAAGCAGAAGGGGCATTGTGGGGTACAGTTTGTGCCAGAAAAGATGTTGCCCTAAGGTGCGCTGATAGATTTGAGCAATCATTTTTAAATTTGTCGATCTGAACAACACACAGAGCCAAACATCGCTTCGAACATTTTCACGATCATGCTAGCGAACGCTCTAGTAAACGGCATGCGGGAGGTGTGAGCGGAGAGGGAAGGCGGTGGAACAAAAACAAAATTGCTCGGCTCGTTAAACCGATTTGAACTGAGCTCACGACTAGCCATTGTTATGATCTTACGAATAGAAATTGTTTGCGAACGCGTGCCAAGTTTTGCAGAAAAAATTGGTTGTCTATTTAAAAAGTCGGTTAACGGATGATAATTTTACGTGATAACGTCATAAAGCCGGACGCTCGGCTCAGGCGGAACGCGACAATGAGTCATACCTTTTCGTGCGTGCTGCCGTTATAAGACGTTATCACGTCAAAACTGTTTTCGCCACGTAAAGTATTCATTGAATAATGATTTCTATCTTCTTTTAAAATAAATTCCAAATACCATAGCGACAAGATAAAATAACTCTATCGTCTTATTCAATAGATTCAAAATGGACTAAAAGATAAAAAAAAACCCGCTCCCACCGAGCCAGGTATAAGGCGCTGTGTTTGTGTGGGTATTTTATCTTGTCGCTATGGTATTTGGAATTTATTTTAAAAGAAGATAGAAATCATTATTCAATGAAAACTTTACGTGGCGAAAACAGTTTTGACGTGATAACGTCTATTATTACGTCTATTATAACGTCTATTATACACAGCGCTTTATACCTGGCTCGCTGGGAGCGGGTTTTTTTATCTTTTAGTTAATTTCGAATCTATTGAATAAGACGATAGAGTTCAATATACAATGAACATTTTATGTGGCGTTAACCTTTTTCTTGCAAAAAATGGCACGCGTCCGACCACACAGTCATATTGTTAGACTTGAATGGTATTGTTCTGAAGATAAGAAAATCAGTCCAGTTCAGAAAATCTCAACTATACCTGTAATATAACAGTCGCTATAATGCTCATTACAAAGTCAATGTAAACTGCAACTACCAAATAATTGTTGTTGTAAGATTATAATTCAAAGTTTAATGAAGCCATTGAAGAATTGAGATCACAAAACAAGCAAATAATCAAAACCAATGCTAACATAGAGAAAATTTTGGAGCACACCACCTTGCTTTATGATAATTTGGAAAAGAAAGTTGACCAAATATCTATAGAGCACAATGAAGCGATTCTGAAAATAGAACAACTTGAGAACCAAATGGAGGACATGCAGAGGGCACAGCGTATTTCAACACTAGAGATTAGAAACATTGGTGAAACGGAAGATGGGAATCTAACCAATATTACTTCAAAGATTCACAACGCTCTACAGATACCATTCGCGCCTGATTATATAAAAAATATAAAACAAATCAGAAATGGAAATAATAAATTAATTGTTGTTGAATATCAGACCACACATCATAGTAAGTCAGTGCTGCAAGCATTAAAGGCATACAATATCATGCACAAGGAGGATAAGTTTAACACGCTGAACCTTGAAATAGCAGGGGAAAAGAAACTGGTCTACATCTCAGAATCCTTATCACCTGTAGCCCGTAAACTGTACTACTTCGCACGTGACCTGCGCAAAAACTATGATTACAAGTATTGCTGGACAGGGCAAGGCAAAGTGTTTGTCAAGAAAACTGATAGCTCGGCAACTATTTGGATCAAGACAGTCAAACAAATTGAAGATTTGAAAGGAATTAAAAGGAATCAGTGACTATTTTTAGACTCACTTTGTAAGTTGTTGTTTATTATTATAAGAACATTAATTAACAGTGCACACGATACAATAAACTCACACTTAAGCACTTCACACATTCTCTACTCATTTAATTATCTAATTAAAACACACACTACACTCATAATACAACTATGTTACACCAATTACTCGTTCAATCCTGACCTATGCGGTTACGGATTCAATTGCCACTGGGATGTCTATATTCTAACTATTAAAACTAAATGTTTAGATAATGGATGACATTCAAGATTTGCTGACCGATATTGATCATAGTGTCAGCACTGGCAACTCTGTGGCAATCAGCAATCCTGAGGATTGTAGAAGTATTTTCACTAACTTAAATCCGCAAACTAAAATATTAACTCAGAACATCAGAAGTATTAACCACAATTTCAATGACTTGCAAGTTTTGATCACTAGATTTGATGTGGATTTTGACATTATTATACTAACTGAATGCTGGCTTCACGAGGATGTATCTATACCGACATTACCTGGATATAATTCTGTATACACAACACGTTACATCAACCAAAATGACGGTATAGTTATATTCTGCAAGGATGGTCTTCATATAAAAACTATCGAACCATTAGAATGTCAGGAGTCAAATTGCCTTGTATCAACGATCGGTAAGGAATATGCGTTTGTTTCAATATACAGGCCGCCTTCGTTTAGAAATACAGACAACTTTATTACATCATTAGATGCAGTTTTATCTAATCTGAAACAGTATACAAACATTATTATGCTAGGTGATGTGAATATAAACATAAAAAATGATGCCTTGGATACCAGATCGTCAGACTATCTTGACATGTTAGCTTCTCATGGACTTCTACCATCACATACACTTCCTACCAGGGGCAACAATTGCCTTGATCATTGCATGATAAAGACCATTCTCCCTAATATCACAATAGTATGTGATACATCCACTACGGATCATTCTCCAGTAATTGTATCTTTTACAAAGATTCCCAAACATAAGGCAAGCCAATCACGTACGTACAGAAAAACTGACTATCATGCAGTGATCTCCGAACTAAAACAGATGGACTGGATCAGTATTTTGGCGGCATTAGATGCCAATTATATAACAAATCTATTCATACATCTAGTCGTCAAATCTATGGAAAAGCACACACGTTATATAAAAAGGTCACGTAGAAAACAAAATATCAAGCCATGGATCACCCCCGGTCTAATTAGATGTATGAGAAACCGAGATAATCTACACCAAAAGCTAAGAAAAGACACTAGTAATGTAATACTCACCATTACATACAAAAGATATCGCAATACATGTAATAATATCCTTAAAAAACTCAAACGAGCTTATCATGCGTCCCAAATAAACGAACACAGAAATAATCTCAGAAAACAATGGGCTCTGATTAAAAACGTATGCAATCTTAAGTCCAATACGGATACCCAAAATGATGTGATTACAATAAAATCGTCTCCACAAGAATCTGCAAATTATGCCAATGAGTACTTTACAGGTGTTGGAAGTGACTTGGCTAGCGAGATCATAAATAAATCTAACTCATCAGGAAATCACATTATCAAAAACAATGCACCAATCGCAACACCTGTGCACTCTATGATATTACTAGAAACTGATGAGCTAGAAGTCAAACATACTATACATAAACTAAAAAATAGCTATACTACTAGTTGGGATGGTATATCTTCAGCCTTTTTGAAACTAGCTGCTGATACACTAGCATTGCCCATATCTATCATATGTAACACGAGCTTCCAAACTGGAGTATTTCCTGATGCACTTAAAAGAGCAGTCATAATTCCTATTTTTAAAGCTGGAGACAGAGACTGTATCTCAAATTACAGACCAATATCCTTATTACCGAACATAGCCAAAGTATTTGAAAAAATTATTAACAAAAGATTAAAGGTATACCTTGAAAAATACAATCTTATAAGCAGTAATCAATATGGCTTTAGAGAACGTAAATGTACGGAAGATGCAGTTCTACATGTAACTAATTATATTGTTGATAAATTGGATCGGAATAAAAAAGTACTGGGTATTTTCCTGGACCTTAAAAAAGCGTTCGATACAGTCTCTGTCCCTATACTAATTACCAAGATGGAAAGCATAGGTATACGTGGCCTACCGTTACAACTTTTCACTAGCTACTTAAATAAAAGGAAACAATCAGTAAGAGTTGGCGATTTGTATAGTACGGAGAGTGAAGTTGAGTATGGTGTGCCTCAGGGTAGTGTCTTAGGGCCTACCCTGTTTCTTATTTATATTGATGATCTGTGTCGCATAACTAACTCACACGCCGATATTATAGCTTTTGCTGATGACACTGTTTTATTGTCTTACGGGGATTCATGGGAGGAGGTCGCTAATCAAGCACAAACTGAATTTAATCACATAAATGCGTGGCTTTCCAGCAATCTCCTTACGCTAAATTTGGCAAAAACTAAATTTATGGCATTTTGCTTGAGGAATACCCCACAGACACTGCATAGAAACATATCAATTAAATTGCATAACTGCCAGAGTGATAATGTATGCACGTGTCCATATATAGCCGAAACTGCTTCTATTAGGTACCTAGGTGTCCTACTTGATAAAAATCTCTGTTGGCGCGAACACATTTTAAATCTAACGTCAAAAGTAAGAAAATTGATATATGTCTTCAAAAAACTCAGACACGTATGCGACAAAAAACTGTTATTATCAATGTACTATGCACTATGTCAGTCGGTAACTTCCTATTGTATCACAGCCTGGGGAGGTGCCTCTAAAACATTGATGATTACACTAGAGAGAGCTCAAAGGTCGGTACTTAAGGTTATGACATTCAATAAATTTAGATTTCCTACACACTTACTTTACCGTGAAACCATGGTACTCACGGTTAGGCAACTATTTATTAAGTTATCTCCACTTATAATAAATCTCTAAATTAAAAAAAGAATCAGCCAGTTTGAAACTAAGCTTTGCGCGGTTCGAATGTTCTCAGCATCCCATGAACGGAAAAATATGAAACATTTTATATAGGTACATTATTATTCTAGCTGCAACTTAGGATAGTTTTTATCCGACTGCGACAGTTAATTAATTTTCCGAAATATACGACTTCATTTAATTTTTCATTTATTTTTATTGAAATCAAACGCTGCTCCAACTGTCAGCTATAAGAACCGTCAAATTTTCGTCAAAATGGCGGAATTGCTTTGCCTTTCACTTATTAATAATTTAAATCCCGTCTACGATAGACCTTTACGAGACAAATGCTAAAATATAAACCATAAAAAAATATTCGATTCTGATATGAGAACTTATATGCGCAAATGTCGTTTTATGTCGTAATTTCAATAAATAAAATCAACAAATTTGAACAATATAATTAACACGAATTTGTTTTTTTACGAATGACAATGGCACGCGCTCGGCGCATTCAGCCAAAGTACCTGCGGCGCTACCACGAAAACCGATACTCAATGTTCATATATTTGCATCCCTGTCACTCGAGTATGGTTAGTGCGATAGAGATAGAGATACCCGAATATTTTCGAATTCCGAAGTTCGTGGTTATAGCTCAGGAATCGAAAATATGGTAAATAATCATAATGTATTTTCTCGAAAAAGAATTTAAAGTAAATATAGTCAAATGGAGAAAAAAACAAAGCAAGAGGTTATATAGGTAATGATTAAGTTATAAGAGTCCAAAGTTTTAAGAGGGGGTATGTTCTGTCCCTTTTCCGCAAAACGCACCTTCATATGAAACGATTGTTTTTTTACTATGACGCTCGAGTATATTGACGTCACAGTCCCTCATCGTTTTCTCACTCTAACAAGCGACATTAAAACGGATGTAGCTTCATAATTTTTTGAGATATTTGAATGGTAGTTTCATTATCTTCTATCTATTTATACATAATATAATATAATATAATAAAGCTGAAGAGGGTCGAAAGTCTGTACATGGAAGATATTCGAAAAAAAATTGGCTAGGGATACTTAGAATCGATAACAGAACACGTTCCAACAGTTTTTAGAATTTTTGTCTGTTTGTCTGTTTGTCTGTTTATCTGTTTATCTGTTTGTCTGTTTATGTGACCGCGCATCACGTGAAAACGGCTGAACCGATTAAGATGAAATTTGGCATAGAGATAGTTTGTGTCCTGGGGAAGGACTTAGGGTAGTTTTTATCCTGATAATCAACCCCTAAGGGGATGAAATGGGGGGTGGAAATTTGTATGGAGCTACTTAAACCGCTGCACCGATTTAGATGAAATTTGGTATATGATTAGTTTGAGTCCCGGAAAAGGTTAAATAATAGGTTTCATCCCGAAAATCTTCCCTTTAGGGGGTAAAATGGGGGGGTGAAAAATTGGATGTAACCCATTTTGATGAAATTTGGTTAAGAGGTAGTTTAAGTTCTGGGGAAGGACATTGGATAGTTTTTATTCCGGAAATCTTTCCCTGAGGGGGTGAAATGGGGGGTGAAATTTTGGATGGACTCCGTTTAGATCAAATTTGGTATAAATATAGTTTGAGTCCCGGAAGATGACAATGGATAGTTTGAATCCCGAAAATCGTCCCCCAAGGGGATGAAATAGGGATGAAAATGTGGATAAATCCCATTTAGTTCAAATTTGGTATAGAGATAGAAGGAGTCCCAGGGAAGGACAATGCATAGTTTTTATCCTAAATCATCTCCTGAGGGGGTGAAATGAGGGGTGAAAATTTGGATAGAACCGATTTAGATGAAATTTGGTATGGAGATAGTTCAGAGTCCTGGGGAAGGACTTAACATAATTTAAGTCCAGAAATCATCTCCTTAGGGGGTGAAATGGGGTATGAAAATTTGGATGGAACCCATTTACGGTATAGCGAGTTGGAGTCTTGGGGAAGGACATAGGATAGTTTACTCCTGAAAATCATCCCATAAGGGTGTGTAATTGGGGGTGAAAATTTGTTTGTGACCCATTTTAATGAAATTTGGTTGAAAGATAGTTTGAGTCCCGGAATATGACAACGGATAGTTTAATCCCAAAAATCATCCTCTCAGGGATAAAATAGGGGGTGAAAATTTGGATAAAACCCATTTAGATGAAATTTGGTAAATAGATAGAAGGAGTCCTAGGGAAGGACAATGCATAGTTTTTATCCTGAAAAATCATTTCCTGAGGTGGTGAAATGAGGGTTGAAGATTTGGATAGAACCCATTCAGATGACATTTGGTATAGAGAGAGGTAGAGTCCTAGGAAAGAACATAGATTTTTTTTTATTCCGGAACACATAAAAGGAGGAAATCATCCCCTAAGGGGGTGAGAAATGGTGGGTGAACATTTAGATTGAACCCATTTACGGTATAGCGATAGATAAGGAAGGACATAGGATAGTTTTATCCCGAAAATCATCCCCTAAGGGGGTGTAATTGGAGGTGGAAATTTGTTTGTGACACATTTTGATAAAATTTGGTTTAACGATAGTTTGAGTCCTGGAAAAGGACATATAATAGTTTTTATTCCAGAAATCATCCCCTAAGGGGGTCAATTGGGGGTGAAAATTTGGATGGAACCCATTTACGGTATAGCGGTAGTTGGGAGTCCTGGGGAATAGGAACATTAACATTACATAAGTAAATTGACGTTCCAAGGGTAAAGGTACCTTATGGCGGCCTTAGTTTTGAAGATGTTTTCTAAAACGGGGTAAAAAAGACGTTTGATTATGGCTATTTTGAAAACTATTAGATGTAACATATAAAATGTTTAAATTACAAGTCAGTTAATTTAATCCTACGGTTTAGTAGAAAAGGTCCTCACGGCCGTGTGATATGAAAATATGCAAAATAATACTGAAAAAAGCCTACATGCATCGATACCCTTTCCTTCATACAATCCATACTAATATTACAAATGCGAAAGTAACTCTGTCTGTCTGTTACCTTTTCATGCTTAAACCGCTGAACCGATTGAGATGAAATTTGGTATAGAGATACTTTGAATTCCGGGGCCTTCCCAAAGAATCCTTACTAAAGATAGTTTTTATCTGGAAATTCATCACCTAAGGGGGTGAAAAGGGGGGAGAAAGTTACGATATAAACGAGTTCCGCGCGGACGAAGTCGCGGGCAAAAGCTAGTACATAATAAATGCCTATGTCCTGACTGAATTATTCACTCAATCACTCACTCACTCACTCATCAACGCACAGCCGAAACTACTAATCTTAGAGAGTTGATTTTTGCACAGTATGTTGCTTTTATAACGTGGGCTAGGGATAAAAAGGGATTTTTGAAAATTCTACCCTAATTATATAAGGGGTAAAATGGGGGTGCAAAGTTTGTATGGGAGAACCTTTTTTTTTTGAGCTATAGACTTAAACTTTGTAGAAAAATTAGTTATTAGAATACAAATGAAACACTTTCAGCGTTTTGGAAAATTCCACCCCTACGGGGGTAAAATAGGGGTGCAAGGTTTGTATGGGGGAAACATTTTTTTTTTAAATAGAGACTTAAAACTTTGTAGAAAGATCAGTCATTAGAATACAAATAAAGAACTTTCAGGGTTTTAGAAAATTCTACCCCTAAAGGGGTAAAATAGAGTGCAAAGTTTGTATGGGAAAAACGACTTTTTTTAAATAGAGACTTAAAACTTTGTAGAGAAATTATTCATTAGAATACAAATAAAGTACCTAGATTCAGTATTTTAAAAAAATCTACCCCTAAGGGGGT
This sequence comes from Epinotia brunnichana, assembly GCA_963854355.1. Lineage (NCBI taxonomy): Eukaryota > Metazoa > Arthropoda > Insecta > Lepidoptera > Tortricidae > Epinotia > Epinotia brunnichana. The sequence continues at coordinate 21,881,412 of OY977949.1, forward strand.
AAAATAGGAGTGCAAATTTTGTATGGGGGAAACAATATTTTTTTTAAATAGAGACTTAAAACTTTGTAGAAAGATTAGTCATCAGAATACAAATTAAGTACTTTCAGCGTTTTAGAAAATTCTACCCCTAAAAATAGGGGGCTAAAATAGGGGTGCAAAGTTTGTATGTGGGAAACTATTTTTTTTAGCTAGAGTCCTAAAACTTTGTAGAAAGATTATTTAAATACAAAGAAAGTACTTTCAGCGTTTTGGAAAATTTCACCCCTAAGGGGGTAAAATAGGGTGCAAAGTTTGTATGGGAAAAACATATTTTTTTTAATAGAGACTTAAAATTTTGACGAAAAATTACTTATTAGAACATGAAAAACACTACATTCGGCGTTTTACAAAAATCATTCCCTAAGGGGGTTAAAAAGTGTGCAAGGTTTGTATGGGGAACACTTTTTCTGAGCTAGACACTTAAAACTTTGTAGAAAGATTACTTATAAAAATACAAAAAAAAAGACTTTCAGCGTTTTGAAAAAATCTATCCCTAAGGGGGATAAAAAGGGGTGCAAAGTTTTTATCAGGGAAAGTTTATGTTTTTGAGTTAGAGACTTGAAACTTTGTAGAAAGATTACTTATTAAAATACAAAAAAAAGAACACAAATCGTTTTAGAAAATTCCACCCCTAATAGGGTTAAAAAGGAGAGCAAGCTTTGCATGGGCAACACTTTTTTTTGAGTTAGACTTAAAACTTTGCAAAAAGATTACTTATTAGAATACTAAAAAAGAACTTTCAGCGTTTTAGAAAACTCCATCCCTAAGGGGATCCTTAAAATCCTTAAGAAGGGTAGCCAGTGTTGTGTGGGAAAAACTTTTTTTTTTACTAGACTTAAAACTATTCAAAATGTTACTTATTAAAATTAATAATAAAGTACTTTCAGAGTTTTAGAAAATTCCACCCCTAAGGGGGTTAAGAAAGCTTTGTATGGGCAACACTTTTTTTGAGCTAGAGACTTAAAAGTTTACGAAAAAAGTTCTTTCAGCGATTAGAAAAATTCAACCTCTAAGGGGGTTTAAAAGGGGGTTCAAATTTTAAATGGCGAGCAATAAAATTTTAAAGTGTGAGTAAGAGATTTTTAACTTCGGTCTTATTCTGTACGTTAAAAGACTACAAAACTGATTTCATAGTTTTTCCAAATTCATCCCCTAAGAGTGTTAAAATTGGTTCAAAGTTTGAGTATTTCAAGGCATTTTTAAAGTATGAGATTTTTAACTTTGGTTTTAGACTGTTTGTTCACAAACTAGAAAATGAACATCAACTTTTTTTTTTAATTATCCTCTAAAAGAGGGTTCAAATTTTGTATTGAGAGAGATCATTTTCTAAGACGATAAAAAGTTCTACGCGGACGAAGTCGCGGGCAACAGCTAGTTATTACTAAGACAACACAAATGCATTCCTAATTACCCTGCGACCAAGAGAAGAAATGATCTGGTATATTATATTCCGACTCACAAAACTACGTTTTCAAAAAAATTCATAAGTGTACTTGGCCCAACGTTATACAACAAACTAAGCAAACAAATTCACCTACGGTCACTTAATCTGCATTCCTGCAAAAAAACGGTGGAACAGTACATACAGAACTTGAGTTATGAAAATACTGAACAACTACTTAAACACATGGTGTAACACACACACGCACACACATAAACATACACACACACGCACATCACACACATATACACACACACACGCGCATACATACACACGCATACTCACACACACGCATCCATATATAAACTATATTACTACGGTTGTACAACATTATTTAAACCCCGATACGTTATTACAGTGTAAAATTATGTTAAGTTTTTAAATATACTACTTGTTTACTTCTCGACTCGTCACAGCGCTCGCTTAGGAGTTGTTGCTAGGCTATTGTTCACCAATCTTTTGTAAATGTACCCACATTTAACAAGTTTGCTACCATTTAAATATATATGTTTTTATGGGTATTAATAGTTAAGGAAAGTGAATCCTGATCCACCGTTATACAGTTCACACTAGTACGGGGATCAGTTGAAGCTTACTTGGCTCATACTTAGTTACCTTCTTGTACTAATATTAAAATGTAAGCATAAATATGTACACGTATTACTTTAATAAACGTTGTTTGTTGTTGTTGTTGTATATATTTTTTTATTGTAAATTATTGATTGACATGTATAAGTTAAGTGGCAGTGGGCGGGGCACATTGCACGTAGAACTGATGGCCGTTGGGGCGGAAAGGTTCTCGAGTGGCGACCACGGGAAGGCACGGCGTTGGTAGGCCTCCCACAAGGTGGACTGATGACCTGGTAAAGGTCGCGGGAGTCCGCTGGATGCGGGTGGTGCAGGACCGGTCACTTTGGAACTCTTTGGGGGAGGCCTATGTCCAGCAGTGGACGTCTTTCGGCTGCTATGTTGATGATGATGATGATGTATAAGTGACCTTGCCTTGTGGCCTATTTGTAGACTAAATGTTTGTTTTTTTTTTTAATGCTCATATCTATGCCGTACTAGCCACGCCATCAGGCCTCACGGTAGTAAGCGTTCTGGATACGTATCTTACGCATTCACTGCCAACAATATGGTAGCGCTACGGTCGTAGCCGATGCCGTGGCTTTCCAGCCAAGTAGCGGAAAGTGCCTACGACCAGAGCGCCTGCTAGGCATTTTCTGGCAAAGAAAATGTTAATCTGACTGGAACCCCCAAAATGTGGTCTCGCTCGCTAAAACTCAATATTCAGCGATAATCTATACATATAAGCCTATGCCCTGACTGACTTTTTCACTCACTCACTTACTCATCAACGCACAGCCGAAACTACTAATCTTAGAGAGTTGATTTTTGCACAGTTGGTTGCTTTTATAACGTGGGCTAGGGATGAGAAGGGATTTTGGAAAATTCCACCCCAAAGGGGTTAATAGGGGTGCAAAGTATGTATGGGAGAACCTTTTGAGCTAGAGACTTAAAACTTTGTAGAAACAATAGTTATTATAATACAAATAAAGCACTTTCAGCGTTTTGGAAAATTTTACCCCTAAGGGGGTAAAATAGGGGTGCAAAGTTTGTATGGGGGAAACAATATTTTTTTAAATAGATACTTAAAACTTTGTAGAAAGATTAGTCATACATAAGAATACAAATAAAATAATTTTAGCGTTTTAATAAATTCTACCCCTGAGGGTTTTTTTGAGCTAGAGACCTAAAACTTTGTAGAAAGATTAGTTATTAGAATGCAAAGAAAAATCTTTCAGCGTTTTGGAAAATTTCACCTCTAAGGGGGTAAAATAGGATGCAAAGTTTGTATGGGAAAAACCACTTTTTTTAGAATAGAGACTTAAAACTTTGTAGAAAGATTACTTATTAAAACATGAAATAAACTACATTTAGCGGTTTACAAAAATCATTCCCTGAGGGGGTTAAAAAGGGGTGCAAGGTTTGTATGGGGAACGCTTTTCCTGAGCTAGACACTTGAAACTTTGTAGAAAGATTACCTATAAAAATACAAAAAATGTTCTTTCAGCGTTTTGAAAAAAAACATCCCTAATAAAATAAAAAGGGGTGCAAAGTTTTTATGAGGCAAAGTTTATGTTTTTGAGTTAGAGACTTGAAACTTTCTAGAAAGATTACTTATTAAAATACAAAAAAATAACATAAAACGTTTTAGCAAATTTCACCCCTAAGGTGGTTAAAAAAGGGCGCAAGCTTTGCATGGGCAACACTTTTTTTGAGTAAGAGACTTAAAGCTTTGCAAAAAGATTACTTATTAGAATACCTACTAAAAAAGAACTTTCAGCGTTTTAGAAAACTCCACCCCTAAGGGGGTTAAGAAGGGGAGCCAGTGTTGTGTGGGAAACACTTTTTTTTGAACTAGACTTATAACTATTAGAAAGATTACTTACCTATAAAAAAAAGGACTTTCAGAGTTTTAGAATATTCCACTCCTAAGGGGGTTAAGAAGGGGGCAAGCTTTGTATGGGCAACACTTTTTTTGAGCTAGAGACTTAAAATTTAGTAGTAAGATTACGTACTACAATACGAAAAAAGTTGTAACTTAGGTCTTATTCTGTACGTTAAAAGACTACAAAACTAATTTCAGAGTTTTTCCAAATTTATCCCCTAAGAGTGTTAAAAGGGTGTTCAAAGTTTGTGTATTTCAAGACATTTTTAAAGTATGAGATTTTTAACTTTGGATTTAGACTGTTTGTTCACAAACTAGAAAATGAACATCAACGTTTTTTTTTTATTTATCCCCTAAAAGAGGGTTCAAAGTTTGTATTGAGAGAAATCATTTTCTAAGACGATAAAAATTCTACGCGGACGTAGTCACGGGCAACAGCTAGTATATAATAGCTCTTTTTTCATGCACGGACCAAAATGCGAAAATGAAATCAAAATCAGAAAATTAATTACCAATCTTATTTACTAGTTGTGGTTTAGATGCAGCAGCCAATTTTAAGTTGAAAACATCCTCATCTTATTTTATAGCACGATTCTCAAACAGCATTATTTTTACTAAACGGGACTTGGTCATCCAGTGATCTGATGTTGTCACACATCCAAAATTTCTGGAAACGACAAAGAGTACAGTACCTATTCGATGTTCTTTTAGAAATTCAAACTTTCAGATAATTCATAAAATATCGAAGGGTAACATTTCTTTTCTCGAATTAATTTACCAGCTCTTTACGAGCATAAGCTTTACAAAAACGACCTGGCGTATCTACTCGCTTTAGGTTCGGGTTTTACACCCTGCCCGAGATATTAATTTGCTTGAGAGACTTTTAAATTTAAACTGGACGAAGGTCAGCTTTACATCCTTTAGATGGTGCTAAGAATCAGTTCTCTCACAGGGCACTTAGCAACAGCCGTAGAATTAACTGCGCATAAAGCAATAGGGAAGATCTATCTCAGATCGGAGATAAGCTTACCTCAGACCGTACGAACAGTTAAATAAATCCTCAACATTTTCGCTAAATCAACTCGGTTTGCCGACACGAATTTTTCCTCCTTTCATCTTTATTTTGCTGGTCGGTAATATTAAACTGATGATGCAAACACCCAAATTAGGCGGTTTTGGACGAGACTGTTGATTTAGTCGTTAAGTGGGCTTCTTGAGAGTATTTTGATTATTCTTCAAGATTTTTTCTTAGTTCAGATGGAAACTCAAGCCTAGTACCTAATTTGTTTTTAACTTTTCAACCAAATCGGTTCCGCCGTTTTTGAGAGTTCTCCCTTGTTAAACCTAACAACGTTAGCCCTAATGTTTTATTAGACCTAAGGTTTACTAGACCTAATGCATTTTTTTCTTAAATAGTAAACTATATAGGATTATTGCAAAACAAACCTTACCTATCCTAATGACTTCTGTTTGATGATATTCAACGGAAACCCAAGAAGTTCACTGGTTCGAAGGAAAATGCAAGGCCTAACAAGGAAGACCCGTTTTTGAGATATTGAACTTTGAAGTTAAAATATCGAGGGTTTCTCAACTTTTCTAAGATGTTAATTATGTAATTTGTTATTTGCTTTTAAGCGCTAGGGACAGTGGCTAAGCTTATAAACAAAAAAAAACACAATATTATGTATTTTAATACGTGTTCTGGGTTTGGTTAAGTCAAAATAATAAGATATTTTTTTGGAGCAAACTGTTAACTTACTCTTGACGGCGACCTTTATAAAAATTCAAATAGTTTCTGTTCTGATGAACGATCCCCAAATAATACCACCTGTCCACTTGATTATAGAGTTACATTATTTCGACTTAACATAGATAAACGCACCGGTAGATCTAAGATCTATTTCCGTATTTAACCCTTTACCTACGGGGCCTTGAATCACTCCGTCATCGCTCAATACGGGCATGTTTTGGCGAGAGTCAGTGGTTAGGCATAACTTCACTTACTTGTAACTTTTGAAGTATTACAGCTACACAGTTGAAATTTCACACACACAATAAGTATAATGTGTTTAATCAATAAATAATCACTTGGAGTAATAATATTCACTATTTTTTCTGATATCAAGCAATACATCAGTCACTAAGAAATTGCAGATTTTTAAGTTACTACTTGCGGATTTCACATGTTTAAGTTTAAGAACATTAGTTTATAGTATATTAAACACAAATAAACACTTAAATAACGATAATTATAAAAATAATGCATAAATATCAATCACTAAAATTAACACTCCAAACACTTCCACGCCGTACTCTAACAAAAACACTAATGTCCGCCATATTGAGTTCAATTATTTGCACGTCTGCAGTACGGGTGTCAACCCAAGTTGCCACCAAAAAAGCGGTCATTTTTATAAATATGTTTATTTCAGAGCCATCTACCGAAACATTTTAATATTTTTTTCTTTGTATCTGTACTAATCCCAATGCATAACGTGACCGCTATTACCAAGACACAAGGTTTCGTTTTGATAAAAAAAAAGATTGAACATGACCATTACTTCGATCAACTATAGTTGACACCCGTACTGCAGCGGTGTTGCCGTACTGGCAACTCTGGTTGACACCCGTAGGTAAAGGGTATCACAATATTATGTATTTTAATACGTGTTCTGGGTTTGGTTAAGTCAAAATAATAAGATATTTTTTTGGAGCAAACTGTTAACTTACTCTTGACGGCGACCTTTATAAAAATTCAAATAGTTTCTGTTCTGATGAACGATCCCCAAATAATACCACCTGTCCACTTGATTATAGAGTTACATTATTTCGACTTAACATAGATAAACGCACCGGTAGATCTTCTTCTTTTGCCTGGCTCCTTCCCATTTACTTGGGGTCGGCCCTTCTAATCATGCGTCGCCAGGCCGGTCGGTCCTGGGTCGTCTCTGGTCTTAAATTTCCCGCTTCCATGTCTTTTCTCACTACTGCCATCCAGGTTAACCGGGGTCTGCCTCGCCCCTGGGGTGCAACAGTCATGTCTAGGACTTTTCTGGTCATGTGCTCTGGTGGTCGTCGCATCACATGGCCGTACCACCTCAATCGGCTTTCGGCTAGTTTATCTTGGATAGGCTTTATTTTGAAACTGCCTCTTATATGGTTGTTCCTTACATGTACATTGACGCTTAAAAGAATTGCTGCAACTTAACAGTGTCGATGTAAAGAAATGCTATAAAGGACTGTACAAACACCTTTACTTTACAGTCGACCTCAAAGTGTGTCTACACTTCTGAACCTTATTCCCATGTGATAAAGCGATAAATGTAACATCTCTTCGACGTCACTGTATGTCAACTCTGGCTTACCGGTTAATCTCTGAGAAAGACGTCTGAATGAAACAGAAGCGAGGTGAGAAACTCGACACCTGCCCCGTGTCGGCGGTTCAAATCACTTATTAATGTACACGTGAATAGTGTTACCTGCGAATGTTGAACATAGAGGCTAAACTTTACAAGTACAGTCGCCATCACATACATCGGAGCAAACAAGCACGTCACAAACATCGGAATACTCTATTTTCAAGGCATTAGGGTGCATGTGCCGATATTTTTGAACACCTATAGTGTACCTACCTATGTATGTGATGGCGACTGTACAATTGAATAAAAATATCTCTGGCTTAACACATTCACTGGCAAGAATCGCTACGCTCGTAGCCTTGATTCCTTTGATTTTACCGCTAAGTAGCTGAAAGCGCCTACGCGGAGTGCGCCCGCTACGAGAGTGTTTGGCATTGAACGTGTTAACCCATTCAATCAAGGCCAATGACTCGCACATGAGGCATGCCTCTACGAGCGATTTCGGCTACAGAGCCGAAAAACGCTGCTACGCGCTACGGCGTAGCACATGTATGTCCCGGGCGGGCGGTCTGGCAAAAAGGTGAGCGTAATACATATCAAATAAAATATTTTGTAAAAAAAAAAACACTTTAACCAAGTCAGGCATGGAGGTTCCCCTTATTTTGTACCGTGAATGCATACTTATAAATGATGTCATTACCCGATAATGGCGTTTTAGTAGGTAAGTACATTATAATCTTACGATCGTTAGGGATTTAGCAGCGCTATGTACACGTAAATGTACTATTATGATATTGATCGACATATAATGACAGCAACAGAACAGCGGGGCTAGCACAACTGACGCCGTGACACGACGCGGAACGACAAAATCTACCCGCCTATGTCCAATTTCCTCAGTGCGAGTGAGACAGCAGTCGCTGAGTTGCGTGACGTCACTTGACAGCAACATGTAGTGTTGCTAGACGTATGTAATAGGGTACCTATTAGACTTAACATGTTGAATTAAGATTGATTTTGTATTAATGACGTGCACTGGCTTCCATGCTTGCCAAGCCTAACCTGTCAGATGAGGTGCGTCATGCTCATGCATTTAGCAATGCGCTAACGCAAGAGGAAGCGTGTGAATCAAGATGATTCACATAACATATAAATACGTCGCAAATGTTTTTTTTGAATTGTATACATATCAAAATAAAGACAATTATTTCCCACTTCATAAATAAATAAATAAAAGGGAAAGTTGCTGTCAAGTCGTACGAAAACGTCAAGAGGCTGGCAGAGAACAAAAATTAGTAGCGGTTACCCCACTGATAAGAGCCTAGCTCTTAAATAATGAAAATGATGAAATAAATTATTATAAGGTGACAATATTGTACAAATCATCTGTTATCCCATGCTATAGCCCTATAGTAAGCTTGATCGATGGATCGATGAAAAATCGTCGACAATTTATGAAATCAATAATATCGTCTCCAAGCATTAACATTTTGGTTAAAACGAGTGTAAACATTACATTTGTTTTGTTTTGTACACAGGAGTGGCAAACAAGCGTACCGTCTGTCTGATTGTAAGCAGGACGCCGCTAACCCATTATTGATTCAATTCAATTCAAATAACTTATTTGTCAAACACAGGTATACAAGGTATGGTAGGGTACTCATTAGGGTATTCATTGTGTTGATAACAAAAGATGAATGAGGAGCCCTCCCTCTACAAAAAATACCGTTTACAATATATAGGGTAAAAACAAATCACTGCACTCCCCTGCCGCTAACAGGCCGTAACTTGATACGAACTCTGTCAACACTTGCGGCATTTTGGCTTGGGCGGTAGTTTATAATAAAAAAAAAAAATTGATTTAATTCAGGCAAAAACCCATATTTTAACATTAAGAATAATAATTGACAAATTTATGATCAGGGAAATAATAATAATAATAAAGCTACATAAATAATTAATATTACATACTTATTTGCGACACTGGGCAAAGATCATCACTTTATTTGGCCAGTGTTTTGTCATCGGGCAGTCCAGGCGCTCAGCAAACATGAAAAACATCACAGATGTATGAATATAAGGAGATCGGACATGGCGGCTGATTTGTATAGAGTGAGCCTGTCGCAAGTACATTAACCCACACAACGCCCAAGTAATTGACAAGACAAAGCACGCACACATCTAAAACACACACACTTGTATACCTACACGCTTATTTGACAATAAACGCGCATCATATCAGGCATTTTGGGAAAAAACGTAATATTCTCTGCGATCAGCACGCGTGCACAGTATGGCAGTGTATGCCCATTGAGCATACAGCTGCGACACGGCCTCTGGCGGCTTGTCCTCTCTCTAGTATTCTATGCTCTGAGGTAAAAACAAATCACTGCACTCCCCTGCCGCTAACAGGCCGTAACTTCATACGAACTCTGTCAAGACTTACGGCCTTTTGGCTTGGGCGGTAGTTTAGTGTTTTCGGTGTAGCGAGTATACTTTTACTGCGTTAAGTAGTTGTAACTTTTAATTAAGTGAGCGCATCGCCAACAAACTGCTTTGCAGTTTGGCGAATCTTTAATTTAAGGTTACTTATGACTTTATATTTTTTTTTAGTTCGCTAATAAAATAATTTACTACAAAAACATAGCTTAAACTGACTTCAATTCAGTACTTCGCCAAGCCACATAGGTAGGTACATGAAAATTTCCTCATTTCCTTTCCAATTTAGCACATCAACTGCTTTCCGAGTGCTAATGCGTTGATTATTATTATTACAGAAAATACCCAAATCGCTATATATTATGTAGGCTGATAACATTTGAAGAGTTCCGTCGATTCCTCAAGGATCTCAGAAATAACACTAAATTAGTTGCTACTTCAACAGAATCATGTCAGAACCATTGACGTTCTTTACATCTTTGAGAGTTCCATAAGTTTAGTCATCGGTGGTCTTCATCATCAGTTCCACTTCATGGCAAATACACGAGTTATAATAAAAAAATACCGAAATTAATATACGCGTGACTATAAAGTTTGAGGGTTGCCCTCAATTTCCCTGGGATTCCATCATCAGATCCTGACTTGGTAACAATGGGACTACCTCTGGAGTACACAATTTCGAAATAAAAAAAATTTTTGGAATTCCGTCCACAACTGACAGAAAAATCGGTGAACATACATAAAAAAATACATATAGTGCAACATATAACCTCCTCCTTTTTTAAAGTCGGTTAAAAATAAAACAAACACAGCGCATCTGCGGGAGCTCTGGACTACTTAGCACCAGGAACGCAACATCACATACCTATATAATTAAAAAAGGTTGTTAATATGGCAGTGGTCTTCGGTAAGGTTGGACTTTCCTTGGCCCCAGTTGAGCTGCTCCAAATATGAGCGAGATGACGTTCCGGCTGTGCCGTCTCCCAAGATATTACAAATAGGCGTTTTCAATCAACGTCTGAGGCGCTTCCTAATGTCCTGCACACGCCTACCCTTCCTGGCCCGCCCTTGCGTCTAGAGCAATCGGAAGAACTACGTATATAGAGAGTATGCAACCCCATTATTTCTCATTCATAATCTGAAGATGATTCTATTAGAATTATTTAACATACAATGGTCGTTGATTGTTTGCCCTCAATCTGCAAGCAATGCTTTTTGAGCTACGTTGGCCATATATAATGAGAAGGGGTGACAAAAGTTTGCGGTTAATCGTTGTGGGTAACACTGAAGGCAAAAAATTACGTGGCCGTTCACTTGCACGATGGACTGGTCGACTTAAAGACATGGACCTGTCTCAAAAAATTCACTATGTTCTGAGGAATGCGATAGACCGGAATCGATGGAGGGAACACGTAGTATTTGTGCTCGAACGAAAATCACCAACCACGACTATCACTCATGATGGACACGACTTAGAAGGAAAGTAGGTCTGTTCGGGTCAAATATCGGAACTGAATATTAAAGCAGGTGTCCACGAGCGAGTGAGCTGAAATATTGCATACAAGTTAAATTTGGATGACAATGCAATGGTACCTACAATAAGCTGATCTGATCATGGCGACCGAATTCGAATCCAGTAAGGACATTTATTTGTGTGACGACCTCGAGTTCCTGAGTCATGGATGTTTTAATATATGTATGTTGAGATGGTAATATGGTTTACCTAGTTTAGTAGTCAAATACTCAGTATTAACGAAACAAAAACATTGGAATGAATACCATTTTAAGACAACAAAATATTATAGTTTATGGCCGTACTTGTCAGGAAAAAGGCGAGTTATTGCCTTAAAGCTGTGAAAGATTTCAATGGAAATCGATACAATACGAGTATGCATGGTGTCGTTGGTCAAAACACACACTTTATTTGGAGTTCTGTTACACAGAGCTAATGTCTATTATCCCATACAATGGTCTACGGTTGTTAAATGTTTATTCCAGACAGAGGACTATGCTGCACGCCAATCTGTGTTGCACATGTTGGTAACTATTAGAACAATAGCGTCGTCTGAAGAAGAGAGCGGCGCCGGCGTCTGCAGAGATGCACCAAGGATGACCATGCAGTTCGAGAACCCTTACGTCACTATAATTAGAGTTGGAACTTAATATTTATAAGTTATAGTAATGTTTGTAATAATGATGGAACGGTTGGCCGTCTTAAGATGTCAACCGATGGGGAGGACTTCACTTGATAATTGACGGGAGAAGCGTGTACATCTGATTGTGTTGATAGTGTTTACATATACGAGTATTATATCAATGATAATTGTATAAGATTGTCAAAGAAGAATGTTCGACAAGTCTATACTATGTGAAACCTATTAATTAGATTGTAACATCAGTGGTCGGCAGTCTACGCAATAATTGAAAGCTAAGTACCTACAGCAGTGGTTTTTGGGATTCGTGTTTATTCGGAGTTAATTACTAAAGATCACAGTAATTGCACTGCCCAGTTAATAAAGGATAATTATTATAGAAATCTCTGTACTTGACGGAATAAGCCAAATAAACACGACCAGATTGTATTGTGGGTTTTATAACTGTGGGTGTATACGAGGATAATATTGTGGTTGTAAACACTCCTATTGTGACCAGTTAAGGTGGTCTAATGTATCAGTGAAAGAAATAAATAAAGAACTCTGTTCAAAAGTAATAAAGTTATGATACTGAATAAGAGTAATGAGATACGAGTTCGACCCTCGTATCTAAAGTAATAGAGAACCTTATCAAGTAATGCAACAAGGGTTCGATTCCTTTGTGGTGTCAAGGAGTATTCAACCTTCAGTACTGGTGTATTATTGATAGTACCTACTTTTTATCGTGTGTGTGTGTAATTGTTTTCCTAAGGAACAATGTCTTGTGAATTGTATTCGAGTAAACATGTTTAACTCGAGAAACTATATGCACAAAGTACATCCTTGTAAAATACTATCGTTTTAAGAAGTTTTATAAGAAACTAATTAAGTTGTGTACCTTAATTAGTTAGAATGATGTGTCACTAAAGGCGTGGAGGTTTTTCCGGAAGCTCGACTGACTTTTCCCAACCACATTATGCCCAGGAAGCGAGTCGAGCATCAAATAAGGGTTTAACTAGCCTTATTTGATATAATAATAAAAGTTTCGATTTTGCTTTTATATTAAAGATTATCAATTACTCATTATTTGATTTAAAATACCAACCAAATGCTAATGATGCTATTTATCAAATAAATACTACAGTTTAATATCTAGACCAACAAATAAATATCAAATACTAGTAATACGAACTATTAAATAAATACTTTGTTTAAAATATTTAAACAAACAAACAAATAGCAAATCATTCAAATATTAATCCAATCGAATATCAAACAACAAATCAAATAAACCAATAAATCAATAAATGATCTTAAATTTTAAAACTAATACTTTGTTTTCTTTATAACACCCTTCCTGGTAACGCAGACCTTTCCTTTATTCGACTACCTATTTACATTTACATTCTTAGGCTTCAACTTATCTAGACAGGCTATATCTAGGCTAGGCTATCTAGGCGCACCCTTAGGGGCCTGGTGCCACTTCACGTGGAGCTCGTGACGTAGGATTCTAGACTTTGTGTTTTAATAAATAATACACAACTAGTAAAAAGAACTTGGACGCAAACAATTTAATTTAAAAAATACACAACGTAGGAAACTAATAATTATTTGCCATTATGACGATCACTGCTTATTTATTGTGTTATAAAGTTATATTTAAAGCTATATTGCAAACGTATGGAAAGTTCTAAATAATCGAAAGGTCTGAGAGGGGAGGTTTAAATTTATAATTAAATAATTGCTTACAATTTTAATTAATACATAACATTATTCGTATCGCGAGTCCGCTGGATGCGGGTGGCGCAGGACCGGCCATTGTGGCACTCTTTGGGGGAGGCCTATGTCCAGCAGTGAACGTCTTTCGGCTGATATGATGATAATGATGATTATTCGTATGATCTGAGAGGGGTGCTTTGGATATCCTTTGTATTGTAAATAATATGTACCAATAAAATTATATGAAACAAGTTTATCGCATGACGGTTCCGAGACATTGTACCGTTTTTTTTAATTACATAATTCTAATCTTGTGTGTGTGTTTTGACCAACTATCTTTAGATCGTGAATATTGTGTTTATTATAGGAACTCTTGCACTCGTTTACTAAAGCGCATTGAAATAGTGGAATAGCTTTTTGTGTTTACTTAGTAGTAATGTCAGGGCGGAGTAAATTGCGAAGTGGACGTTATCGAGGCGAAGATAGTCAATTAATTGTTACGATGGATAGTAATGTAGAGCAGACTAGTGCGGAGTTTAAAGCGAACCAGCAACGTGGTTTCAAAATGGTGCAAGAGAAGTTTGACACGCTGTCTAAGCGAATTGATACGTATGTAGATATGACAGAGATACCTAGAGTTCCGGTGTTACAGACGGACCCGAGTAGTGTTAGACAAAATGTTTACGTTATGCAGCCCGATATAGCTAAACCTTATTTTAAAGGCAGGGAGGATCCTAATCCGATGAAGTTTATTACATGGTTTCGTAGATATATAAACCTTTTGAACGCACATGATAGAATTTTTGATATTGCAATGGAGTGTTTACCAAAATCGGCTCGTACAATGATGGAATTTCGAAGTAGGTATTGGCGAACGTTGGATGAGTTTGAGAACGAGTTCAGACGTATATACTGGAGTGAACAGCGACAACAAACAGCATTGTACAATTTAATGAATGGGTCTTATAATCCATATGGTGATTTAGATATGAGTGAACATTTTGCTACTCAGATGGAAGTCGTTAGCTCACTAACGATTCCAATCGAAGAAAAGATACTAGTTATTTGGCTTATGAGGCATTACTCAGAGCATGTGCAGGAATTGTGGTTTACCAGCAATAACGAAGCAAATTTTAATACAGCATTTGAATTTCTAGCTAAAATTGACCTCAATGTTAGGTGTAACAGTCATAACAGTACTATTAATCGAGTAAATAATGGTAATTACAAGTCACAAGAGCAACTTCAACGTATGAGTTCGCACGATACGCGTGGTGATAAAAGAAAACCCAATCGTAGACCCAGGTCGACTAAACGGCTGTGGCGTGAACAGAGCGGTTACTAAAATAATGAGTTGGTTCCAAGTGGGAAGAAGCTTGAAATTCGCAATCAAGTGAATTTTAATCCATTAGTGAATTAATATATACGGAACGTTATATATCCGTTAATGTTTGGGTTGGGGAGACAAGTGGTTTAACTTTATATTCAAGTTGGATATGGTGAGATAATAAGATGTACTTAAATAAGAATTTTGTATTTCTAACAGTACAATATCTTATTGGATTTGATTTATTGTATTGGACAATAACGGGCTGAATTGAACTGATTTTGACTATATGGTAGCGAGTCCAATTATGTGTTTGATAAATTGTAGTTATACATTTTGTTATATAAGTGGTATTAAGCGTAAAATAGACACGCCCGATGATCAAAGTTATACATACTTACATATTTATAATTAAAGCAATTTGATTTAATTGCTTAACTATTTACTTACAATACAATGAACGCTTTGTGGTCTTTATGAACATGCTGAGGAAAGCAGATGTCATCGTTCATGGTATTATTTTTATATAATATATAATTTGTATAGATTTAAGTTGAAGGTAATTAATTATACAGGTGAGAAGTTGAAATATTGACCAATAGTCAATGGTTCGTATATTATTCTACGTACAGCAGTGAGATTTTTAACGACGGTACAGGTGATTTGGGTAGTTGTACTGAATTATGAATACCTTGGATGGATTTTGATGTGATGAAAGAATATAAGGTATTTTGTTTGAAAGTCTGGCCAGACTTGTGCTGTATGAACTTCAAAGATGAAGAATGAATTTCAACCTTGTGTGTGATGTACGGATTTCAGAGGTGTTTGACGATTTTCAGAGGTGAAGCATGATTTTCCGAGATGGAAAATGATTTTCGGAGATGAAGTACTACAGATTAAGTGTGTATAATATTACCATAAGTGGAAAAATATATATAAACCCGGTATTAGACTGTGCGGTACATATATTCATATAAACCCGGTTTAAGACTGAGCGGTATATCTTGTGGAAAAATATATATAAACCCGGTATTAGACTGTGCGGTACATATATTCATATAAACCCGGTATTAAACTGAGCGGTATTTACTACATATAAACCCGGTTTAAGACTGAGCGGTATATCTTGTGGAAAAATATATATAAACCCGGTATTAGACTGTGCGGTACATATATTTATATTAACCCGATATTAAACTGAGCGGTATTTACTACATATAAACCCGGTTTAAGACTGAGCGGTATATCTTGTGGAAATATATATATAAACCCGGTATTAAACTGTGCGGTACATATATTCATATAATCCCGGTCTTAGGACTGAGTGGAACTACATATATAATCCCGGTCTTAGGACTGTGTGGAACTATATATAATCCCGGTCCGCTGGACTGTGTGGAAACAAACATATAAACCCGGTCGTAAGACTGCGTGGTAAATGTTCATAACTATGTAAGTATATAGCTACAAGCCAGCACACATCGAGCCCAGCGCCGAGCAGTTTGATAAGTGATGGTGAAAAAAGCCCACACCCGTCACATCCCTCAGCCATGACGATACAACAATGAACATATTCCATATGAGCAAAGATGTAAAGAATTTCATACTAATACTTAAAACAATACACAGTTTGTATTGAATGTGCTTGTGTTTATCAAAACAAACTTATATGAGGTTTCGTAGGAGCCCAGATCGTTGACTTCAGCAAACGATACATACAAATGTAAATGATAGAAAAAAAGGCACAGCGTTCACAATTTATAGTTCTATCTAGACCATTTTTTATTTAATAACAAATATATTTATTACAGAGAGTATCACTCCTTGTTGCAACAGAATATTAATGTACCAGAAAGTTGCTTTTCCAAGAGTACCTTATGCTTATAGTATTAAGCTCTTGTCTTCCTAAGCACGAAATGTTTCGCATAAGTTAAGTATTGTACGTGGTACGGAAAAAAACGGAACCTATACTTATGTCCGTCCGACTGTCATTTAAAACCCAGGTACCCATCAAAAAAAAAAACCTTTAGCACCAGCGTTAAAATTTTACTATAAAAGTATTGTCATCTAATGAAATACACAATTTTGTAAGATGATAATAGACTGATATCTGACCTGGCTAATATTATGATTAGCAATATTTTGTTAACTTTTATAACTAAATATAGTTTCAGAGAGCGTATTTCGGGAACCTAGTAATCACTTTTTAGTGAAGAAAGCGAAAATCTACGGTTTTAGCTTACTCCAGAGAGGGGGGTGAGATGGTAACATGGTTTACCTAGTTTAGTAGTCAAATACTCAGTATTAACGAAACAAAAACATTGGAATGAATACCATTTTAAGACAACAAAATATTATAGTTTATGGCCGTACTTGTCAGGAAAAAGGCGAGTTATTGCCTTAAAGCTGTGAAAGATTTCAATGGAAATCGATACAATACGAGTATGCATGGTGTCGTTGGTCAAAACACACACTTTATTTGGAGTTCTGTTACACAGAGCTAATGTCTATTATCCCATACAATGGTCTACGGTTGTTAAATGTTTATTCCAGACAGAGGACTATGCTGCACGCCAATCTGTGTTGCACATGTTGGTAACTATTAGAACAATAGCGTCGTCTGAAGAAGAGAGCGGCGCCGGCGTCTGCAGAGATGCACCAAGGATGACCATGCAGTTCGAGAACCCTTACGTCACTATAATTAGAGTTGGAACTTAATATTTATAAGTTATAGTAATGTTTGTAATAATGATGGAACGGTTGGCCGTCTTAAGATGTCAACCGATGGGGAGGACTTCACTTGATAATTGACGGGAGAAGCGTGTACATCTGATTGTGTTGATAGTGTTTACATATACGAGTATTATATCAATGATAATTGTATAAGATTGTCAAAGAAGAATGTTCGACAAGTCTATACTATGTGAAACCTATTAATTAGATTGTAACATCAGTGGTCGGCAGTCTACGCAATAATTGAAAGCTAAGTACCTACAGCAGTGGTTTTTGGGATTCGTGTTTATTCGGAGTTAATTACTAAAGATCACAGTAATTGCACTGCCCAGTTAATAAAGGATAATTATTATAGAAATCTCTGTACTTGACGGAATAAGCCAAATAAACACGACCAGATTGTATTGTGGGTTTTATAACTGTGGGTGTATACGAGGATAATATTGTGGTTGTAAACACTCCTATTGTGACCAGTTAAGGTGGTCTAATGTATCAGTGAAAGAAATAAATAAAGAACTCTGTTCAAAAGTAATAAAGTTATGATACTGAATAAGAGTAATGAGATACGAGTTCGACCCTCGTATCTAAAGTAATAGAGAACCTTATCAAGTAATGCAACAAGGGTTCGATTCCTTTGTGGTGTCAAGGAGTATTCAACCTTCAGTACTGGTGTATTATTGATAGTACCTACTTTTTATCGTGTGTGTGTGTAATTGTTTTCCTAAGGAACAATGTCTTGTGAATTGTATTCGAGTAAACATGTTTAACTCGAGAAACTATATGCACAAAGTACATCCTTGTAAAATACTATCGTTTTAAGAAGTTTTATAAGAAACTAATTAAGTTGTGTACCTTAATTAGTTAGAATGATGTGTCACTAAAGGCGTGGAGGTTTTTCCGGAAGCTCGACTGACTTTTCCCAACCACATTATGCCCAGGAAGCGAGTCGAGCATCAAATAAGGGTTTAACTAGCCTTATTTGATATAATAATAAAAGTTTCGATTTTGCTTTTATATTAAAGATTATCAATTACTCATTATTTGATTTAAAATACCAACCAAATGCTAATGATGCTATTTATCAAATAAATACTACAGTTTAATATCTAGACCAACAAATAAATATCAAATACTAGTAATACGAACTATTAAATAAATACTTTGTATAAAATATTTAAACAAACAAACAAATAGCAAATCATTCAAATATTAATCCAATCGAATATCAAACAACAAATCAAATAAACCAATAAATCAATAAATGATCTTAAATTTTAAAACTAATACTTTGTTTTCTTTATAACACCCTTCCTGGTAACGCAGACCTTTCCTTTATTCGACTACCTATTTACATTTACATTCTTAGGCTTCAACTTATCTAGACAGGCTATATCTAGGCTAGGCTATCTAGGCGCACCCTTAGGGGCCTGGTGCCACTTCAATGTTTATCTTCGACTAGTAACCATAGTACAAATTTTGCTTAGTTTGAGACTAGGTCGATTTGTGTAAGATTCCGCAAATATGTATTTATTTATTTAAAACCGTGTCACTCTTTAGAACTTTGTGGACTACCTTCTATATGCGCACGAGCTGTGATGTGAGTGAGATGAACCGAATCTACAACCTTAACTCAATGCAAACGGGTACTTTTTACATGATTCATTTGCTGAACTGTCCCTATTTAAAAGGTATATTTTCCTACGGAAAAACGGGTAGGTACTTAATACCCAGTCAACAACTTTTGCTCATTTAGTTCGTTAACTTTGTTTCGGAAAACCGCAAAAACGACGTTGCATTCCAAAACGTCAATGGATTTTTTAGAGATTAAAGCAAGTACCGGAAAACCCCTTTTTACCTTAAGCCTATCAATTTGGTAACTGCATCAATTTGGTAACCTTATGATAGGTAACCTTACTGATAGGGTAACCCTTTTGTTTATGGTAAGCATTATTGAAGGTGGTAACCATAAGGAAACCATAAGTTAACCCAATTGAGATAGGGTTTTTTTAGGGTTAACTTATGGTTACCTTAAGCTTATCACGTCCGATATGCTTACCATAACAATAGGGTTACCCTATTAGTAAGGTTACCTTATCATAAGATTACGATTATGGATAGGCTTCAGCCCAATTCCCATCGGCTTGCCTAAAATTTCTTATTTGGCAAGCCTATAGTTATATACTCCCAACTCAAAACTTTTATGTCCCGGGTGGCCCATCGAAATTTTTCACGCGCCGCCACTGATAGGCTTTTAAAAACAACTTCTTAAATAAGCCTATGGAAAATTCTGATTAGGGTAACCGGTTCCGGTCCCTGTAGGTCAATCACGTAACGCATTGTACGCGAGTCTGACAGTAAAATTACAATCTAAATGTCATTTATCCATATAAAATTGACATTTAGACCTTACAGACGCGCGTAAGATACGTTACGTGATCGACCCACTGGATTAAAGCCTGGTCGAAAACGCCATGTTTTTTGACATCTAATTCGCTTTGTTAAAAATATTTATTTCAGATAGATAAAATGTAAGATGTTAGACAACCACAATTCAATGGCAGAGACAGAGATGGCCCAACATTGGCCCAACAGCATTAAAAACAAATGATTTTTGTGATACGAACGTGGTACAGAACTGTCGGTAAGTCCTGCAAGCATTTCAGTGGATAAAAGAAAAGACTAAAGAGAAATATGAAAGAAGAAATATGATCTGAACTGAAACTGTATTTCAAAAAACATAGATTTAACATGAAAATATTAATTCAAAAGTACTGCAATAAAAAGAAAACCTTTTCTGCACTGAATACCATGTTAACTCCATGAAAATATAAAGAATGAAAGAATAACAGCAAAAACCATTAAAGGTAAAAATGTTTTATACTGATATCCGTTTCTATTCCACACTTATATTACAAATACGAAAGAATATTTTTGTCTGATACCTTGGCAAGCTGAAACCACTGAACCAATTTGGATAAAATATGAAACATTTAGATTCGTCGGGTGACAAGCAAAAGTCACTACCAAAACAGTCACTGCTCTTCAAAACCTCGTATCTCGGTACGTAGTCGATATCGAGATACGATCTTTGATTTAAAAAGGTATTTATTACTTAGTGAGGTTTGCTTGTCACCCGACGAATATACTCGTACTACACATGTTTACAGTTTGCAGGTCAAGGCCTGCAAAAATTTAATACTCGTAGCTAATATCGTCTGAGACGGTTAACGAGTACAACGCGGATGAAAACGCCGGCAAAAGCCAGTGTATAATGAAAAATGAAATACAACATCAGTATGCCTGTCTTGACAGTAAAATAAAAAGCCCGGCCAAGTGCGAGTCGGACTCACGCACGAAGGGTTCCGTACGATTATCTTTAAAAAAACTATTTTTTCTGTGTTTTTAGTATTTCCTGTTATAGCGGCAACAGAAATATATCATCTGTGAAAAATTCAGCTGGAGCTATCACCACGGTATCAGTAAGATAACAGCCTGGTGACAGACAGATGGACGGACGGACGGACGGACGGACAGCGGAGTCTTAGTAATAGGGTCCCGTTTTACTCTTTGAGTACGGAACCTTAAAAAGCGTAAAAGAATATTATTATTGTTCTGAATTTCCGCCTCACATATTGAATAGGAAATTTAATGTAGGTAGGTACTCGTGCGAAAAAAGAATCTCTTCTAACATCGTCTGACTTGTTACTGCTTTGAAAATGCTGCGACTGAAAATGGCTATCTGGGAAGGATGTAAGTGCTATAAGATTTTTATGACGATACGACCTTTTTAATAGGCACGGAACCCTTCCTTATGCGTGGTCCGACACGTTCTTGGCCGGTTTTTTATCGTTTAGTGTAGAATACGAAAGGTTATTTTAATAAATAAAAATCGTTTGATATGAATGTGTGTGTTTTTTTTATACAGAAGACCTATAGGTAGGTAAATTTATACGTAAGTGGTTTTTAACAATTTTAATAAATTAACTTATAATAATGTCCGGGCCACAAGTTTGACTTGATGAATTCCATCAGTTCATTTCATGCATATGTGTTATTCATAAGGGATGTAAGTAGTAGCAGGCCGTTGCCGGTGTAACAATTAAACAATAGGGGTGTAAACACTAAATAAAATAGTTGCTGTATTTTCTCAAAGAAAGATTAAAAATGTAGTCAAATGGAGAAAAAAACAACGCAATAAATTAAATACTCACAAAGTTATAAGTGTCCAAAGTTTTAAGAGGGGGCATGTTCTGTCCCTTTTCCGCAAAACGCACCTTCATAGGAAACGATTGTCATTTACTATGACGCTCGAGGATCTTGACGTCACGATCCCCTAGCGTTTTCTCTCTCTAACAAGCAACATTGAAACGGTTGTAGCTTCGTAATTTTTTGAGATATCTGAATGGGATTTTCGTCAGCAGGCATATGTATTTGCCTTCTTTCTTTTGAAGTCATAATAAAATTTGAATCTACACCCCTATTATTGCAAAAATTACACTTACTACGCGGGCGAAGCTGCGGGCAAAAGCTAGTGTAGGTATATTACATTAGAAACACGAGAGTAAACCGTTTTTAGAGATACTTTGAATGGGGTATGGTTTGACTGACATTCTTTGAGTTGAAATTTAAAGGTTGGTGATACAGAAATACGTATTGCCTGAAAGGAGTTTTCCTGACAGCAAAGCAGGTGGCAAAATCCGTATAGTGACAAAGATAGCGACTTGACGGTATTATACGCAACGCCAAACAACTCTGTGTGCCAAGCCGTAGCCCGTAATAGGGGCAAGACTCATCTATAATATGAGAGATGGCATATTATATGAGTGCTTTTATTAAATTAAAATATTAAAATTGGATCTACGACCGCTGGCTAAAAACTGACCGGATGGCGCCGAGCCGCGCCCAAATCAGTAAATGAATGTAAAAACTGTTTTTAATGATAGTTGACGGAGCGCCATCGAAATGGAACAGCTGATGTCAAAATAAAGTTAAATATCCACAGCTCAGGTTTCGTCAAAAATGAGCAGAGAGTGAGTATCCGCAACAAACTTCGTCTAATATTAAATACTTACAACCAATAATCAGCAACATGCTTCGTCAAGTCAAGACTCGGTTACAAAAATAAAATAAAAATATATATACATGGGAAAGAAAAACAATATTACGGTATTGAATTCCAGGCCCGATAAGTACCTGGCGTAAACGTCCCTAATATACCGGCAGCATTTCCCCTCTGTATTGCCAGTGAAATCCGTTAAAATTAAACGTTAGAACATCAACGTCAACATCTATCCATTTGGACGCATCCATTTGTCACCGAGACAAATAGCGCGCTGAATGTCGAAGCAACACGCACGACCACAAGCAAGTGCTATGTGGCGCGCCCGTGAAAGTAGCCAAATTATGTATTACTTTGTTTGTTACCCGAAATAGTATTTTTCACAATCGTGTTATAATAGAGAGCTTTTTAGTCGAGTACCGTGTTTAGGCCACGAAGCTTGCTGAGTGGCCTAAGTAAGGTACGAGATTAAAAAGCTTGATTATAACACTATTGTGAACAATACTTTTTGTACGAGTTCATTAAAATTAATTTTCTACGAGTCAACTGAACTAATTAAACAAACTCGATACTATTGAAACGAAGTGCAGCTCATCGCTCGTACGCTTGTTGATATCTTAAAAGACATCAACGAGCGTAGGACATCAAAGCGATTCTATTGGTCCAATTCATTACAGTTCAGTAAAGCAGCCACGTGATTGGTCAAATTTATTTTAGTTGTCTGGAGCGTATCGAAAAGTAGTTATTTCAATTGTTTTGACAGTAACATGGACTACAACTATGAAAAGAGTGACGTTGCAGTATTCTCTATGAAATCTCAATACACATATTTTAATCGACGAGTACAAAAAACTTATTTTTGTGACTCTCAACTTTGGAAACCATTGTGTTTGATTACAATATTTACCGTGTGTTGTGTTGTGTCACGGATACCTGTTTGATTCTGATTCCTTTGGATGTATCCATTTGGTGCCTAGATAAACGGCGTAGCGCGGTGCCTAGCTTTAAGGCTACATCAGCTCTGCGTGTATACAACCACGCCCTCTAAACTTCATTGACGGCAACCCAATCTATACAGAAATTATTGAATAAATTTCATATCAGTCATTTGAATCGCGGAAACCCAACCGCAATCATTTTGTCAATGAGATTTTGATTGCCAATACCGGATTCAAGTGCAACAGTGATTTAGTTTTGTTTTCTGTTTGAACAAGCGAGCGAAGTTCTCCGGTTCAGCTTGGACCAAAATAGTTTCGTATGTCCGGCTGTTCTCCTCTGCCGGTCGCATTTCTCAACCGAATCTCGTGAAATTTTGTGAGTAAGTAGGTATATAGCTTCGATAATTATTATAGTTTATTTTGACGAATCAGTATTCGGAAAATTTCCAAAAAATTACAGACTCACGAGTTCTACAGCTCACGTAGGTACGAACAGGGTAGTAGACTCAAATTATCACTTCAAAATAAAGAAAACCAAAATCTATGCAAATTAATATCAAAACGGGTATTTGTATACAACATTTTCGAACGGTTAGGATATAATTCAACAATGTTTGTATGTTTTTTTTAAAAAGTTACACGATTATTAGCTGAATTTCGTTTTGCTGGAAAAAAAGAACTCCTTTATACAAACATTGAGAAAAAAATAATGTTGCATACGTGAAAAGATGGAGCGAAGTTTCGTTCCCAAGCATACTTAAACTGGGACAAAATCTCGAGTAGTCTCGAGGGCAAAGAAGCATGCCGAATATTACTTTCATGGTTAACAGAAATTCGAGGTATTTTTGCTAATCTGCACGTGGCGAGCATACCGCGAGACGGCACTTTAAGAAATTATCTTTGGCATGCCTGTAATTTCCAGAGACTTTGCTGAGCAAAAATGAATGTCAGCCACGAAGTGTCTTTGCAATTTGAGATGCATAAAGAATGCTTTTAAAATGATCTTCTTAGGCATGGCTCGCCAGGTTGGAATTACTTTTTTTTTTTTTTTTTTTTTATTCTCTCTTTAAGGCTTAAAGCTAAATTTACATAGGTACAATTAATCTGCCAAACCACAATGCGGTTTGTTGGCAAACAACGCTCCTAATTGATTTTACATTTTATTAGCTAAAAGCAGTATGAATAGTAATATATATGTACGGTATTACTTATGCTAGATACAATTAAAGGAATCTATAAAGTTACTTAAGATAGCTGAATTTCATTTTTTAATGTATTTAATAAGACGCCGCTTACTTTCTTCTTAAACAAGTGTTTTGTGACAGTTGCACTCTTTGTCTCGGACGGCAGGTCGTTATATATTTTCGGAACTAGGTACTTTCTATGTCTTTGGCCATAATAATTAGTAAACCTAGGCAATATTAGTTTACTGTTTCTTACAAGCCTTTGAGTACCAATAGGTTGTTTAAACTCGTCGTTACTAAATTGTTCCACAGCCAACAACAACATTACTTTTTTATGCTTTTTTTTGCTTGCTTAGTTTGATGTGTTTTATTACAAGCTTGACTTCACTTGTAAACAAGTAAATGAATTAAGTATAATTTATAATGAAGTTAATAGGGATAGATGAAGCGCGGGAGGAGCCCTGTTTGTTAGTTGTAGTATTTTTTTATTTTTTTTATTTTATGTGTCTAACATATAATTTTAAGGCAATTGTTACTAACAAAATATGGAACCAGTTTTCTGAAATAAATGATTTTATTTTTTATAATGTAATCAAATTATGCTAACTTTTACCCAATTTTATTTAGTCGTATCGATTTGAAACTTTGCAAGTAAGTACGTATACAGGAGGAAAAATCCGAAACAACAAGAGATACGGAAATTCACTCTTAGGAGTCACGAGACCGATTTTAGAAATGAATAAAACTGCATTCAAAGATTTTCAAAAAACCCTCATACACGGCTGGGAATCGAACCCGAAAAATCTACCAAAAAACAGAGTTTGATTTTATTCGCAAATTAATAGTACTGAATGTAAAGAAATAATTATCGCTATGAATCACAGGAAAATGCATTGCATGTCGACATCATCATATCAGCCGAAAGACGTCCACTGCTGGATATAGGCCTCCCCCACAGAGTGCCACAATGGCCGGGCCTGCGCCACCCGCATCCAGCGGACTCCCGCGACCTTTACCAGGTCATCAGTCCACCTTGTGGGGGGCCTACCCACGCCGCGCCTTCCGGTACGTGGTCGCCACTCGAGAACCTTTCCGCCCCAACGGCCATGTCGACATATATCAAAACAATTTTAAACATGACGAAGATTGCTAGATGCACCAAAAACATCATTCCTATCCCTGTTTTTACCATTTCAAACACCTTTGTCGACAAAAAGCTTATGAATTCGTTTGGGCGACGTTTATTTTTTCAGATTTCTCACAGGTAAATCAGCCAACCGAATAGCATTTGGTGACCAGGCTTTCCAGAACTCTCTAACGGGATTGGTTCGAGCATGAGTGGTTGTTCGAGTAAATATTTGTGAATTCAAACACGGAACTGAGTTTGACTGAGTGTTTCTAAGACCAGTAGGATAGTTATCTCCAATGTTACAAGTTTCGAACTCAGTTGTATGTAAGTATGCATGACTGCATGCATGTACTATGTAATAGTTATTATTTGCATTTGCAATTGGAAACAACAAAAAACAAGATGTATAGGAACTGGTAATATATTTTATGTATGCTTATAAATCCCTATGAGGGATTTCTTCCAAAGCTTGTTTATTTAGGTATAATTTGCAAACGAACGAAAATATCACAGACAAACTTTTTATTGATACCATGATTGCTTTAAAATTCCTCGATCAAAAAAAAAAACAAAGTTAAGTCTTTATTTTCCTTTTTTACTCAGCTTCTCAAACATTTTTTTTTTACTTTGACTTCGACTGTACGTCACTGGCATCAATATAATATGATGAATCAAAGGCCGCAAAAATATCTTACACGCTCTTACGGCTCTAGGAATAGAGTTGACATCAGATATTTTTGCGGCCTTTGTTCCATCATATATTTATGCTAGTGACTGTACATACTACGAACACTGCAAAGTAAAAAAAAGCTAAAACAATCAGCCAAATTCTGCAATTAAACTTATAAAATCAAATTGAAAAACTCTTGGTTTTTGAAGTTGTTTGAAATGACACTTGAGCAGAACAACAAATGAAGGTTGAAAATGATCAACATAATTTATGCAGCTATGTCAATAAAGTCCCGTCGGTAGCCACTGGAAATACTGGAATCGATTTCAATTATTTACTGACATAACGTGGGAGTCAACTCAACTAGCGCGAACAAACATCCCAGTATTCTTCCCTTTATTTGGGTAACTACAAATACATATTGTAGATTTAGTTAACTGTAGATGTGGGGCGTATATTATTAATCATTAAAAAATGAGGCCGGTACATTTTCTATGAAACCTAGTTCAAGTGGTTAGGAACCACAAAAACATGCAACGAACAACAACCTTACTACATTTATTTAATCTGAAACTTACCTACAGTATGCGCCACGTAAGTTTGCGTCTGTGATGTTATACCATATTTTTCTAGCTTGATTAGAATGATAGATGTCACTTCATGATAGCATGTCACTTTGTCAAAGCGGTAAGCGAAATTCATATTTTTTCCAAGGGACAAATCATCATCATCGTCCTAGCGTTATTCCCGGTTGTGCCCCTAAAGGAGCCCAGGGGTCCGCTTTGACACCTAATCCCAAGATTTGGCATATGCACTTGTTTTACGAAAGCGACTGCCATCTGACCTTCCAACCCAGAGGGAAAACTAGACCTTATTGGGATTAGACCGGTTTCCTCACGATGTTTTCCTTCACCGAAAAGCTAACGATAAATATTACGTACATAAGTTCCGAAAAACTCATTGGTACGAGCCGGGATTCGAACCTACGACCGCCGCTTGACAGCCGCATGCCTGAACCACTAGGCTACCGTAGCTTCGAAGGGACAAATATTGCTTGTAAATATAAAATCACGTCTAATATGCGGATTTTATATAGACTTGATCTCAAATCAGTTAATAAAAGGTCTGCTACCGTTAAAACACTACGTAATATACGTCAGCTTGGCATCTGTCATTCTAATCAAGCTAGAAACAATATGGTATAACTACTAGTAGCGTCGCAGAGGTGACAGAGGGGTTCGACGGGTGAGCGGGAGGCAACATAAGGTTAACTTCAAAGACGCAAATATAAAAATCAGAAATATCGTGATAGATAATAAAGTTTTTAATAGAAACTCTTACCTGCACAGACAAACTGTCAAAACAGTTTTAAAGGAAAATGTAATTAGGTTTTCTATCCCATTGTTTAGTAATAATAGATAAAAGAAATAATAATGATAAGTGTGGTGCGTATTGTAGTCTATGTGACTAAACCGAAGTTATTTATTTACTGATTGTTACAGTGAATAGAACATTTATAGGAATATTTTTTTCTCCGTAGTACGAATATATTGGAGTTGATAGCATATATCATTACGGACACCACATGGTCCTAAATGCCCAGTCTCCTTAGACTGTAGATTTACTTTACTTATTTAGGGTTCGACCCATCAAGAATAGAGTTTATTTCAAGATTAATCCATTCTCAATCATACAACGAAACTCATGTATCAAGTTTGCATGTTCGAGCGTCAGAGCAAAAAAATACACGAAAGAACGAAGTTGGCGTTTCGCGGAATCCGTTCTGATGCTTCAAAGTTTGTGCAAAATCAATCAACGTATTTAAGGTTTCATTACAAGCCTGTAATAAAGGTAATTGGTAAATAAGAGCAATCGTTTATTTGATAAGGCTTCACTCGACTCTGATTAAAACTCCAGTGCTTCCATTTTGCAGTTGAATACCTTATTTTAATTTAATGTGTTTTTTATTAGTGCGGTTGCGCAGTGCTCTTGCAAAGGATTCCAGGATTCAGTATGTCACTCAGGTCCTATTTCTTACCTAATTACCATTAACTAAAAGTACTTAAAAGCTGCCATTTAAAATCATGCAGATTTTATCAAATAAACAGCAAAATATATATAACACTGAAACACTCGTGAAATTAAAAACAAAATCATTTTGATCAAAGTAACCCGTCGAATCAAAGTAGCCTCGTTTTACTGTTTGTAACGTAGGGAACCACCGTCCGACAATGGTTTTGCAAAACAATATTGGTACTAAATACGAAACTATTCAAAAATCAAGTACAAGTTATAAAAGCAACGGCCCTCGCATAAAAAGTTACACTGAAATACACCTAGTTTCTTCAAAAGAGCTCCAAACAAAAGAATTACAATACCATTTTCCCACTGACACTATTACAAACTAACAAAACAACCCTAATTTCCATTTCCCTTTCCGGTTCACGGTTGAAAACAAAAAAAAGGCGTTTTATGCGCGCTCTCTACGAAAATGTCCCATTGGTAACCCTCTGTGTTTACGAGGTCAAAGAGGAATAAGGAAAGTATATTCGTAAATAACTTGCACTCGTTTATACGAGTTGTTTCACAAATACCTTATCTTGCGAATTATGTGCAGGGTAGGGTTCGAATTGGTTGAGGGTTGAACTTTGTATGGGAATTGTTGCGAACTCTTTGCTAATTGAAACATGCTTTTGAATACGTTTTCTATTACCTTGTCATTGTTAACTTGGTAATAATTGATTTTGAGTAACCTCTGAGAGCTCGTATCGCTACATATTATTGTGGTAAAACAACATGCAAAGTTAAATTCATATTTCACAGAAATTATGGAGTTATGTTGTGTCACACTTTCAAAAATGTATGTAAAAAGCAATAACTAGTACAGCAAGCTCATTAAAAAGTTAAGCACAACTAGAACCATAACAGTTAACATTGAAATTTAAAATATTTAGGAATGAACTGTCACAGAAACCAGTTAAATGAGGATTATGGTACAAACCCTTTTTTTTAAATATCTTTATGTAAGGAGCTTAGTCGTTAAACGAGAATGTCGCTCCATACGTATCAGCTATCTAATACACAATATGTAGGCCTTATAAAATGATGATGAAAATGATTTAAAATATTATGGGAATATTATGATGGGTTTGCATGGGAATGCGGAATTCGGCCGAACTTACTGCGGATTCTTAAATCATTGAAGGGTTGGCAGCGCACGCGCACTGGTGATTTTTCTGGCGTCGCAAGCGTCCATTGGGGACGATGTATGCTTACATGCCGTATCCTGGTTTGCCACAGGAGAAATATAAAATACACACAGTAGTAGAAGAAAGTAAGCCACAAACTAAAACAGTCACCCTTCTATCCTATACACGATCTAACTGACACAGATCGATATGCGACTAAAACACACGCGTTATCTATTGTAGCGAGTGTTGTTCCAACTGGTATCAGCGTCAAAGAGAATCTGAATAGAACAGCAACAGCATTCGTAATTAGCCGGGACCAAATAGTCGCGTATTTGTGACGGTGGAAACTGAAATAAATGGCAAACGAACAAATCTACAGAGTATTAATTGTAAAAAGTTGTTCAAATAGGTAGTTGCGTAACTTTTAGAACGGCTGTTACGAGTAGGACAACTCCGATGCATTTTCCGAAGCAAACAATGACATTAGATCTACCTACGTACGTAACGCAATCGACCAGCCAGTTTTGACAAGCCTTGAAGTAACCTCACCTGTAACTAATATGTAATACTTTTTTTTAATACAGTTGCTCAAAAAGTGGTACTTTTTGTAGCTGCTAATCGTGCGCAAAGTTGTATTTTGCGCACTAGTGCTTTTTACTTTTCCACGTGTATCGAACGACGTTTTTTTAATACAGTTGCGAAAAAATAAGAAAAACAACAAGTAAGGAATTTGAAACTTTTATATTATTAATTCTCTAACATCATTGTAATACAGTTAAAAATTATAAAGTAGTTCAAAAAAAATAATTTAAATACTTTTCTTACTTTTTGTTTTTCTTCCTTCGTATTATAAATATACAATTGCACTGGTAGATAATGGTTGGTAACATTAAGTCTGCATTTTGTATTATAAGTTCTTCTTTTGTGCAATGAAGATGAAATATATTCTTGCTAGTCCATTGTTAACCACTCCATTAATTTCAAACTTTGCAATGACGACTGGTTTAGTGGATAGTGACCCTGCCTGCAGAGTTGGTGGTCCTGGGATAAAATCCCGGGAAAGACAAGTATTTATATGATGCGGACCTAAACATAATATCTATACATATAATAAAGCTGAAGAGGATCGAAAGTCTGTACATGGAAGATATTCGAAAAAAAATTGGCTAGGGATACTTAGAATAGATAACAGAACACGTTCCAACAGTTTTTAGAATTTTTGTCTGTTTGTCTGTTTATCTGTTTATCTGTTTGTCTGTTTATCTGTTTATCTGTTTATCTGTTTGTCTGTTTATGTGACCGCGCATCACGTGAAAACGGCTGAACCGATTAAAATGAAATTTGGTATAGAGATAGTTTGAGTCTTGGGGAAGGACTTAGGGTAGTTTTAATCCTGGAAATCAACCCCTAAGAGGATGAAATGGGGGGTGGAAATTTGTATGGAGCTCCTTAAACCGCTGCACCATTTTGGATGAAATTTGGGATATGATTAGTTTGAGTCCCGGAGAAGGTTAAAGTATAGGTTTCATCCCGAAAATCTTCCCTTTAGGGGGTAAAATGGGGGGGTGAAAAATTGGATGTAACCCATTTTGATGAAATTTGGTTTAGAGGTAGTTTAAGTTCTGGGGAAGGACATTGGATAGTTTTTATTCCGGAAATCTTTCCCTGAGGGGGTGAATTGGGGGGTGAAATGTTGGATGGACTCCATTTAGATCAAATTTGGTATAGATATAGTTTGAGTCCCGGAGAATGACAATGGATAGTTTGAATCCCGAAAATCATCCCCCAAGGGTATGGAATAGGGATGTAAATGTGGATAAATCCCATTTAGTTAAAATTTTGTATAGAGATAAAAGGAGTCCCATGGAAGGACAATGCATAGTTTTTATCCTAAATCATCTCCTGAGGGGGTGAAATGAGGGGTGAAATTTGGATAGAACCGATTTAGATGAAATTTGGTATGGAGATAGTTCAGAGTCCTGGGGAAGGACTTAATATAATTTTTAGTCCAGAAATCATCTCTTAAGGGGGTGAAATGGGTTATGTAAATTTGGATGGAACCCATTTACGGTATAGCGAGTTGGAGTCTTAGGGAAGGACATAGGATAGTTTACTCCTGAAAATCATCCCATAAGGGGGTGTAATTGGGGGTGAAAATTTGGTTGTGACCCATTTTGATGAAATTTGGTATAAATATAGTTTGAGTCCCGGAGTATGACAACGGATTGTTTTAATCCCGAAAGTCATCCCCTCAGGGATAAAATAGGGGGTGAACATTTGGATAAAACCCATTTAGATGAAATTTGGTAAATAGATAGAAGGAGTCCTAGGGAAGGACAATGCATAGTTTTTATCCCGAAAAATCATTTCCTGAGGTGGTGAAATGAGGGTTAAAGATTTGAATAGAACCCATTTAGATGAAATTTGGTACAGAGAGAGGTAGGGTCCTAGGAAAGAACATAGAATATTTTTTATTCCAGAACACATAAAAGGAGGAAGTCATCCCGTAAGGGGGTGAGAAATGGTGGATGAACATTTGGATTGAAGCCACTTACGGTATAACGATAGTTAAGGAAGGACATAGGATAGTTTTTATCCCGAAAATCATCCCCTAAGGGGGTGTAATTGGGGGTGGAAATTTGTTTGTGACACACTTTGATAAAATTTGGTTGAAAGATAGTTTGAAGCCTGGAAAAGGACATATAATAGTTTCTATTCCAGAAATCATCCCCTAAGGGGGTGAAATGGGGGTGAAAATTTGGATGTAGCCCATTTAGATGAAATTCGGTATAGAGATAGTTTGAGTCCTGGAGAATGACAACGGATACTTTTTATCCCGAAAATCATCCTCTAAGGAGGTGAAATAGGGGGTGAAAATTTGGATTGCACCCATTTACGGTATAGCGGTAATGGGGAGTCCTGGGGAATATGAACATTACATAAGTAAATATATGTATGTGACGTTCCAAGGGTAAAGGTACCTTATGGCGGCCTTAGTTTTGAAGATGTTTTCTAAAGCGGGGTAAAAAAGACTTTTTGTTATGGCTATTTTGAAAACTATTAGATGTAACATTTTGTTAATTTTTTTATTTTTAATATAAAATGTTTAAATTACAAGTCAGTTAATTTAATCCTACGGTTTAGTAGAAAAGGTCCTTACGGCCGTGTGATATGAAAATATGCAAAATAATACTGAAAAAAGCCTACATGCATC
This sequence comes from Epinotia brunnichana, assembly GCA_963854355.1. Taxonomy (NCBI): domain Eukaryota; kingdom Metazoa; phylum Arthropoda; class Insecta; order Lepidoptera; family Tortricidae; genus Epinotia; species Epinotia brunnichana. The sequence continues at coordinate 21,914,438 of OY977949.1, forward strand.
TATACCCTTTCCTTCATACAATCCATACTAATATTACAAATGCGAAAGTAACTCTGTCTGTCTGTTACCTTTTCATGCTTAAACCGCTGAAGCGATTGAGATGAAATTTGGTATAGAAATACTTTGAATTCCGGGGCCTTCCCAAAGAGTCCTTACTAAAGATAGTTTTTATCTGGAAATTCATCACCTAAGGGGGTTAAAAGGGGGGAGAAAGTTACGATATAAACGAGTTCCGCGCGGACGAAGTCGCGGGCAAAAGCTAGTACATATAATAAAGCTGAAGAGGGTCGAAAGTCTGTACATGGAAGATATTCGAAAAAGAATTGGCTAGGAATACTTAAAATCGATAACAAAACACGTTCCAACAGTTTTTAGAATTTTTGTCTGTTTATCCGTTTATCTGTTTGTCTTTTTATATGTTTATCTGTTTGTCTGTTTATCTGTTTGTCTGTTTATGTGACCGTGCATCACGAGAATACGGCTGAACCGATGGATGAAATTTGGTATATAATTAGTTTCGAGTCCCGGGTAAGGTCAAAAGATAGGTTTTATTCCGGAAATCTTCCCTTTAAGGTGTAAAATGGAGGGGTGAAAATTTGTATGTAACCCATTTTGATAAAATTTAGTTTAGAGGTAGTTTAAGTTCTGAGGAAGGACATTGGATAGTTTTTATTCCGGAAATCTTCCTCTAAGAGGGTAAAATGGGGGTTGAAATTTTGGATGGACTCCGTTTAGATCAAATTTGGTATAGATATAGTTTGAGTCCCGGAGAATGACAATGGATAGTTTGAATCCCGAAAAAAAATTTCCTGAGGTGGTGAAATGAGGGTTGAAGATTTCTATAGAACCCATTTAGATGAAATTTGGTATTGAGAGAGGTTTCAGTCCAAGGAAAGAACATAGAATAATTTTTATTCCGTAACACATGAAAGGAGGAAATTATCCCCTAAGGGGTGAGAAATGGTGGATGAAAATTAGGATTGAACCCATTTACGGTATAGCGATAGTTAAGGAAGGACATAGGATAGTTTTATTCCGAAAATCATCCCCTAAGGGGTGTAATTGGGGGTGGAAATTTGTTTGTGACACATTTTGATAAAATTTGGTTGAAAGATAGTTTGAGTCCTGGAAAAGGACATATGATAGTTTCTATTCCGCAAATCATCCCCTAAGGGGGTGAAATGGGGGTGAAAATTTGGATGTAGCCCATTTAGATGAAATTAAGTATATAGATAGTTTGAGTCCTGGAGAATGACAACGGATAGTTTTTATCCCGAAAATCATCCTCTAAGGAGGGAAATAGGGGGTGAAAAATTGGATGGAACCCATTTACGGTATAGCGGTAGTTGGGAGTCCTGGGGAATAAGAACATTACATAGGTAAATATATGTATGTGACGTTCCAAAGGTAAAGGTACCTTATGGCGGTAGTTTCGAAGATGTTTTCTAAAACGGGGTAAAAAAGACGTTTTATTATGGCTATTTTGAAAACTATTAGATGTGACATTTTGTTGACGTATCTTTATTTTTAATACAAAATATTTAAATTACAAGTCAGTTAATTTAGTCCTTCGGTTTAGTAGAAAAGGTCCTTACGGCCGTGTGATATGAAAATATGCAAAACAATACTGAAAAAAGCCTACATGCATCTATTATGGTGAGGCGGGTCATAGAAAACAAGTTTGCGGCGGAGTCTATTTTGTAAAAAAAGGCGTTCGGAGTAAGCTAACCTATAAAATCAAGCAACTCAGCCATTATGACGCCTTCCTTCATACAATCCATACTAATATTACAAATGCGAAAGTAACTCTGTCTGTCTGTAACCTTTTCATGCTTAAACTGCTGAACCGATTGAGATGAAATATGGTATAAAGATACTTTGAATTCCGAGGTCTTCCCAAAGAGTCCTTACTAAAGATAGTTTTTATCTGAAAATTCATCACCTAAAGGGGTGAAAAGGGGGGAGAAAGTTACGATATAAACGAGTTCCGCGCGGACGAAGTCGCGGGCAAAAGCTAGTCATAAATAAATAAATAAATCATAGTTATACTGGGCGTTTTATGTCAACTTGCGGAAAATGCCCAGTATAACTAACTATGATGCGGACGTCATCTATGCTAATAGTAGAAAAAGGTTAAGTTATGTCACACAAACCTACAAACTAAGTGTGTGTGTAGGGTGTTATCTCCGGAAGTACTCGTCTAATTTAATAAATTCTTTCACCAGTATATAGAATATACCCTCGGAATGGACTTTGACTATAATTCATCCCGCAGCTTCGCTTAATCTGTTTGTTTGGTTGTACCCAGCGCAGTGCGTGCAGGTAGTGTATAAATAAGGCGTCCTTAATATTGCAAAAGGTGGCGTTTTATAAATTTATTTTTATTCTTTGCTCTATTCAATATTAAATCTTACATTATGAAACGTATAATTTAAAATGTTGAATCGATATATTTTGTTAAACAACGGGATTAAATTGCGGAGTTACTAAACGAGTGTCGCGCCCGTCTGAAACCGCAGGGTCTAATGAGGAGACCTATTTCACTACCGCTGCGCCCAACTATTTGCTAAATAGGGTTTTTTCAAACGCTTGTCGGAAGGGATCCAATTCACAAAATCCATTGAACGAATTGGTTTTATAAAATATTCTCATTTTTAACCTTAGGGACGTAAAATGTAGTGAGCGTAATAGATGGGATATACAACACCGCTTCATTGTTACTTATTGATATAAAGTAAAAATACAAAGAAAAAATTTAACGCGCAAATGAGCAAAACAGACTGGGAATCGAGCGCGGAGTCTTAGGCGGTCATCACACTGCCACCGCAACCCGCTGCGGTGTGCAGAGCCGCGTACACATTTCGCCGGACGTAGGAGTGAAGTACGGTGCGGAATTTATATACAAACTAAGGTAATAAAGTACCACACAACGAGAAAATTGCCGCTTCGCATACCGCAGCAGGATGCGGCGGCAGTGTCATAGCCGCTTTAGGATTGCCGGTTCACTGCGTATAATTCCGCCAGGAAAGACTCAGAAACAATGGCATACGGACCAGAGCCAACCTTACTCCTGCCACAAAGCTACATATATAATCAACTGGACCAACGCACTAAAGACCTACACCTAAGATACTGGGAGGAGATAGACAAATGCAGACATACCAAGAAGATTCTGTCGAAACGCGACTACAAACTCACAACCGCACTACTAAGGACACATATAAACTAACTGTGGAAGATAGTGGGAATAATAACAGGACATAACACCTTGAACAGACACCTCTATAACTTAGGTATCACAGACAGCCCCATGTGCAGAGCATGCATGGAGGCAGAAAAAACGACTAAACTTATACTACGGGACTGCAAGCAAGTAGAAGTATACAGAATAAAGCACCTAGGTTCTCCGGGACGCAGGCAGCAACACCAAGACACTCACCAACTTTCTAGACGAGCTGGAGTGGTTAGAGTAGCGCCACACCGTCGTTTCACGCAAAATAGGCACAATTGATGTCGACTTGCGGAAAACGCCCAGTATATGTAACTAACTAACTCCGCCATCGTTGCGCTAAGTATGCTGCCAAATTTTGTAATTAAATAACCTCAACCTGGGTTCCTGTTCCTACCAAAAATACCATTTCTAAGAAAAAATGCTTAGTAAGTAAGTAAGTGTATTATTTGTAAACATAGTTAATTACAGTGGTTGTCTTTTTTTTACAGTTTCACTATGTTTTGCCAATAGGCGTACAAAAACTTTGAGCTTAATACTAAATAAGTACCTTTTACCTACTATCATGCATACAAAATTCAGGTGCCTTTGTACAAATTATAATTATATACTAAGGTCAGCAATGGAAGTTAAACAATCTGAGATAAAAAAGTTATATAGGTAGATGAATGTATTAGTGCATGTTCGGTCTTAAGAATGTCAATTAAATATGTCAAGTATAATTATAAGAAAAAAAAATATCATTAAAAGAATCATAGAAATGTCAATCTAATTTATCATTAATATAATCTGAAATGGAATAATAACATTTATGTATTAACTAGCTGTTGCCCGCGACTTCGCCCGCGTAGAACTTATACTTAGAAAATATAATGCAAACAAACTTCTACTTACCATCTTAAGGGATGATTTCCGAGGCAAAAACTATTCTATATCCTTCGAAGGGTCTCAAATTATCTCTATACCAAATTTCATCTACGTATATGGATTTTATCCAAACTTTCACCCCCTATTTCATACCCTTAGGGAAAGATTTTCGTGATAAAAACTATCTAATATCATTCTTCGGGACTCAAACGACCTTTATACCAAATTTCATGTAAACGGGATTCATCCAAATTTTCACCCCCATTTCACCTTATGGAGTGATTTCCGGAATTAAAACTATCCTATGTCCTTTCCCAGGACTCAAGCTATCTCTATACCAAATTGTATTAAAATGGGTTCCATCCGAATTTTCACCCCTAATTTCACCCCCTTAGGGGATGATTTCTGGGGTGATTTTTGAGGGTAGCCCAGTAGGTCAATCACGTAACGCATTGTACGCGCGTCTGACAGTAAAATCACAATCTAACTGTCATTTTTTCATATAAAACTGACATTTAGACCTTACAGACGCGCGTAAGAAAAGTTACGTGATCGACCCACAGGACTTAACCTATATCTACACCACATTTCATCAAAATAGATTACATCCAAATTTTCACCCCCCCCCCCCCCCCTTTTCACCCCCTTAGGGGATGATTTCCGGGATAAAACCTATTATTTGTCCTTCCCCGGGACTCAAACTATTTATATACCAAATTTCATCTAAATCGGTGCAGCGGTTTAAGTAGCTCCATACAAATTTCCACCCCCAATGTCAGCCCCTCAGATATAAAAACTACCCTTTGTCCTTCCCCGGAGCTCAAACTATCTGTATACCAAATTTCATCTAAATCGGTTCAGCGGTTTAGGCGTGAAGAGGTAACAGACAGACAGACATACTTTCGCATTTATAATATTAATATGGAAGTATGGATTATTAGTATGGATAGTATGGGTTCTTTCCGCTTGTCTTCCAAATAGAGGTGTAGCTGTAGACTCACTTCAAAAGAAAGAAGAAACGAAAAACTCATTCAAATATCTCAAAAAATTACGAAGCTACAACCGTTTTAATGTCGCTTGTTAGAGTGAGAAAACGACCAGGGACCGTGACGTCACGATCCTCGAGCGTCATAGTAAAAAACAATTGTTTCATTATAAAGGTGTGTTTTGCGGAAAAGAGACGCAACAAACCCCCTCTTCAAACTTTATACACTTATAACTTAGTGATTACCTATACGAGTATAGCCTCTTGCGTTGTTTTTTTTCGAGATAATACAACATTATGATTATTTTGTTTAGTGACTACATCCCTATTTTCGATAAGATAAGATAAAATAAGATTTCTTTATTGTCAGAACTGTGTACATTTAGTTGTTTTGAGTAAAATAAAGTCCGACAGCTTGCCCATTTCGGACGTACAATATTAAACTTAAAGCTAGTCAAATATACTAAAACAATAACAACAATAGTATTTCCAAATAATTTTAACCATATTCACACATAAAATATTAATTTAGATCTATCCGACATCCGTATTTGCTTTTAAACCACGAACTTTGGAATTCGAAAATATTCGGGTATCTCTATCGCACTAACAAATGACAGGAATGCAGATATACAAACTTCGAGTTTCGGTTTTTCGTGGTTTGGCTGAATACGCAAAGAGCGCGCGCGCGTGCCATTCAAAAAAACCAAGTTTATATTGTTCGAATTTGTTGTTACATTTGTACAAATTACGCCTTAATTCGACATTTGCGCATATAAGTTCGCATATCAAAATCGTTTAATTTTATATTTGCTTTTGGTACCTATGTGTCTCGTCAATGTATATCGTAGACGGGATTAAAATTATTAATAGGCGAAAGAAAGGCAAAGAAATTCCGCCATTTTGTCCGTAGTATTTCTTATTATTATTAGTCTGTGATTTTGACGTTTCTTTTAGCTGACAGATGTGGCGGCGGTATACTTTAAGAATAATAAATTAAAAATTAAATAAAGTCGTATATTACGGAAAATAAATTAATTGTCGCAGTCGGATAAAAACTATCCTAAGTTGCAGCGGGAATAATAATGTACCTATATAAAATGTTTCATATTTTTCCGTCCATGGGATGCTGAGAACATTCGTACCACAGAAAGCTTAGTTTCAAACTGGCTGATTCTTTTTTTAATTTAGAGATTTATTATAAGTGGAGATAACGTCATTAATTTATTTCTTAATTCTAACATATTTAATGACTTCATGTTATAAGGTAAGTGGTTATAAATTTTGCTTGCTTACACACGTTTTTGCATCATCTTAGTGACCTCGCATCTAACCATTACCTATTTAATGTGTTACAATGTGTAATTTGAAGCGTTCATAGCCCGGTGGCGCCTGTGTATCGGAAACGATAACGCAGGTCAAGCAAAGACGGCAGGGGTCAGTCTTTGGATGGGTGACCGCCTGTTTGAGTGGTTACTATAAATGAGCGCTTCCGTGCTTTGGAAGGCACGCTAAGCAGTTGATCCCGGTTGCTGTCTATGACAGTAGTCGTTAAGCCGAGTTAGAGGCCTTCGGGCGGCTTAAGAACCTCTAACAGTCGAGTTGCCCACTCACTTGACAAAGGGGGGACAACTTTCACTCGCGTCCGCAGGAGCTACACCTACCACAACCCTGCACGTGTCCCCTGGGTGGTACTAAAGAGTGACAAACTCAAAAGGCCAAAATAACAATTGCCATACGATTAAATAAACAAAATGTGTAATTTATTTGACTAATTTAACCAGTTTTTTAAGTGTAACACAAATCACGTTTTACTGAGTATGTACGCCCACGACAGTGATAAATAGGTCGTTTTTATCCAATTCTTCATAAAATTATAATCTTCAGGTAACACTGAGTACGCAATCTATAGTTAACTGCTCCGTCGTTACAAGGATTAAAAAAAAAGACTTTCCAATCATTAAATTCCTTCGCTGGAAACGCAGAGGTATTTGTGTGTTTGCGGAGCTGGTATTCCATCCACGAAAGACAGAAGGTGTGCCAAGTTTGAAAATCAGGATGACAGACACAAAATGGGGATATGTCGTGAATGGAAAAATATTATTGTTTAGGCTTAGGTTTTACTACCGTATTTGGTGGGGTGGTATCTGTATCTTGTTTCTTACCGAGAGTTCACTGATGTCGCTCATATTTTTTCACTCTTCGGTATACAGTCAGTATTATATTTGGGCAGTTGGCTTAATATTGTGTGGATACAAATACAGTACTACTGCATTGGTACCGCCCCGCTTTCACGCGGCCCGCGCCAATCTGTTGTGAATAAAACATTCGTCACCCTCCCACTTGCATACTTGTCAGTGCTTCTCGCATGATGACAATTAAATTGGAAATTATATGTAAACTGACATCCAAATATAAAATGTAATCTTATATCTAAATGTATAATTTTATCATGTATACCTAAACTTAATCTTAATTGTATTTGTTATTGAAATATTGGCTTGTAAAATATTGTTTTTATCAATTACCGTATTGATGAATTGAATTGAATTGACGAATGTCTTATCCACAAAGATAAATGATACTATGTTAAGGCCCTACCCCGAGCCATATATGCAAAAATACCCCAATCATATCCTATTTTTGTGCGAAACGTTGATATTTGTAGACTTGCGAAAAATATATATCATTCTTGATTATATTATCTTTTCATCCACAGCTTTCAATACACGATTCATAACACTTCGCTCGATACAATTAATTCCCAAAGTAACCTCCAATTCAAATTTTACTCCAACTTTACTTGTTATTTTACTACGCAACACTATGAAACAAAAAAAGGAGAAAAATCAATCATAACTAAAATAGTTCATTGACAGCTTCCAAAGTTCAATAATTTGAAGCAATATTTTTAAAATAAATAAACATCGTCAAATTCTATCGTATAATGATATCGACTTGCGGCCTGCAAGGTCTATCTCCGTCACTCTTTCTAAATGTGACAGTGATAGCTGAGCGCTCGTGCCAGAAGGACCTGTACGACGTTTCCCAAAAAAATAAAAGTTTTTATTTAACTTGCCTTACAAATATATATTGTAGTGTTAGTTGTCAAAACTGTGTTGTGTGTCTTAGTGATATACCGTGTGCACAAAACATTTATTTTGTAACGAAGTTATTATGGGTAACAAACAATTTAATAAAAAGAAAAAATCTCGAAAAAGACAACTTATAAGATTCCAAAAAACAATGCATGGAACAAACTTAAGTAAAAATGTATATCTACTAAACAGTGACAAAAGTGACGATGCATATACTCTAGAATTTCACCCGCTAATGGTAAGCATTGGTAGCGCAGTGGTTTCAGTGATTGAAATAAAGGTGACCTAAAGCTGTCCATCCTGCCGAGAGTTCGAGTCTCGGTTCGTAATTTTGCACATTTTAAACTTTTTGCTTTTTTATTTTTAGGAAAAGGAGAAAATTGGATATTTTCACAGCCGAACAAAATACTAAATCGTACTACTATACCTACGTCGCTCGTAACTTCGTGCGTTGCAATAAATACCTACCTACCTACAGTGGCGGCGTACAGTCAAACAATTTGATTTTTGGGCCACTTCGTACCTTGTCACAATGACAATGATATGAGACCTCTAGGGGCTTTCATATTGACTTTCACTGTGACAAGGTACGAAATGGCCCAGAAATCAAATTGGTTGACCGTACGAAAATAAATAGTCGCGTGACCTTAGTTGGATACCTACTGATTGTCCATCAGCGCAGATATGCTTATTTTTAATTATGCTTCGAATTGAGCTTCTCAAATATTTAGACATATTTTGTACTTATTTTCTTAGATTGCTACATGTACACTTAGTAAATGATCGCCGAAAACTAAATAAAATGTCGTCAATAATATCGTACGAGATACATTATAAAGAATAAACGCCCTCATCAGTTATTTGATATTGAAGAGGTAAATGCACCTACACTGATAAAATGCAATAGGGTTGCCGAGTAAATCCCGGAAATAAAATCCCGGGACTTACTAAATTATTCGCACTGTCGTTAATTTTTATGAACTTTCGTATTTTTTTTATGAACTGATAGGAATAGAGATGTGTCAACTCGGTTCGCCAAACCGAGTTACGCGCAACTTCGAAATTCCCGACGGCGGACGAAACCATGGCAGTGCGGGCGAGGCGGGACGGAGCAAACCGAACCGAAGTAAACCGTCAAAGACACAAAGAGAAGATCTTTCTTACAATCCGACACAGATGGTCAACAAATGGTATTGGTGACCTTTTGTTTATATATATTAGGCTATTAGCTAGGTAGGTAGGAAGGGTAAGCGAGTGCGTTTCGAAGTTTAAACTTATATTTATGGTTCAGTTACGAAATGACATTCTGAATGGTAACTTTGCCTGTAACGGCTTCCTTGATACCCGAAATCCACTGTAAAAAAGTTAAATAGTGTTGTTAGTGCGAAAGTGCGTTATAGATAATGTAAATAATAAAATACCTTTTTCGAGCGTATGTATGTATGTGTGCCAGTATGTTTGTATGTAAGTATGTATGTATGAATGTGTAGCCTAAACCATTTGACGGATTTCGAGATAATACTTATAGTTTTCACTTTTATTATTATTATAATAACAGTAAATGCACACTGATAAAATGCAAAAGGGTTGCCTGGGTAAGTCCCGGGGATTAAAATCCCTGGACTTGCTATCCGTATTTTCGTAACGTTTTAGGTATTTTTTCTATGAACTGATAGTTATTCTATTTTGGTAAAGTAATCAACAGACGTCTAAATACCAGTTGCGCTAATTTCGTTAAGGATCTGCTATAGAAAGTTAACATTGATCACGTGTCATCCATAAAACACGATAAAGACAACGAGGCAATAGCTCTGAAACAATTGGAAAAAGAACACAATCTGACCATAAAGCCATGTGGTCTACATATTGACGCTGAGTTGCTTTTTCTAGGTGAAACATCAGATGGCCTTTGTGGAGATGATATGATCATTGAAATAAAAAGCCCTATTACAGCCCAACGAATGGGCATTGACGAAGCCATAAAAAGTAAAAAAGTTACCTTTTGGAAGATAACCAAAAAATGTTTTTGGATTCGGAGACATTTTGATCTAATGTTATGATTATGACCTCCAAGTACATAATGTATCTTGGCACCACGAGATCTTAGCACAGCGGTAAATGCAGATTTTGAGATAACATCATGTAATGTGTCATAATAGTTTTTGCATTTTTGATTTCAAAAGATAAGCTTATTTTGTTTATTGGTTTTAAAATAAAAGTTAACTTATATTACGTACTACAGAAGACTAAAAAAATACACATTAATTATTAAAAAAAAAAAATTTTCAATTAAAACCATTTGGAAATAATTTTACACAAGCTCAATAATCAGGGTTCGGATATTCGGATCGATATATACCTAAACTTGGCAAAATCCCGGAAATTGTTGGGAAAATATGGAGTCAGCTTCTTTTTATTATAAATTTAATAAATATGCTCCGGGACTCCGGGATCGCACGAAATGACAACTCTCAACACCCTACTTAAGTTCTAAGATAAAGCCCACTTACTCGTATATACCTAAAGTACACGTGGTGATTGCATTGTATTGCCCGCCTTTTTTTACCTGCTATGCGTAAGACAATGGCGGCAGCAGCAGATATAGCGGAAGGGCAAAAATTTGAGAACACGGGGATAATGTCGTCCTTCAAACGTCGAAGGAAAACAATTTTTAAAAGTACTAGTACTCACGACAAGTTCCGTTAAACTAAGTAATGATAATGATACTTCGCTAGTTGAATAAATCTCAGGTAAATTGAATTTAATATTTCCCCATAGTAAATTACATTAAGTAAATAATAATCATGTCATACGATTACGATTAAATAACGAGTGAAACCAAATAATTTTTCGAAAAACCCAAATGCTTTTTTGCAAATATTAATGCCTATGTCACGTACCGGAAGGCGCGGCGTAGGTAGGCCCCCCACAAGGGGGACTGATAAATAAATAAATATTTGCGGACAATCTTACACAAATCAACCTAGTCCCAAACTAAGCAAAGCTTGTACTATGGGTACTACACGACGATATAGATACTTATATAGACCTGGTAATGACCTGGTAACGGTCACGGGAGTCCGCTGGATGCGGATGGCGCAGGACCGGCCATTGTGGCACTCTTTGGGGGAGACCTTTTGTCCAGCAGTGGACGTCTTTCGCCTGATATGATAAATGCCTATGTAACTCCCACGATTAAGAGGAATCCAACGACACCTCACATGTCAAAATCCGTCAAACGGTTTAGGCTGCAGGGCGTGTCAAAGAAAAAGACATACCCACATACATACATACAAACGCTCGAAAAACATAACCCTCTCTCCTTTGGCAGTCGGGTAAATACAATGTTAGTTTGATGTTAACTAAAACTCTTAAGTACTGTAAGTTAAATGAAACACACATGAATTAAATAATATTTTATAAATAGGAACCACTAATAGTATTTTATGCAACTGTTGTATAAGAAAGGTCTTAAAACGCGAGTGTCGTGGGTTGCGATGCGAGCCTTGGCGAGCATCGCAATTAAAGACGCCACGTAGCTCAGTAGTGGAACCGGATTTTGGCCCTAGAAGTTTTGATAATTCTAAAGTCGGAAAAGTTATGCTTATATGGCATATGACTTATTTTCAAGCATATTTGTATTATATGAAGAAAAGTTAGAACGAGGGTTAGATATAAATTAGGTATTTATTTATTTTTATTGATGATTTGTGAATATTGAATTAAAGTGCAAAGTTTAAGCTTCATCGTTTATAATATGTATGACGCTTTACACTGTTAAGTTTTTAGAAAAAAAAAACACCCGCGACTACGTCAAACCAGAATTAGCTTATAATTTAGTCGATATTGAATTAGAGTTTTAAAAATCCACAACAATATCTCTAAATTCTTAAGTTAATAGACAAAGCCAAAAATTTAGAGGAATAAGATAAAAGCTTTAAAATTAATACGCATTTTTTGTCCTGTAAGATCTAATATTGAATTAGAGTCTATAAAAATAAGTCTAATACTATAAAATAATATATGCAGCCATATTATGGAAAGTAAGAAATTTCTGTGTATAGTTTGCATCATAAACCCATATTATTAAAAAAAGGCGCGAAAACCAAGCCGCGCTACAAGTTGTAGCTACGGCGCATGCGGCAGATCTTAGTTGACCTTGCGAGCTATCGCTTGCTAGGTATCCCTCGCCCCGCCCGCTTTCGTATTTATATATTTAAAATAGTGAAGGCGCAAAAACTTTTTATGTATAGTTTATGAGATTTTTTTGGGGGCAAAACCCAGATTCGAGCATAGTAAAACATATGTAGAAAAAATTTAAAGTGGCCAGATTCAAATGAAAAAAATATATGTTATAAAAATCGTCTAGAGCAGACAGCTCATTCAAATAGTTTTTGAAAACCTTCCTTCAGGAAAATACGTATTACAGCACTGTTACAATATTAGTGATGGTCCACGGGTAAAGGTACCATAAGGCGGTTTTATGTTTCGGAAATATTCAATGTTTGGAAAAGCGGGTGAAAAGGAAGATTTTTTATTATAGCTATAAAATGTAACATTACTTTAGCTATTTTTATTTTTATTATGTACAATAAAAAACTACAGATACTGTTATTTTATGAAAAAATCTGCATGGAATAATGTGAAGTTACAGAAGTTAATTTAAAATTGTTATTAGTAGCGTCCGGACAAAAGTGGTGGCAAATTTCGCACAGGGAGTAAAATGGAGTCGTTGCTTTTTATTAACTTTTTACGGTTGAATGAATACATTATTTATTTAATTTATATTTTTAGAGTAATAAACTATAGTATAATTTGGATATCAAAAATAAAAATATATCCAAATTATATTAAGTATTTTAAATATATGTTATTGCAATTTATGGCTTGCAGTAGTTGCAGTACACGAAACAGTTGATAATGTGGCCAAAGGCCCTGATAATTGTACTCGCAGTAGTCATTTTTGAGATTTTCACTTTTCTGCAAAAATGACATCACAAGCCTAAAAAAAAAATTTCAGGTCTTTTTTTATATTTCAAACATGTTTCTTATCTAACCAAAAACGCAGTACTTTAACAAAAATATTACTTTTGCTAACAAGATCTACAGCATTCAGCATGTGCTAGAAGGTTGTGAAGTACTTGCTACGTTTACTGCAGATTCATTAGGCATATAACTTTTTTGCAACGAATACTAACTAAAGCCAAACGCAGTATTCAAAATTACTGCGTTTGAGTTTAGCGAGAAAACCAAAGAAAAAGTACTTAAACGCAGTACTTATTCCACAGTGCTGCGCTTAAGAGTATCGAGAGGTATTCGAGAGTAACATAAAGCTACGCATGCACCGAAGCCACACGGTACAGTGCCGCATTTCGTGCTAGCAAATCAGAGTGAAATATTCGCACTTGATTTGGTTACACCTTGTATAATTCAAAAGAGTGATTGATGGCTTGATGAGTGGAGGTGTTTTATATTAATAGACTCTAATAAAAAATGTTCCTGAAACACATTTTATAGACTATTAAAAATAATAATTTGATACGCTGATAAGAAAAATATTCATTTTTTCTAGTACCTACCAAAAATCAATTTTATTTCGTCTCTTCGTCACTTCAATATTTGTCTGAAGTTAAATCTTGCCAACACCTATTTATTACTAGGTATGAAAATAGAGCATGATTGCGAACTAGAAACGCAGTATTGAACACGTGCTAGGTGATTTTGCAGTAATAAACACAAATACTGCATTAAGCCTTAGTGATACTGTAATGCCTGCAAACCCAGATCATCATATCAGCCGAAAGACGTCCACTGCTGGACATAGGTCTAACTGTTAACCCATATAGTTGATGAAAATGCAGAACTGCGTATTTTATATAAATAAGGCATTTTTTTAACAATTTTTCAGTACACTTCAAAAGTTGTATAACATAAATTTGTTGTATAGATACCAAAAAATATGTTTACCGCGATTATCTGGAAACCACCATATGCAAGTACTGCGTTTGCAATAAGAAGGGCAGATTTGTTAGCGTACAAAGTCGTAAATGCCAACACAATGGCATCTGTAGTCTGTAGTAGACGAAAGATTGAAATTTTTGTGGAAAGATAACTTAAACTGTTTGTGCGGGGAGATCCATTTCCGTACATTAAACTATGAAATTCAGCATCTTCCTGGGATTGTAGATACAGGGTTCCTTAGCACCAATTCTTCCTTACATTACACTATTAATTTACGCAAAATAACGCACTCTGATTTTTAGACAGATTTGACCGGGTTCGATTCCCGGCTGTGTATGAGGCTTTTTTGAAAATCTTTGAATGCAGTTTTGATTTTTTCTAAAATCGGTCTCGTAACTCCTTAGAGCAAATTTCCGTATATCTTATAGTTTCGGATATTCCCTCACTGCCCCGTTTGAATAATATACACCGTATTGTATTGTATTGTATTGTATAGTTTATTCAAATAGGCTTTATTATAGCACTTTTGCAGGTCAAAAACTGATTCTACCTTTATATATTAATTGGTTCAGCTACATTTGGTGGCGGTACCAGGGTGGTCATGCAAAAGCTTCCATGCATCTTTGTCTTCTATGTATTGGCTAATTGTGTTATAGGCTTTCTTTAATAGAGTAGATTTTACATGACTCTTGAATTTACCTTCTGTGAGCCCAGTGATTTCATTAGGGATTTTATTATAAAACCGTATAGAGTTTGCTAGAAAATATTTTTTACTTGTTTTAGATAGCCTGAACTTAGGTACAGCTATTTTATCTTTGTTCCTAGTATTGAAATTATGATAATCACTATTTAATTTTAATTTATACAAGTTTTTACGCACGTGCATGATGTTTTCATAAATGTACAAGGAAGGTAGGGTAAGTATGTTTATCTCTTTGAAGAGTACTCTTAAGGAGTCGCGAGGGCGCATCTCATATATGGCACGAATCGCACGCTTTTGCAATATAAATATAGTCTCGATGTCCGCAGCCGCACCCAACAACATGATTCCATACTACATTAGACTGTAAAAATATGCGAAGTAGACTAATCTCGCTGTAGCTACATCTGTAAGTCGTCTTATTCTATAAACTGCATAAGCTGCAGAGCTTAGTTTCCCCGACAGGACGTTAATGTGAGTACCCCATTGTAACTTTGAATCTATATTGATGCCGAGGAATAATGTTGCATTGTCAATTTTAAGTCTTTCACCGTCAAGAATTATGTTTGGTTCTACATCATATCTAACATTGGGTAATGAAAATTTTAAACATTTGGTCTTTTTCGCGTTTAATAACAGATTGTTGACTGCAAACCATTTGGAGATGATGGTTAGTGCATTATTTACATGTACAAGAGCGCTATCTTTTCTATCGATTTTAAATATCAGAGACGTATCATCGGCGAATAGAACGATGTCTGCTAGGTCTTTGACCATGTAAGGCAAATCGTTGATGTATACCAAAAATAAAAAGGGACCCAGGATCGATCCCTGAGGAACTCCCATTTTTACCAGAGCACTAAGAGATGAAATGCCATTTATATATACCTTCTGTTGCCTATCAATCAAGTATGATTCTACCAAGTTCAGGGCATTTTCATGAACTCCGTAGAACTCCAGCTTGCGCAGTAGCGTGCGATGATCCACACAGTCGAATGCTTTGGAGAGATCACAAAACACTCCGTATTATAATGCATGTCTACCCACTATGATTATTGTACAATTGTTAACACTGTATGCTTAGATTTAGTATTAACTTATAACTTTTCTCATGTAAGTGAAATATGATGATTCTTTATGAAAAATAAAGTTCTTTAAACATAAAATGTAAATACATGTACATTTTCATTTCAAAAACTTAATATTTAGTCGCAAGAGAATAAAAAAAAATTAAGAGAAATAAATCATTCAATCGGTATTTGTTTAGTCATAAACATATCAAGGCGACTCTACTACCTTCTGTGTGAAATCTTCCACCACTTGTCCGTACCCTAGTTATTATGTATATACCTACAATTACAAATATGAATGATTTGCAAATGTTGCAATTATAATTTTGTTGTAAAAAGTTGTATTTTTGTTATTTGTTACCATTGTGTAAGCCACCAATACTTACTTTAACATAAAACTATAAGTAAAAACCTACTTTATAATGGACTTAACGCTGACGAAACCGCGGGCAATTCCTAGTATAGTAATAAATAAGGGTAAGTTTCGTCTTTGTATTTCCATTAGCGTACTTAAAACAAAATATCAATTTTCCATTGATATTAGTTTAAAACATGCTTTGCGGTTTTTTTATGGATGAGTTAAGGGCACCCCGCTGCCCCGCCACCGCTGATCGCTGCCTGGTGCCACACCGCCACAGCGCACAGCACGGCGCGCGCATACAATACAGCGCGTTTGAAACGTAGTAATATAGGCACGGAATGCTTACCTATACATATCAGTATTTAGTGTCGCCGTGATTCTATATTTCTAAACTTTTGTTTGGTAACTGAGATCATTGTCAAGACCGTTTATTATTAACTCTACAAACTCTAATTCAATATTGGCTATACTGCTTAACCAGAAATAAATATCTACACAAGCCAATGGTCTACACATCTAAATTTTTTCCAGTATATTAAGTGGATCGATTACATCATAATTTTACAATATCAGCTACTCTAATTCTTTATTTGCAAAATTATTTGCATTTTTTTGTTCACCAAAATGCAGATGTTCCAGACTTCTAAAAACAGATTATTTTAAAGAAACTAAAGTGTTATTGGATATGTTACAGTTTTTTGTAACTCTAATTCTATATTTACATAGTTCTTGGCTAAAATTAAAATATTTCAATATAACCGAAAGCCGAACCTAAAAACTTCTAACTTTTTGTATAAGTATTATTTAACATGCCTCCAATGACATATCAAAAAAGAAAAAACTTTAATGTTATCAAACCCCATTTTTGTTCAGCCGCTGGTCTAACGAGCGTTTTTAGACTAGTTATACACCGTTGCATACAATACTTTTTCTACGACAAATTTTAAATAAATAACAGACTACAGAATAGTTAAACTTTTCAGGCAACAAGTTTTCTATTCGTACTTTTGCTACTCACACAATTTCTTCAGGAGTGCAGTTATTAATTTCTTCTACCATGTTAAAAGGAACGTACACTTTTGTCTTCACAAACACGAATAAAATCTTAATAGTTTATCATCTTTCATCTTTTCATTTTGAACTGTATTTTGGAGGGAAATCGGAAATGTGACAGCTCTTGCTTATGGTTTGTTTTGTTTTTAATTTGTTTGCACTTGCCATCCAAACCAAACCGAATCCGGACCCGGACTGAATTCGAACTGTTTATTTTTATAAATAATTCCAAGAATTTATAAAACATGTAATTCAACACACAAAAGATGATTATTTATTATTATTGTAGTAAATAATTTATAATATACAAATATTAAATCGTAAATAAATACTTTTATTTTGAAATATTTGTTTATGAAGTTGGCACCACTGCAATATAGCGGCCGATTTAAAAAAAAGTTAAACAGTGCTTTTATGAAAAATGTATGAACCAAAAAAGTACGCTAAACAGTTCGTTTTTGGGCCATAGAGCATATAGTGTTTCGACGACTTATTAGTGGTGTCATTGTATTTGAGCTACAGCCTATATAAATGACAGATAACGGTGCAGGAATAGAAAAAATAGTTTATTTAAATACTTTAATACGAATGTGTTTATGTTATCCTAATTTTCGGTATTCCGGAAAAACATGAGAAGTTTATGAGTATAATTATATTGAGTCCGCCTGCATGCTACGCAACAACAACGCGGTGTAGGTACTGAGGCCCAAGAATAGGTAAATATCGATCCGAATATCCGAACCCTGTTAATAATATACCGTTAAATTTTTGCGCCTGTTACAGAGCCCTCCCTGTATAAATTGTGATAAATGTTATCTGTATCTTGATTAAATGTAACAGGGTTGCATGGACAAACACCGGCATTTTGAGTATTTTAATTTAAGTTAACCATACGTATGTAGACTTGGCAACTAGGGCATGCAATCCGAGATCCTGTGTTCATATGCATGATTTTTACGGTATTTCAATATCCGTATTGAGAAGGGCCAATATCAAAATATCGGGATTTATATTTTTTTGTTAGTTTGAAACAAGGGCAGGGCATGCAATATCGGATCATTCTCAATTCCGGGATTGATTTCCGATATTGAGTCAATCCCGGGATTTCGATATTAATACCGATATTTTTTTATGCTTAAAAAAGCTAATATCTTTGACATTTATGTTGAATTATTAACAGAAAAGATGATATTGAGAGTCAATCCCGGGATTTCGATATTAATACCGATATTTTTCTTTATGCTTAAAAAAGCTAATATCTTTGACATTTGTGTTGAATTATTAACAGAATCATCTTTTCTGTTAATAATTCAACATAAATGTCAAATAATTGACTCAATATCGGAAATCAATCCCGGAATTGAGAATGATCCGATATTGCATCCCTGCCCATGTTTCAAACTAACAAAAAATAATAAATCCCGGGATCCCGATATTTCGATATTGGTCCTTCTATAATAATAAAACTTAAATAAATACAATTTGGAATATATAAAGTACTATAAAGTGAACTATAAATAACTAATTTTTATCACAGTATATCAGAAATATTTTCAACTCAAAAATCAATATACTTATACCTGATATTACACTTCGTGGGAAGGGTCATATTAAATAAATTAAATATAATTAACTGTAATTTGAACCGACAAATAGACGGACAATAAAGTGATTCTATGATCCTACGGAACCATTAACAATACTAGATTGTATTTATGCCCTAATGTTTTATAAATACATATCGACGATACACCTGCAGAGATGAGACACTTAATAATTATATTATATAAAACTTGCCGTTATTTGTTCAATTCAAATTTAAACTGTATGTACCTACTTACAGAAGTATGACTTCTTCGTTATTATTTACACTTTAAAAAAAATATCTTTTTGAAATAAGAGTTGACTTCATTAAAATTAATATTACATTTACACTTTGTTTTATTTTATTATTCCAATTTAACTTTAACGCCATCTATGAGATCCAGCATGTTTTTTTTCGGTCTTTAGTAATACGTTTTACAAATCAGTTTCCTGTTAGTTCATTAAAGTTGCCACTTCTATATTGGCGCTGTTGTATCGTCATTGTATCGAGGGGCGGGGACGGGTGGCGTGAGAAGGGGCTCGATTTTAGATTTCAATTTGGTCTATGAGCGGCCTTAACCGTGCTACGCCTGCTGGAAGCATTCATTCAAAGAATCTATGCTGACTTGACACTGATAACGCTTAGCTCACTGGTACCGTACCGAGTCTCCACTGCCAAATGCGGAAGTGGCCTCAGTAATAAAATAACCCTTTGAATATAGAATCCTATGGATACACTTTGCAAAACCCATTCTCATTATATTCTTGCTTGTGGGGACAAGCAAGAATATTCTCAGCATCATAACCGAATTTCTCTTAAAAATACATTCCCCTTAATTATTTAAATTTCAACCTTTGGTTTTCTTCTTTATTTAGGAAACATTCACACCTGAGGGCTTGCGTAATTATAATTTAAATATTTCCACACCTACAGGCAGCTGGTTTAAAAAAACTTTTCCCTCGCACATTAATTAGCTGGAATGGCCCTAATTTCAGGTCTCGCCTTTCACGGTAATTGAAATAAATGCAAAGTTTTAATCAGAGAATGGAACCCTTCATCTCGGCTTCAATCCGCTGATTTGTTGAAATGCTCGGGTAATGGCGTTAGCTGGGCTTCCTCACAAACAAAGTACCTTAAGGTGAAGTTGCAATATCGACCTAGTTACAATTCAATAAAGTACACATGATATGCAAAGTAAACAAACGCTATCCTTTCATGCGGAATGCGTTTCTAATTGCCATAACAGATACAACCAATTATTATCAAAATCGAATGTGCGAATTTTCGCCCAGGGGCCTGATTGCCGCGTTTTTAACGTATTGAAATGTGAATCGTCTTGAATCATGCCCTCCATCTTTCGCTAGTAGATATAATATATCTGGTGTCCAGTAAATAATGGACAAGCTTCTACCCACCGACAGGGCGCCTCAGGCTGGTACAGAAAATGCACATAATTATACCTAGGTTTAGTAAACGATCCGTGGTTTTCGAGATAATCGGACATTTCTTTTTCTTAAATTATTAGCACCTTATTTCATTTTAATGACCTGGACGGTAATCATTCTCAGAAATATTGTACAAAAGTGATGCTATCGGAAATGTATTACAACTTTATGGTGGCCAGACCGATTTCTGTTTAATTAGGCATTTTTAAAAGTTTGATTCATTGTGGTCAAAAAAAAATGTGATATGCAAAGTGGCCAACTTTTTGAAAAATTGTTTATTTAACTATTCTACTGATTCTATAATTTACCGATTCTAAAATGGTATTACATAGCAGGCCATTTACATCTTTGCAAATAAAGATGTTGCTATTAAATGTTCACTTTTGAACCCCTTTTTTTGTAAAATTTGCACTTCGAAAAGTTCGATTAATCTCTAAAATCACGGATCTTTTACTAAACCTATTAGTCCATTTTCTGGATAAGAACCCTGTATAACTGAGTGTGTGTGAGCGGGATAAACTGATATTTTGATGGGATCGTTTTCAAGTAAAACGGATTTTTCGTGCCAAATACCTAATTAAGGCCTCCTCCAAAAAACCGTAGGTATTGTATTATTTTGTTTTGTGTCTGACTATTGGTTATCTACGTTTTAAATCCATATTATAGTGAATAGATGAACGCACCAGCAAGATATTAAAACAGTTGCAGTCTTACACAATGTGAACATTCTTTGCGACACGAAGTTTCTTTAAGTTGTTTGAAACAATCGCTTGCCTGCTTGTGGTTGCAACCGGTACAAGACTTTACACTTTATTTATACTCAACGGGCGTCTTAAGGTTGTATTAAGTATGTTACGGGATAGTTTTTCATGTGCTTATACATTAATTTATTAATAAGTTTGGTGTACAGTGTACAGTTTTGTGAACAGACTTAAAATTAAACTAGCATCCGATGCATGCTATTCCATAGACGAATTTCTCAATAATGGCTGAAAACCGAACGACTTTTCAACTGGCTCGCTGCCCAATCAATGGTTATGTAATATTTAAGGACATTTTAAGGATGTGTACTTACTAGTAACTTGACAAATAAATGTAATATTAATAATTAATTTGTTGACTTCATGCTGCAGTGTACCTAAACTAAGACATACTTATAAGACATATTTAAGATCTATAAATTGACATGTAAAACTACGTTTTATAAAAAAAAAAAAAAAAAAAAGTTAGTAAAATATTGAATCCAGCTTTTCTAATTTAATTAAAGCTGAAACCTATGGACCTACCTATCCATCTTTTTTTTTCTAATTATATAGGTAGTTACATCTCGTAGCATAATCTAAATTTAAAATTATTTCTACTACTAGCTTTTGCCCGCGACTTCGTCCGCGCGGAACTCGTTTATATCATAACTTTCTCACCCCTTTTCACCCCCTTAGGTGATGAATTTCCAGATAAAAACTATCTTTAGTAAGGATTCTTTGGTAAGGCCCCGGAATTCAAAGTACCTCTACACCAAATTTCATTTCAACTAAATTAAGCATGAAAAGTTAACAGACAGACAGAGTTACTTTCGCATTTGTAATATTAGTATGGATTGTATGAAGGAAAGGGTCATTATGGCTGAGTTGCATGATTTTATAGATTAGCTTACTCCGAACGCCTTTTTTTACAAAATAGACTCCGCCGCAAACTTGTTTTCTATGACCCGCCTCACCATAATGGATGCATGTAGGCTTTTTTCATTATTATTTTGCATATTTTCATATCACACGGCCGTAAGGACCTTTTCTACTATACCGTAGGACTAAATGAACTGACTTGCAATTTAAATATTTTATATTAAAAATAAAGATACGTCAACAAAATGTTACATCTAATAGTATTCAAAATAGCCATAATATATCGAATTTTTTACCCCGTTTTAGAAAACATCCTCGAAACTACCGCCATAAGGTACCTTTACCCTTGGAACGTCACATACATATATTTACCTATATAATGTTCCTATTCCCCAGGACTCCCAACTACCGCTATATACCGTAAATGGGTTCCATCCAATTTTTCACCCCCTATTTCACCTCCTTAGAGGATGATTTTCGGGATAAAAACTATCCGTTGTTATGACAACGGATAGTTTTTATCCCGAAAATCATGGAGAATGCTCCAGGACTAAAACTATCTCTATACCAAATTTCATCTAAATGGGCTACATCCAAATTTTCACCCCCATTTCACCCCCTTAGAGGTTGATTTGCGGAATAGAAACTATCATTTGTCCTTTTCCAGGACTCAAACTATCTTTCTACCAAATTTTATCAAAATGTGTCACAAACAAATTTCCACCCCCAATTACACCCTCATAGGGGATGATTTTTGGGATAAAACTATCCTATGTCCTTCCTTAACTATCGTTATACTGTAAATGGGTTCAATCCAAATTTTCATCCACCATTTCTCACCCCCTTATGTGATCCCCTTATTTCCTCATTTCATGTGTTCCGGAATAAAAAATATTCTATGTTCTTTCCTTGGACTGAGACCTCTCTCTATGCCAAATTTCATCTGAATGGGTTCTATCGAAATCTTCAACCCTCATTTCACCACCTCAGGAAATGATTTTTCGGGATAAAAACTATGCATTGTCCTTCCCTAGGACTCCTTCTATATCTTTACCAAATTTTATCTAAATGGGTTTTATCCAAATTTTCACCCCCTATTTCATCCCTGAGGGGGTGATTTTCGGGATTAAAACTATCCGTTGTCATACTCCGGGACTCAAACTATCGTTCAACCAAATTTCATCAAAATGGGTCACAAACAAATTTTCACCCCCAATTACATCCTCTAAGGGGATGATTTTCGGGAGTAAACTATCGTATGTCCTTCCCGAAGACTCCAACTCGCTATACCGTAAATGGGTTCCATCCAAATTTTCATACCCTATTTGACCCCCTTAGGAGATGATTTCTGGACTAACAATTATTTTAAGTCCTACCCCAGGACTCTTAACTATCTCCATACCAAATTTCATCTAAATCTGTTCTATCCAAATTTTCACCCCTCATTTCACCCCCTCAGGAGATGATTTTTCAGGATAAAAACTATGCATTGTCCTTCCCTGGGACTCCTTCTATCTCTATACCAAATTTTAACTAAATGGGATTTATCCACATTTTCATCCCTATTTCATCACCTTGAGGGATGAATTTCGGTATTCAAACTATCTATTGTCATATTTAAACTATATCTATACCAAATTTGGTCTAAACGGAGTCCATCCAAAATTTCACCCCCCATTTCACCCCCTTAGGGGAGGATTTCCAGAATAAAAACTATCCAATATCCTTCCCCAGAACCTAAACTACCTCTAAACCAAATTTTATCAAAATGGATTTCATCCAAATTTTCACCCCTCCATTTTACCCACTAAAAGGAAGATTTTCGGGATAAAAACTATCCCTTGACCTTCTTCGGGACTCAAACTAATTATATATTAAATTTCATCCAAATCGGTGCAGCGGTTTAAGTAGCTCCATACAAAGTTCCACCCCCCATTTCATCCCCTTAAGGGTTGATTTCCAGGATAAAAACTACTCTAAGTCCTTCCCCAGGACTCAAACTATCTCTATACCAAATTTCATCTTAATCGGTTTAGCCGTTTTCACGTGATGCGCGGTCACATAAACAGACAAACAGATAAACAGATAAACAGACAAACAGACAAAAATTCTAAAAACTGTTGGAACGTGTTCTGTTATCGATTTTAAGTATCCCTAGCCAATTTTTTTTCGAATATCTTCCATGTACAGACTTTCGACCCTCTTCAGCTTTATTATATTATTATATTATATTATTATATTATATTATATATTATATTATATGTATAG
Source organism: Epinotia brunnichana (assembly GCA_963854355.1). NCBI lineage: Eukaryota > Metazoa > Arthropoda > Insecta > Lepidoptera > Tortricidae > Epinotia > Epinotia brunnichana. Next base: position 21,938,682 of record OY977949.1, read on the forward strand.
ATTATGTAATACACGAAATTCCTACCAGACGTTTCATCATCATCATCATCATATCAGCCGAAAGACATGCACTGCTGGACATAGGCCTCCCCCAAAGAGTGCCACAATGGCCGGTCCTGCGCCACCCGCATCCAGCGGACTCACGCGACCTTTACCAGGTCATCAGTCCACCTTGTGGGGGGCCTACCCACGCCGCGCCTTCCGGTACGTGGTCGCCACTCGAGAACCTTTTCGCCCCAACGGCCATCGGACACACGTACACGTACAGACGTTTGTTTTGTTCTAATTCACAATAAGTTTTTTTTTGAAAGTTTTTTTACTGGTTTGAGTGCATATAAGTGCATGTATATTTTTTTGAGCAAACGTTTGGTTGACGCGTGATTGCTTATCAGCATCCGAATTTCCTTTCGTTTTACACAACAGTGGTTGTACACCTTTCTTGTGTGGTAAATTTTAAATTCAACTCCTTTATTAAGTTATACTGTGTTGCGTTTAATAAATACACCAGTCGGGTCTTGCATTTTGTTTGTATAAATAGAGCAAAAAAAATACAACGGAAAACGTTTTGAACGAATTAACTAATATTCGTTAACATTTTTCCTTCCGTCTCGAGCACCTAATAAAACGTTTTATGGCTAAAGTAAAAAAGAAGTTAAATAAAAAAACAAATAAAAGTGTCCTTGTGAACTGTCATTCAACTCTTTTTGGGGCCGCTTCGGCCTCCCTGAATTATGCCCTTGTAAAGAAAAGCAAGAAAGAAAATGGTCATAAAATATTACTGCCACGTCAGCTTTTTTTTTTACGTACATCTTCATATACAGGGTGGAAAGTTAAAACGGGGCAGTAAGGGCAGCTACTAGATCCCTTGCCGCCACGCAAAAATGGCATAAGGATTTCATTCCTAACTTTTTAAGTGATGACAATCTACATTCACAGATTTTTGAAAAAAGGTACAGTCAGCGAAAAAATCATCACTTTTGACGAAATTTCTTTTTAATGCCATTCGATCCCATTCCTATTAAGGATCAAAATACTCTTCGGGACCGACTAAGGTTTGATTACTAGAACGCCCAGAAATCAAAGAAAACTTTTTCCATACAGTTAGTATGGGAATCCCAAAGTGCATTTTTTTTAATGCTATTCGATCCCATTAGTATTAAGGATCAAAATACTCTTCAGGACCGACTAAGGTTTGACTACTAGAACGCCCAGAAATCAAAGAAAACTTTTTCCATACAGTTAGTATGGGAATCCCAAAGTGCAATTTTTTTTAATGCCATTCGATCCCATTCCTATTAAGGATCAAAATACTCTTTGGGACCGACTAAGGTTTGACTACTAGAACGTCTAACTAAAGGACTACTTGCACTATGGGATTCCCATACTAACTGTATGGAAAAAGTTTTCTTTGATTTCTGGGCGTTCTAGTAGTCAAACCTTAGTCGGTCCCCAAGAGTATTTTGATCCTTAATAGGAATGGGATCGAATGACATTAAAAAAAATTTCGTCAAAAGTGATGATTTTCTCGCTGACTGTACTTTTTTTCAAAAATCTGTAACTGTAGATTGTCATCACTTAAAAAGTTAGGAATGAAATCCTTATGCCATTTTTGCGTGGCGGTAAGGGATCTAGTAGCTGCCCTTACTGCACCGTTTTAACTTTCCACCCTGTATATAAAACAAAGTCGTTTTAGTTACACTATCTATAATTCCAGAACAGCCGGATGATTTTTATGATGTTTGATTTTTTGGATTGGTCTCCGCTCCAAATAGCGGAATAACTATTAAAACATGGAAAAATTTACGAAAAAAATGTACAAATTCATTCACTCATACATTTTGTAGGGCGATACGTAGTTCGCGGGCTCAGCTGGTAAATAATAAAAAAACCGGCCAAGTGCGAGTCGGACTCGCGCACGAAGGGTTCCGTACCATTATCCATAAAAATATTAATTTTATTCTGTTTTTAATTAAATTTTAATTAAAAAAATAATAAATACATCATCTGTGAAAATTTCAACTGGAACTATCACGGTATCAGTGAGAGACAGCCTGGTGACAGACAGACAGACAAACGGGCAGCGGAGTCTTAGTAATAGGGTCCCGTTTTACTCTTTGAGTACGGAACCCTAAAAACCGGTCAAGTGCGAATCGGACTCGTTCACGAGTTTTCCTTATAATTATGTCTTCCGAATTTTGCGGGCGGGTGAAGAAATAACACATCATGCAAAAGATTACTCACAAATGCAAAAATGATCTGTTTATTTACACACGCACATTTTGAAAAAGAAAAACACATTCTCATATTGATGCACAGAAACATATCACACATGGAAAGACTTCGTAGAAACACGGTTTAAGAATACGTAAATGCCAGTGTGATCGGCTAAACCAGTAGGGCGAGGTTTGGTTCGATAACTAAGGTCGATAATTCTATATTCGATATTTTGGTATAAATTAATATGAGCATCTTAATAGGATATTGAAACTCAGTTGTATATTGAAATAATTGTTAAGCTATGAAATACAAAAATATGACGTTTTTTTATTTAACTTTATAAAAAATAAACATTTAAATTACCTAACATTCTGTGTACATATGAATAGAAGTAGCGGGTAGTATTATATATGTTACAGTAGAACCCGCTTGATACGTCGCTAATTCGAATACGTTGTGTTCATTTGTCAATTTTGCAAGTTCTTGGTGAATCATACTTATCAATTATCATCGATAATTTATTGATTTCATCGACAACACCCGCATCTCTACTTCAGAGTCTCGGTACACTGATCTGTCATTTTGGATAATCCTTGCAAGTATTATTTTTAACTCTAATATAATTGCAATTAGGTTCATTCTTACAAAGCATGAAAACCGAGTCTCGTGCAGAGTGCCTAGTTTTCCGAAATTTTTGATAAATCAATGCTAATATTATTAAAGGCTCTTTTTCAAATATCATTAAGTTATTTCTTATATATAAATTAACGAGGGCATGGAATTGCATATGTAGTAGTATTGTATGTTTACAGGCATTCTATATTTGAATTTTCTATTTTCTCGTACTATCAGCATAAAAAGAGGTTTGTTATATATTGAAGAAGTGAATACCAAAATAATGTCAGTGTCAAATTGTGAATATTATTAACGTTATGCATATATTTTTATGTCTGATTTTATTGTATTCTCACAATTATCAGAATAATTTTGTGTCAGCCCGTACGACTAAGTGTAAGTTACATAATTTTCAAAAAATATGGCAGTGAGTAATTTTGGTCCGATTGAGAGTCAAAGTAAGCAAATTATTTTTAACTGTTATAAATATTTTGAACTTGAACTGAAGAAAAATTTAAATTCCCCTTACACTGCTGCCCAGTTAGTTGAAAAAGCTACAGGTGTTTGTCTCTCTACTGTTTATAACATTATGTCTGAGAGCAATAGTGAGAAATTCGCATCAACAAAGAAATTCACCTCCCCGAGAAATAAAAAGTAACGTACTTGTCCGTCATCAGCAGCAGACGATTTTGATAAGGAAGTCATCCGGAGAACTATATACAATTTTCATTTGTCTCATAAGCAATTTCCAACCTTAAAGGCACTCCACTCTGTGTTAAAATCCGATATATATTACAAATTTGGCATTTCCACCTTACGAAAACAAATACAAAAATTAGGATTTAAATGGAAAAAGACCGAGGACAACCGAAAAATATTAATGGAGAGACACAACATACGACTGCTAAGAATGGAAATTTTGGAAACAGTTTGGCGATATGAGAACTCGATTTCCACCAGCTATGTAAAACGCTATCTTACAAGACTCAAATAAAAAAATAAGCAAAATAATTATGTTCTTCAGCCAACGGATGGTTTGATTGGCATTCGATTACGCATGAAACAACACGTAGGCGTTACTAAAAAAATGCTTTTATCCACCTAGTTATAGTATTAGATATACGATATAATAAAATGGCCAAAAAATCCATTAAGCTACCTATACCTACTTCTCAGTATAACTTAAAGGATTCGATTAATTTGGGCCGGATTCATCCATTTAGTTATACGAAAATAATTATCCGTGACGTCGATTCTACGCTCGCTTCGCTCGCTCGGCTCGCGCGAATTAGGGTCTCAGTTCTTCCTAACACTCCTCCTCGCTTCAATCGTCGTCGTACCTACACCGACCTGCCTTAGAGTAGAATAGGGAAGGTTGTCGTATCGTATAACTAATAGTATAAGTTGGTGGATAAACCAAAAAAAATGTGACGAGTATAGAGCTCAAAAAATTATACAGGTCGGTAGTATTATTTCGAATGTATTCATGAGTATGCAAAAAATCCCTTAAATAACGATTCGAAAATCATGCCTTCTAATGCACGAAAATCCTTTGAAAAGCTTATTTCTTATCTTAGGTATTCCAGATAATTCTTACCTATGTATAGTAATAAATCTTCCAATCCAACATATCCACGAACATATTATATCTACATGTAAGCTTGCTTGCTTGAACCATGTATCAAGGTTGCCTTGAGGGCACATTAAATTAGGGCCGTTCTACGGTCCTAAGATAGATAGAGGTATCGTTTTATTTGTCTTGTATTATTTATGTTACTCTTAATCATATGTATTTTCCTGTTTTATTTGTGTTATTTTGAATCATAAGCAATTATATTGGAATTTTCAGTTGGTAAACTTCGGCTATTCCTAAGGGGGGGGGGGGGGGGATAGTCTTTTCAACATTATACTGAGATACCTACTTTTTTTCGGTAAATGGCTTCTATTAGTCATTATCATCATACCACAAGATGATTTCGGGATAATTTAGTCCTCTACATAGGTAACAACTTACATTTTTCTGAAAAAAAAATGAAATTATACCGCTTTTTTTAAGTACTAAGGTATATTATCAACCGGAAAACTATATAGTATCAAAACGGAACGTTGGTTAGAGCATTGTGAAACACAAAGTTGTATTGTGACAAAAATAGATTTCTAAAATTAGACCTGACATGACGAATACAATACATGAATTAAATCCTGCATATAAACAGCACTTTTCCTTAACTTAAGTTATGTAATTTATATATATAATTAATATGTACTTTGTACTTATAAGAAATAAGGAAAATTACGTAAATACATAAATTATCCTGTCAATTAGGTAAAAGACATTGCCTTCCTAAGGTAAAATATAGGACGCGCCTTTTGACTCGCGAAGATTTATAAGTGAGGAAGTTAAGTATCTTCCGCGATGCGTGAGTATTTCTATTTAAAAGGATTCTGGCTGTTTGAGGAAACCATTAAATCATACAAGCCAAGCAAAATTCCTCTTTATTGGTCTGAGCTTGCAGTAAGTTTTTGATTGCATACCTGTACCTATTTGAAGATGTGATACGAATTTACCATTTTTTTGTAAGTATACTCTTTTGCGGGTACTTGTGTTGTGACAAATACAGCTTAGCCACATATCTGGTGGATGCGACCTTAGGGGAGACCCGGCTAAGAATCATAATAATAGTAAATAACAATAATCGATTTCACAAAATTAACGGAATCGGTATGCGGTATTTTCTACTTTACCGAGAGCCTACTGATGTCGCCTAGATTTTTACGTGTCGGTATACTGTCAGTATTCCATTTGGTATTGTAATTGCGCGGTAAAAATACACAGCGATAAATAGTGGAGGAAGTTATGCATCGCTCCCATGATATAATGCATAAGCTATGTGTAAACATGTATGTTCCTTGAGTTTTTCTAAGCATTTCTAGTCCGAGAGGCAATAAGAACCGTGAGGCTAGTCCGGGGAGGCCGAAGTACAAAGATGGCCGCCAACAGTCATCTTAAAAAAAAAAAACTATTTTCGTCCTGGTGGCTACTAGGGCAAATTTAGTATCATTTTCGTATAAACCGAAGACGTTCGCTTTTTTTTTTGGTAATTTTTATAACTGTCTCCACTAAAAAACTTGTACCTACCAAAATAGGTTTCTTGCCAGATTTTTCAAGTATCAAAATCAAAAGCAAACGTTTTTATTCTTATTTTTTCGTATAATACATCCCCCGTTTCTTTCAGTGCCCTAGTTGACTAATTAACTTAAACGACGTTGCGTGAAATTAGATTCCAAAAACAAATAACCATATCAGCGTGACATTGCTGAAACGCTGCGGACAAATCAAAGGCATGTATTTTATTACGTGTTGTGATAGAACATGTTACGGATCACCATTCCCAATCGAGTTTCAAACATTGACGATTTTATTTTGTTGACAAGTTTGTGGTGTGAGAGCAGGCATATTTTTATGTAAAATCAAGGTTTGTATAAATACATGGGAGCGTTTACGAGGAAATATTTCCAAACACGCTTCAGGCCCCGCTCTACGCGTCGCCTCTCAATGAACGAGGCGTGAGATGAAATACTTCCATTAGCAGCGTTTACACAGTGACTATTATCACGCGACACCTCATATCACAATACGTATTACATATTGACGTTATTGAAGCAACTTACCCATACAATTTTGAATATAGCGATAATATTGAACGGCAAACTTTCATTGAAAGCTAATTGAATGAATGCCAGCGAAAAGAGGAAATGCCACAGTGAAAGCAAGAACGCACCAATCAATACGACTCTAATCTTATATCTATAGTCAATAGCGTATTGCGGAATGTAGCACTGCTAAAGTTTTTGCTCTGACTAGAACAATATGACAAATCCAACGCCATTTCTTGTAAGAGCCACGTAACAACAGATTTCTCTGGAAATTGCTACGCATTGTATTGACAAATTGACGCAGAGTTCTTTCAGGAACGTCGGGTGAACTCGGAACAAAACAATAATTTATTTTGAAAAGTAATTCTAGTACAATTTTGTTCCTTTGGTAACTAGGTCGCATTTTTCTTTATTCTGTTCTGTTATGTTATGAGTTTTAAAAGTTATGACGGCGACGATATAAATGTAATATTACACGAACCACTTGGTGCCACTTTTGACCCTCCTATAACTCAAAACCTCTCTTTAACGTAAACACATAAAACTACATGTGTTTAATTATATTTATAAGGACATCTAGGAGCCCAAATTTCATGAAGGTAGCTCAAACGGTTATAAAGATATGAAGGTCAAAAAGTCTTGAATTTTAGCACTGACTGACTGACTGACATAAGTATGTAGTACCTAAACCTAACTTACTTCCAGATGACCTAGAAGGATGAAATTTGGAATCCAGCTCGGTAATTGTATGTAAGCGTAGGAAAAAAGTCTAAAAATAAAAAAAAAGTAAAAAAATAGGGGGGATCCCCATACAAAAAAAAATATTAATTGTAGCGTTGGAACCGTTACAAGCAGATATTTGAAACTATCCCAATATATGTATGTATTATTATATTTGCTATATAACAGAAATATAAAAATAAAGTTAAGTCAAAAAATAAGTGGTGTCCCCATACAAAAAACTTGTAATACGCGCTAAACAACCGGCCAACGGTGTGTCGTCGGCGGCGCGCGAAACCACATAATTATACACAGAACGGAAGTAAATCTCAATACCTGCCTAGTTTTCTTTACAAGAAGTAATGATATCCCACCAAAAACATAAATGTAAAAAAGGAGAGCCAAGTTCAATACAAAAATTATGCTTGGCTGTGGGCTTCGCCGCAAAAAGAATGGAGATCTAAATGAGTGCCAAGTGCTATGCAAAATCCAAATATGTATTTATAGGAACAAAATAAAATTATGAACAAGTATTAAACTCTATGCCTTTGCTTTATTTGATACCTATAACAATTGCTGTTATTTAAAAATGTGAGATCCTAAAGTAGGTTAGAGTTGACTTGGCCAGTTTTTATCAGAATTAAAAAAATACATGTGTTGAATAACTTTATTAAATGACTGATGTAATGAAAACTGGCCAAGTCAAATCAAACCTAATTTAAGATCTCACATTTTTAAATAACAGCAATTGTTATAGGTATCCAATAAAGCAAAGGCATAGAGTTTAATACTTGTTCATAATTTTATTTTGTTCCTATAAATACATATTTGGATTTTGCATAGCACTTGGCACTCATTTAGATCTTCATTCTTTTTGCGGCGAAGCCTACAGCCAAGCATAATTTTTGTATTGCACTTGGCTCTTGGTGTCTCCGTCATGTCCTTAATTTCATATCTCAATAATTCTCCATTTGAAAGACGGGGATTTCATTTCTAAAGTTCCATACGTTATTGTCAAGAATATTCACTAGTACGCCATGTCCCGGCTACAAAGAATGGTATGGATCCAAATAGATGGGCGTTGACGCTGATGGTCTAACGTTTAATTTTGACATCCACGACCGTTCTTTACGGACGGCAAATTGGTGCATTGCGGTCCGTTTGTATATCCAACATAGTCCGCGAACTATCTTCAAACATTTTTAACATCCTTGGACTGATTTAGACGTGGTGCTGATCCATTTGGCTTAAAGGAGCGATCGTGAATGGCCAGCTCAAGTATGTACTTGACTGAAAAGATCCTAGCGCACTTGAGTTCGATTTAGACGTTACTTTATATTTTCTTAAGACTCACAGTGAACCGCTCACTTGCTTTACCCTAGTTTTGTTGTTTCCAGAGCTTAAAAAGTGTCTTCAACTCTCTTCCATGGCAGCTAGATAAGCTAACTTATAATTAGTAAGAAACAAGATATTAGAACCAATTACACCAAGTGAAATAACTATATAAATTAACTGGTAATAAATCGACGTCTGAAATGATAAATATTTAAGGGGGCTCCCATACAAAAAAACTTTTCAGTATTGCTTGTTGCCTTCATCAGGCGCTGGGTCTCAAAATGTATGGAAAAACTAAAATCCCAGGCGCACTTGACCAACATTCTAAAAAAAATTTTTATTTGTTGTATATTTTTTATACAAGGGTGCAAATTTATTATTAAACTTAAATAAAGTGGTTTGCATGTTGCACTTTCCTCGCTACTACAGTGAGGTGAAAAGTTTTGTGTTACACACGGGTGTAAATGTATTTTACTTCTCGTGTGTTTAAACACTCGCTACGCTCAGGATTCTTGTTTAGAACCACTCGCTTCGCTCGTGGTTCAACTATGGAATCCTTTCGCTTGCTCGTGTTTCAATTCTACACTCGCGGGTAAAATACAACTTTGCACCCTTGTATAACAAATAACTATTGTCAAACTTGGTAAGTTACACAGGTGGCGTTGGTAGAATTTGTTTCACGTTACACATTATGCCGCAGACCACTTAAAATTAATGAATGATCCAATTAATTACATAGTTTCATTCGTCGTCGTAAAGAAAATTGTCTGAACAGATAGGTATGTATTCAATGTTTCCCAATGCCTCATACTTACATTTTTACATTCAACAATAAACACGGTTATTAAATTGTTCCATAATTTACTTTAAAAACAAAGTTTTAACCGACTTCAATTCAGTACTCCGCCAAGCCACATGAACATTTTCACATTTAATTTCCAATTTACCACATGAACTGATTTACGAGACCAAATACGTTGATTATTAGAGAAAAAAACCAAATCGCTGTATATGGGCCGATAATATTTGAGGACTTCCGTCAATTCCTCAAGGGTCTCAGAACCACCTTTGGCACTACTTTGTTTGCTTTTTCAACTGAATGATATCAGAATCGGTGACGTACTTTTATAGTTTAAAACACATCATTGACAAGTTCCACAAGCCGTGGTCTTCATCATCACTTCCACTTCACCAAATTTATGATTTCCGGATGTAAATACATTAGTTATAATAGAAAACACCGAAATTACTACACGCGTGCGTTATATATTTGAGGAGTTCCCTTAGTTCCTCATGGTTCCCATCATTCAACTGGAGTTTTGTAAACAATGGGACCAACCTGGAAGCATATACTTTCAATTAAAAAAAGAATGGTCGGTTCATAAATGACGGAGTTCTGAGGTAACACACATTAAAAAAAATAAAAAACATACAACCGAATTGAGAACATCCTCCTTTTTTTTGAAGTCAGTTAAAAATGATCTTAACTTATTTGCGAAACTCACCAAAGACATCCCGGAAAGTTTTGTTTTAATACATATATGTATCGGTGGCTGTTCTAGCCCCGCTGGGAGCACTTCAAGTGAAAATCATTAGACTAAATTACGTAATTCCCGATTATTTTGGCAATCAGGTTATATAAGATTTGTGATAAATAATTATCAAGTAGGACTAGGGAACAAAAACAGGTAGAAATACAGTTGGATTATTCGTATTATTTCTTTCGGAAGCTAGGTACTATCCGCGAACAAAATTATCTTCGCTATTCATAGGTTACTTTGCAATAGTTCCTTCAAACTCTTCAAAGTTTTTGCCAAAAGGAACTTCTTACCTACTGCAGATGATCCATGCAAATTTATCATGAAACTCATGGATTTGTTTCTGAGTCTTGGATGTTTTTTTTATACTACGACGGTGGCAAACAAGCTTACGGCCTGCCTGATGTTAAGCAGGTACCGTCGCCTATTATGGACACTTGTGACTCCAGAAGAATCACAAGCGCGTTGCCGACCCTTTATTCACTACCCCTCACCCTTTATTTTTTGTATTCTTTGTACGTCATTCTTGACGTACATCATATCAGCCGAAAGACGTCCACTGCTGGACATTGGCCTCCCCCAAAAAGTGCCAAAGTGACCGGTCCTGTGCATTCAGCGGACTCCCGCGACCTTTACCAGGTCATCAGTCCACCTTGTGGGGGGCCTACCCACGCCGCGTCTTCTGGCACGTGGTTTCCACTCGCGAACCTTTCCGCCCCAACGGCCGTCGGTTCTACGTGCAATGTGCCCCGCCCACTTAACTTTCGCGATTCGGAGGGCTATATCGGTTACTTTGGTTCTTCTGCGGATAGCCTCATTTCCGATGCGATCACGCAGAGAAACTCCCAACATAGCCCTCTCCATTGCCCTTTGGGTGACTTTGAGCCTTATGATGCCCATTATAAGCGACCACGTTTCAGTGCCATATGTCATGACTGGCAACACACACTGGTCAAAGACTAGTCTTAAGACACTGCGGAATATTGGACGAAAAGATGTGCCGTAGCTTACCGAACGCTGCCCAGCCGAGTTGGATTCGATGATTGACTTCTGTCTGGAACTTGGACCTACCTAACTGGATGGTCTGCCCTAGGTATAAAAATCAAATTTCGATCTACTTATAATAATTATATTTTATTACCTTACCATAAACCACTGACGAGTTCTACCTTCTGACTCCATCATCAGATCAACTTGATGGTACCAAATTATCGGAGTTCATCTACATTAAGGATCAAATCAATAAGACTAAAGGAAGATTATGAAAAAACCGGCCAAGTGCGAGTCGGACTCGCGCACGAAGGGTTCCGTACCATTATCTATAAAAAACTATTTTATTCTGTGTTTTTAGTATTTCTTGTTATAGCGGCAACGGAAATACATCATAGTCTGTGAAAATTTCAGCTGGAACTATCACGGTATCAGTGAGATACAGCCTGGTGACAGACAGACGGACGGACGGACGGACGGACGGACGGACAGACAGCGGAGTCTTAGTAATAGGGTCCAGTTTTACTCTTTGAGTACGGAACCCTAAAAAGGAGTTGCAAGATTTAATAACGTTGCTACAAACATACATACGTACCTACTGATTTAAATGTGAAGTTAATATAATGGTTGTAAAGACCAACACATTGTCGGCGACGCTTTAAAAAAATCGTGGAATGGCCAAACGCTGTATGAAAAGTCCCATTTCAAATTATTTACTACCTCACATCCAAAGGCAGTGTGCAGTTTTTATCCAAAAAATGACCACAACGATATAATATAATTAAATCAACGACTACGGATAAAAAACGCCTACTTCCCTCTAACCAACCAAAAAATTAAAATGAATCCAACTGTTTAAACACAAATTTCGATCAGAATTATTCTGATCAAAATCAAACCATAATAGGCCCTAGAGAGCAAACAGGAAATTACCACCTCAAAGCGGCCCTACATTACAAAACTTGTCTTAAATGCTAATAAAAGATCGCGGCTGCCCAGGCTCTGTCAATGAATATTTCATGATAGGCCAGTCCAGATAATAAGACCTCCGTCGACCACTTTAACCCATTGAATTACTACAATGGTCGCACGTGATTCTATTTCTCCGTAGTTCTGTGTAAATTGGCCGTAATTCAGAACCACTGCCACAGATGCCGTACGTTTATTATATCATTAATTTTTCATCATTTCTTGGTCTGCTCCGATAGCGTTAACAATGGATTGATGGAGATCTCTCAACCGTGCCGTGGCTAAAATTGGCCCGGGCCGCCCAACTGTGTAAAAATATTAAGGGTTTTCACTTGAGTCCAGTGGCGCAGTTTTATGGGAAAAATCTAATTGTGTTTCTTGTCTGTTTGAAGTATGTACAGTCAGCGTCAAATACTCTGTAGCAGTCAAAGTGGCCAAATAGTTCGGTACACCATACTAAATATATGGTGTACTGAATTATTTGACTACTTTGGTTCCCCGTTTGGTTTGGGACCCCGCCGTCGTAACAATATAGTTAAAGAAAATTAATAAATTACATAGGGATTTTAGTTTTGAAATTATTTATTGATATTTATTGGTACAATTAATTCTTTTCGGATTTTTTGTAGGTGACGCATTGCTTTCATCTATTATCAGCATATGACACCTATGAATTATGATGTGACTACATTGGAAATCGCCAGATATTCATAGTAGGCCCGGCCCATATACTTAATGTCCTTCTTTATTTAGTAAACTTATTATGCTGTCATTACCGCGCACCTAGTACTAAGATTAGCCGCCCTGTTCTTTGCTTTAGTACTTTTAACTATTCTAAGATAAAACGAAGGGTCTCAGGGGATATTTTGTAGATAGTTCAGTAATCTAATCGCTATTCCCCTTAAGCACTTAGCGCACTTTTATTTGGAAACTTCGATATTTTGGACAAATTCTATTAAGCCTATTTTAAATTCAGTTGAACACCAAAGTTGGATCGGAACATACTTGGAACTGAACTAATTTAAAGTCTGGGTCAAGTGGTACAACAATCGGGTTTTTGGGCCGCTATTTAGTATGTAGTTAGTTTGCAAGCTTGAGTCGATCACGAAATTCACGAACTATGAACTACATAATATATAAGAAAGAATTCCCGTTACGGGCCCAAAGAAACTAGATCTTTTTTGATGATACAATAATGCCTTGGTTCCTTATTCCAGTGGGATTCAAGCTAGAGTGGAGTGATCGATCATTCAAGTCACTTTAAATTCTCGCGCTTTGTTCACATATTTAAATTATTGTTTTACACGGACCTATCATTACACGATATTTATTAACCTTTATTTCTGACGTTTCGATACGGGTTACACTGGTCATGGTTCAAGATGACAGACGTTCCAGCATGTTCTTAACGGAGATATGGGTGTAAAATATAAAAGTCATCAAAAATGATGACCTCTGTAGTCTAGTTGATAGTAACCCTGCCTACGAAGCCGGAGGTCCTGGGTTCGAATCCCGGTAAGGGCATTTATTTGTGTGATGAACACTAATATTTGTTCCTGAGTCATGCATGTTTTTTTATGTATTTAAGTATTTATTTATCTACACCGTGTCAAATAACTTCAAATACACTTTTTCTAGCACTGGTTTGAAAACTATAGACAACTTTCAGACAGTTTTGTTATTATAATTTAAAGTTTATATTGTCATGAACAAATAACAATATTTAAAAAATATTTATCTAGCGTTGTTCACTTTAAATCCATGATGAAGCAATTCCAGGCACCCATTATCTCAAAACTTCTTAAGGGCGATAGCGTGAGTGCAATTTTTGCGGCGTTGAAACCTTTTGGAATTAAGCGTAACCTAGTTTATACTACAATTAGAAGATACAAGGAGACCTTCACATTAGAAGACCGAAAGAGATCTAGTCGCCCGCGTTCAGCAAGAACGGATAGGGTCGTGAAACTCGTGAGAGAGCGTCTCCGCCGGAAAAAACACCGTTCGATCCGAAAATTAGCTGCAGACTTAAATATTTCAAGAGGATCAGTAGACAACAATTTGAGAGCAGACCTCGGGTGTCACGCTTACAAGAAAATAAAATTACACGGCATTTTCGAAGCTATAACGAAAAAAAGATTAGGTCGATCAAACACTATACTTTCCTGGCACGCGGGGGATGAAATAGTTTTTTCGGACGAAAAACTCTTCGTATTAGAGCAAACTCTCAATGTTCAAAATGATCGTTTGTGGGCAGCTAACATCCAAGATATTCCAGATAATCAGAGGAATGTGCAAAGGTTCCAGATTGCACCGTCAGTGATGGTTTGGGGAGCAGTTTGTAAGCGGGGTAAACTTCCTTTGGTATTTATCGACAAAGCGGTAAAGATCAATGCTGATTACTATAAAACAGAAGTTTTGGAAAAAAATGTTGCTCTGAGAGTATACTGTGAGTGTTGTGTGTCAAGTCCTAGACGATTAGTAAAATAATGGACGGGTAGTGGACCTCTTTTGGGTCTACCCTCCACATTTTTATCGACTTTTGCAGAATGTGAAATATAGTGCAACGATTTTCCGCTGACAACTTGCTGGGACTTGGGACGTCAGTCATCTGGGACCAAGACATCGAAACATCAAAAATAAAGGTAAATTAATATCGCATTAGACCCGTGTAAAACAATAATTTAAATACATTTTAATTTAACGGACATAAGGCATGTGGAGCGTGATGCGTAGGATACACATAATAATTAAACTGAAACGTCTGGTTGATCTAACCGGTGACCAAAGAGCCGGCGGCTTTCTCGCAATTCAGCACGGAAATGCGGCCAGCAACCAAGATACAATGCCTCGCGGGCCTTTTAAAATAAAAACATAACAAGCTTAAATAACTTAGAATAATACACGGACAGGGTACAGCAGAATGCCATCTTGCTCTTTGGAGCAGCTCCAGAAATACCTCAACCTCGAGAAGACGGCAACAATAATACCACTACTTTTTGCGGTACGATTATACATACCGTCTGTCCCTCAGAGCATAGAATACTAAGTGGATAATGAAATTAAAGATAAAAAATGTAAACAAAGAACTGTCAACGTCAAAGTGACGTCTCAGGGGCAATCAACCAGGTTTTGGTTTTAACTATTTAATGAATATATCGTCACTACTTTTGGCTGAGGCTCCATGGTGTTTTCGGTCGTATAAGTCCACACAAACACAAACTTAACAACAAAATAAAACAAAAACGTAACAACAAACAAAAATTCAACAACAGAGTGCATAAGCAGAAAGGAAAACATTCGATCACGACAAACGTCAGAAAACGAATGCGATTCAGAGCTACAAACACGAACTTCGAATCTCGAACTTCGTATATCTCCGTCTCTATCGCACTTATGGTTTATGGTACTCGAGCGACCGAAAAGGAGATATACGAAGTTCGAGATTTGAAGTTCGTGGTAGCGCCGCAGCTCGGGGCAAAGATATTAAAGCGGTCTACGCACGATCAGACAAGTCGATTCAGTATAAATGGAACTTGAATTAATTTTTCGGTTTTACTAAAAAATTAAGAATAAGGAATAGGAATATCCAGGTATATTAATTAAATTACGAACCAAAGGTTTACAATTCCTAACCATTGCCAGTGGCGTAAATATAAACTGCACATATTTATGAATATAAAATAATTACGTTTTCATTTTGCTTATTTAAATATTTACGAATATTTTCCAGGCATTATTTTACGTGTAAATTAGTCGCATTATTTTTTATCTCGCGTATTTAACGAATTTTAAGTTTCCACTTCTTGGGATTGATTTTATTGCAGTGGCAACACATTTGTTTACATTTTTTATCTTTAATTTCATTATCCACCTTACTTGGCTCTATGTTTATGGCATTTTGTTGTAGTTTTTTTGACCGATTGAACGAGATCGCAGCGCTCATTTCGAACAGTGAGCAAGCACAACTCTATTAGTTCGGTTGACGCGACTGTGCGGTCAGTTTCCTAACTAAACTTTGAAAAGGTCGACAAGGCAACTTGTTTTGCTTTCACGCCGGGCATGTACCCATTATCGGGGGTTTTCAATTGTTTAGCGTTTAACTTCAATTTATATGCGGCTCTGTTAATTACTTGGTTATCCAATAAGCGGTAAGTATACAGGGTGGAAAGATAAGTCGGGCCCTGGAGGGAAACTACTTTAAATCATTAATCTGCCTCATTTTACTTAAAGGAGACATTCCTTTATTTTTAAAAAGAAACAAAACTGCATTCAAAGATTTTCAAAAAAGCCTTACACAGGGCCAGGAATCGAACCCGGTCGAATCTGTCTAAAAATCTGAGTTGGTTTTTTTGCGTAAATTAATAGTTCTTGGTGTAAGGAACTATTGTTGCTAAGGAACTCTGTATCTGCAATCACAGGAAAATGCTGAATTTCATAGTTTAATGTACGGAAATGGACCTCCCCATACTAACCCGCTTAGTATGTCTGTATGTAAGTATGGGGAGATGTGACATCTGAAACTAGACGAAATTGGTAAATTCGAAGTTTAATTTATTTATTTTCATTATTTACACCAATCTTTTCAAAACTGTAATAAAATATCATTCCCATACTTAGGTACCCATACCTACTGTTTGTACGAGGAGAACCATTTCCGTATTTAAACTGTGAAATTCGGCATTTTCTTGTGATTGTAGATACAGGGTTCCTTAACAACAAGTGTTCCATACATCCAGAACTATTTATTTACGCAAAAAAAATCACTCAGATTTTAGACAAATTCTGTGTGAGGCTATTTTGAAAATCTTTGAATGCAGTTTTGTTTCTTTTTAAAAATAAAGGAATGTCTCCTTTTAGTAAAATGAGCCAGCATAAGGATTTAAGGTAGTTTCCCTCCAGGGCCCGACTTATCTTTCCACCCTGTATATATACTTTTGCCTCGTTTCCGGGCAACGGCCTTACCTTTTATGACCGACTTCAAAAAGGAGGAGGCTATAAATGTTCCACTGTATGTTATTTTTTTATGTATGTTCGCCGATTTCTCCGTCAATTTTGGACCGATTTCCAAAATTATTTTTTTACTCGAAAGAGTATACCCCCGAGGTGGTCCCTTTGTCACCAATTTAGGATCTGATGATGGGATCCCAAAGAAATTGAGGGCAACCCTCAAAATGTATAGGCACGAGTGTAGTGATTTCGGTATTTTCTATTATAACTCTTGTATTTACCTTCGGAAATCGTAATTTTGGTGAAGTGGAACTGATGATAAAGACCACAGATGACTTATGGAACTCCACAAAGATGTAAAGTACGCCAAAGATTCTGACATGATTCCGTTGAAGTAGCAACTAATGAAGTGTTAATTCTGAGATACTTGGGGAATCGACGGAACTCCTCAAATATTATCAGCCCACATACTCGTATAGCGACTTGGGTTTTCTCTGTAATAATCAACGCATTTGCTCTCGGAAAGCAGTTCATGTGGTAAATGGAAAGGAAATGTGGAAATGTTCATGTACCATGCGGCTTAGCGAAGTACTGAATTGAATTCGGTTTAAACTTTGTTTTTAAATTAAATTATTTTATACAATGACGATTACAAGCACGCAAACGATGCTTGCGATTCTAGAAGAATTACAAACGCGTTGCCGACCCTTTATTGATTTGAGGACTTGCTGTGTTGATAGACACGAACGCGGGTCCCTCAACGCAACACAACCTCGGAATTTCCATTGGATACTTTTATTATTCACCAAGCTCCAAAGATTACCTTACTGCACAAAGTTTAATTCACAAACTTGGCCTCTTTATAAGATTAAGGCGACGTCGGCTCGTGGTCTTCTTTCCCTCTCACTGAGCATAAGCGTGAGCGAGATGGAAGTGAAGAGAACATTTTTGTGCGTTTAAATAAATAAAAAAGTGATAGCTGAATTCCTTCAAACATGACATTACCGATTTTTTGCGGAAAAACCTTCAGGACTTCAAACTCAACAGTGATATCCACGACTACAACACCAGAAGTAAACACAAGATCGCAGTGCAGTACAGTCGTCTTCGCAAGGTTAGCACGTCGTTCGTGGGGAACTGTATACGTTTTTACAATAAAATACCTACCGAAATTGTTAATTTGCCGTTAAGTAAATTTAAGTCTCATATAAAAAATTATTTGCTAAGCAAGGCGTATTATAATGTCAACGATTTCATAAACGACAAAAATGTCTTTAAGCCAGTAGCAGTCAAATTCTATTAGAATTAATATACCTTCGAATATGATTGTCTTGGCGTATTACCTTTGTAATTATTATAAGTACCGGAAATAGCTGTTCCGTTTTATGTAACATGAGAGCACGTAATGCTTTTTCTCGCCGAAGAAGTCGCTTTAATCTTTGCTTTTATCAATGTCCAATGTGGCTTGAATATGTCATGCTCGTTTAAAGGGCTTTGCTTACGGTGGCGTCGTTGATCGGGTCGCCACCTTCCCTAACATATGGTTGAGAGAGGCGATGGCTGAGATATGCGTCATACTCGTGATCGGGTGCTGTTTGTGGATTCCTGTCTGTTCATGCTTGCAAGGGCATAGTAACTACCTAAATACTAGTGTTATTATCATTATTTTGACGAGAGACATCATTCTGTTCTTGACACGTTTTATTGTTATTGACCCTGTACATTTTTGACAATATTACATTAATGGTCCTTTTTTTCTGTTTTAACGCTTAGAAACAGTATAGGTACATCTCTATAAGAACATTTGAATAAGTCTTAATTGTATTTGGATGCTCAGAGACCTTATACATCTCTGGGGTACTAAATTAATATCATAAACTTATTGTTAATTCTGATACAGACCTTATATCGAATGTATTTGATAATATTTTACAATTTTGGATTTTTTTAGTTTTCATTTAGTGACATTTAGTTTGTTAACCGTTTAGGTACTAATTGGTTAAAATCTGCAATTTTAAAATGATTATTGTGTAAGATTATTAATATAATATTGTAGAATACCATTTGATATGTAAAAGTAACCTTGTGGCCTATTTGCAGAATAAATAATTGATTTTGATTTTGGAACCAATTTTAATATGTTTAGCTGTTGTGCATAATTTATTAGGATTTTTGAAAGTGTATTTTAGACCTATGTTCGTGATTTTTTTCTATAGAGCGAAAGTCAAAAACTCAAGATTAGAAATAGCTGTTGTCCTTCAAAAAAGGCCTTAAGATTGCTAATTAAATTAAAGGCAGCCGTATTAAATCCAAACAAGAGCTACGAATTTTGTAAAATCCGTTTTTGTAGCTCACGTCACCTTAATGGGCATTGTCAGTTATTTGTGAACCCAATAATTATTAGCGCTTAAACGCTAATTATTAGCGTGAGTTGTAAATAAAAATTAACTCAATGTCAGTGTTGTGACGACGAATAAGTATTAATTTTGTATAAAAAATAACTTTTTCTTTTCAATCTATAAATAATATGCATATACACGTTATTTAAATGTGAAACAAGTTAATTTTCACATTATTTGTATGCTTAACTTTCGTCACAAAACTGACACTGACTTAATTTCTATTTAACAACTCACGCTAATTGGGTACTTACACGAATTATTGAAAATGCCCTAATATAGGATACACTAATAATGTTTCGTAAAATTAAGTGGGTAGGTAACGTAATGTGTCATTATTCTCTTATATCTGAAGATAAAATGGCGCGAATCATGTTAAAATTCTTACCACTAATGGTCGGTGAGCTGAAGAACTCGAGAGCCTGTATATTTTTCAATATAAGGAC
Organism: Epinotia brunnichana; assembly: GCA_963854355.1. Lineage (NCBI taxonomy): Eukaryota > Metazoa > Arthropoda > Insecta > Lepidoptera > Tortricidae > Epinotia > Epinotia brunnichana. The sequence continues at coordinate 21,958,515 of OY977949.1, forward strand.
CGTACCGGAAAGAAAGTAGACAACTTCAAAATGGTATTAGTTTTATTCTGTGTAAAAACTGACAATGAAACATAAAGAAACTGAAAAATAAGTTAAAAAATCTTTATAAAGAACTGTTTTGAATGAATTCGTCGTATTGTATATATTTTGCCTGCAACCTAACTTTCTTTTTGATGTGTCTCATTCAATTCTGGACGAGCACTTTTGACACATTTGATGATGCCCTGTTCTACTTTTTTTTTAAGTTTTTAACTGAGGTGGCAGCTTTGACGTTTTTTTAGAGGTGTCGTTTCATGATAGACCAATATCGCTCAATTGGGTGAACTTCTGGGCAATTGGGAGGAATCATCTCCTTATCCACTACTTCTACCTTATCGGCTTTATACTATTCCTTCGTTGTTTTAGAGTAATGACAAGAAGCCAAGTATGGCCAAAATAAAGTGCTACTCCTGTGCTTCTTTATTAGTGGTAGTATTTTTTTCTGTAAGCACTCGTCACTGTATACCTACCGTAGCATTCAAAGTCCCTGTAGTAAAGAAGTATTGCGATCGCATACCGTATTGAAAAATCGCTTGCCACACTAATACTTTTTTGCCAAATTTCTCGATGTTGATGGCCTTATGTTTTCAAGTAACCTTCTATAAGCCGGCACCGTAATAAATTGAGGTCCTGGTAAGGCTTTAAAGTCCAATTTGCAATAGGTCTCGTCATCCATTATAATGCACTGATTTTTCTTGGTCAATATACGGTCGTATAATTTCCTTGCCAGTTTTCTGACACCTATTGTTTGATTTTCATCTCGTTTTGGTTGTTTTAGTTTTTTATAGGTCTTTAGGTTGCATCTTAGTTTGATTCTTTGTATCATAGCCGAAGAAGTTTTGGCTCTTTTTGCCGCATCTCGAATTGAAGGGGCGGATTTTGTTTAAACATTCTTACGACTTTCTTTTCTCATGCCAAGTCGGTTGTCCCCGGTTTTCTTCCAGATTTAGGCAAATCTTGGAGAGTACAGAAGTCACCAAATTCATTTATTATCTTGTGCACGCCCGCGGGACTCAACTCGTACTTTTTAACCAGTTTTCTAATCGTCATACCTTTTATTTTGCACCAATCGTCCAAAATATTTTTACGAACGTGTAAGCTAATTCGCCCCAAGTTGACAGTTTGACAAAAGTAGTAATTGCTTTTTGTTGCAGTTAAAAGAAAATGATATAGTTAGTTATTTAAAAAAAAATATGCCGATTTTATGTACGTACCAGTTTTTAGAGATGCCTAAAGTTGTCTACTTTCTTTCCGGCACGGTCCTTACAACGTGGTTTTGACAATATCCGTTAATTGCAAGGGGGCATAGTTTAGATCAAAATAAAGTTAAGTTCTCCAAGACAGTAGTATCTGAACTCTTACCTACTGTTATCAAGATATTTAATGTTAAATTTAATCAGCTTTGTAGATTTAACCAGTGTAAATGGCTCTTAACTGTGACGTCATAACAGCTTTTTGAATTTTGTAAGGTTCCTATCCACTACAAGAAGGTTTACAAAGTGAGTTCGTTCGATATTATATATTTTTTTACATACATATTTTTTTTTCAAGACCATTGTTCAATAAGACAACAACCGTTAGTACATTAAATAATTTTGTACAAAAATAAAAAAAAATAAAAAAATCCAATAAATAATTATGCTAATTTGTTTCTGTGAATGCACTCTGCAATATGCCGAAGTTAACTGAAATACCCGGGAACACCGTGTAAATATTTTTTTCAAATGTCAAGAAAGTGATTTGACAAAAAAAAAAAAACCTGCACACATCATTTCACGAGAATCGGTTGTGCGCTTTGCTCGCTCTTTCAAAATCTTATGTCGTTGCCATTCATACCCGAAAACTATTGAGTAAGTATTTTCAATTCTAAGTGACTAAAGTTCTGAGCGAGTAATTTGACCACACAAGACAAAATCAAACTTTGTCCAAGCAAAATTAAGAATTTCGGATAAAGCCTTAATTCAGTTTGATTAAATCAGGCTTAAGTGGCAAAGCCTGAACTTTGCCTACACTCCCAATCAAACGAGGCCAGACAAAACCATACAGTCAAAAGCAATGGACGTCCAAACTAAACACATGTTAGTGTGAAACGGACCTTAATGTAGTCCCGACTAGTACTACGGTCCATCGCAATTTTAAACCTTAGTAGGCAGTGTTACAGTTTATATTCCTATAAACGGAAAATAGGAATTTCAATTTGGTCTGAAGGCATGTTTAATCAACGTTTTTCTATGCGAAACTCGCCCGTATTGTCCAAATGTAATTAATACCTCTCGGCTTAAGTATGCCCGTCATTTCAAATTCAAACTAATATTCTATTATTGGAACTATGTGCTATAATTATTATTATAATGGACACTGCGCGGATAGTCGAAGTCAAAGTGATTAATTCTTCAATTTAGGCATAAAATACCTCTATCCCTCAGATCCAGCTGTGCGGGGCTCCTCTTACCAGAGTGTCGCGGTTTAAGTACCTCGGGCACTGGGTCACTGACAACCTCCAGGATGATGCAGATGTCGAGAGGGAGCGCAGGGCTTTTGCGGTTAGATATAACATGCTGTCACGTAGGTTTGCATGTTGTGACGGGAATGTCAAAAAGACTCTTTTTAAGGCTTTTTGTCAATCCTTTTACACGTGCAGCCTATGGACGAACTACACTTAAAAGTCGCTCAATGCCCTGCGTGTCCAGTATAACAACGGCTTCAGAGGGTTGATGGGACTGTCACGGTACTGCAGCGCATCTGGATGTTCGCAGAGGCACGGGTCGACGGTTTCAGTGCCATTATAAGAAACAGATCCGCGTCCCTCATGCGTCGTGTGCGTGATAGTTCCAACAGCCTTCTTCAGCTGATTTGGAACAGTCCGGCTTCCGCAGTGCAGTGTGGAGACACTGGAACACCCTGCACATGGGCTCAAGAGGTTCAGTGTATAATTTAATGTTATGTGTAGGTATGTTCTTAGCCCTCTGCCGCTGATGTTACGTCTGACAGACACCATAAAACCTATGCATTGTTGCTACGTCGCCATTTCACCGCGTATCGTTCTGTCTCTCTCTGTACCTTCCTGCGTGGACGCACGCCTCCCGCCAGTGCAGCGACGGCAGCCGCGACGTGTCGCGTCTGTCCAAGCAAATTGAAGCGGCAAACAAGATTTGTTTGTTGTGCTTGTGCAAAACCGATTTGTCTGCAGTGTGCGGCGCAAATTTGTGTAGACTGCAAGGGTGAAGTTTAAGGCTGATTTAGAAAATAACTGCTGTAAGGATTATTTTTTATATTTATTAATTGTATGCCAGAAGATAGAAAATTTAAGTTAAAATTGTTGATTACATGTTTAATTTTTTTTATAGAGTGTTTTTAAAAAGGGCTGTGTCTAAAGTACCTAGATTACGATGATTATAAACAAAATTGATTATTTTAGTAATCCTTGAGTTTCATTTCAACTAATTAACCTTTATTAGTTCCATATATTACTACAAACGGTGAAGGAAAACATCGTGAGGAAACCGGTCTAATCCCAATAAGGTCTAGTTTTCCCTCTGGGTTGGAAGGTCAGATGGCAGTCGCTTTCGTAAAACTAGTGCCTATGCCAAATCTTGGGATTAGGTGTCAAAGCGGACCCCTGGGCTCCTTTAGGGGCACAACCGGGAATAACGCTAGGACGATGATGATATTACTACAAAATAATACTTATACACGTACCTACATATACAAATGTTTATATTTTTTTTAAATAATGGCAACTAAAGTGCACGTCCGACGGACTATTCCTCAGTAGAATGATTACAAGAAACCCACCTCAGCGGCAGAGGGTTAGTGTAGTATGTAATTATTTTGTGACATTTGTAATTTATAATATGACATTTAATTTAAACTCTTTGCCTTAACATAGTTCTTTAAGTTTTTATTGTTACTAACATTATATGGACACAGTCTGAAATAAATAATTTGAATCGAATAAATATGACATGCACCTATGAATGCCGATAAACTACCACCGGTTCGGAAAGAAAACCTCTGCCTCGAGAAGAACCGGCGTAAAAAACTTGGCGAGGTTTTTCAAAACAGTACCTATACTCGTACAATATATAATTACAGTATCAGAGTATTATTAAATTACATTGCTACAGAAGAAAGCCTATTTATTTATTTTGGGAAAGATTTCTAGTGCAGGACTTTATCACTGCCAAATATCCCTATCCATGATGTAATCGTTTATCTTATAAATACTGTATCGTTAAGTATAAATACAACTTGACAGAGGTAAATTCGATTAAAACATAGATATTATTAATTCAAACTGTTGTCAATCTATACATTCAATGCCGGCTTTAAATAAAAATAAAATAAATAAATATTACGGGACAATCTTACACAAATCAACCTAGGCCCACGGTAAGCTCAATAAGGCTTTGACTTGGATTGTTCGATTTCCTCGTTAGTTATTGTAAACTAAAAATACGGAGACTTTCACCAGAGAAGCGGAAATCAATTCTGGACAAAATGTGTAGTATAAAAGGAATCACTCTGAGGGAGCTAGCTTAACTCGACAAGGTTAGTGACGTGCAGTCCAAAATGCGATCAAAAAGTTCGGCCAAGTGTATACTTTCGTTGACAAACCGAAATCAGGCCGAAAACCAGGTCCTTCAAACCCCAATTTGGATAACAAGATAGTAAAGGCATACAAAACCAACAAGGAGGCGTCTGTTCGGGATTTGGCTTAAAAGTTAGGTACATCTATGGGTATGGTCCAACGTGCAAAGCAGAGAAACAATTTAAAGACTTACAAGAAGCAAAGGCAGTCCAAACGAACCGAAAAACAGCAAAGATCAGTAAAATTAGGAGTTCGAAAATTATACGGCTCTATTCTTTCAAGGAAAAATCTATGTGTTATAATGGACGATGAGACATACGTGAAATTTTATAAATCTCTGCCGGGACCGCAGTATTACACAGTTCAAGATCGCTCTGTTATTATTATTAGTGAACCTAAAAAGTCAATTTTCACAGAAAAAAATGGCAAGAAAATGATGGTAGGGCAGGCGATCTGCGAGTGTGGCTTCAAATCAACTTCATTTTTCACTACGTCTACAATGACGGCAGATATTTATATAAAGGAATGTGTAATAAACGACTTTTGCCTATGGTTAGTTAAACACAGTGTTCAGACTGTATTTTGGCCCGATTTGGCATATTGCCACTATGGGTCCAAGACTTTGCAGTGGTATGAAGAGAAAAATATTGACTTAGTACCTAAAGCTATGAACCCCCGAATTGCCCAAATCTTAGGCCTATCGAACGTGTTTGGGCTATAATTAAAGCTAAAATGGCCGTTCTTCAGGTTCCGAAGAGCAATTACGTCGAGACTGGAACAGGATGAGAAAAAAAATTGACCAAGACGCTGTCCGATCTCTGATGTCTACGTTCAGACAAAAAGTCAGAAAATTAGCTAAAAAGGAATGATTTTGCTGTGTTTAAAGAAGTATTTTTATTATTTAATGTCTAAAACGTAGTAGATTTTTTTGTTCTATTAATAAATATATGAAAGTTGTCAGTAATACGTCATTTTACTTGTATTTATACTTAACGATACAGTCTTTAATATGCTTTTGAAATAAGTGTCTGTTTTACGACAGATTTGAATTTAGAGTCAGTAAGTTTGGTACCTAATGTGTTCCCTCGATTTCTCCAGAATCCCATCATCAGATCCTGACATGAGAACCTATGGTGTCCTGGGAAGGACACCCTTTCAAACTAAAAATAATTTTCAAATCGGTCCAGGTGTCTTCGAGTAATCGGGGTACATACATAAAAAAATCCGCTGAATTGAGAACCTCCTCCTTTTTATAAGACGGTTAAAAACTTTAGGAAATTAAAGTGCAACGATTTATGTTTGGCAGACATATTTTAATTATAATACATTTCCCAATGTAAAAAATGTACAAAATAACCAATACAGCAACAAACTACAAAATTTTCATAATATACCTAATATTCACAAATGCACATTTTTGCGGATTTTGTTACGCTCATTCTCATTACACCATATTTCCCGAAATGCTACACTGTTATTAAACACTTCCTCGGCTTATCACATACCTATTAAATCATGTCACACAAAATAATACTCACATTTCAAAGAGATTATTGGAACAAAACACAGATTCAGAATAATTCATATGGTTTTTATAACCATCTACTTGCTGTTTAAACCTTTTAGTTTTGCTCCAAATGAGTATTCGACTTGCAGGAATTTGCCTTTCAATGCATAAAATGATATTTTCACGATGTGCAAGGAATTGGAAAATTGAGAATTAGCGATACTTTTACACAAATACGAAGACAATTACCAACACAAATGATGTTTCAATCATGGCAGCCCCCAGAATTTTTCATCGTTGAACTGTTCTTGCCTAGGTACCGGTTCATAAATTGGAAACTTCGTTATGAAACCTGCAAAGTGAAATTTATATTTGACAGCAGTGAAATGAGTACATGAAAACATTATTCTATAAAGATGAAGTGCTCTTGAAAAGAAACGCTGTGATAGAAGCGGAAAATTAAAAGTTCTTCAGCACTGTCAGTATCTACATAAGAACATAAGACACGAAAGGTAGGACACAGCAGAATAATGTCTGGGCTCATATTTGAAGCATTGCTAACTGTGGAAGTACCTACACCATATAGAGGACGACATGTCTTAACATTAATGTTGTATGTGAGCGTGTCAGTCACCAGTGGCTGACAGAGAAAGTTTTTATTTAGGCCATTGTCATGCATCGGTGACTGACACTAAAGCACCAAATCCATGACATGCTTTAATCAGATACCTACTGTGTCTATCAGTCTACGGTGACTGACATAACATCCCAAGCAACGCACACGAACGATAACGCAAGCGAGCAACATCCCTGGTGCGCAGAGTGCGCGCTAGCTCCAACAGCATTCTGAGCATGATAGCGGACAGGATCGATGGCCTGTACTTGAACAACTGCTGCATGATACATGCACGCAGAAATAAATAATAATGATAATTTTATGTACTAACACTAGTTTAATAAGTAATACAATTGGTACTAACACCATGATCCCATGTTGGTCGTAAATAATAGTAGTTTGCAATCGTTATATAATGGATGCTTTTTAAGTCGAGTGCCACGTTTACGTGCCTAATTAAGGTACGAGACTTAAAAAGCTAATTATATAACTATAGTATATAATACTTTTTCTACGAGTCAACGGAAATAATAATTTATTAAACAAACTTCGTATCTATTGGAAATCGCCCTGCTGAAATGAAGCGCAGCAGCTTAGTAATTTTGCGCGTTGATGTCTTCACAGTTATCTTATACAGTTTCTGGATTCATAAGATGACTGCTGGCGGTTATCTTATGAAACCATACGAGTTCCGTGACGAGCTCGTGGAGCTCCAGGATTAAAAAGTAGGTATGTGATCTTAGTTTCGTGTACGAAATCTTAATTCAAAGATTAAAGTTGACGAGTAGAAAAAGTATGTATTATTATAACAGCTAACGTGTTAAATAATAAAGGGACGGCACCGTGAATGTGAATATTGATTACAGTTTACTCTACCCATCCAGTAAATCGCAAAATTGTTCATTTCTATCATAGTTTGAAAATATGTTTAAAGAAAATACAAGGGATAAAATTCAAACTAGCTTGAGGCATTTTAGTGCTACTACTGCCGCGTGCCGGAACAAAATGTCGTAAATGTGGACACGCCGGACAAACGCAACAATTTTTTTTCAGGTACTAGTTAGGGTCATAGCTTTAAGTTTTTGATAGGAACCAACTCCTCCGACGGCCATTTTTTTATGCCGGTTGGTGTCTAAGTATACATATTTGAGGTCAGGGAATTCAACTAGATATTTTTTATGGTCGAATTCCCAAAGGATATCAAACGGAACCCTGTTACTAAGCCTCCGCTGTGGGTGTGTCTTACTGCGTGCCAGTAAAAGCTAGACTGTTGCCTTTACTTTTCCCCAGCAGATGCTGTCTTCCCATACAACAATACCGAGAAGATTATCTATAATATATGCATTCAGGATGCTGTTGGGACTGCCAAGGTGGTGTAGTGCCTCGCTACTGTTTGCGGAGGCCCGCACGGACAGTACCAAGCAATATACTAAAATGTCTGTACTTTGCTATAGTAGACTTGGTATTGGGATATGCCCTTGATTGCTATGGACTTACATTCAAATCTTACATAGACAAACTTGAAGCATTGCAAATTAGATTCTTAAAATTACTAGTAAATAAAAAAACAAAAAACAGTTGCAAGGGCGATTATTCAAAATTATTTAAAATCTGTAAAATACTTCCGGTTAGCCTAAAACATAAATACCTTTTAGCAGTTAACAATCATAACAATCGAGTACATAGCCCAATACCGATAGAACACAAACATAGCACAAGGTCGGTGTCCGCGGGTAAGTATGAAGTACCTCGGGTTGATAAATATTTTGGAGACCGTACTTTAGCCAAGAGACTTCCGTACTCCTTAAATTCCTTACCGGAAGACATTCGACATGAACCAAATAAACATAAATTAAAAAAAAAACACTAAAAAAACACCTACTGCATACACTTAAGTAACGTTTGCTTATTTTGCAAGCAAGCGTTATCACACTCATATATATAATAAGATTAATAAGTTAGCATTTAAGTATAAAATAGGATTAAAAACGATGTTATTATTATGTTATGTATATCAAGCACAAAAGAGACTTACCTGCAGGCAAACAAACAGTTTTGCAGGGACATGTTTTAGAATAAGTTTTTTATATCTTTGGTAAATAAATAAATATTAATAATAATAACTCTAGTCCTAGAGCCATAAGAGCGTGTCAGATATTATTGCGGCCTTTGATTCATCATATATTGATGCCGGTGACTCTTCATATATTACATACATCATACATATTTTAGATCAATCCTCACCCGAAACTCAACCCGTCCCAATACCGTCCCGCGACCTGGTGAAGGTCGAGGGAGTCCGCTGGGCGCGGGTGGTCCAGGACCGGTCATTGTGGCACCTATTGGGGGAGACCTATGTCCAGCAGTGAACGTCTTTCGGCTGATATGATGATGATGACTCACCCGCAAAGACTCCACAACTGAATCCAACAAGTATGGTAGCTATGAGACCAGTTAGTTGAAACAGGGCTTGCACGCCTGCGCTCCTTCCGTCCTGCAAAGTCAATGCTTATTATAAAAATCAATGCACATCATCATTATTGAATAATAATATAGAATACAATTATGCAAATATAACAATTGCTTGACTCGTATATGGATTTCGATCAAAGAGGAAAATTGAAAAATTATTCGCCATGGCCGGGATTTGAACCCACGACCTCTGGAATCCGTCCATTGCTCTTATCCAACTGAGCTACCGTGGGTCCCGCCAGTGGCAACGAATCTTTCAATCCCTTCACTCTTCTAATTAACCTTAAGGAGGCTCGTAGCGACATCTACCGTGAAGTTGTTACAAACTTCTGATACGGCACCAACGTCCCTAGTTACATTGAGAATCGTTAGTAACAATGCGCTACTCCATTTTAACAGTACATTTATACTAAGCAGAAACTTAAAATGGAGTAGCGCATTGTTACTAAAGATTCGTTGCCACTGGCGGGACCCACGGTAGCTCAGTTGGATAAGAGCAATGGACGGATTCCAGAGGCCGTGGGTTCAAATCCCGCCCGTAGCGAAAAATTTTTCAATTTTCCTCTTTGATCGAAACTTAGAATTTATAGAAATAGAAATAGATATAGAAATGTTTATTGCATATCACATTACAGACGTGGATGGTATTAATAAGTAGGTATACATGTGACACCCTGCAAGGGCACAGCAATATCAGAGGGCTAACTAATTACAATTATTAATAGTAAATTTATACATTAAAAAGCCTGATAAGAAAAAATAAAAACACACAGCAAGATTTTTAACTTTTAGGCATCATTAAAGTATTCCTTCAAGTTATAAAAACATCTGTTTGTTAAAAAAAATCTCAATTGTTTCGTTAGCGGACGTTTCTGCTAAGTATAAATTTATCGTATATGGATGTCAAAATTAGGTAATCAAAATATATGATATTAACATTTTAAATGTAGCGTTGTGTAATGTTAGTCCATGGTCTCCGGTTAACGCCGAACGACACTTACAGCAGCACTGCAAGCGTCACGTCACGTCACGTCGCGTCACGAACCGTGCTTAGCAAACGATGGGAAACGACAACGATTACGTTAAATAAGAAATAACTGAGCCACATACCGCCGTAGCTTCAAAGACATCGATAAGACCCTGTTTGCCATAATGATCCTCAGAGGCCATCGCAGCGAACACAACTGCTAACAACCCGGAGTAAACGCCTGGGAAGCCGTGTAAATGCATCACTCCACACGAGTCCAGAAGGTTAAACTTTCTAATTAGAAATGGCTGTAAAAAAAAGTTTCTATATAATTAATGTCAAAGGTCCTGGTAAAGGTCGCGGGAGTCCGCTGGATTCGGGTGGCGCAGGACCGGTCATTATGGCACTCTTGCCTATGTCCAGCAGTGGATTTTTTTCGGCTGATATGATGATGATGAATATTTTTCGTCTCGTGCGCTCCTTATGTCGCAATAGGCAGCGTGTACGCATATAATTTGTTTCAGTTTAGATGAAGAAAAGTACTTAAAACCATAAATAAAGTATAAGACCAACCATTACCGACATCTATTGTTTAAGGTGGTCCGATTGGCATACAAAACGTTATTTGACATTCGCAGGCTAACTGCGTGATATTTTAAGAAACTTATGTAACAAACTTTCATAAATTGGCTTCCCATTTGCGCCATATTCCCCCTTTCCTAGAATAAACTTGTATAAACTAGATTAATTTGAGAAAAATAGTTCTTCCAAAATAACACGTCCCAATCCAATTTTTCAAATTAATCTAGTTTATACAAGTTTATTCTAGGAAAGGGGGAATTTGGCGCAAATGGGAAGCCAATTTATGAAAGTTTGTTACATAAGTTTCTTAAATTATCACACCGTTAGCCTGCGAATGTCAAATAACGCTTTGTATGGCAATCGAACCACCTTAATTGTTATCCTCAAGTAGGATTGTAAAACAATTACGCATAAACAATAGAACAACGTGCCACACTTCGGTGACCTCTATGACGTCTTTTTGTTCTCTTTTCCTTTGACATTTAGCTACAAACGAAGTAGTGAAATGACACGTTAAGGGGATCCCATACGCCAGAGACCTTCGATCTGGATCCCTTAGTTTTCTAATGTTTTTTTATAGCTAATCATATTAACAACAACAGCTTTAAGCAATATAGTATTCCAGATTTACTTCAAACATCACTGTCTTCGAGATATTTGGCATCAAAGTTGAACAATTTTAGACCAAAAAACAGGTTTTCTGGCCATAACTTTTTTGTTAATTACTTTAATCAAAACCCTGTACACGTTTATAGAGACATGGGAGACGAACCCGAATATGTAGATTTCGTATATATTAGATCTTTAACAGCAATTTCATAACAAAAAAGGTGTTTTTTAGACAATGGTTAAAAAAATCATAAATTTTACTAATGATATCTTTCAAAATTCGGTAGACAGAACTGGATGTTAAAGATTGAAGAATCGATAGCTGTATGCCTTATAATTCTATCTGTAGTGCAAAAGTATTTGTATCAATTCAAAACTAGTCAAAAATCGATGAAAACCTCGGGTAGCCCCTTAAGTGCATTTTCGTCATTTTAACAAAAACAAACGCGCGCGCTTGTCAAAATGTATGGAAATCCATGGCGTCTGACAAGAGTGCCACTCGAATCGCGATATTATGGGTCTTCTAGACGGGCTATAGTTCTCCGGAAATGAATGGGCGTCTTGTTGGACTGGTGTAACATCAACCGACTCCGTACTGGCCACGGTCGCTGCGCTCACTATAAACACCGTTGCGGATGGGTGGAATCCCCAACTTGCTCGTGCGGTGCCGAGGAACAAACGATTCGCCATATAATCGAGGATTGCCCCATAACGCGCTACGCCGACGGACCCCCAGAAGACCTGATCACCCTTGGCGACAAGGCCATCAAGTGGCTGACAAACCTTAGAATTAATTTATAGTTATTATGTTTCTGTTTTAAATGCCATACGATTAAATAAATAAATATAGAAGTAAGAGTAAGACGCCCATAGTTGCCGGCCACACATTTGCGGAAAAGTATAGCCCGTCTAGAAGCCCCATTACGCATATATTACGCATATGCCTTACAGTTTGCGCACGTGGAAGCGAATACGTAGCACGATAAATGCAAAACCGATACTTTAATACGTTATGGTCCCTTAACTCGTTCCCTGTCCGAGTGCCCTAGGGTTGCCAAATGGTCGAGATTTAGCAGGATTCTCCTGAAATTTAAATGATCTCTCGACTCCCGAGTCCCGACAACGTAAAAAAATCTCCCGAATAAAACAACTTCATTGGATAAAACAAAAATATTAAGTTCCGAATTTACATCAAGCGAAGAAATGGTGTTGATTTTAATATTTTAAATTCAGTTCTTTTAATTTTGAAAAATATAAACAGTTTCCTCACTTACGTTTTGGGTTAAGGACGGCGAATGAGACACTTTCCTGGATCCGTCTCATATTACAAAAAATATTTAAAATATCTGACCCTGGCAATGAGAAATATAGCTGCTGCAGCTGTCAATATCATTGCCTGTGTCAATTCATCACGAATTTTTAAGATATTTTTTTGTAAATGAGACGGATTAAACCCAAAACGGAAGTGAGGAAACTGTTTATATTTTTTAAAAATAATTGACACAGCTGAAATGTCTGCAACTTTTTTCTGGTGCTAATGAAGGTTATTCTTATTACCAAAAAAATAATCAGGCACTTCTCAAAATTTCATCCATTCCCAATTACGTCAAAATTCAATTTGTAACTAAGTAACAAATCATTAATATCTAGCAAGTTTTGCATCCGTCTTCAATCGAGTGTAACTCGAATTTGTAAGCAACACAATGAAAACAAATGCATAAACGGAATAAAACAACATATTTCTTCTTCTGATTTTTTTCTAGTTCCTAGTTACATTACTCGCCTAGGACGTTAATACAAAGATTGCATCGGATCGCAGGTATTTGGCACCTGAGCTGAAAGCATGGGCGATAACCGCCCGCAATGAATACAATAAACATGTATTTTTGTTATACTGGTAAGCCCATTTCATGGTGGGGCATATCTCCGTGGCATGATAGGAGTATTTATAGTATTTTAACCGACTTCAAAATAAGTATCTGTAAAAAAAAAAATTTTTAGTACAAGCTTTTATTGCCGACTGTTTTTTTCTGCATACCATAATCAACTACTCATTGAGACGATTCTAACGAGCCCAAACTCGATGGGGTTGCGTCGTTTAATTACGGAGTTCCTATGGCCACCTTACAGCTCTATGTCATATTAATATTGCATTGTCCTCAGATTTATACATGCATGCAAAATTTCAGATCAATTGGAAAAGTGGATCAAATTTAACTTGCAAGATTTGATTACCGACAGACAACGGGACAGGTGAAACTAAATAAAAGCTTGCGAGGTTCTCAGTTCGTTTGTATGTTTTTTTTTTGATAACTCAGTTATTTATGAACCGATTTGAAAACAAATTCTTTGTTTGAAAGTATATACTTCCAGATTGGTCCCGTTGTCACCAAAATCCAGTTCTGATGATGGTATCCTGGAGTAATCGAGGGAACTCTCCAAATTTTAAAGGCAAACTTGAAGCAATTTGGCTACTGATTTGAAGTCGGTTAAAACTTTGTTTTTAAAGTAAATTATTCTAAAAAACTATCACTGTTGTCTCGAGGCTTACCGGGACAGAATAACCCCAAGAAAATATTGATTGACCTATTTCTAACCTAATCGCAAATTATATCAAGGTATCATTCACTAAACAATTCCCTTACCTTCAGTTTGGCGAATCCAAACACACTGATAAAAGCAGAAACTACGCCGATCGTGATTGCTGAACCGGGCCCGATGTGCATGTTGCCAACAGACCCTACGCCCACTCCACCAGCGAGGGTCGCGTTCTGGACGTGTTCCATTTCAAATTTACCCTTACTGAGGAAAGAGGATAGAACGAAGGAGACCACCTGCGAAAACAATTAAATATTTAATTCAATTCAAATAACTTATTTGTGAGACACTGGTATACAAAAGTATGGTAGCGAAAGTATTAAGTAAGTGTAGGTTGACCTGGTTGACCCTTACAACAGCTCTTATGCCTTGATCACACATACCGGGCAAACGGGCGAGACAGTGTTCTTAGCCGAGTACTCGGTGCGTAACTATAACATAGCGAGTGACTATTTATACGCACCGAGTACAACTAAGAAATACCTAATCTGCTACTCACAAGTCAAAGTGAAAGTTATTTATTCTTCAATTTAGGGATAGCTATTCCATACACCTAAACGTCGATAAACTTCCACCGGTTCGGAAAGGAAAGCTCTGCGTCGAGAAAAACCGGCATAATAATAATAATAAATACATGTGGGATGCATCGCGACGTAGTAGCAGTGGACGGAAACTTCACCCCGCTCTTCTTGGCAAACGAGAACTGGCGCAGACTTAAAGTAATGAGTGCCGAGGACCGCAGGGCGGTGTGGAGGAGCAAGGAGCTTCACGGGCGGTTCTACAAGGCCCTCACAGGGCCCGATGTGGATCTGCTCGCGTCGGTGAACTGTCTACGTTTCGGGGATCTCTTCGGGGAAACCGAAGGTTTTGTCTGTGCAATTGCAGACGAAGTTATCATGACGAACAATTACCGGAGGTATATCCTGAAGGACGGTACGGTCGACATTTGTCGGGCATGCCGCCGTCCCGGGGAGTCACTCAGGCTTATTATCTCCGGTTGTGGTCATCTTGCTAACGGCGAGTACTTGCACAGACATAACCTTGTAGCCAGAATAATTCACCAGCAACTTGCTCTGCTATACGATCTTGTGGTCTCCGAAGTGCCTTACTATACTATAAGTACACACCTGGGCCAGTTCTCGAAAATGGTCGAGCCACGCTCTATTGGGATCGATCTGTCATCACGGACAGGACTATTCTTGCCAATAGGCCTGATATCGTGCTGACAGATCGATCGAAACGCCAGGCAGTGCTCGTCGACATCACCATCCCCCATGACGAGAACCTCGTGAAGGCCGAGAAGGACAAAGCGAGCAAGTACCTAGACCTGGCTCACGAGGTGACCGCCATGTGAGATGTTGATTCGACGATCATCGTCCCGATAGTCGTTTCGGCGAACGGTTGTATAGCGAAGACTCTCGACCGTCACCTTAAGAGACTCTCGCTAGATGGCTGGATCAAGGGTCAGATACAGAAGGCAGTACTCCTGGATACTGCGCGGATAGTCAGGAGGTTCCTGTCTCTGTCGCCCTAACCACCGGTAGCTTAGGCCCCGCCTCGCTGCCGGCGGCACCCTAGGTTAGGTTTTTATAATGATTTTATGTTTTGTATGTATAGTTTTATATTTTACTTTTTATACTTATGATTATTGTAAAAACCTAATCTTAGAAGGAAAGGAAATAAATAAAATAATAAATACTTTATTTACGACCAACATGGGATCATGGTGTTAGTTACAATTGTATTACTTATTAAACTAGTGTTAGTGCATTAAATATATTATCATCATTATCCTTATTATTTACTTCTGCGTGCATGTATCATGCAGCAGTTGTTCAAGTACGGGCCATCGATCCTGTCCGCTATCATGCTCAGAATGCTGTTGGAGCTAGCGCGCACTCTGCGCACCAGGGATGTAGCTCGCTTGCGCATAGTGGCGAAGAAGCAGTTTACCCGCACTTCTGCAAACATCCTTGATGCGCTACAGAATCTGGGCAGCCCCATCAGCACACTGAACGCATTATTATACTGCACGCGCAGAGCGCTATACCGTTTATAAAATTTAAATTATAAAAAACTCGGCGAGGTATAATTTTGTCTCTAACTATTCTTACCGTACACGCTGCGATTGAGAGATAGGTATTAACGATCGCCCTTTGGTATTCCGCTGGGCTCTTCGTAAGCGCGGAGTTAAATGACGGCCAATAGATGAACAGGAATAGTGAACCTGAAACAGACATTTAATACCATAACTGTTATTGAACGAAGCGAACGGAGCTCTTCGTTTCAGCTTGGAAAAAAATGTTTTCATATTCATATTCATATGAATATATATTCATATATATTTATTGCAAAACCATGGTTACATAAGGTGGTAGAAATCTTAAGTGCTAAGTACATGGGAACCCTGTAAGGGCGTAGCAATTTCTTATGGCTAAAGTTAAGCTATACATGCATCATTTCCTTAGAGTAAGTACCTATACATTATTTACTTACTTAGTACTTTTATATGTTTTTAATTACGTACATATGTAGTTGAAATTTCGTTATTATTAGTATAATTATTTATTTTTCTTAGATATCCTCAAAGAATTCTTGTGGGCCAGTAGCTCTTTTTTACTAAAAATTATTTGAGTATATGAATGAATTTTTTTTCGAATATTTCCTTCTTCAATTTATCTGCAAGCTTGTTATATATCTTAACAGACATTATGTTTGGGCTTTTTTGATGTAATGTTAATTTTGGGTTTGTTGTAATTACCAGGTTATTTTTATACCTCGCAGCGTAGCGTCGTGGTTGTTCATCAACCTTTGTAAAGAATTGAGGGTATTTCCGAACAAATTTGCATATCTCAAATATATAGATCGATGTTAAGGTCAATATACCATGTTTTAAAAAGTACTGCTTGCAACTCTCTGGGCTTTTGATATTATAACAAGAATACGGATGCATTTTTTTTTGCAGGATAAACAAGTATTCAGCGTTTGTAGAATCACCCCAATGTATAATTCCATATTTTAAACACGAATATGCATATGCGTAATATGCATTGAGGGCTGTTTTTAGGTCGGTGCATTTCTTTAGTTCTCTTAGGGCGTATATGAATTTAGATAATTTGTTTTTAATTTTTTCCACATATGGTTTCCAATTCATGTGCGAGTCGATGTCTAGTCCAAGGAGCGTGGAAGTATCGACACACTCAATTTCGGTTCCTGTAAATGTGTAGTCTATTTGCAGGGGAACTTTTTGTCGGGGCCTAAATTGCATTAATTTTGTTTTTGAGAAGTTGATTTCCAGGTTGTGTTCTTTTAGCCAGTTTGTGAGTTTTGTGAGGATGTTTTTTAGATCGGTGCATAGGTTTTCATTATTATTACAGGAAGTAATTATAGAAATATCGTCTGCAAACATCACGCAAGTTTCATTTAGGATTTTCGGCAAATCATTGATGTAAATTAAAAATAATAAACACATATTACTGTCTTGATGTCCAAATGTCGGCTGTTCTCATCTACAGGTCGCATTTCTAAACTGATTCGCGTGAATAATTTTGTCAGTAAGATCATTTTTGATTGCAATTCACTATGACTGGTGACAAAATGTCTGTAGTCGTAACACACTCACTCAATCACTAACTCACTCACTTAGGGTAACAGAAAACATTTTGAAAAAACTTGGTCTCTTGTTAACATTACCTATCATCGACGTCACATCAGACACATAATTCGGTCCTTCCAGCGGATGGCCTTCTTGAGCCGACCCCCCGCCTTTTTGGATCCATGCAGAGCTGACTCCTATACCGAAGAAGGCCCCATACGTATGGATGGCTATGGCACCGCCAACGTCAGCGACCTGATGAAAAACGGGACAGACATGTTTTTGATAAAGTCACAAAACGTGTAGGGGACAGGGGGGCATTACGAGGTCGCGGAGTAAAGTGGGGCATGCTCATGCAGATCGAACCAAACCCCATGCAAATTGTCAAATGGCTCGCTTTGATTAGCATTAGCCGGCACGCGATCTCGATGAGCGAACCGCGTGATATCGGCAGCCGTTTGTGTCATAAACAAAAGTATTAAAACCAGTGTCTGTGTTAAAAAAAAGTGAAATTCAACAGCAATTCTTTCCAAAACGTAAAATTGTACTGTGGTGTGTAATAGTTCGTTATGTAGCAGTTCCCTTCCAGATTTCTTATTAAAAAAATCCAGGTCATTTAATTAAAGGTAAGATGGCGTTAGTTTGTGTTTAATTTTGAAAGTGCCGATGGGGCATAGCGGGGCATGACAAAGGGGGTATAGTGGGTGCCACTTTGCCTCTTTTAGGCTTGTTGAAAGGTGCCCCGCGGTACTTTGCCCCTTTTTAGTTAACGTCAAAAAAAAATTGTCTGTTTTTTAGCCAATACAATTTGCATGTATAAAAGGAGAATTAAACACCATTCATGGTCTATGCAAAGAATGAAAGAAGCCGTACACAGTGTTGTGTCGGGAGAAATGGAGTACAGGAAAGCATCAATTTTACGTAACGTACGGCAGTCAAAGAAAGATAAGATTATTACTGTTTGTACTTGAAAAGTTATGCTAAAGTTTTGTGGTTCCTTTAGTTTTTAGAGAATTGGCTAATATGGCAGATAATAAAAACTATTAAGTTTGGGAGCTGTTTTTCATTTCTTATTATAACTACCCCACAATGCCCCATAGGGGACCCCACTTTGCCCCCATACGGGGCAAAGTGGGTCAAATGCCATTTTTCTGATGTTATAAAAAAAAATGTATCCGTAGTTATTTCCAATGAACTAAGCTATGATATCGAGTCAAAATTTGTAGTTTGATCGCAATTTTTTAGTTTTTAGGGATGCGAAAACGTTAAGTACCCTGGCTATACGTATGTTTTGAGGTGTGCAAAATAATTGCGATTAAACTACAAATTGTAACTCGATACTCGATATCATAGCTTAGTTCATCCCTATAGTTGACATTATCTACGTTGACCGAATTGAATCAAAGTACTCTTTGGGGGAGGCCTATGTCCAGCAGTGTGCGTCTTTTGGCTGATGGTTATACTGTCTATTTGTGTACTGCATCTTACTCATTTATTAATGAAATAGAAAAAAATAACTGTCAAAAAATCCCATACCAGTTATCTATGTCAATTGAATTAAATTTTTCTAATTAGATCGCATTATATTATACTTTACAAAATGTCAATGGAACGGCTAAGAAACATTTAGTGAACATCTCTGGGTAGTCAAGCAACGATATTCTATCGTTGCTTGCGAACCCAGTTATGTAGAGTGAATCGTCAGGCAAAATACAGGAAGTGATAATTTTCGAGCGCAAAATGCACTTCTTATTTTAGAAACCATCTGAATTGTTACGCACATAATTTACTTTAAAAACAAAGTTATTTGAAGAGTCCCCTTGATTTCTTTATGATATCATCATCAGATGACCATTAGACTACCTGGGAAGATACCCTTTCAAACAAAAATAATTTCAAATCGGTCCAGGGGTTTCGAGTAATCGGGGAACATACATAAAAAATAAGAGATTCCGACGAATTAAGAACGTCCTTCTTTTTTTAATTCCGTTAAAACATAAAATAAAACACAGTTACCTTTAGGAGTGATCGAAGGACCCACAAATTGAAACTTCCTATTGTTGTCTCTATGATAGATATGACGAGGAGCTGGGTCACACTCGCACGACCCAGTAGCGCCCCGAAAGTGATAAGCACCGTTACTGCCATTACATCGGCTTCTGCAAACGGAAGGACTTCATTAATGGTCACACACAAACAAGACCCTCCTGATAGTCGCTAATAGGCTCTCGTTACAGAAATAATTATGAATTGCCACTTAAGATAATTAATTAGGCTTGGCTATGTTTAAAGATTAAATTACAAATACAGGTAATTCAAGCGGAAAGGCAAACAGTGTATCTTAGCGAGCCTTGGACCTCATCATTCGGATCATGTTCACCGTTCATTCGAACCGAGTAAGTTTTCCATAGCTCGGTTAGTAGAGCGACTGGCCGCATACGCCAGAAGGTCACTGGTTCGAATCAGGCTCGAAGCATTACAGTTCTCAATTTCTCCCTTGGATTTGAAACGTATACTTATTTTATATTTGCAAACGTTACTGCTGAAAATAAAACTAATTACAAAGTAAAAAAACCGGCCAAGTGCGAGTCGGACTCGCGCACGAAGGGTTCCGTACCATTATCTTTAAAAAACTATTTTATTATGTGTTTTTAGTATTTGTTATTATAGCGGCAACAGAAATACATCATCTGTGAAAAATTTCAGCTGGAACTATCACGGTATCAGTGAGATAAAGCCTGGTGACAGACAGATGGACGGACGGACGGACGGACGGACAGCGGAGTCTTAGTAATAGGGCCCCGTTTTACTCTTTGAGTACGGAACCCTAAAAAAGACGCGTTATTCTGTTAAGCTGCTCCAAATACGAGTGATTTAAATTGTGCATGCATGAGAACGTTTAGGAGCAAGCGAGAGAGAAGTATAGAAATATGGCGGACTGTACCAGGCTTGTCCTTCCCTGCCAGCCATCGAAACCTACCGTCAGCCCAATACAACCAAGCTTTCACGCACAAAACAGGAGTCTAATTCGAGCAAGAACTCCGGATTATGACATTTTGGTGTCTTCGACATTTTTAACCGACTTCAAAAAAGGAGGAGGTTCTCAATTAGTCTGTATGTTTTTCTTTTTTTTATGTGCGTTTGTTACGCGATAACTCGGTAATTTATGAACCGATTTGATTTTTTTTCTTTGTTTGGAAGCGTATACTTCCAGATTGGTCCCGTCGTCACCAAAATCAAGTTCTGATGATGGGATCTTGGAGAAATCGAGGGAACTCATTTTATAGGCAAACTTGAAGCAATTTGGCTACTGATTTGAAGTCGGTTAAAACTTTGTTTTGAAAAGTAAATTAGGTATTCAATAGCGATTACGTGGATAGACATCATCTCGAACGGCCTGAGAATTGGCCTCCGGAACTTACCAAGTATCGTTCTTTTGCTTAGTGGGATAGTCATATCCTTTAAATTACATAGGCCTTGCGTGATGATCGACCATTGAGCTACCAACGCGGCCAACAACCAGTTGATGCCGATCGCGCCGTAGCAATATTTCTTCAGGAATGTCATCAGGAACCCGAAACCGACGTATACCATCACGTGAATGTCTTCGTAACCTGTGTAGAATAAGTAGGTTTGTTAAACTGTTTGTTCACGTTGGAGGAATGCTTTGACGCACCGTGCGCCCGGTCGAGGGGGACCTGGCGGGTGTGTGACCCCGAACGATTAGCTGATTGGCGGCAGTACCTAGGCAACGTTGTGCACTGACCGCGCTCGGTGGAGACAGATCGTATGTGGTCGCAATCCTCAGTAAAGAGGGACCGATGATCAAGATTATATACAAGAGTACAAACATGTCGCTTCCGGGCCAAAGATTCGCTTGACGCATTCTACTTTGACCCTCGCGAAGTGGATAGGCTGACCAATATGGATACTGCTAGTCAAGTCAGCAACTTTTTGGGTTACATCAAAAATGCTCTAAGAAGCAAGCGCATCAGTTAAAAGTTTATTAGGGGGTAAGTTTTTTTATGGTCTAAGAGCGTCTATTTTTTTATTAGTATGTATTTCAATATATTAATACCTAATATGAAAGGGTCCGCACATAACAACGGCGCGGCGCGGTGCGGTGCAGTATTCTGAGCGGACCCTTTCGTATTAGCTCGAACATTACAACCGGTATCGCCTCCGCGCCGCACCGCGCCGCTCCGCCACCGCTGTCAGTGCGTTTTAGCATATATTAACATCTCTCTGTCACACTTATTCTCGGTATACGAGTTAAACCATCTAGCTCAGTAGTTGAATAAATGAATCATTTATTTGAAAAACACAACCACAATATTAAATAACAAATTGCTTAAATCTAGAAAAAAAAGTGCCATGTTGATGGTGGTCTCAAAAACAAGTCAACTCAGCATTTGTGTCGGAGTATGAAAAACCACGACGCTGATTTTCAGTGAATCCATTTACCAGATAACATAATTAACATTACTGCGTTGCGTCTGGTTAGTCCAAAATTAAAAGGTACGTAAGTTTACTGACCTCGAATATCATAGTCCGTCGCTCCTTCGTATTTGACAAAGATAAAAAACAATGGAATGAGTATAATTTGGAATACCAAGAGACCCAAATATCTTTTATTGCCCGCCATCTTCGGTTACTTCGGGCGCTATAACAAAAAAATGCAAATTCAGTGTATTTTCTAAAGTTTATGTAAAATACGAATCGAATAGTATTGGTTATGGTACAAATCCTTTTTCTAGAAGAAGAATATCGTTTTTATTTCCCCCGCGTATTGCAAAGAACGGAAGCAAATGAAGAATGTCATGCCCTTGCCAGACAGAGAATTACTTTGGTTACGGCTATCCGCAACCAAAGGAATTCAAGGTGCTCCCGGTGAACTGCATCATCAGTTTTGTGGACATGATGGAGCAGGCATAAAGGAGAGGGCAAATGCACAAAAAATCCCACTGGGGCGAAGTGCATCTTAAAGGGCCCTTACCTAGATAAGATAAGATAAGATAATCCCGCGGGATAAAATACAGCCTAAAAGATTTTTTTAAATCCGATAAGCGGCACTTGAGGTTAGTCAAGTCAGGTCAAATTATTTAATGCATAAAAAGGCACATGTCAATACACAGAAAATATCAGTAGCATAAAACAACATTAAATTAAAGACTGTATCGAAAAGTATAAGGACAACTTTAGCTGGCCGCCATTGTTGTTTTATTTGTTTTAAAAATATGAACTTCGCTTTATTTCATAGATGCTATGGTATTGAACTCAATTACTTAATTATTTTTTTCACATTACTTTTAATTTCAAAAACGAGAGGCCTAACACCCGATCAACGAAAACGAATTGTGGACAAATACATACGAGAAAAGGGTATGTCCATGTGAAAGATCGCAGAACTCGAGAAGGTGAGTCGTTCAGCGGTTTACAATGTCATTAAAAAGTACCGTAAAACCACACAACTATAGTCCACTACCCCAACTATGGTCCAAAAATAAACTCATTCGTTTATATCAATACCAATTTCGTATTAGTAATTTTATACGTTTTTATTAAAATTTGTGTTATTATATTGCCTGTCTTTATGTTAATCCATGAAAATAGTCCCCACCTGAGCAAGTTATAAAAGAATTGATTTGGACCATAGTTGGGTGATCTGGACTATAGTTGTGTGGTTGTACGGTACGGGGAAGACTACTCTTTTAATGACAAGCTGAAAAGTGGTCGAAGAACTGGCTCACATAATTGCAATATCGACTCTAAAATATTGCAAACAATCCAGTATCGCCCAGTGCTTCGATAAGATATGTGGCTAAAAAGTGCAGAATTTCTGTAGGAATGGTTCAGAGAGCCAAGAAGCGTAACGACTTGGTAACTTATCGAAAGCAAAGGAAGCCTAAACGAACTCCAAAACAGGCTGCAAATGTTAAACTTCGTTTTCGAAAGTTAAACGACACGGTTTTAACCAAAAATTAACATTGCATAATTCAAGACGACGAAACCTACGTCAAACTGGATTATTCGAGTTCTACCCGGTCCCCAGTACTATACTGTTTGCAAAGGAGAACTCGTGAGTGAGAACCAAACGTCAATTTATGCCGAAAAATTTGGGTCTAAAGCAATGGTATGGCAGGCCATATGCGAATGCGGCATGAAATCGACGGCGTTCATCACTACTTCCACGATAACTACCGATCTTTACATCAAGGAGCGTTTGCAAAAAATGGTTTTGCCGCTGATTTGACGCCACAGGGGCTCTTCTTTATTTTGCCCCGATTTGTCTAGGTTCCACTATGCTGCCCGCACCAGAGAGTGGATGGAAGCCCAAGGCGTGCAATATGTTGATAAGAACATGAATCCGCTAAATTACCCAGAGGTACGTCCCATCGAGGAATATTGGGCAATCATGAAGAGTACACTTCGGCAACGCTTCTCGGCAGCGGATTCCGTAGACAGATTTAAAAAAAGACTGGCTAAAAGCATCGAAACGGTCACCGTAATCGTTGTCCGGAATCTGAAGTCCGAATCTGAAGTCTGAAGTCCGAAGTCAAGCGCGAAAATTCGCCCGAAAGCAAACATAATAGGTTCATTAGTTAACAGTAAAACGTTTTAAAATGTATTTCAAACATAAGCCAAGAACATACGTATGTAAAATACTAAATATTTAAAAAGTCATGACATATTTCACTTGTCCTTATACTTTTCGATACAGTCTTTATATCCAATATCTTAGTTGTACAAAATAAAAATCGTAATTGTAATGTAGATATAGATTATTCGATTATTAATTATAAAATTCCTAAATACTATAAAACGCCATATCTCATAAAAATGTTTTAAGCCTATTAACATATTGCTCGTCTGAAGAAGCCCCTTTGACCTCCGGGCTCAAATTATTAAATAATTTTACTCTGAGTACCTACTACGGTTACCCATTACAAACAAACTTACAATGCTAAATCTCACAGACTTTTCCGCTTTATAATATTAGTATAGATTTACCACTTTTCGATGAAAGAAAACATCGTGAGAAAACCTGCATAAGTGTACAGACAATCAGTGTATGTGCTCTTTAGCGATAAGATCGCCTGTTGTTTCCCTCTAGTTATATTCGCTGTATTCTGTACTGTGTTGTACAGTCAGCATCAAAAGTAGCTACGCAAACGAAGACGTCGAAAGTCTTTATTAAAAGGGAATAAGAGCTTTTGACGTCTTCGATTGTGTAGGTACTTTTGATGCTGACTGTACATTAAATGTGTATTGTATTGTATTATGTTTGTTGTGCCCAGCAATGGGATGTGTATAGGTATCGTATCCTATGCTTTAACTAAATTTGATTTCCCGAATGTATCGTTTAACCTCATTTTAATTTCGACGAAAAGCCATTTTAAGATACATTACTCGTACTTTAAGAACGCATCTCTCGCTCTACCTCAAAAAAATAGTATTTTTCACAATCGTGTTATAATAGAGAGCGTTTTAGTCGAGTACCGTGTTTAGGCCACGAAGCTTGCTGAGTGGCCTAAGTAAGGTACGAGATTAAAAAGCTTGATTATAACACTATTGTGAACAATACTTTTTGTACGAGTTCAATAAAATTAATTTTCTACGAGTCAACTGAACTAATTAAACAAACTCGATACTGTTGAAACGAAGTGCAGCTCATCGCTCGTACGCTTGTTGATATCTTAAAAGACATCAACGAGCGTACGACATCAAAGCGATTCTATTGGTGCAATTCATTACAGTTCAGTAAAGCAGCCACGTGATTGGTCGAATTTATTTTAGTTGTCTGGAGCGTATCGAAAAGTAGTTATTTCGATTGTTTCGACAGTAACATGGACTACAACTATGAAAAGAGTGCCGTTGCAGTATTCTCTATGAAATCTTAATACTCATATTTTAATCGTCGAGTACAAAAAATGTTTTATTAGCTCCGCCCCAAGCAGCTCGCTCGTTCGATAAATTCAGATTTACTTACATTAAATAACTAAATTCATTTAAATTAAGCGGGTTCAACATTTTGTTAAGCAAGATGATATAGGTGTCAATTTCATTGAAAAGTGAGCAAATTAACTGAATACTTACAGAACTTAGTAACATGTAGGTACTTGACTCACGTAATTATACTGAATTTGACATATTACTCAAATAATACTGGAATTTCTCATTAACAATGTATATTCGCTCAGTAAAGGGACGAATAAAGCTAAATTGTTTGGTATTTTTAAAATATACTGAAAAATTTATAAGATCTTACTTGAAATAAGAAAATTAAATGTCAACTGTCATGTTGAAAGTGACAGTGTTATTTAATATTAAGTACGCTACAAGGAGATTTTATGTAAACTGGTCCTATCTGATAAAAGTTATTACCTTATTACATTATCCTAAATTAGGCACTAACGAGAGGGACGCCGCAATACGTTAGATACGGTATGGAGATATCTTCATCTCATTCCAACGTATTGCGGCGTCCCTTTCGTTAGTGCCTAATTTAGGATATATGTAACACGCGCTTTTTAGAAAGGCACAACGGACTGTATGTCATCTCGCTCATACTTGGAGCACTCGCACTCGTTGGTTTTCTTCCTCCGAGCCTCGAAGAGGCGCATTTGCGCCTTCTGCTTTTTTCGGCGGCAAGTAGCCTTAAGGCTTGTACACCCGCTAACGTCCTTGAGTCGTCATCCGTATGGGCCAGCGCGCGACTGATCGGGCCTGCCGAGCCTCCGCGCTCGCGCATTTTGTAGGTATTTAAACTATATATCTATTCAATTTCTGCGAATTTGTCTATAAATATTTAATAACTTTATTTGAGTACAAAAAATTAATTTAAAATATCTATAGTTTAGTCATAATATTGAATAAACTTTACAAAAAGAGGTAACTTTGGGATTTTTTTCTATTAAGTGAAGTTCATTAGATCGCCTAACTGAATACGACTTTGACTAGATTAGATCCTAAAGTAATACTTTTTTTTTTTTTAGATTTTTGAACCCTATTTTCTACGTCTGAGATTGTTTTAAAAAACTCGAAAACGCTGCCCCTGTTGACTGTCGAGCCTTAAGACGACCGTGGTGTTGGGGTAGCGATTTCTGCGCTGTTGGCTGGGGCCAGGATCTTTCGGCGCCATGGCTTGTTTGCATTTTTTCTGGAGTGTTTCTGAGCATCCCTGATGATGCACGTCTGGGCTGGGACCAGGGTCTTCTTTACAGGAACGTCTGGTGTTGGTGCTGAGGAGGCGACGGCGGAGGCGGCGTCGTGGCCTCTATCCCGGCGGCAATTCTACGACCGTAAGGACGGTCGTGGGTCAATTCGGGAGCCAGGATCTTCTTATGCAGGGACGTCTGGCTTAGGCTGAGGAGGCAAAGGCCTCTGTTAAGGGCATGCGTCTCTCTCTTATTAGACCACTTTAGGAAGAGACGGATAGTGCGAGAGAGCTCGAGAGTATGTCGCGGCCGTCTTGTGATAGCCGTGCTGGGAAGTACATTCACCTGTACTTATTGTCTATGGGGTTTTGTTTTCCGCTTGTATCATATGTATATACAAATAAAGGATATATATAGATAGAGGGACTCACACACACACATACACACATGAGTGACAAAAATGTAAGCATAGACAATAGCACAAGTGGGAACGAGATACTGTATCATATATCCTCAGCGCGTATAAGTAAGGCTTTTCCAAGACTAGCGCGGCCTGGCCGCGGCGGACAACTTGTCATTAGCTGTCAAATTTACTATGGTCCGTCACCGCAGGCCGCCTAGCTTTGACGTCACGGATAAAATACGACTAAATTATATAAGGACATGAAATGTTACGGATGTCATAAGTACATTTTCTCGACGACCGGTTAGCCTAGTGGGTAGTGACGTCCTGGGTTCAAATCCCGGTAAGGACAAATATGTGTGAGATGAGCATGAATATTTGTTCCTGAGTCACAAATGTTTTCTATGTATTTAAGTAATTTATTTATCTATATAAGTATGTATATCGTCGTCTAGTACCCATTGTAAAAGCTTTGCTGATGTATAGTCAAGACTCCCTAGCTCATATAGCTTTCAGCGTAAAAAAGATATCAGATCGCAAGTTGCTTCTGCAATAAAATTACTAGGTATTTTTCATCAAACGAGTGAACGAAGCAATTGAATTGCTTCAGCTTGGATCGAAAATCGTTTGTCCGGCGTTCGGTGTCCAGTGTCCGGTGTCTGTCCGGCTGTTCTCAACCGATTCCCGTGAAATTTTGTAAGCAGAGGGCCTACCGCGAAACGAAAACGAACTATGTTCGTGTATTTCCGTCTCTGTCGCACTTGCCAGGTCGAGCGACGGAGTGGGAGATACACGAACGAAGTTCGTTTTCGTTTCGCCGTAGCCTCTCAGGTTCGTCAATTATATAGAACTTTTATGTCGAGGCACTATATCAAAATAAAATAAAAAACTGACTGTAACAGACGGACAGACTCCGAGTGATCGGATAAACGTTCCGCTGGACCAACTTAGGTACGGAACACTTAAAATAGTAATTTAAACGACATTCTCGCAAGTTCTACAGCTCACAGAGTGCAGAGCCACTAGTGTTACTTTGACATGGTTCCATCGCGGCAGGGTGGTTCTTGAACGTTGGCCGTCCTTACTTAAACACCTCCCACGCGCAACCATATTCTACTACGTAGTCCCAGAAGGCTTACTTTGTGGTGTCTGGTCTGGTTGTTTGCCACAACGCATTCCATATTCCATTTGGTAGCTTCGAAAGCAAACGTCGCTAATAATTAATACCCTTAATGCCAATCGGGGTATCAATAGCGGCTCGAAGCGTGAAAATAGATGTATCTGTAACAGACTTATGATAATTCAGCAAAGTATGCCAAAATGATTATACCACGATCGAGCGAGATGATAATATACAAATCTCAATAAGTGTGACAGAAAGGGATATATCATTCGTTGTCCTTGTCAAGCTTGATTTTTTTTGCCGCAATCAATTCGCCTGTTGCCATATATTTCTTGCAAACCCTACTATTAAATCGAGTTGCGTTGTTTCAAACTCAATAAAGTGACTGACGGAAGTTTTATTTGAGCCGTCATTATTGACCCTTTTACAGCTGTTCCAAAGGGTATACGGTAGGGAAATTAAATTTACTGTTTTTTGCATAGTTGTAGTAAAATTGTATGTATTGTGTCCAAAATATTTTTACGAATATATGTCACCCTATAGCAATCCCCCTGAAGCGTTCATAGCCCGGCGGCGCCTGCGTATCGGAAACGATAACGCAGGTCAAGCAAAGACGGCAGGGGTCAGTCTTTGGATGGGTGACCGCCTGTTTGAGTGGTTACTATATAAATGTGCGCTTCCGTGCTTTGGAAGGCACGCTAAGCAGTTGATCCCGGTTGCTGTCTATGACAGTAGTCGTTAAGCCGAGTTAGAGGCCTTCGGGCGGCTTAAGAACCTCTAACAGTCGAGTTGCCCACTCACTTAACAAAGGGGGGACAACTGTCACTTGCGTCCGCAGGAGCTACCTACCACAACCCTGCACGTGTCCCCTGGGTGGTACTAAAGAGTGACAAACTCAAAAGGCAAAAATAATATATGCCATACGATTAAATAAATAAACCCTATAGCAGGCATGAAAAGTAAATGATCATTTTTTTTTGTGTAAAATATCTTCAAATCTGGTACTCACTCATCTCCCTCTTTTTAAACACTACAACGAGGATTCCAGGATCTCAAAATGAACGCACTGAAGTCTAATGTCGAAAGCCGTTTCAGAAGACAAGTAGACTACGCTATTTCCACCACAATATGTTTAGAGCAAACGCAGTTAACCATAATATGGTTTTATATGGTGCGGGTGTCGGTGGTATGCTTTATATGAACTAGTTCTAAGGCTCCGCACGTTCATGGTCTTCTCTCCCTCTCACTGAGCATACGCGTGAGCGAGATAGAAGTGCGTGTTCGAAAGTGCGGATATTAAGTTTTTCGGAATATTTTAGAAAACGAGAAGAAATTTGAGTAAGTAAGAAAATAAAGTAATTTTTCATTACTTTATGAAGAAGATTAAAAAATTAAATCTCTTGCTGATAAAAAATGGAGCAGTAAACTGGTTACAAGTGAAAAATTAGGGTTGTCATTAGATATTTTTCTCTCTACTTTCTTATGTTAAAATGGATTTCTACGAAAACTCTGATACTTCTCATATCTTGCAGATTATGACGTATATTTTACAACACGAAAATTGTTACATTACAATGTATAAACTGGTTACTAAACAACCCAGATTTACCAAAATGTTACATGTCAAGCCTTAAATATGTTTCATGAGACTGAGGGCCCCTTTTATAAATAATAATTTATTTCCATCCGTATTTAAATATCAATAGGTACGTTTCACACACTTGGCTAAGCTTGGCACTTACTACAGAATTCTAGTAAATATTAGTTTCGTATACGGCACGCCTGGATGTTCAGTGCAGGAACGTGGAAGGTGGAATTTTAAGTCGTGCAATTCCTGCGCACACTTTCCAAAATGTATCCGATAGATAGAACACTGATCGGCAATCGACTCGACGTCGGTGTCAAGACTCTGTAATTTGGATTTAATGGTAGGGTCGTTACCAAAGAGTATGTCGGCTCAGCGCTCAACTGAATCCAAGGACTCTAACTGATATTTGGCGTTGGTTATTTATTTATTTATCGTATGGCGGTTAAACACTGGTACATTCCAGTGTGCGCTGCGAGGTTTAGAAGGAACAGTGCAGCGCGGCTGGTGAGTGCGTCTTCACCAATTGGCGTTGGTGAAGCCATCCCATGCACGAATAAACCTGAGCCTGGTACAGGAAAAGAACCTGGTTGGGCGTTAAATATCGCTTTACCTTAAGTAGGACACCCAGTACACACGTGGCTTTACCTTTTGCGCGTAGCTACGTGTGTGTGAGCGCGGCACTGTGATAATCGAATCGGACTGGAATCAAATTAAAATGGAGACCCAGTAGACCTCAGGTGCCTTTATTAATATGGATTATTTGTGCCATTATCGCAGACAAATCCCGCTGGCATTTACATAATAATTGACTAAAATTGTTTGCCGACATCGATTGCTTTGGAAAACTCGTATATAATAAGTTTAAACTAATGCTTTGCAATATAGATACAACTTCAAAAGGTTAATTACTGGATAGGTATTCTGCTATTTAATAAAGCCAAAGCAATATACGTACACTTAAATATTTAATGGTATAGTGGCATGTGAACCCCATTTGGGACCCGCAGGATGATTCCAAGTCCCAGTACACCATTCCATACGTATCATCATCATCAACATCATCATTAGCTTAAGTCTTTTTTACAAGCTTTATATTAACTTGCACTGTTCGTATGTATGTAAATATGTAATGTATGTAAGTGGTCCGTCAAAATTTTCAATCCATTTTTCAGTCACTTCTTGTTATCCAATTGAGCTGAAATTTTGCAAGCATATGTATATCGCATGACAATGCAATATTATGATGACTTGGAGCTGATCTGATGCTGGAGCTGGAAGGTGGCCATAGGAACTCCGCAATAAAACGACACAACCCCATCATCGAGTACTTGATGATGGTATGCAGAAAAGTACAGTCGGCAGTAAAAGCTTGTACCAAAAATGAAATTTTTGACAGAAACTTATTACGTCAAAAATCTGTTTTTTGACTCATTCGATTCCATGTGTCGTGCGTGGCGCACATAAATCTCTTGGAATGGTCTCTGTTTTTAGAGAAACCTTAACATGATCTAGTTTTAGGTCCACCCCAGTGTTCCGAAAGGGTAGACAGTGCCTACAAATGTCCAATAACATACCATATCAATAATAAAATCTACAACATCTACATCTAGATGCTTAAGAGCTATCTGCGGGATAAACGTAAGAGACAGCTGTGTTCCTCTATTTAAATCATTGTGACTCTTGACATTGCCGTCATTATATATCTTAGAAATAGCTCTATTTGTTAAACGCCATCTAGTCCTCCCGCACCTGGTAAGAATATTCCGAGCTAGCTTTGCTTGGGGTACTATACCAGAACGATGGACCAAAGTCAAGGTACGCTTCATACCAAAAGCAGGGAAAAAGGACTACTCACAGCCCAAATCCTTCAGACCAATTAGTCTATCATCTTTCCTACTGAAAACGATGGAAAGAGTCATTGATCAGCACATAAGAGCGAAATACCTGGTAGTCAGACCATTGAGTCTGAACCAACATGCTTACCAAAAGGGGAAATCTACGGAAACTGCACTACTAGATCTGGTCGACAAAGTGCAAAAAACCCTAGAGGATAAGCAAACAGCTCTATGTGCATTCCTTGACGTCGAGGGAGCTTTCGACAACACACCCACAGAGACTATCCTTAAGGGATTGGCATCAAAGGGTGTGGACGAAAACACCATCAGATGGATCCAGAGCATGCTATCAAATAGAATAGTCACTCTGACCCTCAATGCAATTGAGTTTACATTTTACACCACAAGAGGATGTCCTCAAGGAGGCGTACTATCCCCACTACTATGGACCCTGGCAGTGGACCAACTCCTAGCAACTATGAAGGACCTAGACTATGACACGCAAGGATATGCCGACGACCTTGTAGTCATAATCAAAGGTCCCTGCCTCCACACAATTTCGAACCTAATGCAAGGAGCGCTCAACACCATAAACAAATGGTGCAAAGAAAATGACCTGTCCATCAATGCGAGCAAAACAGTACTAGTTCCTTTTACTAGGAAAAGGAAACTAGATAAGCTTGCCAAATTAAAACTGAATGGACAGGAAATACCCTATTCAAATGAGGTCAAGTACCTAGGAGTTACCTTTGACCAAAGGCTAACTTGGAACGCTCATTTGAATAACACAATACAAAAGGCAAAAATGGCCATGTGGACTTGCTGCCGAATGGCAGGAGCAAGATGGGGCATAAGACCCAAAATTGCTTTGTGGCTTTACACAGCCGTAGTGAGGCCGATAATCACATACGCCTCTGCAGTCTGGTGTAACAAAGTCCACCAAAAGACAGCCATCACAAAGTTAAGCAGTCTTCAGCGTACAGCTTGCTTAACAGCAACAGGAGCTTTATGCTCAACACCGGGGGCAGCCTTGGATGCACTGCTCGATCTAACGCCACTCCACCTGCAAGTGCAAAAGGAGGCGAAGCAGTGCATCTACAGGATATGCACACTAACAAGGCCAAAATGGCGCTCTCAAGCGCTAAGCAAACTTGAGGCCCTTGTTTTTGATAACAAAAACCTAAGCATGCCCACTGACGACACATACGTGGAATGCAAATTCACTAGACTGTATACAGTGGAAATACCTCCGAGAGACAAATGGACAAATGACCAAATGGACTTCAAGGAGGGAAGCCACATTTGGTATACAGATGGATCAAAAAAAGGTGATGATGTTGGATGTGGTATCTACGGTGAGAGGCCAAAGTTCAAAGCTAGCGTCAGCATGGGGAAGGAGGCCTCAATCTTTCAAGCTGAACTCTTCGCATTAAATAAATGCGTGGAGATAAATCTTGAAAGAAACCTAAGGAACCAACATATCTACATCAACTCGGACAGCCAAGCTGCTCTGCTGGCACTAGAATCACTAGAGTCCTACTCTAAACTAGTCCAGAATTGTAAAAATAATCTAAACACCCTGGCGAACTCCAACAAAGTCATACTTAGATGGGTACCAGGGCACTCCGACATTGTAGGAAACGAAAGAGCAGATGAACTTGCAAGGCAGGGCGCAGACACGGCCCTAGTCGGCCCGGAACCGTTCTGTGGCATCACAAAACGGAAAGCATATTCTCTGCTAAACAACGCGGAAAAATCAGAGGCAATCAAGCTGTGGAAGTTCACCAAAGGACAAAAACAAGCTAAAGCCCTGATCGAAGGGTTCAATAGTAAGCTGTCTAAAGAGTTATTACAATTCAAAAGGCACAAAACCTGCGCAGTGACAAGAATCCTGACAGGACATTGCAAATTGAACAAACACCTGTTTCAAATGGGTATGAAGCAGGACACAACTTGCAGGTTCTGCCAGGAGACAGAGGAGACTGCAATGCACATTCTCTGCTCCTGCGGACCACTCATGCATAAAAGAAGTACCTACCTAGGGCGGCACATAATGCACCCACAAGAAGTACAACATATCACCGCCCAAAGAATCTGGAATTTCCTGGAGGCAACGGGACTTAACGGTGAACTCTAAAACAAGGGCTGCCACAATAGATCACTTGCTGGTCGAAGCGGCATATTAAGGCCCACAAAATAATAATAATAAATAATAAACGCCATCTTGATTTGATCACATTTATACCGGAAAGACGAAAGCTCCCCACTCCCTCGCATTGTATAACCAGCCTAAATATGAAAACAGCATTAATGCTAAGCAGGTTTATTGGAATGGCAACAAAAATATTTAATAAAATACTGAACACTATGAAAAGCCCAGAGACATGTAACTTAAGAGTCCGCAGTAAGCTAGACCGAATTTTACCTTCCCATACAAACGGAGTTACGCTGTCATTTTAAAACTACGTCTTAGATTGTAGCGAAACTTTGCATATACAATGACATAAGGTATATCTATGTCTGAAATTAGTTTATATGGCTCCAGTTTATAAAACAAACGAAATGCAGCGAAAACAAGTTTTGTACGAAAAATTTAAATTCGCCGTATTATTTTTCCTATGGTATCTGGAACCATATAAACTTATTTCAGACATAGATAAACCTCATGTCATTGTATTTGCAAAGTTTTGTTACAATCCAACAGGTAGTTTTAAAATGAGAGCGTAACTTAGTATGTTTGGAGAATTGAGCTTACTGCGGACTCTTAAGAAACGGTTGGATTACATTTTTGGTAGAAAATTTATACTTACTATTCAATAGAAGAGTTCTTAGAGGTACCGTAAACGTTGATTGCCTATTGTTATGATTTATGTTTTTTATTTCATTTTTGTTTCCTTCTCTTATGGTGGTGTATCTTTTGACTCATGTTTTATATTTAATTTTTTATAGTATTTATTGATATATTATTTGGTTAATGTGTAGAGTGTATTAATTATTTCTACGCTGATACTAGCAGGATGCCTGAATTGTAATTGTACCACGTTCACAGAAATAAATAAACGATTGATTGATTGGTTATTCCAAATCCGCAAAACACATTTACAGAACTGTGTATAAAATTTTACCGCAGTGGGAAAAATCCACAATTATTGCACTCCTACCCCGAAAGCCTTTACGCTTCAACGAGTGTAAAAAAACGTATACCTCACATTTGGCGCTATAAATTCGAGGCTTACACGTCGGTTCGGTTTTATACCGCTCACTGGTTTGTATGGGGAGAGATGTATTGTTAGATACCTTCTGACGTACCTACATACATTAATGTATTATACCTACTTAAAATGAACATATTAAATATGTATTCGCGCTTGACAGAAAGCGACCTTTTAATACTAGTGAGCTGTAGAACTGTCGTTATTTTTTTTTATAAAATTCCATAATTTAAGTTACAAAAAAAATCCTGAAAGCCCTGTAAAGGAGGATTGTCAGGCAGCCGGACATACGAAAGCATTTTGGGCTAAGCTGAAACGGAGAACTTCGTTCACTTCGCTCGCTAGTTCAACAATGGCGATGGCATACAATACGGCTTGTTGATAAAAGCGTTGCGGACTTTTTATTGAATTAAGGAGTTGTTGTTTTGACAGCATAAGGCAAAATCATGCCCGTCGATTTCAAGGGAGCTCTTAGTGACCTCGCCCACCAGGAACATCACACCTTCTACCTACAGAGCAATGTATTAAACGAGCGAGCGAAGATGACCAAGTTCTTTGTTTCAGCTTGGGCCAAAATTTTATCGTATGTCCGGCTGTTCTTCTCTACAGGTCGCATTTCTCAACCGATTCTTGTGAAATTATGTGAGCAGGTTCAATAATGATAAAGGATTATTTTGTCGATTCAGTTTTTTGAAAAAAAAAAATTCTCACAGAGCATTAGTCATAATATTTTGCATATTTTTTATATGTCGTTTGTTGATTTCACCGGTTTTACGTGTACGTTCTTAAATAAATGCAATAACGTGTGAATGTCGCGAAAGTATATACCTACATCAATAATTAGAATAGAATAGAATAGAAAAAAACTTTATTTCGCAAATAACAGTATATTTTTACATTTACACTTAGATATCATTCCTCCTTATGTGCCTTGTCTTGTACCTATCCTTTAACTGGAATCACGGCTCTGATCCGGGAACCTACCGTGTGCTGCGGGCTTGCATTGATTTCCTGGAAATGGTAACACAGGTGAAATAGATTTAGGTACTGTTGTTTTGAATACAACTGAACGGTTTACGATCTTCACTTTAGTATTCAGATATTTACACAGTTCTTGGCAAAAATTACAATATTAAAATACATGGTGTGGCCTGTAATAGGAGCAAATATTCAAAGGGACGCTTCCTTAGAGCATTTGTGTCCCACTCATTTTAATTTTTTTTGGATTCGGAGTTATTTTGATCTAAAGTTATGACTTCCAAGTATAAGTATCTTGGCACCACGATAGCACAGCAGTTAATGCGGATTTTGAGGTAACATCATGTAACGAGTCATAATCGTTTTTGCATTTTTGTTTTCAAAAGATATTTTTGTGATTTTTTGATTTTTATTTCATCTTTTTTAGTGTATTTTAAATAAAAAGTTACTGATAGCACCCCAGAAGAGCAAAAAAATACTACTAAACTTATTTTGAAGAATAAAAAAACTCAAAAAAAATTTTTTTTTTTTAAGTTTAACCATGTGGAAATAATTGTTCACAAGCTTAATAATCTACCGTTTACTTTTTTGCTTCTATTACAGGCCACACCCCGTATAGCCGAAAGCCCTACAAAAAAAATCTATTCTTTTACATACCTAAGTATTATTTAACATGCCTCCAACAACATTGAAAAAAGTTTTTTTTTTTTATAAAATCACTGACCGTGATGACCTGCCTGACGTGCACATGCAAAGATTGAATGAATCAATGTATGATTTTTTTTTACGAGAACTTAAATCATTACTCTAAAGCACAATTATTTAGCAAATTGAAAATATAATATTTTTGTTACGTGATTATGCTGTAAAGTAGCAATTACTGCCTAACAAACGCCAGTCTGCCTGGCCAGAGGATGACGTGTACCTATTAGGTAGCCTCAGTTTGAGAAATAAATTACCTGCTCCGACGACATGCCAATCATGCAATACAAAAAAAAAGCCTGCAACGCATTTCTCGTTCTTTTGGAGTCACAAGCGTCCATGGGCTACGCGGTGTCTATTTACCATTATCATTTTATAGATGTTAAAGGCCATTGATGATGATGACGAGCATATACAAAACTCGATTTCCTCGTTTTACCGATAAACGCTTTATCAATAGTATGTTTCTCAGAATTTTAATTTCATCAAAAACCATATTCTTCCAGAAACAGTATATTTTTCAGGATTCTTATAAAACAAACCTTACCTTACCTAATGGGTTCTACATAATGGCCTTTTACCTGTTTCTAAAAAGTTAACCGTTACAATTTTTTTCGATGAAATGAAAGCTCGGTGAAACAATGCATTTGGTGAAACGTTTTTTTTCGGTAAAATAAGGGACTCTGACAAAAATCCTTTCTTGACTCCGTATGTATTATCCTTCGATTTTTTTCTCATAAAGTAAGTACATCTGAATGTCTGTAAATTTGCAGCAGATGGACAAGACTCGCTTACCACGGGAATCGAAGAATATCGAAGCCATGTTTTTTTACGTAACTTCTGTTTTAACCAAGTTTGCAAAGCAAAATGGGAATACAAAGGCTTGTCGTGGGCTATATTAGCTACACGAGTAGTTAGGTCGTTGTTTAGTACGATTTAGCAATCAGATCCTGATACGCGAATAGGTACACAACAATGTTAGTGTAAGTCCAGATCTTAATTCGATTAAAGAAACTAAGCTATAATTCGAAGAACAGTAAGCCCTAGTACAAACAGTCACTAGCAGAGAAACGTGACACTGCATACAAACTTTTCATGCATGAGGTCTTCCTCGCACTAAACATTACAAAACATCCCGGAACATTAGGACAGTGAATGCCGATATCCTTTTGAGAATTGGCTGTTGATTGTTGTATGAGAGTTGTCTCGTCATGCTAATTTAATTTTTCCACTCCTGTACCTACCGTTATCTGGCACTAACTCAAAAACAATGACAGTGATGATAAGTCGTCGAAAACTGAATAGAGTTTTGGCCCAAAAACACACTGTTTAGTGTGATGTTATGGTTCATACATTTTTCATAACAGCACTTTCAAAAATAATCGGTCCATATATTGCAGTGGCACCAACGCCACCTGTATTGTGTAATGTTTTATCAATTCTTGGTATTTTTTATATCATAACGATAAACAGTTTAGATTTGGTTTGATTCGGATGGCAAGTGCAAGCAAATTAAAAACGAATCAAACCATGAAAAAGATGTGTCATATGTATTCGGATATTCCACCACAAATCCAGTTCAAATTAAAATACGAAAAATGGTGACTATGCTTTATTACCTATTAAGATTTAAGAAGAGTGTGGTACGTTTTTTTTTAAATAGTCGAAGTATAATATTCACTCATTACGAAATTGTGTAAGTAGCAAAAGAAATAAAGGAAACTCGCTGCCTGCAAAATGCAATTAATTTCAAATTAGTTAGTCGTAGAACAAGTTAGTGTAACTACCTATGCAACGGTGAATAAATTGGGGTAAAAACCACGCCTCTCGCGTTTTAAGACCCTTACTATGAAAATGAAAATGAAAGCATTTAATTCGGACAATTACACATCCATATTATGTTAGTAAGGCTTATACTACTATGTTAGTGGAAACATATAGGACTATACAACAGTTACATAAAATACTAAGAATTATCTAACTCTCAAACCACCAAAACCTAGCATATTGTCATCAATGGATATTATTTATTAGCGTCGCTTGCCGCTGCGGCCGCTCTAAATGGAATATCCGATGTCGTGACAAACAGACCAGACATGACTAAGAGCGTGTTCGATCTGGGATTAAAGTGCGGTCGTGTGGGTAGTATTTAATTAAGGTACGGTTAAATACTCCAGTGTGTTCGCTACTCGGAATCCTGTAGACATGACCTGTGTGTAGATTTATAAATGGGCATTTTCAAATAATTGTGAACCCAATTAGAGTGAGTCGTCGAACAAAGTTTTCTGACGACATTAAGCATATATCAATTATGTGAACATTAACTTGTTATATGTATATTTAAGTAATGAAAGCACTGTTAAATACTCCAGTGTGTTCGCCCTTCGGAATCCCGTATACATTATCAATAAGTACTATTGAAATGTTGATTTGTATCGAAATTAGCCGTGCAAATATACACAAACATACGTGTACAGTACAGTACATAGATCGTGATAGAAGAGTGACAAGGAAAGATTCGGCAGCATAATTAGTGCAGCGGAGGCAGAGTGGTATACGCCATTGATTGGGCTGGGAATCCAGGGACACGAAGCTCGGTTGTTGGTCTGCTATTGTTGGCGCGATTCAATTTATTTGTATTATCAATTGTACTATGTATTAATAAGTAATTTAGTCGATTAATTCTTCTGACAAGGACAAATACCTACCTACCTGTGTACCTGTTTACGTTTTATATCGTAACACCCACAGCCCACAGACAACAGTGGGGTAATTGCGGAACATCAAACGAGCGTTTAGAACGTACGAGTAGGAATGAACTGTTACTGTCTTGTCTACTAACCAAAATGACAGTTGATTAATTAATCATTCTTTGTGTGTTTTTATCACAAACTAAAAATGTGAAAGTGACAGAACTTCAGAGTCTCGCTTGGCGTGACTGTTATGCGATGTCAGTAAAATATTTAATCACCTACCAGAAGGAATAAAAAGTTCGCCACTAAACATGTTCACTTTGTTACCATACATACTCGAGTGGTGACCAAGTACGGGAAGGCGCAGCGAGGGTAGGCCCCCACAAGGTGGACTGATGACCTGGTAAAGGTCGCGGGAGTCCGCTGGATGCAGGTGACGCAGGACCGGTCATTGTGGCACTCTTTGGGGGAGGCAGCAGTGGACGTCTTTCGGCTGATATGATGATGATGGTTCGTAACGTATTCGGCATAAGATATTTAGCATGATACATTTTCAAATTTAACCCTTTAGCCAACATCGCTGTAGGTAATGGCTATTTTCAATCATTCGTGTAGGTACTCATAGAGTTAACGTGAGCTGTTAAATAAAAATTAAGTCAGTGTCAGTTTTGTGACGGAAGTTAAGCATACAAATGATGTAAAAATGAACTTGTTTCACATTTAAAAATCCTACAGGTATGCATATAATTTATACATAGAAAAGAAAAAGTTATTTTTTATGCAAATTGAATACTTAATTAATTGTTGTCGTCACAAAACTGACACTTGAGTTAATTTTTGTTTAACAACTCACGCTACTTGGGTACACGAAAATGCCCTAATATGGGTGGTAATTCTTATTGACAGATGACGGGTAAAATTTAAATATTGTGTTAACAAAAAATTATAGAGTGATTCTTAGTCATAACCAGCCATAGGTACTCAACCTTTTTTCTACGAGGGCTTCAAAGACATTTTAGCCAAGGAGCCCCGCTTGTGGCCACAAGGTACATATTAATGGGTTTTATATGCCACTCGGCAAAGCTCGGCGGTCCGCAGGTTGAGTATATCTGGTCTTAACAGTGATAATTTATCAAATCTACGTATAACATTGAATAAACAGTTGAATTTCCAAGTCTAAAGCTGTAATAGTTTTAAAAATACAGGTAAGCGGTTAAACCAAAACGCTGACTCTCGTCAAAGCATGCCCGTATTGAGCGGTGTATTGCCTTTCAATACCGTTGGTACAGGGTTAACATTACTGAAAGTTTATCTACCGTATTTGTGGACCCACTGAATACATTTAGACATAACTAACCATACAAATACGCAAACTTACCACAAAACTACATCAATAACTTAGATTGGTAATGTCATCTCTTTCATATAAGCACAACTATTTCATGGAAGACTCTTCAAGTTTTCTCTCGCATTTTCCTCAACATTGTGTTACGTAGCCTCTGTGACAGCTATTGAATACCGTCAACTTAGCGGTGCCAAGCAATTTTGCACTATAATATATAGAGCATAGTGTTGGTAGTTGTAACGACTTTTAGAGACCCAGGTGTTGCTATTGGCAGAAATTGGAATGAAATATTCGTGTTTTCCTCACGAATACTGAACATTGATGTTATTTTTTAACTGGAAGCTAGTCTACAAGTTGTAAAGGTTATGTGGTAGACGTACTTACATCAGAATGGTTGCAAAATTGGATTGATTTACAGTTACAAAGGGCCTTTCTCGTTTTGCAGGCAGAGCTGAAAGGAAGGGATATATGCGACTGAACCGTTTTTGATGATTGAGGCATCAATCGATCAAACAGGTGACATAAGGGTAGGTACCGTTTGAAAAAATATAAATTAAATTTTCATTTTGTTTTCCGTAGTCGAGATACAGTTGTTTGAACTTTTTATGCTTGTTGTGTACACTTTCACAGCCGAGGCTGTCACTACCATATGACTATTGTAACCTTTTACGTTTCATTAAGAATATTTAGTAAGAATAAGTTTCTGTCAAAAATTACATTTTTGGTACAAGCTTTTATTGCCGACTGTACTTTTCTGTATACCGTCATCAACAACTCATCGAGACGATTCTAACGAGCCCGAACTCAACGGGGCTACGTCGGTTAAGTACTGAATCCCCATGGCCACCTTCTGTATCCATCATCAGATCAGCTCGATGGTACCATAATATTGAATTGTCACCTAAACTATACCTTTACCCAAAATTACAGCTCAATCGGTTGAAGATATCTGCTTCAAAATTAAGTTGCAACACGCATTTCCATGGTGTAGGCCACAACAAATTATTGCATTGTAAAATAAGATGATGAATTGAATGCATTTTTTGTAGTCACATTTACTACGACGCTTAGATTTAACTGTAGGGGCTCGCAGTTCGCTGAATCATGACCCACCATAGAACCTTGTTACAATTAACGAACATACGCACGATCATATTATGACGTTAATACGTCGGCTAGTTACGAGTATAACAAGGTTCCATGCTGGGTCAGGATTCAATTTTGTCGAAAGTACCTAGCGAAAAGCGTCTACGGCGTCGGCACCCTCTAGGCGGGTATGGCACTGAAAGTATTAAACGACGGCGACGGTTACCAGACGACCAGAGGGTTGTACGAAGCTGACGGTCCCGGGTTTGAATCCCGGTAAGGGCAAACAT
This sequence comes from Epinotia brunnichana, assembly GCA_963854355.1. Classification (NCBI taxonomy): domain Eukaryota; kingdom Metazoa; phylum Arthropoda; class Insecta; order Lepidoptera; family Tortricidae; genus Epinotia; species Epinotia brunnichana. The sequence goes on from OY977949.1 coordinate 22,000,504, forward strand.
TTGTCTGATGACTGATGAGCATGAATTTTCAACCGACGAAAAAAACGGAGGAGGTTCTCAAGTCGACGCGTATATATTTTTTTTTTATGTATGACCACGCATAACTTTTTACAGAGTAGTTCTATTTTGATAATTCTTTTTTTATTGGAAAGGGTATACCCCGAAGTTGGTCCCATATAAATTTGGAAAAAAAAACCAACCCTAAGGGTAGGAAAATAGGGGATGATTAATTTTTCGTCGGTTAAAACTTTGTTTTCAAAGTAAATCATGTTTCTGAGTCTTGTGCGATGAGCATGTATAAATTTGGCTTTTTAGGGTTCCGTACTCAAAGAGTAAAACGAGACCCTATTACTAAGACTCCGCTGTCCGTCCGTCCATCCGTCCGTCCGTCCGTTTGTCTGTCACCAGGCTGTATCTCACTGATACCGTGATAGTTCCAGCACCTGGAATTTTCACAGATGATGTATTTAATCTGTTGCCCCTATAACAACAAATACTAAAAATACAGAAAAACATAGTTTTTTATAGATAATGGTACGGAACCTTTCGTGCGCGAGTCCGACTCGCACTTGGCCGGATTTTTTTTTTTCCAATATACTTATAATTCTTATAAACTATTAACATAATTATTCGAACAGCGAACGAAAACCGCGTCTGTCTCCGTTGTCGCCCCTTTTCTTGGCAAATTAAAAAAAAAATGTGTTCGAGCCTCGTTTGCGCCTTGTAGAGAAAAAATAAATATCTGTATGTACTTAAAAATAATGCAAAAAGAGCATCAACAAATGTGTATCTTGTGAGATACAATGCCATGAAAAGGGGAAAAGGGTACTTTTACATAATTTGTTTTTTTGCATTTTGCACCTCTCGGGCATAATGCGCGCCTTTTGCGCGGTTGTTGGCAAGTACATATTTTTTGTGATGATTTTTATTTTGTGAGGATTATGAATAAGTTCAGTCTGGTCGTGTTCAGTAAGGCCTGCATCACACTACCGGGCATCGCTAGGGAATCAAAATAGAGTAGGTTATCGTTGACCCAGAATCTTGTTATTTGACAATTATTAGGTACCTAAAGCCTCTCACAGACTGGCGCGGCGCAATAACTGTCAAAATTACTATTAACCGCCACCGCAGACCACGCTAGTCTGTGAGAGGCTTTATTCTGAGGCAATAATCACTATGGAAATAATTAATTAGCAACTTAGAAAAGTTGAAAAACCCCAGATATTTTCATCTAGTCCAATATTTGAAAAACGGCTAAACAGATTTTGTTGAAACGTAGCTAAGAACCACCTCGACCATGTCAGCTTTCGGATAAAAAAACGCATTCAAATCGATTTATTCGTTTAGGAGCTACGAATGCCACAGCCTCACACACAGACACACAGATACACAGCCACACAGACACGTCAAACTTATAACACCCCTCTTTTTCCGTCAGAAGTTAAAAAGAAAATTAGCACACAACATTTGAGCGTTATATTATTTCATTTATTATCGTCCACTGAAAACTTCATAAGTACCAATAATTTGTCAGTAACCGTTGTATATTACATTTGAAATACGAATTGAAAGAAACTCGTACCTTACAAAACTTACAATGAGTAATTTTGTATATTATATTATAGCTAAATTTAAAATGTTTGAACGATTCTTCGAGGCTGATATTACATTTGCATATTAAAATGAATCTTCATCCATAAAGGTTCTACCAATTACTATTAAAGGAACATAAAGCACTTTACTTGATGTATAAATTATTTACAATTGTGTCAACAGTAGGACAAGACAATTTGTATCGCGCCACCATGATGATAAGGCACAAAGTCCAATGCCTTTGATTGCGCTTACAGCAAGCAAGTGTAAAATAATGAGTGCAAAAAGCATCATACTAGAGCAACAGAACGATGTTCTAATTATAATTAGCAAAAGAACTTCATTATACATTTTCGACTCCCGTCTTTGAATTTCCAGAATAATGAAGAGAACATTGGAAATTATTATTCTCATTAGCTGGTCGATTACGTAAAGCCGCGTCCGCTGCGCCGTGTTTTCGGTGTTTGCAAACATCTAACATGTTTTTCGAACAGAAAATTGTTCAGTCATTATAGATTTTGACCCGTGAATAGTTAGTTCTTGGATTTTTTTTTCGTAGGTCCCTCGCAGGGTGTCACTGGGAGTGTAAATTCAAAAAGTAGACTAAATCAGGCTCCAGCGTATATTCGAAAAACGGTTTTTCTTAAATAACTCTGCCATTTTTGATTTTACAGTAAAACCGTGAAGACAAAAATTGTAGAAAATTTGATTTTCTACAAGTTTTGTCTAATTGTTAAGACAAAACTTGTAGAGAATCAAATTTTCTTCTAGGATCGATATTTTGGAAATTAAATTTGAAAAAAGCGACAAAATCAAAATATTTTCATCATCTCGTTTATTTTCAGTTCAGTCATCTTCATTTATGCCGTAAAGTTAAATTTACACTCCTAGTGACCCCCCCGAGGGAGCTACGAAAAAAAAATCCAAGAACTAATTATTCACGGGTAGAGTCGGTTTTTAGGGTTCCGTACTCAAAGAGTAAAACGGCACCCTATTACTAAGACTCCGCTGTCCGTCCGTTCGTCCGTCCGTCCGTCCGTCCGTCTGCCTGTCACCAGGCTGTATCTCACTGATACCGTGATAGTTCTAGCTGAAATTTTCACAGATGATGTATTTCTGTTGCCGCTATAACAAAAAATACTAAAAACACAGAATAAAATAGTTTTTTATAGATAATGGTACGGAACCCATCGTGCGCTAGTCCAACTCGCACTTGGCCGGTTTTTTGGATATAATGAATGAACTAAAAGGGGTGTGGCCAACATGTTTTTTGTTTACAAACATAGAAACATGTTTTCCGTCACGGATGGAAAACATTCCCCGCGTTCGTCTGCGGGGGAGGGGGTCATGTTTTGTCATGGAATGAATTGTACTGGGATGACAGATGTCAGATGTCAAAAGAAAAGTGGCAAACAATACATCGTTCACTCCAACCAAAGTCGCAATAGACGTGCAACTGTACCTAAACATGTTTTGTTAACATGTATTGTTTTGTTAGTTTTTTGGCGCAGCGGACACGCCTTTACCCATTGTACGCGCGTCAAGTACATCTAAATGTCACTTTTTGTATGGAAAAATGACAGTTGAATTCAGACCAAAGAGATTATAAGAATAAATGCGTGTCAACAATGTTGTGCAATGGCACAACATTGTTGACGTATTTTTTTGCAGCGACCAAGGATGATTTTTTAATAATCCTTGAGAGGATCTCTTAATACGCATAGGAAAATAAAATTAAACGCGTTCAACAATATCGGAGCCGAGATACCTATTTAAGTTTTATTTATTACTTTTCAATATGACCTGTGGAAATATATATTGCGAATATCTCGGCTCTGATGCATTTTAAAGTATTGCATTTTTAACAATAGTACATTGTTTAATCAGGGGCGTAAGAGGAATATTGCAAACGAGAGTCTCCCTTTTGATGACTCGAGTGTTTCATCATATTTGCGAGGAAATAAATAACTATAAAAGACAGAAAAAGTGTATGTTTTATACAAGCGCACCAATCAAAAATTGATGAAATTGACAACTTCACTTCCAGATCAGTGCGAGTGGAGCGCGTAGCTTCAATATTTAAACCAATCACAGAGCAGTATTCTTGCAGCGCATGGCCTGCTCGATTTTATTTTCATCCAATCACAGGGCAGAATTCTTGTAGCGCGCGGCCGTCTAGATTTGCTTAAACCAATCAGATCACATACAAGCTCATTATTCCCTTAGGAGCTGTAAAATACCATCATTTTATTAGTAGACCCCGCTATCGGAGGTGCAAAATGGTAGCTGTCAAGTTCTAGGGATGTGTACAAATTATTTTGAAACACTAGCTATATGTCGATAATTATAGCTATATGTCGATACATTTTCCTTTACCACAATGAGAATCTAAGACTTTAACCCTTATTAGTACAAGGGGATATTATTTCCCACTTCGTCTGTTGGTATAACATTTTATGTATTTTGTATACGGCAACTCTTAATGAAACCTACCATACAGTTTTACACTTCTTAGTAAGTATTATACTTATTATACTGGCAACACTTTTCACTCAGACTTCATCTGTCAACACACGTCAACAGACAAGTCAAAAGTTGTGAAAAAATAGTAAACAACAGTGTTTTACGCCGATGAGTGTCCAGATCCATCAAAAAAAATTTGGTAAGAGGGTTTTGATGGCAGTTACGTACAATTAACTGTATTATTTGTTATTTAGCATATAAATTACTGTCTGAAACCATTGTTTTGTCCGGCTTAATGTCCTTTGAAGTTGGAGGGTCCAAGTGGGAAAAGAATTCCCTTTGTTCGCTCACGAACTTAAAAAAGTCACGCCGTAAACTTCTTATAAATATATATAGTACGATATACAACGTAATGACGAGTTTTGAAGCTCGTTTCTATATAATAAATAGTCTTCGATATTATTTGTTTGAGTTTAGTACACAAGCATTACTTTTTAACTTATTTTTAACCAACGAAAAAAACGGAGGAGGTTCTCAAGTCGACGCGTATATATTTTTTTATGTATGACCACGCATAACTTTTTACAGAGTAGTTCGATTTTGATAATTCTTTTTTTATTGGAAAGGGTATACTCCGAAGTTGGCCCCATATACATTTGAAAAAAAAACAAACCTTAAGAGGGTATCCTAGCAGCATTTTTCCATACAAACGTATTCCCCTATTTTCTTCCTGGTTTATCCCTCTAGAGGACTCGTTTTTTTTTATTAAATCTAGGTGTACTATATGTATGCCCCTGTCATTTATTTTTTCCCAAAAAATAATTACCAAAACAGATACGAATTTTCGAAAACCTAAAAAATGCCCCATTTTTACTGTCATATTCAGATGACTACCAGACAAATATGAAAAGTTTTTACGTTAAAACGAAATAATATAAACATAGATCTACCCTTTCTCTAAATTTCAACACCAAACATAATTGGATCGGCGCAGGTTTGGCAGAGAAAACAGGGGAATACAAAGCATCGATCTTGTCAAGATTTTGTAGTGAAAATCGGTCTGAGCTGCGGTTGTCCCTATCGCGCATCGCACGCGGTCGCTTGGGCGCAACGCGACGGCAATAGTTTGTACAAATACCTATTTCTCAATTTTGTCGCAGACCGACTACGCTCTTAAGGGGTGGCAAATAGGGGATGATTGATTTTTCGTCGGTTATAACTTTGTTTTTAAAGTAAATTATTTGTGTGAAACAGGTGCTTGACTTGTAAAATGGTGTCTTAATATTAAACTGATGTAATATATTAGTTTTTTTAAGTAATTTTGTGATAAACACAAATAAAAATGAGGCTTTGTAAGTACTTTTCCAATTATAAGATGACGTTACGAAATTTTAGAAAATAACAAGAAACAAAAAAAACTCATAAAAAGTCATAAAATGAAGAAAATAATAAAGGTTACCTCAACGGTTGGACCGATTTTTTCAATACGATCATCGAACAAGGGGAAATAATTTCCCACCAGAAATCACCCCCTTCCACTTACCCCCCCCCACTTTTAACGTATTTTTTCTGGATCAAGATACCCAACTCACCCATAAATCGAACTCAAATTTTAATTTCCAAAAAAAAAATGCTCTGTCCTATTAAGGGTTAATTAAATGTGTTTATTTTATAAAACGGTTTATTTTGTAAATATTTTATAATTATAAAAATCACAAAATTGTCTGTTAAATAATTTTCATTTTTATAAATAAAAATCTTCAATCTTTCATCATTACTAACAAATTTTCGTTATCTTCATAGTACGAACCATTAATAAATTCATTTAAAATTAATCAATTAATAAATCTCTCTTTTATTTCCACCAATAGGGCTATCGTATTCCTAATGAACAATCCGTTTTTTTTTAGATTCTCTGCAGTAATCTAGTGCAGCCACGATGAATATATTTAACAATAAACCCAGTATTATATCTCTATTGAAAAGGTTTATCTCAAGAGCTTTCATGCACTGCCCTGCAACTCGAAACATTAGAAAAGTAAAATAGCAACCATAGCATTTTTGTTGTACTGATAATGGTTTATATTTCTAAAAACAATGATTATCATGGATCCAAAAAAAATACGTTAAATTGTAGTCTGAAAATGATATACATATAAAACGAAATGTACAGAATAAGTAAGAGTATCGATATCATAAATAATTTTCCCATCCCTAAGAACTTGACAGCTACCAATTTGCACCTCCGATAGCGGGGTCTATTTATTAGGAACTATTTAGGCCATTGTCCTTCTGTATACAGGCATGGAATAACACCATTTATGAGCAAGTGTGATGAAATAGTTATTTATGATACAAGTGCGGAAAAAAGATAATTCCCAACGAGTGGCGATGACCAAAAACACGACCGTCAGGGAGTGTTTTTGATTGCCACGAGTTGGGAATTACCTGGAATTACCTATCCGCACGTGTATCATACAACATTTGACAATACATCATGCGCCGAAATATTTTTTTTGCATAAAAGGTGAAATTTTGACTGTCACGAAATCTCATTCCCGCATAGTGTGCGGGATTTTGGCCTGAAATCCATTCCTGCACGGGCAGGTCCTGCGTTGCACCGCCGCGCCGTGCTGGCATCGACCACTTCCCGTGTTTATGATGAACCATATAAAGGGGCACATTCAGAGCAAGTGTATTGTAAAATATGTTAGTTTTCAATAGATCAATCTAAAACTTTAAATAGTGGCCGCTCACTTAAAAAATGTACAGCATTTTTACCTAAACACCTTTAAAAACGGCGAATACTAAAATCTATTTGCTACCTTTGAGCACCAGTGTGGTCGCACCCTAAGGTTGTTTTGATTAAGACTGACGTTATTAACAATTCCTTCGCCAGAGAGCTATAAATAAATAATATAAATGAGTACCTACATTAGTGTTAATGATTTGTAATTTAATCCGTCCGAATTTGATCCTTTGTTAGAGATAACGAAGCCAGTTTGTGGAGCACCTATGCTTTAACTTACCCAACAAATACGTGAACGTTACAATATATATTACGGTAGCTTATTGATCGTTCCATTTTTAAGGCCTACGCTATGAGTAGATGAGTAGGAGCAGGTTTGTTTGGAATACTCCTCAGTTGACCACTAGTTCTTTGAACGAGCGAGCGAAACGAAGTTCAGCATGGACAAAAATTATTTCGTATAAGAATAAGAATAAGAATAATTTATTACTTAACAAGCACATGATTACAAATTATACAGACATTATCCGTGGGGTTCCAAACTAGGCTGAGCCTGTATCTTGGGACCCACTGAGTCGGTTAACAAATCTCTTCAGACACACGTCTCAAGAAGCACGACATGAAAGTAACAAAGTGAAAATTTAAACATTTCATATAATATGAGCGCTGCTAACTTATCAATGGGAACACAAATTCATCATTAATAAGAACAAAAATTATGCTGTTTTAGTAGTACAAAGAGAGTTTGTGTATGAGAGTGTGTGAGTGTGTGCGCGTGTGTAAGTGTGCGTGAGAGGGAGTGCGAGGGTATGTCCGGCATCTGTCCGGCTGTTCTGCTCTTCAGTTCGTATTTCTCAGCCGATTCTCGTGCAATTTTGTCAGCATGTTCAATAATTGGGTAGGTATTTCGTTTTTTTTGTCGATTAAGCTTTCCGAAATATATATTTTTGTACTCGTCGATTAAAATCTGTGTATTAAGATTTCATAGAGAATACTGCAACGTCACTCTTTTCATAGTTGTATTCCATGTTACTGTCGAAACAATCTAAATAACTGTTTCGAAACGCTCCAGACAACCGAAAAAAAATTGAAAATAGAACTAAAATAAATTCCACCAATCACGTGGCTGCTTTACCGAACTGTAATGAATTGGACCAATAGAATCGCTTTGATTATTGAGTTTACTCGTTGATGTCGTACGCTCGTTGATGTCTTTTAAGATATCAACGAGCGTACGAGCGATAGGCTGCACTTCGTTTCAACAGTATCGAGTTTGTTTAATTAGTTCAGTTGACTCGTATTAGAAAATTAATTTTAATGAACTCGTACAAAAAGTATTGTTCACAATAGTGTTATAATCAAGCTTTTTAATCTCGTACCTTACTTAGGCGCTGAGTGGCCTAAACACGGTACTCGACTAAAAAGCTCTCTATTATAACACGATTGTGATAAATACAATTTTTTAACAGACTAGCGTGTTCTCCAGCTCACAGAGATACTAAGTAGTTTTATTATAAACATGTTTTTTTTAGTACAAACCTCCAAACGAAAGATGACAGGATTTTAACTCGAGAGTTTGCGATTGAGCAATTAAAGAGTTCCACTTTATCTGACTTTATCATCAACCAGATCAACTTGGTACGAAATTATTGTATTAATTGTCGTCAATATCATGCACACTTTAGCAATATTTTCAAAGTAAGTAAATCGACTTTCAAGATTTGGTTATATGGCTTGTTAAAAACAAACATACTCTAAAGACAATTATAGTTACGACAGAAGCTGTCTCAAGTTGAGACAGCTTCTGTCGTACCTATAATTGTAAAATAAACATACTCTAAAGACAATTATAGTTACGACAGAAGCTGTCTCAAGTTGAGACAGCTTCTGTCGTACCTATAATTGTAAAATAAACATACTCTAAAGACAATTATAGTTACGACAGAAGCTGTGTCAAGTTGAGACAGCTTCTGTCGTACCTATAATTGTCTTTAGAGTATGTTTATTTTTAACAAGCCATATAACCAAATCTTGAAAGTCGATTTACTTACTTTGAAAATATTGCTAAAGTGTGCATCTCAACAAGTAGGTATGTAAATATAAAAAATGCTATATTTGAAACAAGATATAAATATAAAGCTAGAAATACCAGAGCTTCTAAAGCAAGCTTACTACTTTTTTTATTACCTATTAGGTATAGGTAGGTACAGTCAGTGGTATTAATACATGTACATAAAAAAGGACATAAAGGTACACGCCTTGATGACATTGGCAAAAAAGTCCTGTACAGATATTTATGTCCTTATTTATGTACAGTCGAGGAAATTGAATGTGTATCACTTTTGGACTCTATGTAATGGCATTAAGGTCCGTATATTACTACTCCTGACTGTACGCATTTGACCACTATCTCACCTGATGGGAAGTGATGATAGCGTCCAGGGTGTTACATGCATACTTAGATAATGCCTTTTTGACTGTCGTCTTGAAAATATTCAAGTTTTTATTTTTTATATACTACGACGGTGGCAAACAAGCTTACGGCCTGCCTGATGTTAAGCTGGTACCGTCGCCTGACACTTGTGACTCCAGAAGAATCACAAGCGCGTTGCCGACCCTTTATTCACTTGAGGATTCGCTGTGTTGACAGATAGAGACATGCAGGTCCCTCACTCCCAACACAGCGCATCCTAGGGAGCTCTGGCGACCTTACTCATCACCAGGAACACAACACCACATACTTCATAGCAAAGTATATCTGGGAATAAGTTTGCACGACTTCAAAAATGTAACCTCTTCTCGCAAGAACGACCCGAAATGATGCAGAACAGAACAAAAGTAACGCTCCGATATTCCTCTACACCACCTGGTCCCGTAATCAGATACAATCCCGTCCCGTTCACACCTGGCCTTTTGTTACAAGTGCACAAAGGACAGAAAATAATTGGTTACACAGATGTCTGGCAACATCAGAATAGATTTTGAAGGTTATTTCTAGTTTGAATGTTAAAACTTGAAATGCCAGATGGGTACGCTCGCCTTTTATTTCTTTAATAACGCGAAAATTATACAAATAAGATATCCAGTTAGACGTATTCTTTCAAGAAACATTGAATATTTAATGCGAAAACCATCTTGCGTCAAGTTTAATTTATATTCGAAACTTTAGTAAAGTAACGGACAACAATAGTAGGTAACAAAGTTATGATTTTATTGTACAAAACTACATCTATTTAAAGTAGGTAACTTATAATTAAACAAACTTAAATGTTTATTCTATTCTATCATCTATAATATCTCAACAAAGATACTGTACCGACTTATTGTGAAACTAAAACAAGTTCGAATTCGTAGAAAAATTATTATTACGATGCTTTAATAATATAGGTATGTTCGGATTTGAGAGTGCCGGGCATTTACTGGAATTTCTGAACGTTCCTTAAAAACGTTATCTACAATCTGTGAAATGTCAATGAGTCTTTCAGGGTTGTGATTCCATCATAATAGAAAAAGTCAAAAAACCAAGCGTATCTCGTAATGATCGCTTGCATTCTTTAATGATACCTCTTAAGGACTTTATTATCTTTGGACCCTTATGCCTTCACACACCGGTCGCGGGTGCGGGTCGGGCGCGCGTCGGGCGCGGGCCCGCGCAAGTTGTAAAACATTGAAACTACACTTCAAACACACATCGAACGCGGGCCCGCGCCCGACCCGCGCACGCAACCGGTGTGTGGAGGCCTTTACAATTTTTGTCACTCTTGATTTAAAAATTACCTGTAACTTATTACAACACAAATCATGAAAGCTACTTATGATCCCTAATGAAGTATTTCGTTACATAATTGAGAATATGCAAGCTTACAAAAGTAACTCGTGATTTCTTGAACACTAGGGCATTTCCCAGTTGAGTTCGTCGTTGTATTTATCCTTTTCTTCGAGTGGCGCGAACACTTTCAACTTTGCTATGAAACCTGCAAAAAAAATTGTTTTGTTGTGATCAACATAAATAAGTACCTACACTCTAATGTATCCTCTTTCAAGCATTATCCCAGTTTTATAATAGAGGAACCGAAATCTTTCAATCAAATCCAATGGGTTACGATATTTTTGCGAGAGTAATTGCCATAAGACTTTTCACCCCATAGAGGAATAATTTAACAACTTAGAAAAGTTGTAAAACCCCCAATATTTTCATTTTAAAGTACATTATCGCAAAAACGGCTGAACCGATTTTGTTGAAACGTAGCTAAGAACCATCTCGATCACGTCAGATTTCGGATAAAATAAACCGCATTCAAATCGGTCCATTCGTTTAGGAGCTACGATGCTACAGACAGACACACAGACACGTCAAACTTATAACACCCCTCTTTTTGAGTCGGGGGTTAAAAAGTAGGTAAAGATTAACTAGGCTAGGCTAGGTAGGGGCGGATTGCACCAACTACGATTACCAGACCAATCAACGCTAAATATGGCGGCTCAAACACCGCGTACAATTTTATTACATACGGTTTGGTGCAATAATCCACCTTAATACTGTTATATTTTGAAGACCCGTGTAGCCTAGTTGGTAGTGACCCTGCCTACGAAGCTGCAGGTCATGGGTTCGAATCCCGGTAAGGGCATTTATTTGTGTGATGAGCACAAATATTTATTCCTGTGTCATGGATGTGTTCTATGTATTTAAGTATTTATTTATCTATTTAAGTAGGTATGCATATCGTCATCTAGTACCCATAGTCCAAGCTTTGCTTAGTTTGGGACTAGGTAAATTTGTGTAAGATTGTCCCCAAATATTTATTCATTTGACGACCGGCTTAGCCTGGGGTTCGAATCTCAATAAGGACAAAAAAATTGTCTGACGAGCTGATGAGCGTATTTAAGAATTTATATCTATTAAATATAGGGTCGTCTAGTACACATATTATCATAATTGTGCTCATTATGGGGCTTGTTCGATTATTGCAAGATTATTCCCTAATATTTCTTTTATTTATGTTTATTTACGTCATTCCCGGCCATAAAGTAGGAATTACCGCACGGTATGCGTTCGGAAACACCCACTTCCTGGCCAGGGAGAGACGTAAAATTTTATACTTACCACGGGCGGTAATAAAGAAAGCCTCAGATAGCATATTTATCGCCCTTGCCTTCGGCTCGGGCGTTAATTACCTGCGATCTGAGACATTCTTTGTTTTACCGCCCTAGGTAAGTAATGTACTATTATACTGTGTGCATTAAGTTAGGTCAATACAACATTAAACAAAATCAAGACTCACAATAATAGTTCAAGACAAAACCTGCAAGACAATTTATTCTTATTTTATATTTAAGACTCTAAATATCCAACGAATGCCCGAAGCACTTACTTTTTCAAATATTTATATAAGAATTTATGTAAATCCAAGCAATTAGGATTGCCCGAACGTTGCTTTGAAAAAACAAATGACAGTAATGGCATTTTTCATTTTGAAAGCAGCGTAGTTAGGACGTTAAACAGAGAGAAATATGTTTAAAATATTGTTTAAATGCTTGTTTGAGTATAAAATAACATTGTTAAAATATACGATTGTTATAAAATACACAATACCTTCTTACAAAGCGCATAAAATATACATACTATCTATATCTATCAACTAATTGCTATAGTAACAAATTCAATTCAATTCAAGCGCATAATAGTTTTATATATGTTTATTTTTACGTTTTATATTCAAGTTTGTTGTTTTTCGTGTCTTAGTAGTTTTTTTGCAACAACTCCCGTTTATTTGTCTTTATTAACTCCCCACTACCTAAATAATGATTGTCTGGAAGACTTCGCTATATTTGCTATGTTCTATACTGTTTTGGATTTATACTGTGTGTGCAGTATTGAATTTAAGGTAAAATATCTACTTAATATGAGTGAATGTGCGTTTTTAGGATTCCATAGCTAAATGGCAAGAAACGGAAACCTTATGGATTCGTCATGTCTGTCTGACCGTCCGTATGTCACAGCCACTTTTTTCTGAAACTACCTACCGTCAAACATGCCTACTTTGCCACCAGGGGGAACTTTGCCCAAGAAGCAAATTTTAAAATTTTCCTCTTGGGCAAATTTCCCCCTGGTGGCAAAGTAGGCATGTTTGACGGTATTAGAACTATTTATACTGTTGAAACTTGGTAAGTAGATGTATTTTGTGAACACAAAAAAAGAAAAAAAACAATAAATTTTGGGGGTTCCCCATACTAACTAAAAAAAAAAAAAACCACAAACCCATACGTGTGAGGTATTTATGGATAGGTCTTCAAAAATGATATTGAGGTTTCTAATATAAGTTTTTTCTAAACTGAATAGTTTGAGTTCAACGCGAGAGACACTTTCAAAGTAGTAAATATGTAACGCCCCCCCTGTAACTTCTAAAATAAGAGAATGATAAAAAAATAATATATGATGTAAACTAAAAATGATGTAAACTTCTATCGAAAATCTAGTAAGTAGTTTTTTTTAATACGTCATAAATAGAAAACCGCATCTTATTTCCGGAACCCTTCATGGGCGAGTCCGACTTGCACTTGGCTGCTTTTTTTTACTCAAATTCAATTAAATCGTTGATACTGGTGTTACATACTTATCGGCGAAACAAGAGCTCCATAATTAAAATACTTACCAAATCGATGGTACTTATATCAATTTCAGATGCAACATCATGGCATTTAGCCATTTATAATTTTTTTGGAGAGTTACATTTTATTTTATTGCTTGTTTAAGAACAAACACAATTTGTACATCGCGTGGCCTCTATTTATTGTTACTAACCCAGATTGTACCCCATTCATAGAAATTACTAATTGATTGACTCTTTATACGGATTACTAAGTATTACTACTAAGTATTAGTAAGTATATTTGATATGGTACTCCCACACAAAGGCAATAAAATGGTAAGTTAATGTTATGTATTTTTCTTTTTAACTTTCCTGGCGTTTTCCCTACAATGTGTGACTTTTACTTCTTTTCTCAGACTTCAGATTTTTTTGGTTTTTCCGGTTTAGAATCATGAGCATTCTTGATCCCGATGAACAAAAAAAGTGTCCCCAATTTTCTATACATATTTTAGGATTCCACTATGTGACGGTCCATACAGAGTGTATAAAAAAAACGTCACATAGTGGAATAAAAAACTGGGGACACTTTTTATTTACCGGGATTAAGAACGCCCATGATTCTGAAGAGGAAACATCAAAAAAATCTAAATTCTCAGAAAAAAATTAAAAGTCGCACATTTTAGTGAAAACGCCCCACGTTACATTTTATAGCCTCCTATAGCGTAAATTGAAAATACGTACCAGTGAGCATGCCACTCACGAAAGAGATGGCAAGAGTCGCGCCGACTGCTGCAAGCTGATACAGGGCTTGTTGACTCGCAGACCTGCCGTCCTGTACAGTAAAATAACTACCTTCAAGTCTGTCTGACGCAATACTGACCCAATTTATTTATTTAGGTAGGTGAACTATTGACAGGATAACGTTAAATATGGCGTTAGTAGCTCAAGCTGTCATCCCACAGAGAACAGAACTGACACGAATAAGGCCGGAGTTCTATTGAGACAAATAATATGAAGGGTCCACGGAAAAAATATGTCTAGTTACTTTTTTATCAAAATGAGATTTTAATGTGACGCAATAGTTCATAGCGCAATAGTTCATAACCGAGTGAACTCAGCATAGCTAAAGTGGAGATCCCTGTCTGGCGTTATGTGCGACCCAAAAATGCCTATTAAAACAAAAGGGAAAATATACAAAGCTGTTGTCAGACCCACTATGATGTACGTAGCAGAGTGCTGGACCGCTAAAAAAGGGCACGAACAAAAGCTGCTCGTGGCAGAAATGAAAATGCTTAGGTGGGCTGGCGGTGTCACACGCCTCGATAAGATCCGGAACGAATATGTCCGCGGCTCGTTCAAAGTTGCACCGGTCACGGAAAAACTCCAAGAAAGCAGGATGAGATGGTACGGACATATTATGCGACGAGATGAGAACTACTCCGTGAGGAAAACCCTGAGCATCCCAAATCACCCCCGAGGAAGAGGAAGACCACCTGCAACGTGGTGGTCCAATGTCGAAAAAGAGATGAGGACACTTAACCTGACTACATCGACAACCCAGGATAGAATATCCTGGTGCCAACGTACGAGGAGGCCCGACCCCATCTAAAATGGGAAATGGGCTGGGCAAAGAAGAAGCAATAGTTCATAACGAGCGCAACATTTTGACATCAAAATCTCATTTTGAAAAAAAAAGTGACTAGACATGTTCTTTCCGTGGACCTTTTATATTATTTGTTATTCGTCAATGAGATACAACGACTACATAGCTCACTTAAGTCTTACTGGGCTAAAAATACTCCGATGCCTGGTAATTATAATTACCAAGAAAAGGAAAACAAAACACAAAACAACCAAACGAACACGCAAAACGAAACGAGGGTTAATGTGTTGTTTCACTGAATGACGACTAAATATACGTCATAGGAACAACCGATCCTTATTAAACTAAAATGATGGTTCTTTAATATATGGAACAACAAACTCGGCAGCTGCACTGTTCCTTCTGAACCTCACAGCGCACACTGTATTTTACTCTATCAGCGACATCGATACGTATACATATATGTACCAGTATAATAAATAAATAAATATATGGACCTTTTGAGTTATGACATCATTGGCTTTTTTGCTTTTAACATTTAAAAATACGCAAATATTGAAAATCAGCACATGCGTAGAAGTTGCGTCAAATGCATACAAAAAAACAGACGAATTACGTTAATTGAAAATATACGAAAATACCTTCATTGCTCCGAATACACTGTGCAGATCAAGTTCGCCATACGTATTCGAGGTGGCCAGCGCAGCGAACAGCACGGACAGCAGGCCTGAATATAGACCAGGCATGCCGTGGAGGTTGTGCACACCGCACGTGTCCAGTAGACCCAGTTTCTCCAACTTAGGCTGATGAGGAAAAAATAAGTTAATAATTATAAGTTTGTATTGTACGCAGGTACCACGGAATTACTCAACTGATTTCAAAAATAATTTCATCAGCATGTAATTAAATAGAATAGACCTTCTTAATGGACATGGGCTATATTTTATCGATTCCATCTGGTTTCTTAGTTAAACGTGAGTAGTAAATATGAAGCAAGCGTACAATTAAAACACAATTACAAAATACTCTATTACATGCCGTCGTAATAAAACTTTGAACGATATAAACTTACCAAACTTCAACTGGTCGTAATTTTACCACAAGATCTACATATAAAGTCGATGTCGAATATTAGTATCTATATGTTTGGTCACGTACTTTAATCGTTGAGCAATTTAGAGCTCACTTTATACTGAACACTTTAAAACTTTACTATTAAAATTTGTTGACACCTAAATGGCTCAACAATTAAAGTCCTTGGATGTACATTGATGCCCTTATTACAACGTAATTATATCCAAAAATTTTAACATATAACTTTGAAGTCGACTGTTCTAATCATTAGTTCGAGTTTTAAATGTTTTGGCGTAAACAAAGCTCAAATGCCCAAAAATATTTAAAACTACCTTCATTTAGTTCACTTTAAAATAACTTTTGAACCCCTTCGTTAGCGTCAACAAAATCAATTCAAGGGAACTTCTATTCGATTAAATTATTTTACTTTGTATTTTAAAAGAAAAAGTCCGCTAACAAACCGTCAAGAAACAACAGAAGAACAACAAACGAATTCCCTGAAAATAACGACAAGACGCGATGAGAAATGATATCGAAAATGGCCCCCACAACGCCGGCTCAGCCGTTTGTTACGTATATTGCACGAATTATTGCTGCGAATTGAATAAAATACGGACTGAGAACGTTGCAAGCACCACGCGAATGGATTAGTGATTTGGACGTTGCGGAGCTGTCGAGCACCTACATATTGAATTACAAAGATATCCACTTGGAGTGCACGGTCGTAATGATATGGTTAATTTAATCAGATTGTATCGGATTGTTTCCTTGCGAAGTAACCTGAGTGTGCAGAGTTGGTTCATTAAATATCTTCAGCTTTATCAACGAATAGCGGCCCGCGCGGCTTCACCAGCGTATTTAAAACAACCAGCCATGGGATAGAACATTGCGTATGTCCATCCCGAATAATTATACGGGGTGGGCCCTGTAACAGGAAGAAATATTTAAAAGGACGCTTCCTTAGATCATCTACAGTAACCCCTTGTGTCTCATTTGCTTTAATTTTTTTTTAATTCGGAGAAATTTTGATCTATAGTTATGACCTCCAAGTAATGTTTCTCGGTACCAAGAGATCATAGCACAGCAGTCAATGCAGATTTTAAGGTAACATCATGTAATGAGTCGTCATAATTTTTGCAATTAAGTAAAAATATATTTTTGTAATTTTTTAATTTTTATTTAATTGTTTTTGTGTTTTTACGATATAAGGTTACTTACAGCATTTCAGAACGGTAAAAAATACGTATACTTATTTTGAAGAAGAAAATATTCAATCAAATATTTATTTTTTCAATTAAAATTACTCGGAAATAATTTGATCACAAGCTAAATAACCTACCTTTAAATTTTTTGCTCCTGTTACAGGGCCCATCATGTATATACTAATGCGGATTTTATTAAAATCGGATGAGAAGTTTTGGTGATTACCATCTACATAAAAACTTTCATTTCACTAGCAATCAATGATGTTTACGTGATTACCGTTGACATTAAAACTTCCATTTCACTAGCAATCAATGTTGTTTTGGTGATTTCCATCTACATTAAAACTTTCATTTCACTAGCAATCAATGATGTTTTGGTGATTGCCATCTACATAAATACTTCCATTTCACTAGCAATCAATGATATTTTGATGATTACCATTTACATAAAAACTTCCATTTCACTAGCAATCAATTATGTTTTGGTGATTACCATCTACATAAAAACTTCAATTTCACTAGCAATCAATGATGTTTTGGTGATTACCATCTACATAAAAACTTCCATTTCACTATCAATCAATGATGTTTTGAGGATGACCTCCTAGCGTTTTTCCTGGTCGCACTCAAACAAGTCCGCGGTCCGCTTTGGTACCTGATCCCAAGAATTGGAGTAGGCACTTATTTTACGAAAGCTACTGCCATCTGACCTTCCAACCCAGAGGGAAAACTAGACCGATTTCCTCAAGATGATATTCCGAACGTATAAGTTTACGTCACGTGCCTTACCGCTCAGCTAAATTGGCTTCTGGGTGGTCTTCCATTTCACTAGCAATAGTTCCCAAAATTCTAGTAAAAAAAAAAATTGGTATAGACCGGCGGCCCGTGACAAACAATGCAAGCAAAGCCGCGAGGTTACATACCTATTTGGTTTATATCCATCTCAAATAATCATTATTCATTATATATAATTGGAGAAAGTTTCTTTGAAATCGGATGGGTAGGTACGAGATGACACCCTACATCCAAACTTACAAAACTACATCTTAAAAAGCTTAATCATACTCATATTTATTCGTTGCAAGATTTACCTGTCTATAATATAAATATAAGATGGTTGGTGGTGATATTTTAATGAGAAGTTCCTATTAAGGCCCATTCTATTTATAAATAAAGTTCCATGAAAATAGCATGTTGTTCGTACACGGGTAAACGGGAAGCTAAAATCATTTTCCTCAACAAAACAGTTCAAAAATTTCCACAAAACAAATATTAATCTTCAGAATCAAGAAGTGTCGTATCGTATACTCGTTCAAGTCCAAACAAAAAGCAGTTTACTCTAACGTGAACCGTGTCCGTCGTGGTCTAAATTGTTTGAACATTCTGATGAAAGAATTTACAATATTCCTCTGAAAAGGAAAGTTACGGAGGCGAAGATTTCGAGAGTCCACCGTTCCGTAATATAATGTCATCAGCTTCTTTGAAATTTCACGAGAAACTTATCGTTCTTAATTAATTATTTTATAATACTGACGAAGCAAAAATACGCTGCGATATTTCAATTTTCAAACTTGATATGATTTTCCGTGAAGGTATCCTTTGCGGAATTTGAAACGTTAGGCGTTGGTTCGGGATGGAGCATGTATGAATATGCATTATTCTCTATCGGAGAATTGATTTGAGGCAACAGCCTCCATGCTTGCTCTAAAACGAAGCTAGTTACCAGGATACCTATTTTACATACGTACTACGAGATTTAATGGCGATCTGGATAGTTATAATTAAATGCACATTGGTAAGGTCAGCAGAGAACCGAGAAAATAGGGATTTCTAAGTAAGTTTTCGAGGATCTGGCAATCCCTTTTCATGCCGAGGTGTATACAGAAATAATTCCAAACATGCAAAGAAAGAAAATGAAAACTCATGTTTTTTTTAAATGGCTGAACGTTATCATATTTAGTCTCAAATTGATATTGAAACAAAAGAAGATGATGTAGGCCTCATGTAGACCCTCAAATCTCGAATGAAATTCTATTATGGAGCCTTTTGCAAGGAGCAAAATGTCAATATTTCATTGCATGTTTGAGAAAAGTACGTTTGCGTGTTAGTTTGATGTTGATAGTGACAATACGCAATATTTAGCAGCACACAATTTTCACGAGATCCATTATTCATGAATGCATAAACTAGTTTGGGGAATGTACTTGCAGCTCCCACTATGCATTGTCTGCCATATTTTCATGAGATGAAAGGAGTTTTTTGGGAAACTGTGAACGAATGTACCATTGACACAAAGAAATATTCAAAGGCGCATACTAGCGTCGCTGGCCGAGAATTATACTCGGTGTTTTTGATTCCCAGTCCGCTGGGCCATTTAACGCTCAAATCATTGTATCAACGGTACAGTAAAATGTTGTGCTTTTCACATTTAACTATGAAACGTGACATTGTTTCAAAAATATATTAAATTAGAGACTGTTTTGTAGTCAAGCAGCACAACTTGCTGGCAAGTCAGCGCGGCTCCTATCTCCCTCATCATCAACATTTAAGAGCTTGGCTCTTGTTGGGAGTAGGTACCAGTTGTCTTGAACCTCGGCTAATTTCTTTTTCATCTCTCCTGTTCTGAATGTTGACTTTTCATGGGCATATAGCAGGGTGGAAAATAGCGTTTTCTCCCCTAGGGTGGAAAGTATTTTTTTATTTTTTGTACTGTCAGCCACGTAGTCTTAGAAAATCGAGTTACTTCATATTATTGAAATAAAAGCTTTACATATATCTAAACTCAGCTATGCATTACGCGACGAATCCTTTTAAAGTTGGTATTTTTCTTCCTAATTACAGAAAATCAACATTCAAAACCATTTCTGTAAATATCGGCTGCCCGCCATAATGCTATGAAACTTTTTTTTTCACGTTTCGGCATGGCCCTCTAGATTAGTTGCGTTGCGGCCTACTCGATTATAATCGAGTAGGCCGTGGCAAGTGGCCAGTGCAAAGAGGTTAGAGGTTGGATATAGTTTTAATTGTTTTACTTAGGTATATCTAAAATCGGATTATTAATTTATTTCATATTAAGCAAATAATTCGTTACATTTATTTATAGAATTATATAAATACAAGAAATTATAATAAAACCATTTAGTGATACGTTTTTGTAACTTTTTAAAGTTGTCAGTATGTGTATTTTAACTGATTACTCTTTATATACCTGTTTTATAAAATGTACGTGCAGTGTTTTACTTTCCTCACAGTCGAAATGAAAAGTAGAGTGTTTAACTCGGGTGAAATTACACATTTCACCCTCGAACTATTCGGAACCTCGAAATATCTCGGTTGATATGGGTCACTTTCAACCCTGGGTAACAATCTACTATAGGTCCCCGTAAGACAAGACATTTGCTTTTAGTGTTAGTTGATGTACAAAACTTATCCTGGGTCGACCTCTACCCCTTGATCCTTCGATCTTACCTTCTATAATATTTCTAAAGAAAAATGTCGTTTCTTAAAGTGACCTATCATTTTGCCTCGTCTATACAAAATTAGAAAGAGGTGGGATGATTATCTCTTGTACTAGCCATGCAGGTAAGAAAGAGAAATAGCCTTACCGTCAAGAACCTGTACCCCATAACGCTGATGAAAGCAGCGCCAATGCCGATCAGAATGGCGCCTCCGGCCTGAACGTGCATGTTGCATACGGATCCCACGGCCACGCCGCCGGCGAGCGTCGAGTTTTGGATGTGGACCATGTCGAACTTGCCCTGGTTGTGGCTGAGCAGCGAGGATAGGATGAAGGTGACCACCTGAAATGGAAACGGTTGTCAAATAGAGCAGGATTCTGGGTAAAGTTGGTCGAATAATTCATACATACATACATACCATCACGCCTTTATCCCTAAAAGGGGTAGGCAGAGCACATGAAACTTGTGTTCCAGTGCCACTTTTAGCATACAAATTATTAACGAATAATTTATATTGTAAGAAAAAACACCCACGCCGTATAGCGCGTTAGCATTTTTCCGCGTTGAAGCGAATATCTTGTATGTGAGGCATTGAGCTTGAGTAGGTTGAATGTTGAACCATAATTATTTCATGGAATCTTCTTCCATATTCTCGACTTTTGTTTCTGAACGAAATCATTTGTAAAATTTCCATTTATTCTTTCTTAACGAGTGAGAGACCGAATGAAACATAGTGAATGATATTTGTAAATTACATGCCGTTCAGTGGTCTTGCTCTCTTCTCACCCGACTATCATAAAAAAACGGATCAATTCTTGTAATCATTCAAGATTTTCAGTTAAATAAACCTTCATAAACAGGTTTTGAATTGTTTTCAATCATCCACCATCAACTTTGGTGAAGTGGCCGAATCATCCGTCTTAACCAGCCTTCGTGTCAGACAGTTTGGGTCACTTCGTCATCAGAGTCTCAGTCTATCTCTTTTATTTCAGTGTATATGCAGAGCTGCTCTTTTGCTACCACCACGTGCCCTCGTTGCAACTTTTAAAACAATCGCGCACAATCAATATAAAACCTATTTCTATTCGCTACCTGGACTCGGGCTGGGCCAGAAAACTCTGAAAATCCAGTAGAAAGCAACTCAGAATTATATCTGGGGTGTTCACAGGTCCGAAGTGACCAAGGCTATCTTAGCCAAGGTGGGACTATCGGATAGTTTAGACTGTAGAATGTGTGGCGAGGAGGATGAGACTATGGAACACTTATTGTGTGAATGTCATGCCCTTGCCAGACAAAGAATGAACTACTTTGGTAACGGTTACCCGCAACCAAAGGAATTCAAGGTGCTCCCGGCGAACTGCATCATCCGCTTTGTGAAAATTATGGAGCAAGCCTGGGAACAGGTATAAAGGAGAGGGCAAATGCACAAAAGATCCCACTGGGTCGAAGTGCATCCGAAAGGGCCCTCACCTAGATAAGATAAGATAAGATTCGCTGAAAAGAGACTTCCGCTTGCATTATAAGTTACAAGCTTTTGATAAACGGGCCCCTGCTCAGCTAGCACGATATGTTTTATTGTCACGTTTTACGGCGAAAATGTACTGAAACTTCACTTTAAATGTGACGATATAACCTAAAGTGCTGCTAGGGCCTAGCTAGAATGTTTAAAAATTAAAATTCATTTATTTCAAGCGTCAGTGGCTCACACAAAAATTTAAAATACACAAATACAAATTAAAATTATTTAAGATTCAGTAGGTACTATAAAATTAAAATCGAGATCTAGAAAAATAACTTAAAGTTAAATTGTCAATTCAATAGGTATATAAAAAGTGTTTACCTATCCAAATATCATAAACCATCCATGATGCGTTCAAGAATCGCACATTATGACCACCATAAAAACAAACTGTTTCGTTAGAACAAATTTCTTATCTGTGAAAATGTTATTATTGCTAAATAATAACATCGATTTCGATAATATTATTTCATTCAAATTTCGAACATCTCTGAAAACAAAGAAATTTGATTTGACCTCTATTCTAATATCAGTCGAGATGACGTTTAGTTCGAAATTAATTGTCAGTTTGCATACAAATTTGACAAGTGTCGCACGTAAAAAGTAAGATATCGAATGATATGATAGTTGGAGCCCGACTCTAGTTTGTCTCTGAATTTAGAAAAAACTATGACAGCTGCCAGAAAACAACGCCGCAATGCCGGTCATACTATGCGGCTCCTGAATGCATCACAGAGGCATATGATATGTGGATAGATAAAGTAGTGTTTGTAACGGTACATAATTAGGCATTAAAACACTCGTGCGATGTTATTATGAAACTTTTCCTTCGGCTCGTTTCATAAACCCACACTCGTGTTTAATGCTCTTCATTATGTACAGTCACATAAACTACTATAAGATGTCAGTATTTTACAATTAAACTAAATTTACGGTAGGTACAATATTTGTAATAATGGTGAAGACAGATTATTTAGAATCAACTGTCTGATAGAAATTAAATTTAAGTACCTACTCAACTTACTCTAAGCTGTAAGAAGCTCCGCTTCAGTACAAGTTATAATTATATCAACTGACCGTCAGAGCACTGATCACAAATTGGTACCAAAAATTAATTCCATTGAAATAGCTTTGACTGATTACCGGAGTTGAGTGAGCTTTTACCTTAATTAAGGGATGTCTTCTGGGAAAATGTTAATCCGAGACAAAAGTTGCCAATTTGGAAACTGAAAATCGCACTGAATGGACAGTTTCGTTATTTAGGAAATTGTTTTTTAAATTAATTTGGTCCCGCGTTTCGCAACTTTGAATGTTGCTTTGAAAGTCTTTGGTATTGTTGTTAGAAACAATACGAATTGCCAAAGACATTTAAAATCGTAGCTCGTGTGTTCGATTTTCAGGTTAAGCATCGTTAACTTATTTTCAGATTTTTTAAGGTCTTTTTTTTATAATTTATCGATGATCTTATTGCTTTGACTTACCATATCATACCAAACGGGTCATTGTCAGTCACAAAAACAAAAATCATCTTTCCGGTGGTCAATAGTTAAGGGTTTATAAATAATATGTTTTAAGGTGGTTCGATTGCCATACAAAACGTTATTTGACATTCGCAGGCTAACGGCGTGATATTTTAAGAAACTTATATGTAACAAACTTTCATACATTGGCTTCCCATTTGTGCCAAAATTCTTCTTTCCTAGAATAAACTTGTATAAACTAGATTAATTTGAGAAATTGGTTTGGGACGTGATATTTTGGAAAAATAATTTTTCTCAAATTAATCGAGTTTAAACAAGTTTATTCTAGGAAAGGGGGAATTTGGCGCAAATGGGAAGCCAATTGATGAAAGTTTTTTACATAAGTTTCTTAAAATATCACGCCGTTAGCCTGCGAATGTCAAATAACGCTTTGTATGGCAATCGAACCACCTTAATCACATAGAATTATAGAAGTGGCAACGCCGTTTATGCGGATTCAGAGTTCAGCCAAAAATTAGGCTTTAAAGACCTTAACTTTGGCAAAGTCCACCGAAAAGACGCGAACCTAAATCTGACAATGACCCAAACGCAATTATTCATTTAACACATTTATTAATGTATTTTCTAACACTCTTATTCATAAAGCGCCTCTGATAAATAAATTGTGTTTTCTCCTTCTTTTACACAAATGTCAAAGTGACAGAAACACAAACGAATTAGGCCGTGGGTCGATCACGTAACTTTTCTTACGCGCGTCTGTAAGGTCTAAATGTCAATTTTATATGGAAAAATGACAGTTAGATTGTGATTTTACTGTCAGACGCGCGTACAATGCGTTACGTGATTGACCTATAATCACACTGGCGCGGCCTGCGGTGGTGGTCAATAGTAAACTTGTCAGTTATTGTCAAATTTACTATGTACCGCTACCGCAAGCCGCGCTAGTTTCTGAGAGGCTTTTTTAATGGCATTTTAGCTAAAAAAGGTTTGTTGAAAGTTTTTGAATACGGCCATTAGTTATTACTGTGTTTTATACTTCTTTTAGTATTAATAGTATAAGTAGATTCTTTTACATTTTTTATAACGCTATTTTGCTTTTGTTCTTAGTATCATCAAAACGATGCAATATCAGAACAGTATTTAATTATCGAATCCAATTTGAACCATTATTTCATTGTATAAATGTGCAATAAACACTACTGCACTTATTTGTAAAACTTATTCAATAGTTGACTTGACTAAAGTACCTAACCTCAATAAAAAAAATACTTAAACCAAAAAAGATTCCCAAGGTCGGATCCCTGCTGAGGTGTTCTCATAAGAACTGGCTGCGTTCGTCCTTTGGATAGATATGCCGATCCGTTGGGCAACGAGCCAGCCCTATGTTCTCCGGATCATCATCATCATCATATCAGCCGAAAGACGTCCATTGCTAGTCATAGGCCTACCCCAAGGAGTGCCAAAGTGACCGGTCCTGCGCCACCCGCATCCAGCGTTCTCCGGATACATTGACCAATTTTTTGTCAAAGTATCCGGAGAGCATTGGGTTCAGTCAGTTGGCACAGACAGTTGGCCAAATAACTGGTGAGTGCCTGGGCTCCAGGGTCCGAGCGATCCGACAAGAATAGTTAAATTATCATTAATAATAATGGTCTTCGTCTATCACTTTGACAAAACCTGTTTTTTATCTAACAGTAGCCAGAAGTTGAATAAGTGAGACCGTTTACTTACAGTGCATGATGCAAGGGAGAGGTATGTATTTGTGACCGCTCTTTGGTATTCTTCATCGGTCCCCGTGAGAGCAGAGTTGAAAGAAGGCCAGTAAATGTACAGGAATATTGAACCTGTAATGAAACAAAATTATTAAAATCATCAAAGTCAGTAAATCTACATGTACCTTTTTCGGCTTTTGTCTATAGGTATACTCGTAGTAAATGTTTATTAAGCTAAAACGTCCACTAATTAAATTCTAAACGAACAAAGTGGAACATTTAAAAATTATTCGCCATGACTGCCACGAGCCAAACGAATGGACGGATTCCACAGGTCGCGGGTTCAAATCCCGCTCGTGGCGAAGAATTTTTTAATTTTCCACTATGATCGAAATTTTTGTCTATATGACAATAATAACAAACTTAAAATATTCCCTACATAAATAACATAAGTACCTAAGAACCATGTTGAAGACAAATAGTTCGATAAAAATCGACCTAAAATGGATTCATCCATTTGAGAGCTCCATCACAGACACACAATCAGTACATGTTAAACTTATAACGCCCTTCGTTTTTCGTAAATGATGAATACATATTTAAATAGTTACCTATTGCCAAATGGGACATTAAAAAAAAAAATTATCCATGAAGCTTTAAATTCAAGCCAACTGAGATAATAATAGTAACATCTACTTACCTATTTCAAACACGGTTAAAAATTAAATTTTCGGAAAAAAAACAACAACTGGCAGAAATCGAGTGAAATATAATGATAATTACATTTTTGCTGTATGTTTCATTGTAATAGGCGCCTAGTGTAGTGTTAAATTTAACTACTACTACTGACTACTAGATGATGTTCATAAATAGTAATCAAAATGTTGTTGTACCTACTCTATAAAAAAAAACAATTCATGATTTTATTCTACCATTTTGTCGGCGTGATTGAATTACCCATGTCGAATTCCAGCTTTCTAGTAAAGTAAGGGTCAGACGGACATGGCGAAACAATATTTGTTCCTTGTTGACTACGGAACCCTAAAAAGTGCTTCACACGCTCTTTAACATTTACCTATCATGGCAGTAACGTCAGATACGTAGTTGGGTCCGTTGAGCACGTTTTTCTCAGCTTGCCCTTCCACCTTTTTGGACTTGAGCGCCAGACTCACTCCCAATCCGAAATACGCTCCAAAAGAGTGTATGGCAATCGATCCACCGACATCAGCCGCCTGTAACAAACTTCGTGTGAATTATTATTGCTCAACTGGCCTTCCAGTGCTGCCGTCTTTTGACAAATGGTTGAAAAACATTATAAACAGTTTGTCAAAACAAGGCGGTAGGAGTAATTACTTAACTTTTTGAACGAGCGCAGCGTTAGGACAAATCAACTGTAATTTTCCCATAGGTTTTTAGGGTTCCGTACTCAAAGAGTAAAACGGGACCCTATTACTAAGACTCCGCTGTCCGTCTGTATGTCTGTCTGTCTGTCACCAGGCTGTATCTCATGAACCATGACAGAAAACAAAGTTAAATTTTCACAGGTGATGTATTTATTTCTGTTGCCGCTATAACAACAAATACTAAAAAAACAGAATTAAATAAATATTTATAGATAATGGTACGGAATCCTTCGTGCACGAGTCCGACTCGCACTTGACCGGTTTTTTTTTATTTATTAAGATGTTCCAGCAGGTCAATCACGTAACGCATTGTACGAACGTCGGGTAGGTCTAAATGTCCCTTTTTATATGGAAAATTGACAGTTAAATTGTACCGACGCGCGTTCGGAACGTTTCGTGATTACCCCGATTACAAATCGTTACGCAATCGACCGGCCGGATTCGGTTAAAAGTAAAATTTTGTTAACTTGACTAACATGCACACAAATAAAATAAAAGGACAAGGAAATTTGAAGAATAAGACTGAGTTTTTTATTTATTTTCATTTGATCCACATTAAAATTTAACTATTACTAATAAATGAGTTATTAGAAAATAGGCAAATGTTTTTAGAAGCGCCTTTTTAGGGTTCCGTAATTAAAGAGTAAAACAGGACCCTATTACTAAGAGTTCGCTGTCCGTCCGTCCGTCCGTCCGTCCGTCCGTCCGTCCGTCTGTCTGTCACCAGGCTGTATCTCAAGAACCGTGATAGCTAGAGAGTTGAAATTTTCACAGATTATGTATTTCTGCTGCTGCTATAACAACAAATACTAAAAACAAAATAAAATATTTTTTAAGGGGGGCTCCCATACAAAAAACGTGATTTTTTTGCCATTTTTATAGATAATGGTACGGAACCCTTCGTGCGCGAGTCCAACTCGCACTTGACCGGTTTTTTATTTTTATTTGAGATGGTTCGTTCTTCGTTGACTCCATGAAAGGGAAACATGTACAAATGGTTTTAATAAGTTAAATTAATATAATTTCTACATTTGTCGATGTCAATTTTCGCGCTCTGAATTTTATTTATTAACATTACGTACAATGTTTTGCCAATTTGCAAATGTTTTTAAGGCACGCGATTCTTTATGGATTCGAACCCCGCCCCGGATTACTAGGTTTCTTTAAGAAACTTATAATGAAGGTACGAACAATCATTTGATATTAACAGTGGGTTTTCGGTGAAAGAAAACATTGTGGTAAAAGCGGTCTAGTAATCCCAATACTTTGCCCTTTGGGTTGAAAGTTCAGGTGGCAGTCGCTTTAGTAAAATTAGTGCCTAGGCCAAGAATAAATAATAACAGAATCTTGGGAATAAGATTTGAGCACTACCGGGAAAAAGTTAAGAGGAGGACCCGCGATGTTTATGTAGGTATACCGATTGACTAGCACAATATCTGAAAATCCTTCTGAAATGTTTCGAAGCTGTACTTACTGTAAGAGAAATGCCTGAGTGCGTTAATTTGCCTTGGAATTTATATTTCCTCATTTTAATTCAGTGAAACGCGCAAACATGCACTGTTGTGTTTACAGGGTTAATTCACCAGCAACGCGTCACTGCATAATGACACACTTTAAACTCCTCATTGTGAGTAATGTGTGCGTGTCAAGTAGATTTGAAGCTCAATTTTACACGTTTTAAACTCATTTTTTAAGCAGGCTTCTAGGGTTCATTTACGAGTCTAAAGAGTACCTTTTATGGAAATTAACTTTTGTTATTTTTTTATAAGACTGTGATAGAAGCCTGTCTTGGAATATAAATAAATAAATAATTATGTAGAAAGTAGTATTTTATTGAACTTTACTCCAAGCTGTGTTTCCCTGTCACCCATGAAAAGATCCAAAGTGACCCATCCACGGGTCACAGTGGATCATTTCCCATTTTTTTTAAACGTGTTATAACTTGTAAGTTTATGCCGTTTTTGCCAATAATTGCACTTGTTTTTGTAGATTAGGGACGTATCTTGTGGTTAATTATCATATATTAATTATTTAGGCATAAACTTGGGATTTCTGGAGCTTAAAAAAAAAAGTGACCCACTGTTACCCACTCTCCCCTATATTCAGTTGGGCAAAAAGCCGCTTTTGTCTACAACATGACATTTTCAGGATTATTATAAAACGAAGGTTAGGTTTAAACAAACTTAATGGCTTCTAGGTGTGAATTTAAAAAAAAAATGGGTCTTTTGACTGGCGTTTTGCCGAAATGAAAATTAATTTTATTAATTTTTAATGTTTAGCTGGTAGAGGATGATATTTGGCATTAAGATCGTTTTTTTTTTGTATTTTGTGCGATAAAGTTTAAATAAATAAATTAATAAAATTTGGACAAACGATACAAATCGGAAATCAAGTTTATTGACAACATGATTGCGATAGGATACGACTAACGACAGGGACCAAATATCTTTTATTCTTGGTCAGTTGTATACTAAAAGTAACATATCAGTTTAAAAACTGAAACGTTGCGAGACCATCTTCAATATCGCACTTGACCGGCATTTATGCATCCCATTGTAACAACCAAATCAATATTCTGACTGACCCAAAAGTTTACTTGTTTGTTGTTTACGAACTACAGGCTCCAATCGAGAGCGACTCAATAACACTGTATCCAAAACCAGAGTTCAATTTTATCCAAATTGCTTGTTTGTTTGGCATCAACAACGCGCGACAAACGTAACGTAACGATTGGATGGCGTTTGACAAAGACGTAGAACTTACTTGATATCGGCCCTGTGTTTTCTATACATGAATGAGTTTAAGAACCATTCACAGAACGTATAACATTGAAGAGCGGCAATACCGTCAGAGCACATAAAAAAATGCGTGGATTAATTCAATTTAGTAAATTATCTGTAACGGCGTGATGGATTCTGGAGTTATGGGGTGTTGTAAGGTTTGTTTAATTGCTGGAGTGACAAAAGGGAAAATAGGTATTTATTAAAGCAGTCGGGCGTTTGAGAATGCTTGTAAATGTACCTAGATACTGTAGACAGGCATTTAAGTTGACACGTCTCAGCATATTTAAACGTAAATATAACCCACGTGTTAAATGTCACTACGGGCGACATATTTTAAACTCTTCGGGACTTCTTCAGGATGAGTGTTCTGGCGGCCGCTTCACGTCACGCAATGACCTTGTTTTAACATGACTCATGAAAGTTTAAATTAGAATATTTCAAGTTTTAATTCTAATTAATAAATACAGCAGAACCAAGGTAACCGATATAGCCCTCTGAATCGGTTAACTTAAGTGGCAGTGGGTACATTGCACGTATATCCGATGTCCGTTGGGGCGGAAAGATTCTCGAGTGGCGACCACGTACCGGAAGGCGCGGCGTGGGTAGGCCCCCCACAAGGTGGACTGATGACCTGGTAAAGGTCGCGGGAGTCCGCTGGATGCGGGTGGCGCAGGACCGGTCATTGTGGCACTGTCTGGTGGAGGCCTATACCCAGCAGTGGACGTCTTTCATCAGATGATGATGAAATAAATACAGGGTATAGTTTTACACACGTTGAGTGCAGTACAAGCCTATTTTAAGGCCTGTTGTACATTTGTAAGTTCTTACGTAAGTTCAGTACAAATTTAGACACGCGGCAGCGTGTCAAGCCAAGTTCAAGTCAAATCTAACCTACTTTAAGATCTCACATTTTTAAATAACAGCAATTGTTATAGGTATCCAATAAAGCAAAGACAGAGTTTAATACTTGTTCATGATGTTATTTTGTTCCTATAAATACATATTTGGATTTTGCATACAACTTGGCACTCATTTAGATCTCCATTCTTTTTGCGGCGAAGCCAAGCATAATTTTTGTATTGAACTTGGCTCTCCTTTTTTACATTTATGTTTTTGGAGGGATATTGCTCACGTAAGTCGTCTGTAAGCAATATTTGTACTGAACTTACGTAAGTAACTTAGAGGTGTAAAGGCCGCCTTACTTGTATTAGACTTTTATTTGGCGTGGCGATAGACAATAAGTTATCTTTGACTGGTGGCGATTTTGTAACGAAATCCATTTGATGTGAAATATTCAAGTATACATTTAGTGCTTGTCTTGTGATTTAGTGCGGCACCGGCCAAAAGTGTCTCGTAGTAAGTCAAAGTATCCAGTACGTAATGAGAACAAGTCAAATTTTTACTCGTACAGTCGCCATCACATACATCGGAGCAAACAAGCACGTCACAAACATCGGAACACACTATTTTCAAGGCATTAGGGTGCATGTGCCGATATTTTTGAACACCTATAGTGTACCTATGTATGTGATGGCGACTGTACCATGACAAAAAAGGGCATACGGTATGATACCGATCAAGCGTTACTCGTAAGTTCAAACTTTGCCTTATCCCCATCGATACAGTACACGCCAATTCATTCTTGTTAATTAAATGTCCTCTATTCCCTAATCCGAAGGTAAATCAATTAATTAACTACCTACCTATTGCGATAATTAAAAAGACAATTTTTGAAACCAATACTGGTATAATTTGGCATAACCTAAACATCTAGTTACAAGCCATTACCGTTCCAATTGATAGGTATGCATACCTACTGCACGTAATATTTAGAAATGAAGCCTTACATTCAACGTGTTAATTCACATTCAACATTTTAAGAGGTTAATCTGTAGGACATAAAAAATCGGAAAACAGGCTTATCCTCAAAAAGTAGCCTTCGTAGCTAAAACGGAACACTCGATCTTGTTTTTTTTAAAGTTGTTCAGTATAACCTATACATCGAATAATCTATACTTACCCAAGATATAGGACTCTGTTCGAAACTGATTAGCTACCATTATCCGCCAGAAATCCCCAAAGCATTAAGTTGGTAGTTAATAGCAGGGATCAACTGAACTGTGCTTCCCGGTTGGGATATTTGAGTTTGAAAATCTCTTTCAAATTAACACACTTTCGATAATGGAAGTACAAAATTAATTTATTTAATTCTACTTTTACTGGCAGAGAATGAAGTGGCAATGTAATGAGAACAGTTGGTGTGACAAATGAATGTCCCATTCACATTTAACCCATTCAACGCTAATGACACATGCGTAAGGGCGCTACGGGCGCTTTTTGCTACATATGGAGATTAAGCTGCTGCTACAGACTACGGCGTAGCGCTATAATTGTAGCGTGGCAGTTATTACTCTAAAGAAAGTTGAATACAGCCTTAATGTAGCAGAGCCCAGGCGGGGATTTCGGGATTTACTCAAGCGCGGCAGAATATCATTTGGGGGGATGTCTTGTACCCTGTTGAGTACCTCCACTATTTTAAAAGCCTCTATATATATGATCGCGCGTCTATTCGTCATCAAAAAAGCCGCCACGGGCTCGCGTCTCGTCAAAATTGTCAGATTAGTGAATGGGAGCCATCTTTCGGGTCTACTTAACGTCCCCTATAAATATCTGACGCGCTCGACTATGTTTTTTTCCTCGTTCATACCAGTATCCAAATTATCAGAATAACAAACCTTCATTATCACTATCAGAGACACGTGGGGCGTAAACACTAACAAAATCTGACGCGCTCGCTTTTTTTTACATTGATTTATTTACCTTTAGATGCCCCCCCCTCCCCCCACCTTTAAAGGCATACATGATATAACTTTTCTTTCATTCTATCACCTAATGTTTAAAATCTATAAGGTCTCAATGACACTCGAGTAAGTCCAAATATTCCCCGCTTGGGCTCCCATACTAATTGCTCGTAGAACGAAGACGAAACGAACTCGATGTTAAGCGCGAGGAATTAATGGCTCGTCCACCTGCTGCGGGCATCCACTACAATTTTGTCAGAGCGGTGTTTACCTGTAGGGAATGCACATTATCTGCAAAGATAGGCTATGTCACTCAAGAACGGCGCTCCAGTTAGCCAGTTTTAATTTTTTTCCAGCGCTGTTGTCGAAATCGGCCAGTATTATGATGATGGTGAATTTAACATGTTCAAAGTACTTTGCGATAATAAAGGCAATGTGATTACCTAAATCAACTTTAAATAACCTAAAGTCGTCGTGTAGATACTAATGGAAGACACTTATAATCTTCTGATAGTATCTACACGACGACTTTAGGTTATTTGAAGTTTGGGGTGCTAGGTCGGGTAACCTCCTCGAGTGTCTGGACTCTACCAATTCCTCTTGATTCGGTTGATCCGCAGGAATGGGTAGTGTCTTGGCCGGTGCGCTCTGGAGACAGCGGCAAGTGATAATTTAGTGAACCCTAAGTTATCGCTTGCTGGTGTTACCAATAACCCGACACGGGGGGGTCGGGGGGTTCCGCCCAGGGAATCGCAAGATTCCCCAGGTGCGGCTTGAGGGAGATGCCATTGCCGTTTGCCTCTATAATAAATAACGGATCCGGAACCCTGACAAATCCTCTGCTGTCAGAGGATTCATGTTAGGCGCGGGGGCTGCAACCGTCAGGCCGGGGCCGAGTTGTGGCTGCGAGGGAGAAAACCTCTATAAAAAGTTAAGCTAAGGGTGAATCCGAGGTCTATCACCCTCTCCCGGCGCAGAGGTCCTTTGGTTGGGTCGGGAAGCGTGTGGTGTCGCCCTGCACGCTTACGACGGGAGGGGGGGCTTTTGCCTCAGTAGTGAGGGCAGCTGCGGCTGTTGCCGAGGGGCGTCGTGGTGAAATGTTCGCGATCCCATGACGCCCCTACTACACGGCAGAGAGGGCATACCTTGGTGGTATTAGACGGTAGGCCGGGGGGTTCCCGGGAGCCCGTCATACCCATCCTAGTTCCTCGGCTAGGTGGGTTGCGTAAAGGCATTTCCCCAAGTAAAAAAAAAAAAAAAAACCTTTCTTATCGCAATAACCGGCAACGTAAACTTCGTCAAATGGACACAAATATAAACAGCAAGAGGCTTCGTCACATACAAATCAATGACGAAATCCGCAACAGGCTTCGTCAACCTGAAACAGTAATCGGCCTTTTTATTTATTTAGGTAGGTATCTTTGTGCGTTTATCGGATACTTACGGGTCCTCACAAAACCGAACGTCAATGTCAAACGCATACGTTTTGTAACAAAACCGACAGGTTAGTAGTTACTTTACGAAAAGGAATTTAATCAAATCCCCGAAATCACAAAAATAAACCTATTTATCGGTCACTGAAAAGACATAGTTTCGATTTATGTGCCCCATATTGATGTACACTGAAAAAATATGTTGACTTTCAGTTACTTGCATAGATAGAGTGTGCCCTAAAAAAGTTTTTTTGATAGGTAAGTTTACTTCGCAACTATGTGGCGGTTTATAAAATACACCTAGGTATATTCTCATATCATACACTTTATGGTTTCTTTGATAAAATGTCACATACGCGACAGATAGTAAGACAGGCGGACATGAAGAAACTGTAACATTTTAGCTACGAAACCCTAAAAGCTTTTAATCTCATATTTTACACATCAAAAGAACGCAAAACTAGTCTACTAAACTGTAATGAATTTAGTTCGTAACCCAGATTCCAGTTCAACTTTTTTGTGATTGCGACGTTGATTAGTCGGTCTATTTACTATCCCTCACAAATCCCCGAGGCATTTAGTTAATAACGGGGATTCTGAGCCGAGTGTTTGTTAACGGGGTGACTATTAGTGCGGCAAACGTTCACCGTTGAGGATTAAGCTGTGATTTATGAATAGCTAAAGATTAGAAATGCATGAGAATTAAATAGTCAGTTAATAAGGGCTTGATTTTGAAGATAATTTACTTTACTATTTACTTCCCGGCCTAGGCCTTGCATTTTGTATGCAATTCCTTTACAGTTATCTCGAGTTGTCCCGCCCGAAGCGTGATACTTTGAAGCCTGTTATAACGCACGTAATGTCGACAGTACATTGCATGTTGAGAAAATTGATTTCCCACCCGCTTGCTCTTATTTACTTACTAGTAAGAGACGAATACTTTATGGCTGACATAAACACGATCATGCTAGCTAGGCATACATGGTATTGTAATACCAAAAAACTCTTTTTTTTGAACGAGCATGTGAAGCGATCGACGCTCTCCGTTTCAGTTTGTGCCAAAAATCTTTCTCATGTCCAGATGTCCAGTTGTTCTCCTCTACAGGTCGCATTTCTCAACCAATACTCGTAAAATTTTGGGTGCAGGTTCAATAATAACCTATTAATATAGATTTTTTATGTCGATTCGCTTTTTCGAAATTTAAACCAGAGGGGTAAACACGTAACGTTCCGAACGCGCGTTAGGGAAATTTGATTGTCATTTTTCCGTATAAAAAGTGACATTTAGATCTACCTGACGCGCGTACAATGCGTTACGTGATCGACAAGTAGCTCGCTACTTTTACAGCTCACAGGAGGCACTAGCGAATATGTATATTGTTCTACGTTCAAAGAGTTTATAGTGTCAGATTGAAAGGCACTAACTCTTGATTCGAGGAAAAGAATTGAATTTGTAGCGATTGTATTGATTCAAATATCTTTTCAATCTGTGTGGCAAACTATTTATGATGCTCCACTCACAAAACGTATATTTATTCAATCAAATCCTCCATTTTTGTAAAGACAACAATAATTCAGAGTGATAGATACTTGAAGAAACCTAGAAAACTATTATTTCATCAAAGTTACTAAAATAAATAATGGGTTACCTGAAAGACATTACCGACGAGGTAAATATTGGCGCTCGCTATGGCAGTCTCCACGATGGCTATAAACAAGAGTTGGCCACCACTGGCGACTCCCAAAAGCGCACCAAACGTGATAAGAACCGTCGCTGCCATTATATCCGCCTCTGCAAAAATAATAAAAAAAGGATAAGAGAATTAGAGTGTGCTGACCCTTGGGCCCTTATTCACCAACTAAACAAAGTGTTACGATGAAAAGTCGTCGTACATTGCTCAGTTGAAAAGTGAAGATGGTTACTGGTTACTGGAGAACATCGTTAGTTATCAGCCCAACAACGAACGTCGCATTCTCATTATCAATACATTGTCTAATTTGTGTAATAATGGGAAACTATTTATTTAACCAATGTATTGCATTGAAATTGGTATGCCATTTCGCACAATCCCACGAACACTATGCTTTACCAGTACGAGCGAGCGTGATTAATACCAAACTGATTTCAATTAAATACGATGCGGAGATTGGATAGTATTGTACAACCGCAATAAGTATGGGAATAGGATAGTTGTAAATTTATTGATACACACTTTGACGTAAGCATATACTACGTATAGCAAAATTGTCAACTCCATTCCCATTACAATCGCAGCTAGGTTCTATTCCAGCGATTCCGGTACAATCAACCGAACTCGTCAAGGGAGCACGACGCAAAGGAGGCTTTCCATTTGATTGCCAAATTGATGTTAGGTTAGGCTGTTACAAACATATGGATGTAAACCAAGGTGAATTCTTAAGTGAATAAATAGGTAACACAATTTTTTTTAAATTGTACTTATGTCTCTTAGCACAGTGAAAAAAACGTCTGACTTACCGACTATTGTCTCTTTGTTAAGAGGAATAACCATATCCTTCATGTTGAACCAGCCCTGAGTGAGAAGTGACCACTGTGCCACCAACGCAGCGAGGAGCCAGTTGAAGCCGAGTGCACTGTAGCAGTACTTCTTAAGGAACGTCATCAGGAAACCAAAGCCGATGTAGATCATCACGTGCGTGTCTTCGAAACCTGATCAGGACAAATAAAGTTTTACTAAGCAAAATACATATTACTGATTTCAATAATGAACGATATTAGGCTAAATGATAAATAGGTTTTTATAACAAGTTTAATTGCGAAACCAGCATTGAACGATATCACAATAAGAACGTCAGATCAGGAATTTAGTTATATAGGTATATTATGGTATGTAAATAAACAACTGAGAAATTAGTTGCATTGACACAAATAATTCTGAAAAAAGTCATGCAATGATAAAGTTGCTAAGTTCGTTAACTGTATACCGGAAACAACATGTTTATTTACTTGACATGAAAAACCACACGTCTGCATTAAACTTGTTTCAAAACATTACAGCGTGTACACAAGTGTTGAAAGGCTACAAACGCGGGGCGAAACCATTAAGCCACAACTGCCCGGCAGCAGACAAAAGATACGATAGTGTTAATGTTAATTAAACACAGAGCTAGAAATCACGACCCTTATATTTAAAATTTGAACAATATAGGTATAGAAAAAAAAATAGATAACTGATAAGTTGTATCAAATTTTGTTATAATTTTGAAACAATGTGGTAAAAGAAGTCTTAGTCATTCAAAGTGACGTCATGCCTGAAATTCGAATGTAGAAAAATCCCCTTAAGTACTTCGAATTTGACCCGAATTGCTTTGATATTAAGTATCCATGGCATACACTAGTGCAACGTCGAGGACTAGGACGTTTACGTTATTTTATTACCAACGATATTTTGCTTTCACTGTTAAACAAACAAAGATGTAGCTTCTCACTGGCTTTTCAAATTTACTACAAATCACAGCAAGAAAAAACAACGAACCCGAATCTTTGGCGCTAAAACATTAGTTCATTGACCGTCGAAAACATCTAGTTAAAAATAATGTGTTCTCATTTGTGACTAACGAATCATTTTTATTGTCTTTGTCCTCCATGTACGTAAATATTTTACTTACATTTGAATTTCTAATAGTTTTAAAAATCTTGAAGTTAGGTACCAATTAATAAAAATTTCGTGTCTCATGCTTTCTTAACTCTGTCAAAAGCTACCTTTTAAATGTGTTGTTACATTGTAAATGACACAAAACTCAAGTAATATGGAACTGCACTATAATAAGGTTCTAGTCCTAATATTTTGGTTATATAAAACAGTGATCATCATTATCATCACTTTCAGCCTGTAATCGCCCACTGCTGAGCATAAGCTGATAGGTATGACTGTGGCATTTGCAGGCATGGGGTCAAGCTGACTGGGAAGCTGATCACTGATTAATATAGCTTAATTTAATTAACTATACATATTTTATTTGATTGTGTAACTGTGTACTTACAAATTTTATGGATTTATAAATAAATAAATAAATATAAATAAATATTTGCGGACAATCTTACACAAATCAACCTAGTCCCAAACTAAGCAAAGCTTGTACTATGGGTACTAGACGATGATATAGATACTTATATAGAGAAATAAATACTTAAATACATAGAAAACATCCATGACTCAGGAACAAATATTCGTGCTCATCACACAAATAAATGCCCTTACCGGGATTCGAACCCAGGACCTCTTGCTTTGTAGGCAGGGTCACTACCAACTAGGCTAAAGCGGTCGTCAAATCTGAAATAAATGATTAAATACAATAATAATAATAAGCCTCTCTTCGAGTACGCCACTTATCCCGGTACCGTGCTAGTCTCATCCAGAAATTACCCGCGGTCTTTTTGATGTCATCAACCCATCGAGCTGAAAACAGTGATACCCTGGAGGAATTACATCCTTATTTTTTTTTGTAATACAAAACCATGAAGTTATACGTATCTCCGCGCAAATTCTTACCCATAAAGAAGTATTTAATACTCGTCGTGTTTAGTTTTAATTAAATACGGATTAATTTACAAGTATTTTCTTACAATTAATTATTTACAAGTATTTTCAAAACCTTTTCATTATGTTAATTAAAAGCAATCAGATTAAAGCTCTCCCAGTTACTTACTTAGCAGTAAGTATGACTTTCAAGCTTTGTATATTTGATCTTCAAAGTCATTACAAATCTCAATTTAATCTCCTATATTGATTAACACAGGTTCAGCCTAGGAGTAGTGACCCTGCCTACGAAGCTGGCAGTCCTAGTTTCGAATCCCGGTAAGGGAAAATATATTCGACTATCTATATCTATTTAAGTATGTATATCTTTTAAATATATCGTCGTTTATGACCTACTCATAACACAAGCCTTATTTTAGTATTGGGATAGTTTGATTTGTGTAAGATTGTCCCCTAACTCACGTATTTGAGAAATTACATGCACGATAAACTTTTTAAATACCTACCTAGGTAAAAAGTCGTCAAAAAGTGTTTATTTTAATTGTGAAGCCGAAGTTACCCTGAAACAATCGGCCTCATATAGGGCACAGTAAATCTGACCAGAGATATATATCTAGATACAGGGTGACTGGTAATTCGACCTATTCCTTGAAAGGGGTTATACTAGAGCTGCAACAATTTATGTCCAGTCAACCAGGGGTCATAACGCGATTTTTTTTTAATTTTTCGAGTTTTTAGTTTGTTTGAAAAAAAATCGCCTTGCAGCCTTAAAGTGCTGATTGTGACAAAAATGTTTTTTTACCATCCAAATGGAAGTACTTTTGTCACAATCACCAGATTAAGGCTGCAAGGAGAATTTTTTTCGTACAAACTAAAAACTCGAATATCTCGGAAACCAGCGAGTTTCGACCCCTAATTGACTGGAAATAAATTGTTGCAAATTAGCTCTAGTATAACCCCTTTCAAGGAATAGGTCGAATTACCAGTCACCCTGTATATACCTAGATATATTAATCAGAAGACTTCAGCAAGAGAGTATTTGCAGTACTGGAAATAAACCGCTACTGACGTTGTTATAGGCCGTATTAAAGTTGTGGTTATTAAATGTCTGCTCTTGACCCCTAATTGAAAAAAAAAAGATAATCTATACATATAATAAAGCTGAAGAGGGTCGAAAGTCTGTACATGAAAGATATTCGAAAAAAAATTGGCTAGGGATACTTAAAATCGATAACAGAACACGTTCCAACAGTTTTTAGAATTTTTGTCTGTTTGTCTGTTTATCTGTTTATCTGTTTGTCTGTTTATGTGAACGCGCATCACATGAAAACGGCTGAACCGATTAATATGAAATTTGGTATAGAGATAGTTTGAGTCCTGGGGAAGGACTTAGGGTAGTTTTTATTCTCAAAAACAATCCCTAAGGGGGTGAAATGGGGGGTGGAAATTTGTATGGAGCTACTTAAACCGCTGCACCGATTTGAATAAAATTTGGTATTTAATTAGTTTTAGTCCCGGGGAAGGTCAAAAAATAGGTTTTATCCCGAAAATCTTCCCTGTAGGGGGTAAAATGGAGGGGTGAAAATTTGGATGTAATCCATTTTGATAAAATTTGGTTAAAAGGTAGTTTAAGTTCTGGGGAATGACATTGGATAGTTTTTATTCTGGAAATCATCCCCTAAGGGGGTAAAATGGGGGGGTGAAATTTTGGATGGACTCCGTTTAGACCAAATTTGGTAGGTATAAATATAGTTTGAGTCCCGGAGAATGACAATGGATAGTTTGAATCCCGAAAATCATCCCCCAAGGGGATGAAATAGGGATAGAAATGTGGATAAATCCCATTTAGTTAAAATTTGGTATAGAGATAGAAAAAGTCCCAGGGAAGGACAATGCATAGTTTTTATCCTGAAAAATCATCTCCTGAGTAATGTAAATTGGCTATAACGTGTATAAATTAACACTACAGCAGAGATCAGTGAATACGCTAGTTGTTTCGTGGTCTGTTTATTTTCAGCAAGTGACAATACAAAGGAACGTAAACAAACGGTTTCTAAGTATATTTGAATCATGACAGGCATGTCGTAATAATGATTATACATATGGCCAGTAGACACATATGCGACCTCCAATACGCCCTCTTAATCTATTACGTACTGTAGCGTTTGGTATCTAGGGCAGTGATGAGCTAATGAATGGGTACCACAACGTTACAAAAATAGAATTTATTCAACTAAGTAAGCTATGGGTCAGGTACGTGGGTCGAGTAGCCTTCTCAGGCGGTAATATAAATTGGATCGCCGTGTAGCTGGTCGGTACTGTCCTGGGAGCTCTGGTGTCCGGCGCGAGGCGCGAGACAGCGACGGAGGCGAATCAACGCCCGGCAGTGCAGGTTTCTTGACGGAAATAACCCGTACCTCGAACCCTGGAAATTATTTCCAACTTATTAGGCACCGCAATTAATCGATGCCGTGTAACGTTCCGCCTTAATTGTTTTGTACAAGCTCATCACTAATTCGGTTAGGTAATAATCCTTGAATCTATATGTAGGTATAGTTTGTTTGTGGCGGACGGTGCACGGCAAATCAGAACGGAGCAAAGTTGGGCTTAGGAGAAAATAAGCTTAAAAGCGTGAGATAAGATTACTTACTATGTAACTCATGACAACAATAGATGAGTAAGTACTTTAATATACTAATAATAAATCCTACTGCCTATATACAGAGGATATGAGCATTCAGAATGGCATGGTGTTGACATTAGTCTGCATGACGCAATAAGCAAGCTACATTACATGTTCCTTAAAACTAATAAGTAATACCTACACTTAAGTATTTGTTCAAACTTACCCAAAGCGGGGGGAAAACACTGCACTTATTAAAATAATGCCGTAGGGCCGTAACTACACAAGTAGGTAACAACAGCGTTACAACTATTGACAGCAAGGAAGGTATTAAAACTCCGTAAAATCGCGAGACAAAGGCGGCCAACTGATAACGCACGCAGGAGGGGCGTGCGTCCAGTGCCGGAGTCTGTTCGGGAGTGATGTGGCTAGTAGCAGCGGCCGGCGGTGCGTTAGAACATGGCGGATCGAGGTCGCGAAAACCGGCTCGTAGAGAACAGGGAAAGTCGATAGTATCGATATCGGTATCGATAACTATTAGTTAGGGTTTCTTCGTTAATTGTATTTATGTAAGTGTTAACTGTGTGTTTGTTTTAGAAATAGGATAATATGTATGATACTAAATTGTAGATTTACTGTTTTGTTATGTACATTTTGATTACTACGGTTAAAGTCATATATATGAACCTAAGTAATAAAATAATGCTACAGTTACCCCGCTCCCCAGGGAAGGATTTTTCCTAACCTAACTGACAAAAATCCGCTTGTACTAATAACCATTCGTAATGTTGAATGAATCACGTTTGGCTACTTATATTATTATTCTCTTTAGTTACGTTATAAAGACTTAGCCTGAACGATTTACCAGTTTTAAGTCCTTGATATGCCAAGTACCAAGATGCTTGCCTGACATGTCCTCTAAATCATAAACTAGTGGAGATTTTTTCGCAATAACGCGGCACTGTATAAACTTTGGCGCCAACTTTTTGCTAAAATATTGGTCTTTATCACTCTGATAATAAGTTTTCTTCCAAACTATGTCGTTAATATTAAATTCAGCTGAGAGGCGTCTTAGGTTATAACGAGACGTATTTTTAGCATGAGCACGCCATAGACGCGTTTGGACCTCATTAAATATTCCTGCCAGATGGCCCATGTTTTCGGTATAGACATCGCGAGGTAAGAAAATAATCTCGTTGCCAAGATCGGTATCCAAGTAGTGTGAACCGCATGTAACTAGCTCCCTACCGTAAAC
The DNA here is from genome assembly GCA_963854355.1 of Epinotia brunnichana. NCBI lineage: Eukaryota > Metazoa > Arthropoda > Insecta > Lepidoptera > Tortricidae > Epinotia > Epinotia brunnichana. The sequence continues at coordinate 22,042,769 of OY977949.1, forward strand.
AAGGAAAGCTGGTGTATAACCCGTTGCCTCGTTGACGGAATTGTTCATAGCAAATGCTATCTTTGGCAAGTTAACGTCCCATACTCGATGGTCATCCTCTATAAAGGCGGAAATACAGGAGAGTAGGGTCTTATTGTAGCGTTCCACGGTATTTATCTGTGGAGTGTAGCGCGGCGTGAAATAAACATTGGGGACCTTGTATTTTTGAAAGAACGATTCTAAATTTTTGCTAATAAATTGGCTCCCGTTATCTAAAAATATTGTTTGGGGCACTCCATGAACAAGGAATACAGAATCCTCCATATGTTTAATAACTGCCTCCGCGTTTGCTCTCCGTAGTGGAAATGAGAGACAAAACTTTGAAAAGCAGCATACTACTACCAGTAAAAACGTATTTTGTTTTCTACTACAGGGAAGAGGGCCAATGAAATCAATTGATATCATCTGGAACGGTCGGGAGCATTGTTTGGGTCTTCCCATAAGTCCCAACGTTGTGTGATTTGGTGCTTTGTGAGATATACATACCGAGCAACCAGAAACAAGCTTTACAACGTCTGAAAACATACAAGGCCAGTAGAACCGCAAGGCTAAACGGTGGTACGTTTTGTGCATACCTAAATGTCCAACAGTTGGCGTTGCGTGATTTTCTTTTATTAATTGCTCACGCAACTCACTGGGAATCACCTCTTTCCAAGCAAACTCCGATGTAAGGGAACACTTATTTTTTGATAGACGGTAAAGAACATTATTATTTATAGTGAAGTTGGGAAGACTAGCTGGAGATTTAAGGCAAGTGTTGTATTTATTTTTGTACCAAGAGTCAGACGTTTGAGACAATGAGTCAGACGTAGTAATGGCGTGCACGGGAACCGCACGAGAAAGCGCATCGGGGATGATATTGAAATGGTATTAGGGCTCCTTTTGTCTTAACTCGAACAAACAATGTTTAACCACTCGTACCTAGAGTCATTTCCTCACGGATCGTACTTGTTTTGCTATAACTATCTTTGTCTTCGTTGTGTGGAAGATAGAGTCATTAATTCTTGCCCTAGACTGCGTCCAGCTTAGGTTAAGGCGCAAAACGTTACTTCCTAAGTGTAAATGATATTTATAAAGGGCGAACCTATCTCTGGTACGTTAAAACTTCTAGAGTCAGATTCGTTTGCTACCCACGTACGAGGGAGGAGGTATCCATTGTATATATCTCCAGTCTAGTGCTGAGATTGTCTGTGTATTGTGAGGGTTGACCATGTACGTATGTTAATGAGCTATGTGATTGAGTTGCTCATAGGTGATTACACCAAATTGCTTTAGATTAAGGTACCTTTTATAAGATCTCGCTACCTCTGTAGCTTTGTTCATGAGTGGCCACTCAGTTGTCAACCCTTGCGCTTTCAGTTCTATGGATACCAAACCCATGCAGGTCATATAAATCTCGTTCTCTTTGGCAATTAATCAGTTCCCTAATTTATAAAAAAAAGGATTAAATAACTTACGGTTATTTAATGTATTGTATCTGAATCGGAGGCAAGTTAAGTCAGGTTAATTAGGGTACGAACACCCTATTGTGAATGCTATAGAATAACAAGTCTGTGACCTTAGGTCGTGCTCTCCAGACAGGTAGAGCCTTCCCTTTAGCCACGTCAAAACTGCCGAAAGAACAACGAGACTTTATCTAAATCTGACCCTAGTCGTTAATTAAGTGGCTAGATATCTAGCTAGAATTATGAACACTTCAAATTATGAGACACTATCTGTTCGAGCACAATTGTAAAGGAATTTACTATTGTTATAGATTATGAGTTTATCTATGTTGCCCCTAATTATGAGATTAAAACCTAAAGGTATTCTACTGGGAATCTGTAGTTATAAAGAAAAACCTGTTGAAAGTAGAAAATAAGGAATTTATTTTCGTAAGTGATTTTAATCGAAACTGGTTGACTACTTACCAAATAAAACTAGTTGTAGTCTTATTTGGTGACTGCTTTGATTAACCTAGGCCAAACTTAAAGAGGAAAATCTAGCAATCTAACAAAAAACCTCTTGCCTTCATTAAAACTAAATCAATTAACATGTACTACACGCTAATAGGTATTTACAACAACTAAGTAACTAATATTTATTCCCCAAATCCCTAACTTTACGTATACACGAGTTCACGTTTGGACACTATAACTATATCTTTAGATCTAGTACACTCGCATAGGTATAGGTACTATAAACAGTATCGGCTGAATTGACCTTAGCCGTATTAGGCTCTGACACAAGTTATCAATGCTCACTGACGTATTTAGCGCGTTTATAGTGCAAGTCTTTGGTCAATTCAGGTAACAATGTATGTACAAATAGTTTCAATCAAGTGGGGTTCGAACCCGCTTGTAACAGAACAGTATTTAAGAATGTTCCACAATTTAATCTACACAATTATACAATAATGGTAAATAAATGAACAGATGGCTGGTGTCTATACTATGGCCCAGAGCGCAGGTAAGCAACCCTTTATGACAAAGGTATTAAGATGATAATTAACAGAAAGGAGGTATATTTAAATGACCTCTCCAGTATTCCATTCGTCCATTGATTTCCACAAGATTAATACTTAGCCCTTTAAACAACAGAGACACGACACTGATTCTATTAACTTTTTTTCAACACTCCTAGTACACTTATATGCTCAGACTTCGGAAAGAGGTCAGCTTTCTCGTAAGTATCTTAAGGTACCGTCGCCGCTCGCAGTTCTCGAATCAGTGTCCTCCTTTCACTCCCCTTGTCTCTTCGCAAATCTATTCTCCCACTTTTTCAAAGCGACAACTTTATTCCTACCATCGGTTTTCTTATTTCCTACTTAATATCTATACAATTAAGTCGCTTCCGTCGACATTTGTCTAATTATCGTCGTAGCTGCGCCCGCGCCTCCCATCTTGTCTCTCGTTCTTCCCTCGGCAAGGTCATACTCCGTCCCTCTCGCACCGGTTTCGTCCTGTCCACAGAGTTCGCCACCCCCGTCTCGTTCTGTCGCATGTACGCGTGCACGGCCTCTCTCTCTCCTGTGTTTCATGAGACGCGTCCACAAATCTTGACATGCGTAAAGCAGATGTCTCGGAGTTTACTGGAATAAGAGACAATGATCGGCCAGATTTCTGTATGTATATGTTAAAATGAGTATTATGCCAATGATGACAAAGTCGCCTTTTGATCATCCCTTGTGCAAACTATTCCACTAATTTTCTATAAGTGTTCTTTGAACTTGCCACAGTTTTAGTCCCAATATTTATTTAAGTAACAGTCTTTTGTGAGGCTATAATATATTACTTCCTTAAGCATTGTAAGTTTTGTCTTTATGACCATGGCCATTGGGCGAGGATTTATTACTCTCTTAAATAAATATTCCTAGAACTTCACGATATATTTAACACATTTAGCCTGCCACTTCACCCCCCCCTTTGTCGATAGTTAAAATAAATTTTGACTCTCTACACCACAACCATAACTAGATAATTCGGGTTTAATATAGCGTTATAAAATTAATAAACAACCCTTTCTTCAAACCTTTAACGTTTATTGTCCTACTCAACAAAGTATTATGTCTTAAGTGGCCAATAAAAACTGTGAGTAAGCTCCGGCGCTATGTTTTGTCTGGTGCCCGCTCGGTCCGCTCTACTTGCATTGTTCTATCACTTGAATAATAACGGAACAGGTGGATAGCATTGTAGTTGCCTTTAATTGCCCCTGTATTCGTGCATACTAGTGTATAAACATTATCGTATGGTATGGCCCCAATTCTGAAAGGACCAATATATAATCGCGAGAATTTCTTTGTCAACTTTTTATCTGCATCTGATCTAGGTAAAGTCTTAAGTTTGACAAGGTCTCCAATATTGAATCGAACTAGTCTATGGGATTTATCGTATGCCACTTTCCTATCTTCTGCTGCCTTTACTATGTTTTCCCTAGCCCTTTCGCGAATCTCACTCACAGTCCTGCCTGATACTACAATATTAAATTTATTAATCGTCAAATCACTCGAAAGCACGGTACTCTCTCCCCGCAGAACTTCCAATGGTGTGAAACCTGTCGAGATTTGTACAACGTGGTTATAGCAATCTGCTATTTTGGTAACGAGATCAACCCATGATTTATGTGACTTATCACAGTATGTCCTAAACATCCTGCCTAGCTCCTTGTTGATTCGCTCTGTGGAATTAGATCTAAGACAGCGTACTGATGTATGCCCTAGATCAATACCTAACTGTGCTAACCCATTTTCCCAAGTACTTAAAATAAACTGAGCTGCATTGTCCGTTATTATACGCTCTATCTTCACTAGCTTGTTGAATTTCCTTACACAACCCAAAGCGCCCTGGCCTGTTGCCCTTTTTAATGGATATAACTGTATAAATTTACTGAAAGCATCTTGCAACACAAAAATATAATTGTTTCCAAACTTCCCCGTTGGTAATGGCCCATAAAAATCACCGAAAACAATCTCCCCTACTTCTCTAACAATTACTGGTTTACTTGGGCCAGCATGGTTACTAAACACATGTTTCGATGTTTGACAGGTTTCACATTCTCGCAATACGTTCGCTATTGCCTGAGACATATTGGGAAAATAATATCTTTTCTTCATCAATGATAAAACTTTAAATCGGCCGTAATGACCTATTTCCTCGTGAATACTAATAATTAAGTTCCTTTGTATCGCTTCCGGGACGACTAGTGTGCGACTACCTGACTTAGGATTCTCGTAATACAATACATTGTCTACCAATCTATAGTATTGTGCCCCCCTTATCGGATTTGTTTGCTCACTATTGAGTAAATTTTCGAATATGCCCTTCAAACTCCCGTCTTCCAATTGATGTCTTCCTATTGCTATTAATTGTTCTTTAATCAAACTTTCATTCGTGGCCTTAAATAAATTTATCTGTGGGTTTTGAGCCTTCGTAGTTTTTAAATCTGTAACTCCCTGTATATGTCGTGATAAAACGTCGGCTATGACATTGTCACTACCCTTTACATATTCTATATGATGATCAAATCGCCCTATGTAATTTACCCAACGAATCATGCGAGCGCTTAAAAGTCTACATGAATGTAAAAATGTAAGGCTTTTGTGATCGGTACGTATTATTACTCTCGCTCCCCGTAAATATGTCTCAAATTTTGACAAACTGTATATAATAGCCCAAAGCTCCTGTTCTGTGACTGTCCATCTCATTTCTGTCTCTGTTAAACCTTTGCTACAGAATCCTATGACTTGTTTATCGCCCGCATCAGACAATTGGTACACGCAACCTGAGATACCTATTGCACTGCTATCTGTTTGCAAATAATATGTTTTGTTAACATCCGGGTGGACTAACATTATAGTATCCAAGAATAATAACTTTATTCGCTCAAAACAATCATCCTCCACTTGTGTCCATTTCCACTGAATGTCCTTTTTCAAAAGATCGCACAATGGCCTAGTCTCTTCCCCGTATTTTTCTATAAATTTTCTAAAATAGTTTAGGAGCCCTAAAAATGCTCTAACTTGTTTAACGGTTCTTGGTACGGGAAAGTCCCGAATAGCCTTCGTCTTGTCTGGGTCCATTCGGATACCCTCAATGCTCACTATGTGTCCTAACAACTGAACCTCTACCTGCAAGAATTTACACTTTTCTATGTTACATGTCAAATTCGCTTCGTATAACTTTTCCAAAACCTGGTCTATATGTGATAAATGTAACTCGAGATCACCATTGGTATACACAATTAAATCATCTAGATAATTTACGCAAAAGGCTCTAACACCGCCTAATATCACATCCATTGCGCGAGAAAAACTAGCTACTGAAGTCTTTAAGCCTTGTGGCAACACGGCATATGTGTAGCTTTTCCCCATAAAAGTAAAACCTGTATACTTTGTGGAATTTCTGTGTATAGGTATTTGAAAATAGGCATTATTTAAGTCAATTAAACTGATGTAATTTACCCCGTGAAACGACTGAAGTATCTCGGATGTAATAGGTGGAGCTTCAGAGTCCCCCACCATTTTTTTATTTAATTCGCGCGCATCTAATAATAATCTAACAGAACCATCTTTTTTCTTTGTATATGTCAATGGGCTGCTATATGCAGTGGCCTCCCGTTTTAAGACCCCCAAACTCTCTAACTCATCAATCTTGGCCTTAACTAAGTCTCTGTGCGCGAATGGTATAGGGTAACTACGTTTTAAAAACGGTGTTTCGTCTACCATTTTAATTTCATGGACATATTTATTTGTAAGCCCCAATTTCTGTGAAAACACAGCTGCGTGTTTCTGTAATGATTGTAACAGCAAAGTCTTATGACATTTATCTATATTTAAATTCTCTATATGGCTATTAATCAACTGTAAATCGGATTTATTGTCTGGTAATAAGGTATCCCTTCCATTGACTGAAATTGCACAATTAATCTCACAATTGTTGCTATGCCTTGGCGTGGTGTTATGAACCTGGATCGAGTTTATGACTCTAGATAAACTTTCGATTTCGTTCTGTGTCCCAATTTTTGCGTTTGTAATCATACCTAAATGTTCTATAGTCAGAGTTCGTTCCGCCCCACATCTAATCACGCCCTTCATTCTTTCCAACCAATCAAACCCTAATATAATTGATCTAGGTAGTTTGCACACTACTAAAACTGGTGTCTCGATTTGCGTATCTCCTAATTCTATGTTAATTAGGATCATACTTTTCACACTTTCACTCTTCGAACCAAATGCACCTTGTATTTGTATTGTCGGTATAGGGATCTCAGGTAAAGTCCCTAACTGCGCTTTTATTGTCTGAAATAACTCACTTGAGATAGCCGTTACCTGGCTACCTGTATCTATTAGTGCCTGTATTTTACGATCTCCCACCTTGACTGTTACTTCGGGTAACTTAGGCAACGCCGGTCCTACGCCCTGCTCGTCAACACTCTCCTCTGTATTGTCAAAAATAGTGCAAAGCTCTCTTCCTCTCCTATTTTCGCACGAAACACACGGTCTACCCCTCTCCTCACATAATCTAACATGCTCGTTCCTATCACCTAAAAGCCTACCTAAGTTTTCTAATGACCTAACATTCTCGTGTCCTATCTTACAACCTACCGGATTCCTAACCCCGTCTCCTAATTTACCTAACCCCTGTCCTGCTTTCCAACCCCATTTAGCCATCATATTATATGCAGTCCCTATCTTACTAATTTTTGAGTCCCTGTGTAATTTATCAGTCTCACAAGTGGAACTTACTTGTTCGACCGATTGTCGTTTCCCTGTTTCGTGACGTTAGTGTTATCTTGGGCTGGAGATCCCAGTGCAAAACTCGGTCGTGTGGTCTGTGACGTCGACGCCGCTTCCCAACTGATGGCCGGGAACCTACCTCTATTAACTCTCGAGTAACCTCCTCGTCCGCGGCCGCGCCCGCGTCCCCGTCTAGGCCAATAACTACCCTGTAAAACCGCAGCCATAGGTACTGCGTGACCTCGTGCGTACCTCATGCCCCGCCTATGTGTTAAACCACGCCCTACGCTATTGTAATTATCGTCGTTGCTGTCGTTCATGTCTGGGCCCCCACAACTAACACTCTCCTCATAATTTGAAAGAAAATCTAAGGCTATGTCTACAGTGATATCACCTATACGTGTGTACGTAAACCACATTTGTTGTACGTCCTTAGGGAAGTGTCGCATAATACTATTGACCAAAAACCGTTCCTCAAAAGTCTTCGTCAATAAACTAACGGCGTCAATCTGCTCTGCAAAGTGCTCGCTCATGGGGACTTTATTGTGACCGTCATATGCCCCGTGGATCACCTTGTACTTAGCCCTCTCTTGACGTTCTTCCGTCCAATACTTATGTTCGAAGTCCGCCTCGAAATCGTCTAATGTTTGCCATTTCCTACTCTTTAAGCCTAACACTACAAGAGCAGAACCCGTCAAACATTCTATCGCTATCTCTACAGCCCTGTCTTGCGCGTTCATAGATCGTATATACCTGCGTAGCTTGTGTATAAACTTCATTGGATTCGTATCACCACTCCCATTAAAACTAGGCTTAGCTATCGGCTGTGTAATATAAACGTTAGGAGTAACAGCCGAACAACTCCCACTCGCACGCGCCTCCACTACCTGTGACGAACAATGTCCATTGCTCGTGTCCGTCCCTACTGAACTCGTAGGACGTGTTTCAAACGACTCGAAACGCTTGGACAGCGAGTCGAATTTATCTAAAAGCATTTCAAACCTACGTTCCCGTATAATAATAGAGTCTGCGCTAGCCTGTCCTAAATCATCACTCGTCACAGTATGTAACTGACTTTCCTGAATATCCTCATCACGGCCAGCGCCCGTCTCACTACGTTTCGACCCCTGCCTCGTTTTACCCTTTCCAGACATCGCTACTATTTTGAATATAATGGCAATTCAAAGAACACTTGAAAATTAAATCAATAAAATTCCGCTTATTCCTGTTAAATGTTAAAAATAGTGTGTCCAACCGTACTCTCGTAATACACTATTTATAATAGTATGTGGTACCCCCCTTAAATCTTTCGAATAAAGTGTATTTTATTCCTTTCTTAATTCTCAAATTGGCTCAATCCAATCTCATTCAAAATGGTTCAAAAATCGTTCGCTATTAGCTAACAAGTTGTGATTTTAAGTGATCGTCTAATAAATTCAAATATCTACGTTGTGTTTTAATTAAGTAACATTAAAGTTCTTCTAGTTGTACTAATTCAATATTAACACAAAATCTAGAATCCTGCGGCACGGCGTCAGGTGAAATGGTATTAGGGCTCCTTTTGTCTTAACTCGAACAAACAATGTTTAACCACTCGTACCTAGAGTCATTTCCTCACGGATCGTACTTGTTTTGCTATAACTATCTTTGTCTTCGTTGTGTGGAAGATAGAGTCATTAATTCTTGCCCTAGACTGCGTCCAGCTTAAGTTAAGGCGCAAAACGTTACTTCCTAAGTGTAAATGATATTTATAAAGGGCGAACCTATCTCTGGTACGTTAAAACTTCTAGAGTCAGATTCGTTTGCTACCCACGTACGAGGGAGGAGGTATCCATTGTATATATCTCCAGTCTAGTGCTGAGATTGTCTGTGTATTGTGAGGGTTGACCATGTACGTATGTTAATGAGCTATGTGATTGAGTTGCTCATAGGTGATTACACCAAATTGCTTTAGATTAAGGTACCTTTTATAAGATCTCGCTACCTCTGTAGCTTTGTTCATGAGTGGCCACTCAGTTGTCAACCCTTGCGCTTTCAGTTCTATGGATACCAAACCCATGCAGGTCATATAAATCTCGTTCTCTTTGGCAATTAATCAGTTCCCTAATTTATAAAAAAAAGGATTAAATAACTTACGGTTATTTAATGTATTGTATCTGAATCGGAGGCAAGTTAAGTCAGGTTAATTAGGGTACGAACACCCTATTGTGAATGCTATAGAATAACAAGTCTGTGACCTTAGGTCGTGCTCTCCAGACAGGTAGAGCCTTCCCTTTAGCCACGTCAAAACTGCCGAAAGAACAACGAGACTTTATCTAAATCTGACCCTAGTCGTTAATTAAGTGGCTAGATATCTAGCTAGAATTATGAACACTTCAAATTATGAGACACTATCTGTTCGAGCACAATTGTAAAGGAATTTACTATTGTTATAGATTATGAGTTTATCTATGTTGCCCCTAATTATGAGATTAAAACCTAAAGGTATTCTACTGGGAATCTGTAGTTATAAAGAAAAACCTGTTGAAAGTAGAAAATAAGGAATTTATTTTCGTAAGTGATTTTAATCGAAACTGGTTGACTACTTACCAAATAAAACTAGTTGTAGTCTTATTTGGTGACTGCTTTGATTAACCTAGGCCAAACTTAAAGAGGAAAATCTAGCAATCTAACAAAAAACCTCTTGCCTTCATTAAAACTAAATCAATTAACATGTACTACACGCTAATAGGTATTTACAACAACTAAGTAACTAATATTTATTCCCCAAATCCCTAACTTTACGTATACACGAGTTCACGTTTGGACACTATAACTATATCTTTAGATCTAGTACACTCGCATAGGTATAGGTACTATAAACAGTATCGGCTGAATTGACCTTAGCCGTATTAGGCTCTGACACAAGTTATCAATGCTCACTGACGTATTTAGCGCGTTTATAGTGCAAGTCTTTGGTCAATTCAGGTAACAATGTATGTACAAATAGTTTCAATCAAGTGGGGTTCGAACCCGCTTGTAACAGAACAGTATTTAAGAATGTTCCACAATTTAATCTACACAATTATACAATAATGGTAAATAAATGAACAGATGGCTGGTGTCTATACTATGGCCCAGAGCGCAGGTAAGCAACCCTTTATGACAAAGGTATTAAGATGATAATTAACAGAAAGGAGGTATATTTAAATGACCTCTCCAGTATTCCATTCGTCCATTGATTTCCACAAGATTAATACTTAGCCCTTTAAACAACAGAGACACGACACTGATTCTATTAACTTTTTTTCAACACTCCTAGTACACTTATATGCTCAGACTTCGGAAAGAGGTCAGCTTTCTCGTAAGTATCTTAAGGTACCGTCGCCGCTCGCAGTTCTCGAATCAGTGTCCTCCTTTCACTCCCCTTGTCTCTTCGCAAATCTATTCTCCCACTTTTTCAAAGCGACAACTTTATTCCTACCATCGGTTTTCTTATTTCCTACTTAATATCTATACAATTAAGTCGCTTCCGTCGACATTTGTCTAATTATCGTCGTAGCTGCGCCCGCGCCTCCCATCTTGTCTCTCGTTCTTCCCTCGGCAAGGTCATACTCCGTCCCTCTCGCACCGGTTTCGTCCTGTCCACAGAGTTCGCCACCCCCGTCTCGTTCTGTCGCATGTACGCGTGCACGGCCTCTCTCTCTCCTGTGTTTCATGAGACGCGTCCACAAATCTTGACATGCGTAAAGCAGATGTCTCGGAGTTTACTGGAATAAGAGACAATGATCGGCCAGATTTCTGTATGTATATGTTAAAATGAGTATTATGCCAATGATGACAAAGTCGCCTTTTGATCATCCCTTGTGCAAACTATTCCACTAATTTTCTATAAGTGTTCTTTGAACTTGCCACAGTTTTAGTCCCAATATTTATTTAAGTAACAGTCTTTTGTGAGGCTATAATATATTACTTCCTTAAGCATTGTAAGTTTTGTCTTTATGACCATGGCCATTGGGCGAGGATTTATTACTCTCTTAAATAAATATTCCTAGAACTTCACGATATATTTAACACATTTAGCCTGCCACTTCAATATTGTCGACACCCCGCCGGTGTTTTACATTAAAGTTGAACGCCGATAGCCTTACACCCCAACGGGCCAACCTGCCTGTTGGATTGGAAAGCGACATAAACCACTTTAAGGATGAGTGATCCGTATAAACGGTAAAGGTCTGGCCATTGTCCAAATAGCATCGCCAATGTTCTAAGGCAGCAAGAACGGCGAGTGCCTCCCTCTCGGTTATGCTGTAATTACGCTCTGGGCCTGTCAAGGACTTGCTCATGTAAGCTATAGGATGTTCTTGTCCGTTAATTACTTGACATAACATAGCCCCTATGCCGTAATTACTCGCGTCCGTGTGCACCTCAAAGGGAAGATCATAATGAGGGCAAGATAAAACTGGACATGAGGTAAGACTACGCTTGAGCGCTTCAAAGGCGGAATTAGCTTCCGCAGTCCAGACAAATGGAGGAGCGCCCTTCTTGTTGGAAGTTAACTTATTTAAGGGCCCTGCGATCGTACTAAAGTTGGGTACAAAACGTCGATACCATGAGGCAGTACCTAGAAATCTTTTTATGTCCTTTTTAGAAGTTGGAGTGGGATAATTTAGTATTGCCTCAACTTTTTCTGGGTCAGTACGAAGCCCTTGAGTGTCAATCACGTAACCCAAATATTTTAAGCTCTCTCTGAAAAATTGTGTTTTTTCATAATTTATCGTCAGGTTAGCCTGTTGTAGTTTTTCTAAGACACGCAACAATAGGGACACATGACTTTCGAAACTGTCACTTACGCAGATGATGTCGTCTAAGTAACAGAACACTTTAAGCTCAAATTCTGGGCCAAATAGCATATCGACCAACCGCTGTTGAGTTGCAGGAGCATTAGTGAGACCGAAAGCCATGGTTTTAAAACAAAAAGATCCACGATTAGGGACAAAAAAAGCTGTCTTTCGACGGTCCTCCGTAGCAATAGGAATTTGCCAAAAACTCTTAGATAAATCTATGCTTGTTAAATACTTAGCGTCTTTGAGGTTATCTAAGATTTCCGATATGTATGGAAGGCTATACGCGTCTTTGACTGTCACGGAATTAAGTTTGCGGCTGTCTAAGCAAAACCTTGGCTTGCCGTCTTTCTTGTTTACCACAAGAATAGGAGATGACCATGAGCTCTCACACGGTTCTACAACGTCCAGCTGGAGCATCTCATCTACCTGGTCATTAATAATCCTATTCTTCTCTGGCGACATACGGTAGTAACGCTGTCTTATAGGTGTTACATTACCGGTATTGATACGGTGTTCAATCATTGAAGTTCGGCCAAGACCTTTTTGTTCATAAGATATCGCCTTAAAACGGTCAATTACACTGTCAACAACAGTGCGTTGACTAATATTCAAATTTTGGTAGGGAGTGAGATGAGACGACTCCTGAGTGTTAGTATTAGAAGTTCCCTTTATGTTCATAGAGCCAATATATTTGGGACATAACTTGAACTTCCGCCAAAAATCTATACCCAGTATTAAAGGAGTATCCACCTTTGGTACAACATACGCCTTGATGGTATGATTTTGCTCCTCAAAGGTCACTGGTAGGTTAATGTAGCCAATACTGTTGAGGCAGTAACCTCCAGCTGCAATTATATTGATTTTGTCATCTGTTTGCAAAGACAGTTTCGAGTCAAGGAGTTCAGTGTAGACATCCTTGTTGATCAATGATACAGCCGCCCCTGAATCCAGCAACCCGGCAACAGAAGCGTCATTAATTTTTACATTTACGAAAATCCGGTTGTCATTATTAGTTGTTGCTTGCAGAATTGAAGTTACTTTGTAGACGCTAAAGAAGTTTTTTATGAAATTTAACCAATTCTGCCAGTCTGTAGCATCAGAGTAACTGCAATTCTGCTCTAAGCGTTTTTTGGTTCTTCATTAGTAGAAGAAAGTTGTTTCTGGCAGTCAGGGCAGTCGTGAAATTTCACCCCTGGACGGCCGCAGCGGAAACAAACAATAATTCTTTCTGCAGTGCAGTTCCTTAATGAGTGGGAGTCTACCCTGCAACGCGGGCAAAATCTTGGTCTTGCATTAATCGTGCCAACGGGTCTGGCCATATTTACCGTTTCAGCAGGATAATTATTCGCAGTACTTTGTTTTGCATATGAAGCAAAACGAGGCTTAAAATCGTAATTCCTTGTAAAAGGCTGTTTCTGCACAAAGGGCCTGTTAATATTATTTGACGTAGAAGCATGTGCGTAGGCAAAATCCGGGGCTAAGGTTTCCTGTGTCACTTTAGGGGGCTCCCGATACTGTGACATACGAGATTGAACACTTTCAAAGTTCTTGCATATTGTCCGTAACTGGTCAACGTTCTTGATATCAGGGCAAGATGTTAACACATTGGCATAGCAAGGACGTATATTATGTAAAAGTATATCTAATTGATCCTCCTCTGATAAGGTTCTGTCCAGTTGCGAAAACATACCTGACATAATGGAGAGATAAATAGTAATATTCTCTCGCGGTCCTTGTGTACGAGCCCTTATTTCGGCCAAAAAACGGTAATCATAATCCGAATAGCTAAAGTCTTCCTTGAGCCTGCTACAAACTTCGCCCCAAGAATTGACTTTGTCTTGTATACCGCGAAACCAATGCAAGGCATCCTCGGTGAAAATCTCCGTAGCAAAGGATAGTACCTTGTTCGATGGTATGGATCTCGCTTTAATAAAATCAGTAACACTCTGAATGAAGGCCCGTACACAAGTTTTACCGTTAAACTTTAGTTTTGATAGTTCTGTTGTCAGCCCACGATCACAAGTAACGGTAATCTGTCCAGGATTATCTTCAAAAATGGTGCCCGTGGCACCAGGATTGAGCTTATTGAGGGATGCTCTATAAGATTGGTATTGCTTATTACACTCATTGTAAGCAGATAGGACTTCTGGCTGGAGCGTCGAGTCGAGCCGGTTGAGACGGTGGTAAATATGATTCATCAAGTTATTCGTTCTGTCTAAAAGACTTTTTTCGTAGCAGTCATTTAAAGATTTGATACATTTCGCCACTTTCGTTAAGCTCTCGTCTAATGCTGCCACATCATCTAGCGGATCAAAAGGCGATACTAAAATATCTTCAGAAGGATATACCCGAACAAGTCTTGTTATTTGTTTGCGCAAGTCTAATACAGTTTCAGCCGGGCTTTCTCCTCTAATTTCTACCTCGTAAACGAGTTCCGTTTTTTGTAATGACAAAAATTTTATTTCGTGAGACATAATTGGTGCCTACTCAGTGTGAACAAAAAAACAGTTTGGGTAAATTTGAACAAAATATTAACTACTCCGCTCTGTTACAATGTGAAATAAATGAAAGCAGTAACTTGTTTTTCCTGTTAATTAATTGAAAATGAGTACTAAGAAAGTAAAAGAAGGAACACCAGAAAAAGAAGAGGAGTAGAAAGCAGTAATAAAAACGCTAACTACAAAAAAAATGCAAAATAACAAGCGCAACTAGTGTCTACAGTGTGCTCACAAGGTTTCGGTTTTTATCGATATCGATAAAATACCGTCATCCACTCTCTAGACTCTAGTTGCAAAGCACATATAAAATAAAAACAAGACTTCACAAAATACGCACACAAATCAAACTACTCAACGATCCAAATTTAAATATACACCACCTGATACCAAGTTGATGGCGCCACTTGTAGCGTTTGGTATCTAGGGCAGTGATGAGCTAATGAATGGGTACCACAACGTTACAAAAATAGAATTTATTCAACTAAGTAAGCTATGGGTCAGGTACGTGGGTCGAGTAGCCTTCTCAGGCGGTAATATAAATTGGATCGCCGTGTAGCTGGTCGGTACTGTCCTGGGAGCTCTGGTGTCCGGCGCGAGGCGCGAGACAGCGACGGAGGCGAATCAACGCCCGGCAGTGCAGGTTTCTTGACGGAAATAACCCGTACCTCGAACCCTGGAAATTATTTCCAACTTATTAGGCACCGCAATTAATCGATGCCGTGTAACGTTCCGCCTTAATTGTTTTGTACAAGCTCATCACTAATTCGGTTAGGTAATAATCCTTGAATCTATATGTAGGTATAGTTTGTTTGTGGCGGACGGTGCACGGCAAATCAGAACGGAGCAAAGTTGGGCTTAGGAGAAAATAAGCTTAAAAGCGTGAGATAAGATTACTTACTATGTAACTCATGACAACAATAGATGAGTAAGTACTTTAATATACTAATAATAAATCCTACTGCCTATATACAGAGGATATGAGCATTCAGAATGGCATGGTGTTGACATTAGTCTGCATGACGCAATAAGCAAGCTACATTACATGTTCCTTAAAACTAATAAGTAATACCTACACTTAAGTATTTGTTCAAACTTACCCAAAGCGGGGGGAAAACACTGCACTTATTAAAATAATGCCGTAGGGCCGTAACTACACAAGTAGGTAACAACAGCGTTACAACTATTGACAGCAAGGAAGGTATTAAAACTCCGTAAAATCGCGAGACAAAGGCGGCCAACTGATAACGCGCGCAGGAGGGGCGTGCGTCCAGTGCCGGAGTCTGTTCGGGAGTGATGTGGCTAGTAGCAGCGGCCGGCGGTGCGTTAGAACATGGCGGATCGAGGTCGCGAAAACCGGCTCGTAGAGAACAGGGAAAGTCGATAGTATCGATATCGGTATCGATAACTATTAGTTAGGGTTTCTTCGTTAATTGTATTTATGTAAGTGTTAACTGTGTGTTTGTTTTAGAAATAGGATAATATGTATGATACTAAATTGTAGATTTACTGTTTTGTTATGTACATTTTGATTACTACGGTTAAAGTCATATATATGAACCTAAGTAATAAAATAATGCTACAGTACATGCGTGAACACTTTTGTACTTGTCGGTACTCGGTACATAAAATATAAGAAATCATAACACTTTTGTGTCTGACTGTACAAACTCGTACACTAATATGTTTAACACAAAACCTTTGTACTTTTGTATTAGACTGTACAAACCTGTACACACATATTGTTATCGACTAAACAAGAAATCGAATGTCCAGCTAAATTAAATATGCATAACGAAAAAGAATAATAAAATTAGTCTATTACTCTCCTACACAAAGCACTTAAAAAATATATAACACCTTATCAAAACATCTAACACTAATCCGCCCTCTTAAAAGAATAATTTGATAGCGATAAATCCTTCAAAAAATCTTTTAATTTCGGGCCATTAACACTCTTTGTTAAGATGTCCGCTATCATTTTATCGGTTGGCATGTACTTTATTTCAACTTTATTTGCCAGTACACACTCACGAATAAAATGATACTTTATATCTATATGCTTTGTCCTATTATGCATCATCTTATTAGCAGCTATTTTATGTGCCGACTGATTGTCATTAAAAATTATGACAGGTTTACCGTCCACAGCAGTCAAACTATTAAGTAAGCTTCGTAAGTAAAGTGCTTCCTTTGAAGCCTGACTCAGTCCTACGTATTCCGATTCTGTAGAGCTCAAGCTAACGGTTGCTTGCTTCTTGCTCTCCCAGGAAACTATATTTTTGCCCAATTTAAAAATTAAACCTGTGAATGATTTCCTATCAAGCGCCCCACCCCAATCTGCGTCGACATACCCACGTAATTCTAAATCACCTGACTTCCGAAAAGTAAGACACAGATTTGACGTACCTTTCAAATACCTTAAGACCCGTTTCGCGCTCTTAAAGTGTATTTCACCGTAGCAGGAATTAAACTGGGAAAGTACACTTACCGCGTGAGATATGTCAGGTCGCGTATTACAGGCTAAATAATGTAGACAACCTACCAAACTTTGATACGGCAGCTGACAGTGAGAACTTGTCGACCTCTCTAATTTCATTCCCACTTCCATCGGGGTAGTAACCGGCTTAGCGTCTGTCATGTTAAAGTCATTCAAAATGTCCAGAATAAACTGCTCCTGATCGAGATGAATAACTCCTTTCTCTCGTCTCAGTCTCATGCCTAAAACATGCCTAGCCGCGCCTAAATCCTTCACCTTAAACTTGTCAAGCAAGTTTGTTTTTAATTTCTGCTTTTCAAGTTCACAGTTTCCAAATACAAAAATATCATCAACGTAAATGACTACAATTAACTTCTTACCATCTTTAAGCTGTTTTTGGTACAAACACGGTTCTATTTTTGATTGTATAAAACCTAAATTCAACATCTCTTTATCTAACTCTTTGAACCAAGCATTTGATGCTTGTTTCAAACCATACAGAGATCGCTGCAGCTTACATACCTTGGTTTCTTGACCTTTGGCGACTGCTCCTTTCGGTTGAAGCATATAAATGTCCTCTTTTATCTTCCCGTACAAAAACGCAGTCGTAACATCCCATTGGTCAATAAACCAATCGTATTCAGCAGCCAACGAGAACAACAATCGCAGAGTAGAACTTCTAACTACTGGAGAATAAGTCTCAGTATAATCTACACCACATACCTGTGTAAACCCTTTCGCTACAAGTCTAGCCTTATACTTCGTTACCTTGCCGTCGCTGTCTTTCTTGATTTTGAATACCCATTTGCACTGAATAGGTTTCTTATCAGCTGGAAGGTCGACTAAGGTCCAAGTCTGGTTCTCCTTTAATGACATGAGCTCTTCGTCTATCGCTTTTTGCCATAAATCACCATCGGGTCGCGCCAAAGCTTCTCCAATAGTCACAGGATCGCCGTCATTGTTACCTTCCGTGGCATACATAACGTTACAACCGTACCGATCAACTGCTCTGCGTTCTCTTTGAGGATACCGTCTTTCTTCTAGGTCTGGTATGATCACATCTTCTGTGAACATCTCATTCGGTACTGGCTGTTGAATATCAGGTTCAGGATTGCTTACGATGTTCTCGTCGTCAACAGCATCGCGGCACACATCGTGACTCTCCAATGTTTCAGGTTGTGGTTCGCTGGACTGGTCACAGTCTGTGTTAAGGTTGATCATAACCTCTGACCGCTTCTCGTTTTCTTTGTGTAGAAAAGAATGTTCTAAAAATATCACATCTCTTGCAGTGATAACTTCATGTGTCTTCGGATTCATCAAACGATAGCCCTTTTGATTGTCTGGGTATCCGATGAATATCATTGGTTCTGTCTTCATATCCAATTTCCGACGCTTTGCTTTGGGTATAAGTCGATATCCCAAACAACCGAAGATTCGTAGATGCCTGACATCTACCTTCTTGCCTGTCCAAACCTCTTCAGGTACTGCCCCTTTCACAGCTTTTGTTGGGCTTCTATTTTTCAAATACACCACGGTATTTACAGCTTCTGCCCAATATTGTTTGGGGAGCTTCGCCTCCGACAATAAGGTCCAAGCTTTCTCTATAATCGTCCTATGAGATCTCTCTGCGACAGAGTTCTGTTCCGGTGTGTAAGGTACCGTCGTCTGATGTTTTATTCCTGCGGACTTCAAAAAATCTTTGAATTTTCCATTACAGTACTCTCCTCCTCCGTCACTTCTCAAAACTCGTATAGATTTACTCGTCTCGTTCTCGACTTCCGCCTTATATTCACGAAACTTATCGAACGTCTCATGCTTATGTTTCAAAAAGTAAACATGCGTTTTTCGAGTAAAATCATCAATGAAAAGGAGAACAAACCTCGCACCTCCGAACGAAGGTTCCTCAACTGGTCCGCAAATATCGCTGTGTACGATTTGTAGGATCTCGTTCGCTCTCGTACCTTTGTTCTTAAAAGGACTCTTGCATGTCTTTCCTTCAATACACGGAATGCACGGTTCGCACAAATCGGAACTCTTAAATTCCATACCGGTTACTATTTTCTGCATTTCGGCCATATAATTTCTGCTTAAATGGCCTAAACGTTTATGCCAAATGTTCGTAATGTTTACATTTTGCCCATTTTGATTTGACAGTGTCACATTTACGACGTTGTTTTTCTTTTCTGTCAACTCGTAAATTCCGTCAACTTCTTGACAGCTTGCAATAATTCTGTTCTTGTTTTGAATCGTGCAACCTTCTTTGTCAAAATTAATCGAACAATTCTTCTTGGTTAAGTCGCTAACCGATATTAAATTCATCGAAAGGTCGGGAACATGTAAAACATTTTCCAAAATCAATTTTTCGTTTTCGCCGACTTGAGGTTCAGCGTTCCCTCGACCTTTGACCAATAACTTCTCGCCATTCGCAACAGAGATTTTCATGCTGCCTTTTTCAGGTCTATAGGACACCAACTTGCTCCGGTCATGAGTCATGGAATTAGAGCACCCGCTGTCAAGATACCATTTGTCGTTGTTGATCGCCTCCTTGGTGTTCAGGCAGACATTCGCGGTCTTGACTCGCTCTTTACATTCAGATGCCTTATGTCCTGGCTTATGGCACTTGAAACACTTATATACGAACTTCTGCTTACGATCGTTCGTTTTGCTTGTAGATCTGGCATCGTTCTGTCCTTTACGTGTCACCAAAGCTTGCTCGTAGTCTGTGTCCATCTTGCTCTGTCTACTTCCTTCTTGCAACAACTTCATCTTAATTTGCTCTAATGTGATTTCTTGGCCACTGTTATCTACAGCCATTATGAGAGGGCTGTACTCAGGAGTCAATCCACCAAGCAAAATCGATATAAGCCAATCCTCAGGGATTCCAGCGTCAATATCATGTAATTGTTGAGCAAAGAATGTGACTTTCGATATATAGCTCTCCATAGAATTGAAATTCTCTAACTTACAGTTGAAAAGCTCTCGCTGGATGTGAATGCGTCTTCCCCAGCCTTTGTCTTCGTAGGCTCTCTGTAGACTGTTCCAGGCTTCCTTCGCAGTTTTCGCATTGTAGACGTGAGTAAAACACTCTGGCTCCAGCAACAAGCATATGGTTGTTCGTGCCTGCCTGTCTACATCAGCATTAACGACGTCTTTTGAAATTACCTCCCACCAGTTTTTATTCTCCAGGTAATTCCGCACCAGGAACTTCCAGTTTGGGTAGTCTGACGATCCCCTCAGCTTCTTTATACCACTTATGCCGCCTCCTTCCGACATAATTCCGCAAGATAAAAATCAGAACCACTCAATTTATTAATAAATTAAACTAGCACTATCAGTGCGTGAGGCACATGACCTAATGTAAATTGGCTATAACGTGTATAAATTAACACTACAGCAGAGATCAGTGAATACGCTAGTTGTTTCGTGGTCTGTTTATTTTCAGCAAGTGACAATACAAAGGAACGTAAACAAACGGTTTCTAAGTATATTTGAATCATGACAGGCATGTCGTAATAATGATTATACATATGGCCAGTAGACACATATGCGACCTCCAATACTGAGGGGGTGAAATGAGGGGTGAAAATTTGGATAGAACCGATTTAATAGAAATTTGGTATGGAGATAGTTAAGAGTCCTTGGGAAGGACTTACAATATTTTTTAGTCCAGAAATCATCTCCTAAGGGGATGAAATGGGGTATGAAAATTTGGATGGAACCCATTTACGGGTAAAGCGAGTTGGAGTCTTGAAGAAGCACATAGGATAGTTTACTCCCGAAAATCATCCCACTAAGGGGGTGTATTTGGGGGTGAACATTTGTTTGAGACCCATTTTGATAAAATTTGGTTGAACGATAGTTTGAGTCCCGGAGTATGACAATGGATAGTTTTAATCCCGAAAATCATCCCCTCAGGGATAAAATAGGGAGTGAAAATTTGGATAAAACCCATTTAGATGAAATTTGGTAAAGAGATAGAAGGAGTCCCAGGGAAGGACAATGCATAGTTTTTATCCCGAAAAATCATTTCCTGAGGTGGTGAAATGAGGCTTGAAGATTACGATAGAACCCATTCAGATGAAATTTGGTATAGAGAGAGGTCTCAGTCCAAGGAAAGAACATAGAATAATTTTTATTCTGGAATATATGAAAGGAGGAAATCATCCCCTAAGGGGGTGAGAAATGGTGGATGAAAATTTGGATTGAACCCATTTACGGTATAGCGATAGTAAAGGAAGGACAAAGGATAGTTTTATCCCGAAAATCATCCCCTAAGGGGGTGTAATTGGGGGTGGAAATTTGTTTGTGACACATTTTGATAAAATTTGGTTGAAAGATAGTTTGAGTCCTGGAAAAGGACATATGATAGTTTCTATTCCGGAAATGATCCCCTAAGGGGGTAAAATGGGGGTGAAAATTTGGATGTAGCCCATTTAGATGAAATTTTGTATAGAGATAGTTTGAGTCCTGGAGAATGACAACGGATAGTTTTTATCACAAAAATCATCCTCTAAAAAGGTGAATTAGGGGGTGAAATATTGGATGGGATCTATTTACGGTATAGCGGTAGTTGGGAGTCCTGGGGAATAGGAACATTACATAGGTAAATATATGTATGTGACGTTCCAAGGGTAAAGGTACCTTATGGCGGTAGTTTCGAAGATGTTTTCTAAAACGGGGTAAAAAAGACGTTTTATTATGGCTATTTTGAAAACTATTCGATGTAACATTTTGTTGACGTATCTTTATTTTTAATATAAAATATTTAAATTACAAGTCAGTTAATTTAGTCCGACGGTTTAGTAGAAAAGATCCTTACGGCCGTGTGATATGAAAATATGCAAAATAATACTGAAAAATGCCTACATGCATCTATTATGGTGCGGCGGGTCATAGAAACCAAGTTTGCGGCGGAGTCTATTTTGTAAAAAAAGGCGTTCGGAGTAAGGTAATCTATAAAATCATGCAACTCAGTCATAATGAACCTTTTCTTCATACAATCCATACTAATATTACAAATGCGAAAGTAACTCTGTCTGTCTGTTACCTTTTTATGCTTAAACCGCTGAACCGATTGAGATGAAATTTGGTATAGAGATACTTTAAATTCCGGGGCCTTCCCAAAGAGTCCTTACTAAAGATAGTTTTTATCTGGAAATTCATCACCTAAGGGGGTGAAAAGGAAGGAGAAAGTTACAATATAAACGAGTTCCGCGCGGACGAAGTCGCGGGCAAAAGCTAGTTTATCAATAAATAAGCATCAAACATATTCAAGCAATAATATTGACTAGCTACCCGCGCGGCTCCGCCGCGTATACAAAGAATCTAGGCGGAGCGAAGATATAAAATATAGCACATACTTTATAATAACATAATTCCCCCCGAGATCCCTTATAGGGATAAGTTAGCCTTGTACCTACTTTAATCTTACATAAGTATCATGTTTATGTTTTAACCTGTTTTGTGTACAATAAAGTGCTTAGATACATACATACATATAACCTACCTACTGAACAAAGGGTTTTAGAATAGGATGGGTATAGTTTCTGAGATTACCCCCAACATGCAAACTTACATTTTACAGACAATACACCTGTTTATTATTAGTATCGGCGCATGCTATTTATAGGTACCGTGAATTGGGGTTACTTTAATTCCTGGGTTTACATTGATCAAAACTTCTCTTCATGTTTAAACTCTAATTTATACGATTTCTAAACGCATCGTTTGGTTTTTTTTTACGATTGGAAGCATTGAACGTCACTTTCAGTGTGTCTTTACCAGTCGTGAGTTCGGGCACGCCGATCGATGAAAAAATAAGTAAACCCCTGTATTCCAAATTTAATCGAAATCGTTAGAGCCGTTTCCGAGAACGTGATTGGAAATATATATATGTACAAGTATTGCTCGTTTAATTACAAAATTTATATAACCAACCACCTACCTGTAATCAAAATATAATTATCTGAACCTGAAATAATTTAGATGGTATTCATGTCAGGTCAACAAAGTCACAAATGGGAGTCTCCGGCCATCCGAAAAGAAAATTTTGTAGGTAATCGAGTTTTGTTTTCTACATCTTTATACTGGAAATTAGGCGGAACTTATCGGCGCCTATACGGCATTGTACTAAGTAAGGTTAACAAAGCCGTCTATGAGGTCCACGGCAATGAATGGATTTAATTAACCCTCATTCTTCTCCCAACATCTCGAATATGGGACAATAAGTTTGTATATAAACTTTTCTGAAGTAAAAAAGAACATGGCAAGTAATACTGACGTCTCTGTCAATAAAAAAAAACCACATTTGACACAATATGTCTGTCAGTTTATGTAAATAAACAATATTTATAAAAGGCAGTTTACTTTCTATTTTTCTTACTTTTCTTAGTGTTGTATCCATATGTGGTCGACTCAACATTTATAATTTTTCATGCTGAAGAACTTAGTACAGGTTTGAGTTTAATTCTAGTTTATAATTTTACATTGTCATCTCTAGTCAAAACAGAAGTTACGCCACGTGACGTCACGCAGCCAAATTCACGTGGTCAACGCACAGTAGTTTCTTTAAATTTATATTTTAGTAACTTAGCGATAAAAAATTAAAAAATGAAGACCTTATTGCAAATCTGCAGCATGAGACGAATCTAGTGACATATCATTTATCAAAATCGGACCATAACTGTAGATCTGATGGCATGTACAAAAATCGGGCTCGCGTAATTATAATATAGATAGATAAGATGTATTTATCTATCTATCTTGTGTTTGTAACAAAAAGACAAAATTAATGATGCTTAACACGGGTTTAGTTAGTTTTAGTTTTTGGTTGAGCGATCCGATATTTTACTAAGACTGTTAAGCCCCTGCTAGACGGTCGCCAACACGCCACTCCGACCGAGCGACCTTGGTCGGCACCGTGAAATTTTGCTCCAAACAACTGTCTACACGGTCGGTGCGGACCAAGGTCGCCCGTTCGGAGGGGCGTGTTTGGTGACCGTCTAGCAGGGGCTTTAAGTATATCGTTTGCATCACTTAGGTACTTGATGCGTGTAATTGTACATATTTGAAAACATTTAATTCCTACTTCTTCTTTGTTTTTTATTATTTAATTACTCTTTGAAGTCTAATTACTTATTTTCTCTTGTCGAAGCAAACCGCGTGCATTGTCTTCTTCTTGTACTAGCATTATCCCAGCTTTTCCCAGGGTCCGCTTTTCTACTCGCTTTTCTCCATTTTTCTCGATCCTATATGTGAAATAAAGTGAAATAAAGTCTAGTAAACACTAAAACACGTTTTACAAGCAGCTTAAACCGGAACAATCTTATTTCCTTCCAAGAGCACAAATAATTAAATATGGGTCGCGCATGGCAACAAAAATGATAATTTTCAAATGGATTCCAATTCGTTTCCTATCGTGAATAAGGCCCGGGGGGGTGATTTTGGTGAAAATGCCTTTGACATCGCGCTCCGTGCGTCCTTTATGGCACAATTACATGCTGTATGAATTTTGTGGTAATAATGTCTGCGACCTCTGTTGGAACTGAGAGGCGTGTATTCATAGTGGTGGTGTCATAATTAACCATAAATCTATTAAATAAGTAGCGGTACGCGACCTCGACACCTGAGGGGATGGTTTATTGCGGATTTAAATTAATATGAAAGTGGACTGTATTTTTTGCGATAGGATTAGGTAATTTGGTTTTTAGGCACACAGGAGAAAGGATCGGCAATGCACTAACCTGATTATTTCTGGTCTGCTGTCTGGTCTCGACGTGGTTGGCCAACCAAAATACGCACTCTGAAGAAATGTTCTTGAAGGCACAAATTACAAATCACAACAGTTTTTGAATATCAATTCACTCTGGGAGGCTATAAGCGAACCTCAACCAATATGGCGGTAAAATTAGTCGAAAATGAGCGAGCGACCGTCCGATGCTAGCTGCATCTCGTTACACAGTGCATGCCAAAGGAATGACGGGGTTTGACAGGTAATGGGAAAAAATACTATCTACCCACTCATAAAAACATAAAAACGAAACCCAACATCCCCCCGGCCTTGAAGGAACCCTTCAAAGAAAAAGAGCTGAAGTGCTCTGCTCTATTTATAAAGAGCGGGGTGCGATCATTGTGCTTAGCGGTAAGTAAATAGTAAGAAAACTTAAACTAGGAAAAGCACAATAGTTTGTGCGCGAAATAAGTATTTATGAAAACACACTACGTTACTAAAATTAACCTTAACTAAGATTGTCCGCAGATAAAGACGCGGACTTAAATACTAAATATTTTAATTAAGATTGACTCATTGAGTCGGGAGAGGGCAAAGACGTACTACAGGACGTTTATACGTTCCAACTTTCGTCTTTACTTCCGCAACACGCGTTATTCCGTCCTTACCGGGATAAACGTTAGTTATAACTCGTAATGGCCACTGTAGCGGCGGAGCATTATCGACATTTAACAGTACCACCGTGCCGACCGTTATTGGATTTGCAGAAGTATTCCACTTCTCGTGTTGCTGCAAATTATGCAGATACTCACATTTGAATCGCTTCCAATATGACTGGACTAGCGAATCCATTAATAGAAAACGAGACAACAAATTGGTTCGTTCGTCGGACAAGTCGGGTGCGGGAAGGTACTCTAACGGAGATGTAGACAAAAAATGGGACGGAGTTAGCGCAAGCGGTTCTGAGGGATCCGAACTTTGAGCATATAGAGGTCTGCTATTGAGCACTGCCTCAATTTGTGTAAGCACAGTAGACATCTCCTCTGGCGAAGATGAGCGGTTGGGAATAAACTTTTGTAAAGGCCAGTGGTTTAAAGGCCGTGCTAGCCATGGCTGTCCATGGAACCACAACTCATGCTGCATGAGCTGGGAGGGAGTGAGACCCCTGCTAATAGCGTCAGCGGGGTTGAGCACTCCAGCAATATGATATAAGTTATCATGCGAAATATTTGTCTGAATTTGTGAAATGCGTTTGGCGACATAGGTGTCGAACCTATGTGGCGAAGCAACCGACCTACATAGGGCAACTTCTGAGTCAGAAAAACAATAAACATTATCAATTTTATGTCTTTTAGACAGCGTGTCGTGAACTTCGCGTAGAAGCCTTGACATTAATAAAATTCCATTGAGTTCTAAACGCGCTAAAGTAATTTTTGGTTTAGCGGAAGCTACTCGTGACTTAGAACAGACAAGCGTTACGATCGGTGGCTGCTCGGCGTTGACAACATGTAGATATATTACGCAGCCGTAGGCGGCCTCGCTGGCGTCTGAGAAACCAACCAATGAGACTTGAGCTCCTACTTCTACACCTAGATGTCGCGGGAAATTAAACTGAGATATCAACGGCAGCTCTGATAAATATTGTTGCCACAAATTGACGATGCGAGAGGGCGCTATGTCATCCCATTGCAAATTCATAAGCCACAGCTCCTTAATTATTAATTTAGCGTATAAAATAACCGGGCCGACGAGACCGAGCACGTCATATAACCGAGCGGTAGCGGATAGGATAGCGCGTTTAGTACACAGCGCGGGCGGTCTAGAGGTATCGAACACGAACATGTCCTGCGCGGGCAGCCATCGCAAACCTAAGATCTTGAAGGTATTTCCGTCATCAAAGGAAATAGATTCAGACCTCCGGTGTGACTCAGGTATGTGCTCGAGTAGTTCGCGCGAGTTAGATGTCCATTTAACTAGGGCGAACCCCCCAGCCTTGAAGACGTTGATGAGTTCGTCCGCTGTCTTTACTGCTTCTCCGAGAGAAGAAGCAGAAGAAGCGAGATCGTCCATATAGACATCTCTCTCTAACACGGCAGCCGCAGTTGGCCATTTATGCCGTTCATCAGCAGCAAGCTGACGTAGGGTTCTCAGCGCCAAATATGGCGAACATCGCAACCCAAAAGATACTCGAGTATAGTTATATACCTCTAGCGGATCAGTATCATCAAATCGATACAATATCCTTTGATATTTTTGATGCTGTGCGTTCACATGAATGCGTAAATACATTTGTGTCACGTCAGCAAAAAATGCGACTTTGAATATGCGGACATTTAATACAATTGTAAATATATTTGCCTGTAAATTACATCCAGTATATAAAATATCGTTGAGTGACAACCCTGTGTCACTTTTACCAGATCCATCCAGAACTGGCCGGACCTGGGATGTAGCTTTATCGTTGCGAATTACAGGATGGTGCGGTAAAAAATAGCCAGGAGAGAGAGACTCTTCGGGTGCGGTGCGGGAGAGTATACCTTCAGTTAGGTAATCGTGGACAACATTGTCATAACTAGATTTAAGTGCGGGATCCTTCGAGAACTTTTTCTCGAGAAGTAAAAAGCGCTTTTTTGCTGTTCTAAAAGAATCTCCCAATTTTTCGGGATCATCTTTGAATGGAAGGTCAACTGAGTAACTGCCGTCAGCATTACGAACAGTCGTCGAAGTAAAAATATCCTCACATTTTTGGTCGTCGGGGCTTAAAAAAGTACGCGAGGGTATTTCCTCATCAGACCAAAATTTCTCGACCAGTTGATGAAGCGGGTCACAGCTAAAAGCACAGAGCGTGTGCGGAGCGGGTTGGGAATCAACTATAGGAGCGTCACCCATTAATATGTACCCTAAGGTAGTTTCATAAGCATTTGGCATATTATCGGATGGGGCTTTAATTTTATCAAACAATAAAATTTCACAGTAAAGTTTCACACCTATCAGCATATCTATTGGCCCAGGTTGTGAAAAGTCATCGTCTGCCAGTGGTAAGTTTTTAATATATCCGAGTGAAGCGTTATCTACGCGCGCACTAGGCAACTGCGTCGTAATCCGGTCCACGACCAGGGGTCTGGTTGTGTATTCGCGCGGGTTTCCTACTCGTGGCGTGAATTTAAGTGCAGTTACACCTAATATTTTTTGCGAAGTCCCACCGATACCTTGCACTTCAGAATAGCGGGTTTGTTTGTTTATAGGTAGCGATAGTCGCTTACAGCAAGGAGCGGTTATATAATCACTTTGAGAGCCTGGATCGACCAAGCATCTCAACACGTGAGTGCGGTTAAAAGAATCAACAACTTTTATTTTTGCGGTGGCCAGTAACGTTGTCGTTTGTAGACAATTATTACTGTCGCACGAAATAGTGCAAATGCTACGATCACTCGAAGAGGAATGCGGAATGCTTTGGTCGACCATAACTGCACTAGTTATATTATCAACATTAGCGGAATTAAACAAATTATTTTCCTCGTGAGATAACGTACGCACGCCTGGGACGGATTTAGAATCTCCGATTTTTTCACAATTAAAATTATTAGCGGGTTTGGAAACAGTTGTTCCGACATTACAATTGGACTTCGAACTAACGTTAAAATGCAACAACGAATGATGTCTCGCTGAACAATGAGAACAATTTCGCGTCGAAGTAGGTACAAGTTGACGTTTTATGTTTTACACTTAAGCAATTGTTGCAATATGCGTTCAATTTAATGAAATTATATCTTTCGTGCGGTGTCATTTTTATAAAAGCCGAACACAAATATAGGTGCTCATGTTGTTTAGTTTTACATAGTCCGCAATTAATATTAATATTCGAACTGCCCGAGTCCGTCCCTGATACGAATGATTTTGTGATGACTCTCGGGATATGTGACTTAGGCGAGTTAAATATCGGCTTGTTACTAATAACAGCATTAGGTGTCCGAGATAACACTTTGCTTTGTTCCTTGACAAATTCAATTAAACTCTTGTAAGTTGGAATATCTTCCTTGCGATAAGCAATTTCAAATAATTTAATTGTTTCTGCATCTAATTTTTGTAATGCCAATTGTAAGAAGATGAAATCTGTTAAATCGTTCAGTTTCATTTCTTTGAGCGCGTTTACGGATGTATCAAAGTTATTTATAAATGAATCCAAACCGAGCGAACTCTCAGTCGATAGCGATTTAAACTGCAACAACTGCTTAAGATAAGTACAGGCTAGCGATCTTTTGTCATCATATTTCTCAATTAAAGCATTCCAAATAATGCTATAATTTTGGGCAGTAGCAGGCAAACCGGCGCAAATGTCGCGCGCCGTGCCACTCAATTTGCCAATTAAATAATAAATCCTTTCACTATCAGTTAGTGATTTATTATCATGTATCATACTCTTAAATTGCTGATAAAACAGCGGCCAGTTTTGCGGTTGTCCATCGAAGGAAAGTAATTCAATTACTGGCAAACGGGGTTGTGACCTATTAACATCAGGGGACTGAACCACGGGTACACTACATACTTCATTTTCTGACAATATGTATTTAATATAGCAGTACATTTCCTCAAAAGAAGTCCACGACTCGTAATCAACTTGTGACTCAGGATTAAGTTGTAAAAACAACAAGTTATACGATTCTAAAACCTTTTCATAATCGTTACGCAATGCGTCTATATTCAATGCACTTGCCTTAAATGCCCTGAACTGTGCGGGATCTGTCTCGGCTTTGTAAGCCAATTCCAGAATGTTTTCTACCCGTTTATAGATAACATCACGCCGAACTGTGTAAAGTGCTAACTGACTTTTACTTGCGTCATAACCTGTTCCCGGGCTAAACTGATCACTCCCTTTTCTACCTTTACCCATCGTAAATAGTAGCTATACAGTCAATTTCAACAAATAAAATAACAAAAGCAATCAATTAGTAAACACGAAGAATATGCTACAGAAGGTCGTAAGTCACTACGATTTACTAAGGACTTAAGACGTTTTATTTAAACACGTGCGAATAATGTACACAGGACGTATAAAAGACGTAACCGACAGCGATTTTTTATTAACTTAGGACCTATTGCATTGGAAGCATGAGTATGATACGATAAGATAGTTTTCTCAAGTTAACTATTAATGGTATGCGCGTATGCAAAAGTACCTATTCTATGCAGTTATAATATAAGAATTTATTTATATGGAATTGCGGAAGAAAAATAGATTTGTTAGCTAACTATTGTTAACTAACTTAGCGGAACACAATAATTGTGATAAATGCGAGCGGGACGTAATATTTACGTATTTAAATTTAAGATACGATGAATTTGTAATGTTGTGATTGTAATATTAGCGGAGTATGTCGGAGTAAATAAATGTCGTTAACCGAACCAATTTGAGTTACAAAGATTGCATATGGCGGCCGTGCAGTGGTATGTAGGTACGATTAGAACGACAAAGGAATGTATGGACTCGTGTATCAAAATTGATCACGAGGAATGAAATATATTAGGAAATAACTAGCAATATAATGTACTAAGTATGCGGATGCGAAAATAAAGCGAAATAATTGCCGATGCGGTTTGTATAACAAGATTTAAAGTGACAAATTATTTCAATACTAGCACAATGATCGCCTATATGTCCCCAATAATTATCATTAAACTTATACAATAATCACATAAGTGTGATTCTATCCTGTTCGAAATGACCAAAAAGTTATGGTGGTGTCATAATTAACCATAAATCTATTAAATAAGTAGCGGTACGCGACCTCGACACCTGAGGGGATGGTTTATTGCGGATTTAAATTAATATGAAAGTGGACTGTATTTTTTGCGATAGGATTAGGTAATTTGGTTTTTAGGCACACAGGAGAAAGGATCGGCAATGCACTAACCTGATTATTTCTGGTCTGCTGTCTGGTCTCGACGTGGTTGGCCAACCAAAATACGCACTCTGAAGAAATGTTCTTGAAGGCACAAATTACAAATCACAACAGTTTTTGAATATCAATTCACTCTGGGAGGCTATAAGCGAACCTCAACCAATATGGCGGTAAAATTAGTCGAAAATGAGCGAGCGACCGTCCGATGCTAGCTGCATCTCGTTACACAGTGCATGCCAAAGGAATGACGGGGTTTGACAGGTAATGGGAAAAAATACTATCTACCCACTCATAAAAACATAAAAACGAAACCCAACACATAGGTTATTTAAAGGATGGATGGGTATGTTACGTCTAAAACAAAAGAAATATTATATATGCAGTATATTTTTACTTCGAATCATAATGTCATGCAGTTATTTTGCAGCCGATCTTCATGTTGCCGCACGGCACCATACATTTAGGCCATTCCCAGGGGGTTTGACAGGAGCCTTAAGGATCGCCAGGACGCTCAACTCTTTGTAAACTTCTTGTTTGAAAAAAAAAGAGAGATTGAGTGAGTAGAAAGTTTTTTATACAAAGTTTCTAATCGCTTAATTTTGAGATAATAAGAATCAAACTAGGTTTATATGGAGAGTGAATTTTCATGTCAATTCTTCCAGAATGCATATCAATGTTTTTTTAATATTTTCTACTCGTTCTGTCACGTGCTAACGTAGCGCGTGGGAGCGAGTACGAGCACGTTAAACACAGTAATTGAATAGGAATGTAGCTGTAGACACTATATAAAACAATTAATAATGTTGTATTTTCTCGAAAAAATATTTAAAATGTAGTCAAATGGAAAAAAAACCAACGCAATAGGTTAAATATTCACAAACTGAGTTTTGGCTTAAGTGTCCAAAGTTTTCAGAAGTGGTCTGTTCTGTCCCTTTTCCGCAAAACGCACCTTCATATGAAACAATTGTCATTTACTATGAGCCTAGAGGATCGTGGCGTCTCGATCCCCGAGCGCTTTCTCTCTCTAACAATCTTAAAACGTAGCTACGTAATTTTTTGAGATATAAGAAAAGGATTTTCTTCATTAGGCATATATTTTTGCCTTCTTTCTTTTGAAGTAATAATAAATTTTGAGTCTACGCCCCTTTGTCATACAGATCGGAAGCGGTGAATAAAAAACATCTTTCTTAGTTTCGACACGTTAGCCCGTACGTGGAATCGTAATTGATGACTTCAGTAACCCATTCAAGGCAGATGAGTCACTGAGTCACGCCTATACCTTCTACGAGCGATTTCCACTACAAAGTGAAAAAATGTTACTTGTACTTCAAATGGATTAAATTACCTACATCTAAATCACACTGCATTAGCTGACTCAAGTAAATACCAGGACGACATAAAACTGAAGGAAATCCGAAAGGCGTCCGAGCGATCTCAGATAACCATCTTCAGTATTAATTCGATTCCATGTAACTAAGTCGTCCGTCAGGTATTCGATCATTTATTACTCGATCCCTAATAACGTTGGGATGAAATTACTTCGTAAGAGGGATCAATGGAGATATATCCCCGTAATAAGGGATGATTGTTCGGTGTAGCCTCAGGCACAAAATCCATACCGTATTATTAATACGAAAGAGTGCCTGCCTGTTTCATGTTTAATCCGTTAAACGGGTTTTGACTTGATTTGGTATGAAGCTTGACTCACGGAGAGAGGTTTACTTTTTACCCCGGCAATCATTGTATAGTGAGTTCTAGGTGCCTGTTCCTGTGGTATGTGTCTACGAAATTACGGTATACCCATTTCATTGAGTATATGCCCGTACCTTTGTGGTGCGGGTGGGGTGGATTTGTGTGTCGTAAAAGCTCAACTTAGATAGAGGGGAGCTAGCCGGCGAGTATAAAAACGCTTCGCTTGCGCCTGTATATAAACACACGTTTTGGCTAAACACGGGTCTGGGTAAAGCTGTCGATACCTGATCGCGGTTAGAATTAAAGAGTACGTGCCATGGGGCGAGGGCGCGTTATGCCACGATTTGTATTTTTTTGCTGTCAAACGTAGGTTCTGTTAGACATAGGACCTTAAGGTACGTCAGTACTTTTTATTATTTTATTTGTGTAGTAAAATCCATTAATCCATCACGTCGCTTGCCCATTTAACACGGCCAAAATTTTCTTTCACCCCAATCCCCCCCCCCCCCCCCCCCCTTGCGCTTAAGGGATGATTTCGAGGATAAAGATTATCCCATGTCCTTTCCCGGGATTCAAACTATCTCCATACAAAATTTCATCTCAATTGGTTTTGCAGTTTAAGCATGAAGAGGTAACTGACAGATATTTAGTATGAATTTATCTAGAGCAGCCCTTAATGTACTTTATTTTATCCATCAAATGATTCCAATTTGCATAAAAAACACAATCCAAATACTCACTATTGTTCCAAGAATTAAAAAGCTTTCGAAGCTTGTCTGACATGCGAGAGCTTTTTGTGATAATGAATTTGCTACGAACCGAACGGAGTGATCGAAAGCTTTCACGAAGCCCCGATGAAACGGATCGCGGGCTTTTAAAGTTGTTGACTGATTTAAACACTGCAGTTATTTAGCGAACTGAATAAGGTTGTTGTTTCGTTAAGGATTTTGTTTTATGCATTCCTGGGAGGTCGTTTGTTTTTAAATACTCAGCCTAATGGTGTTTTAGAGAAACAGTTTTTCTTTGAAATGCGCCAAGAGCACAGAAGCTTCAAATTGAAACTTAAAAGAATTTCAACGTTTGTGGCAAATTTTTTGAGAATGCCTTTTTACGACTTACATAGATGTCACTTGACTCGTTTTTTCGACATTGAAATGCGCAAAATATTATTAAAATTACTTGTGACGCTTTGATGAAGGTGGACTTGGTAATAAATGTTACTTTTTACATAGAAAGTTAGGCAGGCAAATGGCACAGTGTATAATTGAATGTCAGTTGCGATACATTTTTTAACCCTTTACCTACGGGGCCTTGAATCAATTTCCAATGAATCCCCGTCATCGCTTAATACGGGCATGTTTTGGCGAGAGTCAGTGGTTAGGCATCATTTCACTTACTTGAATCTTTTGAAGTACTATAGCTACACAGTTGAAATTTCACACACACAAGTATAATAATGTGTTTAATCAATAAATAATCACTTGGATTAATACTATTGACTATTTTTTCTGATATCAAGCAATATTATCAGTCACTTTGAAATTGAAGATTTTTAAGTTACTACTCGCGGATTTCACAAATTTAGGTTTAAGAATATTAGTTTATAGTATATTTAACACATATGAACACTTAAATAACGATAATTATAAAAATAATGCATAAATATCAATCACTAAAAATAACACTCCAAACACTTCCACGCTGTACTCTCACAAAAACACTATTGTCCGCCAGTTGACAGCAAATAAGCGGTATTTTTTTAAAATATGTTTATTTCAGAGCCATCTACCGAAACATTATGATATTTTTTTCTTTGTATCTGTACTAATCCCAATGCATAATGTGACCGCTATTACCAAGACACAAAGTCTCGTTTTGAATAAAAAAAATATTGAACATGACCATTACCTCGATCAACTATAGTTGACACCCGTACTGCAGCAGTGTTGCCGTACTGGCAACTCTGGTTGACACCCGTAGGTAAAGGGTTAAATGATACCTACTAATAGTATCACTTTAAATAGACAGTATACTTATTTTAGTGGACGCTGAACTTATGTAGAGGCGCAATTAATATTAATGTAGAAAATCTCAAAAAATATAAAGTTGCGAAATGTTTCTTTTGTTTTGATTTCAAGTTGCCACCAGCGGGCTCATTCATTAACCCGAGTTCCATGATGCATGAAATGGCTCCGTCTCGTCTGTTTCTCCAGCTGTTGCATACCAATTAGCCCGCTTTCATCTCAGAAGCCTAGATAACTAGCAAGACAGATTGAAGTGTACGTAGACCGTAACCAATATTTAAAAAAATCTAGGTCAGCTTGCAACTCCGAACTGGTCAACCTTAGTGCATCCTTTATTTTAGCAGTAACTTATTCCTAGTATTTTCAATTTTTCTGTACAAATTTCCTTGTGCTGACAACCACAAGGCGGTTTAATTATCATTATCATTATATCAGCCACCCCCAAAGAATTCCAAGGTGACCTGTCTTGCAACACACGCATCCAGCGGACTCCCGCGACCAAATGCCACTTTTTGTATGGGAAAATGAAAGTTGAGTTGTCCTAACGTACGTTCGAAACGATACTTGGTCATCAGTCCATCTTGTGGTGGTTCTACCCACGCTGCGTCTCCCGGTACGTGGTCGCCACTCGAGAACCTTTACGCTCCAACGTGATAAATCGTGTCAAAGTTGATTTAACGAGCTTTAAATGTTGTTAAAGGTCATATAGAAATTTAGGTACACCGAAAGGCTCGTTCTTTCGTTTTGCCGGTATTAAGGACTATTTATCACGTGAAATTTTCGGCTTCTCCTGTTATATAAATCTATAATATCAAATCATAACTTACATGCATAAAAGTTGTTACCCCCATAGACCACAGGAAACAAGACTTTTGTTGATTTCATCACCCCGTGCGACTCGATAAAACAAGCAATTCACCTTGTAAATGTGTTGTTCGAAATGTTAATTAATTGATTTAACCCTTACTTAATTCTCTTTTTATTTCCATCGAGGCTTGGACCGAAAATGACAACGGTTTTTCGTGTATAATTTTACATTTGCGTATCGACCACATAGGTATAGCTAGAGTCTAGTGAGCAGTAGTTATGCATCCCACATTTCTAATTGCCCCAAGAAAGTCTCAAATTCAAATAAATTGATCTAATGTGGCCACGATTAATACTCCGAATAGTTAAAGTCTCTCCCGCCAATCAGCCGTGCAGTTTGTTACGAAGATTGAAGTTCATTTATAAGAGGCAATTTGCCTGGCGCGAAATCCGACGCCGCCGCATTTCTTGATGCATTTCAATTAGATCCCAGTATTTGCACTTTGCATTTGTATGCAGATTTCAGTGGTGAAGTGAGCGGTGGCGGTATCTTTAGTTTACTGCTGTTCTTGGCTGTTTTGTGGCATTTGTTGCAGGTTAATATAAATATTACAATCAGGCCCCGTAGCATGGATGGCGTTATCACGCGATAAGTGACAGGATAGAGCATCCGTCCCTGGCTGACACCGTTCGATAGAACGAGACGACGCGCTTATCCTATCACTTATCGCGTGATAACGCCATCCATGCTACGGGGCCAGGTAAGAGTAGTCTTATTTACATTGAGATGTTTTGAAAACTAGTGGTTTTTTCTTACTTTTATTTTATCTAAACTACTGTCTGTCTGTTTTTTTTCATTCTGTTTCCTAACTAAAATGTGTTTTGTCTCTTTCTCACAAACAGTCATACACAAATGTCAAAGTGGTAATAACATAGCAAAGATCTCAACGGTTTAAATTCTACTAATAATTACACGGTTAAACTTACGTATTAAATGTCACTAAGGGCGACGTGTTTCGAACTCTTTGGGAGTCACGGGCCGCGTGGCGATCGGAGCGAGCGAGAGCAGTGATTCAAGCGTCACTACCGCGAAAACACTCATCCTGAATAACAACTCCCGAAGGGTTCCTAACATGTCGAAGGAGTGACATTTAAAACGTGAGTTTAACCGTGTAATTATTAGTATGATTTTAACGATGTCTAACAAAGGTTAAAATTCGGTTAAAATTGTGAAATATATGTTGGAAAGCGAAATTGATGCAAAGCTACGAACGAATAGCCATAGACCTCTTAGCCGCCGCGAATTGATTTCTCCTGAACGTCAGTCGTTATGTGTTTAAGATAATTGTTTTGTTTGTTTTCTTTCGCTTAACTTCCTCACAAACAACTCAGCGTTTTGCAACGGAAATTATTTAGGTTGCTATTTACAGAACAACCATTTTTTTTTCATTTCAAGAGCTCACGCAGCGTCACGCTATTATTTTCAGTGCCACTTCTGATGCCCTGACGCTAGTTCAAAAAATTACGTAATGAACTGTCTCGAGCAAATTTCGGTTTTTAATTGTGATAGCTTGGGATATGGAAACCAAAACGTGAATGTGTTGCAATCGGCGACGATTGTACATTTCTATTTAAAATGTGTCGTCAGGACGCTCGATTTGCCATACAAAAGTACCTAGTTTCGTTGTCATGTTTTAGTCGACAAGCTAGAGAAATATAAACTTATAATACACAATAGGTTCCGCCAAATCTAGGTTGAAAACTAGTTTTAATTGCTAGAAATGAAAATAGAAAAAAAAATCGATAAGAACGTTTTTCATCATCATCATTTTAACCGAAATATGACCACTGCTGGACAAAGGCCTCCCCCAAAGAGTGCCAAAGTGACCGGCGGTCCTGCGCCACCCGCATCCAGCGGACTCACGCGACCTTTACCAGGTCATCAGTCCACCTTGTAGGGGCCTACCGACGCTGCACCTTCCGGTACGTGGTCGCCACTCGAAAACCTTTCCGCCCCAACAGCCATAGGTTCTACGTGGTTCTGCTCCGGATAGCTTCATTTCTGATGCGATCACGCAGAGAAACTCCCAGCATACCCCTCTCCAATGCCCTTTGGGTGGGAGAACGTTTTTAACCGACTTCAAGAAAGGAGGAGGTTAAATGTTCCGCTGTATGTATTTTAAAGTCTCTAGTCGCTTATTTTTTTATAAATAACATGCTTTAACTAGTTTCTAACCTATAAATTCAATTCATTTATTAAATCAGATACTTAGCGCGATGATAGATAAGAGATCTTAATGGCTTGATCACAAGTACCGAGCAAACGGGCAAGACAGGGCTTTGCTGCACTTCGCAAACTTGAGCACCAGCATATTGCATATATGGCAGATGCCATTGTGTATTAAAAAAAAACCCGCCAAGTGCGAGTCGGACTCGCGCACGAAGGGTTCCGTACATCTACAAAAACGGCAAAAAAATCACGTTTGTTGTAGCCTAGTTGGTAGTGACCCTGCCTACGAAGCCGGAGGTCCTGGGTTCGAATCCTTGCAACGGAATTTATTTGTGTGATGAGTACAAATATTTGTTCCTGAGTCATGGATGTTTTCTATGTGTTTAAGTATTTATTTGTCTATATAAGTATGTTTATCGTCGTCTAGTACCCATAGTACAAGCTTTGCTTAGTTTGGGACTAAGCCGATTTGTGTAAGATTGTAAAAGAAAAAACAAAAATATAAGTATTT
Organism: Epinotia brunnichana; assembly: GCA_963854355.1. NCBI lineage: Eukaryota > Metazoa > Arthropoda > Insecta > Lepidoptera > Tortricidae > Epinotia > Epinotia brunnichana. Next base: position 22,080,714 of record OY977949.1, read on the forward strand.
ACATAAAATATATATAAAAAAACTGTTTTTTAGTATTTGTTATTATAGCGGCAACAAAAATATATCATCAGTGAACATTTCAACTGTCTAACTATCACGGTTGTTGAGATACAGCCTGGTGACAGACAGACATACATACAGACAGACAGACAGCCAGACGGACAGCGGAGTCTTGGTAATAGGGTCCCGTTTTACTCTTTGAGTACGGAACCCTAACAAGTTATTCCAGTATGCCGTTTTAAAATGAGAACCAAACTAGGTTCGTGTCGTCGAGTCGTCGGTCGTTATTGTTCTACGTCCGTAGGAATAACCCTAGAACCCCTACACGTCACCTCCGGGTTGTGCATAAAGAACAACAAAAACGGCACGTACGATAAATAAATAAGTCGACCTTGCGGGTCCCAGCAAGGTCTTAAGCCTCTGCTAGACAGTCACCAACACGCCCCTCCGACCGAGCGACCTTGGTCGGCACCGACCGCTGTAGTATGAAATTTTACTGCAAACAACTGTCTACAAGGTCGGTGCGGACCAAGGTCGGAGGGACGTGTTGGCGACCGTCTAGCACAGGCTTTAAGTAATAGTAGGAACTATTCATGGTTCCTAGTTCCTACTACTGGTCCTATTATCATACTCGTATTATCTACTACAGTCTACGCCTTGCCACTGGCTCCTGGTACTTTGTCAGATTCCTCCGCCAGAACTCAGGAGACAGGACGCACTTATAAAGGAATTTCGTAAGATCTGGGATAAGCCCAGGCTCCCTATGCACGGTGAATTTTTGGGCCCTATAAGATGCCGCTTGAAGTCCAGACACCCATCTTACAGCATTGCGCAAACTCTGTCTCAAACTAGCTTTAACCTCAACCAAGAGTGGAAGCGGTCCTGGACTTCTATGACGGCTGGAAAGTTTGGCTCGAGTATTGTCCCAGGTTCGAAGTTAGAAGGGTTCCAACTACCGAGACGGGCCTGGTGCAATCTCAACAGGCTGCGCACCGGTCATGGTCGCTGCAATCTATACCGTTTTCGTTGTTCCTGGCAGGACTCGCCTTCTTGTGAGTGTGATGCCGTAGAGCAGAGCATTCAACATATCATCCAGGAGTGGCCGTTAACACGGTACATCGGAGGACCCCCAGAAGACCTGATCAATTTGAATGACTAAGCCCTTAAGTGGATTAATGCTCTGGAAATTAATTTATGAGTTTGTATCTGACTTTTGACTTGCCATACGAATACTAGTAAATAAAACTCGTATTATGGCTGTGATGATTGAAAGGCCGGTTGGTAGCTGACTGACAGTATTTATTCATTTGTTAATGTGCCAGTATCAATTGCCTATTTACATAGCAAACCTACTTGCACAATCCTTACATCTCTCCCTGATAAGCTATCAATTACCATTAACAAAAAACTTTCAACTTCTGGTTACACGATTGATATCTGAGCCCGATTCCAAGCGCGCAACGCACGGGCAGACGCGTTGGGCGGAGGCGCAGCCGGGGCATCTATCGGTGGCTCTGCGACTACCATGCCCGCCGACGACTGCTCGGGCTGAGATCGCTCCGCTGGCGACGTTTGTATCTCACCGTCCAACGCGTCCTCAAACGCCTCGTCAGCACCACACTCGGCTGACCTAGATCGAGCGCCGACCCGTTCATTCGGCGGCCTTATACTTGCCCGCGATAGTGAAAAACTATTTCTGTTGACCGGTATGATTTGATCTATGTGTCTACGCCATTCGTTCCCTTGACCCATATCTACTTTAAAAGAAACCGGACCGGACTGAGACGTGACCTTTCCTTCCAACCATTTCTCCCCCCTTAAGCTATAATCGCGCGCGAGCGCAACATCTCCTACGTTAACGAGACGCGGCGTGCCCCCGGTGGCCGCTACCTGGCGCTCCTGCATGGTCCGCACGACAGCTGCGCGGTCTGGTCGCTGCGCGTCCAGCCGCCCACGCAGCCGCCGCTTCATCAGCGCCATGGCCTGGGACACGCCAGTCGTCGCGTGTTCGCAATTGCGGTACTGAAAAAGGAATCTACTGAGAGCAGTCGATACTTCCACACCCTCATGGAGAGCCCTTTTTATAGCTTTTTTAATAGTTTTCACCGCGTTCTCCGCGGCACCATTTCCCTGTGGCCTGTGAGGTGCTGACGTAACGTGTTTCACAAAATTAACCTCACAAAAGTTCTTAAATTCATGTGAAAAGAATGGCGGGCCATTGTCGGTCACGAGCTGCTCGGGAAATCCAAAACGAGCAAAAATGGATTGCAATGCTAAAATAGTTGAACGGGCATCCGTGTTCCTCATTAAAATGGCCTCTATCCATTTTGAATGTGCGTCAACTACAATCAAATACCGTTTACCACCGCAATCAGCGAAGTCCGCGTGAAGCCGGCACCACGGGTTCAACGGGTACTCCCATGGATGCAAGGGTGCGTGCGGCGGCGCGTCGCGCACCGCACGACAAGCGTCGCAGGCACGACACGTGCCATCAATGTCCCGGTCAATATCTGGCCAATACACGTAATTTCGCGAGATAGTTTTCATTTTGCGAGTACCCAGATGCCCTTCGTGTATCTCATCTAACACGCGCTTCCTAACAGTAGGCGGTATTACTACACGGTATTTGTAAACCAAGCAACCCATGTCCACGATCAAATCGCTCTTCCTAGAGAAGTACGGTTTTTCTTCCTCGCAGCTCGGGGCCGATGGCCACCCAAACAGTACATACCCATAAATTCTATTTAACACGGTATCATTCTTTGTTTCTCTAGCGACATCTTTGAAACTAATTGGTAACAAATCTTCAACTAACTGAACATAACTTACAGCATCCGAGACGCGGCCCTCGCGTGGCAGTGGCAGTCGAGACAAAGCATCGGCTGGTCCGTTATCAACAGAACGCACAAACTCAATCGAAAAATCGTAAGCCGCCAAACGCACAGCCCACCTTTGTAAGCGACTGGCGGCCGTCTGTGGAATTCCACTCTTTTTACCAAAAATATAACTTAGTGGCTTGTGATCCGTTCGCAGCGTGAAATGCCTTCCAAATAAATACTGGTGATGCTTAGTGATACCATAAAATATCGCTAACGCCTCTTTATCGAGTTGGCTGTAGTTCCGTTCGTGAACGTTGAGCGTCCTCGACGCACAGCTGACAGGGCGCTCGCTGCCGTCTTCGTAGCGGTGTGCCAGCACTACGCCGAGTCCATAAGCGCTGCTGTCCACTGCCAGCACGAGTTCACGCCCCTCCTCATAATGGGCTAGTACGCGTTTGTCAACCAGAGCCCGTTTTGCCTCTACAAAAGCCTGTTCACAATTTGGATCCCATTTCCATTCAACTCCGATTCTTAACAACGCATGCAACGGATGTAGCAACGTACTCAAATTAGGAATAAACTTCCCATAATAATTTAACATCCCAAGAAAACTTTTCAGTTGCGAGACATCCTCGGGTCTCGGAGCGTCAGAAATGGCCTCCAATTTAGTGGGATCTGGTCGCAAACCGTTTTTGTCAATAATAAAGCCTAAATATTTGACTCTATCTTGTAAAAAATTACATTTGCTTAACTCCGTGAGCTGTAATTGGATGGTCTTTTTACAAGTACCTAATTTATCCGTGAACACTTCAGGAAAACCACTACACAACTGGGTCACCAATTTATCCTCTTCCATTATCTCATTAAACGTAATTTGGTTGATTTGCAAAGCTCGCATCCATTCGCGACCCAATAGTGGCCGCCCCCCATTTTTAATTACGTACAATGGCAGATTGGTCGCTTTTACATCGTTAAGCACGACCTCAACCGATATAAACCCAAGAGTTTCAATTTGTCACGCATCAGCCATCAAAAACAGCCTTTCGTGCAAAAAGTGTTTATGGCATGGCCCCCAAATTATATAATAAGTTACCCAATTTAATAAGACAATCCGAAATGCCTCTTTTTAGGAAATATTTGTTAGACTTTTTGGTACAAAATGCTTTTTACACGTTGAAAGAATTTTTTGACTATATGCCGCATATTTATTGAATCTAGTATAGGTAATGTAGTGTAATGTTGTAACTTAGTAGTATTTTTTGCATGCTGCATGATAGGTCATAAGACTCTAGTCTTAGTTATAGTAATGCAGTTTTTGAGATATTTCTATGCCTATTCAGGCTGGATTGTGCTGAACAACATTGTATCTTATTACACCTTATGTACCACATTCAAGAAATAAATAAATGATTGATTGATTGATTGATTGATTTGTGACCCAGTGTAACAGCGCAAAATTAAATTATCCGCCTTGATCGCTTTGTTTGCAAACTTTTGTCTATAAAAGTCCTCACTAATTGCCGATATGCGGCTGCCTGTATCAACTTCGCAAACAACGTCTTGTCCATCCACATTCAAATTAATGAAATAAGGTTTGTTACCTTGTGATGACACCTGAATGTTAAGCAAATCCTCGTCCGATTCTTCGTCCATGTAGTTCTGCCGCCCGAACGGACGACGCGCCTTGTCACACATCACTTTTAAGTGTCCACGTTGGTTGCATACGTCACAGTTGTAGTGCATGTATTTACATTTGTCCGGCCGGTGCGCCTTCCCGCACCGCCAGCACTGCGCCGGGGCGTCGCGCGCCGTGTCGCGCCGGGCTGCGGCCGCCGCGCCGCCAGCTCCGGGTCCGCGCCCTCCGCCGCGCCCCCCGCGCCGCGCACTTGCGTGGTGCAGCTCCTCGCCTGCACCGCCGCCGCCGCCGCAGCCGCCCGAGGTGCTCACCGACGCCGCCGCCGCGCCGCTCACCTCCGCGTGCTTCTCCGCAGCCTCGAGTGCGAAGGCCAGCTCCACCGCCTCCTTATATTGGATGTTTTTTTCGGCAAATATCCGCGAGCGCATAGCTTCATTTGCCAACCCCGAAACGAACTGATCTCGCAGATTCTCTTCGAGAGTCGTACGAAAGCTACATGTGCTCGCTAGGTGCTTTAAATTCTGCAAGTACTCAGACGACGCAACCTAAAAACGTGCCGCTCGGCGATCTCTGATCGTTGCGGTTCCAAATGCCCGGAAACCAATCCTATAAGTTGATCAAACGTTTTGTCTTCAGGAAGGTCCGGTGAGCACAAATCGCACATAAGCGCATACGTCACGTCCCCGACAACTGTTATTAACAAAGGCACTTCTAGTTCAGTCTTCACTTCGTTTAAGAGAATATACTGTTTTACTCGGCGTATGTACGCCGGCCACTGTTTGGATTCTAATTCAATTGCCTATTTACATAGCAAACCTACTTGCACAATCCTTACAATGGCAAATGTCGATATGGCGGGAATGTCACATAATTTCAGTTATTAAGCTATCATTGAAACCAGTTGAATATTTTCACATAGATCACTATATAACACTTATTGATAACTCTTTTCAAAAGAACCAAGGAGTCTACCCTCCGACCCTTCTTGGTTGTTGCTGCTCAGGGTCAAATTATACTATAAATGTATTGAGGTGAGTCGAGACTTGATGTGAATAGTATAGCAAATTGTTTACACGACGTGAGACACTTTGATTGGATTACATGACATGCTAATTGGCAAGTAACGTGGCAACCTAAGCGACGTTTTGTAAGCCACTTAGCAGTAAGTATTTAATTTTAGTTTGTATTTGAATTACTATAATCTTCATCATCATCATATCAGCCAAAAGACGTCCACTGCTTGACATAGACCTCCCCCAAAGAGTGCCAAACACAAATTAAAAATTACGAAAGCAACTGCCATCTGAACTTACAACCCAGAGGTTAAAACTAGATCTTATTGGGATTAGGTCGGTTTCCTTAGGGATGTTTTCGTGCCAAAATGAGTATGCGCAACAAATGTCATACCGATACCATATCGATAAACCGAGTCTAGCTGATCTATTGAGATATTTTCTCGCTTACCACGTTTCCCCTCTCTCAAGAACCAACATAGCAATAAGGAACATTACGCAAAGCTCTTCGTAGGTGGCGACACTAGCAGCGTTGACGTTGTATCTCGTTCCCACTTGCGGTATTGTCTATGCAAGCATCCTTGTCACTCGTTTGACAAACAATTGGCATGTGTGTGTGTGAATCCCTATATTCCTATACTGGTTTACTATTAGTGGTAGTGCTGCCTCTGGCGGCAGAACATTGCAGTAATGTTCCCTATTGGTCCGCCATCCGACCCGCCTCGATTGGACGTGAGAACAACAACACTCACTCCAGTTCCACTTAGTGTGCACGATTTGTAAACATCGGGGCGTTTTGACGAGTTAAATTAAGAGTGGCATGGCGGATATAAAGCCAATGTCATTATCAACTACACCTTGTGGTGTCGAGTAAGAAAGGCCACACCCCCTTTCTTCCCCTGTCAATGCAAATTGTTTTTGAATAAATGAAATGAAATGATTCAGTTATTTTTATATCAATTTTTTTTTCTATTTAACATACAAAACCGAAGTCTCAGATTCATAGTACTAGACAAGAACACGCTGTTTTAATGGTCACCAGGGGGGTAAACAAAACACGTTACGTTTCGAACGAGCGTTTGGACAATCCAACTGTCATTTTCCGATGCAAAAATGACAGTTGGATTGTCCTAACGCGCGTTCGGAACGTTACGTGATTACCCCTCTGATGCGCCAACAATGCGTTACGTAATCAACCAGCAGGACGCTCGACTCTCCATACAAACGTCGTTTGGTTCTCATCATTTTACATGACATGAAACTATAGGTATACACCAGGGACTGCATAACCGAAAAATACCGGTAATCTATTTTAACGGTATGACGTCATATCGGTTGTCAAATAGCGGTTTCGGTAGCGGAACCTTTATATTTCGCTATCGAAATATAAGGGTACCTTTATTTTTTCCGCTACCGTAACCGCTTTTTAAAGGTACCGATTTATCGACTTTGGCCTGGCGTTATTGCCAAACCGCCGGCAAAGGCACTGCTGTTTTGTTTTTTTGTCTTGAAATGTTTAGTAACCAATGCTTCCTCTGTAGAGTGCCAGCTCGCTTACTTTTCTCGATAACCTTTATAATACCGGTATTATACAGGTTACGGTATCATTAAAAACTGATACCGCTAACCGTTATTTCAAAACGGTTACGGTACCATTATGTTCGCGCGGCGCGCATAACCTTTACGCCATAACGGTACCGTAATGGAATACCGGTTTCATACCGGTATAACCGTAACCGAAATCAGTCCCTGGTATACACAAAGGGATCCGCCATGTCTAGGTCGGAAACTAGATTGTGTGGCTAGTAATTAAAATAGAAGAAAAAAAAACGAGTAGAACTTATGTTCATGAAAAATCCAGTATGCCGATTTAAAATGAGAAAAGAGCCAAAGAACCTTTGTAAGGAGAATCAACCGTTCCGGGGACTATCATCATATCATATCAGCCGTAAGACGGACGTCGCAGTGGACACTGCTGGACATAGGCCTCCCCCAAAGAGTGCCAGTCCTGCGCCACCCGCATCCAGCGGACTCCCACAGCCTTTACCAGTAGGTCGATCACGTAACGCATTGTACGAACGTCGGGTAGGTCTAAATGTCACTTTTTATATGGAAAATTGACAGTTAAATTGTACCGACGCGCAGTCGGAACGTTACATGATTACCCCCCGGTCATCAGTCCACCTCGTGCCTACCCACGCCGCGCCTTTCGGTACGTGGCCGCCACTCGAGAACCTTTCCGCCTCAACGGCCATCGGTTCTACGTGCAATGTGTCCCGCCCACTGCCACTTAAGTTAAACGATTCGGAGGGCTAACGGTTACCTTGGTTCAGCTGCGGATAGCCTCATTTCTGATACGCTCACGCAGAGAAACTCCCAACATAGCCCTCTCCATTGCCCGTTTGGTGACTTTGAGCCTTCTTGTGAGGCCCGTAGTAAGCGACCACGTTTCAGTGCCATATGTCATCACTGGCAACACACACTGGTCGAAGACTTTCGTCTTGAGACACTGCGGAATATTCGACGAAAAGATGTGCCGTAGCGTCTCGAACGCTGCAGTCCAACTACAAACCGACGTGTAATTCAACGACGTATTTTTCTTTTCTCTGTGTAAACTTCTCTTTACAACATGCTTGTAATGATGTGCCATTCTCAGAAATATTGCCCGAGGAACATTACCGTCAAGCAGCTTGAAGTGAAGTCTCCGGCCCCGGGAGCTTGTCATTGACATGCAGTTTTAAATTTATTTTCAATAAAAGTTTAAATAGATGTTGAATATTGCACGCGGATTTTGAGATAGGTATTTATTGTGTTAGCAAAAAAGTATGTTTCAAGTTAAAAATTCAGTTCGGAATGTTTTTATTCACCACTTAAGAGTGGTAGGGCACAGCGGAATGTCATCTCGCTCGTATGTGGAGCAGCCCAAATGGGGAAGTACCTCGACCTTACAGAAGACCGCAGCCATCTTATCTTATCTTATCTTATCTAGGTGAGGGCCCTTTCGGATGCACTTCGACCCAGTGGGATCTTTTGTGCATTTGGCCTCTCCTTTATACCTGCTCCCAGGCTTGCTCCATCATTTCCAAAAAGCGGATGATGCAGTTCGCCGGGAGCACCTTGAATTCCTTTGGTTGCGGGTAACCGTTACCAAAGTAGTTCATTCTTTGTCTGGCAAGGGCATGACATTCACACAATAAGTGTTCCATAGTCTCATCCTCCTCGTCACACATTCTACAGTCTAAACTATCAGATAGTCCCATCTTGGCCAAGAGATCCTTGACCCCGAAGTGACCAGTGAACACCCCAGATATAATTCTGAGTTGCTTCCTATTTTTGGTCCCCTGCGAGAGTCCCACAAATGGTTCTGGACCTACAAAGTGATTTGTAGAGCCCCCTCTTGCAAGCTCATCTGCTCTTTCGTTGCCGATGAAGCCCTTGTGCCCTGGTATCCAAACTAGTTGCACCTTATTGTGCCTTCCAAGTCTGTTTAGTGCTTGGACGCCATTATAAATTAGTCTAGAGTCCACTTTACCGTTACTTCCACCGCAGCCATAATAGCACCACTGCTTTGTAGTGTAGCTATATTATTGCATGCTATGAAGTATGTGTTCCTGGTGGTAAGTAAGGTCGCCAGAGCTGCCTAGGGTTCGCTGTGTTGGGAATCAGGGACCTGCATGTTTCTATCTGCCACAGCGAATCCTCAAGTGAATAAAGGGTCGGCAACGCGCTTGTTGCTTCTGGAGTCACAAGTGTCCATAGGCGACGGTACCAGCTTAACTAACATCAGGCAGGCCGTAAGCTTGTTTGCCGCCGCGCCGTCATTGCAAAAAAATAAAAAATCTTGAATGCGTAATACTTACCACAGAATCAGTAATATTTAGTACCTACTAAGTACTTGGTATTATTTCGTAAATTATAAATTTTGTGGGTCAAGTTAGCCGTATTATTTTGTCATTCAAATGTGGTGAATTCGCCATTACATTTATAAGAGCAAATGGTTAAGTTCTAGCCATTCTCAAAATTCAAGGTTTAAATTAAAACAAAGATTTAATAAATAACTTCTATGCGTCTCTTGTTTTAATATAAGATATTGTGCGGTATACCACGTTATAGGTATTCATCCATAAGAGAAGTATACATATGTAGGTAAGTTGGTATATAATTTTGTTGAGACACATTTTTTGATGTACCTATGTTTGTTCTGTTTTCTACTATACATAAAGCAAGTCGAATAATAACTAGCTAGGTACCGTAAATAAACGAGATTACCTATATTTGGGTTTAAAATTGTCTGGTAAAACGCATTCCGCGTTTTGTGCAACTGTCTCTGAATAACTAAAGAACGCTATGACTATAATGAATGAGAATTGTTGTCGAGTTTTGTTGTCCGAGGCTATGATGCAAAAGAATGTTACTCTTTACGCAAAATCCACAAAGAACAACGCTAACCGTAGGCAACTTTTTGATTTGTCGATGCGGGGGCGAACAATGTCAGCATTTAATCACTTATCGCTGTCGATCAGACATCCGTCACGTTCTTACAAGTATGCGAGTGCGAGAGTGACTTATCCACAACGAAACTGTCAATGTCTACTGTAAGTCAAGTCACTTGAGCTCCACTCGAGTCAGTACCGATTGTTTACTGCGTGCCTAAATTTAAGCGAGTGCTTCCTTACTGGCGCAGGATGCATGGACGCGGAGCTGTATGAATGCAGTGTTGCATGCGCACCACTCCGCTTCCACGCCTGATATTACTACTTCATAAATGAAATACTGACAGTGTACTGAAAAGTGAGAAAATCTGTGCGAAATCAGCATATCGTTGCCCCAATATTGTAGGGTTCTATGTTGCACTTTTATCAACTTGAAATTTGAAGTTTGTCAGAGTGATACTAGGTCAAAATTGAAGTACTCCGACAATGTAACATAGAACCCTATAATATTGGGGCAGCGATATGTCAAAGTGCAAAATACTGCATAATCAAAATACTGCACATCAAATATTGCAGGAAGTCGGCTTAGACTGATCTGCTTCAAAGCCAAACTTTTAAAACGGAAATATTCAAAATAACTTGATCTTTTCTCTACCGCAGCATTTCGCTTTCAAGCATATATTTATATTATGCGGTGTTATCTAAGTTTTATAACGTGAACAAAACTCGATGAAGTCATAAAATAAGTCTCGGTTTACAACCCAACTGAACCAGGTGCGCGGGTTATCGTACCGATGTGTTATGCAATCGTTCGTTATGCAGCGGAACTAAAAGTTCGCTGAGATATGTACGATTATTTATGAAGATTTTCGTTGTTTGATGCTTATTCTTGTAGTTCATGGTATGAACTCCAAAAAATTTCAACCAGCAGGTCGATAGCGTAACGCAATGTACGACTGTACGTACAGTCGCCATCACATACATCGGAGCAAACAAGCACGTCACAAACATCGGAACACATCTCTATTTTCAAAGCATTAGGGTGCATGAGCCGATATTTTTGAACACATATAAATGTATGTGATGGCGACTGTACAGTCGTCATCGTCAGGTAGATCTAAATATTCCTTTTTGTATGGGAATATTATAGTTGAGTTGTCCTAACGTGCGTTCGAAATGTGACATGTTAACCCCTCAAGAGGGACAGTTATGTATTTTTTCTACGAGCGTTAGGACAACTCAACTGTAATGTTCCAAAACAAAATATGACATTCAGACCGACCTAACGTACGTAAGAAACTTTGCGCAATCGACATGCTAGTCGACTGCGTAAAGCTTTTTACGTACGTCTAGCAGATCTAAATGCCATTTTTGTATGGGAAAATGACAGTTGAGTTCGCTTAACGTACGTTCGAAAAGTTACATGGGTAATCACCTCCCTGGTGCTATGATAATTCTTTTACGAGCCAAGTTACATTTTTTGTTATTAATTTCATAATCATCATTTGGCTCATTTGAAACATTACATAACTAGTTTTCGACAATAGATCAACCACACTTTGTGAATTCAGATGCATTTTCCTTTAGTCTTCGACTGTTTGCGTTGAACAATATACTCGTATGTGTACTGTTTGGATATCAAACAATTGAAAGAGGTCAAACGTGACGGGGCATCGTATAAATATTTGGGTCAGGAACAGGAACAAAAACTAGGCGGATCTCTAGTAGATAATCTAACAGCTAACGGTTTAGGTACATATACTTAAATTATATACTGACCATACAAGTAATTTATGTCGCAAAAGCGCTTTGTATAAAGTCAAGTGCAAAAAATATGTATCGATTTAATCCTCTCCTATATGGGCATTTTTTTATTTTTCTTGTACCTTGATGTTTTTGGCGTGTCCAGTGCCTTTGACACCCTACAAATACGAAACACGTTGAAAAATTGTACTTGTAGCGATTTTAAAACGTCTATAATATTAATATATCTAAATCGTATAAAAACCTAAAAAAACCTATCATTTAGCATTAAATTTACCACATTTTCTTGGTTTTTCTGGCTGCCGACCCTCTATTTTTGCCTGTCCACCTGCGGAAAGCCAACTTCAAGTATAGATTCGAAGTATTAGGACTTGTATGTTGTGCCTGGAAATACTTGTTTCTGATAGTGGAAAACATGAATTATCTTAAATCAACCTTATATTTATCTCGCTAAAGTATTTTTTACATAATAAACTAAAATTAATCTTGTCCAGTGATTTTGGAAAAGTGGACATGTCCACATTCCGTTACGATGATTTTGTGGGAATGAGGTATTTTTATTACCAAATTAGGTGTTTATCTTCATCTAGCATCACATACCGTTACGTAACATCATTCGTTTTGTTTACAAACTGTCAGTAGTGGCTAGAAATCGCGCGCGAACGGTGCGTCGAGTGGTGGACCCAAAAACTAGTGTCCTGGGGCCGTTACGAGATTACGAAGGTTCCTATAATTTTTCTGCTAATGCGACTCAATTATATTAATCTGTCATTATCATAAACCATCATATTAGTAAAATACTATTACAATTGTTAAAAACAGTATATGAAACACGTGTTTTAATCTGCGATGTATTCGTTTCGTTACGTCCATTCCGTTACTATTTGTATAGTGAAGTAGCCCTCTTAAGTAATGGAATGACGCATATTCAAATAAAATGGTACACTTTGAAAAAAAACGCCCATATATGTACCGAAACCATACCTATTCCACTGACATAAGTGCGATGGGACATATTCCATGAGTAAGTGCATCCATATTTTTACAATTGCCTCAATGGGTTCAGCTTCAAATAAAGGCTTTACAACTTTTGCCTAAAGAAAGTACTGAATACTTTACTAACTTTTATAACATACAAAAATATATATATTATTTTGACCCACATTATACTGCCATACCATAAACGGCTGAAAGACTATGTTATACATCTGCTACAAATAGCCTGCAACTTGAACTGAACACACTTTTAATTCCGAAAAACATTCCCCAAAGGGATTTATCGGGGTTAGTATAGTCAGTCAGGAAGTCCACGACGATAAAATCACAAACAAAAGCTAACCAAGAATATTAGAATTAAAAAACATTTTAAATTACACTTTTGTATGTATATACTATTGAACATCCGTAATATGAAAGTAAACGAACTGTTAATTGAGTTTTCAGATAAGCAATCTAGTTAATCTATTCCTAATTATGTGCCTGTTTAAACAACCCCGGTTTCAAGCAAATACAATTTAAATGCGGAGCAAATTATTAAGCAGTGCGTGCGTTCCACAATTTCGATTGACCTGCATACGTGATTAAAATAATAGGCTAAACCCATATAGCGTTACTACGTTTCATTTGCTCCAGTTAGCGCTAATTAACCGTCTGCATTCAATTAATCCGAATATTAATTGTGAAGATAATTCGCGTCCATATCATGGCCTTGCGGATCTATTCTGCCAACTGCCCGCGGGTTATGCCTAAAGGTCCTATTAAGCTGTGTTCCGAACCATTCGCTTCACCTAACCTAAACTATGTAGTTTAAGTCAGAGCTCCGATTACGTAACGCTTCGTACGTACGTTAGGTAGATCTAAAAGGTAGTTGTAAGAGAAAATGATCGTTTAATTTGGACTAACGCTCGTTCGATAAGTGACGAGAAAACCCCTCTGGGGTCCATTTCACAAGTTACCATTTTTAAGTCCGAATCATCAACACACTATATGGCCAGTTACTGGTCAAGTGCCTTAATGTTGCCAGTTAAGACTTCATCATCATCATGTCAGCCGAAATACGTCCACTGCTGGACATAGGCCTCCCCCAAAGAGTGCCACAATGGCCGGTCCTGCGCCACCCGCATCCAGCGGACTCCCGCGACCTTTACCAGGTCATCAGTCCACCTTGTGGGGGGCCTACCCACGCCGCGCCTTCCGGTACGTGGTCGCCACTCGAGAACCTTTCCGCCCCAACGGCCATCGGTTTTACGTGCAATGTGCCCACATACATTATTATTCTATTTAAGACTTGTAAAATTGTAACTTGTCGCTTTGTGAAATGGCCACTGGAGGAAAAGTATACTATGTAGCAGAATATCAGTGCTTGCTTGCCCGAGCAAAGCAAAACTGAGCTAGTACCTTTTTGGCATTGTTGCAACGCACATGCCTTTTTATCTCTTTGCTTTTATATTTCTTTTTTTTAATTGATTTATTTAAACTTTATTGCACAAAATACAAAACAAAAAAAATTGTAGGTAAAAATGGCGAGCAATTTTGTTGCAAAATGCCGAATAAATGATATCAAAGTATACTAGAGATGTACAATGAGGTGAAACAAGATGTGAATAGCGTTCTTTTGCTATATGATACGTTGGTACAGTGAGCATCATAAACATGTAAACACTTCTGGTGTTTCTAGGGCCTTATTTCTAAGCGATAAGGTCTTAGAACCACCAAGAGTGTATACATGTTTATGATTGCTGACTGTTCAGCGCGAATGAGAGAAGAATTTCGAACAAATTAATTGCTTTACAGCCCATCGAGTGCACTCGGTTTAATTATAATGGTTGTTGAGTTTTAAAAATAACTGTGATGTAATTGGGATCTTGGGATTAATTGGTTATATAACGCTTGATGCAGCTCATCATCTTGTTATTTCAGTGTCGTATTTGATGCTTTACTATAATGTTATATTTCGTCTCAATCGTTGATATCTTTAATATTAAACATATTTAGAACAAGAACAGGCAAATAAATGGCGCCAATATAGGGGTCTTTCAACTACAACTCTGTTGCTTTTAGTGTCGAGACCCTTGGTCCGTGGCGCCAAGCCGCACATGAACTGTACCGTCTGTACCGTGTTTTGGCAAAACGGTTGGTTGACGTCACCAGGGACAGGAGAGCTGGCAGCTTCCTCGCTCAACGCATTGCTATTCAGCGAGGAAATGCTGCCAGCATCCTCGGTGCCTTGCCACAGGGGCCCCATTTTTAACCGACTTCAAAAAAGGAGGAGGTATCGACAGATGCTCGTGAATTTTTGTGAGCAGGTTCAATAATAACATAGTAATTTTAAATTCAGTTTCACGTTTCAAAAAATGGCTCGTGATTTGTACAGCTCACAGAGCCTCTAATTCATAATACTTATTTTAGACTTACCTCGAAGTTGGTGATGATGGGCGCCATCGTACTTGACAAATACGAAGTACAGCGCTACCAGAATAAACTGGAAGACCAGCAGGGGTAAATACTTCATGCCGGGCGCTTTCGGCTCCATTTTAGTACCCGGGTACCTGATGACAAAATGTAATTTGTGAAAACATGTACATACAAAAAAGTAGAAGATGCGTGATTTCAATTCTTTATAAATAAATACAAGATGATTATTAAAATTAACACAGTTAAATTTAAACTAAGTTCAATTTACAAAAGGCCCTCAAGTCATTGTAGCGGGAAAAGTTGGCGGCATTTCCTCGCTGCTGATTTGAAATGTTGATGCGTTGCGCGAGACAGCCGCCAGCTCTTCGGTCACCAGTTACATCAACCAGACGTTTCACGATTTCCTCAAATAACTTAATATGGGACTACTGGGACCCCGCGGACCAAGGGTCTCGACGCCAACGGGTTTAACGTTCAATACTCGTACATTCAACAAAAATTAAATCGTCAAAAATTTATCTGAGAACCATGTCGACAAATAAGACGGCGCTTAAAAAAACTGCATTATCGGTTTACGCGTTTGGGAGCCATGATCCCACAGATACACACATATACATGTTAAATTTATAGCACTCGTTATAGGGGTAGGAGGTTAATAAGAACATTCAGATCCAGCTGTCAAAAAAAAATGAAGCCGGTCCATGTTTTGGATCATTTAAAGTGGAATTGAGAACTTCCTTCTTTTTTGCAATTTTGTTGCAATATGGTTAGGTTAAAGAGCCAGTTAGTCGTGATATTATAACTGCGGTCTTCTGTGAGGTTTCCATGGATACGTATCCCGGGTCCTTTTTAAAACAGATTTTGAGTTTAAATCCACCGATTTCTGGATTTTGTTGAACTTTTTATCCATTTTTATGGGCCATCTCGTGAGCATGTTAAAAGTCGACGTTTAAATGTTTTTCTGAGAAACTTTTTCAAGTTGCTTCCAGGTTAAGGTGACAAACCAACAACGAAATATATGTAATTGACCCGACTAAATCATGTAAATTTCCTCAGTTTTCTACATATCAAAAGTATAAACCCCGCTTTACAATCTCGGTTGACCCAGTACCCTCGCTCCGTATAATATTTTCGCTCGATGTGCTCCTTTCCGCGTGAAGAGCTCTTTACGATTGAAGGAGCATCCTAAGTAACGTTTGTTCTGACACCACGTGTTTTGTGGACGTGCTTACAATATTACTATTACGTTTTATGCTTTTGTTTATGGAAAAGTTGAAGAAAAATTTTGTTCTGATGAAATAAGTTTCTCAGTCTTGAGACTCTTGGGTATCAAAAATATGGGAAAAACCGAAACTTCTCGACCGATCTCAATGATAAAATATTTGAATGATTTATTTATTTATCCAAACAATTATTACACAGTATTACAGTTACAGAACTAATGCACTGTGAATCTTAGAATTAAAATTTCCAGCATACTTAATATACTATCGAAGACTGGCGGTCATCCATCGTCTCGCTAAACCTCAAGCATTCACGACAGACTTTTACCCAGCTACAAGCGAAAACATCCCAGTCAGAAGCAGATGCGAGAAGTACATTGAGGCAGTGAAGAGCTCGAATAAGCGGCGACTTACTATGAGCCACAGTTCGCGCCTCCGGAGGAGCAAGCAGTGGACGGTTTCGCGGACGTAGATGCATCCAAGATTGTAACGGAGTGTGCAGCCTCACTATCCGCTCCACCAGTTCAGGGCAGTCTGAATCGCCTCGTATGAGGTGAACGTCCGAATAACTTTGACTACATGGCATTCCACGTATAATTTATTTATTTACGTCATTGAGGCCACTCAACGTTTTGGATGTCACTTTGCTCTCGCCACCACACACGGAAGTACCGTTAGGTAAAAATAATAAGTGAAAATCGTGATAATTAAAAACGTCCCAATGTTTAATGACAAGTACTGTTCATTTCTGTTCTTATAAATTAAAATTGAAAGTGTCAAAGATTGGGTCAGTGTCAGGACGTTTATCTTATCATACATACAGTAGCGATTCATCCATTAAACTAGATTTTTATGATAATATTATCGTTAGTCCCACCAAACAAAGTACCTAAGCCTAATGAACTCTGACCAGGTAAAGGAAATGTTCGAAGGTATGCCACTGTTACTATACAATGTTTTACAATACGCTGCCGCTGTAGCTTGTCGGTGATATCGTGGAAATATTTAACACGGTATCGCGTGAGACCCTCTAGTAGAATTCTCGGTAAATACGGGTAAACCAAACCAACATTTCAGTCTCAAAGGACTTATTGGCATACGGTTTTTACGGCGCTTACGCTCTTTTTCTATCGTCCTCTGCCTAAATTACGTTTTTTCCGGCAATGTATGTATGCTTTGGTTCAACGCGAGTCAAAACAATGTTTTGGCTGTGCGGTTTCTTTGCAAATGAAGGCTTGGAGGAAGTTACAGTGTCGGTTTCAGAAAATATGAATGTTGAAAAAACACAAGCTGACAAATTATTCATGCAGGGTAATTTGCGTAACCGTTAGGACACATAACCTGTCAGTTTCAGCTCCAAAAAACGACGGTTAATTTACTTTACTGCCCATTCCGTCTCCATCCAGAGAGTCCAGAAGAGTAGGCCCGTTTCAAGCAGTGGGGCTCATCTATACATATAATTTTCAATTCTTTATTTGTTTCGGACTAGGTAATGTCCATAAGTTGTTAGTATACAATCACGAATTATGACTAAGGTTAGTATTACAAATTAATTTAATCCTATAATCCTAATGGAGTTAGATGCTCCATCCCCTAGCATAGGGGATAGAATAAAGCTGAAGAGGGTCGAAAGTCTGTACATGGAAGATATTCGAAAAAAAATTGGCTAGGGATTCTTAGAATCGATAACAGAACACGTTCCAACAGTTTTTAGAATTTTTGTCTGTATGTCTGTTTGTCTGTTTATCTGTTTGTCTGTTTATGTGACCGCGCATCACGTGAAAACGGCTGAACCGATTAAGATGAAATTTGGTATAGAGATAGTTTGAGTCCTGATGAAGGACATAGGGTTGTTTTTATCCCGAAAGTCAACCCCTAAAGGGATGAAATGGGGGGTGGAAATTTGTATGGAGCTACTTAAACCGCTGCACCGATTAGGCGAAAATTTGGTATATAAATAGTTGGAAAATCAAAATCAAAATCAAAATCAAAATCAATTATTTATTCTGCAAATAGGCCACAAGGGCACTTTTACATGTCAAATGGTGTTCTACAATATAATATTAATAATCTTACACAATAATCATTTTAAAATTGCAGATTTTAACTAATTAGTACCTAAATGGTTACAAACTAAATGTCACTGAATGAAAACTAGAACAATCCAAAATTGTAAAATATTATCAAATACATTTGATATAAGGTCTGTATCAGAATTAACAATAAGTTTATGATATAATTTAGTACCCCAGAGATGTATAATGTCTCTGAGCATCCAAATACAATTAATAATTATTCTAATGTTCTTGTAGAGATGTATACTGTCCCTAAGCGTTAAAACAGAAAAAAAAGGATCATTAATGTAATATTGTCAGAGATGTACAGGGTCAATAACAATAAAACGTGTCAAGAACAGAATGATGTCTCTCGTCAAAATAATGATAATAACACTAGTATTTAGGTAGTTACTATGCCCTTGCAAGCATGAACAGACCGGACTCCACAAACAGCACCCGATCACGAGTATGACGCATATCTCAGCCATCGCCTCCCTCAACCATATGTTAGGGAAGGTGGCGACCCGATCAACGACGCCACCGTAAGCAAAGCCCTTTAAGCGAGCATGACATATTCAAGCCACACTGGACATTGATAATAGCAAAGATTAAAGCTACTTGTTCGGCGAGAAAAAGCATTACGTGCTCTCATGTTACATAAAACGGAACAGCTATTTCCGGTACTTATAATAATTACAAAGGTAATACGCCAAGACAATCATACTCGAAGGTATATTAATTCTAATACAATTTGACTGCTACTGGCTTAAAGGCATTTTTGTCGTTTATGAAATCGTTGACATTATAATACGCCTTGCTTAGCAAATATTTTTTTATATGAGACTTAAATTTACTTAACGGCAAATTAACAATTTCGGTAGGTATTTTATTGTAAAAACGTATACAGTTCCCCACGAACGACGTGCTAACCTTGCGAAGACGACTGTACTGCACTGCGATCTTGTGTTTACTTCTGGTGTTGTAGTCGTGGATATCACTGTTGAGATTGAAGTCCTGAAGGTTTTTCCGCACATACATAATATTCTCAAGAATGTATTGGCATGCTACAGTAAGAATATTTGCCTCCTTAAATTTGTCCCTGAGAGAATTTCGGGCTTTTAGTTCGTAGATGGAGCGTACAGCTCGTTTCTGTAGCACGAAGATGGTCTGGATATCAGCCGCTTTTCCCCACAACAGGATTCCGTAGGACATAACACTGTGGAAGTAACTGTAGTACACCAGCCTGGCCGTCTCAACGTTTGTTAACTGTCTTATACGTCTTACTGCATAGGCTGCAGAACCAAGTTTGCCGGCAAGGGTGTCGATATGCGCATGCCATTGTAGTTTTGAGTCCAAGGTGATGCCTAAAAACACTGTTCTATCTTCAAATTCCAGTTCATCGCCCTTTAATTTGATCCTGGTATTGTTTACGTGCTTGACATTAGGTAAAGTGAATGGAGTCCCGGGAAAGGTCAAAGGATAGGTTTAATCCCAGAAATCTTCCTTAAAGAGGGTAAAATGGGGGGTAAAAATTTGGAAGTAACCCATTTTGATAAAATTTGGTTTAGAGGTAGTTTAAGTTCTGGGAAAGGACATCGGATAGTTTTTATTCCGGAAATCTTCCCCTAAGGGTGTGAAATGGGAGGTGAAATTTTGGATGCACTCCGTTTAGATCAAAGTTGGTATAGATATAGTTTGAGTCCCGGAGAATGACAATGGATAGTTTAAATCCCGAAAATCATCCCCCAAGGGGATGAAATAGGGATGGAAATGTGGATAAATCCCATTTAGTTAAAATTTGGTATAGAGATAGAAGGAGTCCCAGGGAAGGACAATTCATAGTTTTTATCCTGAAAAATCATCTCCTGAGGTTGTGAAACGAGGGTGAAAATTAGGATAGAACCCATTTAGATGAAATTCGGTATAGAGATAGTTGGAGTTCCGGGAAAGGAAATCGCATAGTGTTTGTAACGAAAATCATCGCCTGAGAGGATGAAATGAGGGTGAAGTTTTGGATTGAACTCATTAAGATGAAATCTGGTTAAGAGATAGTTTGGGTCCTGGGAAAGGAAATATTTTATGATAGTTTTTATTCCGCAGATCATCCCCTAAGAAGGTGAAATGGGGATAAAAATTTGGATGGAACCCATTTACGGTAAAGCGATAGTTGGAAGTCCTGGGGAAGGACAGATAGTTTTATCCCGAAAATCCTCCCCTAAGGGGTGAAAATTTGGATTTGAGTGACCCATTTAGATGAAATTTGGTTTACAGATAGTTTGAGTTCCGGAAAAGGACAAATGATAGTTTTTATTCCGGAAATCATCTCTTAAGGGGGGGAAATGGGGGGTGAATATATGTATGGAGCTACTATACAACCCATTTAGATAAAATTTTGTATAGAGGTAGGTAGTTATAGTAGGCGCGGCGTTGGTTGGTAGGCCCCCCACAAGGTCGACTGATGACCTGGTAAAGGTCGCGGGAGTCCGCTGGATGCGGGTGGCGCAGGATAAGTCACTTTGGACCTCTTTGGGGGAGGCCTATGTCCAGCAGTGGACGTCTTTTGGCTGATATGATGATGATGATAATGATGATGAAAATAGTTTGAGTCTCGGGGAAGGACATAGGATAGTTTTTTATATCGGAAATCAACCCCTAAAAGGGAAATGGAGGGTGAAAGTTTGTATTGAGCTACGATATAAACGTGTTCTACGCGGACGAAGTCGCGGGCAAAAGCTAGTGACGAATATGATCTAACGTTCATTTGAAAAAATACGCAATTGACCCCTGGAATTGTCGAGGATACATACACATCCACGCCATCTTGGAATTCCGTGTTCATTGATGCATCAGATTACAGATATGGCTTCTAGACAGAAATAACATTGACATTCCATCCAATCCTTGTCTAGATACTCGTACCTACCTAAAACCATGTCAAGATAATTAATCAACAGGATATGGCTTGCTTGTTAGTAAGTCATGTTATGTTTAAAACTGAAAGCTTTGGCTAATAGCGTTACGTGTATGTACCGACATATAAATTAGCACAATGAAACACTTATGAAATCATCTGGAGTCTTTCCGTTCGTCTGTCATAAGTATTTTTTGCTATGTGTTCTGTAGAATGTAATTTAGCCAGGCATATAATCACTAAACTCATTGCCATTACTCTCTGCATTGTTTCTTGTTAAGTGTTTTTCCTTGTTTTGGTTTCCAGCGGAGCCAGTCGTAGACAAACTCCCTGGAGGGGGCCTTATTGGCCGACACGGGGGGAACTTATCTAGTGTTGTCAAGTTTTCATGGAGACTAATATTTTGAATTGGAGTCACTGACCAACAAACCAATGCCTTAGTATTAAACATCAGTGGTGTGGAAATAGTTTCGATCCTCCACGTTTTAGTAACCAGAAAAGAGTTTGTTTTATATTCGTCAGCTATAAATGGACCAAATAAGTAGACGATCTCGTTAGGTCTAAACATCTTCGATCCGGGTTGTTGCTATGGTAATAGATGACTAGCTAATGGAAGATTTTACTGCTATCCGAATGCTTCAACGGTGAGACTTAGTCAGGATTTTTTCGCGTTGACAATTAGGCGTGTTTATCAATAATGTTGTATTTTCTCGAAAAAGTAACACAAGACAATAAATAATCACAAAGTTATGCGTCAAAAGTTTTAAGAGGGGGTATAGTCTGTCCATTTTCCGCCAAACGCACATCTTCATATGAAACGATTGTCATTTACTATGATGGGTGTAGTTTTGTAATTTTTTGAGATATTTCAATAGGATTTTCGTCATTATGCATATTTTTTTACCTTTTTTCTTTTGAGGTAATAATACATTTTGAGTCTACACCCCTATTTATTTTGTGAAGATATCACTGCGATTTGCTTACAACGTCACCGTACGCTCGACATCATCATCATCTTAAATAATCATTATTATAATCAATTTATTCGTAAAGCTAATTCCCACTGCTGGGCACAGGCTTCCTCTCATGAATGATAGGGAACAGGCCGTCGCCCCAGCTGGCCCAGTGCGGCCTTCACATACAATTTTGAATGTCCTCGGAACTGTATGAAAGTTTCCTCAAGATGTTTGCCTTCACCGAACCACGCATCATACGCATAACATGCACGTTAATAGGCGACACGCATAATATGACAACGCGCAATACTGTACATAAACGATCTTATACGATGCCAAACGAACACCAAATCGTTTACGCCTGCCTAACCCTTATCGTGAGATACAATCGTAACCTAACGTTACGTAACTACGAAACCAACTGCAAAACGTTAGACGCTAGCGTTTAGTTTTCGATGCGTAATTTAACGTTCGATTCGTACTACCAATCGGTAGTGTGAGACATTTCGAATAGAAGAATACCGTAGCGACTGTAGTTTACTACACTTCACTTGCAAAATGGCGCGTGATATTGATATCGTATTATTCCGTCAAGAGTTACCGTAGATCCGTAGGTCAATCACGTAACGCATTGTACGCGCGTCTGACAGTAAAATCACAATCTAACTGTCATTTTTCCATATAAAATTGACATTTAGACCTTACAGACGCGCGTAAGAAAAGTTACGTGATCGACCCACTGATCTAAATTTATCTCAAATTAAAGAACTTATAAAAAATGGGTTTTGAATTGACAACATAATATATCCGCAAAATTCGGATTGTCGCGTATTTTGGATTTAAAAATGCAAATAAATGGCAGACACACCGCCATATTGTTTCGACAGTAGCATTTAAATTAAAACGATAAATTCTTGTGATACAAGGTCGAATATTGGAAAATCGATTAAACTATACGAACGATCGTGAA
The DNA here is from genome assembly GCA_963854355.1 of Epinotia brunnichana. Classification (NCBI taxonomy): domain Eukaryota; kingdom Metazoa; phylum Arthropoda; class Insecta; order Lepidoptera; family Tortricidae; genus Epinotia; species Epinotia brunnichana. The sequence goes on from OY977949.1 coordinate 22,103,910, forward strand.
CTCGAATGCGGGTAAATTAATGTATAAGTGACTCGCGCTACGGTTTGGATTTTTAGTTCTATGAGTGACCGCCAGGGGCGGTGTATAGACTTTTCATACGAAATCTTTAACGTTCGATTCTAGCATCTGCGTAAACGCAACTCACTTCAATCCCACGCCAAGGGTACAGGTCGATCACGTAACGCATTGTACGCACGTCAGGTAGATCTAAATGTCACTTTTTATATGGAAAAATTACAGTAAAATTGTCCTAACGCGCGTTCGAAACGTTACGTCTGTACTGCCAAGTTCACTGCTCGTCTCGATTGTAGTTTAGGTACTTAGCTGACGCGGTGTCAACAGTAACATTAACTATAATATCATATTATATGATTTTATAACACTGTGACATAGATGGGTAAGGCCGCCAAGAACCAAAGTCTGCTTTTGTGTTACGTTTTGTTTTGTGTTTAGTACTTTTGTGTGTGTGCATAATACAATGTGTACACGCAATATAAGCGGTTCAAAAAAAAACCTTAATTGTGATGCCTCACCCAGTTACCCACGACTTTTTTTTTGAAATACGGTAATGTTTTGTTATTCATAATACAACTCTTATCACAAGTGACATAATTTTGTGTTACTCAACAGATTCAATGACACGCATGTAATCTTTATTGTTGCTTTTATAACTCTTTCTCTCATAACGGATTTCTTTTGTTTCAATTAACTTTTAATCAGATAAGACTCGTAAAGTAACGTTTCTTATTACTGATAAAGTCACTATGATGACATTTGATTACAAATGCTGTTTCCAGTTTTTTCCTTTTTTTTTTTGGTTCTTTTTCAAAGTTCGGTAAACGTCCCTGTCCTCGACGGTACACTAGTATTAAAGAGATAAAAACAATCTAAAATGTTCAAAAGTACAGTATAATACTGTACTTTTGAACATTTCAGATTGTTGTTATCTCTTAAAATTATTGAAATTTGTGATACTTAAAGTTTTTCCGATTTTATTTTAAGATTTAAATTTAGTTTTTTTGTTATTAACTAATAAAACGTTATTATCTTGTAATTTTAGTAACAAAAAGCACAAAAGATGTTGAATTTCTCAGGAATTAAAAATACATGTAATGTAAACGTCCTATTCGCCGACAGTGTGCTAGTGGCACTTTCTGTCAAAGTAATATACGGGTTAAAAAGGAACTAAGATAATTTTTCTTCATTGGAATTTAAGCCATGTCACTTTGACAATAAAGTGCCCATGTCATACACTAGTGCACTGTAATAGGATGACCTTACATGTATTTTTAATTCCTGAGAAATTCAACATCATTTGTGCTTTTTATAACCAAAATTCCAAGATAATAACGTTTTATTAGTTTATTTAAAAAAAAATTAAATATCACAAATATAAATAATTTTAAAAAATAACAACAATCTGGAATGTTCAAAAAGTTCCACACTAACAAGTTAAGCCAGCGTTGCACACTGCAGCAACAAAAATACTCTCGTGATTAACTCAACTTGATCTCAACAAACATCATAGGATGCTACTAGTTAATTTACTAATGAAAGTTGTCCGTTTCTGACATGCAATTAAAACTAACTAGATGGTATTCATTCCATTTCCTAGTGTAAAAGTGGCCTAATGCTCTTGGACTACAAAGAGACTTGATGCGTATTTAAAAACCTTTTTCATTGGCAATCGCCATCGAGAGAGGTAGTACAAGAGCCCAATTGGAAAACATGTTTTTCATGTATTGAAATGGTAAGAGTGGTATTGGCTCATGCGCTCTCTTTTACGTAAACACATAGAAAAGTATGTATGAGTGAAATGCACTGATAATCAGATAATATTGAATTATTAGTAGCAAAATGGAGACTTTCCTGCAGCGGTCACAAATTCGTTCCAATGTCTATTCCCGTCCGAATGGTCATTATGCAATCGAGTAAAAGCCATTCGATGAAAATTTTAGATTTAATGCCTTAGTAGATGTGCCATTGTGGCACTTTATTAATGAGCTTTGAAAGTTTTATGAATCGGCTTTCAATTTACCGTGAAAATACTTAAGTGCATTTTTTATGGCCGTTGACATAATATATGTAAATGAATGACGGTAAGTGGGATTAACTTGTATCTAAAAAAATCGTTGATCATACTAATTTGGCCACATTATGTTTCCGCATTATTGTGTTATATTTTTAGATTTTTCCATTGATATGTATGTTATTCTGTAAGGTATTTGTAACATATTATAGGGCCTTGTTGTTGCCTGACGCAAATAAATAAATAAATAAACCGGTCAAGTGCGAGTCGGAATCACGCACGAAGGGTTCCGTACCATTATCTATAAAAACGGCAAAACAATCACGTTTGTTGTATGGGAGCCCCCTGTAGCCTAGTTGGTAGTGACACTGCCTACGAAGCCGGAGGTCCCGGGTTCGAATCCCGGTAAGGGTATTTATTTGTGTGATAAGCACAAATATTTGTTCCTGAGTCATGGATGTTTTCTACCTATATGTATAATTAAGTATTTATTTATCTATATAAGTATATTTATCGTCATCTAGTACCCATAGTAGCATAAAAAACTGTTTTTTTTTTAGTAAGTATTTGTTGTTATAGCGGCAACAGAAATACATCATGTGTGAAACTGTCTAACTTTCACGGTTTATGAGATACAGCCTGGTGACAGACGGACAGACAGACAGACAGATAGACAGACAGACAGACGGACAGCGAAATTTTAGTAATATGGTCCCGTTTTACTCTTTGAGTACAGAACCCTAAAAAATGACGAGGCGGAATTGGTATGCGGTAGGTATTTTGTACTTTTCTGTGAGCTTACTGATTTCGGCCAAATGTCTTAACTAGTCGATATATTGCCAGTACCTTCCTAGTGTTGTTTTTCGCGCAGTACGCATGCAGTAGGTACCGGATCACCCCGCGGCCAAATATCCGCGCCAAACAGGAAGCGCTCATTTAAATGTAGGCGTGTAGGCGCGCAGGAAATAGTCTGGACTGAATTGACTTACAGTTTACAGCTGACAGCTTACTGGTACCGTACCGAGCCCGCAGCGACAATTGAGGAAGTGGACTACAATGATAGTTTTGTGATATAAATTGAATGTACCACAAGTTTTTTTGCATAGAATAACAAGAGATGGGTCAAAATCGACTTGCTCGATTCTATTATATGTAACATAAGTAAGTTGCATTACGTTACCAATTAATTTAAAATCTAATTAGGCTACTTAAACACAAATCTAGCCCTAGGTCTAATTTATCACCATTATTTCACTTGAATAGTGCATTCTGTTTTCAAAATTTAATCAAACTGAAACTTAGATTTGATCATAATTTTAGTAAGAGCGTTTGTACACCGTCAGTAATTAAGGCTTACGCGGCGTTTATAGGAAATAATCTACCGGAACAGGATTTTGGCTAACGAGATTCCACTTCCCTGTTTCGTCCGATCCACACCATTTATTTTCCTGCTTCAGGAGGCACCAGACTACAGTTAAATAACCCAAGTAATAAGTTATAAATAATCAATAATTTTATTTTGATTTTTTAAATCTCATACAAAAAACTTATTATACCTCTACAGTATGTTCCACTAGTAAAGATTTATTTTAACTTTTAAAACTATGATTGAATAATAATGTAATGATACGTGTGTCGTTATACTCCAGAACCTTAATAGCTGTACATTATGGGCTTTGGTTTAATTATTACTAACATAGGGACGTGTCATATTTTTATATCCATATTTAAATGATGTATTAAATGAAATGAAAGTTAAAACGAAAAACCAATTTATAAATATTTTCGTTCTCTGAATTCCTCAGAAACTGCGAACTGCTAGTGTAGTAGTTTTAATATGACTACCGAAAAATACAATTACGAGGAATAAACTATTTAAGGCTGCAGATACTTTGTCATTGCAAAGGAATAAGGCGGGGTGGAGGTCTGTACTACTTTTTCTCCCGTTTTTCCTTTTTCCTACACCGTAAAGTTTTGTATTACTAAAACACTTATATAATAATCTACTTTAAAAACAAAGTTTAAACCGACTTCAATTCATTACTTTGCCAAGCCACATGGTAGGTACATGACATTTTCCACATTTCCTTTCCAATTTACCCCATGAACTGCTTTCCGAGAGCAAATGCGTTGATTTTTACAGAAAAAACCCAAGTCGCTATCAGTGGGCTGATAATATTTGAGGAGTTTCGTCGATTCCTCAAGGATCACGGAATTAACACTTCATTAGTTGCTACTTCAAAGGAATCATGTCAGAATCTTTTACGTACTTTACATCTTTGAGGAGTTCCATAAGTCATCTGTGGTCTTCGTCATCATTCCACTTCACCAAAACTACGATTTTCGAGGGTAAAATACACGAGTTATAATAGAAAATACCAAAATGACTCCACGTGTGCTTATAAAATTTGAGGGTTGCTCTCAATTTCCCTGGGATCCCATTATCAGATCCTAAATTGGTGACAATGGGGACCACCTCGAGAGTATAGTCTTTCGAATAAAAATAGAATTTTAGAAATCGGGTCCACAAGTGACGGAGAAATCGGCGAAAATACCTACATTAAAAAAAAACATACAGTAGAACATATAACCTCCTCCTTTTTTGAAGTCGGTTAAAAATCACTGATAACTTCAAAATGTATTTATTTACTTTATAGCATATCAATGAACCCAAAGTTTTTTAAAATTAATATTTAATTTTTGCTGAAAATTTGCCGACATTTCATGATATTAGGGTTATAAATCCAATTTGATTAATATGATCACGAAACAATAAGGATTATTTAGCATTCTGTGTCAGGAATGAATAATTAAATCGTTAATCATTCCTGTTAATATTCTTTTAATATGAGAGTACTCGTCATTCGGTAATCAAAGTACCTACCTATTCTCCTTGTACTTTTCCTTTTTAAATGGGTTTTATATTACTCACGTTATTGATACACCATATTTATTATCAATGTTTGTAATAATTTCGCTGACTTTTACAGTCTAATCGGACAGTTATCACCACCAAAAAAAATATGGCATTCACTACAATTACTAGTATCACTTTGAAGAAAAAAGAAAAAGAAAATAAACATGGTATATTTGTGACATACCTTCACAATACGTCTGAAATCCCTCGCGATCAAATGCGACTCGCGCGCCGGCCGCAGGCAAGCCCCCTGCATCGCATATCAGTACCACACATACAACTTACAAAACTATATCAACGTAATGTCAATATACTATCACTTATACACAGCTACTTACGTCTTTTTAAGTTCACAACACTGTATAACCCTAATAAATTAAGATTACGATGCGTCAGTAAGTGACATGCGGATTGTATGCGACTGTAAAATTGGCTGGGTTATATTGGCCGAATACGATTGCACGTCATCGTAGGGGACACTTATCACCCATTTAGCGTAACGGGCGCCCTTGCTCTTGAGAATTTTATATGTGGACTGGTAGGATGAAAAGTGCATTTGTTTTCATAAATAATAAGTCGGCTAGTTATACTGAGGAGTAATCACGTAACGTTCCAAACGTTACGCGCGTCGGTACAATTTAACTGTCAATTTTCCAAATAAAAAGTGACATTTAGTCCTACCCGACGTTAGGTCGCGCGTCAGTTAGGTCTAAATGTCACTTTTTATATGGAAAATTGACAGTTAAATTGTACCGACGCGCGTTTAGAACGTTACGTGTTTACGCCCCTGGTCGTGTTTCTCAAATATCCTTGATGAATTCTTTTCAAATAGAGAACAAAAGAAAATCACTATGGTATTTTGAAAACATTGCACATTGAGTCAAGTAAAATTCCAGTCTTTGTGTCCGAGTTACTCTAACTCTGTTATTATTTAAATTTACAGGTTTGTTAGTCGGTATTCCATTTCACCGAATGTAATCGTTAGACTATCATTTGTTGGAAATATATTTTGAAAGGCAATATTTCTTTTAGCTACGATGCAAAACACATAGATTCATAGGGAAACTTTATTTAGTTTATAAATGTTAAAACCTTTTAAATCGCACGATTTAAAAATAATATGCTTTTCGGAGAAAAGAAAATTTGAAAAACTTTTATAAATATGATATTTATTAAAATCTCTACCTACTAAACATTACCTACTTTAGTTGTAATGGTGTCACGTTATGTTGAATATGTTCATAATATGAAGTTTATCTATTTTTTACAGTAATTCAAAAAATTACAATAAAATCCTATATACTTACTTCCCTCTGCTGGGCACGCCTCCTACTCTCAAATAGGTACGCAATTTTTGTAACAAAACAATACAAAAAAAATTACCTGAAAAAAAACACAAGCTAAATACGACTCCATGACTTATCCCCAGGGAGCAAAATGGAGTGGCAGACGCCACAACAGGAGGTGTAGGTACATTTTATTTGTAAACTATTCAGTTGGTTGTTTATTGATAGTTGCAGCTGCCACTATTTAAATGGCAAGTAATAAAAATGGACTTTAAAATCGCTAACTAGTACTGTACTAGAGCATATTTTTCGTTTACTTTATGGTTTAGTTTATTTATTTTACGTTTCCAATTAATGCTTCAGCTTTTAACCAAGGGTTTCTAGTTAAATTGCTTACTGGGAATGGGTGTCGACCAAACACGTTCGCATGCCAAATCGGTTTGTAATTAGATTTAAGAAAGGTAAGGCATATTATAATGTCATGGTACAGAAGATCGCAGCCATAATAACACCACTTAGTACTTGCACTAAAGTATGTAGTGTTCAGTTAAAGCATTGAGAGCAATAATAGTAGCTATAGCACCATATATTATCTTGCTTATATATATAATAGTTGCATGGACTTGGAATTTTCCCAGATCTAATGAAACAAAGCAAAATAATACCAATGGGATTGGGGTATCATAATGAAAGAGATGAATCTAATTGAGGCCATGGTAGCTGAAATTACATCGCTAAGTATTGTAGGACCTGATACGCCAAGCCTCCATCAATTCACAACTGACTCCGCGACGCCAGCCGAGAAAATATATCCTCTTTTTTCTAAATTCCTCAGTAGACGTGAGACAACAAGCGTTGAGTAACAAATTTTGCTAGCCCCTCAGATAATAAGAATCGTGTCGCTCTGCTTAGCACTGTATATTAATTGACAGATTTGACTTTTCGCTTTGGAAATTGGCACCTTGGTACTTGAATATGATTTTATTTAAAAAAAGACGCAATCTTGTTGTGATTACGTCACAATCGGGCAGGTTAGGGAGTAAATGAAATAGTACTCAATTTTTACCGACCTGTTACCTCAAATTATTTTTATACATGTAAGTACTCATACTACAGCCCATTATGGGGAAATTATTGATAATTATGCATACAGGCTGATGATATTTCACTTGTACAATAATTAATATAATATTCACCGCCATATTCGGATACTGAAATTACTCGAACGCTCGCTGTTGACTTATTTACACAAAGCAGATATTTAACTATTTACAACTAACAGTACAAAGCCAGAGGGAATTGATAGATGATTGTACAACGTCAAATCACGAGTGACCCTCTAGTGATTGCGTAACTTTAAATAAAATATCTTTTTTAATTAATAATTAGAAACACGGAACAAAGATTATACGTATGACCTCCACACTAGGATTAGGCCTGTCTCTTGACTTTTAAAATTTGCATTCGTTCAAATCATTTTTTCTTCTACTTATATAGAAAAATAAATTTGATCTTTTTACCTGATGTACGCGTACGAAGCGTTACGAAATCCACATGCAGGGCAGCTCTGCCGAGAGATAACACCTCAGGACCAACTAGAATCTCTATGAATACAATGAATGCTCTCCATATAGGTGAAAGATATTTTGGAAGCGGTTGAGCAAACATCATCTTCGTCATATCAGCCGGAAGACGTCTACTGCTGGGCTGCACCTCCCCCAAAAAGTGCCAGTGATCGGTCCTGCGCCACCCGCATCTAGCGGACTCCCACGACTTTTACCAGGTAATCAATTCAGTCCACCTTGGGGTCCACTTTGCGTCTACCGGTAAGTAGTCACCACTCGAGAAACTTTCCGCCCCAACGGCCATCAGTTATGCGTGCAGTGCGATAGCTTCAGTCAACTCTTAATATTTATGTAGGCATCGACAATAAATACAAAATACATTTTTTCAAATGTTTCAAACGGTCTCCAAAAGTTTTAATAAAAAAATCGTGAACATGTTTTAGCTGATGCCATATTTCAATTTCAGAGGAAAAAGTAAATAAATATAAACTTATCGTAAAAATAAAACATGTGTTTATTTAGCTACCTCTTTGAAACAGACAACTCTTTAACCTTTTAAAAGGTCTCTTTCAACGTTAAGCTTCGTGAGAAACAATCGTCAATGACAAAAATTATACATATAGAGGTACAAAAGTGGAGCGCAAAAACAAACAAATATACGTTTTAATTATTGTACAAAATAAATCTGAAATTGTTTACTAACTTATGTAAAAATGAACAGATGAAGATAGAATAAATGAAATAAAATTATTTTCTAAAGTATACACAAGATGATGTATAGGTACCTTCTATACAAGATGATAATTAACCTTTTTTTTTTTGTAGCCTTTATTGTGTCCCACTGCTGGGCAAAGGCCTCCCCTTTTTTCCGCCATTATAATTAATTAACCTTAACTAAATTAAATTAAAACTAAGTTAAATCTAAAAAGGGCCCTCGAGGCATTGTTCCGAGGATGCTGGCGGCATTTCTTCCCTGTATTGCAATGCTGAGGCGTTGCGCGAGAAAGCCGCGAGTATATAACATCAACAAGACATTTCGCGATTTCCGCAAATAACTTATGCGCATTGGGACCACATAATTATATAATGACGACTGTTTCAGCCTAATTTTATTGGAAGGCTAAGGTAGGTTGTGGCACTCTGGGAGAGGCCTATGTCCAGAGCAGTGGACGTCTTTCGGCTGATATGTTGATGATGAAGGTAGGTTGGTAGTAGGCCCTGCCTGCGAAGTTGGTCCGGTAAGGGCAAATATTTGTGTTGTATAAGGTAGGTACTTATTCGTTAATGTGCTTAAAATTGATTACTTTTATTATTCAATTAAAAGTTAAAACCAAAATATGGCCACAAATAAAAAATACCGATTGTGAATATCTTGTTTAAATTTTGTATGACTGGAGTGTACGTGTCATTATATGGAAAAGTAATCAAACTTTTTTGCGTTCCTCTAAATTCCTGCAAACTTGCCATTATTGTTTTTTTTTGAGAATAAATAAATAAAAAAATATATAATATGATAAGAAACATCATTTGTGATAGTAAATATTGAAAATATTTTAAGAATTCTCTCCATGACAATACCTGTCTAAATTACCCCCGCTTACCTATAATGAGTCGTGATACGGCAGGCCCCCTCGTACAAACAAACATTCGTGTCATTCCGCTTAGCACGCTTATCTGTTAACAATTCTTAATTCATTTGACATTTCGCGTGGCAACTAGCTGATTATTTGCCTTAACAAGGTAGCATTTGATTATGCTACTTGATTCATTTATATATATTTTTAACCGACTTCAAAAAAGGAGGAGGTTATATGTTCCACTGCATGTATGTTTTTTTTTTTTTTTTTTTTATGTATGTTCGCCGATTTCTCCGTCAATTGTGGACCAATTTCCAAAATCCTTTTTATATTCGAAAGAGTATACTCCCGAGGTGGTCCCATTGTCACCAATTTAGGATCTGATGAAAGGATCTTAGGGAAATTGAGGGCAACCCTCAAATGTTAAAGGCACGCGTGTAATGATTTCTGTATTTTCTAATATTACTCGTGTATTTACAATTTTGGTTAAGTGGAACTGATGATGAAGACCACAGATGACTTATGGAACTCCTCAAAGATGTAATGTATGATCGCTGATTTCTCCGTCAATTGTGGACCAATTTCCTAAATTCTTATTTTTTCAAAAGAGTACTCCTGAGGTGGTCCCATTGTCACCAAATCAGGATCTGATGATGAGATCCCAGGGAAATTGAGGGCAACCCTCAAGTTTTATAGGCACGAGTGTACTGGTTTCGGCATTTTCTATATAAATCGTGTATTTACCCTCGGAAATTGTAATTTTGGTGAAGTATAATTGATGATGAAGACCACAGATAACTTATGGAACTCCTCTAAGAAATAAAGTACGTCAAAAATTCTGACATGATTCTTATGAAGTAGCAACTAATGAAGTGTTAATTCTGAGATCCTTGAGGAATCGACGGAACTCCTCAAATATTATCAGCCCACAAATAACAACTTGGGTTTTTTATCAACGCATTTGCTCTCGGAAAGCAGTTCACGTGGTAAATGGAAAGGAAATGTGGAAATTTTCATGTACCATGTGGCTTGGCGAAGTACTGAATTGAAGTCGGTTTAAACTTTTGTTTTTAAAGTAAATTATTTTATACAACGACGGTGGCAAACAAGCTTACGGCCTGCCTGATGTTAAGCAGTTACCATAGCCTATGGACACTTGTGACTCCAGAAGAATCACAAGTGCGTTGCCGACCCTTTATCCACTTGAGGATTCGCTGTGTTGGCAGATAGAGACATGCAGGTCCCTCACTCCCAACACAGCGCACCCTAGGGAGCTCTGGCGACCTTACTCACCACCAGGAACACAACACCACATACTTTATATCATGCAATAATATAGCAACACTACAAAGCAGTGGTACTATTATGGCTGCGGTCTTCTGTAAGGTGGAGGTACTTCCCCAAATGGGCTGCTCCACATATGAGCGAGATGACATTCCGCTGTGCCCTACCTCTCTTTTAGTTTAAAGGGTTCCGTACTCAAAGGGTAAAACGGGACCCTATTACTAAGGCTTCGCTGTCCGTCCGTCCGTCCGTCCGTCCGTCCGTCCGTCCGCCCGTCCGTCCGTCCGTCCGTCCGTCCGTCCGTCCGTCCATGCGTCTGTCTGTCACCAGGCTGTAACTCAAGAACCGTGATAGCTAGAGAGTTGAAATTGCCACAGAATATGTATTTCTGTTTCCACTATACAGGGTGTGGCCTGTAATAGGAGCAAATATTCAAAAGGACGCTTCTTTAGAGCATTTGCAGTAACCCCTTGTGTCCCATTCATTTTATTTTTTTTTGGATTCGGAGAAATTTTGATCTAAAGTTATGACCTTCAAGTAATGTATCTTGGCACCACGGCATAATGGCATTGCAGTCAATGCAGATTTAGAGGTAACATCATGTAATTAGTCAGAATAGTTTTTGCATTTTTGTTTTCAAAAGATATTTTTGTTAATTTTAATTTTAATTTCATATTTTTTAGTTTTTTTCAATAAAAAGTTACTGATAGCATTCCAGAAGAGTAAAACAATAGAAGTAAACATATTTTGAAGAAAAAAATATTAAAAAAAAATATTATTTTTTTCAAATAAAACCACGTGGAAATATTTTTTCACAAGCTCAATAATCTACGGTTTCATTTTTTGCTCCTATTACAGGGCACACCCTGTATAACAACAAATACTAAAAACAAATATAAATTGTGTAATAAAACGAGCAATATTTGTACAAAAAAAAACAAACCTTCGTGCGCGAGTCCGACTCGCACTTGGCCGGTTTATTAATTTATTTTATTAAAAAAAAAACTTAACGGTAAACGGTTACCTTAACTTAGCGGTTTGACATTTCGCGTGACAACTAGCTTATAATTTTGCTAACCATGGTGGATGAAATGATGCTAGGTTATGCATTTGAAATAAATGGGATAAGGGCAAGAAAATATGATATGCATTGCGTTTAAGTCTATACTTGTCATACAAAATATCTTTTCTATTTAAATATTCTGCGTAACTGTTGTTAATTTATCGAAAAAAAACGAAAAAAAAATTTATGCAAATGCGTTTCTTCCGATTTGCGATTTCTTCTGTAACGCATTTTTTGTACAAAAATGTTTTACAGAAGCCGAGGCTCCGCACACGTTTTACAAAGGACGCAAGCAAAACCACGGCATTCAACATGACCTATATCCATCATGGGTCTCCATTCTTTATACTAGTGAAATAATTTTTAAATAAAAAAAGTAATTCCGGGTATTAGCCTCTACACACAAACTTACAAACTACCGAAGTTCCACAATTTACCTCTCTATCATATTATCATATCCTAAGGCTCATAGGTGTACTGAAAGGACTTATTTGCTTAAAGGAGTTCAAATAATTTTCAATTGGAATAGAGGTGAATTTTCTTCGGTTCGAAGAATTCGGTTGTTTTTTGAAACAAGATAAATTCTACTCTAATTCCTACAATTAATTCATTTAATTTTCAATGTCATTCGTATTGTACAACCCACTGGGCCTTAGGATAACCGTATTAAATAAGATAAAAACCGTATTACTAATGTTACATTGTGCTTGCACCGTTAGTTACATGTTAGGGGAATTGATTAAATGCGCCTGAAATAGGATTATCCTGTATCCTCAGGCAAAGAGATATAATACTAATTAGAAAAGAATTATACAAATGGGGAACTTCAATTTCGAATAAATTGCACTCAATCGATGTAGATAAACGTAGAGATATCATATAAAAGAAAAATAAAATAAACGATTGTATTAGTTCTACCTCACGTTACAATGAGGAAAACAATTTTTTTTTCGTTTTTTTTCGATAAATTAACAACAGTTACGCAGAATATTTAAATAGAAAAGATATTTTGTATGACAAGTATAGACTTAAAAGCAATACATATCATCATTTTCTTGCCCTTATCCCATTTATTTCAAATGCATAAGTATAAAACATCAGATAAAGAAATCATAAGAAAGTTATAATGCTCAGCTACCAATTGATATTCCTCTGGATCATACTTTTGATTTTCGTAATTGAATAAACAGATGCAAGTTCCTTATTAAAATTATACATGCATATAATATTATGCGTGCATATTAAAATAAGAATATTTCCTTATATTTAATTTAGGTACGGTATTGCAGTGTCAGCGGTATTTCAACTATAGATAGATATAGACTAATTGACACAGTGACACGAGTTGATCGGCTCCGAGTAAATAATGCTTACTGCGGATGTGGTTACTGGTGGTCGCACGATCTGTGGGTAAACATGTTTAGTCGGGAGCGGGTTGATTGAGAGTGACAGAAATATGCGAAAAGGAAAGGCTTAATTTAATAGGATAAATTATTATCACAGGTTGATACACTACAGTATCATATGAATGTGTTAATAAGTTTCTAATGATTTTCGGCCACTGGTCTATACAAATAATAACATTATTAATAGGGAAAGTCTGTGAAATGTGTAATCGTAGGACAAAAGTAGATCAGTTCAAGTTTGTAGCTTTGTAATTTTATCGCTTGTAAGTATGTAGGGGATAGCTCTGGAACTAATCATCTGGTTTCAAAAATATATTCACTGGGTGTACCTATAGCCTCATGAGGCCCTATGTAATATTAAATTTACATATATTTATTAAGGCTGAAATTCATTTTGACAAATTTTGAAGGTCAGAATGGAGGATAGCATGGACTTTCGGTCACGTTCATAGCTAGTAAATTACAAATACATTGCATCAGCAAATGACTGTTCTCCAAAATAACACTGTCAATAAAAGGAGTTTTATAACAAGAAAAAAATTAACTCTTAGCATTCACATTACAATGTGATTTCAATGTGTTTGGTTACTCACAGGCGCGGTGTGATAATACCCTGAGAAAATTACGGTTTTTTTGGAAATAATTCAATATCAGGCTAATTATTTGTATACGGCTTTTATATGTTATTTTAAAAAACTTTTATTATTGAAGTCAATAATTCTATGGACCGGAAGTTAGGAAAAAAAATTAACCCGCAAGCAAAAATGCTATCAGTATTTTTACAATGAAAACATGTTTGAGTACACAAATTTGGAGACTTACTACCTGAATCCAAAAATATATGCATCAGGAAATAACAGCATTTTAATTAAATATTTACGACCTTGAGATAATATTGAATTTCATCTGGCCTATAGAAAGGTTTATTCATTAACAAAAATAAGTGGATTATGCGCGTATCCCAAAGGACGTATATAGACGTAGTCAATTATAAAATAAAGAAAGTTTATACCATTTTCGCCTGATTTTTACGGAATTTATAAAGATTACTTTGCATTATTTTTTACCGTTGCGGTATTAAATTTAGGTGGATTATTAATGAATATTTAGTCAAATTACCCAACCTATTTTATGGTGTAAAAATATTGCTGATATCGATATATTGTTGTGTTTTCATAGAGCGAAACCGTAAAGTTCTCAGGGTATAAGTCTCAAGAACCAAATTATTATTTCAGCAGATCGATTTTTCTTCGACTATGACAGTTTTTGTAATATACTAGACTCTATAATCGAATTTAAAATTTCGTGAGACATTCTGTACTATTAAACGATATATTTGAAATCCCGTTCTCGAAAACGGCTCTAAAGATTTCGATGAAATTTACAATAAACCCCTATATTGCTATTGCTATTTCATCATATCAGGCGAAAGACGTCCACTGCTGGACATAGGCCACCCCCAAAGAGTGCCACAATGGCCGGTCCTGGGCCTGGGTTGCTATTTACGGGGGCAAAAATCGATCTACCAGGTTAGGTCTTGTCATATTTGGGAAAATTCGTTTTCTCCGCATTTTTTATATTTTCAGCCGAGCAGAGCTCGGTCGTCCAGGTACTGTTGAAATAACACTAATAGTAACGTAGACATTTAAAACGTGAGTTTAACCATGTAATTAGTGTAATTATACTATATAGTTTTTGTTATACCTGGGTCATTCTCACATTGTTAACGTCACTTGTCACAACCATTTGCGAAAGTTAAGAATTCCCCAGTATTTAATTACCTATTGTAACATACAGGGTGTTTGGTCCATCGTTTGCCAAATCAAAATGGCAGGTAGTTTGGGTCATTTGCTAGCATTTACGTCATTCAAAAAAAAATTGTGGCCACGGGTCTTTTTAATAGTTTTTCAAATCTATTTTTATAATACTACTAAGGGCCTACGCGTTTCAACTTGAATAAAAAAAAAGGAAGTGGTAGCGCCTACTTTCTTTTAAATTGTTATTTTTGATGTTGTACAAAGTTATTTGCAAATAACGTCTACTTATTATTTTATTGAAAAAAATATTTTTGATCAAAGGCATACGTATGGGGTGAGTATGATAGGTCTTCAAAACTGATATTGAGGTTTTTAATATAATTCTTTTCTAAACTGAATAGTTTGCGCAAGAGACACTTCCAAAGTGGTAAAATGTGTGCCCCCCCCCCCCCCATGTAACTTCTAAAATAAGAGAATGATAAAACTAAAAAAATATATATTGATGTACAATTACCATGCAAAATTCCACCAAAATATGGGTTGAACGAGATCGACTAGTAATAAGTAAGTAGGTTTATTTTAATATGTCATAAATCGTAAACCGTAATTTATTTTACGGAACCCTTCGTGGGCGAGTCCGTGGACTTGCACTGTTCGTATGTATGTAAATATGTAAGTATGTAACTTTCATGAATGAGGTATCAATCGAATCGAAATCATGCTCTGGGTGACAAAGCCTTTTTTTTTAAAAAAAAAGCCTACCAACTAGTTTTTTTTTCAGTAAATTTTCCGTAGTCTGGATTCAATTTTTTGAACCGTTTATGCTTGTTTGTAAAGAAACCACGACGATGGTAAGCAGACGGTCGATCAGCAGGTCGATCACGTAACGCACAATGCGTTACGTGATCGACCTGATCACTTCCCGTTATCCAATTGAGCTGAAATTTTGCAAGCATATGTATATCGCATGACAATGCAATATTATGATAACTTGGAGGCTGATCTGATGCTGGAGTTCGAAGGTGGCCATAGGCTCGTTAGAATCGTCTCAAGGAGTACTTCATGATGCAATGCAGAAAAGTACAGTCGGCAGTAAAAGCTTGTACCAAAAATGATTTTTTTTACAAAATTTATTAAAAAAAATATTAAAATTTATTTTTAACACAAAACATTTTTTGAATGCCGGAAATGATAGCAAATGACCCAAATTATCTGCCGTTTTAATTTGGCAAACGATGGACCAAACATATAACAACTTCAAACTTTTGGTGCTAAAAAAAAAATTAACTATTAAGTATTAGTAGCGTTAACATTTGCACATGGTTGTGACAAGTCAATCATACTATTTGAGAAATACCCACCTATATATGTATAGCTGGTTCAAAGTGCCTAATAGCTCAAGCAAGACACTCACGAACATTCCTGTGTCTTGCCATAAACAGGTGGCTACACAAATGTACATGTTCCTTTTATAACATCCCTCTGCGTTAAAAATAAAAGATGGAATCTTCGATGTCGCAAGTAAATCTGATTACAGCAAGCACAAAGAATCCTTTTCTCAGTCCAAACAAGGCAATTTTGTGAGAAACCTGAAGGTTTTAGCTATTCCAATGATTAACGTCGCCGCCACGTTTGGCAGCGTCGGACATTCTTTAAAATATTGGAGCTGTAGGCAACGCAGACGTTCCCTGCGGGATAGTTTTACAGTTTTAGAGTTCCGTAGTGCCAACAATTTCCCGAATGAATTGCCAGACTAATCAATGTATCGTGTCCTACACGTAAATCAAATGTTCCAGTGCGGGACATATCCCAATAGCATTCACAATACAATGCACAAAATACATTTAAAAAAAAACAGAATAATTTAAGAATAAGAATAATTTATTGAAAAACCATATTGCTAGTGTTACATTGTGCTTGCACTGTTACATGTTGGGAATTGATAAAATGCGCCTGAACTAGGATTATCCTGTATCTCAGGCACAAAGATATAATACTAATTGGAAAGTAACTAGACAAATTAAAATCATACACATACACATTATTAGTTATCCTACGACGGCGGCAGACAAGTATATTAGCCTGCCTGATGGTAACCAGAAACGCTTGCAACTCCAGCCCTGCTATTCTGTAACATGTTTTCACATCACTTCACCTTTCACCCACAAGTATATCGCGATTCGAAGTAACTAAGCGTAATAGAGATCTAGTTTCGTATAGCGTGACGCACCACGTTGCGAATAACATCCCTGAAGATATACGCGAGGAATCCACGGAGCGGTGCGGCGTCGCGACTACGCGCGGTGGCGCGGTCGATCGGATTGAAAGTATCGCGATGTAGGTAATCCGCCTCGACCGCACACACGAATTTGCGCGACCGCGCGGAGACGCAGAGCCGCGGATTCGTGTGCTTACAGATGCGCTGCCGAGCCTTAAATTTAATTTAGTTGTCAGCTAGACACAGATGCAAGTCCTTGGGAAATCTGCACGGCTATCACAAGACGGCGCGCGAGTTCTGCTATACTTGTTCTATAATGTGTTTTATCAATGAAATTCTGATTTCTGATTTTTATCCGTCTCTCTCTTATTAGAAAACTTCGAAAGAGACGTATAGTGCGAGAAAAATTGAGAGAGCTCGCGTGCCGTCTTGTGATAGCCGTGCTGCCGATCTTACTCACCACCAGGAACCCAACAACAACAAGCAAATAGTGGTGTTGTTTGGCTACGGGCTTCTGTAGGGTGGAGTTCTGCACTTTCCCAGTTGGGCTGCTCCAATTATGAGCGAGATGACTTTCCCCTATAGCCTATCTCTTTTAAACAGCAAAACTTTTTCAGTTTTGTGAGGCTACGGATTTTTTGTAGCAAACTAGACGATTTATTTCAAAAACACGAATAATATGGTGAAGTTTCCAGCAAAGCCCTACAGATCCATTTTTT
The DNA here is from genome assembly GCA_963854355.1 of Epinotia brunnichana. Taxonomy (NCBI): domain Eukaryota; kingdom Metazoa; phylum Arthropoda; class Insecta; order Lepidoptera; family Tortricidae; genus Epinotia; species Epinotia brunnichana. The sequence goes on from OY977949.1 coordinate 22,121,731, forward strand.
TGTACTTTCCCTCCCTAATGAAGTTACAAAGTTGAATAATAATAAATTTCGATAGCGACCCCTCGAAAATCACCTGCGTTCTTGGTTCAATGTCTGGGAAATGTCGGCAAAAAAAGAAAATATGATGAATATAATCCAATACTGATTAATAATGAGACTTGGTCATCGACCTCGTGAAAGATGGTGTTCGTATCCAGAAAAACAACCGTATTGCGTCCTTTTGTAAGCCTTTTCCAAGGTCCATTCGTGGTCATTATCAGAATTTCTTCATCGCCATGGAAGAACTGAATCTGGAAACAAGTTTGTTGTCCCTTAACGGCTTGGCCACGACTTCAAGCGGACGCGGTTGCGACAGCGGTGCACTTCAAAATCAAAATCAGAACATATTTTTTGCAAATAAGACACAATAACACTTTTGCAAGTCAAAATGTACATCAATTAACTCTAAACCGCACATTATTTCATTATAAAGAAAAAACCATTAAAAAATAACAATCATTATTTCATAGAGATACAGTACAAGGTCTGCAAGTATCAAAATTCTTATCTTCTTCTACCGGCCTTCTTCCCATTTTTAATTGGGGTCGGCGCTACTACTCATTTTTCTCCACAGCTCTGCTGGTGGTTCTGGGTCGTCTTTGGGTCAATATAATTTCTCTTAAGGTCGTTATCCACGGTCTTTATCCATATGAGTCGGGGTCGCCCACGTTTTTTTAAACAAGTAACTCAAGAGGATATACTTGGAAATCAAATGGGTTTGGAAGATACTTGGTTTCACCGTTGGTAAGAAGTTTGTAAACAACGTTGAAATTTATCTAAAACCAAGTATCTGTTATTTAAAGTCATATATTGAGGGTATTCCCAAACGTACAATATAGAACCGAACTTATTTGACTATGCATGTTTTACGAGTATTATTGTAGTGACAATGAATATGTCTTCATCATTGTCGAAAATTGCCCTACTTTATATACAATCAGACTTTAGGGTGAAAATAATAACGAATATGTGTTTAATTGAAGATCACAGGTAAGTTAAAACTAATAAACCCAAGTAAAATGCTTGTAGAATAAATATCATACTTTGTCATAATTTAATAAATAATAACATTACTTATTGAGGACGAAAATTGTGCATATATAACCCACCCGCGCAGCTTAACCCGCGTATTACAAAGAACGCAGGCAAACCCGCGGGATAAAATATAGCTTATAACCATCCAAAAAGTCCAGTCTACACATAAGTCAAAGAATTTTTGAAATCGGATAAGTTGTTCCGGAGATTACCCAAAACATACAAACTTCGTCGATAAAAATATAATACTCGTAATCCTCATACATTTTAAAGACATCTCCACGTAAAAAACAAGTAAGTCGATAGATATTTGTTTTAACCTGGGGATTTCTTTAAAAATTCGACGTCAGTTCTACGCAGAAAACATTTTCCCCCAATTCTGATTAAACTGAACATAAAAATATAAAAAAATATATGGCAAAGATCTAGTTTTACGCTACCAAATGCCATTGCATCGTTTATTAATGCTATTTGGGTTTATTAGGTGACGAAAAACTCAAATTACGTTTTTTCGCTCTCCTGTAAAATTTGCCAAAAGTGAGTTAGGGTGATTCTACGAGCGTTCCAACCGCCGTCAGTCCGCTGCTCGCATTATTGTCAAAGTTCTTGCAGATTTGAATCCCCTTTCCCAATAAATTGGTAGTAGTCCTGGACTTGTTTCAAATACCTGAAGATGCCATGCCAGTTTGCCGGTACATTGACAATAATGCGAGCAGCGGACTGACGGCGGTTGGAACGCTCGTAGAATCACCCGTTACTTGTTTTCTCCTTTGGGCAGCCGCGCTGGTCTCCTCGTGACGTGGCCATACCATCGCAGTCGTGTTTCTGCTAGCTTGTCGTCAATAGGTCTAACTTTAAAAGTTCCTCTCATGTAATGGTTAGGCACCTTGTCTAACTAGAAGTGTGACTCCTGCAAGTGTCAAAATTAAAATAAATAAATCTGATAGTATCCTCAGAGATGCAAAAGGAATCTGAGCGTCAAAAACGAACTAATTCAACTATAAAATCAGATGATAACAGAATGAAATCTCTTAATGTCAAAGTGAGAGCGAGAGATTTGAGAGCGGCCTTCGGTCTCACGTGACACATTACCGCTGTCGCCGCCCAAAGTCAAGGCCGAGACCTTTTTCTTATCAGTAATGAGTTAATGCGAGCTATTTTCTACGTTCGCGTTCGTGCTTTTGTACGTTGTGCGCGTTTTTGTTTCTATGAACTTCATCTTTATTGGTTAATGTTGCGAATCGTCGAAACCCGAGTTCTACTCTGACTTCATCGATTTTTTGACAAAAATGTCTGGATAAATGCAAGACGTGGCCTGGGACGTAGGTATACCTACAGGCTGAGTTATTAAATATATTTATTTTATAATAACTGCAATATTTCCGTTCCCAGGAATATTGCCACTGGAACTATTGTCAGCATCATTGTTTTGTTGGCACCGTACACCTACCAAAGATTTTCCCAAGTTGGGTGATTAAAAATAAACATGTAAAAATATCGGGACGATGTTACTTTGTATGTGTCGACATTGACGGCCGTTGCTGAAAACTTTTATATGTTCCCAGCAATGGCACATCACTAGTAACAGGAACAATTTTTTTCTTGTTACTAGTGATATGCCGTTGCTTCTTCTGAACTTCAGTCTGAAGTTGTATTATTATTTTGAAAATGGCTTCAGCCTCTCAAAGTGGCATGCTCCGTAGCAAGACTTCAATTCGGTTCAGTACATTCGCCTTCCAATTATATTTAAAGGGACGTCTCAATTATAGTAAACGATGCCCCGCGTAAGAGACACTTTTATGTCTTCTTCCACGCACGAAGTTGGGAATCCAGGAATGGCTTTTTTGGACAAATGTCAATAAATATCTTTTGAGAAGTTTTATTTACTTCGATGAGATTTTGGATGTGTTAATGTAAACTATCGTCATTTTAATTAAATGATTAATAATAATAATAAATATTTTAACACTTCAATTAAACTCTTGCGCTTAATTGTGTTATCTGCGACCATGACCGGTGCAACCCGTGTCGAAACGTCAGAAATAAAGGTAAATAAATATTGCGTTAGACCCCGACCCGTTAAAACAGTAATTTCAATAATTATTTTATTAATAGGTGTTAGTTACTGATTTATATTCTATTGTTAGCTGATGTTACATAAAGTTATGTATGTATCTATGTAGTTATTCTGGTATGGAGCTTAGTTCATCCTCTGTAGAAGGAGGGAGTCCCATCTATCCGCTAACGCTACCAGAATGCCGTTGGCCGTTATTAAATACGGAAATTAATTTATTTACGTCCCTACTTCTGGCAGTATAGTCTCTGAAAAATAACATAAATTTCCAGTATATGCCGCTACCTACACAGGCTGAATTCCGCGACCGCATGCTGCTAGACTGATTCAAGATGATACAAAAAGTGGAGCCCAACCTGGCGGACGAATTCTACGGAGGTTTTTTTTCCGCCTGACTGTCAAGGGCCATAGAGGTTTTGTATGGAGTAGCTGCGGTCGGAATTAGTACGGCGGAATTTGGCGACCGGATTGTTAGCCGAAAAGATATTCATCCTCCTGATCAGACACGCGTCAAAGCGAACCCGCGAAACATAGTAAAATACATACAGCCACCAACAAAAACAGACCTCCAAGTAAAGCAGCCGACTAGCTAATGATAATGCCCCAACCACTAATGGATCCAATCCCGGATTATGTCCTGAGCATTCCGGGGCTTGGCTACAACGGGTACAAGATAACGGAGTGAGAATAAAATGAAATATGTATGGAGTTTACAGCGTCCTTGTTCAAGCAGCATCTTATTTTTCCAAGTAAATTGAATAATATTTGTGTATAACACTTTAAACTCTCGGGCTTTGAGCACACTTTTGAAGAAAATTTTTTTGCAGGGCATTTTTATTTTACTCACCTTTAGTATATCATTTTTTTTAAACAGATCTTGGTTGCTAATGACCGACGCCAACGTCCCAGTAAAATAATGAAGAATAACCATACAAAACACTTTGTAAATGTAGAGTAGTCTAGAAAAGTATACACAGTACTCCATAATTTGGCGTTTGACAGTGTGGGATCGTCAGGGCGTAATCAGTAACCTGTCATAGGTAATGAATTCGGGTGATTAACCCGGCGAGCATGACCCAGGGTATGTCATACCCTGACAGTATTAAAAACGTTTGTTATTTTTTAAATCTTCGTCTGGCAACACTAGCTCGCTCAGTAGCTGAAGGCAATGGAGTGTGGGAGGGGATAGTGGCGTGATCGCAGTGCGACGTGAGGCGTCGGCCGAAATATTTGTGCACAAACCTGTTTCGGGTATGTCACACCCTGCGTCATTTTAGACGTATTTTTTTATGTATGATTTATAAAGTATTTTTTTATTATTCTTAGTGTTTTTAAGGTTTCAATGTATAGGGTTGAGATTATTTTATTAATATTAGTTGTTTTTCTTTTATTTTCCATACAAGAAGTACAGAAAAACCAAATACTCCTGTAAAGGTTGCAGCAAGCCCATATGTATGGAGCATGATAATCTCGATGGCAGTGATTAACCATATTTTCAATAAAAAAAAAATATTGTTATTTTTTTTTGAGAAGATGATCTCATTATCTTTTAGATAAAAGTGGATTTTTATTCAAAAGACAGTATTTTTTTGTTTAATTGTTAATTTTTGTAAACCTCAAAACTTTTGTTCCTATTATTACATAGTATTAGGTAAACACGAATAAATAAAAATAATTTCATAATTAAGACTTGTCTTTGATTTTAATTCATTATTAAACAATATACACTGCACGAAATAACATAAAATTAATAAAAACTATATTATGGTACATTAAATTTCGGGTATGTCATACCCTGCCTCATGCTTGATGTAACTTTTTTTCACGTCATGCTCGCCGGGTTAAATAAAAGCTAATGAGTTGGGCTGTGTACATATGCCTGATTTTTTTTTTGTTCTGACCTTAACCTTTTGCTACCGCGGAGTGCGCGTGCATCCGTTGCGATGCGGTGCCAGGAGACTCAGCCCAGCCCGTTCGGTGGGCATCGTGTTATATCGTGCTGTTAGCTTACATTGAAATGAGAGGTGATTGGCGCGGGATGTCAGATACGAATGCAATACTGCATGCGTAACGCACCGCTTCTGCGCAGTATAATAGTACTGCGTAAATGTACTTAATACTGACGGTATACTGACGAGTGGGAAAAAAAAAACCGGACGATGCCGATCCTAGCTCGCAAAATGCGGAAGTAGCCTAATTTGTTTTATGTCCGATTGTCCATATCACAAGGTATAAATGGGGTATGTTTTCATGGTTCACCTAATAGCTTGTAAGGCCGATTACAGCCCCGCTATTCTGTAACTCACCGTTCACCCACAAATATATCTTGACACCGCTACTCGTAGTAACTAAACGTAGGCAGAGGTCTAGTTTCGTTAGGCTTGAGGAGTAAGGTGAGGTGCATTAGCACGTTCTGAATAACCGCCCATGTCCGCATTTAAGAGGGCGCTCATTTTTTGGTCAGGAATAAGCGAGAATGACGGATTTTTGACGTTGTAATTCTAAGAAACGGAGAGCTTTTTCTAGATCCTGATTACTTATTTGCATAGGTAAACTCCTCATATTGGTCCTAGCCGCCTCCAATTTACGAAGAACTGAATACTTTAACCGAAAATACCCGATTACCGACAGTAGTTTTCTGAAGAGAGCGCAGAGTCATAAGTTTGAGCCCCTAATACTCCATGATGTTATATAAGAACCTACTTGTTTTATTCTATTTTCACTAGCGTAATATGTTGCCATTGCTCCTAGCCGCCTCGAATTTTCCTTATTCTGCACGTATATATATGTAAACCGTTCTCAATTACACCAAATTTGTCAACAAAATCTTACTGAAAACTCAAGGATTTTCTCATTATTGTTGAATTATTTGTGTATTGAATCTTACACAACATTAAAGTTCATGCTTGTACCAACAAGATCCAGTCCAAAAAATATAACTTTAGTCAAAATTTATATTTATAAATAATTATTCAAAACTAGTATAAATTTACCGTCGCGCGGGAATATATCTCAGTACCGGCTGAATAGCCCTCCGAGACAGACGTGTACTGTGTTTATTTGTGGCTATTCACGAAGCTAACCGGCCACTCTTCAGATAAAATAATATTATTTTGATCTCCGACTAGGCATAGTTGTTACCAACCTCGGGGTCAAACTATACTGGGGATACATTCGTGAGGCTAATCGAGACAAGTTATGAATTGCATAGCTGCCAGAATGACGTAGTGTAGCGAAAAGGCTCAAACCCACAGGATACGTAACATTTAAAATTGAACCTTCTACCTAGAACAAAAGTCATACATTTCAATGGTGATGTCTTGTGGGTTGGATCCTTTTGTCTAAACTACGCGTTCTATAGTCAATTATTATTGTACGAGTGATCGTGATACTTGATAGATTTAATTTATTTACTTGTTACTATCAGTCCACCTTGTGGAGGGTCCGCTGCAGTTTCCGGTACGTAGTCGCCTCTCGAGAACCTCCCCGCCCCAACGGCCATTATGATTAGTTAGTATGTATGTATGTATGTATGTTAGTTTGGGCGAAAGCTTCAAATTAGGTACAATTGCGTATCTTCGGTGACAATGCCATAATGTCATATAGCTGGTCTGATGATGGAGTCGGAAGGTGGCCAAAGCAACTCCTAAACTCAACAAGATAAAGCCATCGAATTTGGGCTCATTTATTTGGTCATGGCACGGCAAGACTTTGATGCTGGATGATTTCCAGAGTCTGATGATGGAGCTGGAAGGTGGTCATGGAACTCCTAAACTAAACTAGATAAACCCGTCTAGTTTGGGCTCATCTGTTTTGTCTTGGTAAACACTTTGGTGATGGATGATTTCCAGGATCTGATGATGGAAGGTGGTCATGGGAACTCCTTAACTAAAATAGATAGACCTATCTTGTTTGGGTTTGTGTGATTTGTCTGTACAAGTACCCACGAACCAGCGACATAATATGCAGGGTTATTGAAAATAACAAGATGAATAAAAAACTTTTCAAAAAACAAGCTTATATGGCGTTTGTTAAGTACAGCACGATCCTACCTTGCATTTAGTAATGATTTTCGTTTATATATAATAATAACACACACCGGGGGTTTAATAAAATAATAAAAATAAAAAGCATTTATTCAGTATCTTAAAATATTTACATAGTCTGGAGTTGGTGCCTCTTTTTAAGCATTAAAATATGCTTGTGTTAAGAGACTCCGCTCTTCCACATGTTAATCTTAATAATTTAATTTTAGGTGTACACTGGAAAGGAAGATTTTACGTGGTTTTATTACATTTCCGAGTCATCATCATCATCATCATCATATCAGCAGAAAGACGTTCACTGCTGGACATAGGCCTCCCCCAAAGAGTGCCACAATGGCCGGTCCTGCGCCACCCTCATCCAGCGGACTCCCGCGACCTTTACCAGGTCATCAGTCCACCTTGCGGGGGGCCTACCCACGCTGTGCCTTCCGGTACGTGGTTGCCACTCGAGAACCTTTCCGCCCCAACGGCCATCGGTTCTACGTGCAATGTGCCCCGCCCACTGCCACTTAAGTTAAGCAATTCGGAGGGCTTTATCAGTTACCTTTGTTCTGCTGCGGATAGCCTCATTTCTGATGCGATCGCGCAGAGAAACTCCCAGCATAGCATAGCATAGGCTCAAGTGACTTTGAGCCTTCTTATGAGGCCTTTAGTAAGCGACCACGTTTCCGTGCCATATGTCATCACTGGCAACACACACTGGTCAAAGACTCTCGTCTTGAGACACTGCGGAATATTGGACGAAAAGATGTGCCGTAGCTTCCCGAATGCTGCCCAGCCGAGTCGGATTCGACGATTGACCTTCCCTTCGACATTTCCGAGTATCACTCTTTATTTCGAAATAAATGTTTTAAAAACCGGCCAAGTGCGAGTCGGACTCGCGCACGAAGGGTACCGTACCATTATCTATATCTTTAAACGGCAAAAAAATTGTTGTATAGGAACCCCCTGTAGCCTAGTTAGTAACTTGGTAGTTACTCTGCCTACGAAGCTGGAGGTCCCGGGTTTGAATCCCGGTAGGGCATTTATTTGTGTGATGAGCACAAATATTTGTTCCTGAGTCATGGATGTTTTCTATGTATTTAAGTATTTATTTATCTATGTAAGTATGTTTATCGTTGTCTAGTACCCATAGTACAAGCTTTGCTTAGTTTGGGGCAAGGTCGATTTGTGTAAGATTGTAAAAGAAAAAGAAACAGATAAAAACTAAAATAAAAATAAAATGATGTATTCTGTTTTTTAGTATTTTTTGTTATAAATAGCGACAACAGAAATACATCACATTTCAAATCTCTATCTATCACGGTTCATGAGATACAGCCTGGTGACAGACGGACAGACAGACGGACAGTGGAGTCTTAGTAATAGGGTCCCGTTTTACTCTTTGAGTACGGAATCCTAAAAAGTGACATAGGTTTTATGCTCAGAACATAAAAAAGGGAGAAGTGCCGTACTGCTTAATTTCAACCAAAACCGATGTCCCCAGTTTTCTCCCACCGCAGCGCCCACAGGCACACACATTGAACCGTGTAAAAACAAAGACTCGGGCGTTGCCAGTGAGTCTACGGCAACATGCAAACAAGGGCTGTGATTGGCTTAAACGCACTACACTAGGGGGGCGACAAACGTTAAAATTAAATAATTGGTAATAATATCACATTTAAAGTTGTTCTGAAGCCACTTGCAACTAAATTATATACTTGTACATACAATTTTAATATGTCTATTTACCGTTCATACTGCAACTTAGTGAAAATCTTATTAGTAGGTACCGTAAACATTTTGTGCCTTTTAATCTTATTAGTATGTTATTAGTTACCTTTAAGATAGGCACCCAACCAAAACAAGTAATTAAATAAAATAAAACAGCGAAAGTAGTCGAAATAAAATAACTAGTATGATATCGTACTTCTATTTTATCGATTACGCGTAAATTGTAACTGCACTTTGGCACCGCTCTAGTTTGCGACGCCAAGCAGCGGCCGTACCACTAAAAAAATCAAGCATCGTCCATATCCATAGTGGTTTAATACATTGCGCCGTGATTTACTGTATTGAACGTTCAATGTACAACGCATAGAACAAAAATATGCTTTTTCGTTCGATATGTTAGTTCGATCCCGAGAAATGATGCGGCGTTGCGTTTATTTATTAAAATATTAGTTTTTACTGACTTAAGTGAAAATACTAATACTCACATGTGGTGCGTGACTCCACCATTCATGTAGGTTTTAGTTTCATTCCTATTTTTGCATGTAACCACGCTACAATTCGGCATTTTGAGTAAACGTGGAAAAACATTTCAGATTCACGGCAAATTGCGACTAACATGCGGTGGGCAGTGACATGCCCATTTGGCCATGTCGCACCGACACGCGCCAAGCCCCCGTTTCATATCTATTCCTTTTTATCATCTGAGGTTTTAGGCTTTTGAATAAAATCACGCATTAATTAATTGTATTCTAGATAAAAAGCTGTGTTTGTATAATTTATAATTTTCAGTTCCTTTGGTAAGAAACGGACATAGTAATTTCTATGAAGGGCAGTTTTTTTTTACTGTCCATAACAAAAAAAAATTTCTTCAAGAAATGAATACGTAAGTACCCAGTAATTTCCTAGTAGTGGGTCTACTGGTATAATTTCACTACAATACTATATATAAATAAGACTCAGATAACATGCAAACTATTAATATCCGTAAAACAAATTATTATTCTTATTACTGACAACTTTAAAACTCGTTAGTTTATTTTATACTAAAAAACGAAACTAAAAATACTTTGTAATATCATAGTATTTTAATACAAATAGAAAACTTGTGCTCAAAAATTAAATACTTACTTTATTCAAGTTATCTAACTTCGCTAACATGATGTTCTAGAACATCATGTTAGCGAAGTAATACTTACCACTTTTTAGTGCAAGTATCAATATCGGTCACGGAGTGAATTCCAACGGTGCGCTATACAGCTATTTGCATCGGCAAGCTCCGCGGTTAGTTCTATCCCGATCGCACTTACATATAGTAGACCAATCAAATTAGCTTACCCTGGACATAATTCGTAAACTCGTTGTTTTTATTGTTTTATCGGATTTTACTATTCAGTATCAAATATTAATGAAATATATTAAGTAAAAAATCCGCGATCGTAACCGTAGTTAAAAAAAACACGAGTTAACGTACACTACCTAACTTTTTCCTAAAAGTAAAAAAGGTAACCAAGTACCTTGTTAGTATAACTTTGAGGTGCATTCAAATTCGATCACTTAATAGCAAAATTAAACTGATATCAAATTCGCATATACGTTTTTTTTCACAGTTTTCCTCTGATCTCATTATCTAGACAAGCCAAAATGGTAACTATGATGTTTTTATCTGTTTAAGGTATATTGCGTCTTTTTAGACATTTAAGACAATAATTACACATTTATTTTTAACGTTTTAATAATAATGTATTTCTCAGTAATTATAAATAGTAACTATGAATTTTTTGTTTACTAATAGCCTTTTGTGTACGATAATCATGTTTTCATCAAAATTAAGCATGTTAATTTCACGCTTAAGAAATTGAAAATTTAATTGAAAATACTCGCGACCTTGTCGTGGAGTCAGATGCATGCGGTGGGTGCGAGGCGGGGAGAGAGTGGGGCGCCAGCGGGCGAGCGCACGGCGAACCCGTCTTAACGAGTTTATTTCAATTACGTGTTTTGCACCGACCGCACCGTGTACAAATAAAACAAATATAACGGAATATCCTAATTGTAGGATTTTTAGCTCTAATGAAAAATCACAGTTTGTCCCTTACGCCCTTTGAAAACTCTGGTCCAAAGGGCGTAAGGAACGATTGATTTGCTTTTATCATCGTAAACTCTTAACTGTTAAGTAAATGAAAGAGATGATGCCATGATCGAGGTTAGCATAAAAAAAAAACGGTCAAGTGCGAGTCAGACTCGCACACCGAGGGTTCCGGACCACCCCGTACAATAGAAACAGGTCCACTATAAACTGACACTCACTAAGTATGTATTTACATACTTAGTGCGTGTCAGTTTATACTGGACATTAAATTTTCAGTGATGTAACTAAAAATTTACGGTTTTCACAATTTTTCCTTTATTTTTGATATAAATACTTCGTACCAAATTTCAAGATTCAGAGTTCACGGGATATGGGCATGAGCATTTCGTCCCTTACGCCCTTTGAGCCTACGGTAGTCGATATCCTTATTGGCAAAATTGAGCCGACACAGTTGGCCAGAACGCCAAAAAAAAAGAGAAGATATGCTTATCCACCCAGAGATGGGATAAATTTATTCGAATACGAATAACGTTTAAGAATAAATAGGATTATTCGCGAATGACGAATAAATATTTCGAATAATTATTCGCCAATATTTATTCGCGAATAACTTCTTAATTCGCATAATCATTCGTAATGCTTTTCGGGAATAATATTTTGAACGAATATTGTAGGAATGTTTTTTAATAGAATATATCTCAAAAACGTAATATTTTCCTACAGACAGAACAGTGATACCTAGTTTCTCAATTTGTTAGAAAAAGGTTACCGCTTCATCAAGGGTACCAAGTAACATCGCCGTGCATGGTGAAACGGATATTAATTGTAATTATTTCACCTGTTTTATTTTTACTATTTCAGCTTTACCACGGGTGAAAAAAAAACCGGTCAAGTGCGAGTCAGACTCGCGCACCGAGGGTTCTGGACCACCCCGTACAATAAAACCAAGTCCACTATAAACTGACACTCACTAAGTATGTATTCACATACTTAGTACGTGTCAGTATATACTGGACATTAAATTTTAAGTGATGTAACTAAAAATTTACGGTTTTCGCTATATTTCCTTTATCTGTGCTATAGGGCGTTGCTTCGCACCAAATTTCAAGTTTCCGAGTTCACGGGAAGTAGGTTTTGATTCCCTTGCGGGTTTCGAAAACTTGCGGAAATTTGCGGCATAAACGGCTGTATCTTTTGATTGTGTTGGCTTAGAAGTTTGATTTTTACAGCTCCAAGAGACAGTAAACCTGAGTATTTGATATAAATTTCAGCTTAATTCATTTATTTGTTGCAGTATGGGTCTTACAAGATGTTACATATAAATACAGTTCCAGCATAACCCTGTTAGGGCACAGCAACATTAATATAAAAAATATTAATTCTAAAATAATGCATGCACACACTGAGTATTTGATATAAATTTCAGCTTAATTCTTTTATTTGTTGCAGTATGGGTCTTACAAGATGTTACATATAAATACAGTTCCAGCTTAACCCTGTTAGGGCACAGCAACATTAATATAAAAAATATTAATTCTAAAATAATGCATGCACACAGTATGCACAGGAATTCAAACTTTAAATGATTGATACCTCCACGCGTTCCTGAGAAAAAGGGTATTGACAGACGGACGGACGGACAACAAAGTGATCCTATAAGGGTTCCGTTTTTCCATTTCGAGGCACGGAACCCTAAAACCACACAGATCAGAATATAACATGATTAAGTACATACAATGTACAATACCTGTAGGTATATAGTTGAACAATCTTACATGCGTAATCGTCTCTAATAACATACATTGATCCAATTACAGACAGTGGCTGTCCATAAATTACGTCATTTCAAAACTGGACGGGGGGGGGGGGGGTCTATTGGATGACGGTAGTTATTTTATGAGGCGGTAGTGTCCATTTAGGAATTAACAGGATGATGATAGGAAGGGGGGGGGGGGGGGGGGGTTAAGAATTGACAAAAAACAACCGGCCAAGTCCTGAGTCATGGATGTTTTCTGTGTATTTAAGTATTTATTTATCTATATAAGTATGTTTATCGTTCGTCTAGTACCCATAATACAAGCTTTGCTTAGTTTGGGACTAAGCCGATTTGTGTAAGATTGTAAAAGAAAAAAAAACTGGTTTTTAGTATTTGTTGTTATAGCGGCAACAGAAATACATCATCTGTGAAAATTTCAGCTGTCAAACTATCACTGTTGTTGAGACACAGCCTGGTGACAGACAGACAGACAGACAGACTGACAGACAGACAGACAGACGGATAGCGGAGTCTTAGTAATAGTGTCCCGTTTTACTCCTTGAGTACGGAACCCTAAAAAAACAATGGTTCAGTTTCAATTGTTTTTTCGAGTTGTTGAGTCGCCGCTGAAGATGGAATTGTCCCGTAAAAAAATATTACGACTTTCAAAGTGGATTAACACAAAAACAATGTGGAGACCGGATGATTGCTGCTTTTAGTAATGAAACACCTTCAAAGACGACAATATACAGGTGGTATCCAGAATTTCAACGTGGCCGAGTATCCCTCACGGACGACGCGCGTGAAGGTCGACCAAAATCGGCAGTTACGCAAGAAAACGTCCACCTTGTGAGTCAGCTGATAAAAGAAGACAGGCATGTAACATATCGGGAAATTCAGGAGTCTTTGCGGATTGGAATGAGTCAGACACAAATTATTTTACAGGAAGAATTAGGCGTGCGAAAGTTGTTTTCCCGTTGGATCCCGCACTTATTGTCTGACAAGCAGACAACGACTCGTGTCAATTGGTGCCGCAAAACATTGAATAAATTCAACGGAGGAAGCTCAAATGCAGTTTTTAGTGTCGTATCAGGTGACGAGTCGTAGAGATACGCATATGAGCCTGAAACTAAAAACCAATCTCGAGTATGGGGTAACGAAGACGAGCTTCAAGCCAACAAAAGTTATCCGCTCTCGCAGCAAGGCCAAGAAGATGGTGGCTATGTTTGTCTCCAAATCGGGTCACGTGGCTACTATTCCACTTGAAGATCGTAGAACGGTCAAAGCCGATTGGTATACAAGTATTTGTTTGCCGCTTGTCTTTGCTGAACTTAGGAAAAAAGGCCTAGTCACCGCATCATCCTTCACCACGACAATGCCAGCCCTCACACCGCTCGTAAAACAAATGAGTACCTGGAAGGTGAAAAAGTCGAACTACTGGACCATCCTCCATACAGCCCTGACCTAAGTCCCAACGACTTTTTCACATTCCCCAAAATCAAGGATAAGTTGCGTGGTGGGCGCGGTGTTTCGGCGGCCGGCAGAAGCAGTGGAGGCTTTTAAAATTTTTAACTACTGGTTTGAACGCAAGGAAAAGTGCATAAAATATAAAAGAGAATACTTTGAAAAACAATAAAAATACTTAAATCAATGTAACTGCATATTTTTTTATATTCCCGAAACTTTCAGTTTGACCCTCGTAGTGACCCTGCCTGCGTAGCCGGAGGTCCCGGGTTCGAATCCCGGTAAGGGCATTTATTTGTGTGATGAGCACAAATATGTGCTCCTGAGTCATGGATGTTTTCTATGTATTTATTTATCTATATAAGTATGTTTATCGTCGTCTAGTACCCATAGTAGTTTGCTTAGTTTGGGACTAGATCGATTTTTGTAAGATTGTATAAGAAAATAAAAAATCTGTTTTTTAGTATTTGTTGTTATAGCGGCAACAGAAATACATCACCTGTGAAAATTTCAACTGTCTACCTATCACGGTTCGTGAGATACAGCCTGGTGACAGACGGACAGACAGACAGACAGACTGATGGACAGCGGAATCTTAGTAATAGGGTCCCGTTTTACTCTTTGAGTACGGAACCCTAAAAACGATGACGTAATATATGGACAAGCCCACACACATGACATATTGAAACAAACCTGTTAATTGCCCCATGAAGTGACTCATTTAACTTACAAAAATATTGTTAATTAGTAGAAAAGGCCATTAATACTTGAAAATTGTAGTGATCATGTTAAATTCGTGTACGTGTTACAACGAGCAACCGCATCCTTAAATATTATTCGTGGATTTATTGGAATGAAATGAGAATAAATCATTCGTCATTCGAAAGTGTAGACGAATAAATTATTCGCGAATAAATGTTTATTCGAATAATTATTCGAATAAGAATCATTCCAACAATGCCATTTTCTGCACCCACACAAGTAACATATTTTATTTAAATAATTATATACAGAAGACTGAGCGCTTATAAATAGGTAATCGACATTCCACGACAATTATGTCTCATGCTGAACAATTTAGTTATCATCGATCTAATGAACACAATATTTCAATAAATCTCCACCATAGCCGAACCGTGGTAAACGCCACGTTCGTCTTTATAAATGTTTGACAATCATTGACCTATCCATAATAAATGAAGGCCGAAACGCATTGACAGCGGTGGCGAAGCGGCGGCGCGGCGCAGTGTAGAGGTGGTACCGGCTGTAATGTTGGATCTAATAAAGCCGGGAAAAAGCGTTCGGATCCTTTCATATTAGCTCGAACATTACAAGTACCGCCTCCGCGCCACCCCGCGCCGCTTCGTTTCGGCCTTGAATGCCTGCGACTCGCGACAGCACGGTCGGTAGTTGAGACGCAAAGCAATGACGGCCTTATTCTGCAAGAGATAAGGTTCATATTAAAACTTTAGTACGAAAAAATATGAATTAATTAATAATCGTGGATATTTTTTGTTTACTTTGTTTCTTATAGTACTAATAATATGTTGACAGCATAAATCAAACACTTTCCAAGTAGTTATGTGTTTTGGTTTTCCAAAAACTAACAATATTTGTGATTTTAGAAATCCGCAAAGAGAATCTGTTTAATTTTTAATAATTTATCAGCACACATAATATACTATTTAGAATAATTTGTTAAATTGCAGTTATCTATAATTTCTGGTAAGATAATCCAGAAAATGTGTAACTTACTGAACTTTCTTTATTATTGATAGTCCCGGTTGATTAATTAGATTAATTTTGATTTCTTTAACTGGAATGCAAGCGTCATATCATAATAGAGGCATTTTTACAAAGTTACATATTATGCTGCACTTATGAAATCAGAATTTGTTAAAAATTTAGATTTTTGGTTTTTTTACAATGACGCGGAACCCTAAAATGTTAAATTCTTTTTATTTTAACTAAAACTAACAATACTTTACATCATAGAAAAAGAAAATTACAGTTATCGAATTATGTCCGGGTTTAGCTAATTTGATTGGTCTATAGCTAGAAAGGGACGGCACCCGCGGCTGGTGCGATCTCGCTGTGCATGTGGGGGTTAGGTACGTTTGTGTGGGTGGTAGTAGTATTTACACACACAAACGCAATACGCGTGTCAAAATACCGAATTCTGAGCGAGCGCTTTTTTGAAGAGCACTCTTAAGAAATATATTCAAATTTCATATTTTTAATTCTAGTTATTTTTTTACACTCCCATAATCTACCCTTACAGAATGTATGAGCAAGGACGTTTAATACTATTATTGTAAGATTAAAGGCATGTCATAACAGGCTGGTTCCGTTTTGTACGTAAAATTTACTACGGGTTATATCAAAATTATCCCAAGGAAAACGACGTCTCACACTCGTGTCTTTTAAACTAATTTTACCTTACAACGCTTCCTACAAGACATTGATAATATTCTATGTTACGAGTAAAGCAAGCGTTGCTGTGGCCGGAGCTTGCGAAGGTATGCAAGACGGAATCGAGTGCCAACCGTCTTCTTAAATCAAAACAACTTAAGTCTGTTCTCCTTTCAACAGCACTTACGTCAATTTTGAGCCGAGCAATCTGTTCACAAAATCTCTTCGTTATTATTATGAATTGAGCTTTATGTCCTTTGAATAAGGTTGTAGTTGCATTGAAGCAGTGCTCTGGAGCTAAGCGGTGAAATGCTTGAAACGATCTGAGGTTGAAGCAACCTTGGTCGGTGACGTTTTGGGCCGGAATGTCTGCATTTAATCAAGGTATCATGGTCTAGCCTGAATACCAGTTATGAATAGAGGGTTCTACCTTGTCTTTTGAGAAGGGAAGTTTGTGGAAACCCCTAGTACTACGATTCTAACCGGTCCGTGGATTAGCTTATAATTTTATTGAGCGAGTAACCGAAGCGAATGAAGGTCGCCGTTACAGCTTGGGCAAAAATTATTTCGTATGTCCAGTAGTGGACGTCTTTCGGCTGATATGATGATGATGATGATAGTTTTAATCCCAGGGAATAATACGATCACAGGGTAAAATGGGGGCGGAAGTTTGTATGGCACTTCAACATTTATAAACGAGTTCCACACGGACGAAGTCACGGGCACAAGCCGTTTAGTTAATCTCGATCTAGCAGCAAAGAGCTGACGGTGCTATTCTCATCTCACACCGCGTAATTACTACCGCAGCAACCACCTCAGTTTAATTTTATGCCTACAGTAAAATGCGTAAGGCAAATCACTCCGGCACAGCCCGATAATTGGTTATATTAATAAGTTTCTGGCAAAAAAAAACAGTTCGTTTGCTTTAACTGAGGACTGTTGGCACAGGTATTTCTGGACTTCGTCTATCTAGTGATACCTCATACATTGAACAAGTGATTTAATGGAAGTGGTAGGAAGCATCAAGATATCAATACATGTAATTTGATTGAATAATAAAATAATATTAACCACTTTCATTCATAATTCCCCATTTCGCGGAGTCCCAGGTCCACTTTGTATTAAACAATTTACACTCCTACAATCTGATTTGAGTAATTGATTTCAGTCGAATGTTTATTCGAGGCTCGTGGTGTTTTTACTTCGTAATAGATTTTACTCTCAATGCCTAAATGTAGCTCATTGAAAATCATAATGGAACGCGTCTACAAACATCTTGGGTTATTGAAGTTACGTAACCATGTTTTAGTAACGCGAAATGTAAATTAAACACAAACGTTTGGAAGCACTATGAAGGATAAGGGCCAGCACTCACTTTGTTCTATGCGTTGTACATTGATCGTTCAATACAGTAAACCACGGCGCAATGTATTAAACCACTATGGATATGGACGATGCTTGAATTTTTTAGTGGTACGGCCGCTGCTTGGCGTCGCAAACTAGAGTGGTGCCAAAGTGCAGTTACAATTTACGCGTAATCGATAAAATAGAAGTACGATATCATACTAGTTATTTTATTTCGACTACTTTCGCTGTTTTATTTAATTTAATTACTTGTTTTGGTTGGGTGCCTATCTTAAAGGTAACTAATAAGATTAAAAGGCACAAAATGTTTACGGTACCTACTAATAAGATTTTCACTAAGTTGCAGTATGAACGGTAAATAGACATATTAAAATTGTATATACAAGTATATAATTTAGTTGCAAATGGCTTCAGAACAACTTAAAATGTGATATTATTACCAATATTTTTTTTAAATGAGTATTTTTTACTTTCATTTCAAATGTGATAATTGAAGAAGAAATCTCGGTTTCTTATTACAGTTTTCCAAAGAATCCGATTAGGTTCTAAAAAAATGGATAGATGCTACTGGCAGAGGTCCTAACTGGTTTCCTGTACAGAGAAGAGTTAATGTGTTCGTAACATTTTCAAGAAAAATGTTTCCAACCACTTAATAAGAGCCGTACAATTTTCGAATATTTGACACCTCGCTTGCTTGAAACCTAGGTGTAAAATGTATGGTAACACATCTTCGCACATCTTTGGTGGATACTCGCCCTTAGCCTTAAATCTCGTAATATGAGTAATGGACATATTATTTCGCGCCAAAATGCGAGTCGGATCGGCCTGGTACCTACAGGTCAAAAATATCGATGTGACCAGAGTTTTAAATGTATGTGAACACGAACTTATAAAAAGCCGTTTATGTTACTCTGTAGGTATTCGTCAATATTTTTTACTTTTGCGATTTATGGTAAGTTAACAACCCGTGTTATTTAAACTTGTAGCTAGAAGTTTAAATACCACCACATAAACTTACCATGTCGTTGAAGTTGTTACCCATCAATATCATAACATAATATTAATTTTAATATCAATGTCGATAAAACATAATTTTAACGTTTGTCGCCCCCCTAGTGTAGTGCGTTTAAGCCAATCACAGCCCTTGTTTGCATGTTGCCGTAGACTCACTGGCAACGCCCGAGTCTTTGTTTTTACACGGTTCAATGTGTGTGCCTGTGGGCGCTGCGGTGGGAGAAAACTGGGGACATCGGTTTTGGTTGAAATTAAGCAGTACGGCACTTCTCCCTTTTTTTATGTTCTGAGCCTAAAACCTATGTCACTTATTAGGATTCCGTACTCAAAGAGTAAAACGGGACCCTATTACTAAGACTCCGCTGTCCGTCTGTCTGTCTGAATGTCTGTCTGTCCTTCTGTCACCAGGCTGTATCTCATGAACCGTGATAGATAGAGATTTTCATAGATGATGTATTTCTGTTGTCGCTATTTATAACAAAAAATACTAAAAAACAGAATACATCTTTTTTATTTTTATTTTAGTTTTTATTTGTTTCTTTTTCTTTTACAATCTTACACAAATCGACCTTGCCCCAAACTAAGCAAAGCTTGTACTATGGATACTAGACGACGATAAACATACTTATATAGATAAATAAATACTTAAATACATAGAAAACATCCATGACTCAGGAACAAATATTTGTGGTCATCACACAAATAAATGCCCTTACCGGGATTCGAACCCGGGACCTCCAGCTTCGTAGGCAGAGTCACTTACAAAGTTACTAACTAGGCTACAGGGGGCTCCTATACAACAAACGTGATTTTAGATATAGATATTTTGCCGTTTTTAGATATAGATAATGGTACGGAACCCTTCGTGCGCGAGTCCGACTCGCACTTGGCCGGTTTTTTTAACATTTATTTCGAAATAAAGAGTGATACTCGGAAATGTCGAAGGGAAGGTCAATCGTCGAATCCGACTCGGCTGGGCAGCATTCGGGAAGCTACGGCACATCTTTTCGTCCAATATTCCGCAGTGTCTCAAGACGAGAGTCTTTGACCAGTGTGTGTTGCCAGTGATGACATATGGCACGGAAACGTGGTCGCTTATTATAGGCCTCATAAGAAGGCTCAAAGTCACTCAAAGGGCAATGGAGAGGGCTATGCTGGGAGTTTCTCTGTGCGATCGCATCAGAAATGAGGCTATCCGCAGCAGAACCAAGGTAACCGATATATCCCTCCGAATTGTTAAACTTAAGTGGCAGTGGGCGGGGCACATTGCACGTAGAACCGATGGCCGTTGGGGTGGAAAGGTTCTTGAGGGCAACCACGTACCGGAAGGCACAGCGTGGGTAGGCCCCCCGCAAGGTGGGCTGATGACCTGGTAAAGGTCGCGGGAGTCCGCTGGATGCGGGTGGCGCAGGAACGGCCATTGTGGCACTCTTTGGGGGAGGCCTATGTCCAGCAGTGGACGTCTTTCGGCTGATATGATGATGATGATGATGATGACTCGGAAATGTAATAAAACCACGTAAAAATCTCCCTTTTCAGTGTAAACCCCCGGTGTGTGTTATTATCTCCACTTATAATAAATCTCTAAATTAAAAAAAGAATCAGCCAGTTTGAAACTAAGCTTTGCGCGGTTCGAATGTTCTCAGCATCCCATGAATGGAAAAATATTAAACATTTTATATAGGTACATTATTATTCTAGCTGCAACTTAGGATAGTTTTTATCCGACTGCGACAGTTAATTAATTTTCCGAAATATACGACTTCATTTAATTTTTCATTTATTTTTATTGAAATCAAACGCTGCTCCAACTGTCAGCTATAAGAACCGTCAAATTTTCGTCAAAATGGCGGAATTGCTTTGCCTTTCACTTATTAATAATTTAAATCCCGTCTACGATAGACCTTTACGAGACAAATGCTAAAATATAAACCATAAAAAAATATTCGATTCTGATATGAGAACTAATATGCGCAAATGTCGTTTTATGTCGTAATTTCAATAAATGAAATCAACAAATTTGAACAATATAATTAACACGAATTTGTTTTTTTTTGAATGACAATGGCACGCGCTCGGCGCATTCAGCCAAAGTACCTGCGGCGCTACCACGAAAACCGATACTCAATGTTCATATATTTGCATCCCTGTCACTCGAGTATGGTTAGTGCGATAGAGATAGAGATACCCGAATATTTTCGAATTCCGAAGTTCGTGGTTATAGCTCAGGAATCGAAAATATGGTAAATAATCATAATGTATTTTCTCGAAAAAGAATTTAAAATAAATATAGTCAAATGGAGAAAAAAACAAAGCAACAGGTTATATAGGTAATGATTAAGTTATAAGAGTCCAAAGTTTTAAGAGGGGGTATGTTCTGTCCCTTTTCCGCAAAACGCACCTTCATATGAAACGATTGTTTTTTACTATGACGCTCGAGTATATTGACGTCACAGTCCCTCATCGTTTTCTCACTCTAACAAGCGACATTAAAACGGATGTAGCTTCATAATTTTTTGAGATATTTGAATTCGGTTAAAGTATTCAGTAATTCGTAAAATGGATGGCGGCTAGGACCAATATGAGGAGTTTACCTATGCAAATAAGTAATCAGGATCTAGAAAAAGCTCTCCGTTTCTTAGAATTACAACGTCAAAAATCCGTCATTCTCGCTTATTCCTGACCAAAAAACGAGCGCCCTCTTAAGAGGCTGACAAGACCAAATTTGTTGAAATTGATATTATTTGAGCAGTTGTATATGAAAAAATATTTGTTCTAGCACATCAACAAAAATATAAGTTAAAATGTATCATATTTCCAAGACCGTCGACGTGCTCGAAACATAATTGGATGAAATCGGCTCGATAGAAAATAATTGCAAAGATTGGTCTTAAAATCATCTTAAATGGTTCTATGTCCTTATTTTTTTGACGTATGGGTCTGCAATTAAAAACACGAAGTCCACATATTCATACCTAAACCGTAGACGAGCCATATTTCACAAATAATCCACACTTTTTTTTATTTCAATATTCATTCATTATTTTCGTCTAAAACATGGCCGCTCAAGTAACACTCGCTCTCGCTTACTCCGATACAGATAGACAGTGTGCGCGTTTTTGGTGTTGACAGCGCCTTAATCGACTAACTGTGCCAGTTCAATAAAAGGTTGTAAAAAAAGTAACTTTTAGTTCTAACATACCTCGTGCATGCGGAACTTACGCTCCGCCGGCTCCTTCAAATAAAATAGAATATTTCTCGCCGGCCACATCTTAGCCGCTGGCTCATACAATATTAATGCGTGAAGAACAGAGAACGTCGATTACAGGCAGCTTTACAAAGCACCGAGTTACTGGAAACGTCTCGTAAAACCTCCTTTATTTCGTATTTTTTTTAAAGTACCGTTTTTAAGCACCATTACCACCAAGACCACGCATAGGATACGACATAAGATTCAATGGAATGAAATTAAGAGAAGATAGGGAATCGATAAGGTAACGGGGTTCGTTATAAAATGTATCGGTCCGTTCTAGATAGAACAGTATCCTTAGCTTTTTACAAATATAGACAATTCTTGTAGGAAACGTTAGATTCAGTCGGGCCCCTCAAATAAAATAAAATATTTCTCACCAGCCTCAACTTATCCGCTGCTGGCTCATACAATATTTATGCGTGAAGAACAGAGAACGTTGATTACAGGCAGCTTTACAAAGCGCCGAGTTACTGGAAACGTCTATAATTATATACCTTTTATCCTTCGTCTTGTAATTTTAAGTATAAACGTCATCAATTGTTTTGCACCAGTATACTCTTACGTATGGCCTAATTCAAAAACAATTATCAAATCTACTCTAGCATTTGTTTGTCACTTCAACATTAGTGTTTGAGAGAATGGAACAAATAAAAATACATTTCTGTTAACAAAAAGGTCTGTTAAGTTTTATCATACGGGGATTGAGGTATTTAGTCATGTCAGATTGAAGTTCATTCAATCTACAAAACAACGCCCCATTCTTATCTAAGCTCCATAGCATGTCCATACAAAATACAAACTGCACAAGTAAAAACGATCCAATTTCAGTCTGCGCTTCCATATCACCCAAATTAACTCCTGAGCCGATTCTATTCAATCTATTTCCCCGCTCGTTTCCCATCTGACGTTTCTCAAGAGTAAACGAGATAGAGAGATTATCTCACAACACTTTCGTGTTAAGAGCATCTCTGAAATCTTTATTGAGTGGCGCTAAATTGATCTCATGGAACACTCTCCGATGGTTCAAGATAGGCAAAGCAACTCACAATGGACCGACATCTTTTGTTACGAAGATTTATTTTTATACATTTGTATGTTGTTAGTGATTGTGCATTATTGATTCGGAGAGTATCCTTAAAATCTGGTGGTCATGGTTGGGTATGGGCTAGAGAAATATTACTTTACACTGGTATAACGTGATATTTATTTACCTTTATTGAAGGTGCAAACCGTGTCGACACATCAAAAATAGTTAGTAAGTGAATATGTATGTCGTAATACCTACCAATGTAAAGTACTCTTTTAAATATGTGTACCTAAGAGTATATATATCTACAGAGGACCTATCTATACGGTTGCCACCATTAGTGACGGAAAGGCAGCTAAATTAAGAACTGGCCTTAACATGACTGATGGCTTACCATAAACAACCTTCTTTATTTGGGCGGGTAATGGCTTATTTGCCGTAACATCATACCAACTCAGTTGCAGCAAATAAAAAAAATGGAACTACGACAAGGACAATGAATAATGTAAGTATCCCTTTTTGTGACATATATAATAATTATCTAAGTATAAGATTATTCAAACAAAAAGAAATGTTTGAACGGGTGTCGAATTTTAAGTGTTTATGAATAAATAACACGGATCGCCATTAGATGTTGTTATTGACTATCTATGTCTCCAGTTAGCAACTTAAATTTTATTTCAATTTCGTACCAATTAGTTTGGGTATGATCACACAAACGGGATATACACGAGACGCATATAAACTAACCTAGCTAATACGATTTATAAATAACTAATTAATTAAGTCAGTTACAATAATCATAAAATATAACCTAAATCCATTTTGAAGGTCCATTCTATATACTGGAAATAATATTTGAAATAAGATGAGTGGTTCTGGAGATTAACTCATACATAACCAAAGAAAACCGTTTCTGGATATCGTATAGTAATCTATATAAATATGAACGTTGGTAATATGTACTGTAGTTAAATTAACTCGTGAGACTTTGCAACTCTATAATATATATTATTGTACTATTTGTACTGATACCAATTTCGTCATTCCTTTCCAAGAATTAGGTGATCCTTTATTTACCTGTAATCTACAATGACAAATCCCCCTAAATTGATATTCAACCTACACTAAGAAGTCATCAAAATTTCAAGCCGGCAATATAGAACACGTCTTACGTACATAATGTAAGAAATGTTATTATAACCAGGGAAACGGGAGGCTTAATGCCCGACTCAGCCATTATTCGGGAGTAACGTAAAGCAGAAGAAATAAAACGATACTAAGCTGTTATTGGATGTAATTTTTATTTAAGTGTTCCCGTTATATGGCAGCAGTATTCAACATTGAATTGAGCGATCCGGTACGTTTTAGCGTGCAAATTGAATTGCTTAGATTAATGGATATGTTGGGAGTTTAATTCGTTCCTGTATGGACACGTATGATGAAGGTGCTTCAAATTACTGTCAATTTAACATGGAAGCGGAGTTACTTTGAATAGTGCTTTGGAAATTTATTTGCTAGAACGTGTAAGGTTATACAATTCCAAGCAATTTTCTGAAAATTGATTTTATTATTTTTTTTCTCAGTCCATGTCATAAGATTGGAAAGCGTTTGTATAAATATTTTTTTAATGTCTTCGGATTTAATGAAAGGAATTAGGTACAGCTCAATTATTGATGACGACAAAATTTATTAATAGGGAGGAAATGTAATGCCATACTAAACTCTGCCTGCTGGTAGGTCATACGTGGTCTGCCAGGAGCCGGTCACAAGCCCGGATAAAAGAGGAGTGCATTGGTCGTGTTGTTATCTAGGGGGGGGGGGGGGGGGGGATTTTCCTTCATGACAACACGACCCAAAACCCCCAGGGTCAAGGTGGGAGGACGTGCCGAGGGCCCTCACAGCCAGCTGTGGGCAGCGGGGGTGGTGTGGATTGGGCTTGCAAGCGGCAACAGGACCTGTGGTGTATTCGGAGGAAGGAGAAGGGCGGGGGGAAGGGAGCTCCGGGGTGTCACATAGCGATGCCCTAGGAGTGAGCGGACCTCTGCTCTGACCCGGAATCTGAAGTGGAGGGTAAATGACGTGCGTAGTTGGCCCCGGATGGTCACGAGCGACCGTCCTGGGGTAAACGTATACGCACTGATTCCCGACACGAACAAGCAACACAGGGGCTGTCATCATGCTTGCAAGCCTACTCTGCACAATCGCTGTCTTGAACGACTATGCGCAGGGGGGTGGCACCACTGCGTAGGTGTCAATTTTGCTGGGGGGTAGTAAGGGAGCACTGCTGCCACTCTAATTGTATCTTCCCACAGTTAACTGAATAAATATGGAGAACCTAAAAAACAATTTAAAAGCAAAACCCACCGCGAAAGCGGATAAGAAACCCGGAAGGGGAGGAGCGAGGGAGGGGGCGCCTTCGGGTGAAACTCCGACCGAGCACAAAGAGAAGGGAGGTGACCCGAGCTCCAGGGGGCAAGGGGAACCGAGGAGGAGTGAAGAGAGGCGGGGGACCTCAGATGTCCAGGCACAACTGGGGGGCCTGTCACTTGAGGAAGAACTGCTGAAATCACCACTGAAGGAGAATACCGTGAGGGTGGACACACCGGTGGTGGAAGAGAAGTTCCACAAGTACGAGAACAAGGCCCAGAAGCGGAAGGCCAAGTTGCTCAGAAGAAAGGCCACGATTGCTGGGGATGGGGTTGATCTCACTGGGATGTTGTCGGCGGAGGAGACCAAGCCTGGCCCGAGCAATCGGGGCCTTAAGATGAAAAGGCAGAGCACGGATGAGGGTCGCTCGGA
This sequence comes from Epinotia brunnichana, assembly GCA_963854355.1. Taxonomy (NCBI): domain Eukaryota; kingdom Metazoa; phylum Arthropoda; class Insecta; order Lepidoptera; family Tortricidae; genus Epinotia; species Epinotia brunnichana. Next base: position 22,147,817 of record OY977949.1, read on the forward strand.
GCGTCCTCCAGCGAAGCGCCAGAATCAAGGTAAGGTGGCGGCGGAGGGACCTCGGGAGGTTGCAAAGGCAAACCGAGGCCTGGCTGTGGCTGTGTGCCGAGAGGATGGCGTTTCGGTGGATGAGGCCCTAGCGAGGCTCATCAGAAAAAAGCTAACACAGATGATCGAGGTGGTGGTCCTGCGAGTGGTGAAGGGGGAGCCTGGCTTGGTGGCTCCGAGATTCGCGACGTCGGGGTTGGTGTCAGAAGGATTCTTCCTTGTGACACCAAAATCGACGGAGGCGAGGGGGTGGCTCCTAAGTCAGGACTTCGGCGAGCTGGATGGCCACAAGATGACAGTGCGGAAGGTTGACCAGACTCGGGTGCAAGTATGGGTTCCGGGGGATACGGATACTGAGTACGTGAAGGAGTTCCTTTACGCCCAGAATCCGGATCGCTCGGAACTGAAGATAATGGAGTGGAAGGCTGCAGGGAGAGAGGCACTGGAGCTAGGCACCCGACTGACATATGTAGTGCCAGAAGGGGTGGAGGAAATCTGGGGCGAGGAGAGAACCAAAGTGATGGACTTCTCAGCCACCAGTGTCAGAGTTCGGATACTGCGGGCAAATCCACTCGAAAGAAAGCCCACAGTACCGAAGAAGGAAGAACCCGCAACGGAGCAGGAGAGTGCTGAACCTGACGACATCTATACGAAGGAGACGGTGGATAGTATGGATGTCGGCGGTGAGGAAAGCTCCGAGTAACGCTGCGGGAACAGAAACACTACACACAACAAACTTAACACTATGGACACACAAATAAAACTACACAAACACAAACACACTAACACACACACAAACATATGCCAAGTAAACCTCCAACATTGCAAAAACGCCATGTCCGAGTTGGGGCTGTATGTTGCGAGGAACAAAGTTGAAATAGCACTGCTTCAAGAACCATATGCATGGAGGAATCAGGTGGCAGGCCTGGGACATCTGGGGGGGGCTCTCCACTACGAAAGAAATGGTGAGCTACCTCCTAGAGCATGCATATATACAAGTAATAATATAAGAAATATGGGATGTGTCATGACCATATGTTACAGAGACCTCATTGTGGTGGAGACCTACTTCACTGCTGAAGACGGTAGAAGACACAAGGTGGCGCTGGCATCCTGCTACCTACCTGGGGAAGGAGAGGCGCCAACTAGGGAGCTGGAAGAGACGGTACTGAGATATAAAGGTAAGAGAATTCCACTTATAGTAGGATGCGACGCTAACGCACATCATGAGGTGTGGGGAAGCACCGACACCAACTGTAGAGGGGAATCGCTGCTAGAATTTATCACTAGTAATGACCTGGATATCATGAACGTAGGTAACACACCGACGTTTGTGAACAGGATCAGAAGAGAGGTGCTTGATATAACATTGGCATCAAGAGAAATCTGCGACATACTGACGGGATGGAGGGTTGATGAGGAGGACAGCATGTCTGACCACCGCAGAATACTCTTCAGAATCGAAAGGTGTACGGAGAAGATAAAAGTAAGAAACCCACGCAAAACAGACTGGACGAAGTATGACGAGGAACTAGGAATACTTGGTAACTCGGAAGAGAGATATGAAAAGATGGAAGACCTGGAGACAGGGGCACGGAAACTGAAAGATAACATCATGGCAGCCTATCACAAGGCATGTCCCGAAAGACAGGTACAGACAGGGAAGGGGCAGCCATGGTGGAATAAGGAACTATTTAAGCTAAGAAAGAGGACGCGCCGAGCAATGAGGGTTGCCTTGAAGAAGGACGACACCTCAAGCTGGGACGCGTACAGAGAGGTCAGAAACGAGTATACCCGGAAAAGAGAGAAGGCCAGCCGTGATGGCTGGAGAAGGTTTACGGAAGACATACGAGGATACGCTGAGGGGGCACGGGTAGTGAAACTGCTTGCGGGAGAACGAACGTGCCAACTAGGCAGTCTAAGAGTGGATGGAGATCTAATCACAGACCCGGGTGAGATCCTTGGAACCATGCTGAGATCTCACTTCCCGGATTGTGATGAAGAAGTGGACACCGAAGGAGAGGCTGAGCCGGGTATATCGGACTGGGGGGCTGCAGAAGCGGTGGTAAAGGAGGAGAGGTTGGAGTGGGCGATCAAATCCTTCGCTCCCTTCAAGGCAGCGGGACCAGACGGGATACTACCGGTGCTAATGCAGAAAGGATACGAACACATAAAAGATAACTTAGCACGACTATACAGGGCGAGCATAGCCTTGGGTTATATTCCGAAAGTGTGGAGACAAGTGAGGGTGGTATTTTTACCGAAACCAGGGAAGAAGTCTTATCAAGAAGTGAAATCGTTCAGAAGCATAAGTTTGTCGTCATTTACTCTAAAGACCTTGGAGAAGATGATAGATAAATCGGTAAGAGAGAAAGTGGAAGGTGGAAGGAACCCATTACACGGGAACCAACACGCATACATGGCAGGAAAGTCGACGGAGACAGCCCTACATAACCTGGCGGTTAGGGTGGAGAGAGCCTTAGATACAAAACAGTATGCACTAGGCTGCTTCTTCGATGTGGAGGGAGCCTTTGACAAGGCAACCTTTGCGGCGGTAGAGGAAAGTCTGGACAGGGAAGGTATCGATCGAGCAGTAGCGAGATGGATAGGCAGAATGCTTAAGGACAGGGACATAACAGCGGAGTTGGGAGGTGTCTCTAAAAGAATAAGTCCGAGAAGGGGATTTCCGCAGGGTGGATGTCTGTCCCCCCTGATGTGGTGCCTACTACTAGACTCATTGGTGAAGAAAGTCAACAGGGGAGGAGTGTATATGCAGGCCTATTCTGATGATGGAGTACTACTGGTAAGAGGAATGGTCCTAAGCACCATAAGAGACATAATGAACAGAGGTCTGAGAGAGGTGTTAGGATGGTGCAGAGAGAGAGGTCTGGACCTAAATCCAACTAAAACGAAGCTGGTGCTATTCACCAACAAAAGGAAGAGAGAGAATATAAAACCAATAGTCATACAGAACAAAGAACTGGAGATGGTAAAGGAGGTGAAGTATTTGGGAGTGACACTAGATAGCACTCTCAGATACAAAACCCACATTAAGGAGCAATCGGCGAAAGCCATTAGAACACTATACCAATGTAAAAGGGCAGTGGGAAGAAGATGGGGACTGAGGCCCGAAATGATCAACTGGATCTATAGGGCAATCATATTACCCAGGGTGCTATACGGGGCCGTGGTATGGTGGCATAGGGCGCGTATCAAAGAATATCAAAAGGAACTGAATAAGGTGCAGAGACTAGCAGGGTCTGATGGTGACGGGGGCTATGAGAACGACCCCGACACAAGCCATGGAAATACTGCTAGGCATGAAGACAATGAGAATTGAAGTGGAGAAAAGGGCCATGGAACAGTGGTACAGAATGAAAGCATGTAAAGAATGGAGAGGAAGCTGTGTGGACAAAAGACACGCGCTGATACAGGAGGAAGCGCTATCAAAGCTACATATGATGATAGCCAATAACGACCTCATAAAGAGGCAGGAGATATTTGACAAGAAGTATAGAATACACATAGGTGAAAGAGACAACTGGAAGGTAGACGTAGTGCACCCGATGACAGTCTGCTTCACAGATGGATCAAGAAAGAAATCAACAGGACTAGCGGGGGCAGGTATAGTTATACCCAAACTGCGGGAGAGAGTATCCATCTCACTGGGGAGGTATGCTAGCGTTTTCCAAGCAGAAGTGTGTGCGATAACGAGATGCGCACAGATTATAAGAGATACAAAACAACTGACTGGAAGGGTAGTGATTTACACGGACAGTCAGGCAGCATTGAAGGCGCTACGAAAGGCAACGGTAACATCCGCCTTAGTGAAAGAATGCAAGGAAGAGCTTAATAAGATAGGAGAAAACCCAGGTGTGACGGTGGCGTGGGTGCCAGGACATCAGGGAATAGCGGGCAATGAGAAGGCAGATGAGTTGGCCAGGGAAGGTGCGGGAAGGGAGTTTGAAGGCCCAGAACCGGTCCTTCCCTTTTCGGCTCAAGTTACAAAGGGGGTCATAGATAAGCTAAAAGAACTGGATGGGGAAAAAGAATGGAGGGATGCATCTGGATGCAGACAGACAAAGATGATGATAGGAGGCACTATTCACAAAAGGACCAGGTATCTGCTGAAACTGGGTAAGAGCAATCTGAAACTGCTGACTGGTATCATAACCGGTCACAATACTCTGAATAGACACTTAAAGATAATAGGTATAAGTAACGACGCTACTTGCCCACACTGTGGGCAGGAGGAAACAAGCAAGCATGTACTAGCGGAATGTGTTATGTACGCGGCACCGCGGTTTAACACATTCGGTAAAGATATGTTAGAGGAGAAGGAATTGAGGGATATCGACCTTAAAGATGTCCTTCTGTTCTGCAGGAAAACAAGAAGAATTGAAGAGTTGGAAGTGGGAACGCCGCCGGGACAGTAACCTGAGGCTCCGAACTGAGGGAAATGGGCTGAATGACTGCGACAAGCGGTCGACTGCCCGCCTGTTTCCGGCCAGGCGTCCCTTCACAACATCAACATCAACAATGCCATACTAGTAATACTTAGACTTGAATGTATCCTTAGTAATTCATACTCAAAATTATGTGTTTAACATACCTGTACCTACATTACAAACATGAGTAACCCTAAAGAAAACCAGTACTTTTTACTGAAATTTAGAACCAAATGTACCAGTTTTCATCGTCTCTGAGTGTGTTTATGCTTCAAGTTTGTATATTTCACATGGTAAAAGCCCGAGAAATGAAATTATTCATTGTTTCCCTTCAACAGTAGCTATGTCATATTATGCGGTACTACTCGTAGTTCTTCGTTTTCATGTTACAATGTTTGCTTGGTAGAATGAAAATAAAGCATCCTGTTTACAGGAAAAGCATTTTTTTCTTAAAAAATGTTAAGGAAATGCTTTGCAAGTAGCAAAACTTTAAAATGGTTATACTTACATTACATAATACATTACTTACCTAGGGCGGATAAACAAAGAATGTCTCAGATCGCAGGTATTTGACGCCCGAGCCGAAGGCAAGGGCGATAAGTATGCGCTCTGAGGCTTTCTTTATTACCGCCCGTGGTAAGTACAAAATGTTACGTCTCTATCTGGCCAGGAAGTGGGGGTTTCCGCACGCATAGCGTGCGGTAATTCCTACTTTATGGCCAGGTATGACGTAAAATAGGTAAGCTTGATTTGAATCAATTTCAAATACCAAATATTCTAGACACATCCAAAATACATGTCTACGAATAAAAGTTTGTAAGGTCAGAAATAGGTCATTACCGAATCTGAAAGAGTATGATATTATTATTGTTGGAAGTCTAAATAAAGAACTTGCTAGAAAAGGACGGGCCTTTTACTGGAGTTATAAATGTCAGCACCTATACCTAACCTGTAGGTGTACACACAGCACATATCTTTTTATATATTTTTATAGTTCACCTTTCTTTGACAGTAGGCGAATAATTCGATAAATTTACTAGAATTTCGTGTTTTTTGCAATACGAAAAATAAAACGTTTGTCAAATTGTACTTGAAAGAGAGATACAGAAAGACTAACTGACTTCTAAATAACATGTCGACGTGACGTTCTTTTCAATTAGTTCTGACAGCTATACAATTCATAACCTCTCTGGACCCATATCATCGCTCGTCTTTTTTATAGCTTGGCCCTGAAATTCCTAAAACGGCGCCTTTTGGAATGTCCAGGATCCGTACTAAACATTCCAACCCGTAGTAGTAAATTACACGGTCATCTTTTCATTTGTCGGGTTTGGAAATCGCATACGAGGAGTTGGTTTTCTGTTTTTGAAAATCATAAAACATAATTTGAAGCACTTTTTAAGTAAGGTCATTTTTAAATAACGCCGCTTGCATATTTGGTGCATTGGAATCCGTATACGGTATAGTAATACCGAGAATTTATCTTCCGATTTCGCCCATATTCCCTTACTTATTGGTATAATAGGCAGTATCTATCAGGTGATAGTCGGGCAGTACGCATGTAATACTCCTAGGAGTGTAGACACTAAATAAAATAATCAATAATGTTGCATTTTCTCGAAATAGTATTTTATGCAACCGTTGTATAAGAAGGGTCTTAAAACGCGAGTGGCGTGGGTTGCGATGCGAGCCTTGGCGAGCATCGCAATTAAAGACGCCACGAGCGTTTTTAGACCAGTTATACACCGTTGCATACAATACTTTTTCTTCGACAAATTTTAAATAAATAGCAAACTACAAAATAGGTAGCCTTTTCAGGCAGCAAGTTTTCTATTCGTACTTTTGCTACTCACGCAATTTCTTTAAGAGTGCAGTTATTAATTTCTTCGACTATTTTAAAAGGAACGTACACTTTTGTCTTCACAAACACGAATAAAATCTTAATAGTCTAGCTAGGACTAATAGTTTATCATCTGTCATTTTTTCATTTTGAACTGTATAATTATATTTTGGTGGGAAATCGGAAATGTGACACTTCTTGTTTATGGTTTGTTTTGTTTTTAATTTGTTTGCACTTGCCATCCGAACCAAACCGAATCCGGACCCGGACCGAATTCGAACTGTTTATATTCATAAATAATACCAAGAATTTATAAAACATGTAATTTAACACACAATAGATGATGATTTATTATTTTTGTAGTAAATAATGTATAATATACAAATGTAAAATCGTAAATAAATACTTTTATTTCGAAATATTAGTTTATGAAGTTGGCACCACTGCAATATAGCGGCCGATTTAAAAAAAGTTAAACAGTGCTTTTATGAAAAATGTATGAACCAAAAAAGTACGCTAAACAGTGCGTTTTTGGGCCATAGAGCATAGAGTTTTTCGACGACTTATTAGTGGTGTCATTGTATTTGAGCTAAAGCCTATATAAATGACAGATAACGGTACAGGAGTAGAAAAAAGTATTAAAAATGTAGTCAAATGGAGAAAATAATCACAAAGTTATAAGCATCCAAAGTTTTAAGAGAGGGTATGTTCTGTCCTTTTTCCGCAAAACGCACCTTCATATGAAACGATTGTCATTTACTATGACGCTAGAGGATCGTGATGTCACGATCCCCGAGCGTTTTCTTTATCTAGCAAGCAACATTAAAACGGTTGTAGCTTCGTAATTTTTTGAGATATTTGAATGGGATTTTCGTCATCAGGCATAATTTTTTGCCTTCTTTCTTTTGAAGTAATAATACATTTTTAGTCTACATCCCTATTGTACCTAAGACTGCATTCGTACCACTCAACAATCTGCTGATCGATCACGTAACGTAACGCATTGTACGTGGGTCAGATAGAACAAAATTTATTTTTTTGTATGGGAAAATTACAGCTGTATTGTCCTAACGTAAGTTCGAAAAATTACCATGAATCGCTTTGGAAGCAGTCATTTAAAAGTAGGCGCGTACAATAAGAATATGTACTGACTTAACTGACAGCTGATAGGTCACTAGTACCGCACCAGACTTTCCACTGCCAAATAAGTTTGTAAATATTCCATCACTTTTTTTTTACACAATAACGTAAACTTATCTGAAATATATAAACAGCGTTACTGTAATTTATGCAGTGAATTCAAATTCAGCTCAGTCGTAGCTTAGCGTAAGCCTTATTTGATTATGTTTCCTTCGGATTCGAATTTAACGCTACGTCGGACGTATTAAGTTGTTATATTTGGCGTTCGATTAACGTTTCAGTAAATGTGTTTCATGTCCATTATGTATGAGGGTCGTATAAAAAACTGATCGATTTTGTGACATAGGCAGCGATTTTATTACGAGTATAACTTTTGTTTCGCATGTGTTTTAGTATGTCCTTCAAAATTTGCGAACCTTTTGTCAGCCGTTTGCCGGTATCTGCTGCTCGATCACGTAACGTATTGTACGCGCGTCAGGTAGATCTAAATTACACTTATTGTATAGGAAAATGACAGGTAAGTTTTCCTACCTAACGCGCGTTCGAAAAGTTACGTGGTCAACCCTCTGATTGACCTGATATGCAAGTTCGGTGACAGCGTAATATTATGGCACTATCAAACTGATCTAATGGTTAAGACAAACAACTCCTAAATTACACCATCTTCTATCCATATAATAAAGCTGAGGAGGGTCGAAAGTCTGAACATGGAAGATATTCGAAAAAAAATTGGCTAGGGATACTTAGATTCAATAACAGAACACGTTCCAACAGTTTTTAGAATTTTTGTCTGTTTATCTGTTTGTCTGTTTATGTGAGCGCGCATCACGTAAAAACGGCTGAACCGATTAAAATGAAATTTGGTATAGAGATAGGGAGTTTTTATCCCGGAAATCAACCCCTAAGGGGATGAAATGGGGGGTGGAAATTTGTATGGAGCTACTTAAACCGCTGCATCGATTTGAATGAAATTTGGTATTTAATTAGTTTTAATCCCGGGAAAGGTCAAAGGATAGGTTGTATCCCGGAAATCTTTCCGTTAGGGGGTGAAATGGGGGGTGAAATTTTGGATGGACTCCGTTTAGATAAAATTTGGTAGAGATATAGTTTGAGTCCCGGAGAATAACAATGGATAGTTTGAATCCCGAAAATCGTGCCCCAAGGGGATGAAATAGGGATGAAAATGTGGTAAAATCAAATTTAGTTAAAATTTGGTATAGAGATAGAAGGAGTCCCAGGGAAGGACAAGGCATAATTTTTATCCTGAACAATCATCTCCTGAGGGAGTGAAATAAGGGGTGAAAATTTACATAGAACCCATTTAGATGAAATTTGGTGTGGAGATAGTAAAGAGTCCTGGGGAAGGGCATAAAATATTTTTTAGTCCAGAAATCATCTCCTAAGGGGGTGAAATGGGGTATGAAAATATGGATGGAACCCATTTACGGCATAGCAAGTTGGAGTCTTGGGGAAGGACATAAGATAATTAAAGAGGTTTTAGAAAGGGTGGTAATTAGGAGTAAAAATTAGTTTGTGACCCAGTTTGATGAAATTTGATTGAAAGATAGTTTGAGTCCTGGGAAAGGACATATTATAGTTTTAAATTCCAGAAATCATCCCCTAATGGCGTGAAATTGGGGTAAAAATTGAGATGAAACCCATTTAGATGAAATTTCGTATAAAGATAGTTTGAGTCCCGGAGTATGACAACGGATAGTTTTTATCCCGAAAATCATCCTCTAAGGAGGTGGAAATGGGGAGTGAAAAATTTGATGGGACCCATTTACGGTATAGCGATAATTGGGAGTCCTAGGGAAGGACATATGATAGTTTTTATTTCGGAGATCATCCTCTAAGGGGGTGAAATGGGGTTGAAAATTTGGATGGAACTCATTTACGGTATGGCGATAGTTGGGAGTCCTGGGGAAGGACATAAATAGGATAGTTTTATCTTGAAAATACTTCCCTAAGGGAGCGAAAATTTCGATGTGATGTGACCTATTTAGATTAAATTCGGTATAGAGATAGTTGGAGTTCCGGGAAAGGAAATTGCATAGTTTTTGTAACGAAAATCATCGCCTGAGAGGATGAAATGAGGGGTGAAGATTTGGATGGAACTCATTTAGATGAAATCTGGTTAAGAGATAGTTTTAGTCCTGGGAAAGGAGATATGATAGTTTTTATTCCGGAGATCATTCCCTAAAGGGGTGAAATGGGGGTGAAAATTTGGATTTGAGTGACCCATTTAGATGAAATTTGGTTTACAGATAGTTTAAGTTCCGGAAAAGGACATCCCGGATATAATCTCGTAAGGGGGTGAAATGGGGTGTGAATATTTGTATGGAGCTACTATACAACCCATTTAGATAAAATGTTGTTCCTATAGAGGTAGTTAGTAGGCGCGGCGTTCTGTAGACCCCCCCACAAGGTGGACTGATGACCTGGTAAAGGTCGCGGGAGTCCGCTGGATGCGGGTGGCATAGGATTGGTCACTTTGGAATTTTTTGGGGGAGGCCTATGTCCAGCAGTGGACGTCTTTCGGCTGATATGATGATGATGATGATAATGATGATAAAAATAGTTTGAGTCTCGGGAAAGGACATAGGATAGTTTTTATATCGGAAATCTACCTCTAAAAGGGAAATGGAGGGTGAAAGTTTTTATCGAGCTACGATATAAACGAGTTCTACGCGGACGAAGTCGCGGGCAAAAGCTAGTTTATATGATAAGACAAATAATTATATAAGTACATCATTATTTTACAGGGTGGGCCCTGTAACAGGAGTAAAAATTAAACGGTAGATTAGTTATTAAGCTTGTGAACAATTATTTACAAATGGTTTTACTTGAAAAAAAAAAGCAAACGTCGCAAGCTAAGCAAAACTTGTACTATGTGTACTTGACGACGATACATCCTTGACTCACGAACAAATATTCGTGCTCATGACACAAATAACCTTACCGGGATTCGAACCCAGGAACTCCGGCTTCGTAAGCAGGGTCACTACCAACTAGGCTACAGAGACCGTCTTGTGATTTGGGCTCAACCTTTTCAACGACTAGTTGGTGACAGCGCAAAAAAGTACAGTCAGTAATAAAAGCTTGTACCAAAACTCTTTCGCTTTACCAGTTTGTTTCAAAAACGCTGATAAAAACATCTCTTATCCCCTCAGAAATTACCTCAGTCCTCGAATTAATCGTCCATCAAATCCACGTGAAAAAATTCTCCGGCGCCGGATAAGTAAGTGCTTCGAGGTAAATGATAAAAATTTCATTATCCAAAATGCAAGAGCAAGATTCTTTGAATATTTGAAGGGAAAATGAGCAGATGCCTTGGCACTCGGGAAAGCGTGGGTGACAACTTGAAAGTACCTAAAGGTGTATTTATAAGTACCTCATTTGAAGCCGGCAGGGGCCGCGACACAAATTATAATTTCTATTGAGTTGCTTTCATGTCAGAGTTTAAATATTTAATTAGATGAAACGCCTGCTAGTAAAGGTTATTAATGATAAAAAAATATTAAAGCTTATTAGCCCTGGGTAGGAATTGAATTTTTATTTTTTGTAAGTATAATTATAAAGAATACTTTATAGGTATACAAAAATATATATTCAATTCAAATATCGCGCTTATTATTTCATATTATTGTGTTCTAACCGACTCTTCAAAAATGATATTCCAATAACAAAAAAAATGTCGCAAATTGACAAAGATATTTCAGTACAGTGTCATAAGATATACCTAACTATTTGCGGTGCCGATGCATATTTGGTGAGAGAACAGGTCAGGATGTTTGTTTGTTACAAAAATTTACTTTAAATTATAAAATTTATTGTTTTTCATTGAATTGTGTAAGCACAATTTCTGTATTTGGACAAGATTAATTTAAGAATTATATACAGCATTCATCATCATCATCATTATCCTGGGCGATTTCGACCACGGCGACAGAGATACAGAATAAACCGTATCATTATCTATTCAAAACGGCGTAAAAATCACGTTTGCTGTATGGGAGCCACCTTATATATTAATTTTATTCTGTTTTTAGTAGGTATTTCTTGTCATAGCGGTAACAGAATCATATTATGTGTGAAAATGTCAACTGTCTAACTATCGCGGTTCATGAGATACAGCCTGGTGACAGACGGACAGACGGACAGACAAACAGACAGACGGACGGATAGCGGAGTCTTAGTAATAGGGTCCCGTTTTACCCTTTGGCTACGGAACCCTAAAAACTGACTAACGAGAATCATTTACCTATTTACTGTTGGCTCTGTGAGCTGCTGCTGTAGGTCGATCACGCAACGCATTGTACAGTCAAAGAATTTAATTTCCTACCCATTTAGGACTATTTCAAAGTGACACTGTAAATAAAATCATAAGAAGTCTCTTACGTTTTGATTGATTACGTCACTTTGACAAAGTCCTAAATGGGTAGGAAATTAAATTCTTTGACTGTACGAACGTCGGGTAGGTCTAAATGTCACTTTTTATATGGAAAATTGACAGTTAAATTGTACCGACGCGCGTTCGGAACGTTAAGTGATTTGATTACCCCTCAGAAGCTCTAGTATAAGTTTTATCAATACATATACGTTTTCGAACGCGTTTGCGTTTAGTTTCAATTTGTAAGGCAACGCGAACAGCGCCTCTGGTGGTAACTATTAGGAACTAAAACAGCGAGTATAACATTTACTTGCTTACTAGTGAGCCCGCGTTATTAAAACTCTGTGGGCGCGTTTGAATATTGAATCGTATTTCTCTATGTTTTTGCGAGTATAAGTTGTTATTTTGACATTTGTAAACGTTTAGTAACGTAAACTTTAAAGTTTGGTAACTCACTTGGTGTTTGGGTGGTGAGAGAACGCGTTTTTGTTTTTTTAGCAGGTATTGTTGTGCGAATTGCGAGTTAAACATGTTCTCCCGACATTTCTTTGCCTGGAACATGTTGACGAGTGCTGAAACCCAAGACCGACGGAATCGTCTTCGCCGAAAACGATCATTTTTACGGACCGAATTCGATCCTTTAAAGGATCTAAGTGACGTGGAATTTAGGCTACAATACCGCCTAAGCAAAGAGGCATTCTCGTTCCTCTGTCAGGAGCTTGAGGATTTGGCAGACTTGAAAGGAACCCAGCAAATAAGCCTGCAAGAAAAGGTTTGTGATCACGATCATGTACAATGTATATGTGTTATGCTCACAATGTTATCTAGTGTACCTACATCACGGGCTTAATTCAATATCATTATGATCGAACTAATGAAACATCGTTTTTTTGCAGGTTCTAACTGCATTATTTTTTTACGCATGTGGCTCCTATCAGCGACCTGTAGGTGTGGCCAAAAATGTGTGTCAAAAGTTATGCAGTATACACATCCAGGAAGTAACCCAAGCCCTAATCCACCCAGCAATGATGAACAAATACATAAGGTTTCCAAAAACTCCTGCAGACAGGCAAGCTGTAAGTCAGAAGTAAGTCCAACTTGATTTGTTTATTATAATTGTTAGGTGACAAAGCGGAGCCCGGGCCCCTTTAGGGCACAATCGGGGAAATGCTGCTAAAATACTAGTTTCAGGGCTGTTAAATACATGTTTTGTGATGCAAGTGTAACTATTGAGTGATTTATTTATGAACAAATACTTACATATAAGATTAAAAACTAATTCATTTATATAAACTTAACTTAGACTGCAAGTTTAACATAAATACTTCTCCTGCTCGCCGTTCCGCGCGCGCCAAAAGACCTAACGGCCGATATTTAAACTTCGCGGCACAGAAGCCCTTAAGGTTTACACTCGCGCAGCACGCGCCTTAAATCGCGCGCTCGCCGCTCGCTGCCCTTCCGCGAACACGCCAGCCCAGGCAGTCTATCGCTGAGCTTACCGTACCGACGCGCATGACGCGCATCGCCTGTGATTTTACCACTGTTTTAAACCTATAATTACTTATTTCTTTTTTAAGACTGAGCCTAAACCCGGGGCTAATTCGTTTATGTGTTTAGTGTTTATAATAATAAGTTATATACATAGTATAGTGTTTTAACCTAGCCAGTGCAGTTTTATATGAGACTCAAGATTAATAATCTTTGTTTCCCCAATTCGCGTAATCTTATCATTTGAATACACAATAAGTTTTAATTCCTATTTTCAGATTTTATGCTAAGTATGGTGTGCCAGGCATTGTTGGATGTGTAGATGGCAGCCACTTCAAAATATTCACACCAGCCATGGAAGTAGAACACCTATTTTACTGCAGAAAACATTATCATTCCTTAAATGTTCAAATTGTAAGTGTTAAGAAGAAAGCCGTGCAATATCATAATATATGTTAATCTATTGTTAAAGTAAACTTCATCTCGAAATCAACAATATTTATTTTATAGGTTTGTGACAGTGAATACAGAATTCGGAGTGTCAACCCAAAATTTGGAGGTGCAAGCCATGATGCATTTGTGTGGGACAACAGTGAGCTCAACCATTACATGCAGCACCTACATGAGCAAGGAGAAGTCTGTTGGCTCTTAGGTAAATACTCATAATAATACTTAACATAGCTGGTATTATATTGTGTGTTTCTATATTATGTTATATTTGTTTGATTACATTATGTAATACATAGTATATTATCTAACTATTTAATGTAACTTAACAAAGACTAGTAATTTGTCAGTTTTCTTTATTTCTGTGTTGTAAATATCCCGCCCCACCAATGATTATTCTCTGATCGACTTGAACTTTGACCTAGAGGCATTATGGCATTAAGTTGACCATTTTGAAATAAATGCATATATGCATAATAATGTTGTGTTGTGAATGTACCCATTTTTTTATAGATTAACTAAGTTGTGATTTTAATTCTAGGCGATTCTGGGTACCCGCAGCGTCCTTGGTTGATGACTCCTTTTATGGCAGTGAACCCTAGCTCTCCAGAAGCCGTATACAATCAAAAACATATGGCGGCCAGAGTGGTGATTGAGAACACATTTGGCAGGCTTAAAAATCGGTGGCGGTGCTTGTCGAAGGACAGGGTGCTGCACTACAAACCTGCAAAGTGTGCACAAATAATTCAGGCTTGTTGCGTGCTTCACAACATAGCACTTGATTTTGGTGTTCCTGAACCTGAAGACAGAGGTAATAACAATCTACATATTAAATCTATAATCTTTCTACATATCTATTGAGCTCATATGCATATTTCAGTTCACTAATGCTGGCTCGTTTCGTTTTTTCAGTTGAGACGGATCACCCCCAACCCCCCATGCAAGTCATTAATGAAGCAGGGAATAGTAATGATTTATTAAGGGGCAGGGTGTACCGTGATCGATTAGTGTCAAGACTGTAAAATAACGTAAAATTATTATTACCATACATAGGGTTTTATGGAAGCCATTTTTTACAAGCTTTATATTAACTTGACTTGTTTGTATGTAAGTAAGTATGTAAGTTGTCTGTCAAAATATGCAATCCATTTTTCAGTCACTTGCCGATATCCAATTGAGCTGAAATTTTTGGTATTAGTATAGTTTGGATGACAATTCAATATTATGGTACCATCGAGCTGAGTTGATGATGGAGACAGAAGGTTAACCACCTCGAGTTTGGGCTCGTTAGAATCGTCACAATTAGTAGTTGATGATGGTATACAGAAAAATACAGTCAGCAATAAAAGCTTGTACCAAAAAATTAACTTAATTAAATTATTGTAAAAATCGTTAAAGAACAAAATTCCTTCCATGAAAGACTGTGCCATATAACCTAATGTAAGTAAGGAGTTGTATTTATTTTAGGTTATGTATGTAAATTAAAATAAGATTCTTTAATTAAATAAAACATGTTAAAACGTGCATATGTAATTTTATTTTGTTAGACTTATGATCAGATTTAGATTCGAGATAAAAATGACGATATAGATTTTCATACAATGTCAAAACTATAGTAGGAATCCTTATCACGATCGTCAGTAATAAGAAATAAAATAATAAGAAACTGGAAAATCGCCCACAGTTTAATCCTCATTTAGGCAGCTATGGGCATAACAGGCGCTGTAGAAGCTCATGAAAATAAAATTGCGAAACAAAAGCTCGTGTGCATCGTTTCCTTAGCTGCTTATCATTTCAAAGTTTGGCAGCTACAATTGTATTTAAGGAATCAATGGCGTGGATGCATATTTCCTGCCACTTTCTTTGAATATCTAGCTCCATTTGACGCACACGCAGCTTTTCTTTCGCAATTTCATTTTCATCTGCTTGCTTTTGTTGGAGGAAATTGCGCCACTCCTCATCAGACCGAAGAAATAGTTGCGCAGCTTCGTCTATGTGAGACTGCGGTCTTGCCCCACGACGACGCCTATTAGGTGTCCCCACAACCCTGCGCATAGTCTCCGCGCGGCGACGTCGGCCAGCAGGAGTACGTCCTTGGTGTGCTGGACGCTCTTCGGGGGCTGGTGACTGCGGCGGAGTAGACCGTGGTAGCTGTGCGGCTCTGTGAGGCTGAGGGCTCGCATGTGGCAGATAGCGTGCGGGCGACGGCGAGGGAGCGGGCGACGGTGCAGGTGAACCGAGCTCCACGCAAACTTCAGAAACTGAAAAATAACATGAAGAGACAGTTCGCTTAAATAAATAAACGTGGCCATGCTTACAGGGGCTTTAGTACCGAGTTGGAGTCCATGGAAATTGGTTTTCGAGCCTTGCATGCTTGATTTTATCTAGTAAGAATGTAGGTATAGCATTACCATCATACAAAGTTTTGTTTTTATTAGGATAAGATACCTACTTCCCATAATATGGCAACTAACCGCGCGGTGTAGGCAAATAATTTGAGTAAAGACCTTCTTGCAAGTAGGGGTGACAGATTCGAATAGGTAATTGATAGATATCAATTATCACAAACATTTGTGTTAATAAATGTTATAAGATGTAATTTATATTCGAATACGTCACCACTAAGGGCATTATTTAACCTTTTTACCTATAAGGCACGAGACTTTCAATTGGAGGTCATGGTTTCAAATCCTGGCTAGTACCTAGGGTTTAAAAACAAGCCACATACCTATATAATTAAATGGATTGTCAGCAAATATGGATTGACTTGGCAATGTTTCTGTTCTGTTGTCTTGTGTGTCGAATTGTTGTGTGTTTGATTGAGTGTGCGAAACACCAGCTTCTTCAACGCCTGGTATGCCGGTAGCTGCTTGAACGCCGATGATGGCGAGGACTCGATTTTCGATATCGGTTAGGTGAGCGTTAAACGCAGGACCGCCACCAGTACCGCGAATCGCCTTATTTATTTTGGCCGCTTTCTTTTTGGTATTGTTTTTCAAATCGCTCCATACCTTTGAATGATATAAAAATGGGTTTAATTTAACGCTTTAACGTGCTAAAGGTATATTCATCAATGTCAATAAACAATCATGAATTACCGAGCGGGAATTAAATAAGTACCATTTGTTTGTATGTATATACTAGTAGGTACTACGTAGAATGCCCACTGAAATAATAAACAAGATTTAACAATCAAATAACCAGAAATTTCTGACCTTTTTCCACTTATCTACAGTTTTAGTGTCGCCTGCTGGATCGCTGTTCAACAAGTTACAGAGAGTTTCCCACTTTTGGATACACTGTATCCTGCCTGCCGCTTCCTTGGTAGGTTTATTTAGGTCCCCATTTCTGAAACCACCAAAACACCATTTAAAGTTTTTCGATTGCCCAAGTATGTAACGTGAACTGTTTATTTCATTCAAAAAATATTAATAGCAGCTACTTACTTTTCCATAAAGTTAACCAGCAATTCAAACTGGGTCGCACTGGTTCTCATTTTGACTAAAAAATTTGTTTAAGCAACTTAAATGATGAATTGCTGACACAATGTCTCAATACTCTCAATGAATATACGTTCACCTTACCATAAAACTTGCATTTTAGCGCGCATTTTTTTCGCAACTTGTGTTTGACAGGTCCTCGAAATCTTATATCCTTTTCACTCTTGCACTTAGACATGAAACAACATGATAAGAAATATAACCCAAGCGAATCATGTAGTGCTTTCATTATGCGTATAACATCTAAATTAGTTGTACTTCGTAATTTAGTGGCGTGTCATTCCAAGGCAGCCAACATCCGAAACAAAAGTAAACTAAAACGTTTGCGCCTAAACGTTAATCGAATCGAAAAGTTCGTTCCAAAACATACTCGCATGTTTTCAGAAAACGGATCGCCCGTAGTATGCTCGTTAAACGTGATCGAATAGTATTCGATTGTTTTGCTTAAAACTTATACTAGACCTACTGGTCGATCACGTAACGCAATAAACGCACGTTAGGTAGATCTAAATGTCAAATTTTATATGGAAAAATAACAAATGGATTGTCCTAACGCGCGTTCGGAACGTTACGTGATTACCCCTCTGTAGGTCTAGTATAAGTTTTAAGCAAAACAATCGAATACTATTCGATCACGTTTAACGAGCATACTACGGGCGATCCGTTTTCTGAAAACATGCGAGTATGTTTTGGAACGAACTTTTCGATTCGATTAACGTTTAGGCGCAAACGTTTTAGTTTACTTTTGTTTCGGATGTTGGCTGCCTTGGAATGACACGCCACTAAATTACGAAGTACAACTAATTTAGATGTTATACGCATAATGAAAGCACTACATGATTCGCTTGGGTTATATTTCTTATCATGTTGTTTCATGTCTAAGTGCAAGAGTGAAAAGGATATAAGATTTCGAGGACCTGTCAAACACAAGTTGCGAAAAAAATGCGCGCTAAAATGCAAGTTTTATGGTAAGGTGAACGTATATTCATTGAGAGTATTGAGACATTGTGTCAGCAATTCATCATTTAAGTTGCTTAAACAAATTTTTTAGTCAAAATGAGAACCAGTGCGACCCAGTTTGAATTGCTGGTTAACTTTATGGAAAAGTAAGTAGCTGCTATTAATATTTTTTGAATGAAATAAACAGTTCACGTTACATACTTGGGCAATCGAAAAACTTTAAATGGTGTTTTGGTGGTTTCAGAAATGGGGACCTAAATAAACCTACCAAGGAAGCGGCAGGCAGGATACAGTGTATCCAAAAGTGGGAAACTCTCTGTAACTTGTTGAACAGCGATCCAGCAGGCGACACTAAAACTGTAGATAAGTGGAAAAAGGTCAGAAATTTCTGGTTATTTGATTGTTAAATCTTGTTTATTATTTCAGTGGGCATTCTACGTAGTACCTACTAGTATATACATACAAACAAATGGTACTTATTTAATTCCCGCTCGGTAATTCATGATTGTTTATTGACATTGATGAATATACCTTTAGCACGTTAAAGCGTTAAATTAAACCCATTTTTATATCATTCAAAGGTATGGAGCGATTTGAAAAACAATACCAAAAAGAAAGCGGCCAAAATAAATAAGGCGATTCGCGGTACTGGTGGCGGTCCTGCGTTTAACGCTCACCTAACCGATATCGAAAATCGAGTCCTCGCCATCATCGGCGTTCAAGCAGCTACCGGCATACCAGGCGTTGAAGAAGCTGGTGTTTCGCACACTCAATCAAACACACAACAATTCGACACACAAGACAACAGAACAGAAACATTGCCAAGTCAATCCATATTTGCTGACAATCCATTTAATTATATAGGTATGTGGCTTGTTTTTAAACCCTAGGTACTAGCCAGGATTTGAAACCATGACCTCCAATTGAAAGTCTCGTGCCTTATAGGTAAAAAGGTTAAATAATGCCCTTAGTGGTGACGTATTCGAATATAAATTACATCTTATAACATTTATTAACACAAATGTTTGTGATAATTGATATCTATCAATTACCTATTCGAATCTGTCACCCCTACTTGCAAGAAGGTCTTTACTCAAATTATTTGCCTACACCGCGCGGTTAGTTGCCATATTATGGGAAGTAGGTATCTTATCCTAATAAAAACAAAACTTTGTATGATGGTAATGCTATACCTACATTCTTACTAGATAAAATCAAGCATGCAAGGCTCGAAAACCAATTTCCATGGACTCCAACTCGGTACTAAAGCCCCTGTAAGCATGGCCACGTTTATTTATTTAAGCGAACTGTCTCTTCATGTTATTTTTCAGTTTCTGAAGTTTGCGTGGAGCTCGGTTCACCTGCACCGTCGCCCGCTCCCTCGCCGTCGCCCGCACGCTATCTGCCACATGCGAGCCCTCAGCCTCACAGAGCCGCACAGCTACCACGGTCTACTCCGCCGCAGTCACCAGCCCCCGAAGAGCGTCCAGCACACCAAGGACGTACTCCTGCTGGCCGACGTCGCCGCGCGGAGACTATGCGCAGGGTTGTGGGGACACCTAATAGGCGTCGTCGTGGGGCAAGACCGCAGTCTCACATAGACGAAGCTGCGCAACTATTTCTTCGGTCTGATGAGGAGTGGCGCAATTTCCTCCAACAAAAGCAAGCAGATGAAAATGAAATTGCGAAAGAAAAGCTGCGTGTGCGTCAAATGGAGCTAGATATTCAAAGAAAGTGGCAGGAAATATGCATCCACGCCATTGATTCCTTAAATACAATTGTAGCTGCCAAACTTTGAAATGATAAGCAGCTAAGGAAACGATGCACACGAGCTTTTGTTTCGCAATTTTATTTTCATGAGCTTCTACAGCGCCTGTTATGCCCATAGCTGCCTAAATGAGGATTAAACTGTGGGCGATTTTCCAGTTTCTTATTATTTTATTTCTTATTACTGACGATCGTGATAAGGATTCCTACTATAGTTTTGACATTGTATGAAAATCTATATCGTCATTTTTATCTCGAATCTAAATCTGATCATAAGTCTAACAAAATAAAATTACATATGCACGTTTTAACATGTTTTATTTAATTAAAGAATCTTATTTTAATTTACATACATAACCTAAAATAAATACAACTCCTTACTTACATTAGGTTATATGGCACAGTCTTTCATGGAAGGAATTTTGTTCTTTAACGATTTTTACAATAATTTAATTAAGTTAATTTTTTGGTACAAGCTTTTATTGCTGACTGTATTTTTCTGTATACCATCATCAACTACTAATTGTGACGATTCTAACGAGCCCAAACTCGAGGTGGTTAACCTTCTGTCTCCATCATCAACTCAGCTCGATGGTACCATAATATTGAATTGTCATCCAAACTATACTAATACCAAAAATTTCAGCTCAATTGGATATCGGCAAGTGACTGAAAAATGGATTGCATATTTTGACAGACAACTTACATACTTACTTACATACAAACAAGTCAAGTTAATATAAAGCTTGTAAAAAATGGCTTCCATAAAACCCTATGTATGGTAATAATAATTTTACGTTATTTTACAGTCTTGACACTAATCGATCACGGTACACCCTGCCCCTTAATAAATCATTACTATTCCCTGCTTCATTAATGACTTGCATGGGGGGTTGGGGGTGATCCGTCTCAACTGAAAAAACGAAACGAGCCAGCATTAGTGAACTGAAATATGCATATGAGCTCAATAGATATGTAGAAAGATTATAGATTTAATATGTAGATTGTTATTACCTCTGTCTTCAGGTTCAGGAACACCAAAATCAAGTGCTATGTTGTGAAGCACGCAACAAGCCTGAATTATTTGTGCACACTTTGCAGGTTTGTAGTGCAGCACCCTGTCCTTCGACAAGCACCGCCACCGATTTTTAAGCCTGCCAAATGTGTTCTCAATCACCACTCTGGCCGCCATATGTTTTTGATTGTATACGGCTTCTGGAGAGCTAGGGTTCACTGCCATAAAAGGAGTCATCAACCAAGGACGCTGCGGGTACCCAGAATCGCCTAGAATTAAAATCACAACTTAGTTAATCTATAAAAAAATGGGTACATTCACAACACAACATTATTATGCATATATGCATTTATTTCAAAATGGTCAACTTAATGCCATAATGCCTCTAGGTCAAAGTTCAAGTCGATCAGAGAATAATCATTGGTGGGGCGGGATATTTACAACACAGAAATAAAGAAAACTGACAAATTACTAGTCTTTGTTAAGTTACATTAAATAGTTAGATAATATACTATGTATTACATAATGTAATCAAACAAATATAACATAATATAGAAACACACAATATAATACCAGCTATGTTAAGTATTATTATGAGTATTTACCTAAGAGCCAACAGACTTCTCCTTGCTCATGTAGGTGCTGCATGTAATGGTTGAGCTCACTGTTGTCCCACACAAATGCATCATGGCTTGCACCTCCAAATTTTGGGTTGACACTCCGAATTCTGTATTCACTGTCACAAACCTATAAAATAAATATTGTTGATTTCGAGATGAAGTTTACTTTAACAATAGATTAACATATATTATGATATTGCACGGCTTTCTTCTTAACACTTACAATTTGAACATTTAAGGAATGATAATGTTTTCTGCAGTAAAATAGGTGTTCTACTTCCATGGCTGGTGTGAATATTTTGAAGTGGCTGCCATCTACACATCCAACAATGCCTGGCACACCATACTTAGCATAAAATCTGAAAATAGGAATTAAAACTTATTGTGTATTCAAATGATAAGATTACGCGAATTGGGGAAACAAAGATTATTAATCTTGAGTCTCATATAAAACTGCACTGGCTAGGTTAAAACACTATACTATGTATATAACTTATTATTATAAACACTAAACACATAAACGAATTAGCCCCGGGTTTAGGCTCAGTCTTAAAAAAGAAATAAGTAATTATAGGTTTAAAACAGTGGTAAAATCACAGGCGATGCGCGTCATGCGCGTCGGTACGGTAAGCTCAGCGATAGACTGCCTGGGCTGGCGTGTTCGCGGAAGGGCAGCGAGCGGCGAGCGCGCGATTTAAGGCGCGTGCTGCGCGAGTGTAAACCTTAAGGGCTTCTGTGCCGCGAAGTTTAAATATCGGCCGTTAGGTCTTTTGGCGCGCGCGGAACGGCGAGCAGGAGAAGTATTTATGTTAAACTTGCAGTCTAAGTTAAGTTTATATAAATGAATTAGTTTTTAATCTTATATGTAAGTATTTGTTCATAAATAAATCACTCAATAGTTACACTTGCATCACAAAACATGTATTTAACAGCCCTGAAACTAGTATTTTAGCAGCATTTCCCCGATTGTGCCCTAAAGGGGCCCGGGCTCCGCTTTGTCACCTAACAATTATAATAAACAAATCAAGTTGGACTTACTTCTGACTTACAGCTTGCCTGTCTGCAGGAGTTTTTGGAAACCTTATGTATTTGTTCATCATTGCTGGGTGGATTAGGGCTTGGGTTACTTCCTGGATGTGTATACTGCATAACTTTTGACACACATTTTTGGCCACACCTACAGGTCGCTGATAGGAGCCACATGCGTAAAAAAATAATGCAGTTAGAACCTGCAAAAAAACGATGTTTCATTAGTTCGATCATAATGATATTGAATTAAGCCCGTGATGTAGGTACACTAGATAACATTGTGAGCATAACACATATACATTGTACATGATCGTGATCACAAACCTTTTCTTGCAGGCTTATTTGCTGGGTTCCTTTCAAGTCTGCCAAATCCTCAAGCTCCTGACAGAGGAACGAGAATGCCTCTTTGCTTAGGCGGTATTGTAGCCTAAATTCCACGTCACTTAGATCCTTTAAAGGATCGAATTCGGTCCGTAAAAATGATCGTTTTCGGCGAAGACGATTCCGTCGGTCTTGGGTTTCAGCACTCGTCAACATGTTCCAGGCAAAGAAATGTCGGGAGAACATGTTTAACTCGCAATTCGCACAACAATACCTGCTAAAAAAACAAAAACGCGTTCTCTCACCACCCAAACACCAAGTGAGTTACCAAACTTTAAAGTTTACGTTACTAAACGTTTACAAATGTCAAAATAACAACTTATACTCGCAAAAACATAGAGAAATACGATTCAATATTCAAACGCGCCCACAGAGTTTTAATAACGCGGGCTCACTAGTAAGCAAGTAAATGTTATACTCGCTGTTTTAGTTCCTAATAGTTACCACCAGAGGCGCTGTTCGCGTTGCCTTACAAATTGAAACTAAACGCAAACGCGTTCGAAAACGTATATGTATTGATAAAACTTATACTAGAGCTTCTGTACACTTGAAATTATGTGTCTAACTGACGTATCGAACGTAATTGTTACTAGGCCTACTACGTGAATACAGATAATTTTAAATTTGAGTTTGTAGAAAACTTAAAATAAAAAAGCGGCCAAGTGCGAGTCGGACTCGCACATGAAGGGTTCCGTTAAATAAATTGCTTTCTACGATTTGACGTAATAAAAAAAACTACTTACTAGATCTCGTTCAAACCAATTGTCGTTGGAAGTTTGCATGGTAATGTACATTACATATTTTTTTTTATTTTATTATTCTCTTATTTTAGAAGTTACAGGGGGGCGGTGACACACATTTTACCACTTTGGAAGTGTCTCTCGCGCAAACTCTTCAGTTTAGAAAAAAATGATGTTAGAAACCTCAATATCATTTTTTAAGACCTATCCAAAGATAACCCACACGTATGGGTTTGATGAAAAAAAAATGTTGAGTTTCAGTTCTTAGTATGGGGAACCCCAAAATTTATTGTTTTTTTTTCTATTTTTGTGTAAAAATCCTAATGCGGTTCACAGAATACATCTACCTACTTACCAAGTTTCAACAGTATAGCTCTTATAGTTTCGGAAAAAAGTGGCTGTGACATACGGACGGACAGACAGACAGACATACATGACGAATCTATAAGGGTTCCGTTTTTTGCCATTTGGCTACGGAACCCTAAAAAGAAAGAAAAACTGAATTGACAAAAAAAAAACATAATTATAATTATTGAACCTTCTCACAACATTTCACGAAAATCGGTTGTGAAATGCGACCTGTAGAGGAGAGCAGCCGAGCGGGACATACGAAAGCATTTTTGCCAAAGCTGAAATGGAGAACTTGGTTGGAATCAATTAATTCACAAGAAGGATTTAATTTGTTTACTGGAGTAAGAATCCATTTGCCGAGAATTAAAAACAAACCTGTATAACCAGGTCAATTTAAGAATGCGCCGAGTCCATACATACACCTTCCTGCAAGGTGCCAACGTGTCTTAATCGGGATATAAACATAACTACACGAGCGTCGTAATGTTATTAAACACGCGTGTTTAATGCCCAGGATTATGAGCCTAAAAGCGGCACAATAAGAGACACGTTACGAGCAAATGTGTTGAAAAATATATTACGTTTATAATCCTTAAAGGTAGCATTTAATGTCGACGTCTATAAGATATGAAATTATTCTTCAAATCTCAACAAAGGAGTAAAGTGCAAAATTGAACTATCTTTGATGTCAACTGTGCATAAACTTTCTGTGGGTCAGCGGGTTACGATAATTGGTCTCAAACGAACGCATGACAAATAAAGAGTGATCCCTCTTTGTTGTAGCCCTTTTGAAGTTATTTAAGCGGCTGTTTACTGTGTAATACATCACTGTAGACGACACGCAAATAATAATAAAACTTCATAGAATGGCAAATAGTACTTTATGAAATGAGAAAATATCTGAATTCATTCAAGTTAAAAAAGGGGTATTTTTCAATATGCCAAAATAACAGATTATAGTAGTATTTTGCCTTACATACAATACTCACTCAGTGTTAAGAATATAAAGGACGAGTATTGTTCATAGTGTTGTAGTTGTTTTTACGTTTATGTTTTTTTTTAATACTACATTGATGGCAAACAAGCATAGACAAACAAGCATATTCCAGAGGAATCATAAGCGCGTAGCCAACCCTTTATTAATTTGAGAATTCGCTGTTACAAGCTAGAGACGAACGCTGGTCCCTCGCTCTCAACCTCCGGCGACCTTACTCAACACCACATACCTAGATGATAGGTAAGTACCATTATGATGATGATGATAGGTAAGTAACTATCATCATCATCATCATATCAGCCGAAAGACGTCCACTGCTGGACCCCAAAGAGTGCCAAAGTGACCAGTCCTGCGCCACCTGCATCCAGCGGACTCGTTACCTATGTTATAACTTATAAGTCAATTAGTAGTTGTGCTGGGCGCTCTGTGATATCTCGCGTCCGGCGTCGTCGCGTTGTACCTGTGGACATACACTTATTTTGAATCGTAATTATAAGGAAAATATTTCCGTGCTGAACAACAGTTCTGAATCGCGAACCAATACTTAAATGTGTTGTATGTTTCAAATATATATTTTTTGTACTCGTCGATTAAAATCTGTGTATTAAGATTTCATAGAGAATACTGCAACGTCACTCTTTTCATAGTTGTAGTCCATGTTACTGTCGAAACAATCTAAATAACTGTTTCGATACGCTCCAGACAACCGAAAAAAAATTGAAAATAGAACTAAAATAAATTCGACCAATCACGTGGCTGCTTTACCGAACTGTAATGAATTGGACCAATAGAATCGCTTTGATTATTGAGTTTACTCGTTGATGTCGTACGCTCGTTCATGTCTTTTAAGATATCAACGAGCGTACGAGCGATAGGCTGCATTTCGTTTCAACAGTATCGAGTTTGTTTAATTAGTTCAGTTGACTCGTAGAAAATTTATTTTAATGAACTCGTAATACAAATGTATTGTTCACAATAGTGTTATAATCAAGCTTTTTAATCTCGTGCCTTACTTAGGCCACTCAGCAAGCTTCGTGGCCTAAACACGGTACTCGACTAAAAAGCTCTCTATTATAACACGATTGTGAAAAATACTATTTTATGACTTTGGCGCATAAGCGTAATAGGGCACTAGTTTTTGTAAGTATTGACTTAAGATTAGGTATGTTTTGACGACTTTATTATTGTTTTGGGATCTGGGACACTTTATGAATTTCCACAGTAAGAGAACCTGTTCATGAGGTCGCTAGCATATTGAATGAAAGTAAATCGAAAATGACGGCCAACTCACCCCGGCGTGCCCGGCGAACAGATGAGTCGGTACCGACAGTCCACACTTCCACAGGCGCGAGCTGATGAAGCACTGGTATGGCACTGGTTGATGCGAGGGTTTTTTGCGTATTTCACCAAATTTGTGATTTTTGGTCGCGACGAATGGGCTCGCGCGCGGAGCCGTTGTCAGTCATCAAAACGACATACCCTCAACTACAATAATACTGGTTGTTGTTGTTAACCAGTGTTAACAACAACAACTCACTTGGTTGCAACTGGGATATTACTTACTACAATGACAAGAAGAAGGAATTATGTGGTGAAATGTCGAGCCGGTATTCCAAGACTTATATGACGTTTGAAGTCTAAGATGTACATATAACAATTCAAAAGGATTCTATGGATTCATAACCAATTTAAAGTAGGAATTTGAGCCTATTTCAGTAGCCCGTAACCGCAACTTAAGTCATCAATCCATTCATTGAGCTGCCTCCGATACTGCGGTTTGAGCAGTTGAGAGAAATACAGTGCGACTTTTTTGATATTTAGCAGTTACAAGCATTATTTTTAATAAGTTATACACATCCTCTGTACAAGCAAGCTTATTTAAGCACGCTCAATTATTATAAGAAAAAAAAAATGTTTATTTTCAGATTCCTTAGATCCATTGTAAGTTACAAAACACTTTTAACTACAATAGTAAATTAATATTAAATGGCCACATAAACATAAACCACTTATACTTATTTTTTTAGGACGTACGACATGTAGGTCGATGTATCGGCGGAGAATGTCCGAGTCCCACCTCTCTGCTATCATTTTCAGGATGCTATTTGAGCTCTCCCTCGTCTGCATCACCACACCCACGCCGTCTTCTTCCGTATTACGAGTATGTATGCAAATAGCATGCTACTTACTAGCAACTTTCGAAATACACAATATGCTATGTGCTCGAAACTAGCATGCTTTCGTGCCACTAAAGAACATGAGTAACAGTACCTTATTATTACGAAGCAAACACGCATACGTGCTGCCATGTAGTACAATTTATAACTTCTTTCACATTTAATGCCTAAATCACACTAGCGCGGCTAGCATTGGCGGTCAATAGCAAATCTGACAATAACAACTGTCAGGCTTACTATTGACCGCCACCGCAGCCCGTGCTAGTCTGTGAGAGGCTTAAAGGATATAAACTGTACTGTGATAGATATATGACAGATGTACGCGTTGTCTGCAGTTTAAAAAGTGTTGTATTTAATCAGGAGCACAATTTAGAACAATGTTTTCTTACCTCGTGAAGATCTGAGGATAGTTCAACTCATCTAAGTGCGCTGCATTGCGTACGCTTCCAGTTACGCTGCCATAAAAATTTAAACAAAACGCAAACGCGTTCGAAAACGTATATGTATCGATAAAACTTATACTAGAGCTACGCAGGTTCGATTTGTGTGACAGTGTCATGGCATTCATCGTTATCACAGACACATGCAGCAGCAGTTATAAGCGCAAACACACATGCAGCCACGCGCAATGAGTTACAAAAACTATCTTTGACATGGTTGTGAAACATATTATTTATCCATTTCAGGCAGAAAAATTTAAGAGTACGACCAACGACAATGAACTTCATCATCAGCCTGTGTCAGTCCACTGCTGGATTTAGGCCTCTCACATGCCTTGCGACTGCTAGATTTTCAGCTTTTCTCCTCCGATCCCTGCCAGCTGTCTTACGAATTTTTCATCGCCCCACATAACTATAGGGCGCCCTACAGTACGTTTGAAGACACGCGGGGTCCACTCAAGGATCAGTCAGCTCCAACGACCATCGGATCTGCGGCCTATGTGACCTGTCTACTGCCACTTCAACTTGCTAATTCGCTGAGCTATTTCGGTAACCTTTGTTCTCCGACGAACAACTTCAACTTGGAGGATTTTAAAGTTAATGTAAAAGGCAAAAAAAAATATTACGGACTTTATATGCATACTAGCGTTCAACATTTTACCAAATACGGTTAAGCGACGAATCTTATAGGAAGTGACTACACAAATAGGTAAGTATCGACACTTCAATTATCCAAGTTAACTATTATTGTATTTTGGTCAGACCAAAGATAACCAATAAACCTTCTGTAGTTTTCCTCCTTGTATATATTCTAAAGGGGAAAAAACATAAAAGCTCCTTTGTTCCCCAGATCACGTTCATTCCGTTAATTCACTCAGTCTCGAGGCACTGATAAGGATTAAATTATTACGGCTTTGTCTCAACATTTTATATCCTACGACAGCTAGTTTGGGGTTATTCTCTGAGGGCCGGTGATGAGGATTGCCTACTTCAACGTACTTAACGTGTAATATGAATATAACAAAAGATATGTGAACCTGTAAAAATATAACGGCTTATGGTTCGTCGAGAAGCGTTTTATTTGTAAAGTCCTAAAGAAAATACTTTTCTATTACGCTATTACACTATTTTCACTTTTAATTTTAATTTTGGACTTGCTGCGTGGGTGCTTTAACTCTCCACCAGCAGATCATATATTAAAGTGCTATAGTATTGAGTTGTCACCAAACTAACGGAAGAATGAGAGAAGTGGCTGAAAAATGATCCGCAAATTTAGAAGGACAACTTTACATACGATCAGTGCAATCGCGATCGCATTTCCGCAGTCGGGTATAATTCTTATAATTTTATTTTTCGTAGGTATCCCTTATTAATAATGTATGTTCATAACTGGAATCAGAATTTAATTGAAATACAACTCCCAGTTACAAAACAGGAACCAAAATATGAAACCGAAATAAAAAAATTGCCCGTAGTAAATGCATCCATTACATTTCATTTATTTATTCGTTCACAATTGATATTGTATATATGTATATAAACCGAAGAAGGCAACGGTATTCCCTACGGTTGAGGTTTTAATTTTCTACGTAGTTCAAATCGAGATTGGGAAAATAATTCCTTAATTTGTGTGCGAATAAAACTCGCGTTCTTTGACCAGATTCCAGAATTAATGGTATCTGAACGTCAAAGAGAGAAGTTAGAATCAAATTATTTAAGAGTAAGTTTTTTTTTAAGTTGGGTGATTTATTTTAAAGAATGCATCAAATAAATCTTTCTGTAGATTTTATGTACAGGTAGGTATTAATGTTGGTAAGGGAAAGTTTGACGTTATAAAAAAACAACAGCTTTTTATTGTTCCGTAAACGGAAAATACAACATTACATACATTCACCCCCAATAATAACTACAAAAAAAAATATAATTGAAACCAGTTAACTAACTGTTCATAACTTTTTATTTTTCAATTACCAACTTTTTCGATGTTTGCTCCTAGAATCGTTAATACCGACGATCCTCATACAAGAAAGAAAGTGTCTCAAATATTCCATTCCAGATCCTCACATTTTTGTGTGCCATTTTTTATATAAATAGTCGCGTGGCGTGACACACTGGAAGAAAAAAAATACATACTTATCTACTAATATGGGACAATCTTTTTCGTGTTTAAGAGGGTATCCTAGCAGCATTTTTCCATACAAACGTATTCCCCTATTTCCTTCCTGGTTTATCCCTCTAGATGACTTGTTTTTTTTATTAAATCTAGGTGTACTGTATGTATGCCCCTGTCATTTACTTTTTCCCAAAAAATAATTACCAAAACAGATACGAATTTTCGAAAACCTAAAAAATGCCCCATTTTTACTGTCATATTCAGATGACTACCAGACAAATATGAAGAGTTTTTACGTTAAAACAAAATAATAGAAACATAGATCTACTCTTCTTCTAAATTTCAACACCAAACATAATTGAATCGGCGCAGGTTTGGCGGAGAAAACAGGGGAATACAAAGCATCGATCTTGTCAAGATTTTGTAGTGAAAATCGGTTTGAGCTGCGGTTGTCCCTATCGCGCATCGCACGCGGTCGCTTGGGCGCAACGCGACGGCAATAGTTTGTACAAATACCTATTTCTCAATTTTGTCGCAGACCGACTTCGGTCTTAAGGATCGATAGTATCAAGGATTCTGAGAAAAATGAACCTAAAAACATTTATTTTTGCAAAAATAACTTAATGTTATTTTTTTTTTAATGCTCAAATTGTTGGCAGAAACCTTTATAGCCTATCCCGAAGCTTTCCTCGGATGTAGCGGAAAGTGACTACGGCGTAGGTGCCCGATAGGCGCCTTTTTTTTTTTTTTTTTTTTTTTTTTTTTTTTTTTTTTTTTTTTTTGTATTTTTTTTTTATGGAGTGGAAATGCTTTTACGCATCCCCCAGCCTAGGGTAAGCTATAATGGGGAGTATGTGGGACTCTCACCCTCCAGCCAACTCTATTTGAAGAGAAGGGGGAGAGAGTCTACCCACTAAAACCACTCCGGCGTTTCCGTCCCTGCCATTAAGGGGGGCGCAGCGGGATCGCGAGCATACCACGACGCCCCCTGAGCCGCTAGGCTCCTGGGTAGTAAATGGTTAAACTCGCTTACCACCACCAGTCCGTGAGCGCCGCTAGAAACCCGCCATGAACGCTTGAAACTCCATAATATCAATCAAATTTCTATTGGAAAACCATTACGTAATTTTCCCGCACTTCGAGATTATTCAGAAGCCCAATCTCGTTGCAAATTGAAGGCTTCATAGTAATGGTATCAGTCGAAACTGGTTTAGGTAGTCTGTAATTTGCTTTTGTTTGATTTGGTTACTAGAAATCTAAACTCATATCAATAAATGGGAATTTAAATACTTACTTAAATGTATTTATACTTACAAATGAGGTTATGATCAATATGATCATTCGTTTTTCCAGCATTTGAAATATTAGGGTAACAAATTGTGCTACTACTTATTAATTGGTCGTTATTTAGGGTTCCGTACTCAAAGAGTAAAATGAGACCCTATTACTAAGACTCCGCTCTCCGTCTGTCTGTCTGTATGTCTGTCTGTCTGTCTGTCTGTCTGGTAGTCTGTCACCAGGCTGTATCTCATGGACCGTGATAGACAGTTGAAATTTTCACAGATGAAGTATTTCTGTTGCCGCTATAACAACAAATACTAAAAAACAGAATAAAATAAATATTTAAGGGGGCTCCCATACAACAAACGTGATTTTTTTTACCGTTTTTATAGATAATGGTACGGAACCCTTCGTGCGTAAGTGCGACTCGCACTTGGCCGTGTTTTTAACGGCTCTACGGCCCAAATGACGCTCATCAGCGTAGCATAAAGACACTTACAACTCCAGGGGTGTCACATGTATGGGTCCACACCCTTGAAAATGAATACACAATTTTTTGAAGGACCTATAATGGGCCGGGAAAATCTCTGAGTTAGGTATATGCAGAATATAAATACAGTATCTAATACATTGAAAGGTAAATATTTGCAATTCCCCTTAAAGTATGAAACTGTTTTCAAATAAATAAAAGTTTTTTTTTTATGAAACGAAGAATGAAACTCGAACACGTTGCGTTGCATTGTTCTGTCTTTCTAATTAAATCTAGTTCAAAGAACCACACTTATGCTTACTATTGAACCGGTTAATAAAACGAAATAAGGCTTCATTTGTGACATTAAAGTGATATCAAAATCTCCAGTATAATCTCCACTTATAATAAATCTCTAGAATCAGCCAGTTTGAAACTAAGCTTTTGGTTGTCACGAATGTTCTCAGCATCCCGTGAACGGAAAAATATGAAACATTTTTTGTAGGTACATTATTATTCTAGCTGCAACTTAGGATAGTTTTTATCCGACTGCGACGGTTAAATAATTTTTCGAAATATACGACTTCATTTAATTTATCATTTATTTTTATTGAGATCAAACGCTGCTCCAACTGTCAGCTATAAGAAACGTCAAAAATGGCGGAATTGCTTTGCCTTTCACTTATTAATAATTTAAACCCCATCTACGATATACCTTTACGAGACAAATGCTAAAATATAAACCATAAAAAAATATTCGATTCTGATATGAGAACTTATATGCGCAAATGTCGCGTATTATGTCGTAATTTCAAAAAATGAAATCAACAAATTTGAACAATATAATTAACACGAATTTGTTTTTTTTGAATGACAATGGCTTGGCACGCGCTCTGCGCATTCTGCCAAAGTACCTGCGGCGCTACCACGAAAACCGATACTCAATGTTCATATATTTGCATCCCTGTCACTCGAGTATGGTTAGTGCGATAGAGATAGAGATACCCGAATATTTTCGAATTCCGAAGTTCTTGGTTATAGCTCAGGAATCAAAAATATGGTAAATAATCATAATGTTTTTTCTCGAAAAAGAATTTAAAATAAATATAGTCAAATGGAGAAAAAAACAACGCAAGAGGTTATATAGGTAATGAATAAGTTATAAGAGTCCAAAGTTTTAAGAGGGGGTATGTTCTGTCCCTTTTCCGCAAAACGCACCTTCATATGAAACGATTGTTTTTTACTATGACGCTCGAGGATATTGACGTCACAGTCCCTGATCGTTTTCTCACTCTAACAAGCGACATTAAAACGGATGTAGCTTCATAATTTTTTGAGATATTTGAATGGGAGTTTCGTTATCTTCTATCTATCTATACATATTAAATGCCTATGTCCTGACTGACTTATTCACTCACTCACTCACTCACTCACTCACTCATCAACGCACAGCCGAAACTACTAATCTTAGAGAGTTGATTTTTGCACAGTATGTTGTTTTTTTAACGTAAGCTAGGGATAAAAAGGGATTTTTGAAAATTCCACCCCTAAGGGGGTAAAATAGGGGTGCAAAGTTTGTATGGGAGAACCTTTTTTTTTGAGCTAGAGACTTAAACTTTGTAGAAAAATTAGTTATTAGAATACAAATGAAATACTTTCAGCGTTTTGGAAAATCCCACCCCTAAGGGGGTAAAATAGGGGTGCAAAGTTTGTATGAGGGAAACAATTTTTTTTTAAATAGAGACTTTACACTTTGTAGAAAGATCAGTCATTAGAATACAAAAAAATTACTTTCAGGGTTTTAGAAAATTCTATCCCTAAAGGGGTAAAATAGGGGTGCAAAATTTGTATGTGGGAAACTTTTTTTTTGAGCTAGAGACCTAAAACTTAATAGAAAGATTAGTTTTTAGAATACAAAGAAAGCACTTTCACCGTTTTGGAAAATTTCGCCCCTAAGGGGGTAAAATAGAGTGCAAAGTTTGTATGGGAAAAGCGATTTTTTTTGAAATAGAGACTTAAAACTTTGTAGATAAATAATTCATTAGAATACAAATAAAGTACATTCAGTGTTTTAAAAAATTCTACCCCTAAGGTGGTAAAATAGGGGTGCAAGTTTTGTAAGGGGGAAACATATTTTTTTTTTAATAGAGACTTAAAACTTTGTCGAAAAATTACTTATCAGAACATGAAAAATACAACATTTGGCGTTTTACAAAAAATCATTCCCTAAGAGGGTTATAAAAGGGTGCAAGGTTTGTATGGGGAACATTTTTTCTGAGCTAGACACTTGAAAATTTGTAGAAAGATTACTTATAAAAATACAAAACAAAGACCTTCAGCGTTTTGAAAAAATCTATTCCTAAGGGGGATAAAAAGGGGTGCAAAGTTTTTATCAGGGAAAGTTTATGTTTTTGAGTTAGAGACTTGAAACTTTGTAGAAAGATTACTTATAAATAAAAAAACACAAATCTCTTTAAAAAATTCCACCCCTAATAGGGTTAAAAAGGAGATCAAGCTTTGCATGGGCAACACTTTTTTTGAGTTAGAGACTTAAAACTTTGCAAAAAGATTACTTATTAGAAAACTAAAAAAGAACTTTCAGCGTTTTAGAAAACTCCATCCCTAAGGGGGTTAAGAAGGGTAGCCAGTGTTGTGTGGGAAAAACTTTTTTTTTAACTAGACTTAAAACTATTCGAAAGGTTACTTATTAAAATTAATAATAAAGTACTTTCAGAGTTTTAGAAAATTCCACCCCTAACGGGGTTAAGAAAGCTTTGTATGGGCAACACTTTTTTTGAGCTAGAGACTTAAAAATTTACGAAAAAAGTTCTTTCAGCGATTAGAAAAATTCAACCTCTAAGGGCGTTTAAAAGGGGGTTCAAATTTTAAATGGCGAGCAATAAAATTCTAAAGTATGTGTAAGAATTTTTAACTTCAGTCTTATTCTGTACGTTAAAAGACTACAAAACTGATTTTAGAGTTTTTCCAAATTCATCCCCTAAGAGTGTTAAAATTGGTTCAAAGTTTGGGTATTTCAAGACATTTCTAAAGTATGATATTTTTAACTTTGGTTTTAGACTTTTTCACAAACTAGAAAATGAACATCCACTTTTTTTTTAATTATCCCCTAAAAGAGGGTTCAAATTTTGTATTGAGAGAAATCATTTTCTAAGACGATTAAAAGTTCTACGCGGACGAAGTCGCGGGCAACAGCTAGTATATAATAAGCCATGACCGCCATGTCATTATATCTTCAAGTACGGCCCTTGCACCGGTAGCACGATTGCTTCTATGTCCAACATAAAGCATTCATCCCTCTTATACCATATAGGTAGGTACTTGCTAGTAGCTCGGAGAAGGGCAGGTCTAACAGCAGGGACCGGAACCTGGTTTCCCTTATTAGGGTTTTCCATGAGGTTATTCTTAAGTTGTTCTTAAAACCCTATTAATGATGAGGTTACCTTACTGATAGGGGAACCCTATCGTTATGGTAAGCATATCGGATGTGGTAACCATAAGATGATAACCATAAGATAACCCAAACAAATCCTCATCTCAATAGGGTTAACTTATGGTTGCCTTATGGTTACCACATCCGATATGCTTACCATAACAATAGGGTTACCCTTTCAGCAAGGTTACCTTATAATAAGTTTACCAAATTGATAGGGTTAAGTCTGAAAAGGGGTTTTCCGGTCCTTGGGTTTACGGTTTCCCCTGCGTGTCGTAGAAGGCGACTAAAGGGGGTTACACAACAGTAAAAAAGGTATTTGCTATTGGGTAACGAATTCTTAATGTCCGACATAAATTCTAATATGTTAGCTAGTCTGTATTGGATAATACTAAATCTGCCTGAGCCCGATTATTTATTCAAGAATAAATGAACTCCGAGATCAAATAGAATAAGTAAAGCCTGTAGCTAAATTAATCTGTTACCACACCAAAGTACAAATAAAAGCATCTACGCAGGCTTCCTCTCTTTTAACTAAACGAAACTACAATAAGAACATTAAATAATATACATATTCCAATAATTAATTTATAATGATCTACATATTCAATTCACGCTTGTTATAAAGAGTTATCGTTGTGTAACATTTTATAGCTGTAGAAAACCTCTGTGATATACTACTTTGCTGTAAACAACAAACGCTCTGTCGAAACGCCAACACAATATACTTTTTACTAACTACATTTCAACGTAAGTAAATATTCATATTTTTTTCCAGCCATCAAACAAATTTATGGTATCTACATTTCAAAGGTTTGAATAATTTATATTTTTTTCCAATCACATAAATTATATATCTGTTCAACATTCAAGTAATCTTCGAATTAGTTGGAATAAATGCAGAAACAATCTTCAATTGATATTGATGGATTCTGACCCTTCTAGCTATTAAGACGATTGTTATTAAGACAAAGTGTGAATGTAATGGGAATACGTTTTATTACTGCGTAGGTATCACGTTTCCAGAACGTTTTGGCTTAGTAGTGGGTCACATAGTTGAACTTATGTCACACGTATGTAAGCTGCGTCTGTGAGCTTATACAGGCGGTAGAAAATATTCAGGCATTAAAAAATGCATTTTGCTGATGCCTGATAAGCAGTGGTACATGTTGTGTAATCTACTTGTTTATACACACAGGAGCAAATAAAAAAACCGGCCAAGTGCGAGTTGGACTCGCGCACGAAGAGTTCCGTACCATTATCTATAAAAACGGCAAAAAAATCACGTTTGTTGTATGGGAGCCCCCCTTAAAAATAATATTTTATTTTGTTTTTAGTATTTGTTGTTCTAGCGGCAACAGATATACATAAGCTGTGAAAATTTTAACTCTCTAGCTATCACGGTTCTTGAGATACAGCCTGGTGACAGACAGACGGACGGACGGACGGACGGACGGACAGCGAAGTCTTAGTTCGTTTTACTCTTTGAGTACGGAACCCCAAAAACGTGTACTGTACGCTGTATGAAATTTTAATACAACCTATAGCTTTTTCGGTAAAGGTATTCTTTACTTTTGATCTGAATTGAGCATCTGCCTGGAGATGTAAAATTTTCAAACGAGTTGTCAACAGACTTAAAATAAAACTTGAACAAATGTCTCCTCATGGATCACAAAAATATACAATCTGGCCCCTTGACCTTTGCAGGCCAGTGTACTAGTTGTGGTTTTTTAGGGTTCCGTACTCAAAGGGTAAAACGGGACCGTATTACTAAGACTCCGCTGTCCGTCCGTCCGTCTGTCTGTCACCAGGCTGTATCTTACTGATACCGTGATAGTTCCCGCTGAAATTTTCACAGATGTTGTATTTCTGTTGCCGCTATAACAACAAATACTAAAAACACAGAATAAAATAGTTTTTTATAGACAATGGTACGGAACCCTTCGTGCGCGAGTCTGTCTCGCACTTGGCCGGTTTTTTATGAATGACCAGACCCATGCCACCGCCAGCCAGAGTATGCTTAGTATCAGATCACCCTTCTTCGTTGAAAGGGCCCCTGGACCTACATAGCAAATCAAGCGTCTGTTCTGAAGTCTAGGGCACCGTGAAAGTCATATCGAATAAAATATCGTTGACAAATCCAATATATTATTATGTCTCAGCCCAACACGTTCTGACAAACGTTTACATTAATCAAATCCGAGATTGTTAAAGTTCCATGAACATGAGAATATGACAAATCGCGTTCGTAAATCAATGACAATCGGATTGAGTCTCCGATTTTTAAACAGCGTAAGTTGGCTCTATGGAATTTAAAGACAATTAACTACAAGAATGGTAACCTATTTCAATTCAATGTATTGTTGTTACTTGAAATCGAAAACATACCTTCTTGTTACATCATAGTCTTATTTAATGGCCACATATTTATGCCATAATACAGTCGTGAAAATGATCATCAAACTTGTATCCTAACTTACACACTCAAACGTAATCCTTTACTAACTAAGCAATTTCCGTCACAAATTGTTATTAGAATCCGTCTCAACCCAAAACGCCGCTAAGGGCTTATTAACTACACATCTTTGATCTAGGGAATTCAACTAAACGTAATCCAACAAAACAACTTTATTTATTCGGCGAGAGCTCGTTCTGTATCGTCATAATATAAGAGGACGCGCTGAAAAAATGGGTGAAATGAAACCGACCAGCCTGTGTATAGTTCTGCAAATTTTACTTACCTTCCTTGAAATCCCGCGTCATCCTTATATTCAACGGAACAAGGGTGATTTTTGCTTGGTCGTTTCGTTTTGTGGTTGGTTTTTTTTGGTTGGTTTAAGAGCTATTGGAAAAAAAAGTTGGCGGGCAGTGTACACGGCTCGGTCGCATCGTATAGAGTCATCATTTTATACTTAACCCCTGTTTGCCAGTCCGGGTCGTTTTTGCAGTTTTAATAAAAGATCTCGGAGCGTAGATGCTAGACTCATTAGAGGCGGCTTTTGCAAAAAATTGGGTAACAAAGAATAATGACGGTGATTAGGACTTAAATTTTTGAGCCTAATTTAACACAGGTGAGTTTATTATAATGGGCTCGCAACATATTCAGTTGAACGAATAAAGTGCTGATGAGAATCGTTATCTATATGAAAAATGGTGTGTGTTACAGAAAGAAAAAACTTTGGAGTTTGGAAGCCAATTTTTATTTCATTTACTGTTGATTTGACAGCATTTCACGAAAGTAATGAGAATGTGCCGTTATGAACGAATGAGTAGCTTTGAAAATCGTTCGAGAAATTATTTCATGTATAAAAGAGCCATTTCATCATTTTATCGCTAAAGAAATCTCGGCAATACGGTCGTGACGCGGTGCTGTTGAAAAACTATAGATCATATTGTGAAAATAATGATAATGCATTCATAAGAACTTAGTCTTAAAAACTTACCCGAAATAGGTAAGGAAAACGCATGGCATATTATGACCAATAAATTCGTTGCTGATTGAGAACCATTGTAACAAAACCTGATACATTTAAACATGTATGTTTAGTCTTTTTAACCGACTTCAAAAAAGGAGGAGGTTCTCAATTCGTCGGTTTTTTTTGTTACCCGATAACTCAGTAATTTATGAACTGATTTGAATATATTTTTTTGTTTTAAAACATAATTATACTTACTTCCAGATTGGTCCTGTTGTCGCCAAAATCCAGTTCTGATGATGGGATCCTGGAGAAATCGAGGGAACTCTTCAAATTTTATAGGCAACTTGAAGCAGCTTGACTACTGATTTGAAGTTGGTTAAAACTTTGTTTTTAAAGTAAATTATAGCATAATAGCATGTAGGTACTTTTTTTATATACAACGACGGTGGCAAACAAGCTTACGGCCTGCCTGATGTTAAGCTGGTACCGTCGCCTATGGGCACTTGCGATTCCAGGAGAATCACAAGCGCGTTGCCGACCCTTTATTCACTTGAGGATTCGCTGTGTTGGCAGATAGAGACATGCAGGTCCCTCACTCCCAACACAGCGCGCCCTAGGGAGCTCTGGCGACCTTACTCGCCACCAGGAACACAACACCACATACTTCATAGCATGCAATACTATAGCAACACTACAAATCAGTGGTGATATTATGGATGCGGTCTTTTGTAAGGTCCAGTTGGGCTGCTCCACATACGAACGAGATGACATTCCGCTGTGCCCTACCTCTCTTAAACAGCACTACACAGCACACAACAGACTTACACAGTACTTACAGCAGATAAGGCAAATAATGAGTGTATTAACCCTTTCACCAACAAACTGTTTCGCATTTTGGCGATGTTTTTGTAGTAGTTATAACTATAATATACCAAAAAATTTAAAAAAAAACTATATATTTTTAGCGGAATAACAAAATGATATTGGTCTAGTAGTTAATTATATGACTCTCTAGACCTTTTACAAAAATATTTTATTGCATCGATTTGATTCCACAGGTAAGCTAGGTTTATCAAGATAAAGGGGACAGAATGCTACGATATTGCTTCTTAGGGTGTGTTGCACCAACTAACGATCTCAAACCGATCGATGTTAAACATGGCGCCAGCAGGCTGTTACTCCATAGAAATTTGTCAAACTTTCCATACATTCAGATTTTAACGAACACCGCTTAATATTACAGACGGTTGGGTGCAACCCACCCTTAGTGACTTAATCTTTAACTGACTGTTGTTGCGATGTCCTATTATTTTAAAGCTATAACTATTTTGCGAGATTTATAAAAGGCAATTATAGTAAAAATAAGATTGTATTTGCAAAACCGAACGCGAATTAGCAACCCAATGCACGACTGCTAAATTATCCCGACGTAAACTCATAAAATGGAGTCTCAATTTTGCATTATACGCGCACATCCGAGATAAAAAAGATATCCTAAGAAACGTGACTAGAATTTGGTCAAATAGGACCTGTCAAACATTTTATGGAGCGAGCGAACGACGAACCTCTAATGGGCAAAACCATTCGATTTGGTTTAAGTGATAGATCAAGTTTTTGTGATGCTAATTGATTATACGCATCTCCCAAGTTGGATTGTGCAGCCAATAAAGACGTCTACCTGTCCGACACTACCTACTTGTTGAACAAGCGAGCAAAGCGAACGAAGTTCTCTGCTTCAGCTCGGGCCAAAATTATTTTGTATGTCTGGCGTTTGTCCGTATGTTCTCCACTACAGAGAGGTAATCAAGTAACGTTTCAAACGCGCGTTATCATAATATAACTGTCATTTTTCATATAAAAATTTAAATTTAGATCTACCTGACGTACGTGCAATACGTTTTGTCACGTGCGTTCGTCTTACATTTCTCAAACGATTCTTGTGGAAATTTGTGAGCAGGTTCAAATAAGTATAGTTACAGGTTGAATCCCAAGTCGTGAACCGAAATATGTGCTACTTACTGTTTAACTTTAAACATGTGGATGTGA
Source organism: Epinotia brunnichana (assembly GCA_963854355.1). Classification (NCBI taxonomy): domain Eukaryota; kingdom Metazoa; phylum Arthropoda; class Insecta; order Lepidoptera; family Tortricidae; genus Epinotia; species Epinotia brunnichana. The sequence goes on from OY977949.1 coordinate 22,188,368, forward strand.
TAACAGGCAACACAATATGTAAATTTTGTTTCTTCATTCTTTAATTTAATCAAAAAAAATACTGAGTCACATGGCGAACCTAACTGCTACCTACTTTAAACTATTATAGACCCATAGTAGTCGAATATTATGGCGACCATAAGGTTGATGTTTTTGTTTAAAATTATTATCAATGAAGTTTAATTGTTTGCTTCTAGAGTTCATGCACTCAATGAATTTGCCTTTAAATACTGCGATAGAAACAAAAATATCTGTTTACGACTTAGTTTTCTTCTGTATACCTGTATACCTACTTGGTTTTCTGGGAGAGATCGCTCAAAAGCGATAAGACCGCATGTTGGTACAATTTTACTTATTTAATCTGCTCCTGTATCATGTTCTTCTTATGTTGTGGTACAATAAAGAATATTACTACTACTACTAGGTACTATCTACTACTTAAGTTTTTTGTCAATTCAGTTTTTCGGAATTCAACTATCGTTATTTTTTTTTAAAGACATACTCGTGAGTGCTACAGCTCTAATAGCCACTAGTATAGTCTCTTTAGTCTCTAAAAACTCTAGTAATCAGTGGGAATACTGGAAATTCCTTCATATACAATACAATTATTCTTTACTAGTTTCCACCCGCGACTTTGTCTGCGTAAATCCGGGATAAAAACTATCCTTTATTTTAATCCAGGCTATAAACTATCTACGTGCAAAGTTTCATCCAAATCGGTTTAGCCGTTTAAGCGTGATTGAGTAACATACATCCAGACATCCAAACATCCAAACTTTCACATTTATAATATTAGTAGGATTGCTCACCAAGACATGATACAAAATCAGAAGTAAATTAAACATCAACAATGTTAGACAACAGGTGGTCTTACCGCTAAAAAGCGATCTCTTCCAGACAAGCTTAGGGTGGTGAAGACCAAAATAAACCAAAAAGATGCAAAATAATCATATGATTTGAGTAGGTGAAACTGAAAACAGAATATAAACAACCTAACTATAAGAAATACTATACACTTACATTAAAAAATATTTATATATAAACCTACATACACATACAATAACTAAAATATGAAAGAATCATGATATACCTATGAGTGGGGATGGGCAGTTAAAAAGCTATCGTAGTAGTGGGTCAATCATGCGACTGTCAAACGGTGGTCGTGGGTTCGTTATCCCGATATCCGGAAGTAATTTACGGAAATATAATCATCCTCATCATCCTCCTATTTAGTGTTTTCCGGATACAATTCGTTTTATTCTACTCAGAATTTGAGGATCATTTAATTTTAATAGGAGAAAAAAAAGTCCCGCGTTATGCATACAATTTTGTGTTTTCCATTACGCTACCGTCCTACAAATTTCTATGAAGACGGTAACGTAATGTAACGAAAAAACTTAGGACACCTTTTTTCTGCTATTAGAAACGAAAGTGTTTCCGATTCTGAGTAAAATAAAACGATTTTTATCTAGGTCGATCACGTAACGCATTGTACGAACGTCGGGTAGATCTAAATGTCACTTTTTATATGGAAAATTGACAGTTAAAATGTACCGACGCGCGTTCGGAACGTTACGTGATTACCCCCATGTAAAATAATACACGATTCGACAACTTTTCTTGAACACGCCCACCTGTGAGGAGCCCGGGGTCCGTTCGGCAGCTAACCCCAATATTTGGTGTGAGCACTATCACACCAAAGAGTTGTACGTTTTGTACGGAACATCATTTGATATTTACCAATACCTTTTAGCTGAAAGAAAAACATCGCAAGGAAACCCGCATACATCTACAAAGAGATTCAAAGATGTTTATGTAGTAAGTGTCCAATCCAAACTGCCAGCGTGGGTTACTTAATGCGGCAATATAAGGTAATTATGACCGCTAGGCGGTAATTAGACATTATCTTTTTAGTTTACTAATTATTATGACTGATATTCGCACTTTAATATTAAAAAATACAGCACTATAATTAAACTAAACTAAAATACATCTAAATAAAACTAAAATATATCTAAAAATGGCCCCTGCGGCATGGTACCGAAGACGCTGGCAGCATTTCCTCGCTGGATCGCCAGGCCGATGCATTGAGCGAGGAAACTGCCAGCTCTTTGGTCTCCCGTGGCGTCTCTGAGCCTCTTCGACATGTCCTTAAAGAGGTTCGACATGTCCTTAAAGAGGCTCAGAGCGCCAGGGCCCCACGGACCTAGGGTTTCGACGCCGAATGGAACAAAATTATACTCGGCGCCGAGACCACTGTATTTGCCCACCTTGGCTTTCTCAGCCGCCTCTGCCGCTGCCGCTGCCCTCACGGAGGTTCGGTGGAGATGCGACGGGGCTAGTGTGTCTACGCAGGTTGCATCCCACACCAGCACCCGTCCCATACTCCACGGAATCAGAGACACACCGTCCGGTCTCTTGCCATCGGTTCTAGAGATGCCAGTCGGCTCTAGAAGAGCCGGCACACCAACCGACGCAAGAGACCGGCGGATTATGTCATTTAGGGCAGCATGCCTGGAGAAGCGGCCCGCGCTTCGCTGGCAGGACAGACCGTGGTGCCCTAGTCGGTCGACATCGCTTCCGCAGGGGCAACGATGTGGGGCGCAGACCGGGACCCCAAGGCGAAGAGAAACGGAAATTTGTAGGGTGTTGGGTTCTAAAAAAGTGCCTATGTTTGAAGATGGGTGCGCTTGGAGCCAGGAGGAGCTTACAGCCAAAAGTCTGGCTCGCCCCTCAGTGTTCGATTGATCGAAAAGGGAGGATAGAGTCAATTTACAAGCAATGTCGTCCCAGCTCCTTTGAGATTTTTTATGTTCCGGAAAATTTGGCCCGGGACAAGCAACTGACCAAGCATTTTTGGCATCAGCCAGGCCCGAAGTCTCACAGTTTATGCGTAGGATTTTTCCTATGAGACTGGATGAGCTATGGACTGACGACAAAAACGCTGGTAACGCAACACTCGAAATTTTGCGAATCCCTAAGCCACCGTACTGGATAGGAAGGGATCCTTGATCCATATTATGACTTAGTTTACTAAATATAATATTTAAATAAATAATAATAATAATAGTACTCCTTGCATTTCATTAAATTGTCAAAAAGGCCTCTACGTGTTGGCTCAGTTGGTACTTTGTAGGTACCTAGCTCCACGCACCCCTCCCAAAGGTCCGGGACATCATTGTCCCGTGAGCGGGAAAAACATATAATAATAAAATGTTAAAGTAGGTACCTACTTATAGATTCTGACGGATTTTTCGTTTGTGGACCAAGTTTATTACCGTTTTACTTAAGCCGTATTACTTCTAATCGCATAAGCATAAACTGCTGCCAAATTGAGGGATGGAATCGAGCCAAATCCATGAACAGGTTACTAGTTTTGCATTTATAGGCACTCGCTTATTATGAGGCTTGAAGCTTCGTACGGTAACCAGAATTAAAAATATTTATCGCTAGCTACATATTATCTTAATCCACTAGCGCCCAGAAAAACATGGCGCGAAGAAACACTGCAAGAATAACACCAGTTAAAAAAAAACGTTTCCAATTTTGACGTTATGTGTCACGTGATTATTTTGACGTCAAAATAGTTATTAATGTTATTCATTGAGTATTATGTACTTACTCGGCTGGCATCTCATTTTAAAATTACGTGTTGTATTGTAACGAAACTTTGCATATGCAATAACATGAGGTATATCTAAGTCTGTAATTAATTTATATGGCTCCAGCTTATAAAACAAACAAAATACAGCAAAATCAAGGTTTGTATGAAAAACTTACATTTGCTGTATTTTTTTTACTATGATATCTAAAGCTACATAAACTAATAACAGACCAGTAGGTCGATCACGTAACGCATTGTACGAACGTCGGGTAGGTCTAAATGTCACTTTTTATGTGGAAAATTTACGGTTAAATTGTACCGACGCGCGTTCGGAACATTGCGTGATTGCACTTCTGGAAAGCACTTAACTTATTCTAAGTATAAAGTTTCAGAGAAAACTAGCTAGTCGTTTTACAATGAGATCGTAACTAAGTTTATATGGAGAATCGAGCTTACTGCGGACTCTTAAGATCTCTCAAGGTTTACGCATACTTAAAGCTTCAACACCCGACCGGCACCAACTCGCGTCACCCACCCACAATCGGGTGTGTCGGTGTCGGTGACCACCCAATGCAAGCGCGGTAACGGCGAGTTGCCAGCGCGGTTGGGCCAATCTCCGAGCGTTTGAACCGCTCGGTTCTAACGTCATTGTCGGCTCAAGATTATTTTCAGCAGAGGTAAAACCTACGTCGCGGAAACTTTAACCAAAAAAGACTCTGCACTGGTATTGGCTTACGTCTTAATTTTTTTAATTAGTATTTGCTGGCGACGACAATGACGAAAAATAAACGCTTTAAAATCGCTGAATATTCGCCCGGTTACGGTGCGTTGCCCATGCGCCGTTACCTTGTGCACATCCAGACTCGAGGCGATAATGTTAAATTGTTGATAGTTTGCGTCGCAGTACGATGTTTCATACGAATAATACTGGGAACATCGTCGTACTCGTAGCTCCTGTACTGTGTGTGTTAAATAATTATAAAACACCACACTGCCGCATTTTTATTAGCTATACCTAATATTCATTGATGGATGGAACCGAAAACCAATCAGGCTCTGATTGGATTTGCTCAGGTGAAAACATTTAATCACCAAAATAACGCGTCAGGCGACATTTTAGGCGACCGTAGTCTATCAATAACGCATTGTGAAAAACATTCCATTATTATTAACTAGCTTCTGCCCACGACTCGACTCCATCCGCATCCGTGGAACGCGCATATATGGTAGCTCCACACAAACTAACCCCCCCCCCCCTTTATGGGATGATTTCCCGGATAAAAACTATCCTATGTCCTTCCCCGGGACTCAAACTATATCTATATCAAAGTTCATCCACATCGGTCAAGCGGTTTAAGCGTGAAAATGTAACGTACAGACAGACACACTTTCGCATTAATAATAAAATAAGTATGGATTGCAAAAAATAGTGCTTTTATCCTACAGTAAAAAAAACTTTTACATGAAAGTAGTATTTTCTATGAAAATGTTGTTTCTGGTTAAGATTAGTCCAGCCACATCTTAAATAGATAGATAAACATTTTATTCACATACACAACATACATGACCATTTACAGTAAAACTTGTAAAGTGATAAAAAAACCGGCCAAGTGCGAGTCAGACTCGCGCACGAAAGGTTCCGTACCACTATCTATAAAAACGGCAAAAAAATCATGTTTATTGTATGGGAGCGGTCTTAAATATTTATGTTATTCTGTTTTATAGTATTTGTTTTCATAGCGGCAACAGAAATACATCATCTGTGAAAATTTCAACTGTATAACTATCACGGTTCATGAAATACAGCCTGGTGACAGACAAACAGATAGACATACAGACGGACAGCGGAGTCTTAGTAATAGGGACCCGTTTTACCTTTTGGGTACGGAACCCTAAAAACAAACGAAAAAAGCATGCAACTTATGACTACATAGATACTTTTTTTTTAATTGCACTAAAAAGAAGCATGAGACTTGATACTAAAAACTAAAAAAAAACTATTATATTGGGCTAGCTGAAAATTACCATGTGTCATGGCAGAGAATAGGCGCTGGCTCAGCATAATGACGTGGCAAGCCCTATCGCTGATATTCTGCCAGGACTTTCAAAATATTAATAATCTAAAATTAAAAAAAGAGTCAACACAATACTCTAGGAATAACTTTAAAAAAAATCCCATATGTGTGAGCAAATTATTTCTAAATTATCATGATGTTTAACCTCATGCGTTATAAAACTAAGTAAAAATTAATCCGTGAAAATATTTTGTTTTTGAATTACTTTGAAACTTTGATGCGTACAGTACTCCCATACCTGTCCCTACCATAAAACAAAGGCCCCGAAAACTCGTTTCGGAGAAGAACCTCTCTCAACAACTTTCTCAACTTCTCGCAAGACGTCTAACGGATGTATAAAGCCCGCAAACGATTAACCTTAGATAGGCTTTGAGACCCCTGGAGGAAGCAAATTTTGATTTTAAATATGCATAGACGGCAAGCACCACTTTACGCCTCCATTATGCCCCTAATCCGTGTTTTGGTAATACAAGAAAAATATAGAAGGCGAAATTTTTGGAAGACCTGTTATGGTGTGCGGTGTTCCTTAAAATGGTAATGCCTATAGAAATACCCTATTTTGAGCGTTCAAATTATTCTTTGTTTCTTTGATCTATTGGGTCTAGCTTCATTTCTTGGATTTGAAATTGGTAAAGAATCTAAGCATTCATCTGATGCAGTATACATTTAGCATTCAAAATCTTGGCTCTGAAAACGGGAAAGGAAGCTAGATTATTAAGCTGATACTCACTATCAGCGTTTAAATGGGCTTCGCGCGTTTTTTCTAATACGTAGCTCGGTATGCGTTGAAATACAAATCGAATGGTAAAAACCGCCAAGTGCGAGTTGGACTCGCGCACGAAGGGTTCCGTACCATTATCTATAAAAACGGCAAAAAAACCACGTTTGTTGTATGGGAGCCCCCCTTAAAAAAAATTTTTATTTTAATCTGTGAAAATTTCAACTCTCTAGCTATCACGGTTCTTGAGATACATCCTGGTGACAGATAGACGGACGGACGGACGGACGGACGGACAGCGAAGTCTTAGTAATAGGGTCCCGTTTTACTCTTTGAGTACGGGACCCTAAAAACTACGCCTCAGACTGACCTGAGATATGTTGAGATTGTAGAGGGATGAATTGTAGGTTCTAACTGTTCTAAGTAAAACCAGACATAGTTTCACTGAAGATGTTGTTTTGTCGGTAGATCAAGTATCAAGAACAAGGTATATATTAGCTTATAGTACTTATAGATAGTTATTGCTTACTTGCGATATGATTCAATTACGTGCGTCAGATGTTGCAGGGCGTAACGTTGAGTTATCGTTATTGTGTTAATTAGGCACATAGTACATAACAGACCCGGGGACAGACAGGTACGAGTTCAATATGGACTTTCCAGTTTTTTTCGTCCAGACTGTGAATAGAAATCTTAAGTGTCAGTAATACGTGCTCGGCACCTTCAAATAAGGATTTCTTATTTACAGGCTTTCTCGTGCGTAGCTCATTAAAGTTTAAGAGCTTTAGGCAATGTAACAGGCACTGTCTTATTATATAGGTATGTTTAGGTAAAATTATTCAACAGGCAGGCTTACGGCCTGAAAAGCCTTCTAAGTATGGTTTTATCTTAAAATCTAAGCCTTAAGCCAGAACAATTAATGTTCTTAAAATATATACGGAGGCACTTTAACCTATCTCATATTATTAGCAAACCTTGCCAAGTCGGCATAATGTATGTTACTTGGCTTCGTCCGTTTTATATCAAGTGTAATTCCACTAAGAACGCACTCCTTAATACATCCTATGTGTTTTGTTCGCAGTATAAGAAGGTAACCCGATGAAAGTTGGGAAATGTTCTCGAGTGGTGACTTCGTACCGGCAGGTGTAGGCTGGCTTGTGACCTGGTAAAGGTCGCAGACGTTTGCTGGATGCGGGTGGCGCAGGACTTGAAAATAACCAATTTATACGTTACTGGGAAAAGGTTTGCCGGAAGTGAGTTCCGATCTTAAGCTATATTCGCGAGAAAACTGGAAGCAAAGCGCTTCATGCGAATCAGTGGTAAATCAATAACATAAGGGTGGAACCCACGACCCAAGATGGCGTAATGGTGAGGGCGGGATTAATTTGTGTAATCCTATCGCACACTCTCCGAAATGTATCTTGTAGGTAGATCACCGATAAGCAGGCAACTTTTTTACGGTGTTTCGGGCTTTGAATTTTAGCCTCAGTTAAATCTAGGTCACCAATGAGCTTCCTGGAATGCCCATCAATCGAATCCAAGGCGGCTAGCTGATATGTAGCGGATCCGTACCAGAGGTGGCAGCAGCACTCCATACAAATGACCACCTATGATGGGTAAAGCTCAAGAAGCTGCAGAATGCTAAAGTGACAAAATCCAACAAAATATCAGATTTTAAACAAGAAAACAGAGAACGAATATAATTGAAAAATAAACCATCATCGTCTGAGCCCTAGACATGACTCGAACCTGTAACCATTTATTGCCGGTACAGTGCTCTCACCACCGAGCTACAAGGACAGTGACCAATGAATCGTATCTTTCAATCACATTCGCCGCCGCTACTAGTAGCGACCTCTCTGTATTTGCAAAAATCTTTAAAGAAGTGTAATGTACATCAGCACCATCTCTCTCGTTAATCTGAAACTACCTGATGCGGTTCCATTAATATGGGTTGAACGCAAAACTTGCCCATTAGAGTGGTCCTAAGGCTGTAAGCCTTTCAAGAAAATCCCGGCCACGTCAGTCGCATGCATCCAGATAGATGGGCTAGTATAGCTAACAAGTGGGTGCCACGTGACGGGCGACTCAGACGGGGCCGACCTCGACGGAGATGGCGGGACGACCTGGATGTATTCCTCAACAATTGGGCGGAAGAGACATCTAGTAGGGACGCATGGAGATCACGGGGAGAGGCCTTTCCCCATCAGTGGAACACTCAATAGGCTCATAAAAAAATCATTATCTGTATTATGATCGTGATTAACTTCCACGTTAATATAATAAAAATACATTACAAAAATATTTCTCTTTAAATTTAAGATAATTTAATTTATTATCCTCTTACCGGTGGAGTATTTTCCACTTCTCTCGGTGGCACGCCAGCCCCTTGACTCGCTGATACGACACGACACCAACTTTTTTCTTTATTTGGTCCATATAACTGTCTTCCCCTGCATTCCGGGTTGTAGTTTTGAATAAACCATCTTAGGATAACGTTTTCAATTGAAAATTGAAATAAACAAAAAACACGCTACTATAAATTATTAATGTTTTACAAAATCGTATATTTACTGTATTATGGCATGCAGTAAGTACGATGTCACCAATTATCATTTCTGTCATTATTTCTGTAAAAAACCACTGCCTATTGCCACTCTCGCTCTGATTGTAGCACTTTATGTGTGTTCTTTCCATTCCTCATTTGTTATTTAATTTCATAATACTTCCGCAGGTTAAGCAACGATGGCAGCGGTCAGTCTTTGGATGGGTGACCGCCTGTTTGAGTGGTTACTATAAATGAGCGCTTCCGTGCTTTGGAAGGCACGCTAAGCAGTTGATCCCGGTTGCTGTCTATGACAGTAGTCGTTAAGCCGAGTTAGAGGCCTTCGGGCGGCTTAAGAACCTCTAACAGTCGAGTTGCCCACTCACTTGACAAAGGGGGGACAACTGTCACTTGCGTCCGCAGGAGCTACCTACCACAACCCTGCACGTGTCCCCTGGGCCTGGGTGGTACTAAAAAGTGAGAAACTCAAAAGACAAATAGTGTATGCCGTACGATTAAATAAAAAATACTTCCACCACCACATTTAGTGTCCATTTCTATAGCTCTTATGTTTTCTTCTTAAATGCTTATTTTTAGAAGTGTGAGTTTTGTCATTTCTAACCTAAACACGTATATTGACAGGCACCGTATTTGTTCAATCTCGTTACTTAAAATTAAAATATGTACGGAACCAACGACAACATTACATTTATTCTGTCTCATGCCCAGAGAGCGCTCTCAGAATAGCTGGAGGGTACTCCAAACAAAGCGTTCAGCTAAAACAATTTGCGGGCCCGGGAGACATCTTCTCTGATACGTGTGTTTTCTATAACATCACGACTTTAGACAAATAAAATGCCTGGATTGCAAATGTCAACTCGACATACAACGATTTCATTGGGGAAGAGTTGTAATTTGCTTTGTAATGTGCTAGGGATTGGTTTGGTAAGAAGATACGAGTGTTCGCGACTCATGGGAGACGACGTTTCTTTGAATATAAATAACTTGGTTCGAGACGTGAGCCATACCTACTACCTACCTGTCTAGACATTGAGACATAATATATGGTAAGTTATATATGGTATGGTTAATAATAATAATTTTAACTTAACTATCAATAAGTAACAAATACTAACAATAATTTACTTTAAAAACAAAGTTTTAACCGATTTCAATTCAATACTCCGCCAAGCCACATGAACATTTCCACATTTATTTTCCAATTTACCACAAGAACTGATTTCTGAGAGCAAATACGTTGATTATTAGAGAAAATAACCAAACCGCTGTATGTGGGCCGATAATATTTGAGGACTTCCGTCTATTCCTCAAGGATCTCAGAATCACCTTTGGCACTTATTTGTTTGCTATATCAACGGAATGATATCAGAATCGGTGACGTACTTTTATAATTTGAAGTACATCGTTGACAAGTTCCACAAGCCATCTGTGTTCTTCATCATCACTTCCACTTCACCAAATTGATGATTTCCGGATGTAAATACAACCGAATTGAGAACCTCCTGCTTTTTTTTGAAGTCGGTTAAAAATTAAAATTATATAATCTAAACTTAGCTAATAATCTTTACAATTTAAGATTGGGTTAAGCTGTATGTACCTGAAGAATATTTTGTGTTCCATTGAAATAAACAATAACATTTTTTTTTTAAGTATTTATGGGACCAAATAATACACAAACAATTGTTAATAAATTGTAAAAGTTGTCAACACTACATAATATTATGGAGTCACACAGCTATGTTCGCAATGTCAGGGTCGCCATGTAGGGTTCGGATGACGTCAGTAATGAAACAATCAGATACTGAAATAATACTGAGCTTCATAGAATGCTCCACACATTCACCGCCGCGAATCGCTACGCGCTACAGTCGTAGCCGATCTCGTGGTTTCCCTCAGGGACTGCATAACCGAAAAATACCGGTATTCTATTTTAACGGTATGACGTCATATCGGTTGTCAAATAGCGGTTTCGGTAGCGGAACCTTTTTATTTCGCTACCGAAATATAACGGTACCTTTATGTTTTCCTAATCAGTGATATTCAAATTATTTTTGCGTAGCGGCTTACAAAATACACCAATCTTCCACATTTAAAGTTTTCATTGATAAGCCCACCCTAAATTCATATGATACGTCTGATCCTAAGGTTCTCATGTAATTTTAATTATTAAGTCACGCCATTTTATTTTGGATAAAGCATTTCTTTTCTATTCTATTTGAATCTAAATTGAGCTCCGAATGGCGTTACACGCTTGGCTGAACTTAAAAATGATACCTGGGTATATATTTGTAGCATAAATGTTTCTTTTATTAGTTATTTAATTTACTCACGAGTCGTTTTATTTCGTGGACTAGGATTTATGCTTCAGAATGAAAATAAAATGAGAAAGAATAAAAACGTTCCAGAAATCTTGTAACCTTACAACAAATCTCGTTAAAAGTTACAAGTGATTTTTACTAATAGGAATTTGTATTTCGATTCTTAATCCTAATGGGTGAGTGAATGAAAATCAGAACCCTGCAAAAAAGCTAAATTAACACTTTTATTACTATTTTAAACGAACATTTTTTTTTTAAGTTTTTCTAAAAACTAACTAAGCACCAGGAAAGTATCATTCAAATTTTAAGAAGGAGACGACACGGCGCGGTTTGACCAAGCGGTATAGTCAACGTCAAAAATATGTTAGTACTTTTGCACTCTATTCCATTTTTATAAAGGCACAAATTGCATACCTACATGTCATATCTTTGACGTTGACTTTTCCATACTAATTAGCGCCGCCCGTCCGCGCGGATGATCAGCGCTGTGTCTAACTAAAAGGCCTTGACTTCACGACTTAACGCGTCATATTTTCATTTCAATGCATTTTACGCGCTGGTTCTGACACGAAAATTTGAAAAATGGATTTGGATCGCGTGACGATGTGAGTCGACCACCAGCCAGGTAAATTGCGTATATTTTCGAACGAGCTTTAGTACACATAAAGACTCATTGTTTGAAGGTGAAAATTATAGTTGATATATATAAATGTATATCTTAACACTGGTTCGAAAAACTACGCAATTAAGCTGCAAGTCACGTTTACATCGTCTGTCAAAGTTTCCCATTGCATCAGTATTATAAGAATATGTTTTTTTTTTATTATTGATCGTTCGCAAAACGAGGCGACGCCCGCCCGCCCGCCGAGTAAGAAAGTAAGTAAATATTTATTTGTGATACACAGGGTACAATATAGGTGACAATAGAATAAATAAAACAAACGGGGTGAGCTAAATAAAAGCTTGTAAAAAATACAGTACGCTGTGACCTAAAAGGTGTACAAATGTTGAGCCTTAAAAGAACTAAAAACTACAACTAAGTCATTCTAATTTTTATGAGCTTTAAATTTACTTAAACATTGTAAAATTACATATATTTCTGTAAGTATAGTTTTATTACATATGTCACACACGAGTGTAATGTTTTGCGCCTTCTGTTTCTGTGATTGAAAATAAGAATCAGTCATTTATACGCTTCGTAGAAGTGAAATATAAATTCATTTTGCGTAGGCAGTAAGCAGATTAGCAATTAGAACCTGGATTTATTCATCATTTCAATTAAGTCGCAAATATTCTGAGAGCAAACAAAATTTATATTAATCAAGATATTTCAATGTAGCATAGTAAATAATGTATAGGTACCTACATTTTACGTTTAGTAACAAAATTATTTGCTACAGCCTCGCTTTAATTTTAATGGATATAATTTTGAAAACTAACACACAAGCAGCGCGTAGTAATACGAAAATAAATGGCGTTGGTTTCTAGTTAGTGTTCATGTCGAAGAGAAAGGATATATAGAGGGACTCGTACACACATGAGTGACGAAGATATAAGCATAGACAATAACACAAGTGGGAACAAGATACAATGTTATATTTCCTGTCCCTCAACGCGTATAGGATTTTTTTGTTTGTCACTAGCTTAGTTTGCTATGTCACCAGTTGTCAAAAATGTGATTGATATTGACGTCACGGATATAATACGACTAAAGTATATAGAACATGAGATGTAAAGGATGTATTTATTAGTCTTCTGATCCTTCTCAATAGGGAATATTACTTCAATGTTCTGCCGCCAGAGTGCAGCACTAGCTCAAACCTCAAACCAGTAGAGGAAGATAGAAACGCACACACACAAGCACAATTGATTGTCGAATGTTGAATACCGCAAGTGGGAACGAGATACAATGCCAACTCTGCTAGCGTCGCCCCTATGCGGAGTTTGGCGTAATGTTACCTATTTAGTCAGGTTAATTTACCTGTATCCCTTTTGGGCATTCGCTTGGACTCCATCTATTAAATCCTCTATATCAACAGTTCTGCCGTGCAATACTTAAACAATTGTAAGTGCTACTTTTGCGATTTTTTGTTTTTTCTTGATCTTGGACCACCGTGTCAAGACGCACACATGTATATAGTCCACGTGAGATTATGACAATGGGAACATATAAAAATCGAAGCCTCCATGTACAGTAAATCAGAAGAATTTAGTAAATTATTGAGGTAAAACTAACTAAACTGCCGTAATAAAGTTGTCGGTTGTGAATTTTTAGATTTTACTGATTAAAACACATTAAAGGTCTCAGGTCAATCCATTGCGCCAAAAACTGTTTAAAATGCAGTAGTACAATATAAATGTTCTAAAATATTTGTACTGTGTTTGAAATGTTATTGATTTACATATAAAGTTCTATGAATATTGCCGTTTAAAATACAGTAATAATATTCCTCACTATAATTTTTAAGTGGTCATATAGTCGTAAATAAGAGTGCAAAATACAACGTAAAGTACAGTACTAAGCTCACTTACTGTGATTTTAACTGTCGTTTGGCTATTTTCAAATGTGTTTACTGCAATCGTGACAGCAGTTTACTGTACATTAGGTTGAATTTTGCTCTTCAGTCTTGTCCCCGACGCTGTGCGAGGCGGACCGGGCGCGTGTAAGTGTAACACTGGACTGCCGAGGAAAGCGAGTGTTCAATACCTACTTTGCGTACGATTTCTTATGCAATCGATTTAAAAGTACTTAATGTTAAAATTAGGCTCATATTACCATTGTTGTTATAACAATTGTTTGTTATATTGCTTTAATTGTATAGGAGATTTAATATTGTCTATCATTCTGACAATATTTCGTAGCTTTCTGTAAGTACCTATGTTTAACTAGTTTTTAAGTGTCGTTTTAGTTAGATAGATTAACAACATTGTATATAGGGTTTCTCGTTTCTCGCCTCATTTCATTTCTCGAGTTTCGAGAATTCTCGACTCCAATTTCTCGAGTTGTCTCGACTCTCGAGTCTTTGGTAAGAAATTGTAAATTATTGCTGAAAATAAAATGAAAAACAAATAAAAATCAGAATTATTTTATTGCACTTAGCACTACAAGTTAGATATACAAACAAAACAAAATTAAAATTCTTCTTACAAACATACAAAAACTAAAATCTTACAAAAAATCAAAATTTAAAATAAAAACAATATACCATACCTATTCTACTTTTTCAGTCTTTTGATCAGACATAAACTGGTATTTTTGATAGAGATCTTTTCTTCTAACAAGCAAGGCTAGACTTATTTAAATACAATTAGGACTAGGAATCAAATGCAAATAATACAATAATCATCACAAACAAACGATTTAACTACAATGACTTGACATAAAATTGAGGAGTTTCAACAATCATACTTATTTGACAGTCTTTTAATGATCTAAGTGAGATTTGTATTAATAATTTGTATGATCATTCATCATTCCTGTGTTAACAGCTAATCATTTTTATAATTCAGTATAATTATTAAAAAGTTATTTTTGTCTTAAAAAGTAGGCCTTTAAGAATATTAAAGCGTTAATCGATTTGTCCGAAAGCCGGTTACTATGTTTGCAGCCAGACTGAAAATACGCTCGTTTTCTGTAGAAGTGGGCTTGACGGTCATAAGGGCTTGATACAACATCTCAAGATTAGGAGTACGTTTTCCCGTAGACTCATAAATATTAAACTCTTTCCCAATTAAACTTTTCGTGACTTGGTGTGGATCACGTTCAGCTGGAATCGTCGGCGGCGAGTTACAAAGCGTGCGAGTGAGATGTCCGCTGTTCGTGTTTATAGTGCGCGGGCGGCGTTATCATTGTTAAAAGCGGCAAAATGGCTAACCCTTATTTCGTGTTCGCCGGAACTCGAGAGTCTCGAGAGTCGGCTATTTGTTTCTCGTCTCGAATGGAGGCGAAACTCTCGAGTTGTCTCGAGTTCGAGAAGTCTCGAGCAAAAACCCTAATTGTATATTTAGGTACATTACAGTTAACACTCCTCCGACACATGCTGCTGGTTTCCAAAGATTGAATTTACGTTCTTAAATATAGCTTGATTTTTGATAATACATTTTAATATGAATGAACCTGTCCCATGTCGTAAATGCAGATTTTAGGGTTCCGTACCAATTATGGTGCGATTGTGTCCGTCTGTCTGTCTGTTTATTTTACTGTTTGGAATGGACCTGGTCACTAACTAGTTTGTTATTAATTTGTTTATGTGCTTACAAATATAAAGTGACGATAAAATGTGCTACTCAAATTATATTGGTCAATAAAGTATATTGGTCAATAATTTAAAAAAAAAACATAAAGAGTACTCTATTTACAGAAAAATTAATACAAGAACGAAAAGAATATTGGCCATACATAGTTAACAATTTACCAAGCCGCGAAGAATTGTCCATCCAAAGTAACCAGAAAACAAACCTTAGAATCACTCAAAGCAGCTGCAATAACTATAGTTAACCTTTTTTTTTGTTTAGGGTGAAAAATGCGTTATGCATACCACCGGGGTGCAGGGGGTGACCCAAAGGTTATGTGGGACTCTTGTATGAGCTAATGAGACCCACTAAAAACCCCCCACTTTCCGCCTCGCCGCCTTTTGTGGCGAAGTTACGAGAACGCTTGCGCACCGCCCACAATCGGCTCCTTCGCGGATGCCCTCCACGTGAGGCACGCCTGCCTCTTCGATCTCCACTTGTTCAGTAGTGGACCCCCCTGAGTCTGCTACGAGGAGATCATGGTTGCGGGAAATCCAGCACTTGGTGGTGGATCAGGTCTGTGGTTCCGCCACCGACCACGTCTCGGCCACAGAGGATAGGGAAAGCGGCGCACCGTAATAACGACATTCCTTTTCCACTGCGGTCCCACCAATGCCGTTTCAGCGGAACGGCGCCGCCAAGTTCGCAGGGAGTAGGTAAAGTGGCGCACCGTTATACCAACACGCCTCTCCCCCTGCGACCCCACCTCGGCCGCAGAAGATAGGGAGAACGGCGAACCGCAATACCGGCACTTCTCTTCTTCTGCGGTCCCTCCCTGTCGCATCCTAAGCGGGCTTGCCTAAGCTAGGAGCGCCCTCCTCGGGCCAGCCGGTGGCCTAAACAAGCCGGCTATTAGCTTCGCGGGTGCCTCTTAGCTTCGCCTTGGGTGACGGTTACTAAGCCCCCCTGCCCCGACAAGGCGGGCACCCTCGAGGGGGAAGTATAGTAAACCTAGTTCAAAACAACAACAACAATACTAAGTAAATTGCAGTAAATTGTTATGAATACTGTAGTTTAGCCTGCAATTAATTCAAGTAGCTATTAGTGTACGAAGGTTGTTTGCAGTAATCCGCTTTTTTACTGCATTTTATTCTGCACTTATTGTGTTTTTAGTTCTTTTCGAGAGTACAGTAAAACAATAAAAAATATTAAAACAGCAATCATTTATTTAATAATTGTTTAAATAAACAATAAACAAACGTGGACACTTGTCCACGTATTCGTATTTCATGTATTCCATGCTTTATTTTGACATTCAGGCATCTATACATATAATAAAGCTGAAGAGGGTCGAAAGTCTGTACATGGAAGATATTCGAAAAAAAATTGGCTAGGGATACTTAGAATCGATAACAGAACACGTTCCAACAGTTTTTAGAATTTTTGTCTGTTTGTCTGTTTGTCTGTTTATCTGTTTGTCTGTTTATCTGTTTGTCTGTTTATGTGACCGCGCATCACGTGAAAACGGCTGAACCGATTAAGATGAAATTTGGCATAGATATAGTTTGTGTCCTGGGGAAGGACTTAGGGTAGTTTTTATCCTGGAAATCAACCCCAAAGGGGATGAAATGGAGGGTGGAAATTTGTATGGAGCTACTTAAACCGCTGCACCGATTTAGATGAAATTTGGTATATGATTAGTTTAAGTCCCGGAAAAGGTTAAAAAATAGGTAACATCCCGAAAATCTTCCCTTTAGGGGGTAAAATGGGGGGGGTGAAAAATTGGATGTAACCCATTTTGATGAAATTTGGTTAAGAGGTAGTTTAAGTTCTGGGGAAGGACAGTGGATAGTTTTTATTCCGGAAATCTTTCCCTGAGGGGGTGAAATGGGGGGTAAAATTTTGGATGAACTCCGTTTAGATCAAATTTGGTATAAATATAGTTTGAGTCCCGGAGGATGACAATGGATAGTTTTAATCCCGAAAATCATCCCCCAAGGGGATGAAATAGGGATGAAAATGTGGATAAATCCCATTTAGTTCAAATTTAGTATAGAGATAGAAGGAGTCCCAGGGAAGGACAGTGCATAGTTTTTATCCTAAATCATCTCCTGAGGGGGTGAAATGAGGGGTGAAAATTTGGATAGAACCGATTTAGATGAAATTTGGTATGGAGATAGTTCAGAGTCCTGGGGAAGGACTTAACATAATTTAAATCCAGAAATCATCTCCTAAGGGGGTGAAATGGGGTATGAAAATTTGGATGGAACCCATTTACGGTATAGCGAGTTGGAGTCTTGGGGAAGGACATAGGATAGTTTACTCCTGAAAATCATCCCATAAGGGGGTGTAATTGGGGGTGAAAATTTGTTTGTAACCCATTTTGATGAAATTTGGTTGAAAGATAGTTTGAGTCCTGGAATATGACAACGGATAGTTTTAATCCCAAAAAACATCCTCTCAGGGATAAAATAGGGGGTGAAAATTTGGATAAAACCCATTTAGATGAAATTTGGTAAATATATAGAAGGAGTCCTAGGGAAGGACAATGCATAGTTTTTATCCCGAAAAATCATTTCCTGAGGTGGTGAAATGAGGGTTGAAGATTTGGATAGAACCCATTTAGGTGAAATTTGGTATAGAGAGAGGTAGAGTCCTAGGAAAGAACATAGCATTTTTTTTATTCCGGAACACATAAAAGGAGGAAATCATCCCCTAAGGGGGTGAGAAATGGTGGATGAACATTTGGATTGAACCCATTTACGGTATAGCGATAGATAAAGAAGGACATAGGATAGTTTTATCCCGAAAATCATCCCCTAAGAGGGTGTAATTGGAGGTGGAAATTTGTTTGTGACACATTTTGATAAAATTTGGTTGAACGATAGTTTGAGTCCTGGAAAAGGACATATAATAGTTTCTATTCCAGAAATCATCCCCTAAGGGAGTCAATTGGGGGTGAAAATTTGGATGGAACCCATTTACGGTATAGCGGTAGTTGGAAGTCCTGGGGAATAGGAACATTAACATTACATAAGTAAATTGACGTTCCAAGGGTAAAGGTACCTTATGGCGGCCTTAGTTTTGAAGATGTTTTCTAAAACGGGGTTAAAAAGACGTGTGATTATGGTTATTTTGAAAACTATTAGATATAACATTTAAAATGTTTAAATTACAAGTCAGTTAATTTAATCCTACGGTTTAGTAGAAAAGGTCCTTACGGCCGTGTGATATGAAAATATGCAAAATAATACTGAAAAAAGCCTACATGCATCGATACCCTTTCCTTCATACAATCCATACTAATATAACAAATGCGAAAGTAACTCTCTCTGTCTGTTACCTTTTCATGCTTAAACCGCTGAACCGATTGAGATGAAATTTGGTATAGAGATACTTTGAATTTCGGGGCCTTCCCAAAGAGTCCTTACTAAAGATAGTTTTTATCTGGAAATTCATCACCTAAGGGGGTGAAAAGGGGGAGAAAGTTACGATATAAACGAGTTCCGCGCGGACGAAGTCGCGGGCAAAAGCTAGTTTGTAAATAATCATCGAGAACACCAAAAAAAAAAGGTTCAAAAGGGTTTTTTGCGTTTTTCTTGAAACTCACTTTTTGCACTTACTGTTGTTTAAGTATTGCACGGCAGAGTTCGTGTACAGTCAGCATCAGAAGTAGCTAAGCAAAATAATACCTCTAAATTACCTATACAGATCCTTATTCCCTTGACATTAGAGTCCGTTTGTAGATCATTTTGACCACTAGGACTGCTTAGCAACTTCTGCTGCTGACTGTACAAGGCCTGGGCGTTGCCATAGTTACCTCGTCGCGTCGCCTGTCAGCACCGCGTGAGTCGGCTACGGACGGCTACTTGTTGTGTTGATGGTACAGTCAGCAGCAGAAGTAGCTGAGTGGGCCGACTGTTCAAAATGTTATTTTTTTAAGAATAAAGTCGTGTGCATGTAATTTAGAAGACCTTAGCTACTTCTGCTTGTGACTTGACTGCCCTAGTTGAGCTGCTCCAAACAGAAGCGAGATGACATTCCGCTGTGCCTATATTAATCTTACGTGGTGGAGGGAAGATGGGTTTTCTGCCGACAAACTCGGCGGCCCTATACAGAAAACAAGTAACTCACTTTTTTTCCATTTTCGTTTTTAGGGTTCCGTACTCAAAGAGTAAAACGCGACCATATTACTAAGACTCCGCTGTCCGTCCGTCCGTCCGTCCGTCCGTCCGTCTGTCTGTCACCAGGCTGTATCTCACTGATACCGTGATAGTTCCAGTTGAATTTTCACAGATGATGTATTTCTGTAGCCGCTATAACAACAAATACTAAAAACAAAATAAAATAAATATTTTTATTGATAATGGTACGGAACCCTTCGTGCAAGAGTCCAACTCGCACTTGGCCGGCTTTTATAATTATTTTGGATATTTGGATAAAGGGCATGAAAACGCATCTACCTTCATCAAAAAATTCTTCTATGCCTTATATTTTCCAAATTATTAATAATTTTAAAATCCAAGTATCTTATTTTGGGCACTAATTCTACGCTGAAAACAAGTAACTCAAGAAGAGATACTTGGAAATCAAATGGGTTTGGAAGATATTTGGTTTCACCGTTGGTAAGAAGTTTGTAAACAACGTTTTTTTATATTAATTATAAACAACGAATTTATCTAAAACCAGGTATCTGTTATTTACGAGTATTATTTAATTGTAGTGACAATGAATATCTCTTCATCATTGTCAAAAATTGCCCTACTTTATTCACAATCTGACTTTAGGGCGAAAATAATAATGAATATATTTTTAAATGAAGATCATAGGTAAGTTAAAACTAATAAACCCAAGTAAAATGCTTGCAGAATAAATATACTTTGTCATACATTTAAAAAATAATAACGTTACTTATTGAGAACGAAAATTGTGCATAATATATAACCCACCCGAGCAGCTTAACCCGCGTATTACAAAGAACGCAGGCAAATCCGCGGGATAAAATATAGCTTATAACCATCCAAAAAGTCCAGTCTACACGCTGGTCAAAGAATTTTTGACATCGGATAAGTTGTTCTGGAGATTACCCAAAACATACAAACTTCGTCGATAAAAATATAACAATCCTCATACATTTTTAAAAACCCCACGTAAAAAACAAGTAAGTTGAGAGATACTTGTTTTTACGTGGGAATTTCTTTAAAAATTCGAAGTCAGTTCTACGCAGAAAACGTTTTCCCCCAATTCTGATTAAACTGAACATAAAAATATAAAAACAATATGGCGAAGTTCTAGTTTTACACTACCAAATGCCATTGCATCGTTTATTTATGCTATTTGGGTTTATTAGGTGGCGAAAAATTCAAATAACGTTTTTTCGCTCTCCTGTAAAATTTCCCAAAAGTGAGTTACTTGTTTTCTCCTTTGTGCAGCCGAACTGCTTTGCAGTTTGGCAGATATACTTAAATTGTGTATTTTTTCAAATGTTATGCTTACGAATAAGAGGAATAGATATTGAACAAGTAAATAAATTTAGATGTTTGGGTAGCTTAGTTCCTTAATGTGTTGCAATATGTCAACGTAACCTAAAACCTACTCTTTCAAAAAAACTTATTCATTCCTGATATCAATCAAGAGATTAATACATACATACATTCACGCCTTTATCCCTAAAATGGGTAGGCAGAGCACACGAAACTTGTGTTCCAGTGCCACTTTTAGCATAAATGTGGGTATAAAAGATCGACAAAATGTGATGTCGTAGTGATAGGTTGCTAGCCCATCGCCCACAACACACTTCAACGCTGTTTCCATAGTCGACTCTTACGACACCCACGGGAAGAAAGGGTATGCTATTCTAACCCGACACCGCACGGGAGCCGACACCACACACGGGTCGAGAGATTAATCAATCGATTAAAGATTTAGTCACTCGCATTTAATCGACGATTAATTTAATCGTGACTAAATTAGTCGATACTCTTACGACTTAGATTGATCAATCGTCATTTTTAGTCGTTAGTCGCGATTAAGTAGGTTTTAATCTTAATCTTTAATCGATAGTCGATTACATTTTGCCCATCACTGCTGCAGAGCACATACGAGTAGTAAAACCTCGTAAGCATTCAACCTGTAAATAGACGTTCTGGCCATTACGCTGCGATATACTAGGTTTTATTTTTGTTGCGGTTCCGTGAGTAGATTTTTTTATGTCAAATGTATGAAGTAATATTTTACATTTTGTTATTATTGTGGCCATTGTGGGTTTGAAAATACATTAAGATTCGAGTTGGCAGCATGTTATTTATGATTAGCTCAACCCACAACTTTTTCTGTAGAGACATTAGGAACTCCTGCCAGCAGGCAAATTGTAAGTTAAAACTGTTTTAAAGAAAAAAAATATATAAAAAAAAACCTTTAAGAGTTGCCTGTGGCATGAACCCTATGACGCTAGCGGCATTTCCCCTTAGATTAGAAATACATAATTCTCCGTCTGTTCATAGAATTTAACTTTAAAATCACCAAAGTTTTAGTATAAAACCTCCCTAGTATATCCCAAATGTTTTTCATGAATATATCAAAAAGTAAATTTTGCTTTGCGGCTGAGTGGCAGTTAAAATTCTGTGCAAACTATTTTAATATTCTGAGTAGTTAGTAGCTGCACTAGTTAATGACTCAAAGTCTTCCGGACTGGTCCAGTCATTATATTTTGTTAGCGAGCACTCCAAGACCGTTTCCGTGAAATTGCTTATCGCTTTTAAAATTAAAGGCTTAAATTATACTTGAAGACCGCGCGACGGGTTTCATGTCAAATAAAACGGACAGACGTTGATACTTATGTTTCAAAGTTAACCCGTCAGTCATTCTATCGATCACACGTCGTAAGTCGTTTTTAAGCCACTTGATCTCCAATTAGCAATTTTGATCATCAGTGCGTCACGCTTACACACACTCGCTTATTGAACGAGCGAGCGAAGCGAACGCAGTTCTCCGTTTCAGCTTGGGCCAAATTCTTTCGTTTGTCTGGATGTCCAGGTGTACGGCTGTTCTCATCTACAGGTGGCATTTCTCAACCGATTCTCGTGAAAACCACAGTGTGAGCAGGCATAATGTTAAAACTACTTTAGCGTACAAACTTGCTTTCAAAAGAATATAGGCTTATTTCCAGTACACCGGCACACCATACACAAAAGTTAAAACACAATTGACTGCCTGGTGGTCTAATATTGCAATAACATTTTAGTTTTTATTCTACAATTTTCCTAAGAAGTTCTGAAAGATAAATATTTATTTTACACGTGAATAGGCGTAGTTTTGTCTAGAATTATATTTATATAACTGGGTCGGGATAGGATCATGGGGTCTAATTAGCAACTCGTCTATGGGGCAACTCATCTATGTCGCATTTGGTCTAAATATCTGCTGGTCTAAAAAGCAACTGGTCTACAATTTTTTGGAATAGCAACGGGTTTAAGTTAAGTAGCATCTGGTCTTAGTAGTAACTGGCCTAAGTAACAAGTCGTCTATTTAGCGACTAGTCTTGTACCTATTCTATTCTAAGGCAGGTCGGTGTAGGTACGACGACGAGCGAAGCGAGGAGGAGTGTTATGAAGAACTGGGATCCTACAGCGCGCGAGCCGCGCGAGCGAAGTGAGCGTGCCGCGGCAGAGGCCGGCGAAGCGCCAGAAGTAACCGACTTTATATGAAAAAACTTATCAGTTTAAGAACTGGTCTAAGGACCAGGCCCATACAGCCATTAATTTCTGGTTCGCAAAAATTAAATAGTGGTCACACTTTCCTAGAAGTAGTCGCAGAGTAGAAACGGTTCCGCCACATACAAACAGTATGAATCTGGTTGCAATATGTGTTGAACACATTTCGAACTACCAAGATTTTAGTTATTTTGTTCTACACGTTGCGACTTAATATCATGGGGTATTTTTTTGCGAACATAGTGTCGAGTTTGTGACTGTGTGCACTTGACATGTAAATGTTCCGGAACAAAATGTAAACATTGTAACTGATAAGTAGTAACCACTATTTGGTCCCAAAGTTACGTAACTGTTCCGTAAATGTGTTGACACAGTGGGATCAAACGAAACATCATAATTTCATAATTATGTAACTGAGGGGTTAATCACGTAACGTTCCGAACGCGCGTCGGTACAATTTAACTGTCAATTTTCCTTATAAAAAGTGACATTTAGACCTACCCGACGTTCGTACATTGCGGTAAATAAGTATGTTTCAGAGTTAATTATTATTTGTAGAAAATGAATCAGAAAACAAAACCCCTTTGCTATTCTTAAATATTTTATCGAAAACTTAGTAAAATCTCGAAAACGACTAAAAACCAAAAAGAGACAAAAGCGGGAATGCTGCCTGCGTGATGGGCACCCTGCCAAGAGGCCCAGGCCTCTTATTTAATTAGTTATTTTATTTTATTTTTTCTAAGTTTAAGGTTTAGTTTTAGTTATTTTAATTTAATAATAGTTTAGTTTTGTAAAAGTTTTATACATGTTTTTACTATTTTATCCATTAAACTTATTTTAGAATTATATATAATAAAAAGAGACAAATGAATAATTTATATATAAATTATTACATACTAAGTAACACATATAAATGATTAAAGTGTAGTGAACATGACGTGTCTCCATCGTACAGCAGTAATCAACTAATCACCACGATATTAACTCAAAAATGTCCAGTTCCAATGAAAATGCTGAGATTAATAATGGCATCTATTCAATGATGTAATATAAAAAAAAACAGCCAAGTGCGAGTCGGACTCGCGCACGAAGGGTTCCGTACCGTTATCTAAAAACACGCCAAAAAAATCACGTTTGTTGCTCCCATACAAGTTGCGCCTGGTGAAGGCAACAAACAATTTTGAAAAGTTTTTTTGTATGGGAGCCCCCTTAAATATATTTTTTTATATTTTTAGGGTTCCGTACTCTAGGAGTAAAACGGGACCCTATTACTAAGACTTCGCTGTCCGTCCGTCGGTCCGTCTGTCTCTCA
This sequence comes from Epinotia brunnichana, assembly GCA_963854355.1. NCBI lineage: Eukaryota > Metazoa > Arthropoda > Insecta > Lepidoptera > Tortricidae > Epinotia > Epinotia brunnichana. Next base: position 22,212,906 of record OY977949.1, read on the forward strand.
CCAGGCTGTATCTCACTGATACCGTGATAGTTCCAGCTGAAACTTTCACAGATGATGTATTTCTGTTGCCGCTATAACAACAAATACTAAAACACAGAATAAAATAGTTTTTATAGATAATGGTACGGAACCTTTCGTGCGCGAGTCCGACTCGCACTTGGCCGGTTTATTTATATTACATCATTGCATCCATTATAAAAAAGGAGTTTGAGAATCCATGTCGGTAATAATGATCATCGCCTTTATTTTCAAATCCAAACAAGTCGACACAATGTTAATATATTATTTTTATTTAGCATTTTCATGTAATTATTTGAATAATCTTTCATAGTTTTGAAGGCGCGTTGTTAACAAACTATCTATTTTCTAAAACTACCTACAGGAAGAAACTTAATTTATGCGATGACGATGACTCACGGCGTAATAATGGTATTCTCCCTAAGAATACGTCATGTTTTGACATGTTACCGTTCAAAGCCTGTCACAGACTGGCGCGGCGATCAATATTAGGAAACTTTTCATTACTAAGCTTGACCTTGACATTGACCGCAACCACAGGCAGCACCAGTGTGATTTAGGCCTAAGTATCTAGAAAATATCGCTTCATGAGTTATAAAAAAGCCTTTAATAGTAGATTGTACAACAAGTGCATAAAACGCACCATTTTACTCGAGACGTTTATCCATCCGAGCGAGCTTGCGAGCGAGGATAGATATAAAGTCGAGTGTAAAATGGGTTTTATGGACGAGTTGTACACTCTACTTTTCACTTCGATTGCGAGGAAATGAAACAGCAACACGTAAAATAATAAATGAGACGAAATACAAATTATAAGTTTATTTCATGAAGTTTTATTGTGTACTTTGGCTGTTGGTATCTTTGCCTTGGTCTTTGAATACGAACGAAACGAAATAAAATAAAGAGGTTGTTGTATGAAGTTAAAGATGTTCGTGTGGCTGTTGCAGCGATTGCCTTGGTCTTCGACGAAGATTTTACTTTATGCTCTAGAGCATAAAAAGCGACTTTATGTCGCCTACGCACGACATAAAGACGAACTTTTAGAGCATGAGAAGTGAAAAGTTTATTTGTACAACCACACATAAAAGTCGTAGGTATCATATTTAAGAGGAACATCTGACATTTTTATTTTTTTATTCTCAGAAACTTTTCGCACTTCTTCCAGACGACAAGAAAAATAATATCCTGATATATAAATAACATTTATGACTCCCACCCGCCATTCGAAAACAAGCCTTATCCTTGGGCACTAAGTTTGATATTCGTGTTTTCGACACGAATTCGTCCTCAAACACTACAAAGTATGAAACACTCGTCTCAAAATATTCAGAATTCCGAGCATAAACACCTAGTGTTACTCGTATTTGCATGCCATTACGTTCCTTATTGTCAATACATTGAATTGTTTGTCGAGTTATATGCGGGTTGGGAGACAATAAAGGTTACTTTGCCGTGAAATGGATACAAAGTCAATTTGGTCCGGCGTATTTCCCGGGTGCATTTCCCACTTTTTGATTCTTGCACAGAATACTAAATAGCGCTTATAGACCGAGTTCGTTGCAATGCGATTGTGTTTAAGCTTCCTTTGGCAGAAGCGCATTGTATTGGGAGGTATGAAATACGGAACCAAAAAGATGTATGTACATTGAGAGTCCTATGGAGCTAGGACTTTCTAAGTTAGCGAGGTAGCATTAGTATTGGAAAATTAAGTGAAACAGTTGACAGCGAGAGGTGCATTTTTAGTTTTGTCCATGTAATTTTTAGGTTAGTGTATATTGTATACTAAAAAGTTAAAAGGAGAAGTAACGAAATGATTAGTTTACCAGTGTCAGAATAATTTCAAAAACCTTAGTATTCAGTTCTTACCTATTTAATGAACAATTAAAAAAATATGAACTTTCATGAATTAGAAAAATAAAAAGAAGAAAATCGTTTATTAGTTCAAAAACTATACATAGAGTACCTACAACAAAACTTAACTAAATAAGTACATATCATTTTTAAGAAATTTGCAAAAGCCTCAGCTTGATGTCACGGAGCGAGCTAGAGGACACATTCCGTGACGCTGATTTTCAGTGTTGCCATTATTTGCACTAGATAGCATTGAGTTATTAAATACTAGCAGCGCGCAGAACACCTTGGGGTTGTAAACGGTAATCCGGGCGGTTCCCGGGAGTCCGTGATACACGTCCTGGCTCCCCTCATAGCCGGGATGCGTAAAAGCAAAAAAAATAAAGAAACGGCAGGTGCCGAAGTCATAGCTAAGCCATAATTGAAGTTTTACAAAATTAAACTTGGATCTGCTATAAATATCATGGGTACGTAAGTTAGAGGGCAAATAATTTAAATCAAATTACGAAGTTCGCTTCAGGCATAGGTACAGAGTTAAGAAGATCCTTAATTGCTCGCTTAAATTGTCGCTTTATAATTAGCGATTTGAGCTTGTACTAGCAATTTAGAAGTAGGAGTACGAAGTTCGTATTAATATAATTTATGTAGTATGTTGGATTTGAATGAAGTCTCGAAGGCAGTTAAATTGACTGATTCAGTTAGGCTTACTGAGGATCAACCTGATACATACGTTTCCTATTTCATCCCGATCTGATTCTCATCAACAACAGTAGGACCAGTAAGCAAAATTAAATTAGCAATCATCAATTATCAATTCATCAGGTTAGATTATTTCATTATTTTTGCATGTGAATTTGTTTTATTGTTTTATCATGTCGTGCAGTGTGGTAGAATAAATGTCAATTCAATATTGTTTTCATATGACTAGTTTAAAATATGTTTAGGAGTAGTATTTGTTATGACATAATACCACAAAATAAATAAATAAAATCAAAGCCAGCTGTATAGGTTAAAGTCGCTCGTGCGAGATGGCCGTGTCTCTTAGAGGGACCAATCCACTCTTATCTATGGACCAATCCTTCATTCAGTTCAGTGGTCTACGTAAGTCATCAACATAAACATGTATACAATTTTAGATAGTATGTATAGATGTTACATGTTTGTAATGCTGACAGTACAATTTTGAATTTAAATATAAAATATTTTTTTTTTTATGTAGGTACAGTCTGTGAATGAAAAGGTTGATCACCTTAAGGCGACGTGAGCTCCAAAAACGGATTTTTAAAAAATCGTAGCTCTTGTTTGGATTATAATAAGACTGCCCTAAATTTAATTAGCAATCTTGAGGCCTTTTCGAGGGAAATCAGCTATTCAAATCCTGAGTTTTTGACTTTCGCTCGATAGAAAAAAATCACGAACATAGGTCTAAAATACACTTTAAAAAATCGTAACAAATTATGTACAACAGCTAAACATATTCCAATTAGTTTTAAAAATCGGCAATGTCATGTTTCAGGGAAATCAGCTATTAATTTTTGATTTATTAAAACGCACAAAGAAATAAAATTAAAAAACGTGATATCCGCGCTTCCAAACACGCACTTCCATCTCGCTCACGCTTATGCTTAGTGAGAGGGAGATAAGACCACGAACCTACGTCCCCTTAAGATCTGTTTTTGCTTGCTCAGTATAAGTTATCAGTATCTGCTTTATCGACCGAGTGTCAGAGACATTCCGTCATAATGAATGTCGATTCAGTACACCTCTTTGAATTTTGGAAAACGAGTTAAAAAAAGAAAAAAAAACGAATACAAAAAGTAGCAATGATGACATTGACAGGGCCTGTTACTCACATTTATTGTTTTAATAATTTTAAGCGAAGAGGATTTAATCATTAGTTTTATCAAACTTGACACAACGTAATGGCAAGATCAAACTAATAAAAAGGCTTTAGTTCAACTATTAATTGTCAAGGAAAATTCGTCTAAGTAAATTTGAACTTTGTTGTCAAACAGTTGAACATAATTTTCAATACATCACTCTCGTCTGATACACAGTTTAAAAAGGTAACATGTGCTTGCAACGCGTAAATGATTTGATTTGAAAACTGATCAACTTTTTCATTGCGCCACTGTAAATAATGTTAATGTATGTACATAAAAAAACATCAAGCAGTTTATACCGTTAAACCTGCTATGCACTGGGAACAATAACTCGACTAATAAGCCTAATTCAGGCAAAGTAAAACAACCTCAATAATCCAACGTCGCCTTACCCCTATCTTAAACCTAAGCGTGTTTTGCCCTTGGCAATTCCCGTTATTAAAGTAAAATCTTACTACCGTTTAGCGTTGACCTCCGAAATCCGGCTTAACCCTTTGGTTAACGGTTGGACTTAAAAAACAGCGGTTTACAAAACTATTTTAGCGTTTTTGAACATTGACGTGAAGTGAAGTTGTCTACTTGTGAGTCTGGTTGATGTAACTGGTGACCGAAGAGCTGGCGGTTTCCTCTCGCAACGCACCAGCATTGCAGCATTGCAATTCAGCGGGGAAATGCCGCCAGCATCCTCGGTACAATGCCTCGATAGCCTTTCTACAAGCTTTATTACAAGCTTTATATTAACTTGCACTGTTCGTATGTAAGTATGTAAATATGTAAGTATGTAAGTTGTCCGTCAAAATTTGCAATCGATTTTTCAGTCACTTCCCGTTATCCAATTGAGCTGAAATTTTGCATGCATATGTATATCGCATGACAATGCAATATTATGATGACTTGGAGCTGATCTGATGTTGAAGCTGGAAGGTGGCCCTATGAACTCCGCAATAAAACGACACAACCCCATCGAGTTTGGGCTCGTTTGAATCGTCTCAATGAGTACTCAATGATGGTATGCAGAAAAGTACAGTCGGCAGTAAAAGCTTGTACCAAAAATGAAATTATTGACAGAAACTTATTTAGATTTAACTTAGTCTTCTTTTAGTTTCCGGTAGTAAGCCGGATTTAACTGGGGTCCATATGACATTTTTTCTCCCAATGACCTTAAGAATACGTGGTTAACATCTTTCGGGTTCCTCGGGCTCATAAGACAAGACGCCGTTTATGCGGATTAAAAATTCAACCGAAAATTAGGCTTTGCAGCCCTTAACTTTGACAATGTCCACAGGAAAGACGCGAACCTAAATCTGGGTATAACCCATTAAAACAACAATACTAATGTTATTACGTTTCAAAATGGTTTTCCTTAAAATCGCATGAGGATTAACGCACGATTTTTCAAATTTATATGGCAGTGGGTATAGAAATAATTATGTTCATTTGTCATGTAAAACATGTCAAACTTAACCCCTATCTACAATAAATATCTATTCACAATTTATTCAGAAAACTTAACAAACCTTTAAAGAGTCGTGTGTATTAGGTAAAAGTGATGAACCAAAATAAGACCTGTTTACTGACCTGCCTGATGATAAAGAATATTTATTGCTCACCGGAAATACAAATGTATTGTAGTGTACACGTGTTCTAAATACCGCCGATATCACTGTTTGTCCGACCCAGCCAAAATCTTATTATTATTGTTTATGAAAGCGTAATTCTATCTTATGTATTTCATAACCAAGCCAACGTAGTACATATTTTTAAAATAATGGCCCTAACGATTTGCTCTATAGCCATCTTGTTTATCATAACAACAAAAATAAACCCTCATAGACGACTTAATGAGAATTTTCAGACGGGAATAATTTCTAGAAGCAGTCGCCCACGTCCTAAGGCTGGCTGACCTTATTGCCTATAAATTTCCTAATTACTTACAGTTCATCTATTTGTTAACAGTCCATACAAATGCTTTATTGACCTTCTTGATGTTGATTTTCATAGAATCACAGTATTTCAACCAGTTTTACAACATTAATAATGACAGCATATTTCAAATTATACTACGTGAGTTAGCCATTTTATTATAAAAACGTAGTTACTTAACGAAGTTTAATTTCAGAAAAATCTATGTTACGATGTCAATAGTTTTCCTGTGGAAAATCATGATTTTAATAATACAAAATAAACATTAGGTTTTTTAGTATCCTTCTATCGTTATATTATATTATGAATCGAATACTTGAATGCGAGGTCTCTACAGTAAATAATTCGAAAACCCTATTTAAAATCGGATTCTAAATGTCCCCCGTCAGTATCCGTGAAAATGAATACAATGCGATACAAGAGCAAGTGTAAAAGCAATATAATATAATACCATTTGAGCAACCCCAAGTTCAAACAAAACTTTTACTCAGCATAAGTAAAACCAAGGAATGGAGTCAATGGCATAGGCATGTAGGCGAATTCTAAATACCCTCGTTTATTATTCCATCGCGATTGCGCGTATTATATTTATTGATTTACCTTATATTTATTTGTGTCTTAACTTGCATTCAAAAAGTTTATTTACTTATCACCTTCCATTACACAATAGTGGAGAAATCGAATGTTTTTGTTAACGTTAAACAATAAAATTTGATGCTGGAGTCATAAGATGATTACCATTTTATCTATTATAGTTGTGGATATACTCGTTCGAACGTGACGGATGTTTTATCTTATCCACAGCGATAAGTTATACAATTGCAATCATATTACGCCCACTGATCATTACTTAAATATATAAAAAGTTAAAAATAAGCAAGTCACCCACCATGGGTTGCACAAAACCGTCTGTATTCGTAAGCAGTGTTCGTTAAAATCTGAATAAATATGGAAAGTTTGACAAGTCTCTATGGAATGACAGCTGCCAGCGCCATATTTAACGTTGATCGGCTTGTAACGTAGATAGAGGATATATAGATGACGTCCTAGCGTATACCCAAAAGGCCCGCTGGTAAATTAACCATACTAAATTAAGAAGTATTTGAAGCTAATACATTCTTGCCGTCTAATGTCATTTATAACTTTGTCGTATTATATCGGTGACGTCATTGTGCTGTCAGTTTCAGTACAAATTTTGACAGGTGTGGTGGCAAACAAGCTGATGGCAGACAAAAAATCCGTATACGTGATGAGGGACAGAAAATATGACACTGTATCTCGTTCCCACTTGCGGTATTGCCTATGCATACATCTTTGTCACTCATGTGTGTATGTGTGGGTGAGTCCCTCTATCTATTCTACCTCTCTGGCTTGTAATCATAAGTTGGAGCAACCTGCATTTAACCGCTGCTACTGAGGCCCCATGCTCTTTGAGTAAATATAAACATTAACGGAGCCAGCACGGCTCAAGACACGCTGGCGGGTCCAGACATATATAACCAACACCTGTTTCTCTCTGTTAACGATAACACGCCCTATTCCTTCGTTAACTACTGTTTAGCAAGGGAGAAATTAAATTAAGGGCCGACGTAGCCTTTGGGGATTTTGAACTTCAATATTAATGTATTATAATGGTTTAAGTGTACAGCACTAACGCTGATTATGACTCTGGGTTTAAGGGGATAAAAGGGTCATAGAGAGCTAGAAAAATAAAATTTGTCTTACCTGTGGTCAATGGTTAACAGCTTATACGAGTAAGTAACGTTTTTATCGCATAGATTTACACAAGAGGAGACAACCAAAATTGGGCTATACAGCCTGTATTTTTATTACTACCTCAAATTGTAATTGTAATAGGGGGATGAATGTTGCTCACGTCCGCAGGAGAATGCTTTAGACACCCTGCACGTATCCCCTGGGTAGCGCTAAACGAGCAACAGCAATAGAGGCGATTGTAGGCAATTATATCACTATACCTTCGAATGCAATATTAACTATGCTTCAAAACATGAATACACGTACATCACAAAACCAACAGACCCGGGATGTCGGACCTTCAGTTCGCATCTGTCAACTTAACATCGAAGGCATTAGTCGTTCAAAGTGTGACTACTTGCACAGAATCTTGACGGAGCAAAGAATTGACATAGTCTGCATTCAGGAAACGCACACCAAAGACGAGCAAGACCTGGCTAATAGAGGCACCATCCCGGGCTACTCTATCGTCACAGCGGTCCACCATCCAAAGTACGGAATAGCCACTTATGCAAAAACAGATCTACAGGAACTCCATGCCTTACAGGCAGATATTAAAGACACCATCCACACTTCCACCGTGCAACTTCGAGATTTACAGGTCATGAACATCTATAAACCCCCTCTAGCTATCTGGCCAGCCGACGTCCTGCCGAACTTGAGCCACCCAAGCGTATTCTGTGGCGATTTTAACAGTCACCATGTCAACTGGCGATACAGAGCAACAGATCAGAACGGGGTGGCCCTTGCCGACTGGGCGGACCTCTCTGATGTGCATCTTCTCTTTGATGCTAAAGATAAGGGTACGTTTGTTTCAGCGAGATGGAAGCAAGAGTACAACCCAGATCTGACCTTCGTTAGCAAGGATAGTCTAGATCAGCCACTCCCTGCGTCGCGAACCATTCTACCTAGCTTTCCCAACAGCCAACATAGACCCATAATTTTGGAAATTGGTATCAATATCCCCCTCACAAACTCCATGAAGGTGCCTCGATGGAACTTCAAGAAGGCGAACTGGGAATCCTTCCAAAGTAGGCTTGATCACGACCTGGAATGCGAACATCTCGAACCAAATCCATCAAACTACGGAAAGTTCGCAAAAATCGTAATTACAGCGGCTAAAGCTACAATACCCAGAGGCTTTAGAAAAGAATACATCCCTGGCTGGAACGACGAGAGCGAGGACCTTTTCAGGGATTACCAAGCTTCTGGCAATGCCGACACTGGTGCACAGCTACTTAAGACTCTGGATGAAAACAGGAGGGCCAGGTGGACGGAAACGGTCGAGAGTATGGATTTTAAGACCTCAAGCAGGAAAGCCTGGCGCGTCTTGAACCGTCTCACGGGCAAAAAGAGCTGCCAAAAGTCATTTACCCAGGTCCATCCAGACGCCATAGCAAACAGAATGGTGGACCTAACTAGAGCAAAAAGAGACCCGTGCACCACGAGACGCATCCGCAAGCAGCTAACTCAACTCAAACGCAGCACGCCGGATAACGCTCATCTAGTTAGACCCTTTTCCGTCCATGAAACTGTCACTGCCATTAAACAACTAAAACCTGGCAAAGCGGCCGGCCGTGACGCAATTTATAATGAATTCCTCAAGAACATGGGCCCTCTAGCTGTGAGCTGGCTCGCGGCGCTTTTCTCCTGTATCTTGCTGAAAGGCCAATTACCTACCGAATTCAAGACATCTAAAGTCATTGCATTGTTGAAACCGGGAAAAAACGAACAGCTTCCAGAAAACTATCGCCCGATCGCTCTACTGAGTTGCGCATACAAGTTGCTGGAACGACTACTGCACACACGAATAACCCCATTCATCGATGCTGTGACTCCTCAAGAACAGGTAGGATTTCGACAAGGGCGTAGCTGTGCCGACCAGGTGTTAGCTCTTACCACTCACATAGAAGATGGGTTCCAGAAAAAACTTAAATCCACTGCGGTATTTATTGACCTCACAGCCGCCTATGACACAGTATGGAGACATGGACTCATCTTCAAACTCTTGTCAGTAGTACCCAGCAAGGAGATAGCAGGTCTTGTAGCAAATATGCTGAGTGAGAGGCACTTCGAGGTTTGTTTGGGAGAAGCCAAAAGCAAGCGAAGGAAACTCAACAACGGCCTGCCACAGGGATCAGTTCTCGCACCTCTCCTCTTCAACCTGTATATCCATGACCTGCCCGAAACTTCAGCTAGAAAGTTTATATACGCTGACGACATCGCGCTGGTCGCCCGTTGTCGGGGATTTGTGGATGCGGAGGAAGTCCTGACATCGGACCTTAAAATCATGTCGAGTTTCTTTTCTTCTTGGAGGCTCATACCTAGTGCCAATAAAACAGAGGTTGCATGTTTCCACCTCCATAACAGTCAAGCCACATACCAACCTGCTGTTGAATTTCAAGGATCAAACCTCAAATATAATCCCCACCCTAAATATCTTGGGGTTACTTTGGACCGGTCCCTGACTTATAAGGAGCACATCACCAAAACGTCCCTCAAACTGGGCACACGCAACAACATCTTGCACAAACTCAGAGGCACGTCATGGGGTGCGTCTGCCGACGTACTTCGTTCCTCGGCGCTCGGTCTCGTGTACTCTGCAGCAGAATACTGCGCGCCTGTTTGGTGCGAAAGCGCGCACGTGCAAAAAGTCGACACGAGACTGAACGACGCGATGAGGTGTGTGTCCGGCACAATAAAATCCACGCCGACCCACTGGCTGCCAGTACTTAGCCACATAGCGCCGCCCCACTTACGTAGGAAACATGCGCTCTTGAGGGAAGCCGGAAAAATAACAGCTCGTCCGGACCTGCCATGCCACCGCGAATTCACGGATCCACCACCGCAACGACTCAAATCGCGCCGCCCTACGAGCGATGCTGCAAGGAAGCTGAGAGCTGACGGGTTTCAGCTAGAACAAGCGTGGAAGAAAGAGTGGGTGGAAGCGACTGGCGATCAGCGTTGCCCACGTATCGGAAACCCAACTCAGAAGCCGAAGGGCTTCTCGCTTCAGAGGAAATACTGGTGCCGCCTCAACAGAATCCGTACGGGTCACGGCAGGTGCAATTACATGTTGCACAAATGGGGATGGAGCAAAAGTCCGATGTGTGACTGTGGCCTTGAAGACCAAACCACTCAGCACATCGTGGAGCGCTGCCCAAAGCGACGCTATAAAGGCGACCCGGAGGACCTCTACACTAACCTGACATCTGACGCGATCGACTGGCTGTGCGACCTGGATGTTGATTTATAATTAAATAATAAAGCCTACAATATAGAATACGCCATACGATTAAATAAAAAAAATAAAAATTGTAACCAGATGTAAGTAATAGGGCTATGAATCGATATTGCAAGAAAATTTTAAGTTAGTTTTAACTAACAAAGTATGACAAATTTTTGAAAATTTATGGAGCAGCAATGTATTGCGTACACTCCTTTGACACATGGAAGAAGCGGGTCACTTGTGACATTTGTGACGTCACGTCAGTAAGACAAAGTAGTGATACATTGCTTGCTGAATTATTTTATAGGGAAAAGAAAAATTGGTAGGTTAAGAAGATTTTCTTGCAAAATCGGTTCAAACCCCTAACACCTACGTCTGGTTACAATTTGAGGTAATATTAAAAATACACGCCGTATAGCGCCTAACTTTGGCAATTTCCACAAGATAGACACGAACCAAGTTGTTGTTTGACCTATAACTGATTGTAGTATATATTTAAACAATTGACTAGAGATGATCCTATTTCTGTATAGTACCTAGTTACCTACAACAATAATTAAAGCACAACCAAAGACAAACATTAGAGTCAAAGTCAGACATTGCTTAATTTTCCATGCTAGCAGGCAAGTTAGACTTTTTCACGCTTTCGAATACACATCAAGCTTTCCTGAGCATGCTGTTGAGTTGAAAAGGTTATTTCTGAATGAATCACTGCCATGAATTATATTTAAGCGCGAAATTTAAGCTCTTTAAGAGACTTCGCAACTATAAGTGGCCTTATATTGTACACTTGCACTGGGCTTGTATTTATCTCGGCACAGGCGGCGTTAATTAAATAGTAGGGCGACAATCATGGTGCTGATGGTGTCATAAATAAATACGACGGATATCGCTTACACTTGCTAGTCACTCAAGAGTGCGAGCTAGAAGTCCAGTGTAATCTTTTTTTTTTTTGTTATGGGGGAAAATGCTTTACGCATACCACCCGGATGCAGGGGGTGACCCGAGTGGTTATGTGGGACTCCCGTATGGGCTAATGAGACCCTTGGTGTACCCACTAAAAACCCCCCCACTTGCCGCCTCGCCGCCTGGTGGCGAGGTTACGGGAATGCTTGCGCACACATCCACGATCCCGCCGGCGGCAGCCTCCCACAAGCGGCTCCTTCGCGGATGCCAAGGGGCCCTCCACGTGAGGCACGCCAGATGTTTTGGCGCGCCTGCCTCCTCGATTTCCACCTGTTCAGTAGCGGACCCCCCCCCTGAGTCCGCTACGAGGAGATCATGGGTGCGGGAAATCCAGCACCCAGTGGCGGATCTGATCTACGGTTCCGCCACTGACCACGCCTCGGCCGCAGAGGATAGGGAAAACGGCGCACCGTAATACCGGCATTCCTCTCCCTCTGCGGTCCCACCAATGCCGTTTCAGCGGAACGGCCCCGCCAAGTTCGCAGGGGGTAGGGAGAGTGGCGCACCGTTATACCAACACGCCTCTCCCCCTGCGATCCCACCTCGGCCGCAGATGATAGAGAGAACTCTTCTTTTGTGGTCCCTCGCCAACGCATCCTAAGCGGGCTTAGGCAAGCCCGCTAGGAGCGCCCTCCTCGGGCCAGCCTGCAGCCGGCCCTGGGTGCCTCTTAGCTTCTCCGTGGGTGAGCAGTCCACGGTTACTAAGCCCCCCCGCCCCGACAAGGCGAGCACCCTCCAGTGTCCAGTGTAAATTGATCTAACCCTAGTAAGTTATTTATCGTTTTAAAATAATTTTTAATAAAGTTTTGCTCCCGCTTTCGTCTTCGAGGTTATTTTTTTTATAAAAGAGCGGAAAAACCTTTTATTAAAAGTTTAATACTAATGACAATTAGGCGATTTACTACTAAGAAAACCAAAGGGTAAAATTACTAAAATCTAAATTTTTAGATTTTAGGGATTTTGAACGTAGGTTATTTAACGGTAGTTCTTTTTTAATTTTAGACATTGTGATACGTACCCCTTTTAATAGGATAATAGCGTTATGCATTTTGATATGATGTCAATTAATTATTGTGGGTATTCATGTTTATGCTTTTTGTTATTAGTTTTAATGAGGGTTATGCTTTCTGTATTTATGCTTTTTAATGTTATGCGTAAAAAAATATTCGAAATGTGACTTATGCATATCTTATTTTCGGCGTAAAGTAATTATGCGTAACCATATTAGTATTGATGATGTTATTCCTCTCAATAGTAAACCTTCAATTGTTAGTTATTTTTTGCCTGAAACACAGGGTATGTTAGCTCGGGCACGTTTTAATATTATTTGCCTCTAAAAGTAATCTCCTAGTCTATAGTAAATACTAATGTACATTATGTTTTATCAATAATTTATCCTATCTTTGTTTAAATTACTGTTTTTCACGGGTCTAACGCGATATTTATTTACCTTAATTTTGACATAATTATCTGAGTTATCTGCGACCATGACCGCCGATCCATGTCGAAACGATAGAAATAAAGGTAAATAAATATCACGTTAGACCCGTGTAAAGGATGACTCACGCTAGAACGGGCTGTGTCCGGCCCTAGAAAAAACGACGGCGTTTTTGCGCGGCCGAGCCACGGACGAGGCTCGGAAGCGGCTCGGTGTCGGCACGGCCCGGCCGTAGCTCGGCCGGGCTTGGGTTTGGTTTGACCGGGCTGGGGTATGGCTTAGGAGCGGCTGTACGCTGCATACAGGGAGGCCGTCAAGTTGCTGCAGGGGGCAATAGGTCCTGACCAAGGACGTGGTTGAGCAGGAGATGCTGGAGACTCTCAGCAGCGACCCGTGGGGAAGGCCGTACAGGATGGTGATGCGCAAGCTCCGCCCCTGGGCACCCCCACTCACGCAAAGTCTCTAGCCACAGCTCCTCGACTGGGTGGTCGATGGCCTGTTCCCGACGAGAGAGGGGCACATACCTCCAGCCATGCTACCCCCTAGAGGGAGGTCAGTTGACGTAGGTGATGCGCCGGAGGTAACGGAGGGTGAATTGGGGGCAGCGGTTCTACGGCTCCGAGCCAAAAACACTGCTCCCGGCCCCGACGGAGTTCCCGGCCGGGCCTGGGTTCTGGCCCTTGGTCCGCTGGAAGCGCGGTTGAGGGCGCTATTTGGCACATGTCTAGCGCAGAGGCAGGTTCCCCGTGTGTGGAAGTCGGGGAAACTGGTCCTTCTGCGTAAGGAGAGGCGACAAGCGGACTCACCTTCAGCCTATAGACCAATTGTATTGCTGGACGAGGCCAGCAAACTATTTGAGCGGGTAGTGGCTGCCCATCTCAACCGGCATCTGGAGGGGGCAGGTCCAAATCGTAGCGACCACCCGTTTGGATTCCGCCGGGGCAGGTCCACTATCGACGCTATTACGCGAGTGAGGGCCCTGGCGGATGAAGCAGTTTCCCACAGGCAGGTAGTATTGGCGGTGTCTGTTGACACACGTTCAACTCCCTGCCCTGGGCATGCATCACGGCTGCACTGAGGCGCCATGCGGTGCCTGAGTACCTGCGGAAGACGGTTGAGGACTACCTCACCGATAGAGCCGTCAGGTATCCAGCCCAGGAAGGTTCTTGGCCCACTCCTGTGGAACATTGGGTACGACTGGGTGCTGAGGGCGGTCAATCTGCCAGGGGTCAAGGTGACGTGTTACGCCGACGACACCCTGGTGACAGCCCGCGGTAGCACGTACCGGGAGGCGGTGATTTGGGCCACGGCAGGCGTGGCAACAGTGGTGGCCCGAATCAGAAGGTTGGGGCTGGAGGTGGCCCTGAACAAATCTGAGGCCCTGTGTTTTCATGGGCCCCAGAAGGCCCCTCCGGCAGGTTCCAACCTAGTAGTGGGAGAAGCGTCCATCGATGTCAAGTCGACAATGCAGTACCTAGGCATAATCCTTGACAGCCGTTGGACGTTCAAAGAACACTTTAGGTGCCTAGCTCCTAAATTAGTAGGGGTGGCGTCGGCACTCAGCCGGCTGCTACCAAACGTGGGCGGGCCAAACTCAAGCTGCCGCAGACTGTACGCGGGAGTGGTGCGGTCAATGGCTATGTACAGAGCGCCCATTTGGGCCGGATCCCTGAGCACCCAAAATCAAGCCCAGCTGCGAAGGCCGCAGCGGGTTATGACGGTCAGGATGGTGAGGTCATACCGCACTGTCTCGTATTCATACCATTTTTTATATTGTTGTACCATTTCCGAAAAATTGTGTTCAATTATATTTTGCAAGATTTGAACAAAATAACACTACTTTTTAGTTAATTAGACACTAGAATACATAAAATCTATATGATTAAATAACATTTTACTAAGATAAAAGAAAAAAATGGAATTTAGTCAGAGTTTCTGGGGTTGGGTGATCCACTGAGTTACGAAATAATAAACGCATAAAGATCATATAAAAAGCCATATATTTATGAAATCTCTTATTAACATGATAAATCGTATCAAAACAGTCATTATTCAAAAACAAGCATTTGACAAACATAAACAAATCTTCTCAAAATATCTATCACATGTCCACTGAGTGACGTTATATTCAAAAGAGGCAAATTTTATTTTTTATTAGCGTTATAATTAAAAGGCACTTCTTTTTTAATTTTTCTTTGATAATTGTCTGAATATCAAATATAAACTTTTACACAAGATATAGATAATATAAAAGTAAATGTTAAACACTATAAAAGTTGAATTAAAGTAAACAATAAACTTCAAAAACCTAATATTATGTCTAGGATTACCTAAGACTATTTCTCAGTGGAACGTAACAAAAAAGTAAGGACGCGTCTTCATGGTTACTTTTTTTTTCCTATCTTTCTGCTTTCTTTTCTGAGATCTCCATTGCTTTCGACGTTTTTCTTGTTCTTCTACGGGCATTGTCTTGGATTTTTTTACTTTTTGACTTGACGTAATCAGCATGTTTTTTTTACCCTCTCTAATCTATCAGGATCGTTTTTAAATTTTTCTCGATACCTTTTCATACGTTCTGCCGGTGTTAATGCCATTTTCCAGATGAATCTAAAACAAATTTAAAAAATACATACACGGTGAAATTTAATTAGTGATCCAGAATTACATTATCTGGATATATTAGTGAAATATTACGTTCAATTTCTTCTAAATGGGGCCACAATCGAATTCACTCAAAACAAATTACTTCGAATTTAATTAAATGTACCATTTGATTGTACTTATAACGCGGCTTTACCGTTACACTGAGTTACATTTCATTCCGCTGAGAAACGATATTTCTCAACTGAACGTAACGGTTGTGACCTTCAAGTAAAAAATGCAAGTTGTAATTCAAAATAAACCGAGTTTCCGTCGCATTTTTTTATATTTAGGTACTACATAAACTAATAAGTAGTATAAAGAACTAAATTCGGTATAAACATGTAATTTGTGTAAGATTGTCCGCAAAAAATATTAATATATAATAATAACTTACCTTCAAAATCTCAGTCACTAAATGGAACACGGTTAACTTACACCTAAAACGCAAGTTTGGACAGGTCCACTTTTCGCGAGTCATGCCGCGTGACTAAACAAACTACCAATATGGCGGACACGGCACAGCATTGACAGTGTTGCAATACAAAAAAATCCTACTACTTTGGTAGTAAAATAATAAAAATATATGCAAATTCTCCGTCACTCAGTAGGAATTTCCGCCGAGTATCATTTATGGTTTAATATTGTAACACATTTTTATACAACTTATTACCATATTTATTGAAAATAATGTATTATTAAAAGTAAAAACGAATGCGTTTAACACATACTTAATGTAAGTTCATACCCAATGGTACAAAAAAAATGTTTAATTACGTTTTAAAGTTGGTCACTTTATGGTAGGACATAGTAAAAACAGCAATTTATTCATTTTTAAAATGTATTTTTGTTAAAGAAATCTATTTATTTTTACTGGAATCCTATAAAATCTAAAAGGAAATATAATATCTATTTATGCATACTTACCACACTTTTGTACCAAACTGTTCAAGAAGTAATCTTAATTTATAAGGAAATAGGTAGAGGACATGCCTAAAACGACACAGTACAACAAAATAAAAAATGGCAAAAAAAGAGGCGGCTTGCGTGCTGGCGGGGACTCCGCCCTGGGACCTCGATGCCTTGGTTCTGGCCGATGTGTATTGGCGTGTCACCGAGGCACGGGACAGAGGGCGCAACCACTCCCGGAGGAGATCAGGCGGTGGAGATCTGACTCCCGCCGTGTCCTCCTTCAGAAGTGGAAAAAAAGGCTGGAGGTGCCAAGTGCCGGACACCGGAACACCGGAGAAATCCGGCCCGCCCTGGAAAGATGGGTCGGAAGGAAGCGGGGGTTTCTCTCCTTTCACCTTGCGCAGATTCTCTCGGGGCATGGCTGCTTCCGGAGATATCTGTGCAGGGTGGCGGGACGGGAACCGACAGCGGAATGCCACGAGTGTGGCGACGCCGAAGATACGGCGCAGCACACGGTGGCGGTGTGCCCAGCCCAGCGCTGCCCGCCGTGGTGGAAGCCATGGTGGGGAGCGACAGGTCGTGGAAGGTGGCAGCGTCCTTCTGCGAGGACGTGATGACGCAGAAGGAGGCAGCGGAGCGTGTGAGGGAGGACAATCCGGCCTCCCAACCGATGCGCCGCAAACGCGTGGGGCGACGGCGGTTGGCCTACGACCGCCGATTTCCCCCATAAGGGTACCTGTGGGCGACGGGCACGGGGACGTCTGTCGCCTACACAAAGGTCCCTGAGTGGCGGGCGTGCCGTCTCTCGGTGCGCCCCTTTGCTGAGGTAGGGGGAAATTACTTCCCCGGAGTTGAGTCCGCTGGCGAGGTTGCGGAAGTGTGCCCAGGGCGTTCCCGTGGCCTCGCTTTCTAGCGCAGAGGCGGCAAATAGAGGGGTTTTTAGTGGGTAAACCATAAGCCTCATCAGCCGACATGGGAGTCCCACATAAACACCAGGGTCCGTCCCCGCACCCTGGTGGAATGCGAAAAGCATTTTCCCCTCTTAAAAAAAAATTGCTTAGCCGCGCAAAAACGCCGTCTTTTATCTTAGAAAACGGCCCGGGCCGGACACGGCCCGTTTACTTCGTTTTTTTTTAAGATTAGAATTATCTGTCAAACGGGTAAACAAGTTTTGCCAATAATTAATAATAAATGTGAAAACTATGCGTTCAGCTATCGGTAAATATCAAATGATATGTACTCGTATATATATAAGTTCCGAGAAATTCAGTGGTATCGGTCGAAATCGAAGAAGGAAGGTTTACGACCATTGCTTCTTTGGTTACCCGTTTGACAGATAATTCTAATCTTAAGAAAAACGAAGTATTGCGTGAGTCATCCTTAAAACAGTAATTAAATTGTGTACAAAGCGCGAGGGTTTAAAGTGTTATATTATCCTATCTTATCTTACCTTATTTCTGTAACATTCAATTCCCTTTAATTTACTGCAATTAATATCGGAATAAATTGCCTATATTCATTTCAAGCTACCGACATAACATAACGAATCCTTAAATAAATAAGGTTCATAAGCTATGGTGTTACCTACTATAGCAGATAGTTATATTGTTGTATTAATAATGTTAATGAACGTTCATTCTGAAAATATGCGTTACTACTTACTAGTTATGATCATAATATCACTAAATATATGTAGTACCACGTTTGCCACCTTCTGCTGTTTGGAATTATCTTAGAGCCCTGGGCTCCACGGAAGTCCAGCTCTGTGGCATTGTTCCCGTGTTGTAGGTGCGGGCTGAAAAACAGCGCTGTATAGCCGACAGGCTAGCAGCAAACGCTGAGCCCCGAGCCTAGTGTCGCATTCATTTATTTGCTGTATTGTGTTGTTTATCAGTGTTCAATTTTGTAAATTTTGTGTTTTTTTGTGACAATAAATGTTTTTTTTATTTTTATGTCAGAGCATATACTGAGTGCTGTCAACTTGCGACCACTACAGCAGCACCACCAGTCTTCTTTTTAATCACGTTATTTTAGTTTAAGTTGGTAATTATTAAGTTTGTTTTTATATAATTGTGTTTTCTTATTAAGAACGAGATTTTGATGTGGTGTTATTTTGGCTGGCAATTAATACATTTCTATTTCTATTTATTTATTTACATTCTTTATTGCAACAAAATAAAAATATTAATTTGCCTCACAAAACTCAGCGCATCACCCTCGAGGTCTCTGGCAATTTTACTCACCACCAGGAACTCAACACCACATACAATATTTACAATTTATACAGCACGATAACAAATGCACAATTCCCTCAGCACCCAGTAATTGAGTACTTTCCTCATATTAAAATGCATAACGTAGGTGTGTAAAATTATTACGATAAAGTTAAATTACAAATATAATTTTTAAATCTTAAAAAGATATAATAATAATATTATGAGACTTGAAAGTTATTTTTTTTTATCGGCCATGTGGAAATTAAAATATTTGTCAAAAGGATCCTAACCTTTACATAAAAAAATATTTTGCAAAACTATGTATTTAAACGCGGTATTTCACGACCAAAAGAGCAACTTACGTGATTTGCCATACAACGGTTAGTACCACAGATGTATGAATATAAGGAGATCGGACATGGCGGCCGATTTGTATAGAGTGAGCCTGTCGCAAGTACATTAACCCACACAACGCCCAAGTAATTGACAAGACAAAGCACGCACACATCTAAAACACACACTCTTGTATACCTACACGCTTATTTGACAATAAACGCGCATCATATCAGGCATTTTGGGAAAAAAACGTAATATTCTCTGCGATCAGCACGCGTGCACGGTATGGCAGTGTATGCCCATTGAGCATACATCTGCGACACGGCCGCCGGCGGCTTGTCCTCTCTCTAGTATTCTATGCTGGTTAGTACCTACGAAGACAATGCGGTGACGTCATAATACTATGTAAATTGGTATACCTAAGCCGTTTCGGCTGTCGTCAGTAAGCCTTTACGTACCCTTTACCCTACGTGCTCTAATTGTTGCTAGACCCATACAAACAATTGTTCCACTCATAAAAATGGTGCGAATGGAACCGTGAAAAAAAAAGACAAGCAGCAAATTGTGTAGACCAACTTGTAGTAACAGTGAAAATTATACGAGTATGAAACCGATATCAATATGTCACACGTCACGTCAAATCCTATATTTGTATATAAATATATATATATATATATATTTGCAATAACGTTCTCGGAAACGGCTTTAACGATTTCGATGAAATTTCGAATATAGGGGATTATGGGGGCGAGAAACCGATCTAGCTAGGTCTCATGTCTGAGAAAATTAGTTTTCACCGTATTTTGTTTATTTTCACCCGAGCAGAGCTCGGTCGCCCAGGGACTAAATATGAATCTGGCGTTATATCCTTAATTTGGCTAAACCAAGCTATTTGAAACCAAATATTACGTGCCTAGAAATTTGAATTCCCAGACCACTTACACGTCTGTATTTTGTCGCAACAACGTACGTTAACGACAAGTAAAAAACCCAAACACTCTTAACTCCGTTTTCACTGTTAAGTTCAGTTACAACTCAATTAATAGCTCCCAAGCTGATACTTTAAGAATAGTCCTATAAAAGTTGTTTTGGAATCTCAGCGACTTTGATAATGTCAAGAAAACCAAAGATTCAAAGGATATTGAAATAAATAGCTTTAGTGATGTGAATATCAAGGGAAGACTTTTTATCGGAACCCTAGATGAAACCGATTTAGACCCATTTTCCGATACTGACTCTTATGGGATTAGTTTAAGGTGGCATTTTGTGTGAAGCAGTTTCAAATTAGGCCGTTAGTATTTCAATACTTTCTTTTGACCAGTTTGTGGCATTAGGTTTATCCGTATTGCCTATCATTCGTATTAATGGGCTTGGATTTTGTTACATGACTCCAATAAATTGGTCTAGCTTTTAACTTATAAATAATTTATCGCCAATAGTCCAGTACGATGGGATTATTATATTCCTTAAATCTAATTATGGTCAGGTAATGAAACACCATTCATATTTTTTATGTTCTTATAAACGAAAGAAATTTGGTTTAAGATGATAATATTCTTTAAATTTTTTTTTATTAGTCATTATTTAGTTTAAACTATACCTATGCTGGTTATACGTTAGTATACAGTTAGATTGAATCTTCACAAAATGTATAATTATGGGAAACTAAATAATTTTTCATGTGTACGAAGGGTTACTATCGACTAGGTAGGTGCATAACTTTTGGGAGTTAAATATCACGAAAAGGCTGTCTAAGAGATTTCATCAAAATAAGCACCTTTGAAACAACTCATATCGTCTTCTAAAGTTGTAAATCTTAACGTCACAACATACCTTACTTTTTATATTCTACGAAGTGGGGAGCATAACTTAAAATTTTCCATAGCCTTAACAATTAATAGCAAGCTTACTACTTCGCCACAAGATAAAACTGCGCCATGCTTCAAAATAAAACAGAGGCACCTCATTTGACAAAAGACGTAACAGATTTGAATAATATATCAATACAATATAATATAATAACCAAGTTGCCTAATTTTCCGCGAAAGTGAACCAACAAACTAAGTACGGCATAGCATTGTTGGACTTCAACCGCTCGGGTGCTATAAAAACTTTGCGTTGTTGAGTGCTGTAGAACACGGAATACGTTTCAACTGACGACATTACGCGTGATATGATAACTTACGCACACTTCCCAAGTTGTGTGTAGAATGTATGAATGTTAATGCTGTTACATATGCACTTGTTTTAAACCTGCAACCGTGATAGGTAAGGTATACTGAAGGCAAAATTATCTAAAATACTTTTTTTATCTAAGGAGGGAGTTAAATAACCAATTATTTAATTAATGCATTATTTGTATATTTAAAGTTGCAAATAAAAAACGAAGCATTTTATTTAAAACGTAACATACATGTAGGTATGTAATAATCTTGTCGACATTACCAATACGTTTTCTTTGTAACATCCTTTGATATTATATTTAAAATTGTAAAGTGAATTGATTTCATCAATCCTTGCTTTATCCCTATTCGGGGTCAGCCCTCCTGATACTCTTCCTCCAATCATTACGGTTCTGCGTCAATTCCGTCGTTATGCCTAACTTTGTCATGTCGTTATGGATGGTCTTTAGCCAGGTTGTTGGTGGGCGCCCTCTTCCTCTTTTCCCCTCCTGGATGGCTAATACTCTTCTGGTCATGTGGTCATCACTGCGGCGCATTACATGTCCGTACCAGCGCAGGCGGTTTTCGTGCATTTTTTGGTGTATTTCTGCAACCTTGAATGTTCCACGGACATACTCATTTCTGATTCTGTCAAGCAAGGTAACGCCACCCGCCCATCGAAGCATTTTCATTTCAGTGACGTGCATTTTGTGTTCGTCACAATTTCTTATGGCCCAACACTCAGAACCGTAGAGCAAGGCAGGTCTTACCGCGCGTTTGTATACCGTGCCTTTTACTTTTATTGGCATCTTCGCGTCGCAGAGAACTCCCGAAAGCGATCTCCATTTCAGCCAGCCTGTCTTAATTCTGTGGTCTATGTCTCTGTCTGTGTTTGCTTTGGTGTTAAGCATGGACCCTAAGTATTTAAACTCCTCCACGCTATTTAAAGGAGATCCTCCTATGGTCGGCGTCGCTTGGTTGCAGATATTGGTGTTGGAAAAGTTGCAGTACATATATTCAGTTTTCTGACGGCTCACACGTAGTCCCTTGCTTTCTAAGGCTTTTTGCCGTTCGTTCTCTTTCTCGTGTAAGTTTCTAGTGTAAAGTGAATTGATTTATTTATTGTTAATTCACGTTTATGCATTTATGCGTATTATAAAATTATGTTAACGAGTGTATTTGTACTGCTTGAAATGACTATTGAACATTTTTTAGGAATACTTTTTTAAAGGATACAATTAAAGTATTTATATACCTACATTAGATAATTCAGAGGTAAGCATTGTATATTATGTTAACAAGTACCATTCGCTATGAGACAGCATTAAAACAAAAAAGTACCTATTTTAACATTTTTAACCGTTGAACCATTGATGTGGTAAGTTAATTTCTTAAACTAACATTAAGGTAAATAGTTTTAGGGTTGGAAATCTGCCACGTGCTTTTTTTGCACACACACAGTATAGGTAACACATATAGGTAACACAGATACACGATATAATTAAATCATTTGTTTAGGTACGGATACAATAAAGGGAAGTTCCAATCCACAAACAAACAAAACGAACGTGTCGAAAAATGTTATCCACATTCCCGTTTTCGTCGGGACCAAATACTGTTTCATGAATTCGGACCGTCAAGAAGAATTATAGTGAAATATTTAAATAAAGATCCCGTTATTTTGGTATGCAAACATTCTTTTTAATGGATGTGAATTTTTCACGTGAAAATGTTTCGGCCGGAGGCAACGTTTAATTGAAATTGAAAAATTGTTTGGATCAATTTGAGGGTTTGTACAGTCACCGGCATCAATATATGATGGATCAAAGGCCGCAAAAATATCTGACTCTAACGGCTCTAGGAATAGAGTTGTCATCAGATATTTTTGCGGCCTTTGTTCAATCATAATATATTGATGCCGCCCAGTGACTGTACAAAAATCGTGTTGGTATTGATGAGCCTGTCATCGGTAAATGGGTCATTGTCAGATTTAGGTTCGCGTCTTTTCGGTGGACATTGCCAAAGTTAAGGGCTATAAAGCCTAATTTTTGGTTGAACTCTGAATCCGCATAAACGGCGTTGCCCCTTCTATAATTCTAGGTGATAAAAACATATTATATGTGAGCGTAAGCCCTTAACTATTGACCACCAGAAAGATGATTTTTGTTTTTGTGACTGACAATGACCCAGATGGGTTTTACATCAAGTTTCACACTGCGGTATTATTCGACCAGAATATGCAAAAATGTAGATAGGTACGAACAAACGTTCCAATGTTCGACTGTGACCCAATATTTAACACTTTCAATCTTAATTCATTGTAATGTTCAAACTAAACGGCCATCCGAGTTCATCCTTGAGAGTGTGTGCAGGTGATGCCCCTATACAGCACTCGTGATCGGGCGCTGTTTGTGGAGTCCGGTCTGTTCATGCTTGCAAGGGCATAGTAACTACCTAAATACTAGTGTTATTATCATTATTTTGACGAGAGACATCATTCTGTTCTTGACAGGTTTTATTGTTATTGACCCTGTACATCTCTGACAATATTACATTAATGATCCTTTTTTTCTGTTTTAACGCTTAGAGACAGTATACATCTCTATAAGAACATTAGAATAATTATTAATTGTATTTGGATGCTCAGAGACATTATACATCTCTGGGGTACTAAATTAATATCATAAACTTATTGTTAATTCTGATACAGACCTTATATCGAATGTATTTGATAATATTTTACAATTTTGGATTTTTTTAGTTTTCATTTAGTTTGTTAACCATTTAGGTACTAATTGGTTAAAATCTGCAATTATAAAAAGATTATTGTGTAAGATTATTAATATTATATTGTAGAATAACATTTGACATGTAAAAGTGCCCTTGTGGCCTATTTGCAGAATAAATAATTGATTTTGATTTTGATTTTGTAACCTGCACACGTCTCCTTGGATTCAACCTGGACAGTGCACTGACGTGGGAGACACACATCGATGAGGTATGCGGGAAGCTTGGACGTCTTTGCACTTCGGCGCCTGGCGCGCACCGCCGGGAGACCCACAGTGCTATTTCGCGACAGTGCACTCAATCTTGACGTATGGCACGGAGTTGTGGGCCCGTGCTTCTGACTGGACTCGTTTATTCTCAGTGCAGAAACGAGCCGTTCGCGCGATGGTCGGAAAGCCGGTAGACGCCCCCGCGCGGGATATTTTCAGAGAGCTGAAGATGTTGCCCCTACCGTGCTTATTTATCTACAACGCAGCAGTGTTCATGCATGACCATAATATATAGATGCGTTTAAATGTAGAGGCATGAACGCCAACTATCCGCTGCGCAGCAACAAACATAAAAATAGACTGGTCGCGGAGCCGCACAGACTCGCTAAGTCAGATCGTTCATTGTATTATATAGGCCCATCGGTTTACAATCGCCTACCCGATGCAGTTAGAGATGCAGCCACTCCCGCCGGATTTAGAGGTAGATTGAAGAAGTATCTTATGACAGAACTGTTCTACAGCTATGAAGAGTTCTTCAACCTACCGCTCACATTGTGAGATTTACATACACATTTGTAACTTAGAATATGTTACCTTATTAATTATTATACTTACCTAATTAATGTAAGAATGTAAATGAGATTTATACAGAAAATTGAATATATTCATTATAAAATTGTAATCATAATAGCCTACATAACAACATAAATGTTAGTTATATAGGTATCCAATTTCTGTATGACATATATATAACAATTGTTACGAATACATATTTGTAATGGAGATGAACAACCGGGTGTCAGTTATTGAAATTAAGGTGTTAAACAGCCCATAACGTTAACCTTATAATTGAAGGATGAGTGGAATGGAACGTGAGAATGAACGAATAAGTGACAGAGCAAGAATCATTAGAAGTATGTACGAGTGTGAAAGAGAGAGCGAATGCGTGACTGGGGATTTTTGAAGGAGAAAACGGACAAAGGAGGCTAAGACGAGGTGGTTGTAATTTTCCGTTTATTTCACGAATATAAGCATTTACTTGTTAAAAAGTGGTTTCAGTACTCCCCAATCCCACATAATTATTTGAATTTCACTGTACATACCTGGTCCTGGGTTCGAATCCCGGTAATCACATCACACAAATAATTGCACAAATAGTTTGTATTGTGTGATTAGCAAGAATATTTGTTTCTAAGTCTCAGATGTTTTCTATGTATTTAAGTATTATATCTATTAAATATATCGTCGTCTAGTACCCATGACACACGCCTTATTGAGCGAACTTACCTTGGGGCTAGTTCGATTTGTGTAGGATTGTCACCTCGTATTTTTCTTTTTATGTACACATACATTATTCAATACAGCTTCTCGATTGGCGACCACGTACCGGAAGACGCAGCGTGGGTAAAACCCCCACAAAGTGGACTGATGACCTGGTGGAGGTCGCGGGAGTCCGCTGGATGCGGGTGGCGCTGGACTAGTCACTTTGAGGCAGGTCTGTTTGTGGGAGGCCTATGTCCAGCAGTTGACGTGTTTCGACTAATATGATGATGATGACAGTAGGTATTCAAATTTGAAACTGATATTCGGAAACTACTAGAGTGTGTTTTCACTTTTAGGCCCCATTTGTAAATAGGCCATAATCGGGTTTCCATAGTACCTAAGTTGGCCCTTTTAACAAATTGGGTCGGGTTTTTTTTGTTACCTCTTATAGTGAAAAATATTGGGGTAATAAATCTCCTAGCGTTTGAACCGCTCGGTTCTAAAGTCAGTATCAAGATTATTTCAGCAGAGGTAAAACATACCGATTTAATTCAGAGGTATATTGGCTTACGTCTTCATCAAAAGAGGATGATATTCGTCTCTTTTAACATTACTTGCAGTGACGACAATTACTAAAAAAACCAGCCAAGTGCGAGTTGGACTCGCGCACGAAGGGTTCCGTACCATTATCTATAAAAACGGCAAAAAAATCACGTTTGTTGTATGGGAGACCCCTTAAAAAAATGTTTTATTTTGTTTTTAGTATTTGTTCTTATAGCGGCAACAAAAATACATAATCTGTGAAAATTTCAACTCTCTTGCTATCACGGTTCTTGAGATACAGCCTGGTGACAGATTATGTATAAAAACGGCAAAAAAATCACGGTTTTTGTATGGGAGCCCCCCTTAAAAAATATTTTTTTGTTTTTAGTATTTGTTGTTATAGGGGCAACAGAAATACATAATCTGTGAAAATTTCAACTCTCTTGCTATCACGGTTCTTGAGATACAGCCTGGTGACAGATTATGTATAAAAA
Source organism: Epinotia brunnichana (assembly GCA_963854355.1). Lineage (NCBI taxonomy): Eukaryota > Metazoa > Arthropoda > Insecta > Lepidoptera > Tortricidae > Epinotia > Epinotia brunnichana. The sequence goes on from OY977949.1 coordinate 22,239,531, forward strand.
CGGCAAAAAAATCACGGTTTTTGTATGGGAGCCCCCCTTAAAAAATATTTTTTTTTGTTTTTAGTATTTGTTGTTATAGGGGCAACAGAAATACATAATCTGTGAAAATTTCAACTCTCTAGCTATCACGGTTCTTGAGATACAGCCTGGTGACAGACAGACGGACGGACAGCAAAGTCTCAGTAATAGGGTCCCGTATTACTCTTTGAGAACGGATCCCTAAAAAAACGCCTTAAAAACGCTGAATATTCGCCCATTTATGCTGAGTATGAACATCCTACTTGTGACAGTATTTTGAATTGATAATGTTCTTATAGATTTGCATCGCCACCCAAAAAACTAAAACTTGTTAGGTATAAGTAATAATAATAAAGAAAAAAAAGACCAAAAAAAATATTACTTTTTTGTAATGTGGTTGTGAAATTCCTCTAGATTTTTTTCTCAGAATAGACCATACATGCCTAAATATCAAAAAGTTTCAAGTCCTGTCAAAAATCAGCAATTTTCAAACAAATCAGCAAGTTCTGTAATCGGCGTTTTCTGTAATGTCGTATACAAACTTATCTATTATGTCTGAGTTTTCTTATCAGTTTGTCGTATATATGAGTAAAATGCTAATGGCAACTTATTTTAAATAAATAATTGGTATTATTAACATTGAGTTTATTTCATATGTATACATATTTTTTTATTAAATAAACGAACTTTTTATTAATATTTTTTATGAAACGGATTCTTTTTAGTTAATTATTAACAAATTACCCTAGTTAAAATCATAAATGGCAGATAAATTATGAGTCTTGCATCATAGATACCTCAAACGCCGAGAGCGTTGAAAGGCCTCCACACACCGGTCGCGGGCGCGGGTCGGGCGCGGGCCCGCGCAAGTTGTAAAACCTTGAAAATAAACTTCAAACACACATCGAACGCGAGCCCGCGACCGGTGTGTGGAGGCCTTTATAGAGAGGACCAAATAATATCATGGTCTAAAAACAGTTGTCCATTCATTTTGACAACGCCTTATCAAAATAAAGTTCTGGTTTGTCCAAGTTTGAAGGTCTTCTAATGGGGCTGGCAACTGTCAAACTGACAGCACCAATAATGCTCCTTATAAAAGCTAAAATTGTATGGCGGGAAGTAGTTTTTATTTATTTTTGCGAAAATGACTTTATGTACGTCCCGAATTGGTTGGTGGATTAAAGCTATGGTGAAGATTTTTGCCCAAGAACTGTATAATATGGTTTCCGTACATAGATAGGGACCATCGATCCTCTATATCTCTCTCATTGTAAGGAATCTAGAAGAGCGCCATCTACAATTAGCTTGCACCGGCCAACCCCATTGGTAAACAATAAAGAAAGTAAAGTAGGTACTTATTAACAGAATGAGGTAATGAAATAAAAATATATTCAACATCAATTTTTAATTAAAATATTTTAAAGGAACCGTTTACAAAACGAAAACATTTACAAACAATTATTATCATATCGAACGACAATATTATTTACAATATTCGAAGTTAGTTATTTTAAAGTGCAACGAAATTTCATAAATTGTGGTTACATTTTAATCCTATTTTTACAACGAAAATTCCTCATAGTTATTATTTATTTTTAAACTATATTTGATACTTAACCACAACCTCGGAGTTGTTTGTTTACATTTAATGTCAAAAAATTAATTAAGTAATATAAATACATACAATGTCATTATTTATGATACAAGTAATTAGTTTATGAATTATTCAATTTCACATGCGCCTGTATCCTTAAAAAAAACGAATATTATACTTATTATATTGTACATGTACTTATCTAGTACTATTCTGTTTTGAAATAATATCATTTAAAACTAAATAAACCTTTTCAATAAAATTGATTTTTGCACGATTGACTATATTTAGGTAGGTACCTACGTGACTATGTGTCACTGTTATTTCAGAATCAATTGAATTACCAGTTATAAAAACTCCAGCGTATAGGTATAGGAAATTCAATTAAAGTTCAAAAAGGGACTACAGTTTCTTTAAGAAAATGTTTTTAATATTCCTACTGGACTGAAACTATTTTGCATTTCAGATGAACAGGCAAATAAATTGAAATAAAGCGTCCTGTAGGTATAGGTAAAAAACTCAAGAAAAGCCCCTCTGAGTAGGAATTTGTTTGTTTCTCTTGCACATTTTAAATATGTAAGTAATGTGTATTCGAACACGTCACAATGTTTTACTTAAGTTTTTTACCTATACTTTATTTTTGTGTGTTGTTTCGAAACGTAGGTTGACAGTGAACAAATACGTACATAAATAAGTCAATCAACTATTTATTGTTGTTATTCTGTCCTGTTAGCTACGAGAAAATATTACAGAGTTTCTTAGAAAAGTGTTACAATACGGACTTTAAACGTGCTTGAAAGATGGGCCATGCAAAAAGTGGTTAAACGTGACAAAAAAACCCCACATTCAGAGAAATTAAAACTCATAAAATCGCAGTTTTAAAAAGTGACGCAGGAGACGTAACCATGGCAACTAGTGACAGAATATAGTTGATACACCCAAATAAGGACATAAATATGGAGGACTCTATTGTCAATATCATAAAGGCGAGTACAGACATTTATGTAATTATCTATGTACTCGTACGTATTTGTTCACCCTTGACTGTACCTTTGCATATTTTTTTGGTTAATTATTGTTTCGGTAACATCGAAAAAAAATACTAGATGTTTGCTGGCTATTTTATACACTACAGCTGCTTATCTATTACCATTATTTTAATCACATAATTACCGTATTAGTGTTAACAAGTAATAATGGTAAGGAATATAACGCTCCACATATTTTTACAGACTTCTCAATATTATTAACAAGAAAAATAAGCCAAATTGTTACCAACTTACAATATTTACATTACGAAAGGTAATTTTTCTTTTAGAAAAGTAGGTACATTAAAGTTTCTGCCCTAAGGATTTATCTTACATATAGAGCTATACAGTACTTATAATTATATCACATTTTCTTATAAAATTTTAATTAAAATTTACATCCCCGTGAAGTTTTGAACAAACGAGAAAGTAATATCTCGAAATAATTTAATATTCATCTCAAAACGTTTCAAATGGAAGAGTACAAATGAAATGACGTCGCCAGAACAAGTATAAACCGTAATTTATTGAAATGCTAACTTCTCTTTCTCGTTACAAAGTGACTGGTCCAAAAATTTGAAATACGGCATTCATTTTCATTATACTCTAGTAGCCGTATCTAAATAACATCAGAACTGGGAACGCGGGGAGGGCGAAATTTAATGTAAGTTGCGAAGCTCCCGCCGCCGACGGCTGAATGAGGTTTCTGTAGTCTTTGGCCTCGTTTTGAGAGGGATAGGTGTAGGTTCTGTCGGTAACGCTCTTCACATCCTGCGGGCATGGGAGTAATTCCACCGGTATTTGCAGTAACGTCCTTTCGTTCTCACCCTTCGTCAATTTGGGTTCATCAGCGTAAGTGTCATCGATTTCCTCGTGAAAAAATTCATCTGGCACGTCTGAGTACTCCTTGATTTGACTTTTGTCATCATTTTCTTGCAAATTGTTTGAGTTTATCGCCTTGGTTTCGATGTAAGTGAAGTGCGCGTTAAGGGAGGGGTTTACGTTGAATTTGCAGACGAATTTCTCAAGGGAGGTACGTACTTTAACGCTGCTGGCTTCGTGGCGAAGCTTGTGCATCCATGACAGGTGACAGTCGCAGTTGAAATCATTCCCTGAAACAATCAAAGGGGTCTTTTACCGAATTCACTGCTTGGTCTAGGTGTTTGGGAACTACACTCGCGGTCAATGAATATGGGTCGGTAAAATACTGTCATATTTCCTAAAATAGTGCAGGGTTGTACAGTTTTTTTTTAATCCTGTCAAGATCTTTATTTAATTACTAGCTTTTGCCCGCGACTTCGTCCGCGTAGAACTCGTTTATATCGTAGCTCGATACATACCTTTTACCCTCCATTTCTCTTTTAGGGGTAGATTTCCGATATAAAAACTATCCTATGTCCTTCCCCGAGACTCAAACTATCTTTATCATCATCATCATCATATTAGCCGAAAGACGTCCACTGCTGGACATAGGCCTCCCCCAAAGAGTTCCAAAGTGACCAATCCTGCGCCACCCGCATATTGGTCGTAAGCCGGTCTCCCGCGACATTTACTAGGTCATCAATCCACCTTGTGGAGAGCCTACCAACGCCGCGCCTACTAACTACCTCTATACCAAATTTAATCTAAATGGGTTGTATAGTAGCTCCACACAAATATTCACCCCCATTTCACCCCCTTAAGAGATGATTTCCGGGATAAAAACTATCCTATGTCCTTTCCTAAATCCTAAAAAATTTGATGGGGGTCCCTCAAGGATCATGCCTCTCCAATACCCTGTTCAGCGTTTTGCTCAACGATCTGCCAAAGGCGATTAAAGGTGCCGACATATTCATGTACGCCGACGACGTCACGGCAGTCGTGAGCACAACCGCTGAGCAGGAGTTGGAAGCCGCACTCAATTCTGTCATGGAGCAATTGCACCAATGGTTCAAGACAAACGGTTTGGCCTTAAACAAAGAAAAAACAAGCTTCATGTCTGTCAAGCTAAACGGCCATTCAAGCCCAAACATGAGGGTGTGCGCCGGCGGTGCCCCTATACAGCACGTGAAAGGCACACGCCTTCTAGGGTTTCATGTAGACAGTGCGCTAACATGGGAGGCGCACATCGATGAACTGTGCAAGAGAGTGGGGAGTGCGTGCTTTGCGCTGCGGAGACTAACGACCACCGCGGGAAGGGTTGCTGTGCGAGAGTGCTATTACGCGACAGTGCACTCGCTCCTGACTTACGGCGTGAAGTTTTGGGGTCGCGCCTCCGACTGGAGGCGTGTGTTCTCGCAGCAAAAGCGCGTCATCCGCGCGATGGCCGGTAAGCCAAGGGATGCCCCAGCGCGTGACCTTTTTCGCGACCTCAAGATTCTGCCCCTGCCTTGTTTACTCATTTACCAGATCTCAGTGTTCACACACGAGAACTTGGATATGTTCAAGCGCAGAGGCATTAACACAAACTACAACCTGCGCAGTAATATACACCATAAAAGGCTGATCGCCGAATCACACAGACTTGCCAAGTCAGAGCGATCCGCGTACTTTGTAGGCCCCTCTATTTACAATCGCCTGCCAGACTCCGTAAGAGATGCAACTTCCACCGCAGCATTCAAGGTCAGACTGAAAGAGTGGTTGACGCAGGAGTCATTCTATTCGTACGAAGAATTCTTTAGTATACCAATGATAATTTAAAGGTATAAAATATAGTTTGACATATATAAATAAATATTCGTAAATATTGTACCCTGACTTGTAGCAATTGTTATTAAAATATTTCTTTCTTTCTTTCTTCCTTACTTTCTGTCTTTCTTTCCCGGAACTCAAACTATCTGTAAACCAAATTTCATCTAAATGGGTCACTCACATCCAAATATTCACCCCTTAGGGGAGGATTTAGTGATAAAACTATCCTATGTCCTTCCCCAGGACTCCTAACTATCGCTATAAGTACCGTGAATGGGTTCCATCCAAATTGTTACCCCTCATTTCACTCTCTTAGATGATTTTCGGGATAAAAACTATGCATTGTCTTTTTTCATCTAAATGGGTTCTATCCAAATCTTCAACCCTCATTTTACCACCTCAGGAGATGATTTTTCGGAATAAAAACTATGCATTGTCCTTCCCTGGGACTGCTTTTATCTCTTTACCAAATTTCATCTAAATGGGTTTTAACCAAATTTTCACCCCTCATTTCACCCCCTCAAGAGATGATTTTTCAGGATAAAAACTATGCATTATCCTTCCCTGGGACTCCTTCTATCTCTTTACTATATTTTAACTAAATGAGATTTATCCACGTTTTCACCCCTATTTCATCCCCTTAGGGGATGATTTTCGGGATTCAAACTATCCGTTGTCATTCTCCGGGACTCAATCTATCTCTATACCAAATTTGATCTAATCGGAGTCCATCCAAAATTTCACTCCCCATTTCAACCCCTTAGGGGCAGATTTCCGGGATAAAACTAATCCTTTGTCCTTTCCCAGAACTTAAAACACCTATAAACGAAGTTTTATCAAAATGGGTTATATCCAAATTTTTACCCCCCGTTTTACCCTCTAAGGGGAAGATTTCCGGGATAAAACCTATCTTTTGACTTTCTTTGGGACTTAAACTAATTATATACTAAATTTTAACTAAATCGGTGCAGCGGTTTAAGTTGCTCAATACTAATTTCCACCCTCCATTTCAAACTTTTAGGGGTTGATTTCTGGAATAAAAACTACCCTTTGTCCTCTCCCAGGCCTCAAACTATCTTTATACCAGATTTTATCTAAATCGGTTGAGCCGTTTGCACGAGATGCGCGGTCACATAAACAGACAAACATAAACAGAGAAAAAGATAAACAGACAAACAGACAAAAATTCTAAAAACTGTTGAAACGTGTCCTGATATCGATTCTAAGTATCCCAAGCCAATTTTTTTTCGAATATCTTCCATGTACAGACTTTTGACCCTCTTTAGCTTTATTATATGTACTAGCTTTTGCCCGCGACTTCGTCCGCGTAGAACTGGTATAGGTATATCGTAGCTCCCAAAGAGTCCCAAAGTGACAAATTCTGCGCCACCCGCATCCAGCGAACTCCCGCGGCCTTTACCAGTCCACCTTGTGGGGGCCTATACCAACGCCGCGCCTCCTAACTACCTCTATGCCAAATTTTATCCAAATGGGTTGAATAGTAGCTCCGTACAAATATTCACCCCCCATAGGAGATGATTTCCGGGATGAAAACTATCCTATGTCCCTTCTCGGAACTCAAACTATCTGTAAACCAAATTTCATCTAAATGGGTCACTTACATCAAAATGTTCACTCCTTAGGGGAGGATTTTCGGGATAAAACTATCCTATGTCCTTTCCCAGGACTCCCAACTATCGCTATACCGTTTGTTGTGTTGCTATATTATTGCATGCTATGAAGTATGTGGTGTTGTGTTCCTGGTAGTGAGTAAGGCCGCCAGAGCTCCCTAGGGTGCGTTGTGTTGGGAGTGAGGGACCTGCATGTCTCTATCTGCCAACACAGCGAATCCTCAAGTGAATAAAGGGTCGGCAACGCACTTGTGATTCTTCTGGAGTCACAAGTATCCATAGGCGACGGTACCAGCTTAACATCAGGCAGGCCGTAAGCTTGCTTGCCACCGTCGTAGTATAAAAAAAAATCGGGATAAAAACTACCCATTCAGACTCAAACTATCTTTATACCAAATTTCATCTGAATGGGTTACATCCAAATTTTTACCCCCAATTTCACCCCATTAGGGGATGATTTCTGGAATAAAAATGATCTTATGTCCCTATCCAGGACTCTCACTATCTCTTTACAATATTTCATCTAAACGGCTTTTATCCAAATATTCTCCTCCTATTTAATCCCCTTAGGGGATTATTTTCGGAATAAAAGCTATCCGTTGTCCGTCTCCGCGACTTAAACTATCTCTATACCAAATTTTATCTAAATGGGCTATATCCAAATTTTCACCCCCATTTTACCCCCTTAGGGGATGATTTCCGGAATTAAAACTATCAAATGTCCTTTTATGGGACTCAAACTATCTTTCAACCAAATTTTATCAAAATGGGTCACAAACAAATTTCCACCCCCCAATTGATGAAACTATCCTATGTCCTTCCCCAGGACTCCAACTATCGCTATACCGTAAATAGGTTCCATCCAAATTTCGATCCACCATTATTTCACCCCCTTAGGGGATGATTTCCTCCTTTAATGTGTTCCGGAATAAAAATTATTCTATGTCCTTTCCTAGGAATCTACCTCTCTCTTTACCATATTTCATTTAAATGGGTTCTATCCAAATCTTCAACCACTTCACCACCTTTTCACCACCTCAGGAGATGATTTTTCGGGATAAAAACTATGCATTGTCCTTCCCTGGGACTGCTTCTATCTCTTTACCAAATTTCATCTAAATGGGTTTTATCGAAATTGTCACCCCCTATTTCACGGAGTCCATCCAAAATGTCACCCTCCATTTCACCCCCTAAGGGGAAGATTTCCGGGATAAAAACGGGATAAAAATGTCCTTAGCCAGAACTTAAACTACCTCTAAACCAAATTTTATCAAAATGGGTTACATCCAAATTTTCATCCCCCCGTTTTACCCCCTTAAGGGAAGATTTCCGGGCTAAAACCTATCCTTTGACCTTCCCGGGGCTCAAACTATTTATATACCAAATTTCATCCAAATCGGTGCAGCGGTTTAAGTAGCTCCATACAAACTTCCACCCCTCATCATATCCCTTTAAGGGTTGATTTCCAGAATAAAAACTATGCTATGTCCTTGCCCAGGACTCAACCTATCCCTATACTAAATTTCATCGAAATCGGTTTAGCCGTTTTCACGTGATGCGCGGTCACATAAACAGACAAACAGATAAGCAGATAAACAGACAAAACTTCTAAAAACTGTTGGAACGTGTTCTGTTAACGATTTTAAGTATCCCTAGCCAATTTTTTTTCGAATATCTTCCATGTACAGACTTTCGACCCTCTTCAGCTTTATTATATGTATAAATAATAACTGCAAAAATAACAGTAACAAAAGAAAGTTACCAGGTTTAAATCAGACTCGTAAAAACCCATGAAAAAAAAACAACTTTAACGGAGCGAGATATCGCAAAAATCGTCATAGGATCCCGGAAATTGCTTATACAGTTGGGTATGAAAAAGAATACTATACTAAGTTAATAACTAGTGTTAAATATACAAAAAAAACTAGTATTTAATCTAGGGTGACCCGTATTCATTGACCGCGAGTGTAATTTGTTGAACCCGCAATTAAAATATATTCTAACAAATCGTAAATTCAAAGTTCATTGCACAAACACTTTTTTAATGTCAAACTTTTATATATTTTTCATGCTTAAGTGTTTTAAGTAGCGGGTGGCGCAGGACCGGTCATTTTGGCACTATTTGGGGGAGGCCTATGTCCAGCAGTGGATGTCTTTCGGATGAAATGATGATGATGATGAAGTGTTTTAGAGGTAACTTAAGTAATGCCAATGCCATTTAACCATATAATAAACTTTGCCTGTTAAATACTCGTCTAATCTGAAATAGGCTTCTCAAGGTCCCGTTGCCAAAGTGGAAAAACGTAACTCTTATAGTTTCGTCATGTACGTACATCTGTATCTCACAGGCGTTTTACTCAAAAACTGGCGTCTGAATGAAATTTGGAGCATAGGTATATTTAGGTAGCTGCTACATAGTTTTGTAATGAAATAACTGGTTGTCAAAAAATATACATAAATATATCACTGTTGGTCAACATGTGGCACATCATAGGACTTTGAAAATAAATTAATTGTATCCCCCCCCTCCAAAAATAAATGTATTGCTATAACTTTCGAAGTTTGACGAGTGCTGTTTAAATACTTTATAATATTTTGACCAAAATCGGTCCAAGGGCTTTGCCGTGAGTTTCTTATAAATATAAAACATTTTTTTTTACTTTTGATGTGGATTAGCTAGTAGAAGGTACGGAACCCTTTATTCGGCGTGGTCCGACACGCACTTGGCCGTATTATTATTGATTGTTTGCTTCACTACTTAGGCCTTACATTTATTTTCAGACATTTTAAGAACATGATCTTCTGGTAACTTATCGCAGTAGCGTGTACAACAAAGACTCACAAAAGACTTTTGAACTCTACTTAACTTAGATCTTACAGCAGTAAGGTAATTAATATCAACCAATTTTATTCCTAGTTTTATTTTATGAACGTTCTTGTTTCTTCTTTAGTCCATATGTCTCCATGAGTCACAATCCCAATTTATTGTATTATATATTTCTCTTAGGGAAGCACAGCTTTTCTAGGCATACACAGTGTGTATCTTCCATCAAACCAATGTTTTAATAGTGATATTTTTAAGCTTTATTATAAAAATGTACGTACCCTATATAAAGATAACAGAACGTTATTCTTTTTTTTAGTTATCTCGAGCAGCAATGTCATACAAAACTTTATTCAGCACTCAGCACTACTAAAATAACGTGTAGTCGTTAAAGGCAAGATTTAATTTAATACATTCAAATGTTAGTGATATAAGTTTTTAACCTATAATCGATTCAATGCGTGACAAATTAATTAAGATCAAACAATATTATTTAAAAGATATTTTATGATTAAAGATATTAAATCATGTTCATTATGTATGACCTAAACTTAGCCTTTTCATTTCGGATGGAAGATACACACTGTAAAGCGCTGATAAATTAATGAATAATTAATTATAACTTTTATCAAGACTCTATTTTCGAAATGAAGCAAAGATTTCGAAAAAAGAGTTTCTATAATATCAAAAAAAATGTTGTATTAAACAACATTTTTTTTGATATTATAGAAACTCATCAGTAACTTTTTTGACCAAATTGAGAAGTTTGTTCAAAAACAAGTTGAGAGGCTAAAAGTCGATTATGATTTAGTTAGTAACTTCACAGTAAAACCGACAACTGTCATTACTTCAGCGCTCCAGCAGCTTTACTATGGTAGCTGCATTGTTGTCGATATTTTAATACATTTCGGTTGTACAAAAAAATCCTGAATGTCAACCAAATAACTTAACAGGTCAACAGAATCAACAAGAACTTCAACGAAATTGAGACCGAAGTGATTGAAATGCTGAAATAATGAATTAAGTGATAATCAAAATATATACGTACCATCTAAATTGATGTAACTGTTTTGATTTTTGAGGTTGTCGTATATTGGTCGTAAGTTGTCCATCGTGAATCTCTGCAGTTTGTTGTGCCTCAAATCAAGATACGAAAGTCCTCGCACTCCTTCAAACAAGCCCCCGGCGAGGGTCACTAGCTTGTTGTGACTAATACTTAATTTCTTTAACAACGATAATCCATCAAAAGTCCTCTGAGCCAAAATATAAATTTCATTATAGTCTAATAACAATTCCTGAAGATTCCACAGTTCAGTGAACGTAAATGACTCGAGTACTGCTAGTTTGTTTTTCCTTAAATCTAGCCGCTTCAAATTGGCCAGTCCGTCAAAACACTCTTTCTTGAGCGTGACTATGTTATTTCTATCCAGCTCTAATTCAGCTAAATTAACAAGATGTCGAAAAGCTCCGTCTTGTATAACACTAATACTATTATTAGTTAGGTACAGTTTTTGTAACACTGGGAGTTCATAAAAAGTCTCGGTCATCAATTCCTTTAAATTGTTCTCATCCAGCGTTAGTGTAGTCAAATTAGGTAGATTGTAGAAAGCGTGTTTATTAACGACAACAATTTGATTTTTCGTCAGCGTCATCTCCTGTACTGATGTAAGATTCGAAAATGTGTTTGTGTCTATCTTTGGTATGGAGCTGTGCTTTATGCTGAACTGTCTCAGCCTCCTGAGGTACCGTAGTACTTTGGACGGTACAAAGTCTAGTCCACCATCAGCCCGAACATTGAACGCTAAGGTTTCTATGTTGGACTGTGATGAGAAACTCGTCCATAGCGGATCTGATTTCTGTATGCCACCGTTGAACACCCAGCATTCTGTTTTCAAAGCCTCATTGATTTCTTGGCTGTGTTCGCAATAGCAGTGTACTTTCGAGTCTCGGTCGCTTATATCGCAGATGTTGATTGTCGTTGGCACGTATTTGTCCTTCTGTTTCCGCCGGTTGGCGTGCAGTGTGTCTATTGCGATGAGCAACAGCAGCAAGGTAGCGGGAACCCTCCGAGCCCGCATACCTTTTGCCTGTAACAAATGAAATTGGGTCAGTATTTTTAGTTGAAAGTTTGGACACGCTTAATGGTGAGCAGTAAAAGGTAGCATTAAGTTTACAAACATGGATGTTTATTTAAAGGAAAAGTTTCGGATAGGCATATTTGTAAAGTTTATGGGGATAATGGAGCATTGAAACAAATATATAGCGTATAACGATAATGACGTATGTATAAATAGGTGGAGTTGTAAGTGAGGATACAATGGAAAGCATATTCATTAAGATTAAACGACACAAGTTGATACAGTGTGAAAAGTGAAACTTTAAAATGAGTGGGTAAATACAATGTACAATTAATTTTCATCTCTCCTGTTCTGAAAGTTGACTTTTCATGGGCATATAGCCGGGTGGAAAATAGCGTTTTCTCCCCTAGGGTGGGAAGTAATTTTTTTTTAATTGTTACGGTCAGCCACGGAGTCGAAGATAATTGAGTTACTTCATATTATTAAAATAAAAGCTTTACATATATCGAAACTCAGCTATACATTAAGCGACGGGTTCATTACGACGATGTTGATAAAAAATCATTTTACTGTTGGTATTTTTCTTCCTAATTACAGAAAATCAACATTCAAAACCCTTTCTGTAAATATCGGCTGCCCGAAATAATGCTATAAAACTTTTTTTTTCACGTTTCGTCATGGCCCTCTAGATTAGTAGCGTCGTCGCGGCCTACTCGATTACAATCGATTACAATCGAGTAGGCCGTGGCAAGTGGCCAGTGCAAAGAGGTTAGAGGTTGGATATAGTTTTAATTATTTTACTTAGGTATCTAGATCAGATACGTTTTTAAAACTTTTCTAAAGTTGGCAGTATGTGTATTTTAACTGATTATTCTTAATATACCTGTTTTATAAAATGTACGTGCAGTATTTTACTTTCCTCACAGTCGAAATGAAAAGTAGAGTGTTTAACTCGGGTGAAATTACCCATTTTACCCTCGAACTATTGGCGCTCTCACTTCGTTCGAGCGCCAGAAATATCTCGGGTTCTATGGGTCACTTTCAACCCTTGGTTAACAATCTACTATTTCTTGTCGTTCATTGAAAACGCCACAACCTTCCATACTATATACTATATACTATACTATACTATATTATACTATATACTATATACTATATATACTATATATACTATAACTATAACTATATTAATATTATAAATGCGAAAGTGTGTCTGTCTGTCTGTCTGTCTGTCTGTCTGTCTGTTACCTCTTCACGCCTAAACCGCTGAACCGATTTAGATGAAATTTGGTATAGAGATAGTTTGAGTCCCGGGAAAGGACATAGGGTAGTTTTTATCCCGGAAATCTACCCCTAAGGGGATGAAATTGGGGGTGAAAATTTGTATAGAGCTACTTAAACCGCTGCACCGATTTGGATGAAATTTGGCATTTAAATAGTTTGAGTCCCGGGGAAGGACAAAGGATAGGTTTGATCCCGTAAATCATCCCCTAAGGGGGTGAAATGAGGGGGTGAAAATTTGGAGGTAACCAATTTTGATAAAATTTGGTTTGGAGATAGTTTAAATCCTAGAAAAGGACATAGGATAGTATTTATTTCGGAAGTCATCCCCTAAGGGGCTGAAATAAGGGGTGAAAATTCGGATGGAACCCATTTGAATACAATTTGGTTTAGATATAGTTTGAGTCCTAGGAAAGGACAAAGAGTAGTTTTTATCCCGGAAATCCACCCCTAAGGGGATGAAATTGGGGGTAAAAATTTGTATGGAGCTACTTAAACCGCTGCACTGATTTGGATGAAATTTGGTATTTAAATAGTTTGAGTCCCGGGGAAGGACAAAGGATAGGTTTGATCCCGGAAATCATCCCCTAAGGGGGTAAAATAGAGGGTGAAATGAGGAGGTGAAAATTTGGACGTAACCAATTTTGACGAAATTTGTATCAGAGATAGTTTAAATCCTGGGAAAGGACATAGGATAGTTCTTATCCCGAAAATCATCCCCTAAGGGGTTGAAATCAGGGGTGAAAATTCGGATGAAACCCATTTCAATACAATTTGGTAAAGAGATAGTTTGAGTCCCGCGGAAGGACATAGGGTAGTTTTTATCCCGGAAATCTACCCCTAAGGGGGTGAAATTGAGGGTGAACATTTATATCGAGTTTTTTAAACCGCGGCACTGATTTGGATGTAATTTGGTTCATAAATAGTTTGAGTTTGAATCCGGAAATCATCCCTTAAAGGGGTTAAATGTGAGGGTGAAAATTTAGAAGTAAGCAATTTTGATAAAATTTGGTTTAGAGATAGTTTAGGTCCTGAGAAAGGACATAGGATAATTTTTATCCCGGAAATCATCCCCTAAGGGGGTGAAATTAGAAGTGAAAATTCGGATGGAACCTATATGAATACAATTTGATATAGATATAGTTTGAGTCCTGGGAAAGGACATAAAGGGTAGTTTTATCCCGGAAATCCACCCCCAAAGGGGATGAAACTGGGGTTGAAAATTTGTATGGTGCTACTTAACCGCTGCACCGATTTGGATGAAACATAGGACTGTTTTAACTCTGTTGAACTTTGGATGGAACCCGTTTAGATAAAATTTGGTATAGAGATAGTTTGATTCCCGGAGAATGACATTAGATAGTTTTGAAAATTTGGATAAATCCCATGGAGATGAAATTTGGTATAGTAGGAGTCCCAGGGAAGCACAATGCATAGTTTTTATCCCAAAAATCAGCTCCTGAGGGGGTGACATTAGGCGTGAAAATGTTGATGGAACCCATTTAGATGAAATTTGGTATAGAGATATTTAGAGTCGTAGGGAAGGAAATAGAATATTTTTTATTTCGGAAATCATCCCCTAAGCGGGTGAAATGGGGGTGAAAATTTGGATGAACTCATTTAGATGAAATTTAGTTTAGAGATAGTTTAAGTCCTGGGAAAGGGCATAGGATAGTTTCAATTCCGGAAATCACCCCCTAAGGGAGTGAAATGGAGGATGAAACTTTTGATGGAACCCGTTTAGATGAAATTTGGTATAGAGATAGTTTAAGTCTCGGAGAATGAAAGCGGATAGTTTTTATCCCGAAAATAGTTCCCAATGTAATGAAATAGGGGGTGAAAATTTGGATAAAACCCATTTAGATGAAATTTGGTATAGAGATAGTAAGAGTCCCAGGGAAGATGCATAGTTTTTATCCCGAAAATCATCTCCTGATTCTTTTCGGGATAAAAAATATGCATCTTGGGTTCTTAAAACTTTGTAGAAACATTACTTATTTGAGTACAAACAAAGTGCTTTCAGCGTTTTGGAAAACTCCACCCCTAAGAGGGTTAAAAAGGGCTGCAAAGTTTATATGGGGAAACTCTTTTTGGGATAGGAGCTTAACAGTTTGTAGGACGATTAGTTATTGAAATACAAAAAAAAAGAATATTCAGCGTTTTAGTAAATTCCACTCCTAAGGGGGTTAAAAGTGGGTGCAACATTTGTGTGGAGGAAACATTTTTTTAGCCGATTTACAATTTTGTAGAATGCTTACTAATTAAAAATTAAATTAAATACTTTCAGCATTTTAGAAACTTCGATCTTTAGGGGTTTATAAGAACGTTTGAATGAAGAAAATATTTTTTTAGCGAGGGACTTAAAACTTTGTTGAAAGATTACTTATTACAATACAAATCAAGTACTTTTAGCGTTTTGAAAAATTCGACCCCTAATGAGAATAAAAAGGGGTGCAAGGTTCGTATGGGAAACCCATTTTTTGAGCTAGAGACTTGATATTTTGTAGAAAAAATAATTATTACAATAAAAAAACTTAGTGTTTTCTTTTCAATTTTTCCCCGAAAAGCGTTAATTCAAAGGTTCAAAGTTTGTATGCAGACTATCAGAGCAAGAAAATTTTTAAGTATGAGAATTGTAACTTCGATCTTAGTATGTTTGTTAAAAGACTACAAAACTCATTTCAGCGTTTTTTGAAATTCATCCCCTAAAAGGTGTTATAAGGGTGTTCAAAGTTTGTATGGAGAGCAAAACATTTTTAAAGTAAGGGATTTGTAACTTTAGTTTTAGACTGTTTACTACAAGACTACAAAGCTAATTTCAATGATTTTAAAAATTAATTCCTTAAACAAACATTTAGACGATAACATGTTCTACGCGGACGAAGTCGCGGGCAACAGCTAGTTATTATATGAACTAAAATGTACAAAGTAGTCTTCACTTTTCAATGTGAATTCACTTTAGTCTAAAATAATGTGTGTGCTTTTTGAATTTTAAATACACCGACGTGTAGGCAAAAGAAAATGAAGAGCAAAATATTTTTACATCTTTTTTGGACGGCGCTTTTATAATTAATGTAGGTCTTAGTAGCGCGCTAAAAATAATTTAGAAAATGGTTCACCTACTTACTCGTAATGTAGTTAAATATGTTTCGGAAAATACAGAATTAAAATGTGCAGTATTAAATTCGCTAAGCTAATCAGTATATATATTTTACACGTAAATTCACGTTAACATGGTAATTACACTTATTAATTTAGTGTTAATATTGTTTTTTTCTTTCTCACCATATTTATAAGCTTTGTAACGCTTTGCAGTGTACAGTGTGTGTGTGTGTGTTCTCGTGAATGTTCTAATGTTTTTTATTACAGTGCTTCGAGTGAGATTTTACCGAGAAAATATAATATATTATATTGTATTCTATTTATTGTAACAACGTCTACATATATCAGTAATTGGTATGTAATACAAGGCTTGGGGGTAATATGAGAACGACGCTACAGAATCAATCATTATTGATCAAAGGCAATAGATAGATCCCATTTCATTGTTATACATAAAATGTATGTTTTCTAACATAGATAAATTGAAGGCATTGCAAACAAAATTTTTAAAATTTTGAAAGCAAAAAATAGTTGCACGGGAGATTATTCGAGATTATTTTAAGTTAAATCCTTCCAATTAAGGATGACTCACGCTAGAACGGGCCGTGTCCAGCCCGGGCCATTTTCTTAGAAAAACGACGGCGTTTTTGCTTGGCCGAACCATACCTGAGCCTGGCTGAGCCATGGCTGGGGGCCATGCCGTCACCGAGCTGCTTCCGAGCCTCGGCCGTGGCTCGGCCGGGCTTTGGTACCTTTTTGGGTTTTTTTTTTTACCTACTCTATCGAGATGATTCTAGAGCGGAGCACCTTATTTTACCCACATAACACTAAATACTACAGAAGAAGTATCAAGCGCGGTTTCTGTCGGGACCGGTGTCGCCGCCTCATCCTCTCCACGTCTCCTACTACTACATGTTAAGAAAATAAATGTAAGGCTACTCACACATGCGCAACGACAACGGTGCGCTGTGATTGGTTCACGCTCACTCACACAGACGCAAGTTACTTTATTTGTTTAATCAATTTATTTGACGTTTACCGCTAGGGATTGACAAAAAATATATCTTTACGGTTGACCGCTGGCTGGATATAATAGTACATTGTTTAACAAGGGGCTTATGAGGAATGTTGCAAACGTGAGTCTATCAGAAGCCTGACGCCGTAGGCGGAGGGCTTTTGATGACTCGAGTTTGCAATATTCTTACGCCCGTACACAATGTTTTTCATTACATTTGCGAGGAAATAAATAACTGCAAAAGACAGAAAAATCTATGTTTTGTACAAGCGCACCAATCAAATGTTGACGAAATTGACAACTTCACTTCCAGATCAGTGCGATTGGAGGGCGTAACTTCAATATTTCAACCAATCACAGAGCAGAATTCTTGTCGCGCGCGGTCGTCCAGATTTGCTTAACCAATGAGATCACACACAAGCTCATTGCTTCCCTTGGGAGCTGTACAATACCATTATCCCCGCCTGAACAATTTAGGCCGTTGTTCTTCTGTATACAGGCATGGAATAACACCATTTATGAGCAAGTGTGATGAAAAAATAATTGCTCCGCGTTTCCTGTAGTTGATTGAAGTCTTATTCCTACAAAGTTATCCATAATATCTAGACATAATCAATCCGATCATATCTTTACGATCCCAAGTGCTTTTTGTAAGATTCAATCTGTAAACGATCA
This sequence comes from Epinotia brunnichana, assembly GCA_963854355.1. Classification (NCBI taxonomy): domain Eukaryota; kingdom Metazoa; phylum Arthropoda; class Insecta; order Lepidoptera; family Tortricidae; genus Epinotia; species Epinotia brunnichana. The sequence goes on from OY977949.1 coordinate 22,257,447, forward strand.
AATAGATTAGGATATTTAATTCCAACATTTTATTTCATCATCCATTTAGATCGGAGTCATCACGTGTTATTTTGTTGTCAAATCTATCCCATCAAAAACATTACATGAAAAGTGACTGCCAAGACTTCCTAACTCATATAGCTTTCAGCGTTAACAATATATCAGAGCATATTATAACAGTGTCGTCAGCCTATGAAAGCACGCAACCTCCGAGAGTGGATAGGCTGGTAAGGTTGTTAATATATATTAAGAACAAGGTGGGCCCAAGCACGCTACCCTTTGGGACGCCAAAGGAGATAGTATGCTCGCAGCTTATGTGATTTACAATTTTTACTCTTTGTGTGCGGTTATACAAGTAATCAGCAAACAGTTTGAGAGGTTAGAATCTAGGTATTTTGATTAAAAAAAGTTCCGAAAGCAACATTTAATAAGAAGCAGGTGTAATGAACCTTAATTAAATGAAATCGTCTAATTGCACGGTTTGGGTTCGAGTTAACACGAGCAAGAACCCGCGAACCCTCGCCATGAATATTTGAGGACCACTGGCTGTGTCTTTCTTATTAACTAAAATGTAATGAATTTTTAAGAGACGGCTATTTCTAAATTGGGTTTTTTGTGAAGACTTCTGTGTTTATTTGGAGACGTCATTCTAGTACAAGTAGATAAAAACCAATGGTTAACCTTTTTAAGGCGAATTATTCCCATTATGATACATAATTATCTTTCTCTAGCAGTGATTTTCGCTACAAAGTGAAAAAATGCTGCTACGCGCTACGGCGTAGCACACGTCGTAGCGTTGCTTCGCCTTAAATAGCGTCCCTTGGCTGCGAAAACCGCTTAACTGCATGACATGTAGTTTCGAGAAAAACGCATATAAAGATTTGCTTGTTTATATTTCTTAGAAGGCCCAATAACAGCTTAAGCATTTTCGTGTTTTTATATGAACATTTTATCGTTTATTAAGATTTTTTGACTAAATTTACTTTTTCTTTAGGATAAGAGGATAAAATTTAGGGTTTACCGTAAAAAGTGCTGCAGTAAAGAGGTTTTTCTTGAAGACATTTTTTTATCTCCTTAAATAATAGCCTTAGATCGGAATTTTCGATTAATAATACTTTTTGATGTAAAATTATAACCGTTTGACCTAAATAAAGTCTTCAAACGATTTCAGTTTCTTAAGTATTTGAGTTTATTTAAAAATCGCGATGCATTATGCTTTAAATAATTTTGAAATTAAGGAATTATAAGCACGAGCTGTAGGGTTAGGGCTGAGCTGTAGGCTACTAACGGGGTCCACAGGTGGCGGATAGTGGAAAGGCCATCAGATATGGTGGTTAGCTGCGAATACAAAATAAGCAGTCCCCGACCAAACAGCGGCAAAGTTAGAGGGCGTAGTAGTAAGTTCTGTGGGAGGAACTTGTCTATAAAAAGCTACAATAGGTCCGATGATAACCTTGTGACATGGCGAGTAAGTGCCGCCATTAAAAAAGCACTCCCCTGGTATTGAGCAGCAGCGATGCCAGTACTGGCAGAGAGCCGAAGATTACTGAAATCTGGCAGGGTTTCTGACTAGACAACAACAGGCGGTACGCCGGCTGTGTACTGCGATGCAGAAAGTAACGGGAGCCTACTGCACATATTTCCCATTAATGAAGCTCATGGTAAAATGGAACGAAATGAAAGTATTGTCCTTGACAACGGGCTGCCACGATGCGCAATCCCGTGGCGGTCTGAGTCCGGCAGGGTCAGGCACAAGGCTGACTCGGTCGTCACCATGCGAAATCCTTGTAATTTAGGGACATGGAATGTACGCACGCTGTTAACGCCAGGAAAATTAGAAGAACTTAAAGAAGAAATGAGTAGGCTCAAGATTGACGTACTAGGACTTAGTGAAATAAGGTGGGAAGGGAGTGGAGACTATTGGAGCGATGAATACAAATTAATTTATACAGGAAAAAATAGGGGAAGTAATGGAACAGCAATTTTACTTAATAAAAAATGGGGCAGATTACTCGAAAATACATTACATTATAGTGACAGGATAACAGCTATAAAAATAAAAACAGAACCGATTGATACATATATAATTCAAGTCTTTATGCCAACAGGAAATTACTCCGAAGAAGTAATAGAAGATACGTATGAACAACTCAATGACATTATCTCTATACCAGCAGAAAAAGATAATTTCGTTATAATGGGCGATTTTAATGCCGTGGTAGGAAAAGGAAAGGATGGGAATACTGTAGGAGAATACGGATTAGGAAATAGAAATGAAAGCGGAAATACACTGGTACAATTTTGTAAAGAATATAGTTTGGTTATCCTTAATACGCAATTTAAGCACCCCAAAAGAAGACGGTATACATGGAAAATGCCAGGGGACTTGGCTAGATACCAATTTGATTACATATTAACCAAAGAAAAATATAAATACTTAGCATCGGACTGTAAAACATTCCCAGGAGCAGACCTGAATACAGATCATAATTTACTCATGAGTAAGATGAACACGAGAGTGCAAAAAAAATGTAGAAAACATAAGACCAAGGTAATTGATCTCAGTATTTTAAGGCATAGAAATAAGAAAAACAATGTAAAAGTGCAATATAATAGTAATAGTGTGGGCAACAAATTAATAGAATATAGAGAAAAGTACATACAGTAATGATAATACAAATACTGATGTTAATAATAGATGGACCAATATTAGAGACATAATAAATTCAAGTGCGCAGGAACGCCTAGAGAAAGAAAAAATAAAGCCACGGAAGAAATAGTTAAACAAAAAAATCATAGATTTAATGATTAAGAGAAGGGACTTCCGCAATTAAGAATGTGCAAGCAACAAGAATGAATATCAACGACTTACTAATATGATTTCTATGAAATGCAAAGAGCGCAAAGAACAAGATATTAAAGAAGATTGCGAAAACATCGATCAATGTATGAAGAAAGGGAAAATAGACAGTGCATACAATATTATTAAAAAGTTGACTACAAGACATAAAACCAAATCTACAGCGATTCTTGATGAAAGTGGGAAACTATTGATAGATAATAAAGTAATCACAGAGCGATGAAGAAGATACATAGAATTCTTATAGAAGGGTGATGGACTGACTGAAAGAGACACAGAAGATAAGTTAGAAATAGAACCAGACGACCTTGGTCCAAAACTCATTAGGGAAAAATTTAACTGTGCTATAAGAAATATCAACGACTTACTAATATGATTTCTATGAAATGCAAAGAGCGCAAAGAACAAGATATTAAAGAAGATTGCGAAGACATCGATCAATGTATGAAGAAAGGGAAAATAGACAGTGCATACAATATTATTAAAAAGTTGACTACAAGACATAAAACCAAATCTACAGCGATTCTTGATGAAAGTGGGAAACTATTGATAGATAATAAAGTAATCACAGAGCGATGAAGAAGATACATAGAATTCTTATACAAGGGTGATGGACTGACTGAAAGAGACACAGAAGATAAGTTAGAAATAGAACCAGACGACCTTGGTCCAGAACTCATTAGGGAAAAATTTAACTGTGCTATAAGAAACATACACGATGGTAAAGCGGCAGGAAATGATGGAATACATATTGAACTAATTAAATATGCTAATAATGACATTTTGATGAATGAACTTTTCGAGTTAACTAGCGAGATGTATGATACCGGACAGATACCAAAAGATTGCATGACCACAAAAACAGTTACAATACCTAAAAAAGCCAACACAGTTAAGTGTGAGGAATATAGAACAATTAGTCTTATATCACAAGCCTCAAAAATTATTCTTAAAATAATCCAAAATAGAATTAGAGACAGAATCGAAGGGCATTTGGGGGGTGATCAATATGGATTTCGTAAAAATAAGGGCACTAGAGAAGCCTTACTAGCACTAAGGCAGACTATTGATAGGAGAATGGACCTAGGATTAAACACATATATAGCTTTTGTAGATTTGGAAAAAGCTTTTGATAGTGTCGATTGGAAGAAAATGCTAAAAAAGCTTAAAGAAATAGGATTAGATTATAAGGATAGAAGGATCATATTCGAATTGTATAAGGACCAAGAAACTATAATAATAGTTGGAGAGGAGAAGGAATCAGCAAGAATTAAGAAGGGGGTAAGACAGGGCTGCCCACTCTTTCCGCTAATTTTTAATGTTTTCATTGAATCTGCCATAAGAACAATACAAGAGAAAACAGATGTAGGTGTAAAATTTTATGGACACAGAATAAAATTCATAAGATTTGCAGACGACATAGCCGCAATAACAGAATCAGGCATAGATTTAAAGACATTACTAGAAACAATGGATACAGTATTTTAAGAATTTGCACTTAAAATTAATGTCAATAAAACCAAAATTGTAATAGCATCTGAAACAGACAGTCCGTCGTTCACACCAATCGCATTAAACGGTTCCACAGTCGAAAAAGTAAACTCATTCAGATATTTAGGAAGCCTTATTGCCGCAGACTTTAGATGCACACCAGATATAAAGTCCAGAATAGCAATGGCAAAACTAGCTTTCCACAACAAAAACCATATATTAACTTCAAAAATATCGAAAGAAACGAAAATAAAATTTATTAAATCATACATATGGAGCATAGCATTGTACGGAAGTGAAACTTGGACCTTGACCGAGAAAGATGCGGAGATATTAGAAGCTTTTGAGATGTGGTGTTGGAGGCGAATGGAGAAAACTAGCTGGAGAGATAGAGTAACCAATGAAGAAGTGCTGAATAGAGTGGGGCAAACCAGGCAGTTAGTTAGGAACTTAGAAAATAGAAGAGGGAAGATGATAGGGTACCTTTTACGACATGACAACTTCCTACTTAACATAATTAAAGGAAAGATAGAGGGGAGGCGAGGAAGAGGAATACCTAGAATAGACTACATGGAGCAACTCAAAAAGAGAGTTGATGTTGGGTCATATCGTGAGGTCAAAGAGATTGCGTGGGATCGGAGTAGATGGAGGGCCTACACCGACAGGAGCCTAGCTCTTAAGTAAGAGAAGGAAGGAGGAAACACTTATAATAAGAAAATACGTGTACAATGTTTTGGCACGTTAGGTTTCATTACACATTTTTTAATTTTGCGTGGTTTAATTACATTATTTTTTGTAATAGTAATCTACATCAAACCCGGTCCTGATTTTTGTCAAATTTGTTACATTAGAAACACTGGTACTTTGTTTGGTTTTTAGGGCCCGAGTTTATTGAACGAGTTAGCCCCATAACTTTTTTTGTGTATGTTTTTACATGCATAACTTGCTTAATTCTCTTACGTGTACGTTGTGTGTGTTTAAAAATATATATTTTTTGTAACAAATAACACCACAAAATGAAAACGTGAGGCTTTTTGTTAACAAACAAAACGAATTTACGAAAACGTCTACACTTTAAAATTCAAGGTCCAAGGGTGAAAAGGTAGGAAATGACCCTACCAGCACGCCAAAAAAATTTGACGGTTCATGTGCCAAACACCCTGTGTAAAAGTTAGCTTTGCTGTGTTGAAAGCTGAAGGATGCTAGCTAAGGGTGGTAACTCCGGAGAGAGCTAATGACCGAACCCGTTGAGTGATAGTTGAACACTGCTTTATTGTTTCCACCGATACATATAAAGATTGCGATATGGCAATGCAAGCCATGCAAATATTAATAAGTAATTAGGTATTTTACTTGTGCGAGTTCAACGTATGTGCGTCAGCTCGTACATCTTGCCAGCCCGAAAATTAGCTTAAAAGGAAATGGCAGCTTTATAATTGTAAAAATAACAGTAAAGCTTAAGCTAAAAACGTTTGTTCTTTGGCAATACATGTAGAAACAATATTAGCTGAAGAAATGAATGCTTATAGTTTACACTTAGCGGTCCATAGTTATGTCTATAGATATTTAAAATGTCAATGGAAACTAATTGCCCCCGGTGGGCTCGATTATTTCACTAAAGGAATCACACGGTATGGGAATAGACACTGAACGAGGTGGTTTAGGAGGCGCGGCGCCTCTATTTGCACTTAAAATGCCCATGCTCACTGATTTACGTAATTCAATACACTCTTGTGGTACGTGTTGCTGGTCGCGGTCGCGGTGCGTATGCGCGTAGTCTGCAGCCGCGCAGGCGCGCGTGGAGCTCACCGGGCCCTCCCGCCCGGGAGACGCTGCTAGCTGCATGCTCCGTCGTTTTCTGGCTCGAAGATAGGCTGCTATAATTCCCATTACCACCAGTACGGCAAGCATGCCGTAAATAATGGAAAACTGATGGACATCGTGTATGCTGAGGTCGGATGCTGATTGCTGTTTCAGGTTGCTGATCTCTTCCATTACCTGACGATATGTTTGCTCGTGGTCTTCTATCTTAAAGTCGTAGCTGGTTTCGGAAGTCTTTATTACGCTGTTCAAAATAGATACTTCTGGGGCTTCGACAGAAGGCTGAATATTTACTTTTCGTAAAAAGCTGTTGTGAGAGTGGATAGTGAATGTATCACCCTAATATGTACAACCCTGACCTATTTCCAGAAGGCCAGTTCCTGATAAGGTACTCATAGTTACATCAGCTGAGCAATAAGAGCGAATATTGCATTTATCGCAACACGAATAAAGCCAAGAGTTCGGTCGGTGTAACTTGATCCATCTATTTACACAATGTTTGCTGCAAGTTTAAGTCATAAGTAGGTTTATCTAGACTACATAGTAGTTTTTCTTCTGATGCATGAAGACAAGCTTGCAAATCATAATCTGATAAGAATATAACTGCGTCTCTGTGTAAGTTAAATGCTAAGTAAGGGTAGGTCGGTATGGTAAGGTAGGAATCTCCATTTTTGTTCTGCGGAACGCTAATTATTTTGTCGAGCTCGTAGATTTAATTGCTTACTAGCGGGACTCTTATTTCAATTATAAGATAGTTTTTAAAGACTTTAGCGAATACTTTTAGTAATTTGTATAAGTCCCGTATATGCCCGGTCTCAGCTGGTGCTTTTAGATCGCCCTGTAGCTGGCCAGATATAAAGTTGATTTGTTCTTCAAGTTGGTCGCTAGTTATTAAGTGAGTATCGATGCGACCGTGACTGATGTCGGTCACGGTGTCTATGAGTGACGTTTGCATACGTCTGAGGTTCTCGAGGATGATATTCGCTGCTAATGCTGATGACGTAATGTAGAGCCCGTCGTTGACGTCAGACCGTAATTTATTTATGTCTGTTGTTATATTATGGAGGTGCTCATTGATAAGTGAAAATTGTTTGTTCATTATTTGCTCATTGCGTTGTATGATGTTTAATTCTGCTTCAACCACTGTAGTTTGGTTTTTGATAAGACTTTTAAGATGATTTTCGTTGTAGGAAATTTTCTCAATGTCTTTAGCATATTGTAGGGCAAAATTATCGTCTAATATGCCAAATAAGTAGTGAGCTGCGTTTCCGATACCATTTACTAAACCTCGTTTCTGTCGTTTTTTATTAGAGCCTTGTAGTAATCGGTTGTAGTGCTCAATTTCCGTTAGCTCGTGTGTTAGCTGGTTAGTTATCTGCTGGAATTGAGTGCTAGATTTCATAGTCAAGCCTTTCAGATTTCTCACGTAAGTATCCATGTCAGTGATTGCTTGCCAGTAGCTAGTGAGATTGTAGTATATTACTAGCTTCCACTCGTCTCGAATACATTGTAAGTTCGATACCTTGTCAAAGTATAGTGATTTTGAATCATTGAGAGCTGTGGTACTGAAATGAGGTACCCTTTGCTGTGTAGTTGGAGATACTAACATTGAAAATAGTAAGAGAGCTAAGATGAGAAAGTTTTTGAAAGGTTTACGCTTATTTCCACGCGCTCGTACATTCGAGCTTGCAGGGGGTGGAGTTTGCTGATTAGTATGCTGATGAGCTGAGAGATCATCTTCTTTTTTAGCTGTTTCAATTGGTAACAACATAAGCTTTGTTACTGGTCGCTTGAAAATGTTAGCTTCGGTTTTGACACATACAACCCTAACGTATCCATCGCTTCCAGGGTGCAGGTCTACCACTCTGCCGAGCGCCCACTTGCCTGGAGGTAAGTTGTCGTCTCTTATGAGTACAATGTCGTTAAGCTGTAGGTTTTTTGTAGGTGTTCTCCATTTGGAACGAGTCTGAAGGTGCTGAAGATAATCTGACGACCATAGTTTCCAAAAGTGCTTGTTCATGCTTTGTACAAGTTGCCAACGCGCTCGTAAGTTGATGTCATCTGGGTCGGTCTGAGGTCGTGATAGTAAAGAGTCTCCAATCAAGAAATGTCCTGGGGTCAAGTAAGCATCCTCAGGATTCTCCGTCAGAGGAAACAAAGGACGAGAGTTTAGACACGCCTCTATCTGCTGCAGCAGTGTAGTAAACTCCTCGTAAGTAAGCTTTTGCTCACCTAAGACTCGTTTCAGATGTCGTTTGAAGCTTTTCATGGCGGCTTCCCATAAGCCACCTGCACTGGGCCACGCTGGAGCATTGAAAGACCACTCGATGTTCATTTCGCTTAGATGCTTAAAGTAGTCTTGATTGATAGTGCTTGAAATTTCCTTGTATTCACTGTCCAATGCTCGTTTCGCTCCAATGAAGTTGCTACCCTGGTCACTGTGCATTCGGCGGGGTGTCCCTCTCCGCGCACAGAAACGGCGAAAAGCTGCTAAAAATGCTGGAGTGCTGAGGTCGGACACCAGTTCTAGGTGCACGGCCTTAGTCGCTAGGCAGACGAACACAGCCACATAGCCTTTGTTTGTTTTGATTCCCCTGCCCTTGCTTGCCTTTAGGTCCACGTACCCGGTGTAGTCTACGCCAGTGTACGTGAATGGACGTGAGGGTGTCACTCTGGCCCGTGGTAAGTCGGCCATGAATTGATGTTGCTTTTCAGTGCTGAAACGACGGCATCTCACGCATTTACGAAGCTGTTTTTTAACTGTTCTCATGCCGCCTAAAATCCAATACTTTTCACGTAGATAAGATAGTGTTAGCCGCGGTCCGCCGTGCAGGGTTGTAATATGAGCTTGGTTAATTAGTAATTCGGAGAAACGGCTGTGACTTGACAAGATAATTGGATGTTTAGCTGAGCTGCTAACTGTGGACTGACCGAGGCGGCCACCCACTCTCAAAATCCCGTTTTCATCAATAAAGGGAGAGATATTCGCTAAAGGGCTGCTAAATGCAACATATTCCTTTCTTTTTAATTTTTCCAAGTCCTTTCCAAAATCATTCGCTTGCTCGTTTTTGATAATAAACGCATAAGCTTTGTTTATTTCTGTAGTGGACAGGACTGTATCATGTTCCGTGCGTTTGTGACGTAGCGCTGCTGCGAAACGTGATACCCATGCTAAAACTTTTACCGTTCGAGTGACGGAGCTGTTTCTTGTTAATAATTCATTTATAAATGAATAGCTAGGTTGATGTAAAGCTGAGTTCACACAGACCTTTTTTGTTTCAATGGTCGGTGGATCATAAGTTTTGTTTTTGATGTTGTTTTGTTCGAATGTAGCTAGCGATTCCGGTCCGTTCCACCAAAGTGTATTATGCTGAAGCTTTGCTATGGATAGTCCTCTGGTGGCACAGTCAGCTGCATTTTCTTCTGACTGGACGTGGTTCCAATTCGATGCTGGTATGATTTCGGTTATTCGCTGAACTCGATTCGCGACGAATTGCTTCCAACGAGATAAGTCGCCATGAAGCCAGCCCAAAACTACTGTAGAGTCCGTCCATGCGTATATGTCATATTCAGTGGCTGTCAAAGAAGCTTTTATGCTTTGAATAAGCTGAGCTAGAAGTAGAGCTCCACAAAGTTCAAGACGTGGCAGCGAAATTTTCTTCTTTAGTGGCGCTAGTTTCGTTTTAGCAGCGACGAGTCGCCTTGTGCACTCGCCCTTATCGTTTGTTGCTACTAAGTACACGGCGCAGGCATATGATTTTTGCGACGCGTCGCTGTATCCGTGTAATTTAAATTGTTTTTGTGTGTCACCTAAGTATCTGGGTATGCTGAATTGACTTACATTTTGAAGGTCATTTCGTAGCTGGACCCATTCCTTTTGGATTTCTTCCGGAATAGGGTCATCCCATCCTTCACAGGAAGTCCATGTATTTTGGAAGAGAAGCTTAGCTCGAACCGTCAGGGGTGAGAGCCATCCCAACGGATCAAATATCTTTGATATTTCTGATAGTAGCTGGCGTTTCGTATTACACAACGCGGCGTGCTCGATTTTGTTCGTAAATATAAATGAATCGGACGAGGGGGTCCATGTTAGACCGAGTGTTTTACGAGACTCTGAACATTTAAAGTCGAAAGGCTTATCAAGCTGATTTGTAGCTAAATCTTGTAGAAGCTCTGGATGATTAGCTGACCATTTTCGTAAATTCATTCCTGCTCCTCTCATTATTTTGATTAGCTGTTGCTGCAGTTCCTTTGTAGCTTCGAGTGTGTTGTCACCACTAAGTAAATCATCCATATAAAAATGATTTTCTAATGCTGCTGCTGCAAGAGGGTATTTCGAGGCATCGTCTTTGGCTAGCTGTCGCAGGGTTCTCATAGCCAAATACGCCGCTGGTTTTGTGCCATAACTTATTGTGGTAAGTAAGTATTCCTGCATTGGCTCTCGAGGGGAATCCCTCCAGAGAATACCCTGTAGATGCTGATCGCTTTCTCTGATTAAAATCTGACGAAACATTTTTTCTATGTCCGCAGTAATTACATATTTATATTGACGCCAGTTTAAGATCAAAGTAGGTAGATCCTGCTGCAAGTTCGGACCACATTCCATGACGTCATTGAGGCTGAGCCCTGAGCTGGTTGTAGCTGAAGCATTGAACACCACACGGAGGCTGGAAGTAGTAGATTCAGGCCGGACCACTCCGTGGTGTGGCAAATGGTATGAAATGTGGTCACCCTGGTTAGCTGGACGCATATGACCTAGTTCTAGATATTCGTGAATGAATTGTTTATAGCTGTTAGAATAAGATTCGTTTTTTACCATTTTGCTCTCTAATTGTAAAAATTGTGCTGTCGCTTTCGCTTTGGAAGCTCCTAAACTTTTTTCATAGTTAGGCTTCATTGGTAGGGCTACCTCGTACCTACCGCTGTCAAGTCGCTTGGTAGTAGCTATGTAATGCTCTTCACAGTACTGTTCTTCCGTAGTAAGTTCGCTTGATATGCTAGGTATTTCCTCCATCTCCCAATATTTTGCTATTTCGTCAAGATTATTAACGACAACGCTGCAGTTATATGTTTTTACATTTCCCGACAAAATCCAGCCAAGCTTAGTTTGTTGAGCCATGGGCGCGTTATGAGACCCTTTTACTAGACCACTCATAATCACGTCCGAGTAAACGCAAGCATCAAGCAAAATATCAACCGATTTGGATACGTTGTATTCTGGATCAGCTAGGGTCATGTGCTGGATGTGAGGCCACGATTTCTTGCTGAATGAAACATTGGGAAGATCACCAATAACTCGAGGAATAATGCATGCCTCTGTGTTGAAACTGTAATCATCGTAGATAGATTTACATTCAAGTGATATAAGCTGTTTGCTGTGCTTAGGGACGACACCGACGCCGGATACCGATGCGCTAAATCTACGGCGTGGCAACCCTAGTAGTTGTGCTGCGTTCTCCGATACTAAAGTTATCTGAGAGCCTTGATCGAGCAATGCTCGTAGTGTGACGTAAGTACCATCAATCGCTTTGATTTTTAACAAAACAGTCGCTAATAAAACTTCTTCATCGTCAGCCGCAACGTGACTTGCTGTGTAAGGCTTGTTGCTAGGTTGCTTATTTGATGGTAGCGCCTTAGTCATTAAAGGTGAGTTTTGTTCAGCTGTAGGCACTGTCGTAGTGCAGTGCAGTGACCCGTTACATGCGTCGTGCAAAATCGTATGATGATCGCAATTGCATTCTTTGCACCTTTTTGTTGAGTTGCATATATTACTTGCATGTTTAAATAAACAATTTTTACAAAGTTGAAGTTTCGCAACTGACCTCAATTTGGCATCCGCTGACATGGTGAGGAACTTTCGGCATCGATATAGCTCGTGATCAAAATTACATAAAGGGCACTTACACGTGGATGTAGAAGCGGCTTGATACCTCGATGTATGCTTGCTATTATAGTAGTTCGGCTTGTAGTTATGCTTAGCTTGATAAATTGAATCTGGCTTAGCTGCAGCTGTAGATTCTCTCTCTCTCTTGTGAGTAGGCTCTAGAGCTATGAACTTACTCTCGAGAAAAGTCATCAGCTCAGATAAGAGAGGTAAATCTCTAGGAGACTTACGCGATTCTTTATAGGCGTTGTAGGTATCGCTGTCTAGCTTTTTGGTGAGCAAATGTACTAATATCGGATCCCAAGTGTTAGTATTCACTCCGAGGTTGTGTATGGCGTGAATGCACTCGGTGGTGGTATCGTAAAGACGTTTTATCTCGAAAGCTGTTTGCTTGCTGATGCTGGGTTGATTCAGGAAAGTTTCGATTTGAGTAGTAAAGAGTACTTGAGGATTATTATAACGATGCGTCAATATTTCCCAAGCAATATCATAATTTTCAGCTGAGATATTTAAATGTTGAATTATCCGCTCCGCTTCTCCCTTGACCTTACCCTTGAGATGCTGCATTTTTTGAGCTTTCGATAGGAAGTTATTTTTATGAATAGATTCAGAGAATAAATCATAGAACGTAGGCCAGTAGGTATACTTGCCTGAAAAAGTGGGTATCTCAAGTAAAGGAGTAGCTTGGTGGACGTGAGAAGTAGCAGATAGCTTTCGGTTTAGCTCTTTCTTAAGTTTCTTATATGACTCCTCCTGTTTCGTAAATTCATCTAGGTAAACTTCATCCTCACCTTCAAGAATGTTGTCTATCTCTAGATGCAGCTTGTCGATGGCGTTCCATCTAGATTGGATGCTGCGGAGCTCGTCTTCTAACTCCCATTTTTCACTGATCTCGCTGACTTTGATGCTAGATATTAGCCGCTTGAAAGCTCGAAAGCTGGTCCGCTGTAGGGACAAAAGTTCATCAACCTTGCTTGGACCAGTCCCGGTGTTAGTACCGTTACCTGAACCTGACCCTACTATAGTTTTTTCTTTCTGATATGGCTCATATTCTGTTATTTTTGCTCGAGTGTCAGTATAATAGTTGAGAGTACGATCGTAAATATTTTCTTGAAAATAACGCTGCGATTTAATAAGTACTTTAGCAAGCGTTTTATCATTCAGTTCGAACTCTCCCCATAGATTATCTAAAGCGTCTAACCTTAACTTCAGGTACTCCGAGGTTTTTCGGTGAGCTGAGTCCTTGTCAAAGTTAGTGCCGATGCGCTGAATCTCGCTGACGATCGCTGCTTGACGGCTGAAGAGCTCTTCGAATTCCGACATGGTAGCCAGTTAGTCAAGTAATATGAACGATCTTACTTGGATGCTGCTGCTTGCAAGTCACGCGACTCACGGTGTTGCTGATGCTAAGAGTTGTTGCTGGCGCTGCTGTGTGAGTCCCTGACCCACTCCTGCTCGCACGCTGCTGATTGATGCTCGAGGTGCTTCACGTTTATCACTTATTGTCAATTGAACTAAGTTTTGTAACTAAGTTCAAGCTAAGTTAACACTTTATTTATGCTAGAGTTCGAGAATGTCCACTCGCTAATTCCCGCTATATCGCTCGCTCGTTAGAGACACGTGTAACTATATAGTCTTAGTATAACTGGGTCATTGAACGTACGCTGAACCGACGGAATTCTTTTTACACTCCCGAAAGGTCCCGCTTGTACGGTAGCTCGAAGGACCAATGTAAAAGTTAGCTTTGCTGTGTTGAAAGCTGAAGGATGCTAGCTAAGGGTGGTAACTCCGGAGAGAGCTAATGACCGAACCCGTTGAGTGATAGTTGAACACTGCTTTATTGTTTCCACCGATACATATAAAGATTGCGACATGGCAATGCAAGCCATGCAAATATTAATAAGTAATTAGGTATTTTACTTGTGCGAGTTCAACGTATGTGCGTCAGCTCGTACACCCTGTATAAGGTGATGAAGAGGTCAGGCAACTTTTGCCATGCGATTTGGGTGCATTAAGACGTAGAATACTATTCTAGAAATCATTTACCAAGGGGATAGGTAGGTAGGGGGGTAGGGGATCGTATAATCGTATTCCATAATGTAGTCTGATGTCTATTTTATAGGAGAAACTTAGAGTAGCTGTGTTGACTCCTTTACCTTACCTGGTTTTGTAGAAGTAGTAAGAACAACTTCTGAACAAGCATCTTCAAATACTTTATGGAGTCTTAGCATGGGCAAGAACAACACTGTCCTAGAAATTATTACGAGCAATTCTACATTGTCCTAGAAATTATTATGAGCAAGCAAACAACATAGCCGGACATGTTAAAGCATTTTCTCTTAAATATATTATAATACAAGGTTATTTGCATATTTTAGGTCTCCCAAATGCACCTTCGAAACGTATTTTATACTAACGGACTTTATAGTTTTTGGAGATGTTAACGAAGACTTTCTTCGTTCAAGTCTTTTAGATATATTTATGCAAAATGCTGGATAAACAGCTTTTCTGCTACCCTGTGTTACCACGCGAGGAGGAACACATTAAGACCTTAACCAGCCTGACCTGAGCTATAACCACGAACTTCGAATCTCGAACTTCGTATATCTCCGTCTCTATCCCACTTATTGTTTATGGTACTCGAGCGACAGAGACGGAGACATACGAAGTTCGAGATTCGAAGTTCATAGTAGCGCCGCTGTGCAGCGACATTACTGATTAAACATCACGACGCTACCAAATTCCTTGTGGCTATATTAAGTATATAATATGGCTTAAATGTAAGGTTAATATTTATCACAGAATGCAGATCCTCGTTTAGCACATTACATTATTGTACGAACGAGCGAAGTCCTCCGAGTCTACAGGAACAATCCGACATTCGTATGAATGTATTTATTTGTATACTTATTTGTTCGGTGATAGGTACTGGGTTCGGTACGAAATTTGTTAGGCGAATGAATAAGACAACAATATTTTATCAAATTAGTCAAGACGTTCACAGTTTGGGGAGATCCACTAGTCGTAATGATCCACTAGTTTGTGTAGTAGTAGGCACGGAAAACTCTCGTTGTGCGTGGTCCGACACGCACTTGGCCGCTTTTATTTTATATTCCTAATTGAAGTAACTATCTAACTACCTATTTTTAAAAGGAAGGCTCACATTTAACATGTTTTCAATTTAGATTTAAATATATTTTATTAAATACTAGCTATTGCCCGCGACTTCGTCCGCGCGGAACTCGTTTATATTGTAACTTTCTCCCCCCTTTTCACCCCCTTAGGTGATGAATTTCCAGATAAAAACTATCTTTAGTAAGTACTCTTTGGGAAGGCCCCGGAATTCAAAGTATCTCTATACCAAATTTCATTTCAATCGGTTCAGCGGTTTAAGCATGAAAAGGTAACAGACAGACAGAGTTACTTTCGCATTTGTAATATTAGTATGGATTGTATAAAGGAAAGGGTATCGATGCATGTAGGCTTTTTTCAGTATTATTTTGTATATTTTTATATCACACGGCCGTAATGACCTTTTCTACTAAACCGTAGGATTAAATTAACTGACTTGTAATTTAAACATTTTATATTAAAAATAAAAATACTTCAGCAAAATGTTTCATCTAATAGTTTTCAAAATAGCCATAATCAAACGTCTTTTTACTCCGTTTTAGAAAACATCTTCAAAACTAAGGCCGCCATAAGGTACCTTTACCCTTGGAACGTCAATTTACTTATGTAATGTTAATATTCCTATTCCCCAGGCCTCGCAACTCGTAAATGGGTTCCATCCAAATTTTCACCCCCTATTTCACCTCATTAGAGGATGATTTTCAGGATAAAAACTACCCGTTGTTATTCTACAGGACTCAAACTATCCCTATACTGAATATCATCCAAATACTACTACTACTGGTACTAATGGTGGTGGTGCTACATCCAAATTTTCACTTCCTTAGGGGATGATTTCTGGATAAGAAACTATTATATGTCCTTTTCCAGGACTCAAACTATCTTTCAACCAAATTTTATCAAAATGTGTCACAAACAAATTTCCACCCCCAATTACACCCCCTTAGGGGATGATTTTCGGGATAAAACTATCCAATGTCCTTCTTCATCTATCGCTATACCGTAAATGGGTTCAATCCAAATGTTCATCCACCATTTCTCACCCCCTTAGGGGATGATTTCCTCCTTTTATGTGTTCCGGAATAAAAAAAATGCTATGTTCTTTCCTAGGACTCTACCTCTCTCCATACCAAATTTCATCTAAATGGGTTCTATCCAAATCTTCAACCCTCATTTTACCACCTCAGGAAATGATTTTTCGAGATAAAAACTATGAATTGTCCTTCCCTAGGACTCCTTCTATCTATTTACCAAATTTCATCTAAATGGGTTTTATCCAAATTTTCACCCCCTATTTTATCCCTGAGAGGATGATTTTCGGGATTAAAACTATCCGATGTCATATTCCGGGACTCAAACTATCTTTCAACCAAATTTCATCAAAATGGGTCACAAACAAATTTTCACCCCCAATTACACCCCCTTAAGGGATGATTTTCAGGAGTAAACTATCCTATGTCCTTCCCCAAGATTCCAACTCGCTATACCGTAAATGGGTTCCATCCAAATTTTCATACCCCATTTCACCCCCTTAGGAGATGATTTCTGGACTAAAATTATGTCCTTCCCCAGGACTCTGAACTATCACCATACCAAATTTCATTTAAATCGGTTCTATCCAAATTTTCACCCCTCATTTCACCCCCTCAGGAGATGTTTAGGATAAAAACTATGCATTGTCCTTCACTGGGACTCCTTCTGTCTCTTTACCAAATTTGAACTAAATGGGATTTATCCACATTTTCATCCCTATTTCATCCCCTTGGGGGATGATTTTCGGGATTCAAACTATCCATTGTCATCCTCCGGGACTTAAACTATATTTATACCAAATTTGATCTAAACGGAGTCCATCCAAAATTGCACCCCCCATTTCACCCCCTCAGGGAAAGATTTCCGGAATAAAAACTATCCAATGTTCTTCCCCAGAATTTAAACTACCTCTAAACCAAATTTCATCAAAATGGGTTACATCCAATTTTTCACCCCCCCATTTTACCCCCTAAAGGGAAGATTTTCGGAATGAAACCTATCCTTTAACCTTCTCCGGGACTCAAAATAATCATATACTAAATTTCATCTAAATCGGTGCAGTGGTTTAAGTAGCTCCATACAAATTTACACCCCCCATTTCATCCCCTTAGGGGTTGATTTCCAGGATAAAAACTACCCTAAGTCCTTCCCCAGGACACAAACTATTTCTATACAAAATTTCATCTTAATCGGTTTAGCCGTTTTCACGTGATGCGCGGTCACATAAACAGACAAACAGATAAACAGATAAACAGACAAACAGACAAAAATTCTAAATCCCTAGCCAATTTTTTTTCGAATATCTTCCATGTACAGACTTTCGACCCTCTTCAGCTTTATTATATGTATATGTCACCGTTAGATTGTGAACACCGTCAGTTTATAATCTTACCCGTTATATTGTAAACTGACGGAATATTATGAACTGCCAAAACCGTTCACAATTTAACGCAATATTTTTCGTTAGTTTATAAACTTTCAATGTCGAATCGTCAATTTGTGAACTGAGATCAAATCGGCTTGCTACGGAACGTACACAAAGACTAGGTAGGTTAGGTTAGTTAGGTTTCTTCAGTTGCCCGAAGGGCAAAGCGCCCAGAAATAGGAGCCCCGCGCAGCGGGGCTCCGTCGACACTGCTGGATACCGAAATAAATGGAAGAAAATTTCTTAATAACAAAAAAATCAATCATGTTCTGACGTTAGTGGAAACTGATGTAAGTGGAATAATTCGCTCAACCAAACAGCGCACAGGTTGCGTTCCGAATCAGGCAAATTGGATTCAGTTCACAATTTGACGATATGACATTGTTAGTTTATAAACTAACGAAAATGAATGCGTATAATTATGAATTATTTTGGCAGTTCACAATATTCCGTCAGTTTACGATGTGGGCTACCTGCCCTTTTACATTCACACATATTTATTTATATACACTTATACATTATCTACATCTACAGACACAACCATATTAATAAACACTACCTTATATTTCATTTATACATATTTAATACACTTAGTATATTTACATTACATCCGTCAA
The DNA here is from genome assembly GCA_963854355.1 of Epinotia brunnichana. NCBI lineage: Eukaryota > Metazoa > Arthropoda > Insecta > Lepidoptera > Tortricidae > Epinotia > Epinotia brunnichana. The sequence goes on from OY977949.1 coordinate 22,275,710, forward strand.
TATTCTTGACGTGTCAACCAGTTCGGTGCAATGCGCCCGCGCTCCGATAACCGGATCGCGAGTCGCCGGCCGCCCGACAGTTACCAGGCGCGCGGCCAGTCAATCTATGATACTCGCGCGAAGTGCATGCGCCGCTCTTGACCGCTATCGCTTACATATTTAATACGCAAATCGCTTGCGCTTAAACCTTGTTATATAGTTGATTCTTCCTTCCGTACTGCTCTCTTCTGTGTAAACTATCTTCTGACTTTGGATATACCTTCTGTGTTGTACTTATTGACATTATAAATATTAGGAAAAGTGGTGTGTTTATATTTACTGTGGCGATACCTAACGTCACATCACTCACCACACGTAACCCTACAGTGGTGACCCCTGAAGAACGCATTACCAACCGGAGGATTTACCCAGAAATCGTACGTAGAAGTTTTAAGAATTATGCCTGATAACGGTGTTGGTCAGAACAAAGAAGCAGCCGCGCCATCGAGCGCACAAATGCCGACCGACGGAGAGCGCGTTTCCACTGCACCGTCATCCGACATTTGTAAAGTTGGAGTGCGCGTTCCACCCTTTTGGCCGGAAGAACCGGAGATATGGTTCTCGCAAATTGAGGGTCAGTTTATGATAGCCGGTATAACGAACGACTTGACCAAGTTCCACTACGTCATCAGCCAGCTTGATCGGCAATTTTCAAAGGAGGTGAAGGATATTATCACCAATCCTCCAGCGACTGACAAATATCCGAAGCTGAAAAGCGAACTCATCAGCCGACTTAGCGACACCAATGAGCGCCAGATCCAGCAGCTTCTTCATCATGAGGAACTTGGTGAGCGCAAGCCTTCTCAGTTTCTGCGTCATCTGCAGGGCCTGGCAGCCAAGCGTATCACGGACGACGTCTTACGCATGATGTGGACTAACCGATTACCTGCGAGCATCCAGACTGTTCTTGCGGCACATCCTTCAGCATCACTTGATATCCTCGCAGATCTGGCTGACAGGATCCAGGACATCGGCCCACGTTGTGCATGTTCATCGCACGTCGCATCCACGAGCTACAGCCCCGGTCCTGACCAGTCACGTTCCAGCATGGACGCCATGGCTCGAGAAATAGCAGAGCTGAGGAAGCAAGTCCAGTCACTAAGGACTCAAGATCACGGCAGTGGTAGATCCCGGTCCATAAACCGCAAACGTTCCAGGAAGCAGAGCCGTTCCAGTACCAGGTCGCAGTCCAGCTACAGGAAATTTCCCATCTGTTGGTACCACTCTAAGCATGGCGAGAATGCCAACAAGTGCATACACCCTTGCGACTACAGGAAGTCGGGAAACGCCACGGGCAGTCGGTGATGGCGACAGCTGATAGCCCAATTTCTTCCGGTCGCCTGTTTGTCACCGACAGAAGGTCGAAGACGCAGTTTTTGGTCGACACTGGTAGCGACCTCTGCGTCTTCCCCAAGTCGTTACTTCGGGAACGTCGAGCACCGACGGAGTACAAACTCACCGCAGCCAACGGGACGACTATCGATACCTTCGGTTACGCACATCTCAACCTGGACCTCGGACTTCGACGCGAATATCCATGGCGTTTTGTTGTAGCAAGCGTTACAAAGCCTATAATTGGTGTTGATTTTTTGTCATTCTATAATTTAATGGTAGACTGTAGAAAACAAAAGCTTGTAGATAATACGACTAGCTTAACTTCATCTGCAATTTCTGCTACTTGTGATGACATATTTTCTGTAAAGGTCTTGACCGGCGCATCTAGCTATCATCGCATATTATCACAGGAATTCCCTGAAATCACGCGACCTGCTGGCACGCAACGCACAATACCACACAACACACAACACCACATTCGCACCACTCCAGGTCCTCCAGTATCCTGCGCCCCGAGACGTCTCGCTCCAGACAAGTTGAAGGTGGCCAGACAAGAGTTTGCAGGTATGTTGGCCAACGGTACAGCTAGACCTTCCGAGAGCCCCTGGTCCTCACCGCTGCACCTGGCGCTTAAAAAAGATAATGGGTGGCGCCCTTGCGGCGATTACCGACAGCTCAACGCTCGTACCGTGCCCGATAAATACCCGATCCGGCACATTCATGATTTTGCTCACAGCATATCTGGTTGTAAGATCTTTAGTACCCTTGACCTTGTAAAGGCTTACAACCAGATACCTGTATATCCAGAGGACATACCGAAGACGGCCATTACGACCCCCTTCGGTATGTTCGAATTTCCATACATGACGTTTGGCCTCCGCAACGCTGGTCAAACCTTTCAGAGATTTGTGGACGAGCTGACACGGGGACTGGACTTCGTCTATTGCTACTTGGACGACTTTCTAGTGTTTTCCACAGACGAAGAGCAACACAAACAACACCTCCGTGCAGTTTTTACCAGACTCCGGGACTACGGCATGGTGCTCAACGTGTCTAAGTGCGTCTTTGGTGCTCCCCAGGTAACTTTTTTAGGTTACCTGATCTCGGAGAGCGGTACCAAGCCATTAGACACGAAAGTCGAAGCCATACGTGACTTCCCGCCACCTAAGGACGTCAGGCAGCTGAGGAGATTTTTGGGCATGGCCAACTTTTATAGGCGATTTCTGCCGCACGCCGCCCAAATCCAGGCACCTCTCAACGCACTCCTAGGTGGTGCAGTCAAAGGCTCCACGCCCATTAACCTCACTGGCGATGCTCTAAAAGCTTTCCAGGACACCAAGGAAAACTTATCCAACGCAGCGTTACTTGCTCATCCTGATTGCCAGGCGAAGCTTGCGTTGGTTACAGATGCATCGGATTTGGCACTGGGCGCGGTCCTGCAACAGCAGCTACAGGACAAGGTATGGCAGCCGTTAGCTTTCTTTTCCCGGAAGCTGAGTCCCTCCCAGACCAAGTACTCGCCATATGATCGTGAACTGCTCGCGATCTATGAAGCGATCAAATACTTCAGGCACATGCTAGAGGCGAGACACTTCACTGTCTATACTGACCACAAGCCTATCAGTTTTGCTTTCCACGAAAGGAAACATAACTGTTCGCCTAGGCAGTATAGGCACTTGGATTACATATCCCAGTTCACAACCGACATAAGGCACATATCCGGCAAAGATAATGTTGTGGCCGACACCTTATCTCGGATAGAGGAACTGGAGGTATCACTTGATCTCGCTGACCTAGCTAGGTCCCAAGCGTCTGATCCTGAACTCGCTGAGTACTTGTCATCATCTTCTTTACGCTTGGTAAGAATGGCATTCCCGGGAAGTCGTGAAACCTTGTACTGCGACGTCAGTACGCCGACTCCCCGACCATTTGTTACCAAGCAGTACCGGAAAACGATTTTCACTAGCCTCCATTCCTTAAGTCACCCTGGCGCCAACGCAACTGCTAAGATCGTAGCACAGCGTTTTGTGTGGCCCAGCGTGAGGAAGGACTGCAGAGACTGGGCACGAGCTTGCGTACCATGTCAACAAGCCAAGGTAAGCCGACACGTATCTGCACCTTTAGGGACATACGCACTGCCTCGTGCTCGTTTTCAGCAGGTACACATTGACCTGATTGGCCCGCTCCCTGTTTCGCAAGGCTTCCGCTATTGCTTGACAGCCATAGATCGCTTCACGCGATGGCCGGAGGTCATACCAATAGCGGACATCACAGCAGATACGGTGGCCAAAGCTTTGCTGTCTGGCTGGATATCCAGGTTCGGATGTCCTGTAGATATTGTCACAGATCGTGGTCGACAATTTGAGTCCACACTGTTTCAATATCTATCTAAAGCCATCGGATTCCAGCACAAGCGCACGACAGCGTACCACCCAGCGTCTAATGGCATGGTAGAGCGCTTCCACAGGCAGCTCAAAGCCGCCATCACATGCCATGCTGATGCCAATTGGTCTGAAGTATTGCCCCATGTTCTACTCGGTATACGCAGTGCATTTAAAGAGGACTTACAATCTTCCTCTGCCGAATTACTTTACGGCGAGCCGCTGCGCCTTCCTGGCGAATTTTTTGAGCCCAGCATACCCGGTACCACGGATATCACCGACTTTACCGCACGGTTACGCTCCTTCGCCTCGAAGTTGACGCCCGTTCCAGCTTCACGCCATAACAGGAACAAAATCTTTGTGTTCAAAGAGTTAGCGACTGCTGAATACGTCTTCCTACGTGTTGACGCTTCACGTGCTCCTCTAACACCTGCATATTCAGGTCCACACAAAGTGCTGGAGAGAACTGACAAAGTTTTCAAACTTTTGATTAAGGGCAAACCGGTTACCGTAACCGTTGATAGACTAAAACCGGCATTTTACATATCAGAACATTTAAATGTTCATACCGATCAGGATACACTCGCGCCTGTCACACCGCCAACCACAGTACATACAGGTGAGAGACCAAGTCTTGATCCTCAACAAGCAAACGTACTTAGAACTACTCGTTCGGGGAGGCAAGTACGTTTCCCAGATTATTATCGCCCCTAACCAGGTCTCTGGGAGGGAGTGATGTGGGCTACCTGCCCTTTTACATTCACACATATTTATTTATATACACTTATACATTATCTACATCTACAGACACAACCATATTAATAAACACTACCTTATATTTCATTTATACATATTTAATACACTTAGTATATTTACATTACATCCGTCAATATTCTTGACGTGTCAACCAGTTCGGTGCAATGCGCCCGCGCTCCGATAACCGGATCGCGAGTCGCCGGCCGCCCGACAGTTACCAGGCGCGCGGCCAGTCAATCTATGATACTCGCGCGAAGTGCATGCGCCGCTCTTGACCGCTATCGCTTACATATTTAATACGCAAATCGCTTGCGCTTAAACCTTGTTATATAGTTGATTCTTCCTTCCGTACTGCTCTCTTCTGTGTAAACTATCTTCTGACTTTGGATATACCTTCTGTGTTGTACTTATTGACATTATAAATATTAGGAAAAGTGGTGTGTTTATATTTACTGTGGCGATACCTAACGTCACATCACTCACCACACGTAACCCTACAACAATATAACGGGTAAGATTATAAACTGACGGTTTTCACAATCTAACGGTGACATATAGATAGATACGTGGAACGAGATACGATCAATGATTCAAGTTCAAACCCGCGTTCTTATGCGCCGCGCTAACGCGTCTACCGTTATTCAACTAGACCTATTTAAAACACCATCCACCAGTGGTTCCCAAACTCACTTCATTTATACATTACGAACTATTAAACTCCAAACGCGAACTAACTTAAACTTCGTTAGCCCGATCAAAGGCGCACCTTGCTGGATTAAATTGTGTTTTATGGGCCGGACTCCAGTAATTAATTATAGAATGATTTATTTAGTTCACGTGTGCGGAGCGAAGGTGAATAGGGTGTCAAATACGAGCGTTAACACTTAGTGAGGCGAGGTGTTTACATTAGGAGCGAGTCTACACTGCACTTGGGTAAGGTTAAAACTACACAAGAGAGTATCAAAAACTATTTCAGTAGAGTAAGCGCAAATGCTCGTATCCCGTGTTTTTGCCCTACTACAATAACGGCAGAGCCCACTGTAGCGTTTAAAATACTGAACCGATTTTGATAAATGGGGTGTAAATCGATTCGAAATATGCTCCGAGTGACATAGGCTAGGTAGGTATCTTTTGTATGAAAAATCAAAACATGGCTGCTTGACATACAAATAAGTGACTAACTTGAAAAAAAAATTGCTTTCATAGCGTGTTGTGGAAGGGGAGAAATTTCAAGTTCAAATATTTAAAAATATTAATCATAAGTAGTTAGACTTTTCCGTAGTCGGGATATAGTTTTTTAAACATTTTATGCTTGTCCTATAGTTGAAACCTCACACGCTTGACACGCGGGGTAGTACCAACAGCATCCTGCAATCGCTTGTTGAACGGGTGGACTGCCCGATAATGCGGTACTGGGACGAGGTGCATGCTCCGGTGCGTGCCCCCTCACGCCGATATTAGTTTTTCTAAGTTACTTGTTTTGTTACTAACACTAGTTTTTAAGTTAATATATTGTTACTAACAAATTATGGATGAATTAGTCCGAAATAAATGATTTTTAATTTAATTTAATTTAATTTGACAAATAAATAGGTGTCAAATGTATTAGGGGAAGAAATATCTTATTCATTGTAAATAAATATATCCAATGTAATATACATACACTTTGGTCAATAACACAGTTAGGGGAATATAAAAATAGAAGCACAAATCTTCACCCATCTGTTTAATGGGTGAAAAGTATTTTATATTGATTTTAGTACATTTATAAATATTTCGTTTGGCTAAAAAAATTGTGGCCAGAGTCTATGAATTACGTTATGCGTTCCAATTTGATTTTTGCGAGCTAGCTTCGCCGCACGACGAGCCAATGTTCAAAATTAAAAGTAAGTCAAAGGTAAATTTGAAATGCAAAACGCATGTGTCGGATCGGCTCCTGGAAAAGTTTTACAAAACTAGTGACACTCGTAATGACGTACGTCCCCGCGCCTTTTTAGGGTTCCGTACTCAAAGTGTAAAACGGGACCCTATTACTAAGACCCCGCTGTCCGTCTGTCTGTCTGTCTGTCTATTTGTCTGTCTGTCTGTCTGTCTGTCTGTCTGTCTGTCTGTCTGACTGTCTGACTGTCACCAGGCTGTATCTCACTGATACCGTGATAGTTACAGTTGAAATTTTCATAGATGATGTATTTCTGTTGCCGCTATGCCGCCGTTGGCAACAAATACTAAAACAGAATAAAATATACATTTTTTATAGATAATTGTACGGAACCCATTAGTGCGCGAGTGTGTAGGTTAGGTTAACAGATGCAGAAATTGTGATACTCACTGCAGTAACTGCAGTGATAGGTTGCCAGCAACATACTTTAACCCTTTAGTGAACATTTACATCCACGGCAAAAAAAGGGATAGGTCCTATTTATACATCATTCTACAACATGCGGAAAACAGCGTGTATTAAATTTCAATTAAATTTTTACTGGCAGTATGCTGAATCAAATTCTATTTCCACTTAGTCGACACAAGCCACCGTGACCTTTGATCTGTATTTATCACGATCGTTTATTTGGCATTCATATTTAATGACCCGGCTTGGACCTAGAAAACATCTAGACGTCGGGGTAAAAAGGTTAATGGAATATTTTTTTTCCAATTTGTTTGGAAATGTTCGCTTTCACTAACTTCGCAATTGTCACTCGAAAACAACAATTTGACGTCGATAAAAAAAATGCTGTTCAGCGATCGCTTTTACTCATCAACCCAGCAATGTACGTCGAATTGTCGTTGTCAGGTGACAACTTTCAAGTTGGTGTAATAAAGAGCCTGATCGTTGTGTTACTTTCGTTCGTTCAATTCGGTATTGAGATCGGGTATTGAGAAAGCGGTACTACACGCTGGACAGATTTGATAAAAGCTGCGACACAAACCACCATAGTCCAATGTCCTCGATGAAACCCTTTGTAACGGTCTTCAGCGAGGACATTGGACTGTCGGACGCATCGTGATGTGTGTTTTATAAAACCACGACCACTCTGTCAGTGTGTGTGTGTGTGTGTCTGTCTGAAGATTAATGAAGATTTAATTTAAACTTTCGTGAGACATGTTGAAATAATAGTACAAATTTAAATTTGTAGCGTTATTAGTGGAGATATTGAATTTCAATAAATACATTTAGTCTGATAACACACATTACAATATAAATACAACAAACAAAAACAACAACAACACAAATAAATAAACAACAATATAAATTCCTCAAAATGATTAAGTGTAATATTAGTTTTAAGTGAAATTGTAAATTGTGAGATAAATAAATCATATCATATCATATCATGAAAGGACTTCAAAATTCTTATTAGGTTTTTGGACATACCTACATTGTTTTATATAAAAATAAAATTAAATTAAATGTATTTCTTTCAGACTTTTTGACGATCCATATTTTGTTAAGTTACAGTGGAGACTTGTGAACTACGTAAGTGACACTAATAAATTACTCAAAACTAAACAAACCTAAATGGCTCAGGCTTTTTGGCCCTTCCGACAGCCACCTGAACCCAGTATTTTGAGAGTAGCGTATTGCTGCTGCCTCTCAGCCTTCTCAGTAGCACCGCTACTCGTTTTTGCCTGATGGCAAAGAAATCACGCACAGGTGCGCGCCTCGGCGCACATGCTTGACATAACACAGGATAAGGTTGAATTGCTAAGTATGTATTGAGATCTATATAATGTTTCTTGGCTGTGCAGTAACATTCTATTATTATATCATAAGCTTGATAGATACCTACTGATTCGGGACACTGCGTCCTAGATATTCCTTTGTGAGATCTAGGCTAGCTTCTTGTTCACGTTTCATAGCTCATTAATTAGTCGATTGCTAACACTATTGTTAGCAATCGACTAATTATTTTATCTGAGAATATTGTAAGATATATAATAAATATTTTGTGATTGATAGATACATAAGTAAGTTTTACATTTAAAAATTGTGATAAATTTCTGTTACAAATATATATATTTTTTTTTTCTCCGATCAAATTGGAGAAATCTTATAGAAAGGCCAGGTCAAAAGTACCCTAAAACGACGAGCATGTATGAGAAATAATAAATAAATAAATAAATATTACGGGACAATCTTAGACAAATCAACCTAGGCCCACGGTAAGCTCAGTAAGGCTTGTGTTGTGGGTACTAGGCGATAATATATATAATAGATACATACATATAGATACTTATATACATACATAACATCCATAACTCAGGAACAAATATTCGTGATAAATACACAAATAAATGCCCTGACCGGGATTCGAACCCAGGACCTCCAGCTTCGTAGGCAGAGTCACTACCCACTGGGCTACGGAGGCCGTTGAATGAAAAATGTTATGAATGTGAGTGAAGCGAAAGTAGTTTGTCAGGATCGTAGCAAATGGAGATCCGTGATCTCTGCCTACCCCTCTGGGAAAGAGGCGTGATTATATGTATGTATGTATTTTTTTTTATCAGGCAGGCAGTTGATACAAGTGATGATGCCTATATCCAATAACCTCTAAGTATATAATTGTTCAACTTTAATTTTCTTATTTTGTACAAATGTGATTGTCTTATTTCTTCTTCAATTGGTTAACATTGAGAGCAGAGAACACATCGTCAGGCAGTTCGTTCCAAGATTTCACCACCCTGTTGCTCAAGAAATGTCAGCTTTAGGTGATGACCCTGAGTCGAGTGTTACTGTTCTTTTCAAACATATTATGAAAATCCTTGAGATCGTAGTTCCCGGTTAGTATCTTGTATGTCTCAATTCACTCTCAATCAAGTCACCACGTTCCCTGCTGTTCAAGACAAGTCTGAACATAGCTTTATGTTTATATAAATCATAGATAATAGTTGTTGCTTGCAACACTTTAGTTTTAAAACCTAATGCATATTGTCTATGCTTTTTCCGTCACATTTTTGTCTGTTCTCGGTCGTGCTATGGCGATCCTGCAAATTAGCTCAATAAAGTTAATTTTTCATAATATCTTTCGTATTTGTTCTTAACATGCGAAAGCTTGGTCCTTCGAAAGTAATTTAAACGTAGAATCAGTGTTTTGCTTGCTGGCTGGGCTGTCGTGACTTGCTATATCTTGTTGCGCGCCCGCCGCAACCTCACCCAACCTATAGTTTGGTTGAGTATCGTCGTGATTTCGGTGTGATTAAGCCCGAAATAAGTTTACGCCGAGCTACAATTTCCAGGAAAGTTTCCAGTTTCTGGGAACAAAGGATCTGTTTTGCAAGTACCGACAGATTATTTTTAGCGGTACTTCGAAAACTGCTTGACAGGTGGTCAAGTTACGTTCGTTCGGAAACCAAAGTTGGTGGTTTCCTACTCACGGCCTGTGTGACCACCTTAACGGATTTGGCGCCGAGTCTGACGTTTTTCTGCAGTTGTCATCTGTCATCTTATCTGTGGTACAGTTATTTGTTTACGACCGATATATTACGCTTTTAAAGAAAGTTTATTTTATAAAATTCAGTGCAAAAGTGCTTCGAAAAGTGGTTTTAATATCGTAGGTTCGTGGTAGGCAAGCGTTATGTCTAAAACCACCAAGAAACTGCGCAATAAGCGCTGGCAAGTGAAGGCAACGGTAACGCGTATCGAGAGCTTTGTAAATGACCCTATAAGCTTCACTTCGGCATCCGTGGATACTTTAGAGGCTCGCAAGGAGAAGCTAATCTCCTCCCTCAAAGAATATGAGGAAATTCAGCTGGACATATTGAATTGCGACGATTCTGACGATGAGGACGTCGGCGCATTTGAAGATAGGTTCTTCATCATACTTGCCAAGCTGAGTGAAGGTATAAGGGCCTTGAGCGGCGGTGAGGCTGCCCAGGCCAGTAACATATCTACATCCAAGTTACCTTGTTTGGAAATGCCTACATACAGTGGTAAGGACTTTACACAATTTAAGCCGTTTTACGACATGTTTATTGCGGTTATTGATAATAATAGGACTTTGTCAAATGTGCAGAAATTGTTCTACTTACGGAAATACTTATCTGATGAAGCATTGTCAGTCATAGTAAACCTGCCATTAGTAAATGCCTCATATCCTGAGGCATTACAACTCTTAACAAAGCGATACGATAATAAGTCTAGACTCATAATGATGCATATAAATGTACTGTTAGACATCCCATGTATGACTAAGGGTACTGCGGCCTGTATAAGGTCTTTTGTATCACAGGTGCAGCAACAGTTGCATGCACTTAAAAATATGAATGAGCCCGTCGATAAGTGGGACATGTTAGTAATTTCAATACTATCTAGAAAGCTAGATCAATATACTAGCAGGGCCTTCCATTTAGAGAGGGACCCACAAACGCTGCCAACTATGTCAGAGTTTATAACATTTTTAGAAAGGCGTGCCATGGCGCTGGAGGATAGTTTGCCTCAAAAGGGTACCCCAATGGATAATTATGGGGGCCCTCTGAAATATAAGTCTTACCCTAAGGTTGCAAATGTAGGATTGACTTCCATGCCTGTATGTAAATTTTGCACAAAGTCAGGTCATGCTACATATAACTGTATAAAATTTCAGGAAGCCTCAGTCGAGGCGCGCCTAGCCTTTGTACAGGAGCAGAAGATGTGCGCGGTCTGTATTAATGTGCATGCACAAAAACCCTGTAAGTACAAATTTAAGTGTAAATTATGTAGGGGTCCGCACAACACTCTTCTTCATACAGAGGATTCGGTCACTGTCAAGCAACCAGTAGTTGCTTCAACTGCTTTGTCATGTGTCAATAACACAACCTATAAGGTGCTGCTGCCTACTATAAAGGTGAAAATTCTTGATAAATTTGGCCGCTATGTATATTGTCGGGCTTTATGTGACAGTGGTTCGAGTGCCTCCTTTGCCACAAATTCTCTTGTAAAAAGGCTAGGCTATACAACTGTGGCCCATAGTCAAAATGTTATTGGCATAACTAATAAGGCCACTCAAATAAACAAGTCTGTGACTGTACCTATAGAATCTTGTCTATATCAGGATGTTAAGTTTAATGTAGATTGTCATGTTGTAGAAACAATAACTACACATCTGCCGCAGCAGTATTTTGATTGTTCAAAGCTGAACATTCCAAATCATATCAGGCTGTCTGATGATAATTTCAATGTGCCTTCAGAAATTTCATTGCTTTTGGGAGCTGACATTTATTTTAATGCATTACTCAATGATAGCATCAGACTTCCTGATGGACCGGTGTTGCAAAGCACTTTATTTGGGTATGTTGTAGCAGGAAGGGTTAGCCAACCCGCTAGCGTATCAAACACTGCTCTAGTGTCAAATTTTGCGATATCTGACCATGTAAAATTAGATGATGTTATGAATCAATTCTGGTTAGCTGAGAAGGTTCCAGAGACAAAACAAAAGGCTTCAGGTGAGCTTGATAAAGCTGAAAAAATCTTTCAGGATTCTGTGTGCCTGAAAAATAATACATTTCAAGTTGACATGCCATTAAAATGTCCATTAGAGGAGTTGGGTCTTGGGGATTCCTTCTCAGCTGCCTTGCAAAGGTTTTTTTCTCTGGAAAGAAAATTTAAGAAAAATGTAGAGTTGCTAGAGCAGTATAAAAAATTTATTGATGAATATGTTGAGATGGGGCACGCTAGAGAGGTTGATATCAAGTCTTATGATCTGTTTAAGGGTCCAGTAAGCTTTTTAGCACATCACCCGGTTTACAACGAGGCAAGTAAAACCACCAAGCTCCGCTTTGTGATGGATGGTGGAATGAAGTCTAAAAATAAGCTTTCTGTCAATGATGTCATGCTGAATGGTCCTGTTGTGCAGGGTGAGCTTTTTGATATACTTATTACATTTCGGACTTACGTATTCACTTTGATATGCGATATTCAGAAGATGTTCCGATGTATTTTAATCAACCCGGACCATAGATGTCTTCAAAATATTCTCTGGCGGGACGATCCTACGCAGCCCATCCGCTGCCTGCAGCTTCAAACCATTACGTATGGTCTTAAGCCCTAGTAGCTATCTAGCTACAAGATGTTTGATAGAGTTAGTAAATTTATTTGACACCGATTATCCATTAGCTTCCCAGGCTATTAAAAATAACACATATGTTGATGACGTTATAGCTGGAGCTGATAATGTGGATGACCTTCACCAACTAAAAAATGAGCTGATAGAATTGCTCCAATTAGGCAGTTTTAGCTTACATAAATGGTGCTCTAATTACACACCTGTCTTGGAAAATTTGCCAGAAAATGTAAAATATTTTGAGCAAGTAAATCTTGATTCAAGCAACATTATCAAAACTTTAGGTCTGAAGTACGATATTACTACAGATGTATTGACATTTGAAAGTCCTCTCTATAATGAGGACAGTGTCCATACAAAGCGAACTGTGCTTTCTTTTATTGGGAAATGTTTTGATCCCTTAGGACTAATAGCACCAATTATAGTTTCAGCTAAGATTTTTATGCAAGGGCTGTGGAAAAGCACTCATTTAGGTTGGGACACAGTATTGCCCGACGATCAACTAGACACATGGAAACGGTTCTTGTCTAATTTAAAATTGATGGGTAGAGTTACTATACCTAGGCTAGTGTGCTACCGTGTGAGTGAGTCAGTAGAGTTAGTCGGGTATGCCGATGCGTCATTCAAGGCCTTCGGCTGCTGTATTTATTTAAGAGCTTTCAGGTCTGATGGGAATGTAGAGACAAGGTTGCTTTGCGCAAAGTCTAAGGTAGCGCCATTATCAAAGTGCCTTACAATACCGTCTCTGGAGCTTAACAGTGCTCTACTATTATCTCAACTTGTGTCTAGGGTTAGTGAAAAGCTTAAGCAGAGATTTGCACACACCACGTTTTTATACAGTGATTCCCAGATAGTTTTATGCTGGATTAAGTCTGAAAAAACAAAAGTCAATACTTATGTTAACAATAGAGTAAAGACAATACTTGAACTCACTAATCGTGACCAGTGGTCATATGTAAGGTCTTCTGACAACCCCTCTGACCTTGTTTCTAGGGGTGTAGAGCCCCAAAGCTTGCAAAATAAAAAGATATGGTGGTGTGGCCCTGAATATTTGTGTGACAGTAGTTACAAGCATCCCAAATTTGATCACACGACCCTCAGTCATACGTTAGTAGATGATTTTTATAACACTGACGAAAAGGTTGCTTGTAATTTTAATCTATCAGACCAGTCATTGCAAGCGATCCTTTTTGAAAAATATTCAAGTCTCAATAGACTTCAAAATGTCGTGGCATATATTTATAGGTTTTATAATAACGCTTCAAAATTAGGTAGTCGATTCGATACTACTGTTTTAGCTCCAAAGGAGTTACACGACGCACTGTTTGTGATAATTAAATATGTACAAAGGCAACACTTTGGAAAGGAAGTAGATATGTTGCTCTCAGGTAAAGTTATAAAGTCAGGGATAGCAAGTTTACACCCCTTTGTGGATGATTTAGGTATACTTCGCGTGGGTGGCAGGCTGCAAAATGCAGACTTTTCGCAAGATAGAAAGCACCCTCCTATTCTTCCAAAAAAGTCGAATTTTACGACGTTACTGATAGAAAGAGAGCATTTGCGTCTCTTACACGTAGGTGCTAGAGCGGTTTTGAGTTCCTTAGCTCAAAAATTCTGGATCATTAATGCAATTAGGGAGGTGAAGAAGGTAGTGAATAAATGTGTTACCTGCGCACGTTTAAAAGGTGAAGCTGCTAGGCAGTTGATGGGTTCATTGCCTGCTGAAAGAATAACTGCCAGTAGGGCCTTTCAGTATGTCGGAATTGATTTTTGCGGTCCTTTTAAGACAAAGCTTGCTAGAATAAGGAAGCCGCTGATTACAAAAAGCTATATTGCACTTTTCGTTTGCTTTGCAACAAAAGCGATACATGTAGAGTTGGTGTCGAACCTTACAACTGAAACCTTTCTAGCGAGTCTCGATCGTTTTATATCAAGGCGTGGCATGCCCACTGCCATTTATTGCGACAATGCTAAAACGTTTAAGGGAGCTGCAAATCAGCTCAAAGAATTGTATGATTTACAATGTTCCAAGGAACATAGAGATTCTGTGTATAGATATAGTACTAAGAAATATATATCATTTAAGTTTATACCTAGCTATGCCCCCCAATTTGGAGGCTTATGGGAGGCTGGGGTCAAGAGCGTCAAATACCACTTGAAAAGGGTAGTTGGTAACCATTGCTTAACCTTTGAGGAGCTATATACTGTGGTGGTCCAAATCGAGGGTGTTTTGAACTCCAGGCCTTTGCTTTCTCTTGATCCCAACGAGGGCAAATTTCTTTCACCGGGGCATTTCCTTGTTGGAACGGCTTTATGCAGTTATCCCGATATAGATTTGACTGATGTCCCTGTAACTCGGTTAAGGAAATTCTGGAATGTAGTAACTAAATTAAAGCAGGATTTCTGGAAGTCATGGTCCAATGACTATCTATGTCAGCTGCAGAGTCGTCCCAAGTGGAAACATGGCTCACCAAATATAAATGTAGGTGACTTAGTTCTTGTAAAGAATTTAAATACTGCCCCATTGTGTTGGCCCATGGCCCGTATTGTTAAAATATTTCCTGGTAAGGATGGTAGAGTAAGAGTGGCCGAGGTGAAAATTGGCGGCAAGTTGTATGTCAGACCGGTAACCAAACTGTGTCCTTTACCTCTTGACTAAGATGTTGGATGTTTAGCATAGTGTTTTAGTTTTCTCTTTTTCAGTAAAATGCATCCATTTCGCCCGGCCCAATTATGTTCAAGACAAGTCTGAACATAGCTTTATGTTTATATAAATCATAGATAATAGTTGTTGCTTGCAACACTTTAGTTTTAAAACCTAATGCATATTGTCTATGCTTTTTCCGTCACATTTTTGTCTGTTCTCGGTCGTGCTATGGCGATCCTGCAAATTAGCTCAATAAAGTTAATTTTTCATAATATCTTTCGTATTTGTTCTTAACACCTGCGCTGCTTTAGGGTTGTGAGCTTCAGAGCTTGCAATCTAAAACGGATTTCAAAATAAAACGGTTTTTTCAATAGGATACATGTCTCTTGTTAGAAAACCTTGGAGGGGTTGTACTCTTTTTAATTGTGGTTGACACATTATTTAGCTGTTGTTTTATAATAATAAACAAATATAAATAGATTTCAGACCTAGATCCATATTTTGTTAGTACAGAAAAACCTTAAGAACTGGTAAGCTACGGCATACAAAATAAAAAAAAAAAAATTTAAATAAAAACAGTACATTTCTTAGGCTAGTTAAATTATATTTCCTTACTTCAATTTCTTCGTTCTTTCAACCATCGGTATCTAAGTATTGTTTGAGAGCTCTTATACAGGCTTAAATTAAAATAATAAAATATCGCTTGCGTAAAGAGATTCGGAGGTATTATAGACGTTTAGAGAGGTTTAATTTCGGAAAATAATACAATATTAATAATCAACAAAGATGTTGATTCCTTACGTTCATTCATTAATTTTTCTTATGTCAAAATAGTCATTCATTGTTTAATTTTAAATAATAACAATATTTGTAATACATATTATGATTATGAGTTCCTATGTAAAACTGCAACTTTAAGCCTTATTTTTCCTTTAACCGTTTTCGAAGTTTTATGTTCCACCACCAGCTGATATAAACTGCAGACTATAAACAACTGCTATACAAGGGACCTAACACTGAACACCCCGTAACTGCAGGCTGTGGTGCTGAAATTTATCGCTGCGTCGCGTTTATGATTAAACACCCGCCTTGAGCGTAGATTAATGATAGCTAATCACAGTAAAAACTTGGCTTAATCCGTCTTGGAACCCTTTTAGCTGAGTGGTTGGCCGTGCATTTAGCGCGATGAGCGATTGCTGGGTAAAAAATGATGCAACTGTTTTATGGTAATTTGTTCGGGATTAGCTTCACTGATCTTTATTAATTCTTCTGTACTCATCTTTATTTAGGAGCTGCTTTCAGCTGATATAAAGCGGAAAACTCTGTGAGATGATAGCTTTGTCAAACGTAAGCTTACAAGTTTCTATGGCTTGGGTAATCTCCGGAACTACTTAATCCGATTTCAAAAATTATTTCACATGCGTGTAAAATGGATTTTTTTAACGGTAATAAGCATTTTTTTAACACGTTTCCTGTGCATGCGTCACATGTGTAGAATTTTAGGGTATTTATGATACGTGCCACTGATGATGTACGACGCCTTATAAACTTAAAGCATTGCCAAAGTTTACACGTGTGAGCTAGATGTATTTTATTTGGGTACGAAAATTTTAACAGAAAACATGTGCACGTGAGGAGTCGATTTCTGGGTCCAAGCTACACAGGTGACGTGTTAACTCGTGGGTTGGCCTGCGTTCTTTGAAATACGCGAGCAAAGCCGGGAATGTTATTTAAGGAGGAAAACGTATGTGAGGTTGCAGGTTTGTATGTTACTAATCTAGGCCTTAGAGGGTAATCTTCGGAACCACTGATCTGATTTCAAACATACTTTCACCTGTGTATACTTATAATGGACTTTCTTAATGGACATAAGCTATGGATTATTCCGCGGGTCTGCTTGCGTTTTTCACGATAAGTGGGCGAAGGCGATATGAGGGCTGCTAGTAATAACGTATCAATTAGACATTAACATTGTTTGCCCAATTTACACTATCCGCAATATTGCAACTAATATGAAACATCACCATCATCAATGGCCTTTAGGTCTATTACAGACTATACAAGCAGTGTCAAGAAAGGAGACATCTTCTTCCATGGCTGTGTAAGCCAATGCGGGAGCGGCATACACGACCGCAAGCTTGGCAGGTGTAATTTGCCCGCGGCGAAGAGGTGCCGTGCCACGTTGATGCCGCTTGGCTCGATTTACTGCGAGTGTTTTAATGAAACTTATTAATACAATAAAACGGTAATGATAGCATAACAATTTCCCTAGGGAGTTTTATCATTACTCATTAGTGAAGGTGGGCGAATATCGATTTGCAACAATAGATAGAAATACAACATAAGGTATTATTTTGTTTAAAATGTGCAAACATGAGCTGCCAAACTCCTTCGAACATTAAATAGCCATTTCCCAAAGGACTACTGAGCCAATGAGTTAAACAAACAAACTTTGTAATGACATTTACTACGAAACTTGTCAAATACCTTCACCAAGTTAAGATTTTGCCATTGATCATTACTGATCAATGTCAACTCTTAACTAAGTGAAGGTATTTCATAAGTTTCATACTGTATTTCTAATTAACAATCATAATCAATTCTAAAGTAAGTAACTTACATGAATACGTTCATTAACATAATTAGTGAAGTAAAATAAGTAAATGTCGTCGCTTCGAAGGAAACCAGATATGTTTTTACAACTAACACTTTTCACTAGAAAACACACAGCTTTTCAAAATTGTCTTCTAAACTTATAAAATACTAGCTTTTGCCCGCGACTTCGTCCGCACGGAACTCGTTTATATCGTAACTTTCTCCCCCCTTTTCACCCCCTTAGGTGATGAATTTCCAGATAAAAACTATCTTTAGTAAGGACTCTTTGGGAAGGCCCCGGAATTCAAAGTATTTCTATACCAAATTTCATCTCAATCGGTTCAGCGGTTTAAGCATGAAAAGGTTACAGACAGACAGAGTTACTTTCGCATTTGTAATATTAGTATGGATTGTATGAAGGAAAGGGTATAGATGCATGTAGGCTTTTTTCAGTATTATTTGGCATATTTTCATATCACACGGCCGTAAGGACCTTTTCTACTAAACCGTAGGATTAAATTAACTGACTTGTAATTTAAACATTTTATATTAAAAATAAAAATACTTCAACAAAATGTTACATCTAATAGTTTTCAAAATATCCATAACAAAACGTCTTTTTTACCCCGTTTTAGAAAACATCTTCAAAACATAAGGTACCTTTACCCTTGGAACGTCACATACATATATTTACTTATGTAATGTTCATATTCCCCAGGACTCCCCATTACCGCTATACCGTAAATGGGTTCAATCCAAATTTTCACCCCCTATTTCACCTCCTTAGAGGATGATTTTCAGGATAAAAACTATCCGTTGTCATTCTCCAGGACTCAAACTATCTCTATACTAAATTTCATCTAAATTGGGCTACATCCAAATTTTCACCCCCATTTCACCCCCTTAGGGGATGATTTCTGGAATAAAAACTATTATATGTCCTTTTCCAGGACTCAAACTATCTTTCAACCAAATTTAATCAAAGTGTGTCACAAACAAATTTCCACCCCCAATTACACCCCCTTAGGGGATGATTTTCGGGATAAAAACTATCATATGTCCTTCCTTAACTATCGTTATACCGTAAGTGGGTTCAATCCAAATGTTCATCCACCATTTCTCACCCCCTTAGGGGATGATTTCCTCCTTTTATGCGTTCCGGAATAAAATATATTCTATGTTCTTTCCTAGGACCCTACCTCTCTCTATACCAAATTTCATCTAAATGGGTTCTATTCAAATCTTCAACCCTCATTTCACCACCCCAGGAAATGGTTTTTCGGGATAAAAACTATGCATTGTCCTTCCCTAGGGCTCCTTCTATCTATTTACCAAATTTCATCTAAATGGGTTTTATCCAAATTTTCACCCCCTATTTTATCCCTGAGGGGATGACTTTCGGGATTAAAACAATCCGTTGTCATACTCCGGGACTCAAACTATCTTTATACCAAATTTCATCAAAATGGGTCACAACCAAATTTTCACCCCCAATTACACCCCCTTATGGGATGATTTTCAGGAGTAAACTATCCTATGTCCTTCCCTAAGACTCCAACACGCTATACCGTAAATGGGTTCCATCCAAATTTTCATACCCCATTTCACCCCCTTAAGAGATGATTTCTGGACTAAAAATTATATTAAGTCCTTCCCCAGGACTCTGAACTATCTCCATACCAAATTTCATCTAAATCGGTTCTATCCAAATTTTCACCCCTCATTTCACCCCCTCAGGAGATGATTTAGGATAAAAACTATGCATTGTCCTTCCCTGGGACTCCTTTTATCTTTATACCAAATTTTAACTAAATGGGATTTATCCACATTTACATCCCTATTTCATACCCTTGGGGGATGATTTTCGGGATTCAAACTATCCATTGTCATTCTCCGGGACTCAAACTATATCTATACCAAATTTGATCTTAATGGAGTCCATCCAAAATTTCACCCCCCATTTCACCCCGTCAGGGAAAGATTTCCGGAATAAAAACTATCCAATGTCCTTCCCCAGAACTTAAACTACCTCTAAACCAAATTTCATCAAAATGGGTTACATCCAATTTTTCACCCCCCCATTTTACCCCCTAAAGGGAAGATTTTCGGGATGAAACCTATTCTTTAGCCTTTTCCGGGACTCAAACTAATCATATACCAAATTTCATCCAAATCGGTGCAGCGGTTTAAGTAGCTCCATACAAATTTCCACTCCCCATTTTATCCCCTTAGGGGTTGATTTCCAGGATAAAAACTACCCTAAGTCCTTCCCCAAGACTCAAACTATCTCTATACCAAATTTCATTTTAATCGGTTCAGCCGTTTTCACGTGATGCGCGGTCACATAAACAGACAAACAGATAAACAGATAAACAGACAAACATATAAACAGACAAACAGACAAAAATTCTAAAAACTGTTGGAACGTGTTCTGTTATCGATTCTAAGTATCCCTAGCCAATTTATTTTCGAATATCTTCCATGTACAGACTTTCGATCCTCTTCAGCTTTATTATATGTATAGATTATTTAAATATTTATTTTGCCTATTTTTCTATGTACCTACACTATCGCCATACGATTAATTAATTATATATGTTTCTTTTACCGACAATTCAACTTAAATGACGTTATTATATAATTATTTCAAAACCATATTTGTTTATTCTAATATGAAACGCATCACTCCTTTTATTTACTTTGTATCTTAGGCTAGCTTTGTATAACAGTTGTATAAATAGTAAAATATAAAACTATAAAAAACTAACCTAACATGCCACCGATAGCGGAACTGAATATTGACTCAGGTCTGTATCATTATAAATTATTTTGAAGACGCGTTCTGGGATATTTTAAATAGAAAATTATTTAGTTTGTGATTGATTCTGTTTGCTATTTTGAACATTATTATATAGAGACAATCGTGGGTTGAAATGTAATATTTTGATTAAGGCTACTCTTTACTTCATGAAATAATTCATCTTTAATCTAATATTATCATGAAAATGAGGAATCGGATATATTTATATGCCAGGACGAAGAAAAGTAGACGGGTAAAGAACAGTCTGTAATAATTATTTCTGAAACTGAATTAAGTTAAAAAGTTTTATTTAAATGATTAAGGACATTACGGTACGTCTTGGGGGCACTCCCGTGTCCCCAGATTTACCGACAAATATCTGAATGACAACTGTCGTGCCTCGAGAATATTTTATGTGGGTACTTGTGTGCGACGAAGTATTCAAATGTCAAAGGCGTCAGCAAAAGGGTTTATATTAAGAAACTTCTCACGTCCTATTTGAAGGTTATATGCCATTTGATCCAACTTTCCGTTTGCCGAGAAATTTCGAGATGAAATTTCGCTTCATTACAAGCATTACATTGTTAAGAGAACGACTGCTTATAGCAAAGAGCCTTTGAAAGTCAAAGTTATCTTATCTCAAATAAAATGTAAATAATGAAATGGACATTTACATTTACATCCTTTGTACAAACACAAGCGTATTGTAATGATTTTACTTGAACAGATAATAGGTAGGTAACTATTTATCGAAATATGCGTGTTTAATTATCTCGTTGACCGAAGAGCCCAACCTGTTCGAAGGTAAAGTCCGTACCGAAATTGGTCCAACGGAGCACTACTTGACTACACAGTCTTAAGGCATTATTTTGTTCTTATAATAAGGGCGATTGTGCACTACACTGTCCGGCAGTCCGGTCCGATATGGCACGCCATTAAATGTTCATAGTAATTTGTGCACTATACGTAATTTTACCGTCCAACATTCAATACAAAAAATATCGGATCGTAAAAAATCGGACTGCCGGACAGTAAATTAACAGTAAAAATCGGCCGCTTCAAGTCACCTGTGAAATGTACTTACGACGGTGATTTCACTACGTGCGACATCTAGAAGAAGAACTTGGGTTTGAAACATGCCAGTCATAATAAATAGGAAAAGATTGTGTGATTGAAGCTTTTCCAGTTTGTATTTCGGTCCCTATAGGTGATAATCTCCAAAAATAATACATCCAATTTCAAAAAATACTTCACTTTTTTATAAAACCTTTTTCTGGGTGCACAAAGGCTTTATACACGATGATTCTTAATCCGTGATCAGGAGTCGGAAAATATTTCAATGGATGAGGTCTCATGCAATTAAATCACTGTTTAGTTAATTAAATTTAATGATAATTTGGTCACCCTACATGTCTTGAAGTTAAGTAGATACGTCAAATACACCATACGTCAAATTTTAGCAAACTAACGTTAGGGTGACAATGATTATGAATTATAAAGTAATTTCTTATTCAGTTTTATTGAGAAAAAAAAGAACGCTTGTTTAAGGTAATTTCGAGCTAATCGTGTTTGGTATCAATTACAGAATTAGAAAAATTGTCTCGTGATCACGGATTAAGAATCATCCTGTATAGTGTCTCCACAGGATTGTCTGCGTTCTCTGCAATACGCTAGTTCTACTTTATTAGTATGATTTACCACATGACTCACTTGAAAACTTCATGCATTATTTTATACAAGCATTATTCAGACGCATAAGTTTAGTATGCTCTGTATTATTATGCATGCATTCTGGTCTCGCAGATGCATGCGTAGCCTCATCCAAGAAACTTAATATATGTGCATAGGTTAAGTTAAAACCTTTTCACTCAAACAATATCTAATTTAACGCTCTCCAACGCCATCTCTGTTCACCTCCATATATATTTTTTTCCACCTGCCTGCTTTTGCGGCTTCGACTTCTGACGATAAATTAATTCTCGCATTCGGCTTTGGTCCCTTACAATCGCAGCGGTTATGAAGGGATCGGGTGCATAATTTATCGCTGAACCTCGGCCTGTGGATGATAGGAACCTTTGGATTCGGCCATTTGTCTTCCCTATTGATGTGTAGAAAAATTGATTTTCGCTTGTCCTTTGGTTGAATTAGGAATGTAAAGGTGGGTTTTGACCAAAAGAGCATAGAGCTAGCTGTGTTCACCCTCCCAGTTACTCACAGAAAAAACACAAACTATTATGTAACTGACTAAAATAACATCATTATATTTATCATCTTCATCCTTTCCCAACTAATTTCGACCACAGCGACTGGAGAGAAAATCCGTGTAATCACGGGTGTTTTTTTTTTTTTTATTAAATGTGCTACTCTTCTCCCTGCCTTTCAGCACCAGTTCCACAAAATTATAATCGATCGACCATCGGTGGTTTGCCTTTAACGGCTCTACGTGCGAGCGATAGGCCGCGCTCTGACCTCTTGCTCCCACGTATGGTGTCGCTGCCGCCGCCGCAGGAAGTCTTGGCCGAGCCCTAATTCTTCTAATTTCTCTGTCGCCTGTGGTAAAGTACAAAATGATAAATGTTTATGCTTTTAGGGTTCCGCACTCAAAGAGTAAAACGGGACCCTATTACTAAGACTCCGCTGTCCGTCCGTCCGTCCGAATGTCTGTCACCAGGCTTTATCTCACTGATACCGTGAATTTTCACAGATGATGTATTTCTGTTGCCGCTATAACAACAAATACTAAAAACAAAAAAAAAATATTTTTATTGATAATGGTACGTAACCCTTCGTGCGCGAGTCTGACTCGCACTTGGCCGGTTTTTTTTATTTTTTAAAGACTTAAGACTAGATACAAATCTGCCAAACCACAGTGCAGTTTGTTGGCAAACAAAGCTTCTAATTTATTTTACAATGTATTAACTAAAAGCTGTATGAATAGTAATACTTATATGTACGGTATTAAGTACTTATGATGCAACAAAAGAATATGTAAAGTTACTTAAGATGGCTGAATTCCATCAAGTAAACGGGGTCGCGTCTGTCATCCATGGTGAGAGCCCCACTACTCGACTCGGATTCGACTCGAAGGAAATCGGCGAACCAGGATGACCATGAAATAGTCAGTACGTTTATTTTCATTTGTTAGTTATTTACCACAAAAGCATAAATTACTTGTAGTTATTCACAGCGTCGCATTTCGGGTAGTGTTTTATTCTAGACGCATTTTGCCGCCATCGATGTTTGTTTGGTACTCTATTTAATTTCACGCTTTAATTGATGTTTGCACTACAATTCTGAATATATTTGTTTAAACGTGTAAACGCGTAGGTACAAAACCTATAGTTTCATACCTTAGGTGCTCTCAATTCTGTCTCAATATCATTGAAAATTATCTTTGTGACTAAAAAAGGTACATTGCGACTAAGAATATTGTCCTATACTATCTTATCTTATCTTATCTTATCTAGGTGAGGGCCCTTTCGGATGCACTTCGACCCAGTGGGATCTTTTGTGCATTTGCCCTCTCCTTTATACCTGCTCCCAGGCTTGCTCCATCATTTCCACAAAGCGGATGATGCAGTTCGCCGGGAGCACCTTGAATTCCTTTGGTTGCGGGTAACCGTTACCAAAGTAGTTCATTCTTTGTCTGGCAAGTCCTATACTAAAATAAACGATTAGGATACAAAGCGAAAATGTTATACACGAGCAAGGTTAAATGCGACTAAAACTAAGAAATAGCTACTAAAAAAAGTCACGATTGAGACACGAATACGATCGAGGTGAAATGCGATGCGGTGAATAACTACATAATATAATTTATGCTTTTGTGGTAAAGTACTAACAAATGTTTATTTTGTTTAAGATCATGGAATCCTCCGCATGTAAAGGCCTCCACACACCGGTCGCGTGCGCGGGCCCGCGGCGGGCCCGCGCACGCGACCGGTGTGTGGAGGCCTTAAGCGCCGATAGCAACAGCCGTTCTGTATTATCGCCTCAACTAAAATATTCTTATTCGAAATAATGAAAATACAAAACGTTGAGATTAATGACCTGACTTATGAAGCAACAATATTTTCATTATAACAGAAATTAGGTGAATTTGTATTCAGACAATGTTATCAAAGATTTCATTTGAGTCGAACTTTTTTAATATCATCTAGAGTCCTAGAATAACTATTTAGAATGGAACTAAAAAAGTTATGAAGCTGAGAATGAAAGCACAGGTTTTCCTTTGCGTCTTTCAGTAATGGAAATGTTTTATTTTATGGTAAACCATAAAAAATAGGTGCTAGTTATTTCCGCCCCAGTCCAAGTTGGCTCAGTTTGGGTTGCAAAGGGCGGTTCCACAACACTTCAGGAGCTCAAATACCCTGAACCATCCGGTTGCCTCTTCGTTGGCTCGAATCCCGGTTCGTACCAATAAGTTTTTCGGAACTTATGTACGGAGTATTTACCGTTAGCTTTTCGGTGAAGGAAAACATCGTGAGGAAACCGGTCGAATCCCAATAAGGTCTAGTTTTCCCTCTGGGTTGAAAGGTCAGATGGCAGTCGCTCTCGTAAAAAAACAAGGTAGTGTCAAATCTTGGGATAAGGTGTCAAAGTGGACCTCGGGTCGGGCCCCTTCAGGGCACAACCGGGAATAACGCTAGGAGGACACATTGCATAGAATAACGAGCTGGGCGAATATCACTGCATATAGACCAAGTAGCGAGTGAGTGAGACAGAATTGTGAGGGTTATAGTCGCAATAACAGATTTTTGCTCAGTTGAATAAGTAAGAGGTTCCTATGGGCGGCCATGTGGATATTTCCATAAAATAACCTTCACTAATTGAAGGGCACGGTCAAGTGAGCACAGACCAATTGTTCCACAAAAGGGATAAGCTAATACTCGTTTAAGGCACAAAGAAAGCCTGACGTTGACAAAGAGTAGGGACGGAAATCGGGGTGAACTTTAAGGTTTCTCTAACTTTGGCGGTTTTAAGTGAATGTATAAGTTTATTTGACATGTCGGTTGAGGAGAATTGTTTTAAGGGGCGGCGTGGGTCGATGTACACAAGTGTTTGCCCACGAATTCGGCCGGTCACACTTATGTACACACCTGAAATACCTAGGAACTGAGACATTTATCGTTTTATTGCCCTAGAATAGACCTCCCACTATTTCTATGATCTGTTCTATTGATGGAACTAGTTGGGATATTAGGTAATTACCAGTTGAACAGATTTGTTATCAATAGAACAGATATAATAGAACTAGTGGGATTAGACCCTAGGTAGGTGAGGCCCTAGTGAGTAGGATGTTACATCTCATCACAAATTAATAAAAACCGGCCAAGTGCGAGTTGGACTCGCGCACGAAGGGTTCCGTACCATTATCTATAAAAACGGCAAAAAAATCACGTTTGTTGAATGGGAGCCCCCCTTTAAAAAAAATTATTTTGTTTTTAGTATTTGTTGTTATAGCGGCAACAGAAATACATAATCTGTGAAAATTTCAACTCTCTAGCTATCACGGTTCTTGAGATACAGACGGACGGACAGCGAAGTCTTAGTAATAGGGTCCCGTTTTACTCTTTGAGTACGGAACCCTGAAAGTAAAAAATATGTAATTTCTTAACTAATGATCATGGAAAATTAAATTTTGATCGATAATCTACAAAGAGGATTGTCCTTAAAAGATGCCAAACAGGCCAACAAATGTTCGTGAACATAATACCAATTCGTTGCAAAATATTGCCTTAGGAAACTCTTTTGAAGGCAAGTTCCTTTGATGTTCCGGTTATATAATGAATCAAATTAATCCTCTTGTATACTGGTTCGAAATATCCGCAAGCTTTGAGAGGCAATTCAATTTATGTCGCTGACAGGCAAAGCTCATTGATTTTATTGCTTACCTCGTACTTCATTATTTCTGGATTGGAACATGAACCCCATGCATTGGGTTTTCTTATCAATTTGAAGTCTACACTGAAATTTCTAAAATAGGGAAGTGTTCAATACTATTCGGGTTATTACTATGCCTAACTGTATTGTCCAGGTAAGAAAATACATAGTAATATTTTTGACGTTATAACGTCAAGTAAATCGATAAACGCCGGCTGCACGCACGAAAAAGTGTGACACATTGTCCCGTTTCGAACGCCTGCTGCGCGCACAAAATATCAACGTACAGCCCAAACCGCTGGTTCTAGAGATTCCAAAATTGGCACGTAGGTTCCTTTAAGCAAGGCTTTTTCAAAATTCACCCTCTAAAGGGGTGACAAGGGGGTTCAACGTTTGTATGGCAGCATAATGTTTTCTTATTACGTTATCACGTAACTTTATCGTCCGTAAACCGACTGTTTGTGCTCGTCGATTAAAATCTGTGTATTATGATTTCATAGAGAATACTGCAACGTCACTCTTTTCATAGTTGTAGTCCATGTTACTGTCGAAACAATCGAAATAACTGTTTCGATACGCTCCAGACAACCGATTTTTTTAAAAAATAGAACTAAAATAAATTCGACCAATCACGTGGCTGCTTTACCGAACTGTAATGAATTGGACCAATAGAATCGCTTTGATTATTGAGTTTACTCGTTGATGTCGTACGCTCGTTGATGTCTTTTAAGATATCAACGAGCGTACGAGCGATAGGCTGCCCTTCGTTTCAACAGTATCGAGTTTGTTTAATTAGTTCAGTTGATTCGTAGAAAATTAATTTTAATGAACTCGTACAAAAAGTATTGTTCACAATAGTGTTATAATCAAGCTTTTTAATCTCGTACCTTACTTAGGCCACTCAGCAAGCTTCGTGGCCTAAACACGGTACTCGTCTAAAAAGCTCTCTATTATAACACGATTGTGAAAAATACTATTATCGACAACCAGTTTTTTAAAAGTTAATATTTAACTCACGGAGCGAAGACGGCCAAGATGAAATGGGAATGGGCTGGCCACGCCTGCCCCATCCCAAGAGGTGAGCTAAACTAGCCACGGAGTGGGTGCCACATGATGGGAGGCCACGACGTGGCAGACCAAGACGGAGATGTCGGGACGACCTGGACGTATTTACGATAGATATTTCTCAGAACCGGGGCGAGTGGAAATCGAGAGAGGAGACCTTTGCGCAGCAGTGGGACACTCTAATAGGCATGGAAAAAAAAACAACTGTTTAATTGCCAATAACAAAACTTAACCAGGAGGGTAATTTTAAGTTAGTTTTCAAACGAGCGTTAGGACACATCAAGTGTTCACCTTATAACAATATAACAGTAATATGTCAACAAAACAGACACCACTTCCGATTTAAAATAAAATAGTCCGCACTCAAATCGATGCATCTGTTTGGGAGCTATGATAGTCCAGGCAATGAACTGACAACTTGTATGGAAAAAATTACAAATTTGGAAATAATTTATAATAGCTGATTTTTTCTTTGTAATGGATATATTATCAATTAAATAGTTACCTAGCGACAAAATCCAACAAAATTTAAGACATAAAAGAAATGATAACTTAACTAGCTTTTGAAAAGTCAGAAAAAATATAAATAAGTGGTTTTATCTTTGTTTTGGTTCATTAAATTTGCTCTATAATATTCAAGATAAATAATAAAAAAAAACAATTCATGCTTTATTTAAATCTATTCAAATACTTCCGGATGGATAGTTTGTTGGATTCTTGAATAAAGCATCTTAGACTAATGTTTTAAAATTATATAAAGAAAAAAAATGCTATTATTAATTAATGTTTTTCAAAACCGTATTTTGCCTGGAGCATGATGCCTAGGACAGATACACACACAAGTAAAACGAATAACACTCCTCGGTTTCGTCGGGGGTTACTAATAATTACAGTTAAAATATCGTACTCTTGGAACTCTTTAGGGGAGGCCTATGTCCAGCAGTGGACGTCTTTTGGCTGAT
The DNA here is from genome assembly GCA_963854355.1 of Epinotia brunnichana. Taxonomy (NCBI): domain Eukaryota; kingdom Metazoa; phylum Arthropoda; class Insecta; order Lepidoptera; family Tortricidae; genus Epinotia; species Epinotia brunnichana. The sequence goes on from OY977949.1 coordinate 22,304,209, forward strand.
ATGATGATGATTATCATGAAAATGTCGTAACGCATATTCGTAACCGTAAAACGATAGCAGGCAGTTTTAAAATTGTTGATACAAACCTTAATACTTTGTGTTTTGTTCTTCTATGCCTGAAAGGATATATTTTTTGAATACAGCTTTTTAGTTGTACTTTTATTCGTTAAATTTGTAAGCGTTCTTTTATAAAAACCCACACGTGGCTCTATGAGCTGTAAAACTCACGAGTTTTTTTTTTACTTTTTTTTGCCAAACACTGAATCGACAATAAAAAACCACATAATTATTGAACCTGCTCAGAATTTATCACGAGAATCGAGTGAGAAATGTGACCAGTAGAGGAGAACATACAGCTGTACACCCGTACAGCGGAACAGCGTGACATCAGGACATACAAAGAATTTTTGCTCACGCTGAAATGCAGAACTTCGTTCGCTGAGCTCGCTCGTTCAAAAATGTTTTTATTTCACCTAAAACATGCTAAATGTTTACGGTATACGGGGTGGTCCCTGTAACAGGTGCAAATATGGACGCTTCCTTGCATTTGCAGTAACCCCTTGTAATGTGTCTCATTCACTTGAAATTTTTTTTGTTTCGTGATGCCAAGTAATGTATCTTGGCATCAAGAGCTCATAGCACAGCAGTTAATGCAGATTTTGAGGTAACATCATGTAATGAGTCATAATAACGAGTGTATGAAGTTTTGCGAGGCGATAGATAAACGGCAGTCATCTTTTCTGATGTTTTGTATGTCTATTGTTTTATTCTTAAGTTCTAATGTTGTTTGCTTTTCGTACTTATTGTTAATAATTGTAATATTTATAAATGCCGCAGTGCCTTAGTTTACTGTAATGCTGTGTGTCATTTGTTGAAATAAAATAAATAATACTTTTTGCATTTTTGTTTACAAAAGATATTTTTGTGATTTTTATTTCAATTTTTTTGTGTTTTTAAAAGAAAAAGTTTCTCATAGCACTCCAGAAGAGTAAAAAAATACAAGTTAACTTATATTAGAGAATTTATTTTTCAAAACCGAATAAACCTAATAATCTACCGTTTAATTTTTTGCTCCTGTTATAGGGCCCACTCTGTATAAGGTTAGATCACTGTTTAATCCCTCAAAATATTTCAAACCCGTGACCTATAAAGGCAAGTTATAATATTCTAGCGATTGTACAACGCCATGATCGATTCCAAACTAAGATACACGGTTTCATCTCAATTTACGTGCGATAGTCATCTCATATTACAGAATTAATATCCAGAGTTTGAAGCGTCGCTACCTGAGGTTAACCCCAGAAACTTAGGAAGGTAGTACGGAATAATCAAGCAGATGATTGAGATACGGGTAATATCCATTATTGGGACTAGGAGGCACCGTATATACCCAAGTGTTGTCTGGAAGATATCGCTTTAGAACGATAAGACCGCCTGTTGTTAACCATTATTTAATAAGCCAATTTTTGTAAAATGTTTATCTCATGTCGTGATGCAATAGAGAGTATTTATTATTATTTCCTTTAGTAATTTATACCTTATCTTATATTATTGTCTTTATACCTATTAATCTACCTACATATTATAAGAGCATATAATTAACAATTATATACGTATAAGGAATTTCCATAAATAAACATGGCATGGCAATAAAAATAACACTTTCTGTTATCCGGTTTAACCCCAGAAACTTAGGAAGGTAGTACGGAATAATCAAGCAGATGATTGAGATATGGGTAATATTCATTATTGGGACTAGAGGCACCGTATATACCCAAAGGTTGTCTGGAAGAGATCGCTTTAGAGCGATAAGACCGCCTGTTGTTAACCATTATTTAATAAGCCAATTTTTGTAAAATGTTTATCTCATGTCGTGATGCCATAGAGAGTATTTATTATTATTTCCTTTAGTAATTTATACCTTATCTTATATTATTGTCTTTATACCTTTTAATCTACCTACATATTATAAGAGCATATAATTAACAATTATATACGTATAAGGAATTTCCATAAATAAACATGGCATGGCAATAAAAATAACACTTTCTGTTATCCAGTTTAATATATATTCGGATTACCAAAAAACTGCCATTGCTGATCAGTAACCTTGCGCGGACAGAAGCGTCCACTTGACCAGTGGACCAAAAAACCGGTGTGTTGTTAAAATTAATAACATTGAGCCTCATACATTATTACCACTTGAGCAGTCGCCGGTCGATTGAGTGACGCTTTGAACGTACTTGGTAGATCTAAATGTATTTTTTTTGTACGGGAAAATGACAGTTGAGTTGGCTTTACGTACGTTCGAAACGTTACCTAACCATTCTTCTTGTTTTAAAAGCAGTTTTAGTCATTGAAATTAGGAAATATAACAATTTCATCGTTTTTTTCGCAAATGATTTTATAAATAAAATAAATGAACTTGATTTCAGTAATAAATGTAGTAAGTAGTAAATGAGTCGGGACTTTCTATTTAGTAAGTATGTAAAATCTGCCAGGAAAAAAAAATTGACGACACTATAATAATAACCTTTATGATATTAGTTCGATATGCGTAAGATTGTCCCCATTTATTTATTTATTATTTATATTATATTATTGTCAACTTCAATGCCTTCTCCCTAACTATACTATACATACGTAGTCTAATTACAACGTAACTAGTTAAAACGCGCACGGACCCAAAATAGTTTGCCGTTGAAAGTTTTGCTGAAATATATGGGAGTTGAAATGAATACAGTAGTTGGTGAATTTCAATTTAATTGTAAGAGCGAGACTAATGTGGCACAGAATACATAACTATAATATATAGTGAATTATTTCGTGTGTCAACATGACAAAGTAATAGTGATTTGAACGGCCGCTGTCAAAGGGCTGATCCTTGGTGTTAGGAGGCTAATTAAAAAGTTTTTTGGCCCTCGTTCCAGCACTTACTTGGTACAACAAATATTGGTGGCAATAAAGCAATGCAGCCAATATTTTTGGCACCGTTGGACCAGTTGTCCATAGCGCAAAATGTTGTACGTAGGTACGTTAAATATGTCATTTTTGGAATGGATAAACTACAGTAAATTTTTCGTAATGCTCGTTTCATAAGTTACATAGGTACCCCTCAGGTGGGAGCCGTACCTACATAATACTAGGTTAGCTGCAAGAGATCCCTTAAAGGGATATAAGCTCGCGTTTGTGTTGTACTAATGTAATTTTTTTTTGTGTTTACTAATACTACTAATAATATGTCAAGATTGTTGTTTTTAGGGTAATCTCAGGAGGATGTGTGGTATTAAAACATAGTTCATCCTTTAGAGATCACAAACCGAAAATCAACGATGGAGTTTGAACCAAACGCCTCACGATTGTAGTATTGAATTTTCATGGGTCCTAAAACCAAACAAAACAAACTAAATGCTCTTCCATTACAATTTTACCTAGTAAATTGGTCCATATTGATATTTTTATAAGCCTGGGAAGCCTAAGGAGGTTAAATTTTTATACATTTAACCCTTTGAATGCCAAAATCACCTAAAGGTGCCGTGTGTTGTCGCGCCCGCAGCGCCAAGAACCCTTACCTATAGGTGTTATGGCACCCGCTGTCAAGCAAATTCACTGGAAGCTCAAAAATATATCTTTTCGTCAGATCGTGAACAGGCCTCGCCTTAAACTCAGAAGTCCTTAATCCAACTAGGTGAAATCGCGCCTAATATGGAAACAAGGCACCAAAAGTTGACTGTAATCAGTTGCCGTCGCTGTTCCAACAAAGCTGTGAATGACTGCGGAATATTTAGATTAAAACGTATTGCCTCAATATATCAGGCACATACGGTTGCGCCTGCGTGCTAATGTTCTCTCGTTTATCGCGAAATGGTTGATGTTAGTGCTTAGTGAACGCAGAATTTATTTGTCCCACTCTTGATTATGAGTGGGAGGGAGAGGTGACTATTCAATGTGTTGTTAAATTCTGGTTGATAGGGTAACAGTGGGTGCTAATACTTACTTAAGTCAGCAGGGTTAAGTTGAATGGTAAATCAAAGCAAGAATTTACTCAATTTATATCAAGATATTATTTTGGTGGAATTGTGAATAAATAACTTGTCACGGCGGGGGCACTGGATATTTAAACATTTTCAAAAGTATAATTATGAATACTAATAACTAACTTGATTTTTTTTAATTGAGATAATTTACTTAGTAATATGTGCATCATTAAATTTATCTCAAAGTAAAGTAACTAGTACAAAATTGAATGGAAATGAGTTTAGCAAAAAATTAGGAAAAACAAAACATTCTACCGCTTCCGTTTTATTTGTAAATCTTTGAATTGAAAGTAATTAACGTTATAATGATTTTGCTTACAACGATTTAGGAAAACAAGTTTAAACACAATAAAATCACTCATAAAGTTAAAATTTTTAACTTCTTCAAAAACAAAAATGAGATCGCCATAACGTCATTATATTTTTTATTAGCCTCAAATGTACACAGAGAAATTTCAATTTTAAGTAAAAGCTTTTTATTCTTATACAATTTGTTTCTAAGTCTGTGCTTTAGCAAGTCGGGCAAGAGATACATTTTATAAGCGGAAATTGTTATTTTTTTAATGGAAAACATTAAAAGTTTGCATTTTGATTAAGAAGATAGCATAGGACGCGTAAAATTTGTTTTCATTCTTTTTAATTTGATAATATTATTAATTTTGTGTTGATTCGGCATAAAGAATTTATTCATGTCTATAAAATACAATGAAATAATAACAAGTTAAGACTAGCTTAAGTCAAAAAGCCCCCCTTGAGTCGTCCCTGGTGCAAAGGTACCCATCACACTAGCCGCGCGTTACCACGTTGAATTGCGAAGGACAATCTTTTCTTTGTTCATTCGGGTTTTCGATTCTAAAAAGATTGTGACAGTCAGCGACACATACATCACCGACACTTTAGCATGCACATACATGCACTACAGCAAGCACCCTAGAATATTTATATATAGGTATATTTTTATTTACACTAAGCTGATTTGTCTTGTTTTCGTTATACCTAAGCCTCATGGGTATTTGTCTTGGTTTTCACGAGACAGACCTAGCCTAAGTGTAGGACTAATGGTTACTTTGTTGCAGAATGTACCTATAAATATGTAACTACCTGTTAATAAATGTTTTATTTTTTGCATAAAATAACATTTCAAATTCCATATTCCATACCTCTGAATTCGGTCAAAACCACCACCGGTAACGTACCAAAAATTTAAAAGATTATTTCCCGCATGTTATAAATTGAAGTCTCGTCCGTTCCTCGGGCCATTTATTTCACAACGGCTGAAGTTGCATTCATTGGCGATTTGCATATCAAACGTCATTTCGGAATTCCATTATTCAATGACAAAGAGATTCAACGTTCAACAGTGACATTTTCGATGAGGTTTTTGTTCCGCAATATGTTCCATATATTGCCCTTTTTTGAACCAACTTGCAAAATTAAAAAAATCAAAAAGCCCGACTGTGTATAAAAGTAATTTTAAAAGATAGAAACAAAATGTAAGATGTAAAAAAACGATTTAATTAAAAACTGGATAAGAAAATGCAGTCGGAGGCATATCGCGACAAGTTAAATATATCGTAAATTTTATGCACATATTATTATTTCATTGTTTCTATCTTTTAAGTTTACTTTTTTACGCAGTCGGGCTTTTTGTTTTTTTTATAAATTAGTTTTATTTTTGGTCCGTTTTTCACGCGTAAGTATTTGATTCTCGTAGAAATTTTGGAAACTTTTATAGCTTATGTCATTCCTGCAATTGAGACAAATTAAATGATACCTCGTAGTATCAAAATCCGTCAAACGGTTTAGGCTGCAGGGCGTGCCAAAGAATAAGACTGTACATACTATACATACGCGCGAAAAATATAATTCTCCTCTTCTTCGGCAGTCGGGTAAAAAGAAAGGGGAGAAGTTGTTTTTTTATTTGGAAAACTGAATCTCCGGTATGGTCCTTTCGACCTTTTCAATTGACATTTGCTAAAACCTATAAGACATCGAAAATTATCTCAAAATAAATACTATAGGTAGGTATAACTTTTGTGTGATGTCTCTCAAATTTGGATTTTGAAAGTGGTGGTATATCACTTATGTAGCTATCCACGCCGTGGCCGGCGATGGCGATCCTAGCTAGTTGCGGGCGTGAGCCCTTATATGGCTTGCGAAGCCGAACTTACTCTTAAACACTCGGTCGCAGGAGGCAAAGTAAAGCTGGCCAGAGCTATTATACGTATAATTGTAGTTAGGCTTTGGGTGTGATTTTCGTGCCTGACGTCTCTCATCAAGGTCGACGAGACGAGCAGCTTTAAAATGCTTGATGCTCGTTTTGATGCGAGAGCGCCATTCTGGGCGCAACGAGGCAAACTCCTCCCACTTATACGTTGGCATTTTGCTGGCAGTTAGGTGACGCTTTAGCCAAGGATGTGCTAAAGCGTCACCTAACTGCCTGCAAACGTAGATGCTGCCCACCTCGATTCCGTTTGCCAGCTGATAGCTCGGAGTATAGAAGGGCTTTCGGTAGTCTACAGTCATCCATACGCCAAACATGCCCACACCACCTTTGCTGACCTTTCATCAGCAAAGCTTCCATGCCAGACATCTTACAAAGACGCAGTACTTCCGTGTTGGGGACGCGATCCCGCCACTTTATTCTTAGAATAGTGTGCAAGCACCGTAGGTGGAACGTGTCCAGCAAGCGAATGTCGCCTTTGTACATACACCAGGTTTCCGAAATATACAAGAGAATCGGAAGTACCATGGCTTTGTACACTGACAACTTTGTCTGTAGTAGTTTAAGATCACGTGATGATGTGTCAGGCGACCAAAAGCAGGATCTCTGAAGCCAGTCTATTGTCTCTTCTGATTTGGCTACCAAGATACTTAAAAGATGACACTTCCGTTAAAGGTTTTCCTTCAACAGTGAGATCGGAAGTATGTGCTACACAATTACTAGCTGGTTGTTTAAGGACTTGTGTCTTGGATAACCATACCAAATCTAAGGCACGACCGTTGCACAGCATCCATGTAGGATTGAAGCGTCTCCATACTATCAGCCATTAGACACACATCGTCGGCATAGAAGACTTCGAGTACTGAGAGCTTTCTGGTCATACCACTTAAATATGACATCCCGGGGACATGACAATGGTTTTATACCCTAGTCGGTGGTACTGGGACTACTGGGAATGAAACGCTTTAGTATAATGTGTTAATCCTTGACGCATAAGCTGCGTCTCTGCCTAGATTTATTTTAAGCTTTGCTCTAGTTTATCTTTTACGCAATCTGTGCTTTTGAGGTCAGCCTGGAAAATTTAGGCAAAGTGAATAGTTAATAAAACGTCAATTTGAGTACTCGTAAACCAAAGAAATAAATGTTCTAACAAAAAACAATATACAAAACACAATTACGCCAAATCTGTCTTCAGTACAGAATTAATCTGAAACAACATAAATCAACTGTTGTTCATATGCAAAATATGGGCTTGTGAAGTCTATACACATTGTTTAAAACTTAATGAAGACAACAATGAGACTAGATAGCGTTTTAAATTACTCACTTCAAAAGGTTTAACTTGTATTAAGCGTGGGTCTGAAATATTTGGAATCATAATCTGAGGAACTTGGATTATGTCATGTTCCTAAATTTTTAGGGTGTCTTTGTCTAAAAAAATCAAGAAAGCCTGATAAGCTTGTCAGAGGGGTAATCACGTTACATTTAGACCTACCCGACGTTCGTTCAATGCGTTACGTGATCGACCTACTGTTAAAAGTCGCGGGAGTCCGCTGGATGAGGGTGGCGCAGGACCGCTCATTGTGGCACTCTCTGGGGGAGGCCTATGTTCAGCAGTGGACGTCTTTCGGCTGATATGATGATGATGATGATGATTATTATTATTATGACGTCTCGCCAGTTGCCACGCGTAAGAGGTAGCGCAATTTGCAAAATGATTAATGCCGTCGAAAACGCATTCCAGAATTTAACCATGGAAAGTATCTAGTAGGCAACGAGAATATTATACTACTCGTAATGAGCGGATTTAAGTCAAAATTTAATGATTCAATAGAAGGCAATCATGCAAAATCATTTACACACTCATAAAAAAAGTTTTAATTTTAGGCATTGAGCATATTAACAAAAAAATTAGTGAATATTCTCCCTAAGAACAAAACAAATGACTAGAAACAAATGAGAACTACCCTAATACACACGAGTTCCACATAAAAGCCAGACCCCACGTAAACTGTCACAGGAACTTTCATTATTTCGGCCAAATTTAATTCCTTAACTCCTTAAAAGTCCTGCCGTGTGGGTACTCGGTCGTTGTTCTTTGAGAACCCACGTTTTGTTATCTGCACTGCATTTGGCGCGTTGTGGAGCCATCGGCGCTACAGTACCCGAGTAAAAGGTCCCTAAGGTCCCGTGGCAATTGTTCCACTTCTGACTTGGCTAATGCTTTGACATTTTGCGGGTATTTCGCACGGAGCTTTTATTGCAAGGGTGTCTTGAAACATTGGGTTGCTAATTAACAAAAAACCGGCCAAGTGCGAGTCGGACTCGCGCACGAAGGGTTCCGTACCATTATCAATAAAAATATTTATTTTATTCTGTTTTTATTTGTTGTTATAGCGGCAACAGAAATCATCTGTGAAAATTTCAACTGGAACTATCACGGTATCAGTGAGATCAGACTGTACAGACAGACGGACGGACGGACGGACAGCGGAGTCTTACTCTTTGAGAACGGAACCCTAAAACAGAACAGAGAGTGTGATACTTATGTCTTGAATTCCAGTTTTCCTCAATTGTATATTAATGTCGAATCCGACTCGGCTGGGCAGCGTTTGGGAAGCTATGGAACATCTTTTCGTCCAATATTCCTCAGTATCTCAAGACGAGAGTTTTTGACCAGTGTGTGTTGTCAGTGATGACGTATGGCACCGAAACATGATCGCTTACTATGAGCCTCATAAGAAGGCTAAAAGACACCCAAAGGACAATAGAGATACCGTACGTGGTATAAGTTTGTCTATCTCGTTCTACCTACTTTCAACTCAAAGTAAGCTCGAAAATATCCCTTATATAACTCCCCTGTGTACTTTAATTTTATATGACGTGTATATGTAACATTTTATTGTGTACAATAAAGTGCTAACATACATTCAATAGCAAAAGAAAAGGGCGATATTATCTTCTGAAGTGATAATTTCGCTTTGTAACGTCCCTGTGCTTCCCGTTTTCTGCTTCCGTCACGTTGGATTCCTGCCAACTAGACAGTTATGAGTTATGACGGGCTTTTGCGGTCTATATAGGTAGTTCTAAGTAAGGTTTATTCAAGATAATTATGGCAATTTGTATAATTCGTGTCACAAACATCATAAGAGTCGTCCCGTGACGAAGGATGTTGTGACCCATCCAAAACGTCGGGAACCCTCAAAGAGTTAAGTAAACAAATAAGTTTAGGGTACTGTTACACATGCTCTTTAGTGGAACAAAAGCATGCTAGTTTCGAGCAAATAGCATGTGTATCTAGAAAGTTGCTAGTAAGTAGCATGCTATTTGCATAAAAAATAATTGAGCATGCTCAAACAAGCATGCTACTAAAGAGCATGTGTACCAGTAAGGTACCTTAATGATACGCGATTAAGTCCCGTTAAGTCATAATAATGTGTGAGAATCGTTAAAAAAATTATTAATATAAAAACATTATAAAGCAGGAAAACCTTTGTGGGGCACGGTATGCACAAGGGCCATTTTGTAAATCGTTTTTTTTTTAATTCAAAACTAATCAAGTAACTTCCTTAGTTGAACTAATTTTCTAGTCCATTAAGTTCTAAGTGCGGGCACTGTTGTTATTTTTTTATCAGGGTGATTATTAAAAAATCGAAGGTCTATACGCGTACCCATTAAAATATTTACTTTAGTTGCGCGAGTTCTGATGAATTTCGGTTAGCGCTTGAGAAAATATAAATTTAGTTTTCAGTGAAATACATTTGTCCAACTGTTCTCCTCAACTGATTCTCGTAAAAAAATGTGAGCAGGTTCTATGATTATATAGATTTTTTATTGACGATTCAATTTTGAAAAAAAATAAAAAAAAACGGCTGGCTTGCGATTTTTACTGATGGTCAGATTTACCTACATCTAAAGTACCTAAATGTAATCTAGGACATTGATATTTCATCTTCTAATAAGAGGCCTAGAGTATCTTCAGTGTTGTGCAAGCATTCCAAATTCCCCACCTTGTTGATATTGCAACGTTCTATGAAGCAAAATATGGCTACAAAAGCAAATTTGCCCGAGGAAGGAAACTCACTCAACCTAGTGTGTTCTACCGGTTCATGGAACAAATTTATTCTAAAAGTACGATTTCTTTACATAAAACTACGTTCTCTACTGTTGCTCAACGATAAAAACTGTGGAATTGAAATGAAGGTAGGTAACTAACTTGAAATTGCTAAAAGTAGATAAGATAATATAAGATAAAATCTAATCTATTTAAAAATAATAAAAATATAGTCATATGAGACTCCGTGGGCTAATATGTTGGGTACTTAGCAATCAAATGCTGTAGCTATCTAGCTGTAGCCATGTCAGTATTACACGTTTTAAAATATATACTTCATGCGGAAATAAGGAAATGTGATCGTTTGCTGAATAAATTAATCAATTATTTAAAAAAAACGGACAAATTAACAAAAACACTTCGAGCATTTCCGCCTTTGACGGTGCGGAATCGGTATGTAATATATGTAAGCTGCAAGCTGTCAGTCAAGTCGGTACGGATTATATACTTCGCGTAACATCGAAATAACCTTCCATGCAATATAATACTGACAATATTAAATAATGTTATAATACCGCCCACAATTTATCTGCTTTGCATTAAGGTTGACTGGTAGAGAATGCTTCATAGCATTAAGTTCGCCTTTTTTACTATAAGTTCTACTTTTGTGCAATAAAAAATAAGTAAATTAATTAATAAATATTCTCACAAGTATGGTAATTTGGACGACATTGGCAAGCTCTCGGTAAAGTACAAAATACCGCATAATAATATTAAGATAAGATATAAAAGATAAAATTACATTAATTTCAAAAGAATTGTGTTACAATTGTTACCAGGGGTCGCTATACTAGGCTATGCCTGTATTGTGGGGAACCAGTTAAAATTATACAGAAGAAATCAGTTACCGTAAAATACATACATCAAGTGTTGGTGTAAGTTAATTAATACCCACTAAACATTTCCAAATATACCTACTTACTCTACCTTATCTAAAATGGCTTCAGTCTCAACATAATTTAGCGAAAAAAGATATTTATAGATGAGTTTTTTAGTTTCGTTCACAGTACAGCTCTTTAAATTATAATGTTTGAACAGACGTTATAGACAGATATGTTCTAATGTAATCCCCAAACCGTTTGCCAGAGCTATATGTACATATCCCGCCCCACCAAGGAAGTGGCCTTAGGTAACATTATTATTTTTAATTGCCACATGTATTTTCTCCAAAAATATTCCTTTTACCGTGCTTGTCGGTAACTTTGTTAACATTTTATTTTTTCAAAGGGTTACCGTAACCCTACAAAAATAATCTTCACGTGGCCTATTTTTATAATAAACCCCCGAAAGGTCAAAGGAAATGTTCATGAAATGAACTGGCCTTAACGGCCTCAAACAACGGATAAGTAAGGGTCTGCCCGCACTAAAATTATCCCTAAACTATAATAATAATCATTAGGGCTAATGTGTTTTGTAATTGGTAGATCGATATAGGGCGTAATGACTATATCGTGGCGTGTGGCGGTCTAAGACGCGAAGGGAGAACGTAAATGGTTGAGATTATTTAATGTAACCGACTATTTATAAAACCACCATTGCAATTGGAATCTTCTACCTTAGACGGTAGAGTTGGTTTTTGAATGAGCTACTTTGATGGAATTCAGCCAACTCAAATAAATTCAAGTGTAAGTTACATTACCTTCAATCTTAAATGAGTCAATCAACTATTTCTTGTGGTTGTTCTGTTCCGTCAATCAACTATTTCCCTCTGTACGAATGTTAGGTAGATCTTAATGTATTTTTTTGTGTGGGAAAGTAACAGATGAGTTGTCCTCACATACGTTCGAAATGTTACGTCATCACCCAACTAGCACACAAGTGCTATAAGAAGCTGCACAGTAGCTGTATAAGGGAGTTTCATAACGGCCTCGGCTCCATCAGTAGTCGCATAGTAGTGCTATAAGAGGATATAAAGCTCTTATAGTGCTAAAAGGGTCCGTTATGCAGCCTATACTCATACTCGTTTTCATTTAATAGCGCTACGATTGGTCTACAGTGGTCGTAAAGGTGTTCTTAGGCTCTACAGAGATGGTACAAAAGCGATGGTTAGCGCCATGAGATCTATAAGAAGCTATTGTAGCGCCATTATATCGCCTTCGCCTTATTTCGGCGCTCTTGTATCGTTATATTAAATACCAATGCTGTGAATTAATAATATAGTAGTGTTACTGTGGCGTTAACTAAATATACACAATCGTACAGTGACAGGTGGTGAGGATACAAAAATGGATTATCAAAATAAGTAAAAAGCTAAGTCTAACATTGCTTTATTTCTTTGTGTACGTGAAATATCAGTGCGAGTATCAGTTTGCTGTCAATATATGTATATGTATGTTATCGTCAAAATTCTCACGCGCCCTCAAATTATTCAGTTTTTAAGGCAAAAATTATATTGATATGTTAGTTATGAAATTGTATTTTAACTTAAATAAGACTTTAAAGGATATAAATAATTAAATTAGGGTCACGGGTAAGAAATAGTGACTTCAATTACGCCAAAAGTTACGAATTATGCATAAATACGATTCTCAAAATATTGTTATAACCTAAACAAATACGTTTGCCGAATACTGTAATGGCGTCTCGATCAAGCAGCTCTCAGAGTTGGTTACATCTGTTCTACAGGCTTGGGCCGTACAAAGGCGATAGTGTTTGCTGTTGTGGACTTCTAGATTATAAAGTTGTGGTATAGGAGTGCTATATTCAACTGTTTTGGTCGCACACCAGCATGTACCTTTCATTATACAGTTTAACATCACAATTCCGCTGTATTAATCTCTAATATAGCGTTTAGAGCTCTAGTATAAAGTTATGTCCGTCCGTTGTAGATGTTTAGTTACAAGAGCGCTAGTAAATTCTATTAAAATACTTAAGGTGCTATAACACTATTCTGCAACCCCCTACAGCTCTATAAAATGTTTTTTTTATCATTCCTTATACAACTATTTACCGTACAGTATAGGCATATAATACACATATAGCGCTCAAGGCGCTATTTTAAAGCTACACAAATCTATTATAGATTAGTAATACAACAGCCGTAAAAAAATCCATTAAAGAACTTAAGGCTCTACAAAATGCCTTCTTACGCCTTTAAGCGCTATGAAAGCTACGTATAACTCCTTTTAAACACCTTTACCTACTATATTACTCTTTTACATCTCACGGTTATACAAGCGCCTCCATCTACTCATTGTACTTCTTATGGCTGTCTAGCGATGCTATTGCATGCTCTTGTATCACTATAAGTAACTTTTTTTGCTACTAAACTGCTACTGTACCACCTAGCTGTTAAAGGGTTTCTAAATATGCTACTGTTCATCTTAAGGAAATCAAATATGCTACTGTACATCTTAAGGAAAATTGTACAGCGCTTGAACGACTCCTATGCAACTCCCAGGCTGTACAATGCCTGTACAAGCAGCTTGTGTGCTAGTTGGGCAAGATACAATAAAATGTGATATAGTTTCTTAGAAAAAAATACAAAACATAATTATAGGCCAATGAAAATGTCAGTGTCCTAAATGCGTGTAATCTGAGTTTGCCCAATCCCACGAGGTGTGCATAACTTTTGGGAGCCCAATAACCGCGAAATTTAAAATTTAGAAACCTTTGATAGGAAATCGTATATCTGAATTATCTTTGTCCTAGCTTCTCTTTTGCGTAAGTTCAAAGCCAAACGTGCGTGAACGCAAATCATTGACACTGAGGACAATCTTAGGAAAAATATAATAAAAAAAAAACAGCGGCTAAATAAATAAGTATTTTCCCTTGTTTCGTGACTCCTGATAATAAATTTCGTGATAAAAGCGTATGTTGGATTGCGATTTAGAGTATCGATTGCAAAGAGTCATAATATATAGGTAAATAATATACTTCAAACTTTAATAATGTTTCAACTTTTACAAATTTATATTTTTTTAAATATTGTATACCTACGTGTACTCAACTGGTGAAATCAAAACATTTTTCAAAAAACCAACCTGCATTTTTCAGCTTTTAGTTGGTATAAATCCTAAACAGTTATTTAAACTACACATGACATAACTATGTCATCGACTTTTTTATTCTTTTAAGGGTTCCGTACTCAAAGAGTAAAACGGGACCCTATTACTAAGACTCCGCTGTCCGTCCGTCCGTCCGTGCGTCCGTCCGTATGTCTGTCACCAGGCTGTATCTCACTGGTACCGTGATAGTTCCAGCTGAAACTTTCACAGATGATGTATTTCTGTTGCCGCTATAACAACAAATACTATAAACAAAATAAAATAAATATTTTATTGATAATGGTACGGAACCCCTCGTGCGCGAGTCTGACTCGCACTTGGCCGGTTTTTTTACAAAATGCCGTCTGGAGGCCGCCATGTTCGATTTTGATTACTGTCTTTTATTTAGTGACACCCGCAAGATTAAAACAAACCTTTGCGTCGCGCAGTTCGGTAGAATAAATTGACTTTGCATGGTGACATATAAAGAGAGAGACACGCTCCACAACAATATACAAGTGCGAAAGTGACACTATGACAACAATCTTCAGTATAATACGCATTTTCTGTGTTCTATATTGTGTGTATTCGTTAGCGCAAGAAAGCTTGACAAGGATAGTTTCATATTATGGGTTTTTGCTGTCTTTTTAGTGAGAGATCGTGTTATGACTTAAACCCTTATTAGGCTTTAGTTTCATGAACATGAAAATACACATGACCGAAATATTTGTAAACATTTTTCAGAATAATTGTATTCTGAAAAATGTTTACAAATATGATGGCCATCATCATCCTTCTAGTGTTATTCCCGGTTGTGCCCCTAAAGGAACCCGGTGTCCGCTTTGACCCTTAATCCCAAGATAAGGCACTAGTTTAACGAAAGCGACTGCCATCTAACCCTCCAACTACAACATCTAAACATTCACTTAAAACCGGCAAAGTTAGAGAAACCTTAAAGTTCACCCCGATTTCCGTCCCTACTCTTTGTCAACGTCAGGCTTTCTTTGTGCCCTAAACGAGTATTAGCTTATCTCTTTTGTGGAACAATTGGTCTGTGCTCACTTGACCGTGCCCTTCAATTAGTGAAGGTTATTTTATGGAAATATCCTCATGGCCGCCCATAGGCACCTCTTACTTATTCAACTGAGCAAAACTCTGTTAATGCGACTATAACCCTCACAATTCTGTCTCACTCACTTGCTACTTGGTCTATATACAGTGATATTCGCCCAGCTCGTGATTCTATGCAATGTGTCCTCCTAGCGTTATTCCCAGTTGTGCCCTGAAGGGGCCCGAGGTCCACTTTGACACCTTATCCCAAGATTTGGTATAGGCACTACCTTGTTTTTTTACGAGAGCGACTGCCATCTGACCTTTCAACCCAGAGGGAAAACTAGACCTTATCGGGATTAGACCGGTTTCCACACGATGTTTTCCTTCACCGTAAAGCTAACGGTAAATGTTCCGTACATAAGTTCCGAAAAACTCATTGGTACGAGCTGGGATTCGAACCCACAACCGCCGTT
This sequence comes from Epinotia brunnichana, assembly GCA_963854355.1. Taxonomy (NCBI): domain Eukaryota; kingdom Metazoa; phylum Arthropoda; class Insecta; order Lepidoptera; family Tortricidae; genus Epinotia; species Epinotia brunnichana. The sequence goes on from OY977949.1 coordinate 22,320,096, forward strand.
TGAGAGCCGCATGCCTGACACACAAAGCTACAATGTGCTTCATGTATATTTTATGTCCATGAAACTATGCACGTTGGCGTGCATTGGTAATATGCGTGTCGTTCCTTATCTAATCTAATCAGATTTCGCGTGGTCATGACTGGGTAAACTCTATTGTGGTGAGAACCCGTGTGGTTTCGTGGTTGCAATAATTCATGTCTATTATTGGTAAAGAGTACTATTATTGGTAAAGTCAATTGAACACGACTCGACTGGCTCAGCCACTTGATAAGAAATTTATATGTCCAGTCGTACAGTATAGAATGCGTATGAAAGTCTGCTCACTGTATAAAGTCCAGTTGGCGTTCTTAGGCTAAAAAAATATTTTGACTCTCTTTGACATCTCTGTCTTTTTAAAATTATCTTTATAGCACACCTCAATATACATATATGATATGTATTATATCAATGCTAGTTAGTGGAGCGAGGTTGTGTTACGGTGTGACCGCGTCCACCAGAGGTGTGCGAGAAAAATGAGCGGAGTTAGGATGCGTAGCGAGGCTGTGAAATATGTGCGTTTTATGTGTTAAAAACCTCCCTCCGTTGAGCACTTATCCATCAGTGCGAGAATAGAAAATGAAGCATTCCTATTGGTGATTTAGTTCTCGCTCACTGCCTTGCAACTTTGCACGGCTTTATAGTCGCCCTTAAGGGGAAATGCGGGCTGGCGCGCCATACAAAAACTTGCACTTCGAGCTCCCGTAATTTCTCCGTCATATTTATATACTGATACAAATAAGTTTTCTAACTTTCTAAGAGTTGTACTATGTTTCTATTATACAACAATTAACGTATGTAGACGACGGTAGTCTATTTTTAACGTTTTACAAGCGGCTCTAGTACATAAACAAAATCAGTTATCAAATAAATCAGAACAAAGAGACATAGTAGAACTCGTAAATAAACTATGTAACAAAAATTACATGCATAGATTTATTATTTGGCGCAGGAAATAGGAGACTACGAGTACGAACGGCGGCTCGAAATTCAAGTTTTTGTTTGCGATGCGCGCATTGCCTTAAAGTCGCGTAGAAAACCGAACGTCAAGTAAGCAATTAAATGTGTGACTTTCAATTTTTTTTTATTTACTCGGATTATACCTATTCTAACCCGGCCTAGGCACATACAGGGCTCAACGAATTGTACTCTAAGTAAATCTTCCTTTAATCGTTTCGTTATTTTCGTCCAAACATTTCTGTTTGTTCCGCATTACCTTATAAGATTACTCAATAGTGTCATGCATAGCAAATAAGTTTCCCTGTGTAGTTTCCATTTCAACAGGATTAACAAAACTGCTTTTGCTTTTACCGTTGTCTAATCAAGAAGCAAATCCATTACAGCCTAAATCTTCAAACGTTCGCGCGAACCCAATCAATTCTTGTCATTCAAAGCATACAACCTTGCAAATTAGCTTGACACGGTTCGTGAAATCCTTTAAGTTTGCACCGACCTCCGGAGGGTACTCACAATGGTGAAACACGGCTCTGCTCTCAATGTGGCAATCAGTTCACTTACGCACGACCTTGAGTGTAAGTTTTATAGGGATTAAGATTCTAGTGCTAGGGCGGGCGATCACAAAGTAAACGTATTTAAGACGCAGTTGACCTACTCGTACCTATTACCTACCTAATTTAGCCGATAGAACAATAAAGATACTGATTACAGACCTTTTGAAAAATCGATTTTATGCAGTTTCGTGCACTAATGTTTTTATATATTTTGTATACTATGTATAAGATCATACGATGAGTAAATGTTTACATCGCCAACTATGTAGTTTACGATTTTGAGGCAGCCTAATTTTCATTCCTTTATTATTTTTGCGTTACTTATGATTAAAAAAAACTTTGAAAATACTCGAAAATCATCAAATTTCAACTTAATTTTGCTTTTTTAAAGATTTCAAGTGCCCCCTCGTCTGAGATCAAAAAAGAAGACGCTGTTTCATGATAGAAAAATGTGACCTCACTGAAATGCAGATTGCATGTCTCTCCAAACTTCCTTTAAGATTTTGACGCTTAAAAACTAGTGGCTCTGTAAGCCGAAAAAAACCGGCTCGAAAACACAATTTATATAATTATTGAATCTGCTCACAAAATTTCACGTGAATCGGTTGAGAAATGCGACCTGTAGAGGAGAACAGCCGGACTATCGCCGGACATACGATAAAAAAATTAACCAAGCTGAAACAGAAAATCGCTTCGCTCACTCTTTCAAAAAGTAGCTGATTCGATTGCATGGCACATACCGCATTCAGCGCATGCTTATACGTTAAAATCGTGACCTTTATACCCCTGCGTCGCGCATTGAGGTATAATGTACTAACGTACTAGAGAAGACACGCCGAACAAGGAGTTTGCGCTACGTGTTGCGGTCCATGGGCCGCACCGTCTCATTTTATTCTATGACAAGTTACCCTCCCCCCGCATGCGCCCCGCGCTGCCGGCCGGCTCACAGATAATGGTGTACGTACTAGACGTTAGTACATTATACCATTTATACCTCAATGGCGTCGCGCGCTGCCTGCGTATTTTAAGCATCGGTGTGGTACCATTCAGCTATATTTTTACTGCAGTCATAACCTTCAAAGATAGACATAAAATGTTTTTATTTATCGTTCATCGCATTGCTATTTAAGCATTTTCCCTAAAGACGGCGTGACACGCGCCGAATTGTGGTGTTCAAATATGCTAGTCATATGTGTTTGTTATTCGTCCAGGGAATAAAAAACATATATTATATGTACAAGGTGCTTGCGAGGAATGCAAATAATTTTACCTGCGTATATAATATTGATCAGCCAATCCTGTAATACCTTTTTTATCTGGCTCATGCAGGAGGAACGTAATGAGATATTATGTTGATGTCAGTACATGGTATTTCAAGGTCGTATTTTCACACCGCTCGCTGCCGATTATCTGAGGTCTCTTATTTGAGGAACTTTGACACGGAGAAGAAGAAGGTGAGTAAGAATGATTTTAAGAATGAAAGTCTTTTAGAAACCCCACGCAGAAGGTGGAAACATTGTAGTTACAAGACCTTTGTAAGGAAATAAATATATTTTAAGCAAAATAGATATTCATTTTAATTACAATTATACAGTCACGCGTCTATTTGGCCCAGTGTGTTATTAAAAAAGAATGATTCTCAAACTCAAATGCGAATGATTTATTGCGTTCCATGTGTAGGTAGGCACATACGTGGTCTTAAAACTAAATAAATACTCGTACAGTCTCAACATGAACCCTGCTAGTTTACAGTAACGTTACTTAAACTAGGTACCTATCCTATAAAGGTTCCACAGGACTGGAGCTGCATGATACCTCGAAATGTATGTGGCCTGCTACTGTGGGCCGCCCGCCGGGACGTACGCAGTTCAATGCCAGGAGCGATCCTGCGACGCCCCACTTTACAAGGCGGCGCCGGAACTCGTTGGTTTAGTCCGTCATACCCGTTCTGCCTCCTCGGACAGGACGGGATGCGTAAAGCATTTCCCCAACGTTAAAAAAAAAAAAAAAGGTACCTATCCTATAAACCACTAAATCCTAAAACAATAAAAATATTTATATGAAAAAGGCATACATAACATATTGCTTATTTCAGAACTCCTGGACGTAATAATAAGCTTTGCAAATAAGAAATCGTTTTATTTGTATTTAAATCTGTATACCTACCTATATTAGTTTCTTCCTGTATTATCTTTGGGGTTTTATTAAATATATTGAATGGCATAGCGAAGGCATCAGATGATGTACATATAATGATACACACACAAGTAATAACAAAGCTAAGTTAATATACTGATTAATAACATTAGGACATGCCCTTGGACCAAATGAAGGTCACGGCCATGTTACAAAGGACCAACTTATTCTGGGTCTGCACTTAGAGGTATTATGTAGATTAAACGAAAAGCCTCAAGCAAAATGGAAGGGAAAATATGCCGCTGAGTGTTAAAAGGGCGTATGTAACGTATGTTTGAAACAAGTTATATCTTTTTTGGTTGAACTATTTTCTAAATGAAGGGATCTTTTGCAACAATGGTGACAGCGTTACACTTGGTTATTTACTTCTTATTAAGCCTTCGCGGATTTTGATGAAATTTTGTAACACATAAGAACTAGGAGGAAGTTGCGACAAAATAAAACACAGAATTGGGACAAAATCCAAAATCGTGGATTTTTATCATGCTATACCGAACCATACAAAAACTCAACAGTAGTTGCGACACATGTGTTCGATACACAAACTTTTTTATTGATTCTGGATAAATCATAATAAACGGTAGCTCAGTTGGATAAGAGCATTGGACGGATTCCAGAGGTCGTGGGTTCAAATCCCGTCTGTGGCGAATAATTTTTAAATTTTCCTCTTTGATCGAAACTTAGAATTTCGTTAGCGGACGTTTCTGCTTAATTTACTGTTAAAATGGAGTAGAGCATTGTTACTAACGATTCTCAATGGTGCCGTATCAGAAGTTTGTAACAACTTCACGGTAGATGTCGCTACGAGCCTTCTTAAGGTTAATTAGAAGAGTGAAGGAATTGAAAGATTCGTTGCCATTGGCGGGACCCACGGTAGCTCAGTTGGATAAGAGCAATGGACGGATTCCAGAGGTCGTGGGTTCAAATCCCGCCCGTGGCGAATAATTTTTCAATTTTCCTCTTTGATCGAAACTTAAATCATGATAAATTAAGAGTTAGACTGTTGTCGGTGTAGCTCATTCCATCTGATTCTTTGGTCAGTCTTTATACGACGTGACTGCTACTATTTCTTTTATTTGTTTCAAGTAACTTATCCTCAATTTGTCCCTACCCCTTCGTCGCTAGCCTTCTACCATGCCTTCTATAATATTATTTATAAAAGCGTCATGTCGAAAATGGTGACTAATCCACGAGCCACGCACCTACCGCACGTGCTTTGATATGGCTGCATCTAATGCTCACTCAGCGCGAAGACGCTGACATGTTCGCTGATCGTTTGACATACTTGTGCCACATTGCTAGAATATTTTTGAATTGGCACTTAATTAATGGAATGACATTATAATTATGATTCTTGACATTTTTACTTGTGCATGTTTATCTTTTTTGTTTATTTTAGCGTGTAAGCGATTTGGTGTAAACTGTAAGCTTGCATTGTACCTATTATTATTGTGTGAATAAACTTGTAATCATTTTCCCTCTCTTGATAAATATGTTTACAAATATGTAAATATTAATAATTTACTTTAAAAACAAAGTTTTAACCGACTTCAATTCAGTACTCCGCCAAACATTTCCACATTTATTTTCCAATTTACCACATGAACTGATTTCCGAGGGCAAATACGTTGATTATTAGAGAAAATACCCAAATTGATGTATGTGGGTCGATAATAATTGAGGACTTCCGTCAATTCCTCAAGGATCTCAGAATCACCTTTGGCACTTCTTTGTTTGCTATTTCAACGGAATGATATCAGAATCGGTGACGTACTTTTATAGTTTGAAGTACATCATTGACAAGTTCCACAAGCCATCTGGTCTTCATCATAACTTCCACTTCACCAAGTTTATGATTTCCGGATGTAAATACACGAGTTCTAATAGAAAACACCGAAATTACTTCACGCGTGCCTAATATATTTGAGGAGTTCACTCAATTCCTCATGGTTCCTATGATTCAACTGGAGTTTTGAAAACAACGGGACCAACCTGGAAGCATATACTTTCAATTAAAAAAATAATGGTACGAATCGGTTCATAAATGACGGAGTTCTGAGGTAACACACATTAAAAAAAAATACAAACGAATTGAGAACCTCCTCCTTTTTTTTGATGTTGGTTAAAAAAAATAGATGTTTTGCAGAGCGTACGCGCTTAAACATCGCTCACAGGAGTCCAAAAAGACAATTCCAAAGACGACTGGCTTAGACTGTTCCAAGGAACATTTCTATAACAACATCCAAAACCATTCAAGAAAATACGATGTATTGAGAAGGCATCCCGCGCCTAACTATTTCAGAATTAATCTCACTGTCGATACTGAGCTCACACAGGCCCTTTAAACACATAAGGGCCATAATTATTCAGGTGCCTTTAGACCTTGTGCAAATGTCACCTGTTTTGACAAATATCAGCTCCATTCAAAGTGTAAGGGAAGGTCGCCTTTACTTTGGGACCCTCGGAGTATGTTAGAAACGCTTGAGTGACTATTTAACATAGACTAAGTGAGGTTAAGTGATCGATTGCCATTTATTAGATTGAGATGTTAAGTCGTAATGTAAGTATCTCATGTATGTCAGATGAAAATTTTACACTTTCGTATTCGAAGTACGTATGAAAATAGTTACAAAGTAGGTACTTCGTACACGTATCCCTTTTTTTCTGAACCCTTTATTTCACACTTAACCTAAACTAAGTTCTCTGAGTATTTTTTTTTGTGTCTTGTTAAGTGAACGACGTTTGTAAAATAAAAAATCATGCGGAATAAGAAAAATATATGCAAAAAATTGTTTATCCATATGATCGTCTACGAGTGACGTCATGTCTTATTCTCGCTGCTTAGCTTCTTCTCTAGGCTACTGTCCACAGATGTATGAATATAAGGAGATCGGACATGGCGGCCGATTTGTATAGAGTGAGCCTGTCGCAAGTACATTAACCCACACAACGCCCAAGTAATTGACAAGACAAAGCACGCACACATCTAAAACACACACACTTGTATACCTACACGCTTATTTGACAATAAACGCGCATCATATCAGGCATTTTGGGAAAAAACTTAATATTCTCTGCGATCAGCACGCGTGCACAGTATGGCAGTGTATGCCCATTGAGCATACAGCTGCGACACGGCCGCCGGCGGCTTGTCCTCTCTAGTATTCTATGCTCTGAGCTCCTGTCACTCCTCGTACGTATTATCTCGTAAAATTATAAAAAAAAAAATACGAGAATTGACATGAATATTTTTGGTAGCTTTGCCTTTAGATAATAATTTTCCTCTTGAAAATACATAAAATGTGAGCGAGGCTGGGCATGATATTCGAGAATCATTTCCAATAAAAACAACTACAATAGGGAATAATAACTGCCAAAAAAATTGTTCTAAAACATCTTAAAAAGAGCCATGATTAAAAGCGACACGACGACGGTTTTAGCTTTTTATACATTTAACAGTAACACGAAATTCAATATTGAGGGATGCGAGGGAAGAGGAGGGAAAATACCAATTTAGGCACACGTTAAAAAGTTACTTCGGGCTTAGGTACATACCGCTCAACAAAAACTTAAAACAGGAAACAGTATTTCCTAACGAAGTCCGTGTTTTTCTACAAAAGGTGGTAATAGTTTCCACTACTTACACTTAGTCCGCATTATTAATTGTGAACATCATGGAAAACTATATTTACTAGGATTAAGAAATGGTAGATAGTATTTCAAGGGAGCAAAATGATATATTATATATATGTACGGCGAAGGTGGTATATTGAATTCTGAGTGAAGCGAAAGATTCTAAAATAGAATCCTAAACGTAGCGAGGGAAACGTAGGGAGGGCCCAAGTCGAAAATAATTTTGTTACAGAAATGAAATGACGCACACCCAAGAGTGGGGATGGTGTTCACACCATCTATAAGGTAAACAAAAATCCATTATTTGAGGGCAATACTGACTCTTTTCTGCACAGCAGGGGTGTGAACAGATACACTGTATACTTTCGACATGCTCTTAGCTCCAATTCTGTCCACAAAGCGTAATTCAACGAGTTTAAGTCAGGGTTTCACGAAGGCCATTCTTCAGTACCTACTAATAAAGCGTGGTAAATTCTTATTTAGCTACTTCTCTGTAGATTTCGCTTTAAATGCCATCTCGATAAAGAATGACAAATAATCGAATAATATTTTTTTTCAAATAACAAGATTCCAAATTCAAAATTTGAAACACTCGGAGCAAGCTGCGGGCATGTTCTTATATCAAATTCAACTTTTTACAAGCTTTATATTAACTTGCACTTCGTATGTAAGTATGTAAGTCGTCCGTCAAAATTTGCAATCGATTTTTCAGTCACTTTCCGTTATCCAATTGAGCTGAAATTTTGCATGCATATGTATATCGCATGACAATGCAATATTATGATGACTTGGAGCTGATCTGATGCTGGAGCTGGAAGGTGGCCATAGGAACTCCTCAATAAAACGACACAACCCCATCGAGTTTGGGCTCGTTAGAATCGTCTCAATGAGTACTTAATGATGATATGCAGAAAAGTACAGTCGGCAGTAAAAGCTTGTCCCAAAAATGAAATTTTTAACAGAAACTTATTAAATTTGTCTCAAAACTTATGAACACCCGAGGTTGAGGCTTGTGATAACCGTGCAAGTCGGCGTCCCATCATAAATTAGCCAAGGTAGAGGAAGTTTTAACCCTATAGCTTTTAGCAGTGTACCTATTTATAAATGCACAAAATTTTTTTACCTCTTGCCCTTATTTGAAGAACGGTAGTTTTGCTCTATAGGTGAACATACGATTGTTTATAATTTTTTTTAAATGATTATTTCAGATTTATTAATTTATAATTGATTGTACATATATGAAGTACTAGCTTCTGCCCGCGACTTCGTCCGCGTAGAACTCGTTAATTGCCTAGACATGATAATTAGAAAAGAATTGACTTATGTATTCAATAGTCGTATAGAATCTAAATGCTGTTCTAGGCTATTGGGTGCAAATCACCAAGGTTGTAGTACTGAATTAATATTTTTGGAGGTATCCGAGGCTACGTTCCATTATATACACAGCCAATTTTCGTCATGAATATTTTGTTCTAAATCAGGAAAAACTTGAGCTATAAGCTCATCTTCCGATTTCACAATATGACAAAATTCATTAGTGAATAGAATCATACCGTCTTCGTCAGTTTCTAACCGACCGTCACCTATCTCGAGCAGTTTCTGAGCATATGAACCTGACTCTGCATCGTTAAATAGCTGGACTCGCATGTTTGTGGTCAGATGCAGCTTTTCAACTTTGCTCCACACATAAGATGATTTCAGGCATCTCGTCTGCTGGAGTGCCTCGCACGATAACTGGCAAAGTCTGTCTGAAATCACCAGCCAGTAACACTACCACACCACCCATCAATGATTGATTATTGATGATTATTAGACAGCGATCAAGTGCCTCAATACCTAGCTCGTTTATGTGACATTGTACATTCGTCCCATACGATTAGTTTGCATTGTTGCAAAAGGGCGCCGCGAGTGCTATTCTTACTAATATTGCATGTTGGAGTTTCTTCGCTTGCCAAATTAAGAGGTAACTTAAAAACTGAGTGTGCCGTTCGCCCACCATTTAACAACGTTGCAGCAATTCCAGAGGAAGCTACGGCTAATGCAACGTTTTGGTTACTGCGAATTTTAGCTAGCAGCAAATTAAGCAAAAAAGTCTTGCCTGTGCCTCCCGGGGCATCAAGAAAGAAAAGGCCGCCTTTACCACTCTCGACTCGTTGTACAATTTTGTAGTAAATTTCGTTTTGCTCGGGTAGTAGACGTGGCTCAGTTTCACTTATGTGAGCATTTAATATGGTGGTATTGTAGCTTAGCTCGCGGATCAATTCATTTGTCAGCTGTCCTCTGTGCTGTGGCGTGGGCATACCGAAATCGGACAACTTTTTCCCGGAAATTGAAATTATTTTATCCTCAATAAGAAACAGTGCCTCATTGAAGCAAAGATCATTGTTGACTTGGCGCATCCCTTCAAATATATGCAATATATCCTCTGATAAGGCTGTTTTGTACTTTTCCCACAGTTCTAAAGGATTTGATAGACCGCATGTACATATCATTATGGCAAATAACTCTCTTATTTGCGCTGGTGAGCGACATAGCACAGCTTCTTCTATTGTGGCATCCCAGTGGTTGTCATCTTCTAACAATCCCAACTTCTCACACACCTGTTGAAAAGTGGCAAGTTCTTGGCCGTCAACTGTTTTTAGATCCAAATAGTCAGTGGGTCCCCGAATTACATTCAACAGCAATCGCAGACAATAACACTCAAAGTAGCTAATGTGCACAGTGTACATTCGGCCAAGAGCGTCCGACTCCTTCACTCCTAACCAGTCGTCAACAGGTTTTCCTTGTAAACGACGTCGCCATTCTTTTTGTGACGCGTGCCAGGTATAGTAGCGAGGTACATCAATGTAAAGTAATGTATTCGCAAAGGCGTCATGTTGACACAGTATAAAAAATGCAGTGGGTATCGTTTTAGGTGGTACCGCTAATCTGTCGCTTAAATTATTTTCATTAAAGTACACCCGCTCTCCATTAGCCGCTTCTGTAGTGCATCAGGGATGTTCGCGGAGGCCAGGGTAGATTGCTTCTATGCTACAATGAGGAAATCCTTGGTGCGCAGGGTCAGGTCTAGCTCCAATAGCATCCTGAGGGCATTGGCTGAGAGATTTGATTGTCATTACTTGAATCATTGTCATATGACTCATGTAATGACAAACAAATCTTAGTAAACTGCGTCGATAGTGGGGGGTAAGTGACCACATAATGTGGTCTTATGCGTCCAGCTGGCGCCGTACTTTACATATTTTATTTTACCTATTTTATAAATTTTTGCTGTGTTTTGTATTTTTGTAATTTGTATGATCCTAGTTGGTCGAAATAAATGAATTTATTATTAGGCAAATGTACTGCGAGATGAGTGACTGTGGGGTATCGCTCGTGTACAGGTAATCCCAAGATTCGCCACGCTGCTTCGTTACTACTATGTTAGTAGTAACGAAGCAGACGAGCAGCAAATCGACCTGCTCTAAAAGTTTGGACTTCATCTCTCGGGTCTATATTTTCATGCCCTTGCTGTCGGATGTTAAATATGGCCTGATCGCTCCCTTTATTTATATATTTTAAGATATATTTTATCGTTTGCATGGTCTTACAGAATTCTGCATTTATATGGCAATTAAACAATTTACAAAGAAAGGGAGAATATGGCACTACCCAGCTATTATCCACCAAGATTTCTCGAATTCCACTTCGAGCTTTTATTGGCGCTGTACGTCCACCATCATCTGGGGATCTACGCTTGTACATGGGATAGCCTTTATCGTTGGTTTGAGTATCTTTTAAAAGCGACTTAGGATACTTCTTGGTACATTTTCCCTCCTTCATACACGGCGATGAAGGATTTAATGTACCACAGGGTCCATGAATCATGTTTTTAGTCACCGTGTCATAAAGTTGTGGGTCTGTTTCCGGGTTTGGTATCTCTGCACTTATGACTTCATCAATTTAGGACACAATTTTTCCTTCAGCCACAAGAGTAAATGTAAATGAGGTAAACCTCGTTTTTGCCATTTTATTGAATACATGAAACATTTCATGTCACCAAATACCATACCTTTCGTTTTGTAAGTAGATCAACTAACTTTTGCACTTTTATTCTAAATACTCTGGCTGTTAAATCATGTCTATTATCCGTTGATTTTTGGCCAGGCATAAGCTCGTTGGTTATTTCCAGCCAGGTGGGGTTGCATGTCAGTGTAATAAACAAATCGGGTCTGCCGTGATTACGTACGTATGTGAACCCATCCTGTGCGTATTCGTGAAGGTACCTCGGGCTATTCACAAATGATGACGGAAGAATCACCATCTGACCCAAATTATTTGGATCCACGTCCACATCCTTCTTTATTGCGTCTTGCAAATGAATATATTTTTCCGTTCGCAGTTTTTTTGGTTTAAAGAAATAAATCGCAAACGCTCACTTTCCATTTTTACATACATATCCACCAAAAATTGATGCAGAAGGAGTCTACATCGAAGAAATAAATTGAAATTGTTGTGACGGATCATTAAGTGGTAGGAATAAAAGTCTTTACATGACACTTTTTTATTTGGACTTGGTATTTTGGTTATAGGATTTGTCTGAGGAATGTCCAAATTGTAGCCCTCTTGTCCTTTCCAAAATATAATTGGGTACTCAAGAGCGTCATAAAATCTATGCGTATCTGGGACTCTAGAGAGCGTGCCATCGTGCGCTTGTATAACTATATCTCGAGACGAAGTTTGCTCACCACTTACTACTACGGCAGCTATTTCATTTGTAGTTGGAGCATTGAACCGCCTCTCGTGTTGACCACGTGGTACACGATCAGGATGGATTACGACTTTGTAGTCATTGTTGGAAATTCTATCCTTAGCCGTTTTAAATTCATGGACCAAAATATTGTGATCGTGCAAAACTCGTTGTATTTTTTGAACAATGGTTCTTTCTACATTTTGTACGTAGTCAGTACGCCTATTAACTTCTGCTTGTTCATCACCCAAGAAATAAACTTGCAAGAATTGCGGTTGCATATTAGCCGCAGGAAGCAAAGAACCAATTCGGTGATATATTGGACTGTGAAAGTCGGGCAAAATCCAGGCATTGAGACCACTTTGTCTGCACCAAAAGATGTTATATGAAAACAGGTATTGTACTTTCTTGTATTCTTTAAAAAACGATGAGATTTATCAGTTTCACAGCAGAAAAGTTTATTTAGTGGTTCAACTGGCTCATCTAATAAAGGAATTGCTATTTTCCCTCCCGAACAACACATACCCGGTGACTCCTCTTTCCATTTAAGAGCGTTGCAAAATCTGCATTCCTTGCACATTGCTTCTACTTTTATGAGAATGTGACTGGCATAGTTTAGAGTTTCGTCGTATTCGAAGGCAGCTTTATCAAATACCCCCCAGTACTAAAGTGTTTTTAGTGAATATTTGACGTCGATGTGCTGCCCTTTCGGCAACAGCGCGTCTGCGAGATTCTGTCGCTTCAGCTGTTTCTGTGGCTCTTTGAGACGCCAAATACTCAGCATGATGACGACGCCGAGCTTGGGAGTCTTCCGGAGTCTCAACAGCCCTTTGAGATGCCAAATACTCCGCGTGCTGGCGACGCCGAGCTTGGGAGTCTTCCGGAGTCTCAGCAGCCCTTTGAGATGCCAAATACTCCGCGTGCTGGCGACGCCGAGCTTGGGAGTCTTCCGGAGTCTCAGCAGCCCTTTGAGATGCCAAATACTCCGCGTGCTGGCGACGCCGAGCTTGGGAGTCTTCCGGAGTCTCAGCAGCCCTTTGAGATGCCAAATACTCCACGTGCTGGCGACGCCGAGCTTCGGACTCTTCTGGAGTCTCAGTAGCTCTATGTGCTGCCACACGCATTGCGTCTTTAATCCTGCTCAGTTCGGCTCGTGGAAAAATTTCTCATTTAATTTTCTAGCCACTTTCACAGCTCTAGCTTTACCAGAACTCCGTGAAAGATTTGATTTACGTTTTCGCGATATTTTGTTATTTGTTTTTATTTTCCGTTTTTGGTGTTGAGGGGCAGAGGAATCCGAAAGTGAGTTCGAATCACTAAACTGTGTGAATGATGGGGAATGAAAAATAACGGAAGACGATGAAGGCAATTGGATCAGTTCTTTTTGTGTCATACTCGGCGGTGGGCATGATGTTGAGTTTATATGAATGGGGTTAGCGTGATCAGAGGCTGTGTATGTCAGTGACGTTAAGTCCATGTATGTCGGTGAGGTAGGATCCGTGTATATCGGTGAAGTAGGATCCGTGTATGTCGGAGAGGAAAAATCTGGTTCAGCACACGGCAAATAAACGTCAAAGTGACCACTTGATAAATTATTTGAAAACCGTAGACGACCTATGGGGTTGCCTTCTTGACCTGAGCTCACATAAAGTGTACCATTTCGATAGACTTCGAATACATGGTTATAAATTTCGGCTGCCGCATATAATTCACATAGGCCGCCATAAGTATTAGGATGTAACATTTCCCTGTTGTACACCTCTGCGCTCGAGTAATTATTGCCACTCGGGTCATGCGTCATGATGGAATATTGCTCCCAATTTTGAACGAAGTAAGCTACGACTTTCTCTCGTATCTCTCTATCCCTGACTTGAGTGGCATACAAAAGGTAGGAGAGACCTCTGAATAGACATGCTCCGTCACCGATAATTTTAATAACGACGTGAGGAGTCGTAACGCCGTGTATGTTAATTACTTCACGGATCATCGTAGTAGTGGTAAACGTTTGTTATTTAGATTAGATAATCGACTTCTAAGTCACCAGATTTTATTAAATTTCAGAACCCAAGAATAACCGAACGACCAAGCCAAGCCAATCACCGACCAGACCAGTGTATTATTTTATTTATTTGAACCAATTTTAGTATTTATGAAAACCCAACGACCCAACCAAGCAACGACAACCGACACGACAACTACCAAAGAACTGGAACGAAAGAAACCCATTTTTTTATTTATTTGTTATATTTATTAATTAATTGATAATTGTTTTTGTAGAGGCATTAGCATACGTGACCCTATTAAACCAGGAAAAATCTTAACAGCGCGAAGTAGGAATGTGTGGAATGTGAAAAGCGCCATCTATTGCAACAATATGTAACTAAATATTTGTCTTCGAAAAACTATATCTAACGCACGAATTGTATCACAAAGTCACTGGTAGCACTGCTTAAACGTTAATTATAATTTTATTAGTTACAAATATAATAAAACTACAATACGTACGTACGTTACGTACCTTACTGCATATTTTAATTTTTAAAGGTTTAACTGTTCGTATTGCTGGATTGCTGATTGTATTATAGTTACCCTTACTTCGATATACCCCGTAATGCAGTGAACGTGGTAAATCAATTGAAATAATTGAAGCCATTACGTATAAAAAAGCGGCCAAGTGCGAGTCGGACTCGCACATGAAGGGTTCCGTTAAATAAATTGCAGTTTACGATTTATGCCGTATTAAAAAAAAACTACTTACCAGATCTCGTTCAAACCAATTTTCGGTGGAAGTTTGAATGGTAATGTACATCATATATTTTTTTGAGTTTTATCATTCTCTTATTTTAGAAGTTACAGGGGGGGGGGACACATTTTACCACTTTGGAAGGGTCTCTCGCGCGAACTATTCAGTTTAGAAAAAAATGATCGTAAAAACCTTAATATCATTTTTGAAGACCTATCAAATGATATCCCACACGTATGGGTTTGATGAAAAAAAATTTTTGAGTTTCAGTTTTGTGTATGGGGACCCCTAAAACTTAATGTTTTTTTTCAATTTTTGTGTAAAAATCTTAATGCGGTTTACAAAATACATCTACAAACCAATATTCAACAGTATAGCTCTTATGGTTTCGGAAAAAAATGGCTGTGACATTCGGACGGACAGACAAACAGACAAACAGACAGACAGACGGACGGACATGACGAATCTTTAAGGGTTCCGTTTGTTGCCATTTGACTACGGAACCCTAAAAACGAATTAGGAAGTACATCTATCGCCATCTAGTGACTAATATATATATTACATTTGGAATAGCTAATTTTCACGCTGTGTGGACTAAGGAAACGAATAAAGAATATGTTTAATAAGCTTCATTATAAATATAATATTCTATTATATATTATTCTCTTAATTTTAAATATAATACATTGATGGGAATCACTCCGATTCATGGACCCTCCTTGCACCTCAGATTTTATCCCTTTGAGAGATGTTTTCCAGGAAAAAAAGTATGCTATAATAGGGTATGAAGTATTTGTATACCAAAATATGTCTTAATCTGTTTTGCCGTTATTGCGTGATTGAGTAACAAATAGGATAAATCATGGATAAATCAATTTCCTTACGCATAGAATCTTCATTTAACTAACTCTTTCTAGAACCATTTTCTAATTTGTTGACAATGACGTTACCATGGCAACAATAACGAACGCCGCTCTCGCAACATAAAAATATTTGGTCTCCATACAAAGTTTCATCCCCTTTTTCGTCCCTAAAATGGATGAAATTTTACATTAATTATAGCCTATGTCCTATTCTGCTATATAAGGTACATTACTGGAAAGTTTCATAAAAATTCGTCCAGTAGTTTTTGAGATTTAATGGAACGTACATCCATCCATCCATCCATCCATCCAAACTTTCGCATTTATAATATTAGTAGGATATATAAAAACACTAGTCAAATAAACCACCCCTCTGGTGCAAAGGTGCCCATAATGCTTGCCACAATACCCTGTTGAATGGCCAAAGACAACCTTTGCCAAGTTAACCCTTTCAGTGCCGGGAACCCAATTACCGGGCGACTACGCCATAGCCGTTTTCCGCTAATTAGCGGGAAAACCACGGGATTGGCTACGAGCGTAGCGCGTAGCAATTGCTGGCAGTGAATGTGGTGAGGGTAAAGACATGTATTTTTGACAATACTCCCCGTGAAATATTAATAAAATTATTTCGTAGCGCGGTGCTCGTTGCCGATACCATGAAAAAAAAACCGTTTGGAGAGGAAACCACCTACAAACCAGGAACTGATTTCGGTTACGGTTATACCGGTATTCCATTACGGTACCGTAATGTCGTAAAGGTAATGCGCGCCGCGCGAACATAACGGTACCGTAACCGTTTTGAAATAACGGTTAGCGGTATCAGTTTTAAATGGTATCGAAACCTTTATAATACCGGTATTATAAAGGTAACCGTAAAAAGTAAGCGAGCTTGCACTCTACAGAGGAAGCATTGGCTACTAAACATTTAAAGACAAAACGGCAGTGCCTTTGCCGGCGGTTTGGCAACAACTCCAGGCCAAAGATATATCGGTACCTTTAAAAAGTGGTTACGGTACCGGAAAAAATAAAGGTACCTTTATATTTCGATAAATATAAAGGTTCCGCTACCGAAACCGCTATTTGACAACCGATATGACGTCATACCTTTGAAATAGAATACCGGTATTTTTCGATTATGCAGTCCTTGCTACAAACAGCGTGCCCACCTAGCGGGTTCCTGGTGCTAAGAGTGTTAAAATGCCTCCAAATACTTTCACAGCCAGGAACCTGCCTATAGCGGGCGACTACGTGGTAGGCGCTTTCCGGTATTTAGAAAATCCACGGGATCGGCCACTCGAGCGAAACGCGTAGCGATTCTTGGCAATGAATGTGTTAATAAAGATCTAGTTCACGTGAAGACATCATTTACAGTCTAACCTAAGTCATTAGGTGCGGGTAGGATTAACATCTCATTTGTCAAAAGCCGTTGGCTGTTTCTCGGAGATAGTGCCATATAGGCACCTATACATGTATACGATTTAGACAGGACCAAAAGTCGCTTGTTATTTAAGTGGTTTGTAATGAAATTAAAAACACGACTTGGTTTTCAAATTTTCTGTAAGAATTTATTTACGATAAAAAAATTCTGTATTAAAATAAAAAATATCAACGAAACGTCGTCAGTGATTTAAAAAAAAATTACTGAGTCAGAAAGCTATAGTCGGGATGATGACCGTGTTAAACTCCTCTCTCAACTTTTCATCAAGTATATTGTCATTTCAAATCGCGTCAACAATACATTCTGTATAATAACTACGGCGCAAATTAATCTTAGTTTTGTGTCTTTATTACTGACTATCACAGTTAAGGCCTTAAATTTATTCTTTTTGCTAAAAAAATGTATGTATATAGTCTGAAATACATGATTACACCCTGTATTCAAAACGCGTGCAAACTTTAATTATTGTTATTATTACCTTCTCACAAACAGCTCGAGACAGACTGTCGACTGCAATAACCTCGCAAAAGAAGTCGTCGCATGCCTGAAAAAGAAACATACATTTATTATTCCAAGGCCTTCCTTATTTGAGTTGTTTCTAAAGATAAATTTTGGCTCCGGTTGATTTATTTAATCGTATATATGGCATTTAAAACAGAAGCTAACTATAAATTAATTCTAAGTTTTGTCAGCCACTTGATGGCCTTGTCGCCAAGGGTGATCAGGTCTTCTGGAGGTCCGTCGGCGTATCGCGTTATGGGGCAATCCTCGATTATATGGCCAATCGTTTGTTCTTCGGCACCGCACGAGCAAGTTGGGGATTCCACCCATCCGCAACGGTGTTTATAGTGAGCACAGCGACCGTGGCCAGTACGGAGTCGGTTGATGTTACACCAGTCCCGCCTTGGAAGATCGAACCCTTCTATACAGGAGCCTGGTGAAATAGTGGATCCCAATTTTCCTACCATCTTGGAGTTCCACGACTGCGACCACGCTAGCTTCAGAGCGAAATTTTGGTCTGACAGGCTTTTGAAAATGCTGCACGGGGCGTTCCTGGACTTTAGGCGTTCAGTAGCGGGTTTCTTAAATTCCGCATGCATCTGAAGGCTCGAGTTCTTCTGGATCTTCGCTACTTCTCGTAACAGGGCGACATTCCTACGTAAATCCAGCGGAGCGATTCTTGACAGTACTGGAAGCCAGTAGCAAGGAGTAGATTGGAGCGTACCGGAGATAAGTCGCATGGCCTTTTTCAGCTCGACGTCAACTCTGGTGGTTTGGACCCTACCCTGGCTGGGTGACTGGTGCGCAGTAGTCGGCAGTCGAGTAAACCAGAGACAGCGCCAAGGTTCGCAGCACGTCTGCGTTTGCTTCCCATGAGGTTCCGCTCAGTTTCTGGATGATGTTATTTCGGGTCAAGAGTTTGCGAGCCATACCAGTAAGGTGCTGTTTGTAGGTCAGAGAGCGGTCTAGAGTGACGCCGAGGTGTTTTGGGAAGAAGTTATGTCTCAATGTTGTAGCCTGTACATAATGAACGGTAATCCGGTTGATAATGAACACTAGAAAACAATCTAAATGTAGGTACATTCGCAGATGTACCTATATTATGTAAAAAGTACATCATGAGAAATGTATATTAATTAGATACACAGAATGTACTTACCTACTGTAATCGCACAGTCTTAAGCGTCTGCTGGACGGTCGCTAACAAGCACCTCCGACCAAGCGACCTTGGTCCGCATGGACCGTTGTAGTATGAAATTTTGATATACACGGTCCGTGCGGACCAAGGTCGCTCGGTCGGAGAGGCTTGTTGGCGACAGTCTAGCAGACGCTTAACGCAAAATACGTGAAGAAAAATATCATCACTACTAAATAAACAGGCCTTCTCTCATACCTAGATTAGAGGGAATGCGCAGGTATTAGCCTAACAGTAAATAAAAACAATAATATACATTTAGCTTATTGTTTGTTTGTAAAATGCATTGAACAATTTTGCATAAGTATGAACATTTTACGTGTGGTTAGCATTTTGCGTGTTGTTATTATCAGGCGGAGCCAGAATTTTATTCCAAGTTTAGTGTTAATTTTGCAATGACATGTGGCTGAGGAACTTCTTGTCACCGTGATCATTTTATAGCGTTCACATTGAAAGCCGTGCTTGAAATCCCCTTTTATTGGACGACGGTCAGTATAGACGTATGTTGCTATTCTCGAAATGTCGTGATATTCGTGTTGCCGACCATTTGAAGTTATGTAAACCAGTGGCCCGCAAGGTTCCGCCCGAGTAAGTAAGGAATCAGGCAAAGCTGTAGGATAAAATACAGCCTGTTAAATCCACTCCCAAAGTATTTTCTATACACAAGTGAAATAATCCGGATCATTCCAGAGAGCACTCCCTAAATACAATTTTACAAAGTATGTTGTCGTTTTTGCCACGCTCTAGCTAAACATACTTATAGTTTCATAAACACATTTACTTAAGTAACTGCCAGGAATCGCTAAGCGCTACGCTAGCCGATGCTGTGGTTTTGCCGCTAAGGCCGTGGACTGGACGCCAGCGGGCAGCGGGGTGGCGAGCGGCTGCCCATACATTGAAGTCGCTCGAATGTATGGACTGTCGCTCGTCGCCCCTCTGTCCGCTGGTGTCTAGTTCGCGGCCTACGGAGCGCATAGCGGCTACAGCGTAGGCGCCCACTAGGTGGTTTCCTGGCAGTGAAAGTGGTAATTAGCTAAACGTAAACCACGTAAGTCATAACTTACAATTCTAACGAAAAGCCGGCTTGTGTACGTCAGTTTCAATTCATACCAACGAGAGCACCTTACACGATACCATTATAAAGGGTTTTTGTTCAAAGACGAGGCTTGTTTACAAGCTAATTGAGTAGGTTCTTTACACGTACGCAGACTTCAGATAAATTACGAGGTGGTTTGAACGGGGAAGGACTTCTCACAGCATTGCGATTTCCAACGTTTCATGTAAAAAGGTTGGTAGCATAATGCTTGGTTCAAACAGTCTAGATTTACGTCGCGTAGGCACCGTAAATCTTTATGGCTTGGTCTCAGTAAAACTTGGCACCTACTATGATATACGTGTAGCTCGTGTGCTTTATTCTCCAAAAACGAGCACATTAGTGTGGGACACATAATTGGTTGATTTTCAATGACTTTCTGTGTCGACAAGTCACATAGTTATCTATAAGATATTCCTAAATATGTACCCACCAAAAATATTACATGTATAAAGTGATTGCCAAGACTCCCTAGCTTATGTAGCTTACAGCGTTAAAAACCAGCCACGTTCTACAAATTCTACATCTTGGCTAAAAAGTATACCGTGATGGATCCCACATGCGGACAGCTGATGACGTTCCCGTAGCTCCGCCAAAGGGCAGCGCGTTGAACACCGTGGGGGTTTAGACGGTAGTCGGGGCGGTTCCCGGGAGTCCGTCATACCCGTCCTGGTTCCCTAGCCAAGCAAGATGCGTAAAACCAATATGCCACGAAAAAAAAAGGGTAGTTAGACTTAATTTACATAAGTATCCCATATTTCTGCTCAGTAATACCATTTTAATTTCTAGTAACAGAATCTTGTTTTAGACCTGCATATATGGCAAATCCCATTATGTAGACAAAGTATCTTGTAATTCTAGCATGTCATTTTAAAATGAAAACCAAACTACGTTTGTATGGAAAGTCAAGCGTCCTGGCGACCCTTAATACAAAGCTTATAGATCAATAATTGGAAGGTCTCAAATAGTGTACATTTAGGAAATATTTTAAGAGAAAATAACTCCCAAAGTCACTTTGACATCAAACACAATACCGCACATAATTTTATTCATATTTGCCAACATTTTAACATAACTTAGCAAACTCTGTATTTTGCTATTAACACTTTCAAGACTTTCTAAATATTGAACAAGCACACGCAGTAAATACCTAAGAGTAAATAACGTTTTCTCGACAGGTTTTTTGGAATAAGGGTAGCTACAATCCTTAGGATTTCATATTACTTAGCTTTGATTAGAAGTCTTGAAATTTACCTATCAAATACAACGTGCGCCTTTAATATTTATCGAGTTTTTCTTATAAATACTCTTTTCAAATGCATTTCTTAATTTTATTTTGCGTTCATTATTATTGATGACAACAGGTTTTTACTCACATACATTTGCACATCTACAAGAATGTAAAATGGCGTCAATTCTATTTATCACTTTTCTATTCAACACGAGTCAACATTTTTAATAATAACCAAACACGCATCATCAATGTTTACAAATATTTGAGAAATTACTTATAATTACTTATAAGAAATAATCAATAAATTCACAAGAAGGATTTAATTTGTTTAGTCGAGTAAGAATCCATTTGCCGAGAATTAAAAACAAACCTGTATAACCCGGTCAATTTATGAATGCGCCGAGTCCATACATACACCTTGCTGCAAGGTGCCAACGTGTCCTAATCGGGATATAAACATAACTACACGAGTGTCGTAATGTTATAAAACACGCGTGTTTAATACCTAGGATTATGAGCCTAAAACCGGCACAATAAGAGGCACGTTACGAGCAAATGACGTGTTGAAAAATTATATATTAATTTGCAAAATGAATGCGCACGTAGAAAAAAGAGTTATATGCGAAAACTTATTCGCGTTTCATACGTGGCAACCAATTAGCATTCAGAAGGTCCATTATAAACCACACGTGTGCAATTAAAGTTTTGATTTAACCCACATTGTCATTAGTTGGAACAGTTCATTATTTCTGAGTCCCATTGTTTATAGAAACAGATAATGATCCTTCGAAATATCGCAGATACGAGCATCGCGACGTTCCATTGTTTGAAACAATGACTGGTTGTGTAAGATTGCCGCGACTATTTTGTGCTAAAGTGGGTTTTCGCCCGTTCGCTGGCTTTTTGATGACTCGATGTTTCGTGGAACGGCTGAAATTATTCGTGATGAATGCTTGGAGTTGGAGAGGGTTATGTCGTTTAGTTATGAAAATTGTGGTTACAAAGAGGGTGAACAATGATAATGCAAAATAACGAGAAATAATACATTCGCAAAGGCCGACAAGTGACAAAAAGTGTGTTTGGCAAATCAAAGCGTCGTTAAATTTTTCTGAGGTTAAAACTTTTTAACCTACCTATATTTTAAATGTCAGGAAACGAACACTGAGGTCTTAATATTTAAACTTATGAGAAATAAATATTATTAATTAAATAAGCATAATTTCACCGATACAGAAGGGAAATAAGATTTAGTGATTGCGATAAGATACCGTAAAAATTACTTCCCAGTTTTTTTATATACGCGACATGTCTCATAATTTGAGGCATGTTCACTCTAAGCTGATTTAAAATGTAATTTACTTAAATACGTCAAAAACATTGTATTACTCAACGGTATTAAACAATACAGCAATATAATATTAAAGACGTTTTCTGTAAAATCAAAAGCGCTACAAAAACCTTGTATTTTTCATTAACTCGTCACAAACATATCCTTACCTAAATGGACTTTTCGACCTCAGAATGAGACCCGAAGAAACAAGAAAAGTCCCAAGGAATACAATAACGCAGTCAATGATATGTTATTGAATGAAGCGCTGCCCAAAATCCCTATTATCTAACCCTAGAGAAATAATCAGGGCTCGCTAACATTTGGCGCTAAGGAAAAACGCAGTTATTTCTATTTTCAGCTCATGTTTTGTTAGCAGAGAATTACAGGGGTCGATGTCTTTATTTTGTTGCCTTTAGCCGATATGGCAAAGAAGTTCAGAAACAATCTCTGTAAACAAACAAGTTACAAGTATTCGTGAATGCGAAAAACCGTACATCAAAGAATCGTCGGTTGATAGACATTATAGGATTACCAATATTTCAATTCGACAAAGTAGACTTACTTAAATCTATATATAAGTGACGTGAAGAAAAAAAGGGCATTATTTCTTTCGAAACGTGAGATATACGATAAGTCTCCTGACAGGTGTGGCTAGGGACTGAAACCCATTTAGTATTTTATTGAAAGGGGTTTACGTGAGCCACAGCTAAAATACTTCTGTAGTGCGGCGCGGAGCAGCTTAAAAACAATGATAGTTGTCAAATCGATTTTCAGCGCGGCAACGCGGCGAGCGTGATGGGCACCTTTCCACCGGGGGTGGCTCGGGGCGGGCTTTTTGACTAAGTTACACTCATTGTACCTTTTTATTAATAGGAAAATTGTTTATGTCAAATTGTATATTGACTTTGCCTTTATATTCAATAAAGTTTTAAAAAAAAAGTTGTCAAATACAAAATGTTTATTAGTATAATTATATAGTTTCATAGGTCTTACAATTATTTATATAATGACGTATTACTATGTTTTGCCATAAGGCATACAAATATTCTAACTCAAGATGGAGCATGCGTAAACAGTTACAATTCTTCATATGTCAAGTATTCCCTTAGTGCATAGTAGGCTTTTTAGGGTTCCGTAGCCAAATGGCAAAAAACGGAACCCTTATAGATTCGTTATGTCTGTCTGCCTGTCTGTCTGTCTGTCTGTCCGTCCGTATGTCACAGCCACTTTTTTCCGAAACTATAAGAGCTATACTGTTGAAACTTAGTAAGTAGATGTATTCTGTAAACCGCATTAAGATTTTCACACAAAAATAGAAATAAAACAATAAGTTTTGGGGTTCCCCATACTAAGAACTGAAACTCAAAATTTTTTTTTCGTCAAAAATATTGAAGTTTTTTATATAATTTTTTTCTTAACTGAATAGTTTGCGCGAGAGACACTTCCAAAGTGGTAAAATGTGTGTCCCCCCCCTGTAATTTCTAAAATAAGAAAATTATAAAACTAAAAAAAATATATAATGTACATTGCCATGCAAACTTCCAACGAAAATTGGTTTGAACGAGATCTAGTAAGTAGTTTTTTTTTAATACGTCATAAATCGTAGAAAGCAATTTATTTAACGGAACCCTTCATGTGCGAGTCCGACTCGCACTTGGCCGCTTTTTAAACTAGGAATGCAAACAAGATTTTTGAACTCTACCAATCCTTCTGACGTAGTTATATTTTTTGGGAATGTATTGTATAATATTGTCGGTGTCATCCCGAAAATACTTTTAGCAAGAAAAGCAGTTTATATTGATTTCACACCCTGTTGTATAAATAGTGATAATGCGTAACGGGGTAACTTTAGGAACGGATACTTTTACCAATTAGAATGTTACACTTTTTAATGAAACAAATTATTTTATTAAATATTTTGTTTCCACGATCAAATTTTCAACGATATGATACAGATAATGAACATAATGGAAAAATTCACCACTATCGTCTAAAGCCCTAAACAGGATTCGAACCTACGACCTCTGTGTCACTCAGACAATGCTGGTTTATTTTTCGATTATATTCGTTTTCTGTATCATATCTTTTAATTAGAATGTTGTTTAAAGTCATGAACCAGTAAGATTGATATTCACTGGTAGTACATAAAGGTCTCTAGAAATTTAAAGGATATTTAAAGACAAAAACGGTATGATCAAAGTCACCCCTCGGATCAAAGTTACCTCAGTTTACTGCTGTTGACATACCTATTTAAATTGCCAGGAATAAGGACTTTTTTGTTTATATTGCGTATATTTTCCTGGCAACACAAAATTATGTTCTTGGTGTTGTATGTACATGTTCTCCATAACAACCCTTTTTCTTGCAAAATAAACTATATGTATTCTCTGAAATCTAAGCAATATATTGAGATAAAACATAACATTCACGTACGATTTTTGATTAGACTCCGAGCTTCATAATTTTAACTAATGACCGTTCTATAATAATGGGATTTTTATAAGCGGCTTTTTGTAGCAACATGCTAAGTTAAGTTAACCTCAAGTGTTCTAAACCTAATACCCGTCCGGAATTGTGCCAGTTATAGTGGTGTTGCACAAAGGGAGTAATTTAATGGGGAACTTGCATGGGACTTCAACTTCGAATAAATTGCACTCAATCGATGCGGATATACGTAGAGATATCATCATCATCATCCTCCTAGCGTTATTATTCCCGGTTGTGCCCTTAAGGGAGCCCGGGGTCCGCTTTGACACCTAATCCCAAGATTTGGCATAGGCACTAGTTTTTACGAAAGCGACTGCCATCTGACCTTCCAACCCAGAGGGAAAACTAGACCTTATTGGAATTAGGCCGGTTTTCTCACGATGTTTTCCTTCACCGAAAAGCTAACGGTAATTCCGTACATAAGTTCCGTAAAACTCATTGGTACGAGCCGGGATTCGAACCCACGACCGCCGCTTGACAGCCGCATGCCTGAACCACTAGGCTACCGTAGCTTTATACGTAGAGATATCATACAAAAGAAAAAAAAAGAAAAAAAAACATTGTATTAGTTGTATCTCACGTTAAAGTGAGTCTATACTTAAACGCAAATTTTGTGGAGATAATTGCAAATTAATGACTTACTCCATAGTAAACGCGCCGAGAATATATGCTGTGACGTCAGAGCATAAGCCCGTTTAATATAGAGCGTTTCCGGGGGGTGCCGGCGCGTGCAGATTTCAAATGCATATAACAACATTTTAATGCTACAGTTGTTTAAATGCTGGATTATACTTTTGATTTTCGTAATATAATAAAAAGATGCAAGTTCCCTATTTCAGACTCACTTTATTACGCAGCAATCTTACACCAATCTGGCTAGTTCCATAGTAAGCTCAATAAGGCATATGTTATGGGTACTAGACGACAATATATTTAATTAAATACATAAAAAAAATCTAAGACTCAGAGCCAAATATTCATGCTCTTTGTCTATTAAGTAAATAATATTGTCATGGTAGTACCTACCCATAGCACAAGCCTCACTGAACTTATCTACTATGGGACTAATTCGATTTCTGTTCTAATATGTATTTATTTATTTATCATACAACTATTTTTCCTTACTGGTATCGAACCCAGGACTACCAGCTTCGTATGCAAGCTAAACTGGTCTAAATTTACTCATGGAACAGAAAAAAATATATGATTATTTAAAAGTATTACTCGTGGAAGCTACTACATGGCTTCATTCGCTTCCACGCGTAGGTATCGAATTCACGGGAAAATGTACTCGTAAAATGTCTCGGATTGAATGGGTTTCTTTTCAGATTTTATAAAAGACTTAACGAAATTATCATGATAATACAATAGGTAACTATACAGGTTGTATTATTCAAACGGGGCAGTGAGTGAAAGTCCGTAACTATAAGAAATACGGAAATTTGCTCATAGTAGTCACGAGAATTTTTTTAGAAAAAATAAAAACTGCAATAAAAGACTTTCAAAAAGCCTCGCACACGGCCGGGAATCGCACCCGGTCGAATCTGTCTAAAAATCTGAGTTCTATTTTTTGCCGACCGGGTTCAATTCCCGGCCGTGCGTGAGGCCTTTTTGAATAACTTTGAAGTTTTTATTTTTTCTAAATTCGGTCTCGTGACTACTAAGAGCAAATTTCCGTAACTCTAATAGTTTCAGATTTTCACTGCCCCGTTTGAATAACACACCCTGTATACACTCGTATTATTCAACCCTCCAACCCGTTCTTGGAAACCATTAGGCACGTGCATACCAAAGCCTCTTGATTCCTTCTCGCGAACCCAGCTTAGTATTGTAGCAGAAATGTATATTTTTTTACATCCTTGTTACATGTAAAACGATTTGGGCTTTATTCTTTATGATTTATTGTTTATACTGGCTGCGACTGCTAATTTGTTTGTCGTTTTTCAAACAAACTTCTAGTTCCTTAACTTGCTATCAAGTACCTTTTCAGTTCAGACACTTAAACTAATGTCTTTATTAATATCAGTTTAGATATTCAAGCATGACAAAATAACAAACATCTATACATAACTACCCCTTCAGAATCAGAATCGGAATCAGAAATCATTTATTGTCAAATTGTGCGAGTGCAGTAGTTGTTATAGGACTAAGTTATGCGTGTGTCACAATCAACCGCTTTACGTTATACAATAATTTTAAAACTATGTATCAAATTAATTATAATATTTATAATAATAGACATGTCACTACAAATATAAAACCATCATTGAAAAAAAAAACATTATATACAGAAAATATTCAATTATGTCAATAAACTTTTCATTATAGTACTTAATCCTAATTAATAATTTTTATTTCCAATTATAATGTTTAATTAATTTCATTTTATTGAAAAATTCATTTATTGTATAAAAACATTCGTCAACCAATAAAGTTCTCAGCTTAGAGAGAAATTTGTTCTTGGGGAGTTCTGTCCACGAGATAGGCAACGTGTTGTACACTTTAATAGCCATGTTATAACAGTTTTTTTCCTTGACTTGTAATCGGCATTCAGGAGCTATTAACGCCTTATGCGTAGCTGAACGCTTTCCGTCATTACATTTCTTAGTAAATAACTCTGGATTGTTAATTACAAATTTACAGATTTCTAAAATGTACAAACTCGGAACTGTCAGGATCCCATACTTCTTAAACAACGGCTTGCATGACTCAGACCACTTTTTACCGCCTATGGCCCTGATACACTTTTTTTGTGCTATGAACACTCGCTGAATATCTGTTGAATTACCCCACAATACCAAACCATAGCGCAGTACAGAACACATGTAGCTGTGATAAACTAGAAGTGCGGTTTTTTCGGAAGTAATGAACCTTAGTTATTTTGAGAGTGTAAATAAATTTGTTAATTTTAACTAGAATCATGTTTACTTGTTGTTTCCAATTCATATATTCGTCAATCACAATGCCCAGAAAATTTGTATGTGATACTTGTTCAATGCGTTCCTTACCTATGATACCATCCAGCGTCAATGTCTTACTATTATTAGTAGCAAATCGAATTAATTTCGTTTTTGACGTATTCATAGATCCCTTCAGACCCACCGTACCCCTGGCCATACCCCTGGTGGTACGGTGGGTCTTTTAAAGTTAAACAATACCACCGAGTATTAATGATGTGATGTTGACATCTATATCTTATTTTGTTAGCAGACTAAAAATTTCTCAAAAACGCATTTGAGATACAAGTTAAATAAGTAATTTCAAGAGAAAAACTTGATTAGAAACAATATCAGCGATATAATTGCTATTCAAAGTCAGGTCTTATTTACCACTTTAAACTGACGGTATACCTAACCTAAATACAGTTTAAATATTAATTCAGGTGGTTCGATTGCCATACAAAACGTTATTTGACATTCGCAGGCTAACGGCGTGATATTTTTAGAAACTTATGTAACAAACTTTCATAAATTGGCTTCCCATTTGCGCCAAATTCTCCCTTTCCTAGAATAAACTTGTATAAACTAGATTAATTTGAGAAAAATGGTTTTCCCAAAATGTCACGTCCAAAATCAATTTCTCAAATTAATCTAGTTTATACAAGTTTATTCTAGGAAAAGGGGAATTTGGCGCAAATGGGAAGCCAATTTATGAAAGTTTGTTGCATAAGTTTCTAAAAATATCACGCCGTTAGCATGCGAATGTCAAATAACGTTTTGTATGGCAATCGAACCACCTTAATTTATTTATATAATACTAATATACTAAATAAATATAATACTAGTCCTTTATACGTGTCACATACCACTCTAGATGACTAAATTGTTGATTCCGAAGCACAAGTTCCTCTTTAGCTTTGCTATGAGTATCTAGCCATACAACGATTAAGAGAGAAACAAGCTGTGTACAGTAATAAAAATACTACCAGACCAGTCAATTTTGAAATCAATGATAAAGTTAGACACAAAGTTTCTCATCGACACTGGGAAGGGGCAAGAGTGGTAGAAAAGCCTGAAGGTCTACCAAGATCTGTAATCATTCAAACAGATCAAGGCCGGCTCCTACGAAGAAACTTCAGTCATCTGCACAAGACACATGCAGACATAAACAGAGTTGTAGTACCTGAAACTAAATACACAGATGAACCAGCTCTACAACAGGTACCGGCACAGCCTCAATCACCAGCTGCTGCTAAGGCACTCCCAGCATCAACACCTTCACCACCAAGCACTTCCAATCAGATGCAGAACTCATACACTGTGCCACAGCCAGCGATAGTACAGAGAGCATCAAGATTTGGTAGAATAATTAAACCAATAAATAGACTAAATCTTTAATAATACTTAAATTCATAATTATAATAAGTAACACAGTGTTATGAATGTACCAACCTAAATTCATGACTATGTACTTAAAACAACTATAATATACCTACTTGTTATGTACATACAACTAAAGATAAATAATATTTTAAATTTCATGCAAATTTGAACCTTAATGTTAGATTTAGTAATATGATAACTTAAGGCATTTCAATACCTAGATCACATTTCAATCTCATGATATAACTGTATTAACCAGTAATGCATATGTAAAGTCAAATCTCAAGTTTAATTTTGTAGACTTATGTTTTCAGTTTATTCACAAAGAAAGGAAGATGTAAAGTAGAGGCATCTAGTGTCAAACCAGTGAACCAATATTGTATCGCACAATACGAGTCATGTTGTAATGCACATTAATAAACGCCTACTTATTTCCTAAACTAATGGTTTCCTTATAGAACCCAACGTTCCAGTATAATTATTTTTTTTAATATTTAATGACATTTAGCAGTCAGTCTGTTTACTACCAATTCAAAGAATAATAATATTATTATATAATAAAACTATTAATTCAAAATAGCTCATGTTTTTTAAATCGAGAGCACAATATGCAGTACAATATATTATATTGGTTACTTGGTTTGGAAATGGTCACTTTCGTAATTCAGCCCTCAAAGTGATACAAACGGAACTAAATTGACAACATTTCAAACTTTGTAATGATGCCTATTTCGTAAACCATTTTGGTAATTATTTTACATGAACGTAATAAAGTAGTTTTCAGGTTTCATTACAAACCCATTTTTAAGAAAATCGCGAAATTGTATAAATGTAGGCGCGCAGTGTAGAATTTGTACTGACTTGAAGCGGAGAGCTAAACTCGCACCGACTTTTCACTACCAAAAGTGCCTCCCGTCTTTGCGAAGAATTGTCACTCATATAATAATTTTCCCCGTTCCTTTTCATAAACTGTGTCAGACGTCACAAAAAACGACAAAACCCAAAAGGCCGTATGTCACTACGTAACTTAATGGATGTAGTACTTTTTGTGTTCAGGCTAGTAGATAAAGTGTGAGCTGGAACGTGACCAAGCACCTTACAAGCAACGTGAGTTTTCACGTAAACACAAAGTGAAATTGCGACACTAGCACTGAATTTAGACACAGAATAGACATACGATAGCAGTAAACTGACTCTTCTAACGTTCAACATGTGATTACTAACAACAACATTATCACGTTGTTCTTATTTGTTATCTTGGTTAATACATTATAGGTAGGGTTTGCAATCCGGATCCGACTTGTATGAAAAGATCCGGATCCGCGGATCTGGATCCGGATCTTTCCATACAAGTTGGATCCGGATTGCAAACCCTAATTATAGGTAGTGATATGAAAAAGAATGCAATCTTGTCATGACGTCACTGTCATATCGACAAACTAAGAAGTTAATTAGTCAGATCAATGATCTGATGATCGAGACAGAAGGTGTCCATTGCAACTAAACTACACAAGATAAAGCAGTCATGTTAGCAATAGCTGATAGTACTCGTAGCGAGGAAGGACTGTGCAAAACAGAGTACAGTCGATGTTAAAAACCGCCAACAGAACATTTCATTTTAGGAGACCAAAAATATCGTTTTGAAATAAAAAATCGCATCACCTTAATGATCTAGGCCTCCATTGTTTTACTAGGAGGGAGCCCCAGGCACTTTAAATATTTGGTTTATTATACATATTTAAAATTGATATGTTATATTTCGTTTTTACGGAGCGCACGTGACAAATATCATACCGGTTCAGATGCAACACATTAAGTCAAACCTTTACTTGCGTTTCTGCTGAAGACCCTGCAGTAGTACCGTTTATGTACAATCGCCATCTGATATATCGGAGCGGCCAAAGTGCTCACAAATTTCTGAACACGTGTCTATTGTCGAGGCATTAGAAACATGTTCAGATATTTGTGAGCACTTTGACCGCTCCGATATATCTGATGGTGACTGTACTGTGTAAGCCTACATCGCGGGCAAGCATGATCAGTACGCACGGTTTGCTCCGAGTATTAGGTGACGCCTGCCTTTCTATTGGTGCGAAAAAACACGAATGTAGAGAATATTGAACAGATGATAAACTTGGAAAGATTCATTCATAGTCAGCAAATACTGCAAGGTACTCTATTTGACTTGGTTGTTCGAAGTTCGATTTACTTGATGTATTTTTATTGTCACGATCTCGTGATATGCATCAAACTATTTCTCGCGAGAGTAAAATTTATATTTTTAATATGCAATTAGTGCTCCATAAAGGTCATGTCATGGTCATGAATGGAAAAATTGAAATCTGAAATTGCATTTAATGTTATGCGAAAATGTATGTTAATACCGATTTGTAAAATGCGTTTTGAGCTGTGACTTTAAAAAAAATAGTTCTGACTATTTCATACGTTAAGTTGAATAGACTTGTGTTTCATTATGTTCAGTAGTAGGTTTGACCCTCACTAAACTTCTGGTATAACCGTTGATCTCAGCTGCGATGCGTGTGCCCTTAATTTATGGGACGGGTGACAACCGTGACTAACGTAATCTAGATGAGTTCTAGCAGGAGCTAGAACTAATCTAGATACACATAGAGATAGAAAGATAGGCATAGAAAGGTGAACATGACTTATCTAAATGTTTCCTTTGTTCTAAGCTAAATTAAATAGTCTAGCTACCTACATTTAAATGGGAGCCAGAATTTTGGTTTGACACTTAGATATGAAGCAATGCTGTTTCCCTTAATATTATCCTTTCTTTGGTTTTTTCTTGCTTTATACGTTTTCTAACTAATACATTGTATTGCGACACAACAGATCGTACCTACCTACAACAGGGCAATTTGTTTAATTCAACACATTTATTTCGACCAACTGGGATCATAGATAAAGTTAGTTACAGTTATTTAGCCTAAAGTTAGCAAATATTAACCATACCTAATACATATAAAGTAAGGTAAGGACAGTACTTAGTACAAGAGTAATACGGGTTGCGTAATTAAAATTGGTCATCTGACGTACGAAAACACGTACGTTCCAGTACGTTTCGTACGTCAAACACACAAAGGTGTCTGACGTACGAAAACGCATAACTGAACCTTAACCTAAAAACTGTTTTGTTTTATGAAATTTTTTTTTAAGATTTTTGTGTTGCGTCGCATAAAAAGCATCAGACATTTGTTCTTCTTATAATTAAATATACCATAAACTTTGGCATACGATTCACGTACCTGCAGTACAGTTAGTTAACTACAAACAGTCATATTTGAACTGTCACAATTGTAAACACAAACATAACATAAACTAACAAGTGACATAAATAATCATTTAATTTGTATGTCCTGGCCGCGGGATAAATCAATTTTATTGTCTGGTGGGAAACTAAGAGCAGCTGCCGCCTGCTGCGCACAACACAGCAATATTACAAGTTAAGATTAATAACTACGGAACTGACGGGATGACGTACAGAGGATGTAACTATTATACTAAACGTATTGCATTCAAATCAAATTAATATTTCTTGTCGTATGACTCATGTCATCTGAGGGGTAATCACGTAACGTTCCGAACGCGCGTTAGGACGATTTAACTGTCATTTTTCCATATAAAAAGTGACATTTAGATCTACCTAACGTGCTTACAATGCGTTACGTTACGTGATCGACCAGCTGGGTCTATGATCCAAGGGACCCGTGTCGAACGTCCAGAAGTCATGCCAAATAAGTATCGCGTTAGACCTGTGTAAAGTAATTACCTATTTAAATATGTGTTCAAATCGCGTGAGTGTGTCGTTTTGACTCATTCATCTCATTATAGTCTATGGTTTTGACATGTAAGGCTTGACACGAGTAGAGGTAAGAGTGAGCTAGATATTGCGAATTTGATTTCAATGTAATGCTGCGAATAGCTTGCAGGAAGGAAGGAAACCTGCGTAAGGCTAGTGATTATAGCAATAATACGGAAGGTTTATTTTGTACTAGCATTAATAAGTAACTGGTGACTTGCTTGTGTACAGGAGAATATAACCAGGCGAACCAAAGGGCCGACTATCTATATACTCAGTGACAGTCAAGCGGCCCTTAAAGCGCTTACGGCGCCGAAAGTGGACTCTAGACTAATTTATAATGGCGTCCAAGCACTAAACAGACTTGGAAGGCACAATAAGGTGCAACTAGTTTGGATACCAGGGCACAAGGGCTTCATCGGCAACGAAAGAGCAGATGAGCTTGCAAGAGGGGGCTCTACAAATCACTTTGTAGGTCCAGAACCATTTGTGGGACTCTCGCAGGGGACCATAATATCGGCCTTTAAAGCCTACGCCAAAACCAAACACCAACACGAGTGGAGGAATGAGGCTGGCTTAAGGCACTCTAAGCTCTTCATAGAAGGAGTGGACTCGGGCTGGACCAGAAAACTCTGGAAATCCAGTAGGAAGCAACTCAGAATTATATCTGGGGTGTTCACAGGTCACTTCTCTTGGCCAAGATGGGACTATCTGATAGTTTAGACTGTAGAATGTGTGGCGAGGAGGATGAGACTATGGAACACTTATTGTGTGAATGTCATGCCCTTGCCAGACAAAGAATGAACTACTTTGGTAACGGTTACCCGCAACCAAAGGAATTCAAGGTGCTCCCGGCGAACTGCATCATCCGCTTTGTGGAAATGATGGAGCAAGCTTGGGAGCAGGTATAAAGGAGAGGGCAAATGCACAAAAGATCACACTGGGTCGAAGTGCATCCGAAAGGGCCCTCACCTAGATAAGATAAGATAAGATAAGATAAGATAATATAAGATAAGATAACTGGTGACTACGAAAAATACAACCAGGGTCTTAATGTGTATGCTCGTTATATTACATTATTTTACGTGAAAGCCAGTTTGTGAAACCAATTTTAATACTAATACGGTGCGAAGAAATAAAGACATCGATTTTGTGTACAATACAATACAATACAATTATTTATTGATAACATAAGTTACAGGTCACTTGGCATGTTCAAAACACTTTACTTTAAACTTATCAAATTCAGATTTGACTTAAATACATAAATAATAAAAAATAAAAAATAAGTAACAATAATTTAGGCAAATAAAATACAATCACAATTCAATTACAAATGTCAAATTTTAAAAACAAATTAATTTACTTAGAGCTACTAGGTATTATAATCATAAGAATTAAAATTAATAGGTACTTAATTGTTTGTTAAAAATTCATCGAGGCTATAATAGGCTTTTTCTGTGAGGAAGTCCTTTAGTTGGTTAACGAATGCACTCTCAGACATTTTAGCCTCTTTTACATTGCTTGGTAGGCGATTATAAATTTTGGGACCCATGAACCAGTAACACTGCTCAGATTTTAATTTTTTTTTAATTTTGTAGTTACAACAATGCTAGGCGTGTCGTGTACTTGTATTACTTAGTATGATATTTTTCTGAAACTCAGATTTATAGGTACGGTAGGTACAACCTAGTGCCAGCTCAAACTGGCACGTAAAGTGTAATTAAATGTTGAATTTTTCCTGTTTCTGTCACAGGCGGGTAACAAACGTCTTTAGATTATTATTGAAATCGCAGTTGAAACGATAGGGCGTCGTAATTTTAGCGTAATAAATTGTAACGGAATTAATCTTATAATTTCACTAAGCACCGAATTCCCACACAAGGCCGTCCTACAGTATTTGCTAGTCATATCGCTATATATTTTTTTTTCGTTACAATAGAAAGTGCTTAATGTGGCACTGTAGTTTCGAGAATTTATGTATTATATATATATATATATATATATTATAATATTTGTATGTATTTTTTTGCACGTTGCTTTACAAAGAAACGTGCAAAAAAAATACAAAATGTAGGTTAGTCAGTCGTAGGTATGTAGTCACGTTAATTAACGTTTTGATTTAAGTACACATTAACCACAAATTGTTAAAACATTTTACCACTAGCTGAACTATAATAACAATTAAAGCTATGGAAAATATTTTTAC
Source organism: Epinotia brunnichana (assembly GCA_963854355.1). Classification (NCBI taxonomy): domain Eukaryota; kingdom Metazoa; phylum Arthropoda; class Insecta; order Lepidoptera; family Tortricidae; genus Epinotia; species Epinotia brunnichana. The sequence goes on from OY977949.1 coordinate 22,355,436, forward strand.
ACATATTTTGAGTAAACTTGATTAAAGCTTGAGTTTGTAAGGTAAACAGCCCGACACTCAAAGTCAAAAAGTAAAAGTCAAAGTCAAAATAAGTGTCAACTAATGAGGCATTAAGGTGGAGATTTGGGACATTAACCTATTTTTTTTCATTATGTATTCATCTTTTATTTCAGTATTTTTTTTAGATTATGTTAATTATCATCTTGTATTAACTATAGAAAATAAATATTTTATTTTTCAGTAAAACTAAATAAATTGAAGTTTCTGTATGAATATATAAATCTGTAGCCATAGTAAGTACGAAGTGTTAGTTACAAAACACAAAATTATAATGTCAATACGATTCATCATCATCATCATCATCATATCAGCCGAAAGACATCCACTGCTGGACATAGGCCTCCGCCAAAGAGTTCCAAAGTGACCGGTCCTGCACCACCCGCATCCAGCGGACTCCCGCGACCTTTACAAGGTCATCAGTCCACCTTATGGGGAGGCCTACCAACGCCGCGCCTTCCGGTACGTGGTCGCCACTCGAGAACCTTTCCGCCCCAACGGCCATCAGTTCTACGTGCAATGCACTGCAACTTAAGTTTAGCGATTCGGAGGGCTATATCGGTTGGTTCTGCTGCGGATAGCCTCATTTCTGATGCGATCACGCAGAGAAACTCCCAACATAGCTGTCTCTATTGCTGTTTGAGTGACTTTGTGCCTTCTTATGAGGCCCACGATTCATAGATCCCACAAAAACAACATTAAAAAAATATATGTATTTACAGTTAACCTTTGCGCAACTGCGCTAGAATCTGCTATGGCAGAAGAGATAAATACTCATAAGATGACAATACAATGACTTAAATTGTCGATCTACCAATTAAGTACCTATAATTTCGTAAAGTTTTCACCACTAAATTCCCAAGCGTCCTCGTTTAATCTTAAGAAGTTGCACAAATACGTAACCTAATCTCAAAACGAAATTACTTAAAATGTAATTAGAGGAGTGAGCTCAGGGGTTGTTCCGAAGGGCTTACGGCCTCATCGATTGGGGATTATGATTAGCCTCCGATTAAGGGCATATAGCTACCATAAGAATCAAAAGGCAAAGGTTTTTTTAAACCGGTAAAAAAAAAGGAGGTTCTTAGTTTGACCCATATGTTTGTCCCCGATTATCTCGCGTTTGGCTGAACCGATTTAGATGCGGTTTTCAGAAAAGTATTTGCCACATTCTGGAGAAGGTTTGGGTATAGAACATACTTAATATTATAAATGCAAAATTGTGTATGTTTGTCTGTATGTTACCTCTTCACGCCTAAACCGCTGAACCGATTTAGATGAAATTTGGTATATAGATAGTTTGAGTCACAGGGAAGAACATTGCATAGTTTTTATCCCGAAAATCATTGTTTTGTTTGGTTTTTAACGATCATAACATTGACTTACATAACTAATAATACTTTTTGGGAGAAATTTTCTTAAAGAAGTATAGGGACTGGGGGGTGGGGCATATCAAATTATTTTGTCCTTTTCAGTGGGTTGGTTTTTTGAAGGCGGTTCCCTTTTCGTACGATTTTGAATTTGGTGAACATTCTAACAGCATTTTTTAATTTCATTATCTGCCTATATACGTCCACTTCTGGGCACAGACCTCCTCTCATGGGAGGCATGATTTTTTTATTTATTGAAGGACGAACAGTCATACAACATTTAACAGCCATCAAGCCGTTTCAAACCGTCGATAATCGTAAGTTATGTCCAATAAAATCAGATTGCATGAGAATTTGAATTTTGCCAGTTTCTCAATTCTCAAACATGCTATGAAATATTGACGATACATTCCTTACAACTGCGGAGTAAATAATAATAATAATAAATGGCGTAGGGTTCCATGACACGGGCAGGGACAGCATCCGCTCGGTGTACTCCTTGCATTTCATTAAATTGTCAAAAGGGCCTCTACGTGTTGGCTCAGTTGGTACTTTGTAGGTACCTAGCCCCACGCACGCCTCCCAAAGGTCCGGGACATCATTGTCCCGTGAGCGGGAAAGACATACATAATAATAAATATTACGGGACAATCTTACACAAATCAACCTAGGCCCACGGTAAGCTCAGTAAGGCTTGTGTTGTGGGTACTATAGGCGATGATATATATAATAGATACATACATATAGATACTTATATATACATATATAACATAAATAACTTATATACATATATAACATATGTAAATAATCCTATTATTTCAAAGTAAATCACTTATTTGTTTGTGACAGCCACCATGTTTTCATTTTTTATACAAAAGGTATTTTATAGCATAATCTTGAACCAATTGATACCCCATTTATCAAAATTGGTTCAGTATTTTAAACGCTACAGTGAAACGTACACAAATACAAACATAGACTGCTAAAAACATGTCCCTTTCTTTCAGCTCTGCCGTAGTCGGGCAAAAAGTATCAATTCCACATCCATGCCGTTGGAATATATTACGATTGTGGTTGCGTTATCCTCGAGGTAATTACGATATTTATTTTTCATCTCTCCTGTTCTGAAAGTTGACTTTTCATGGGCATATAGCCGGGTGGAAAATAGCGTTTTCTCCCCGAGGGTGGAAAGTAATTTTTTTTTAAATTGTTTCGGTCAGCCACGGAGTCGAGGATAATTGAGTTACCTACTAAATATTATTAAAATAAAAGCTTTACATAAATCTAAACTCAGCTACGGGTTCATTACGACGATGTTGATAAATAGTACATTACTGCAGCCGCCTTCGCTTCGTATCACTATCCGGCCTCCCTACGGTCGGCCCCTCCCTACGTCTACTCACCCGGCAAGCCCTTTTCACGGCTAGGCATGTATAGTGCTTTTCTCAAACATGCAATGAAATAAATAAAAAAACTTCAAGAAATCAAACAAATTTTCATAGCTACACTCCGTTACCATTGCCACAAATTGTGGAATGAAATCAAAAAAATAATACTTCCCGGCCTAGGCCTTCAATTTCCTATGAAATTCCTTTACAGTTTTCTTTCTTCTTTTTCCGCTTGAAACGTGATACTTTGAAGCCTGTTATAACGCACAGAATGACGAAATTTCATTGCATGTTTGAGAAAAATCCTTTTACTGTTGGTATTTTTCTTCCTAATTACAGAAAATCAACATTCAAAATCATTTCTGTAAATATTGGCTGCCCGCCATTATGCTATAAAACTTTTTTTTTCACGTTTCGGCATGGCCCTCTTGATTACTTGCGTCGCGGCCTGCTTGAATACAATCGAGTAGGCCGTGGCAAGTGGCCAGTGCAAAGAGGTTAGAGGTTGGATATAGTTAAAATTTAATAAATAATTTATTTCAGATTAAGCAAATAATTCTATACCTACATTTATTTATAGAATTATATAAGTAAATACAAGAAATAAGTTTAAAACTATTAGATAAGATACGTTTTTTAAACTTTTCTAAAGTTGGCAGTACCAGGTACCAGGTATGCATGTGTACTAGGCATGTATGTGTGTGCAGGTACAGGTATGTGTACTGATTACTCTTAAGTCTCCGCACGTTAATGGTCTTCTCTCCCTCTCACTGAGCATACGCGTGAGCGAAATGGAAGGGCGTGTTCGAAAGCGCGGATATCATGTTTTTCGGAATATTTCAGAAAACGAGAAAAATTTAAGTACCTAAGTAAGAAAATAAAGTTATTGTCCATTACTTTATGAAGAAGATTATAAAATTTGATCTTTAATACATTTTTAAAAAAGTCGCTTTCCGCTGTCTGTCTGTCTGTCTGTCCCTATGTATGCTTAGATCTTTAAAACTACGCAACGGATTTTGATGCCGTTTTTTTTTAATAGATAGAGTGATTCAAGAGGAAGGTTAATATGTATAATACAAACCTTACATGCCAGTATTATACATATAAACCCGTGCGAAGCCAGGGCGGGTCGCTAGTTTTCTGATAAAAAATGGAGCAGTAAACTAGTTACAAGTGAAATAATAGGGTTCACTTTAGATTTTTTTTCTCTACTTTCTTTTTTTAAAATGGATTTCTACGAAAACTATGTTACTTCTCATATCTAGCAGATTACGATGTATTTTTCCGCCGGTAAATTGTTACGTCATAACACTTTACCGTCGGAAAAAACTACTAAACAACTCATTTTTACGAACATTTGAAAGGTCGAGCCTTAATATACCTGTTTTATAAAATGTACATGCAGTATTTTACTTTCCTCACAGTCGAAATGAAAAGTCGAGTGTTTAATTCGGGTGAAATTACCCATTTCAACCTCGAACTATTGACGCTCGGGTAATGTGGGTCACTTTCAACCCTTGGTTAACAATCTACTATGAAATCGTTTACAGGAAAGTAAACACAGTTAATGATAATTATATTTTATGAAAATTAAATTGTTTCCGCCTTTTAGAAAGTATACTCATTCATTCATTCATTTATTTCTTGATAAAATATTGTATTTACATGTCAACTTAAACAGTAGGAAATTATTTACATTTCGTTTTAAATAATGTTAATGTCAATAAATTACTACATTTTTTTTACTATACCTCTGTATTATGTCTTAGTTAATTTTAATTACGCGAACGCCCAGGCAAACCAAATATACCTACGTCCGCTTTAATTTATGTAATTACACTACTCTTAATGACGCTAGCAAATGTATTATTTTATACAAAGCATACAAAATTTCACGTGTGTATTATTAGAAGCATATTGTTGGTGCCCGTGGATGCAGAACCCTAAAAAATTCTAAAGCGTGCCGGTATCTAGTAAAAATTAATTTTGGCGTTGAGGAAAATTTATGAACACCCCAAAAATGTGAAACCTTTTTATTAATTTCGGTATTAATACCGGTCTACCAGGTTTCCCGTCAATTTAACCATTACCTTTTTTAGCGGGAACGCAGTCGATTGGGAATTTGGGTAAAATATGGATAATTTTGGGAAATGATTGAGACCTTGTAATGTAGGTAATATTTATATTTTTTGTAATATTGTTTTTATTTAGTGACATTTATTTCTTTTAAACTGCAACTTCCAAATAATTGTTGTTTAAAAAAAGATCGTATAAGTATATTATTGATTGGCATGTATAAGTGCCCTTATGTCCTATTTGCAGAATAAATGTTTGGTTTTGAATCTTTGAATGTATAGATAATCTAACTACAGCTATTGACGTAATATTAGATTGAAGACAAAACATACATAAGGTAACAAAGAGAATACTCCAACAGGTCTTAGATTTCACATATACATTTTAAGTGTAGACGCCATCATTTATTAAATTGTTCTCCAAAAACTCTATTCCGTGTTTTAATAAGTGGAATGGCCACATTAATTTATTTGTCATATTGAGCTATTCGATGTGCAAATATCCACTTAAAAAAAAATATTAAGTGTGCAGTGTCTATTTGCCTGCGAGGCTACCCAACTTGGCATCATAAATGTCACGCATGTATAAAACGATGTCTGAGAATCTTTGATGACTCTTGGCTTGCTTATTTTTAGGGTTCCGTACTCAAAGAGTAAAACGGGACCGTATTACTAAGACTTCGCTGTCCGTCTGTCTGTCTGTCTGTCCGTCTGTCTGTCTGTCTGTCCGTGTATCTCATGAACTGTGATAGTAAGACGGTTGAAAATTTCACAGATGATGTATTTTTGTTGCCGCTATAACAAAAAAATACTAAAGAACAGAATATTTTTTTTTCTTTTACAATCTTACACAAATCGACCTAGTCCCACACCAAGCAAAGCTTGTACTATGGGTACTAGACGACGATAAACATACTTATATAGATAAATTAATACTTAAATATAGAAAACATCCATGAACAAATATTTGTGCTCATCACACAAATAAATGCCCTTACCGGTATTCGAACCCGGGACCTCCAGTTTCGTAGGCAGGGTCACTACCAACTAGGCTCCCATACAACAAACGTGTTTTTTTCCCGTTTTTATAGATAATGGTACGGAACCCTTCGTGCGCGCCAGTTTTTAAGTATCTAACTCTCTCCTTATCGTACATGTTCAGCATTAACCCGTATAGGTATAATCCTACTCTTTAAGTACTTTAAAGCATGGAGATATAAAGTAAAAATACAAGGTGGGAATGGGTATTCGAAGTAAATGAAACCAAACATGACATCAATGTGTAGCGTACTCACTTTTTAAACGCGCGCCGGTCTATAAAGCAGAACCGTAGCGCAAAACACATAGGTATTGATACATACTCACAAATATATTACAAAAGGGGTGGACAAACCACAGTCACTTTAGGAGAGAGTGTGGAGAGATGGCCTAAATATGATGTTGAATACAGGATTCGCCAGCCCATCGTCCAAAAGACATTTCAACCCTGTATTTCGAAAATCCACTTTTTCAACTCCCGCGGGATGAAAAAGGATGGTGCCTGAACACTTGACACCACAAGGGTGTAATGGGAGAAACACGTTAATGCTGATTTGGCAACTATTTCTTGTTATAGGACGTTTGCATGGTGGTTAATCTGACTTGACATTTCGCTCTTCAATATAATATAAAGCTGGAGAGCCACGTTGATCATCAGCATCGACAATCTTATACATATGTATGATGATTGATTTTTCTAGAAGTGCTCAAGATTAACGCCGATAGCTCAGTGCTGGTTGAGGTACCGTATGCTCACGCGTCAGCGCCGACAATCAGAGTAAACAGTTCCAGCCTATACCATATTGAAAAGTGAAACGTCAAGTCTAATTGACCCCCAGTTACGTAATGTGCTACCTAACAAATGGTGGCTAAATCGAGTTTTTTTCAACCCAAGCGTTTGCTTAACCTAATTAATTCGTTCGATCGCCCCCAAAACGAACGCTTTTTGGGGTAAATATTGACATCCGTGGAATCAAATAATAAATTAAAACCTGGCAGTCTCGGGTGAATCTAAATAAGTAGAGGCTCAAAAAGAAGTAAGAGTTTTTAAGGTAAAGTAGTAAATGTTTGCGCGCACCCTGTCCTCATCAAATAAATTCTCGGAACGCTGAGGTAACTGCAAATAACTCTTTAATTGTTGATTTCGAAAAAAAACGCTTTTTATGGGCTTATTTATTAAAAAATTAAGGTGAGAAATGTCGTTAGGTATTTCAGAAACGCGAAATATATTTTTATGTGTTATGTTTTTGTTAAGAAAGCATTTCTATATGTAAGCCTTACATTAAGAAAATAACTTAAGAATCGGTACACTTAAGGCACTTTCTCATACTCAAGTGCGTATAGTCAAAGTGTGTGTCAGCAAAACTCACAGATATTAAACCATACCCAGGTTTCACAATTATGCAATGTTTCTGAGGCATTAATCCAGCTAGGTAAGGTTACTGTAGTTGAGATGTAAGACTGATCTTTAGTCACTCTGTAAAACCCGTAAAGCAATGATATATTATGCTAACCGAAATAGCAAAGAAAACTATACTAAATATACAATAATACTAAAATTACAGCGATAGCTAAAAATTACACTATATTACTATTAGCCAATATTACGACATCCCTTCTGACCCCGACCACAGCAAGTTGACAGCACAAGACATGGGTATGGAGTGAGTATGTACAGTAGACAACAAAGATGTAAACCTACAAAACTTTCGCCTTATTACAATGTAATAATGTGCACAATTGTAAACATGAACTTTCTCGTTGACTGTACCACTCCGTGTATATTAACGCATTCACTGCCTAGGGGCGTGAACTACACAGAAACAAACTTGCATGAGCGTAAACCACGGACGTACATATTTATAGACATCGTACTAAAGTACAATTAAAATGCACTTGGTCTGAATTCCAACGGTGTCTGTTTTGGGTAACGTTTTGGCCTAAAGTTTTTGTGTAGTAGGCAAAATATATGAACGTTACGTGTTGCCCAAACCCCAGTCTTAGTTAGTTCGTTTTTATTTGCATCTCATGGTCACATATAATAATCATCTAATCTTTTCTCAAATTTTTCTTTATCAAAAATTATTGTGAAATTACATGCAGAATACGATATACTCAATAATATTATAACCATTGATTAAACACGACTACTCTGTTCTCTGTGGGGTGCGTTTCGGGTGATCTATTTAGATATATATAAGAAGAGTAAATGATTTTGCGTTGTCGGCAGTGAATGCCTTAAACTATAGTCTTTGTAACAAGGAATGATGAACTAAAGATCGAGCTCAAATAACAACACTCCAATATGTAACAACAAAACGACCCCACCACACATTGTAACAAACGTCAACCGACCAAGAAAATGTTTAGGGATGTCACAAACTACATGGGCTAACAGTTCGTTTTATAAGACATTAACAACATACATTTGACACAGATAATCTAGCACTTCAAGTAGTTAGTTACATTTCTGCTGATCTGCAGGATAATTGCGTATACTTTAGGAACGATATTTTGCCTTTTAATGTCCTAACACGCCTTTGAAAAGTTACGCAATTACCGTGCTGGGGGTCGATTCCACACAAACATTAAGCGTCTTAATTTAATTTACATTTCATTATGCGTGCTCTTGCCTTTTGCATCCTCGCGCGCAAAATCAATACTTCTTAAAGCGACCTCAAATTCCAAATAAAATCTAAAACGTGTGTCAGGAATCGATCTATATTGGAGACAGCGCTCACGCTTCCACTTACGTGTAACTTAATATTATATAAACGCGATCTGCACTATAAATAGTAGGATATCACTAGTATTTATTGGCTAATCCTACCAATCTAAATCATCCCAGGGAACAATAAACTAGCGGTATCGGACAGTCGAAATATTCAAAACATTTAACAAACACAATTTCATGTACTTTGCTTATACCTACGTAGTGGTTTCGTCTCGTAGCAACAGTAATTCCAAGTTGCTAAGATAATTCGTCAAAAAAATAACGGTATTTTTACTTTCAGAGACAGCCCTAGTCCTCTTGTGTAAACAATCAGCTAACTTTTGACAGTTCCCTCGCCCCGGGCGCGTTTAAGAAATACTGAGTAACGAGTCGAACTTTAAGCTTAGGCAACATTTTATATGTTTGCTATGTTGTAAATAGGGATTTTATTTGAAACAAAAAACTTATCAGGGATACAGAGATTTAGGTTAGCTTTCCTGTGGACATAGCCAAAGTTAGGGTGTGTTGCATCAATTTGTCTGGAATTGTATTTTATTTATTTTATTTATTTTATTTATTTTATTTATTTTATTTATTTTATTTATTTTATTTATTTTATTTATTTTATTTATTTTATTTATTTTATTTATTTTATTTATTTTATTTATTTTATTTATTTTATTTATTTTATTTATTTTATTTATTTTATTTATTTTATTTATTTTATTTATTTTATTTATTTTATTTATTTTATTTATTTATTTTTAATAAGTACAGTGTTTTACATACTTAAAATTAAACAATGCCCCACAAAACTGTAGTGACAGTTTGACTGTGGGAGCGGCAGTCTCTAGGTAAGGCATTTATTAACAAAAAAAAATTAGTTATTCATTAGTAACAGTTCTAGTAGTAAATAGTATAACTGCGTTTTATATAAGTACATCTAGGTAATGCTTTTTTAACAGTCTCTTAAATTTATTCCTATTTTTTTCACGTCTAATGGCTTCGGGCAAACTATTGAGTAGGTATGGGGTACGCTTTTTGAGAGTTCTGTCCCCATAGTAATTATTTATCCTAGGAACGAATAGTTTACCAGTCGCCATAGCCTTGGTGTTATAGGTATGATCAATAGGTTTTAATGAAGAATACTCTGAGTTATGTTCCAGACAGCCATGGTTATTAGTAGCAAGTAGATACTTATGTTTCATGCTTACCGGTAATATTCTACAGATTTTAAATAGTTGACGATAGTTACCTTTACATTTTAGCAGTGTTCGTTAAAATCTGAAAGTATGGAAACACAGCTGCTGTCATTCTATTAAAACTTGTCAATACACACTTTTTCTTTCTCTTTCTTTCCATACATTCAGATTTTAACGAACACCGCTAAAATGTAAAAGTAACTAGCGTCTGCTGATGGGTCCATAATCGCAAGTTAACTCGTTCTTAAGGACTATAGGTAGGTAACGACTTTTGACGTGATAACGTCTTATATATCGATGAACACCGGCATCGGCAGCGCGCACGAAATAATATGACTCATTGTCCCGTTCTGCCTGAGTCGAGCGTTCGGCTTTATGACGTTATCACGTAAAATTATCGTCCGTAAACCGACTATATAGAAAACCAAATTGTTTTGGTTGGGCTCATAATCCACATAAACGGCATCTCATAATTTTCATGGACTTTTTTTGTGTGTGATAACTGCTATGATATGAAACTTGCTAGAGTTCTGAAGGAAAACTTATGGTTTTTTAAAGCAGTGTGAAATGCATGTTGTTAATTGTGTACGAGTACGGCATAGGAAATGCAAAGATCAATTTACATCGAGTAAGGAAAAAATGTGTCCTGCCCACAATGACGTACGGTGCCGAGACATGGACGCTAACAAATGAGGATGTGCACAGAATACGAGTAGCACAGAGAGCCATGGAGCGCGCCATGCTCAGCATTAAACTGCAAGACCGAGTGAGGAATGTTGAGATCCGACGTCGCACTAAGGTGCGCCACGTTGGAGATACCATTACCAAACTCAAGTGGAGCTGGGCAGGACACCTTGCCAGGCAGAATGATAGTAAGTGGACCAAAAAGGTGTCATATTGGTGGTCACCAGCTCGATGGGTGGACGATATTAGGAAGATCGCGGGTGGCGTACTCGAAGAGAGGCCTATGCTCAGCAGTGGGCGATTACGGGCTAACAATGATGATGATGATGAAGGAAAAAAGAATTTGTTAATCAAGACTTACATTTTTCATGTATAATACCTGTTATGATTTTGTTTATCAACTGTTAAATGTATAATATGTAGCTGAAGGATTGCTTTATTGCTTATGAAATTTATTACTACCTATATAGCTTCTTTTTTACCATTTATTCCGCTTGTTTTCTATTTTCTTTCAGTCTTTATTAATTTTATTCCGCCAACTGTATAACATTCCTCGAAGGAATCACTGATTCGCAACTCGGGAGTAGAAAGCTTTGACCTAGTTCCATTCGCAGACATTATGTTAATGTGTCTTGATATTATAAATAATTTAATTAAGGTTGTTAGTTATCTACTAAAAAATATTATTCGGAAATGATCTTAATGAATAAGAGTAGATTTAATAATTATGTTATGTAAAATGCAAGTAAATAACAAAATATGGAAGCTATACAGAATTTATTTAAAATACTTTCTCGGTGTATAATAATAATATAAATCTAAATTAATATCTTTAGACATTTCTTGATAAAATAAATAATTGTTATCTTTTTTCCTAGAAATTACTTCGACCAGACCTAGCCCATAATTTTATAGGCTATGTTAGTAGCCGTAGACCGCCCACTACGAGGGTTCCTGGCAGTGAATGTGTTAATTACTTTCTCAGTGTTTATAAAGAAATCAGTGTGTCTCAGTGTGTCCTGCCCACAATGACGTATAGTGCTGAGACATGGACGCTCACAAAGGAGACTGTGCATAAAGTACGGGTAGCACAGAGAGCCATGGAGCGCGCCATGCTCGGCATTAAGCTACAAGACCGAGTGAGGAATATTGAGATCCGACGTCGCACTAAGGTGCGTGACGTCGGCGAAGTCATAACCAAACTCAAATGGAGTTGGGCAGGACATATTGCCAGGCAGCGTGACGGTAGGTGGACCAAAACGTTAACGGATTGGTGGCCAATTGCAGGAAAAAGAAGCGTTGGTCGTCCACCAGCTCGATGGGTTGATGACATAAAAAAGACCGCGGGTCATTTCTGGATGAGACTAGCACGGGACCGGGATAAGTGGCGTACGCAAAGAGAGGCTTATGCTCAGCAGTGTGCGATTACAGGCTGAAAATGATGATGATGATGATAAAGAAATCCAAATTGTTATTTTCAGAAATTACATGATAAAAAAAATTGCTTGATGCAATTTCATTTACTTATACAAGACCTAGCCCATAATTTTGCATTAAGAAACTTATAAGTTCAATTTAAATACTCAGTTTGAAATCGTAATCGAATTGAAACCAAAAAACAGCGACAAAACGTAAAAAACATCCGTTAAGTATTCTTCTGACCGAACAGTTTAAGCAAAGTGCACTTAAATTAAGTGCACAATTCTAGAATTTTCAAAATGAAACAAAATATTCTTAAAGCTGTACTTTCTTTAATTTATGACCCAAACCTCCGCAGCATAAATACTGCTATACTGACATTCTTTTCTATTAGTGCGTGTATTGTGCATGGTAAGCTTGCGAGATATGAATAATGCCAAGATTAAATGTAATAACTGGATATTATTGAAAAATCCATGGCATGGTTTAGTGTATATGTTACCGTCAGATTATCAACACCGTCAGTTTATAATCTTACTCGCGATATTATAAACTGTCGAAAAATTGTGAACTGTCAAAACCGTTCACAACTTAACGCATTATTTTTCGTTAGTTTATAAACTATCAATGACGGATCGTCAAATTGTGAACTGAATCAAATTGGTATGATTCGGAACGCACCATGTGCGCTGATTGGTTGAACGAATTATTCCTCTTGCATCAGTTTCAACTTATGTATGAAAATGATTGTTTTTTTTTTTCATTCCGACATTTTATTCCATTTAATTCGTCATCCAGCAATATCAACGGAGCCCCGCTGCCCGGGGCTTCCTATTTCTGACTCATTTGCCCTTCGGGCAACTGAAGCTGCCTCACTAACCTACCCTACCTACTCTTTGTGTATGCGGTCCGTAGCATGCCGATTTGATCTCAGTTGACAATTTGACTATTCGACATTGACAGTTTATAAATTAACGAAAAATATTGCGTTAAATTGAGAACGGTTTTGATAGTTCACAATTTTTCGACAGTTTATAATATCGCGAGTAAGATTATAAACTGACGGTGTTGATAATCTGACAGTAACATATACACTAAACCATGCCATGGATTTTTCAATAATATCCAGGTTATTACATTTTTTTTTTTTTTTTTTATTCTCAAAAAAAACAACAATGGCAAGTACATCCCTTTCTGCTTCGCCAAACTGAGGACAGTTTGTCGGCGAATGTGCGCTCTCTTCCAAAAGTCAAACATTGTTGTGTTTACCTACTTACTAAATTACCTACTTAATTTACTAACACTAAACTAAGTGTACCATTGACGACACACTCAGCCGACCATTTGTGAACCTTATTACAACAGCATAAAGTCCACCAATGGTCCGCCGAGTGCGTCGTCGTTAGTGCGTGTGACCGGAATTACGAAATAATGTTTTTTATATCTACCGTATATCTACGTCTAAATTAATTTTATCTAAAAGTATTGTTTTCAGCCTTTGTTTAAATAACTGTTTGCTAGTACTTTGTTCCACATCTAGAAAAATCTTATGTATCATGTATTTACGAGTCCTTTGGCCGAAGTAGTTATTAGTTTTATAATACTCTAAATATCTTCTCTTTGTGCTTTCCCTTAAGTTACGTAACGGTTTGTTACTAGTTTTGAAGCGGTCAAGGCCATAGTTATTTAATCTTGGCATTATTCTTATCTCGCAAGCTTACCGTGCACAATACACACACTGATAGAAACAAAAGTATAGCAGTATTTATGCTGTTAAATTATCGCGAGTTAGATTATAAACTGACGGTGTTGACAAACTGACGGTAATACAATATGTATACACCGTGGGCCCGAGGAACCCGAAAGATTTTAACCAAGCATTCCTGAGGTCATTAGAATCAAAATATGTTATATGAACCCCAGTCAAATACGGCTTAGTTTTGAAGATAAATAAATAAATAAATATTTGCGGACAATCTTACACAAATCAACCTAGTCCCAAACTAAGCAAAGCTTGTACTATGGGTACTAGACGACGATATAGATACTTATATAGAGAAATAAATACTTAAATACATAGAAAATATCCATGACTCAGGAACAAATATTCGTGCTCATCACACAAATAAATGCCCTTACCGGGATTCGAACCCAGGACCTCTTGCTTCGTAGGCAGGGTCACTACCAACTAGGAAGATAGTATACATTTTCATGTAAACTATTTATTGTGATTACTAAAGTGCATAAAGCTCTTTTGATTACGACGTTGCTACCGATTTTGCCCAGTTTCACACACAGCTACCACTCACTAGATTCATCCTTTTTTGAAAAATAATCGTAAACATTTTATTAAAAGGGATTTGTTTCCATAGAGATGAAAGTGTTATCCAATTTTTATTACCTATTTAAAAAAAAATCTAAAAAAAAGAGTAAATATATATGTTTTTTGCTGTATTGGAGTTGAGTTCAAATAACATGTTTTACTCCTAATGACCTTAGGAATGCGTGGTTAAAATCTTTAGGGTTCCTCGGCCTACGGTGTATAGTAGAGATGCCCTTTTTAGAAGATTTTGACATATATATAGGTACGTAAAAATCTGCTCAAAAAGGCAACACCATAAATATGTGTTTTATTTTATTTGTGAGACTGCAGTGACGATAGAATTACATGCTGATACGTAAACTTTATTTAATGTGGCCAATCTCAAGCATATGTGTAACTTTATGAGACCAATTTCATAATAAAAATATAATCTGATTGCTTGAGAAACCACACAAAAATTCGAATAGTATCAGGAACACCATGAAACAGCCCCTTGAAACTAACAAATGAAAAAATATCTATCACCAACATTTTTGTAACAATGTACTTCAATGTATGTTGTTATGTACTTCTAAAAAATAAAAGAAACAGTAAACTGAACCCATAAATGCTTGTTTACCCGTTAGGAGACATACTGTTTAAAAGCATTACCAGAGGCATAAACAAAAATTCGATTCAAAAGGCTAATCTTATTCATATTTCAAAAAACTCCAGCATAAAACAAAATTGTTTATGTATTCAATTCTCTTATTTATGAGTTAAAGACGTGACTGCGTTAGTAACAATACAAAAGCGATATTTCTTGGAACACGCGTAGGTACACACAGGGTGTTTCTGGGAGCAAGGGTCAAAGTTTTACGTACAGGCGTCAGCGAACACAAAACAGTATTATTTTATCATTGTAATATTTAATGAATCACATCTCCTTATTATTTACCGCAAATAATTAAATAATAACTTTATTTCAGCATTTTAAATACACTTAATAATTTCAACAAAATTACCTGTTTTTATTCACAGGAACCATGTAGGTGGACTACATACAACAATAATAGATATTGTGAAATTTCACTGTCGTGTAGTTCTTTACATCATTTCGTAATTAAACAAGTTTGTCCAAAAATGTACGTATGAAAAGTTCACAGTACCATTTTCTCAGATTTTATAAGAATAATAGAGTTTTTTTTATGCGAAACA
Organism: Epinotia brunnichana; assembly: GCA_963854355.1. Lineage (NCBI taxonomy): Eukaryota > Metazoa > Arthropoda > Insecta > Lepidoptera > Tortricidae > Epinotia > Epinotia brunnichana. The sequence continues at coordinate 22,370,899 of OY977949.1, forward strand.
ATTATAATCCAATAAATTATATCATCAAACAGCACGCATTGTGTCGACATGGCAGACCAAAAGTTGATTATAATGACAGAATCTCTTGAAAAATAAACGTTAGTTTGAAACGAATGTAAAATTATACAGATTAAAATAAAGTTTCTATGTATTTAAATATTTATTTCTCTATATAAGTATCTATATCGTCGTCTAGTACCCATAGTACAAGCTTTGCTTAGTTTGGGACTAGGTTGATTTGTGTAAGATTGTCCGCAAATATTTATTTATTTAAAGTACGCAGTAACTACCTTGTTACACAACCAAATGCTCAGGACTTCTCAATGCTCAATTATACCCTCACACCCAGAGACATCCTGTATATTCCATATATTTAGAGGGGAAAGAGGTGTGTCAACGTTACAATGAATGGCCTCCGCATCCTGCCCTTAGCCGTAATTTATGAAAATGATATGTATTAGTATTTTGTGTAATGTAGCTTTGATTAACATATTAGACCCGACGGTGTTTGCGGTGAATAATTTACGCTAATCTCAAAAGTTGTTGCTAGTTATTATGTAGTACAAGGCTACTTCAAGCTATTACACCACAGGTTTACCCTGGTTTTACCGACAAACGTTTCACCGAATGCATTTCGCCGAAATATCATTTATTTTTTCTCAGAAATCGTTAACTTTTAAGACACTTATAGCTAAAAGGTAATTGTGTTGAACCCATTAGACTAGGTAAAGTTTGTTTTAAGAATAACAATCCTGAAATGATGACGTAAAGTATCTTTAAAAAAACGATTAAATGAAAATTCGGCTAAATGTTCATTCGATGAAACGTTTATCGGCAAAACAAGGGTAAATCCCGGGTTTTGAACCCAGGGCCTCCAGCTTCGTAGGCAGCGATACTATTCACTAGAAAGCCTTGTGAATGGAAATTTATTTAAGTACAGTAGTAACACTTGTTTTCATAAGGCAATTTTTCCGTTACTTATTGACATCGACAAAGAAGGACCTTTTCCACGCCGAATGAGAAAAAAATATAGTTTAACCCATTGATAGCCCTTGAACCACAAATGAGTGACAAGTGATTTTTGCTACGAACCGATTTTTTTTCAGTATAGAAAATTTTAAGCAATGTGAATGCAAGCGTGGTTCTCAATTCGTCTGTATGTTTTATTTAATTTTTTTGTGTGTTTGTTACGCAATTTATGAACCAATATGACATTTTTTTCCTTTGTTGAATACATATACTTCCAGATTGGTCCCGTTGTCACCAAAATCCAGTTCTGATGATGGGATCCTGGAGAAATCGAGGGATCTCTTCAAGTTTTATAGGCAAACTTAAAGCAATTTGGCTACTGATTTGAAGTCGGTTAACACTTTATTTTTAAAGTTATCTTTATACTTAGACGGTGGCAAACTGGCATACGAACATACGGGTATAGGGTCATTCTTCAGAATTGTGTATGCAGTTGGATCTAATTACCGCGACGTTTTACTAACATTTTAGATGGAGCCAGGGGAATTAGACGCAGTCACAAATCGAAGAATGACCTTATATTCGACTTCGAAACATACATGTATCTACAAATTACTTTTTTTTGTTTTAAGCTAGGCAGTTTGAGCTTTAACAGCCTCATTCTTTTGTAATGAATTTAGGCCAACGTGTCGCTCTTGTACCCGAAAGAAGGCCGACCCGCAGGTCGATCAACTAACGCATTGTACGCGTGTCAGCTACTCGAAGATCTAAATGTCACCTTTTATATGGAAAAATTACGATTGGATTGTCTTAACGCGCGTTTGGAACGTTACGTGATTACCCCTTAAGATTACCACAAGTAAAAGGCATGCCGCTACAAGCAGTTTTAGCTACATGCGGACAATTAACTCTTTCAGTATCGCCCTAGCTAGCATGGTCGCGTTTTTGTTGGACATAATGGTGCTCTTACATTGGTAACGTTTAACATAGTTAAACAAGGATAAGGTTATGTAACACTATGATGTTGAAGAAATATTATTTATCGCAGCCAGTGTGGGACCACCGGAGAGCACTCGTCCCTCTCTAACTTACATACTTGCTAGCACGGGCCGAATAATTTATGCCTGACAAAAACAGAATCGTTCTAGCTAGGCAGACACCCGCTACGTAGATCTTCCTCTACCTAAATACAATTTGTTACATGACGTTATCTGCTACGGGCGTAGCAGTCCTACTGGCGTAGCAGTCCTACTGGCGTAGCAGTCCTACGGGCGTAGCAGTCGTACGGGCGTAGCAGTCGTACGGGCGTAGCAGCAGTCGTACGGGCGTAGCAGTGCTACAAAATCATTCATCAAAGGCTACAAACAACGTAGCTCAAGAAGCTTTCCTTGGCTTCGAATGGGTCCATTATACATTCATCCCATATTTATAAAACAATCGGAACAAATCATCAAACGGGGACGTACAATTTGACGACAAAGATATTTTTACACTTTTGCGCCGTATCCCGTTGATAAGGCGAAAAATGTAAACGTCTCTTTGACTTAGACTGTACGAAACGTCCTAAAAAGCTGAATAAACACTAACTTTCTTCATAATTCTTAACTTGCGTGAGTTTTGAGACACCCTTTACAAAATTTGTCCTTCATTCTGATGTTATATGGATCGAAGTGTTGGTGCTAATTACACAAAACCAAATAGCATCTTTAGCATAGTTAAATACAAAGGATTCCAAACTTGGTTAAATACAGGCACACGTTATAGTAAGTTAGCTTTCAGACGGTCCTGTTTCTAACTATAATTATAATAATTAACTTCAACTACTTACTGATGTAATCGATACGAGCAAAAGCTCTGTGACTCGAAATTTAGTTTTCCTATATTATATCAACATATTTACTTTAACTAGCGCTGAGTGCTGAGCTAACATGTCAAAACGAATATAAATAGCAAGACTTCAAGTATTAAGGCGCGCGGAATAAGCAACAATAGCCTCTCGATCAACTACTTAAGCACTTTGATGCGCGCCATGTCCATAGTGCTCTCCTGCACAAGCAACACATTTATTTCTAGCCTATTTGAGACCAAGCAACTCGTAGCAGCATTTTTCCGCTTTGTAGCGGAAATCCCTTGTAGAGTCATGTCTAAATACGTGAGTCATTGGCCTATATATACGCCAAATACTCAGTAATTATTCGCTTCGACATATTTGGCATATTTTTGAATGTTTCGTATTCTGCCTAATTTTTAGGACAAAATTGTGAGCTAAGTGTATAGGAGAGATACGAGTCAACATAGTCACAGCCTTGTAAATTTATTATGATTTTAACGGATACTATTATTCTTCAACAAGGATTAAAGCTAAATTGTCGAAATTCGTTTACGCGCTTCGGGAAGTTAAAAAATCCACAAACCTGGAAACCGCGCTATCTACTTATTATGTTTACGCTTACGCATGGCTCACATATGGCATTATGCTCTGGGGAAACAGCACAGACGCGCCTTCTGTTTTCACCATCCAGAAAAAACTAATCCGAATCTTGGTCAATATCAAGCAAACTGACAGCTGCAAGCCTTACTCTTTTAGACACACATACATTTGAGAAATGCAAGTTTGTACGGAAACATAAAGAGTTCTATGTAAAACGCGAAGACATTCCCTTTTCACGACCTATCCATAATAAGAATAGACTCGTTCCACCGCCCAATAAACTGAACTCGCTATCCTCAGGCCCATTAATAATGTCGGTTAAGGTTTATAGTAATTTACCTAACTCTATAAAAGAAGAAGAAGACGATACAAAGTACATAAACAAAATAAAGCAACTACTACTAACTAAATCCTATTACACACTAAATGAATACTTAGAAGATACATTATAAACGATCAGTAAGTCCTCCTCTCCCTAACATTGCAGTGCCCAACAGGGTTCACAATGATCTGTAGCTTTAATTTAACATCTGTACCTACTTTTGTGATATTGCAATAAATGATTGAGTATTGAGTATTGAGGATATTTTATTGGCTATTTGAAAGAACAATAATTTTCACTGAATCAGTCTGTACCTGATGAATGCTTGTACGTTGAACCGTATAATTCAGTCGAATATTTGAATCGGCATTATGTGGACTGAATAGGTATTTGGCGAAATATTTGTATTTGGTGAAACAATCATCTGGCGCAATGATACAATATATAAAATAGGTAGATATCTTACAAGCGCTCCAAAAGTGGCACACTAAAACCTTGTTAACTGACACGCCTTGCCATAGTTTCGCGTCATCATTGGAAACGTATGCTGTCAGAATTTGGTGGCCATTTTTATACACAGATTTTCGTATAGACCACTCTTGGTTTGAGTTCTAAGACTCCGCTGTCCGTCTGTCTGTCTGTCCATCTATCACCAGGTTTTATCTCATGAACCGTGATAGTTAGACAGTTGAAATTTTCACAGATGATGTATTTCTGTTGCCGCTATAACAGCAAATACTAAAAAAACGGAATATATATTTTTTTAATTTTTTTTTCATTTACAATCTTACACAAATCGACCTAGTCTTAAACTAAGCAAAACTTGTACTGTGGGTACTAGAGGACGATAAACATACTTATATAGATAAATAACTTTTATACAGATAAATAACTAATTTACATAGAAAGCATCCATGACTCAGGAACAAATATTTGTGCTCATCACACAAATAAATGCCCTTACCGGGATTCGAACCCGGGACCTCCGGCTTTGTAGGCAGGGTCACTACCAACTAGGCTACAGGGGGTCCCCACACAACAAACGCCTATTTTGCCGTTTTTAAAGATAATGGTACGGAACCCTTCGTGCGCGAGTCCGATTCGCTTTTGGCCGGTTTTCATATTACATAATTGATCTGGCGCATCCCTACTGATATCAGACAAGAATGCTAAATGTCTAGTCATATTGGCCTCCCGGCTGTGTTGCCACCGAAGCTTATTCACTCAGCGAAACACGTTTTCGCTCTTACGGTGCCCATAAACTTGCTCCTAGTTTATAATAATACTCCGTATGGGCTAAAGAAATAACTGTCTAATGTTATCATATTTATCACATACAACAATAACTACTCACAAACAATACAAGAATACTCAACGTTCTATCGCTAGTGTCCCAGTTCTCGATACTGACCCAATATTTTCAATATTCATTTAAAATCTTAGAGGTGGACAAATAGGTGACCTATTAATATTATTATGTTGTAATACATTGGGCCATATTTTACCTTATATACTTTTTGGGGTTTTCAAGAGCTTGTTTTCATTGTATTTTTATTGTTTTGTATTTCATTGTTTTCCGCTTTGAAGCGAAAATTCGATAAGAGTAATCAATTATTGCTTGTTAGCGCAACCGGATATTTTTTATACGGTTCATCGCAGCACCCGGCTGATGGCGTTACGGGCCATCTGACAGGTTGACAAAACCGTGTATTTTCGATCCTGGTTTGAAAGTTAGTTGGGGTGGGAATTGACTGAAAGGGTTTGAATTTGAACCACCTCCGATGACTTCGGAACGATTACTCAACTATACCATGCAAAATCTTGAATCCTATTTCTTTACAGATATATAAATGACTACCATTTCTTTACAGCAGTGCCAAAGTAAGCGAAAACGGTGCTTTAATAATCTCAACAAACAATTTTAGTTTTTGCATCTATCTCCTCGCAAACAACGGATTCCATATGATTGTATTTATATTGAATCTAAGGAAAATGGAGTAAAAAATTGGCACCGACAGGACAGGATATAACATTACCATCAATTTGGTATCCGGCCGGTTTATATAGATATTCCTGTTTTCGCATCGGGTATCAACCCTTGAACCCAGGCGGTTATTCACAAAGCATCGCCGCACGAGCTTCAGAAATATAAGTAAGTCAGATCTCCGATTACACGTTGTTATAGCGAAAGTTGGAGTCAGGATTTGCTGGAGTGAGCGGTGAGTGAAGGTAAAACTAGTTGTAAATTGCAACGCAGAATGGGATGTAAGCTAGACAAATAAATTTGATCGTAAAATATAAGAAAGAAAGACGGAAAGTATTTTTATAGATTTTTTTTGGACTGTCCTGTATATACCTACCTTCGGTAAAACTGTAATCAGATTTAGCTATATTTTCGTTAAACTTAATATGACAAAATTAAGTTTTACGAAAATATAGCCAACCCAACGTAATGCACACCACTCACCGTACACAAAAGAACCACGGGCCCCGACAATCATAGCACACGATCATCACTGTCTGTCTACATAACCCTAACAGTAGCTGTAAATGTGAGGCGCTCGAGCTTGTTCCCCAACATATTATACACAGGATTAATTATAGACAATACATTTAATTGGAAACCCTATGTGGACTACGTATGTTCAAAACTTAGATGTATATTAGCTAATATGGCAATCTTAAAATATAAACTACCATATAGTATACTAAGAATGGTTTACCTATCACTTGCAGATTCAATTATATGCTAAGGTATTACAAGTTACGGGAGGACATACTAATCCCTAAATACAGGAACGCACATGAACCATCAAATTTTTTTGGCGTGCTAGTAGGGTCATTTCTGTCCCTAGTAGGGTCATTTCCGTCCTTTCCACCCTTGGACCCTGGGTCCTAAGAGTTACGGTCAAGGAGGTACGATTTTTTTTTTTACCTAAATTACCCAAAATCTGACCTTCGAAGCCCCATAACTTTTTTTGTGTATGTTTTTACATGCATAACTTGCTTAATTATCTTACGTGTACGTTGTGTGTGTTTAAAAATATATATTTTTTGTAACAAATAACACCACAAAATTAAAACGTGAGGCTTTTTGTTAACAAACAAAACGAATTTACAAACCCGTCTAAACTTTAAAATTCAATAAAAAAAAAATATAAATTATAGGGTCCAAGGGTGAAAAGGTAGGAAATGACCCTACCAGCACGCCAAAAAATTTTGACGGTTCATGTGCCGAACAACCTGTAGATATATATATATATAAACGCAAATAGATATATAAATTACAAATTGCACTGCTAAAAACAATTGTACCTAATACTGTTAAACCAAAATACCATGATAATAAAACATGCCTACTCAAACATTGCAAGTTCATTAACGTGTTCAATAGATTTTGTTTGTCCTTACTAACTGAGGAATGTTAAATCATAACCTCATTAGAAAAAAAACACGCCCTAATAATTTACGTACGTTAGATTACTTGCCACCATACCTATTGCCACGCAACATTAACACTTATGGTAACAGAACTATTAACCACTTACTTTCATCTATCTTAAATTAGCTGCCCAAGAACTTAATAGAGGACCTAACCGATACCATTTAATTATTAGTCATGACAAATGTAAGAAGTTACTTAAAAAGTACTACCTAAGTTTAGATGAAGGTAAGAAATAAAATTGTAGTCAATATTAGCAATTTGTTAATTTATTATTAAACTAAACTAACTTAAGGAACGCGGGATGTACCACGCGATCTCCCCAACTATTGCCTTAACCTTTCAGGTTTTAAATAGTGGCTTTATGTGTAACACAGTAACTATGTAAAAAAAATTGTATTGAATAAAAAAATAGTCTATATATTAGGTGGGTTGTAAAAAAATACCTGGTTATCTACCAAGGAGGCTTTATTTAATCTAAAATCGACGCCATGGTTCCTAAGAACAGATTTTCCTATCTCTTATAGTTTCTGGCTTCTCCCAGCTGACCCATTTGGATTGATCACCTTGTATATTGTATTGTCATAACATAACTTAAGATGTCAACAAAATTTTAGAACAATCGATCAACAGAAGGGGAGATAAAATTTTAAAATCTTGATTTTACTTACACAGGACACAAAGGTTACTCGTAGATCAATACCTATAACCGATTAAAAAGAGAAACAGCCCACCATTATTTATTTTCCAAATAAATATACTAACCTTTATCTAACCTTTATACTAGTTTATACAACAAAAAAAAATAAAGATATTAAATCTAATCTGAAATCTATCTACGTCATAGACTTTGTTTCAATAATATAATAGAATATTATGAATTCATGGTAAAACAATAATTACGTAGGCATTTCCTAAGCTATTAGTAGCAAATTAGTTCGATATGATAGCGTGGCATAATCGCCGATACAGCTATAATACTGAATAGCGTTTAGGAAATAACACCGTAGAATAATTGTAAGGATAATTTATAATGTTCGTATTACATGTTATTTGTATACAGTAGTGATTACTATTACTGGTTTATACGTTATGGCTCTTTGTTACCAAGAGGAGAAAGATACTATTACATTATGCCGAGCATCATAATTGGTGGTAATATTACTTCCGCAAGGAGTCGAGTTAATGCTATATATTACTTATACAACACCGTGCCAAACTTAAGTACCTCTTAGCTAATTTCTTATGTAATAATTTACTAGTATTTTGCCGTGATTTTGTCTACATAATCTTCTGAATCAATTTATATATAATTTGGGGAATGATTTTCGGCATAAAAATATGGCCTTTATCACAAACGTTCAAGAAACCTATTTTAGCTAAAATGCTATTCAAAATTGTTCGACTATATTTGTAACTTTGACACTTGTGTTTGTAAGATAGAGACAAAACACAATTTATTTAGTCAGAGACATTTAAAGTTTTCTAATTCTACGCAAAACACAAAGTCTGTTTAGTCAAATTTGCGTCATTGAGTAACAAACATTCAAACATCTATATATACATATTAATAAAATAAAATAAGCACATTACATGCATGGATCAAGTTTTCCTGATACCCGCTAGCTTCAAAGTAACATTCACCAGATTACATTAAGTATCTTTATCTGAGACATATTTGAATCACATTATGGGGAAAAGTACACGTCGCAGGTACCAAATCAGGATATTTGACAAGGCTAAGGGCGCTCCTAAAGCGCAATTCACACCTGCAAGAAATTGCTTGCAAGTTTCATTACCTTGCGGGTTGCCGACGTATACCGAGCTCATTTGCTCTATGAATCCCCACAATGTAGTTAAACTTGCATGCAATTTCTTGCATGTGTAAATTGAGCTTAATGTCTATTGAAATATTCCAGTTTCCAGTCAAAACCATTTCCCTTAGTTTGACAAAACCTAAAGAAGGCGCATGGTTCAAGCCTCGGTGACGCAGGATAGATGGACAGCCCCAACGATTTTGGAACCCAGACGAGTGCGAGTCGGACTCGCCCACCGAGGGTTCCGTACAAAATTATAAATGTATAATTTTCAGATTTATCCCTGTATTAAATTGTATTTGTGAATAGTTAATACAAGATGACAATTAACATTAACTAAATTAAATTAAAATGTATTTGTAGTATCCGAAGATATACTTGCCACATAGTTCTAGGTCAACGGGCAGTACCCTATAAATTTTGATTCCCTTGAGAATGTCGATAAATATTTTTTTTGCGGCATAAACGGCCGTAGAAGTTAGATTTTTTCACAGCTTAAACGGACTGTAGTAGACTTGAGCATATGGTGTTAACTTCAACTCAATACCTCCACGCGTTCCCGACATAAAGGATCTTGACAGACGGACACCAACAAAGTGAAAAGGGAGTGATAGGGTTCCGTTTTTTCCTTTTCAGGTACGGAACCCTAAAAATACAAAAAGATGGAGAAAGGGTTCGTTAAGCCGGCTGGACACTGCCAAATCAAGGGCTGGAACAACAGTATGCGTCACGAATAGCTTTTTTTGGAGCAAATTTAATTATAATATACTTATTATACGGTTACTCTCACGTATTAAAAGTCATTACGGGCGACACGTTCCGAACTCTTCGGAGGTTCTCCTCTCCCGGCCTGTCCGTGCAGGGACTGATTTTGGTTACGGTTATACCGGTATGAAACCGGTATTCCATTACGGTACCGTTATGTCGTAAAGGTTATGCGCGCCGCGCAAACATAACGGTACCGTAACCGTTTTGAAATAACGGTTAGCGGTACCAGTTTTAAACGATACCGTAACCTTTATAATACCGGTATTATAGAGGTTATCGAGAAAAGTAAGCGAGCTGACACTCTACAGAGGAAGCATTGGCTACTAAACATTTAAAGACAAAAAGACAAAGCAGCAGAGCCTTTGCCGGCGGTTTCACAACAACTCCAGGCCAAAGTCGATATATCGGTACCTTTAAATAGCGGTTACGGTACCGGAAGAAATAAAGGTACCTTTATATTTCAGTAGCGAAATATAAAGGTTCCGCTACCGAAACCGCTATTTGACAACCGATATGACGTCATACCGTTAAAATAGAATACCGGTATTTTTCGGTTATGCAGTCCCTGTCCGTGCGTGCATCACGGGCCGTGCAGCATGCGGCAGCGCACGGTCGGTGCATTACGTGAAACAGCCGCGAGATCGCTCATCCTGAAGAACTCCAAAAAAGTTCGAAACATGTCAGCCCTGGTAGTGACATTTAATAGGTGATTTTTAACCGTATAAATTATTAGTATAACTTTAAACAAGACTCGTGATCAGAGATCGGAAAAATTTGCGACATTGTTTGCAATTATGTGGACATAACTCCAAAATTAATCAAAATGTTATTCAGTTAATTAATTTTTTACTTGACATATAATTTGATTCCTAGTCAATAAATACAAAAGTTTGTTAAAGTATAGGTTTATTAAAAAAAATAGTCAGTATTTTTTCCAAATTTTCTGCTGTCAGTCTATTTCTTTTTATATCGAAAACATACTTAAGTGCTAAGAAACTCCGCTCGCAATCCACTGATGTTAATGGGGCAAATTTCAGTAGTTTTATTGGAATATTATCATTCCAGCATAATTCAGAGTTTACTTTCTGTTGTAAATTCTGGGCGATAACCTCAAAATCGGGATTTATGTTAAGTACGGCTTTCATTATAGCTTGCAAACGGTTACCTACTGCTCCTGGTATAACCTTTTGCTAATAATTATTTATGTAATTCAACGTCGTCGTAAAGTCATTTTTTTTAAGTTATTATAGTATATACGTGCTTATAAGCACTTTATAAATAAACTATTATCTCCAAAAATTCAAATTATATTTCAATGAATAATTAATTAACATTTTGATTAATTTTGGAGTCATGTCCACATAATTGCAAACAATGTCGCAAATTTTTCCGATCTCTGCTCATGATAGTTTAAATTCGATTTGTTCATTAATCACTTTATAAATAAACTATTATCTCCAAAAATTCAAATTATATTTCAATGAATAATTAATTAACATTTTGATTAATTTTGGAGTCATGTCCACATAATTGCAAACAATGTCGCAAATTTTTCTGATCTCTGCTCATGATAGTTTAAATTCGATTTGTTCATTAATCACCGGATTACTATAGGTAACAAATTTAAGTAAAACCCTTGCTGTATGTAGTGGTGACGTATTCAAATAGGCATTACATAATATCTAAAATGTCTAACACAAACATAACAAATGCCTGCTCGAACGAACGATATCGATCGACTCGAACGATTATGTTACGCCTACATGCAAGAGGGGCTTTACTTTTTAAGTATTTTTACTGGTAAAGGTAGGTTTGCTCTATCCGGGGTTGGCCCGGTAACAGGAGCAAATATCACAAGGATTTTTTTTTTCAATTCGGAAAAACTTTGATCGAGAGTTATGTAAGTATGACCTAGTAATGTATACCTTGGCACCACGAGATCATGGCACAGCAGTAAATGCAGATGGTATGGAGCAGAGGTAACGTCATGTAATGAGTCATAATAGTTTTTGTATTTGTGATTTCAAAAGACATTTTAGTGATTTTTATTTATTTTGTTTTGGCGTTTTTAAAATAAAAATTTAGTACTTTTTTTTGTTTTTACTTGTGGTACTCCAGAAGAGTATAAAAATACCCATTAACTTATTTTGAAGAAAAAACAATAAACATAAGTATCTTTTTTTCAATTAGAACCACTTGGAAATAATTGATCACAACCTTAATAATCTACCGTTTAAAGTTTTGCTTCTGTTACAGGGCCCAACCTGTATAATATTTTATGTCAGAGAGGTCCCGAGCTGTCACTAAAAGATAACTAATTTCGCTCCAACTTGTTTCATTCAACGCGTAAAATATAAGCCTCTGTTTACCGAATAGTATAAAAAATCTAATTACTTCTCCAGAAACGTGCCAAAACATGTGCTCCGCAATATCGTCGGCTCGTTTGTAAATATTTAATAATTTTATCGTACTTTTTCTCGTACTAGGGAAACAAAATGTTGACCTTGAAGATCCCTGTGGACTCAGTTATAAGTTAAGAGGCTTGGCCGGTGCCATAAATGATGTCAGGAATGACCTCCCCAACGACTTTTATAGGTTATTTTTATTTTCCGCTGTGTGGTTAGTGATTTTTCCCGTGTGTCGTTTATATTTCCGGGTAATAGGGTAAATAAAACAGATAGCTGTTTATTTTTTGAGGAAATCGTGTTCTCTAATGGGGTTTAATGTTGTGTGATATAGAGTGCTATGCAATATGGCGGCTTTGAAAAATGGGAGCAAAGTGCTTAAAATATTAAAGATAGAATATTTTTCTTCAAGATTTTAAATATGTATTCTGAAGTAAAAATATATTCATACCTAAAAATGCATTATCAGTTAGGTATGTCAAAAAATAAAAAGTAAAATATTGTACTCATATTTATATATAGAGTATATATATATAGAGTATATATATAAATAAGTCATGATATACTTTTTTTGTGAAGTTTGTTACAACTTATGGTAACTAAGTTAGATTTTTTGAAATCTAAAGAATGACATTTTATTCAAAATGACAAAAAATGTTGGTAAAACAAGGAATTTTAAAGATAAGTCTCCATTGACGTTCTTAACTCGGCCTAATTTTTAAGAAATGTTCACTACCTTATTAGTAAACTGCAGAGAGATATATCAGAGTTTTCTACACCTCCTAGAGTACCTAGGTATAAACATTAACTTAAGCAAACCCAAAAACAAAGCGAACACACAACTCGTGTTTGCAAACCAGTTCTAGATGTGGAGGTAACGCAATTTGTGTATTCGGTATGCACGTGCCTGACTTACGCCCGTAATTTGATTCCTAAGACTGCCGCTCAATGTCAAAAGGTCGTTTCTCTATATGAAACTTGAGTGGAGAAATGACCTTTCTGTTTTATAAATGCGGTCATTAAGGTCTGCATCTTAGTCGTATCTCTCTTACAAGCTATAAAGGAGAAATTACCTTTCGCAAATACACAGGCTAGCCCCTTGAGGTTTGATGGTAGCCAAAAGCATATTAGTTATACTGGATAGCGTTTAACGCGTGTTTGACTTAAACGGGTAAGTTAGCAACTAGTTTAGCAAATGCTTAATGCTATGTTGTTTAATTTACTTGAGCTCGTGTGTTATTTAGCGTAAACGTTAGGTTCAAAATTTGCAAATTTTATGCAGAAACTATCAAAGTATAGGGATTCTCACTAATATCGCTGGATCCACAGAAAACCAGCGCAGTTGGTACTGCCGTATCAAATGCAATGCTGAGTGGAGGCCTTTTTGGTAGCACATTCTTGTTGAAGACTACGCGCTCACCGACCTTCGCGGTGCACGCGCGCTTCATTTGTTTTTTCTTTTCATTTTTAGGATTCCGTACTCAAAGAGTAAAACGGGACCCTATTACTAAGACTTCGCTGTCCGTCCGTCCGTCTGTCTGTCACCAGGCTGTATCTCAAGAACCGTGATAGCTAGAGAGTTAAAATTTTCACAGATAACAAATACTAAAAACAATATATATATATTTTTTTAGTTGGGCTCCCATACAACAAACGTGATTTTTTTGCCGTTTTTATAGATAATGGTACGGAACCCTTCGTTTGCGAGTCCAACTCGCACTTGGCCGGTTTTTTCTGTCTTCTTGTGTGAAACTGCTGTTGGGGATTTTAATTATATGCACCCTTTGTGGTGTAAATAGTTACTCTGATACATATTTCGTGTTTTCTCCGTATATCTAACTAATATTGTTCTAAGTAACTGGAAATATCCAAACGTTTGTGTGTTCTTCACCGTCAGCGATCCGCTGCTTACAGGTATAGGTATGGTATGTGTTATGTAAAATGATCCTAATATATTCTATCTTGAGATAGGAAACCTTGAAGTCATTGAAATGACCGAAGCCTGTACAGTTATATATTTGTCATAATTATAAATGCAGGAAAATTAACCAATTACACGTTCAGTTTATAATATTGATATTTTTAGTAAAGCCGCTTATTGTATAAATGTATCAAACATAAATTTCTGGGCCTCTCTTGAGTTTGAAATGTTTTCCGGCTCAGATATCTTTATTTCAATAGGGGGATGTTTCCTGCTATTAATAATTTTACCTCATTAGGAAGTACTTAATATCGAGGTATTTGTTTCAAGTACGCGTAGCTCATTTACGTTATTTTTCTCAAAATTGGTAATTTTCTGCCGTTTATTAATACACTGGGAACTTCCTGAGGAATTCCCTTTAACACATTGATTGAATTGATTAAAATCTTTCAATACGCTGCATTCTTGGTTAAAAATACTGTTTAATGCCACAATCAACACAGTGACGATATCCTTAGTCTAATGCTTAAACAGTTGTGGGGGTAAAATAACTTCACAGATAACATAAACCGCTGAACCACTTAGGACGAGATTCGGTAAGTATGGTGATTTTGAGTTAAAAGGGAAGTGACAGTTTCCACTACGATAATTGATGCTTAAGTGGGGGTAGGGGCACATTGAAAAGGTTCTCAACCACTCCCCAAAAGGTGATAAAGGTCGCAGGAGTCCGCTGGATGCGGGTGGCGCAGGACCGATCATTGTGGCACTCTTTTGGGCAGGCCTATGTCCAGCAGTGGACGTCTTTCGGCTAATATGATGATGATGATGAATTGATGCTGCGCCTGTGGGAAGTCTAACAGCTTGTTTGTGCAAGCCCATTATCAAGCCCTAAGGCAATTAACGAGTACCCTCGGATCAAGTGGCGGGCAAAAACTAGTAACTTCATAACTAGACCACTCGCCCAATTTTGTACAGTCGCCGTCACATACATAGGTACACTCTAGGTGTTCAAAAATATCGGCACATGCACCCTAATGCCTTGAAAATAGAGGCGTGTTCCGATGTTTGTGACGTGCTTGTTTGCTCCGATGTATGTGATGGCGACTGTAACTAGCATTACGGCCATTACTTGATTTTACCGCGTAACTGCCTTTAATCCTGTCTAGTGCGTCCATGAGTTACGACTCTAAATTTCCCTTGGGCTCTACTGTGTCGTCTGGCCACCATACCGCCTCGCTTACACAATCATGTCAGCTTACATGTACAGACAAGCTGAAGGGGAAACGTTGTGTATTTTCCATACTAAATTAAAACATTGACAATAAATTTATTTATTTCGAAATAAATTTACTATCAATTTTGTGCATTTTCGAAATAAATAAATTTATTGTCAATGTTTTAATTTAGTCAATAGGTAGTACCTATCCCAACGCAAAGGTGAAAAATTACAAAAGCTAAGCGCTTATCATGTGTGTATGAACGTGACGTGTGAGACATGGTCGTAGGCTACGGTGTCCGCTTTCCATCAGACAGGCCAATTGCTTATTTGCCACCTTCGTGGTATTAATAAATCCAGCTTGCCTGTATGTTTTACATTATTCCCCTGGAAAGTCCTCCATATCCTAAACCAATTCATCGAAACATGACGATTTATCTTTCGGAATGAAGTTTATTAAGATGTGGTTGTCTCCAAATAATTTAGTTCTAATTGAGTTCATATTTAGAGGGCTGTGGACATCGATTGATGAGCTTAGCGTTCAGCTAACAATGTGGTGAAAATCACAATACATACCCGAATGTTACCTAGTCTGTGAGTTTGTGGCTTTTTCTATGTACTCTATAGGTACCTTTAAGAATATTAATGGCTGTGTGAGCTGTTAGACCTCGCAACTCTGTCTTTTGCTATATATTTTTCCAAAAACGGAATCAGTATAAATAATCCATATAATTAATAACTATTTTATTTTTTATTTTTTTAGTAATCAATTATTTATTCACATAACAATTATTACAATAAAATACATCATCACCATCATATCAGCCGAAAGACATCCACTGCTGGACATAGGCCTTCCCCAAAGAGTGCCACAATGGCCAGTCCTGCGCCACCTGCATCCAGCGGACTCCCGCGACCTTTACCAGGTCATCAGTCCACCTTGTGTAAAATACATACTTAGGTCAAATAAGCCGAAAAAGTATAAAGTAAAACTAGATCCCGCTCTGCGTCATGCCCGAACCAAAGGTCCCCAAAATGCTTGCGGCATTGCCTCGCTAAACAGCAATTGAGACCTGTTGGACGAGCCATGACCCAGAGCGGGGGTCAAGACCCCTCTCCCTCAAACGTCTGTCCAACTCCTTGAAAAGCCCGAGAGCCTCGCTGCCCCAGGGCCCAGCTGTCTCTACAGCGACTGGAACGAAGTCGTAGGTTGGTTCCAAGGCAGAGTACTTGGTGTGTTTGAACTTGGCGGCATTTTCAGCCGCTGAACCAGCTGATTTAATGGTGTATCTTAGATGGGACGCTGCAAATGTGCTAACACAAGTGGCATCCCATAGAAGACAACGCCCACTCTGCCAAGGAACCAACGTCAACCCATCCGGTCTTTTCCCGTCAGTTCGAGACAGACCCGGGGGCTCTAGGATGCACGGTACGTTGGCCGACACTATAGCACGACGCACGATCTCATTAATATAATGGTGTCTAGGGAACCGACCTACACATCTTTTGCAGCTTAGCCTGTGGTGGCCATCCTCCTCCACTATTGTCCCACAAACGCATCGGTGTGCTTCGCATACCTTGCTCCCCAGCCTTAAAGCAACTGCTATCCTCAGGGAGTCGTTGTCGAGTCAAGTCGAGTTTCTATACCTTTAAGAATATTAATGGCTGTGTGAGCTGTTAGACCTCGCAACTCTGTCTTTTGCTATATATTTTTTCCAAAAACGGAATCAGTATAAATAATCCATATAATTAATAACAAATTATTTTTTATTTTTTTAGTAATCAATTATTTATTCACAAAACAATTATTACAATACAATACATCATCACCATCATATCAGCCGAAAGACATCCACTGCTGGACATAGGCCTTCCCCAAAGAGTGCCACAATGGCCAGTCCTGCGCCACCCGCATCCAGCGGCCATCGGTTCTACGTGCAATGTGCCCACTGCCACTTAAGTTTAGCGATTCGGAGGGCTATATCGGTTACCTTGGTTCTGCTGCGGATAGCCTCATTTCTGATGCGATCACGCAGAGAAACTCCCAACATAGCCCTCTCCATTGCCCTTTGGGTGACTTTGAGCCTTCTTATGAGGCCCATTGTACACGACCATGTCATCACTGGCAACACACACTGGTCAAAGACTCTCGTCTTGAGACACTGCGGAATATAGGACGAAAGATGTGCTGTAGCTTCCCGAACTCTGCCCAGCCGAGTCGGATTCGACGATTAACCTCTTTCTCAAAGTTTGAGTAACTAACCTTTGAGAAAAAGGTTAGTTTTGTATAATATTGTTATTTTTAATGAATTCAAACACAATAGATATTGTTAAATGAATAAATGACTATGACTATAACTATGACTATGACATGTCCCGACAACTCACATTACGAGAATCGGTTAAAAATTGCGACTTGTAGAGGAGAGTAACAATGCGTTGCGTTTTCAGAGAGGTAGGGCACAGCGGAATGTCATCTCACTCGTATATGGAGCAGCCCAACTGCGGAAGTACCTCCACCTTACAGAAGACCGCAGCCATAATAGCACCACGGCTTTGTAGTGTTGCTATATTATTACATACTATGACGCATGTGGTGTTATGTTCCTGGTGGTGAGTAAGGTCGCCCTGTGTTGGGAGTGAGGGACCTGTATGTCTCAATCTGCCAACACAGCGAATTCGCAAGTGAATGGTCGGCAACACAACAGTCACAAGTGTCCATAGGCTACGGTACTAGCTTAACATCAGGCAGGCCGTAAGCTTGGTTGCCAGCGCCGTTGTAGAAAAAAAAATCGACCAACATGCAGCTGGTTGATTACGTAACGCATTGTACGTGCGTTAGGTACCTGCCTGATAGGTAAGAATGTTTCTGCGCCACCCGCATTCAGCGGGCTCCCGCGACCTTAACCAGGTCATCAGTTCACCTTGTCTACCCACGCTGCGCCTCCTGGGACGTGGTCGCCACTTGAGCATATTTCCAACCCTAGCAGCCTTCTTCGTGTAATCGGCCATTGCCACTTAACTTCACCTAAAGAGCAATAGCCACTGGGAGTTTCTCTGCGTGATCGCATCAGAAATGTGGTTATCCATAGCAGAACCAGGGTAACCAATAAAGCCCTCCAAATCGCTACAGTATGTACAATATTAACACAAAAACATCTAAAGGTGCCGCTGGCATCGGCGCGTTGCCGAAGCTACGGGTGGTGGTTCGGGTCACAGAGAGAGGAACTTCCTGACTATCCGCGCTGTGTCCAAAAATACCGCCTGCTGTATGTGACCCTTGGCCCATATTGTTATTCTTTGCGGCATTACAATACATTCTGCTACCTCATAATATAGAGTTGGTATGTTTGGTGGCATTAGGGTGAACAAAGAGCAAAGGAGACGTTGTTATATATTTTTTGATTGAATGAATGAATGAAATAATGATTGATCAACCAATAATGTATAATAAAATTTAGTGGTTTCAAACAAAAAAATTGAGTCATAAAAGTTCATTAAAAACATAATAAATATATTGTTGAAATCTATAATGTTATACCTATTCAAGGTCTTGAACAATTTTTCATTAAAATATGTTTCAGTATACTACTGATACTTCAGTTTCAGTATCAGTAGTAGCATATAATATTCATTCGAAAAACTTTCTCTTACTACGTCAATATTCATTCTTGTTTGATTTGATTAGGGTCAGGATTCTCGTGGCACTTTAGCCCAAGAAATGAAGTAAATCTGCCGTTATATTATTTTTATAATTGAACAAATGACAGAATGGTAAAAACATTTTATGTAGAAGTATTAGATACTAACTCTTTTATCATTGACATTATTATTCTGTCAATTTAGACAACTCTCACAAGTCATATTTTTATTACTTTGTAGGGAGTAACGCATATTTCGGTTTATCTTGAACATTGAAATACAATGAGTTCTCGACTAATTGTAACAATTTTGCAGACGATTGAACCATACCAAGAATTTGTTTATAGCGAAGAGGCTTATTGGCCGGTACTGTAATATAGATTTATCGTTAAGTTATTCATTTATTCAAATAAAAAAAAATACAATGGTGACTCCATCGAATTACTTGTGCTAAACTGCCACCAGAATACTAACCCTACGTCATAAATAATACTACTTACTTAAGATTATTTCTCGATGGAAACATTTTCTACAAACCACACACAGAAATATGTGAACTTTTATACGAATGTTATCACCATACTGCGTTAGCATTTAACTTTGCAGAAAAGTAGCGATAAATCAAAACTAAGCTTGAAGTAACATAGAAAGTGGCTATCTTCAATATCCGCATAAGTTTAAGGATTTAAGTGTTCTAACATCTTTGTGATAGAAAGAAGGTTTCTGGGTATTTATCTTAAATACACTAAAATTTATTTAATCTATAGTATAAGTAGGTAGGCAGGTATTCTTAATCTTTGCTAACGCAGCTAAGACTAGTGTCAATATGTTACTGTGTCATAAAATTTATAAAATCACAGTTTTTTTATTACACATTAGTGGAAATTGTATGATGTTTATGGATGGAGTCAATATTTACTAAGGTTGAAATTAATTAAAGGTAACTACACTATGCACTAGATCAAAGTTATTTTATACATGCAATGCTTAAATCTCTGCAAGGTCCAGCCTTATTATTAAGGCGCATCTTTGATTATGCCAACACACGTGTCGATTCTGCACGCAATAAAATATTCTTTGACTTCGTACACAAAACTCAAAAGCTATCCGCAATCACATTACACATAACTCATAACAATGTAACAAAACTCGGCCACTCTTAACAAAATTGTTCCGCCTGTGTTGCCAGTTAGAACCAAAATGTCCCAAGTCATTATGAGACTCGTATTGATTACGACCTTTCAAGTTAGAGTAAGAGTTTCCTGGAATTTGTTCGAGTTTTTCACGTCCAATAGCCAGCCGAATAGTTGAGGCAAATGGGCGAACGGAAAGGGAACAATGCCGGGTTACGTGAACGAATGGATGAATGGTCATCACTTAGCCAACTGTTTTTTGTACTGTGCCGCGAAGTCAATTAGTACTTTTTTTTAAATGGCGCGGCTATTTTGGCGGAAGATAATGTTACACGTGTATTTTAAGTGATTTAGATATTATGAGATGGTTAAGTTAGGTTACTTAAACCATGTTTTTTTATTTTTTTTCATGACAAGCAACAGCTGTAAAACCAATAGGAATATGAATAAAAAAGCCAATTGCAGGATCACTCAGATAGCACTAGAATGATGCACTGGCTAGAGAGGGTTCAGAGTCAAGAGCTGTAGGACCGGAACCCACAATTCCTCTACCCTCTGCATGGCTGCGGAGCACACTGCGACTAAACACCAAGGTAGAACACCAAAAACATTGGAACACCCTAGGAACCTGCAGGCAAACCAGGGAGGCCCTCCCGACAATCAACCCCGGATTGTCAAGGAAGCTAAAGCAGCTAAAGAGGCCGGCACTCCGTCTTCTGACAGGAGCTATAACTGGTCATGCACTACTAAACAAACACCTTTTTACTTTAGGTGTTACAGACAGTCCTCTCTGCAGAGCCTGCATGGAAGAGGACGAGACAGCCGCCCACGTCATCCTGACATGTCCTGGAGTGGCGGACTACAGGGCAAAGTACCTCGGAACACCGGGGTCACTACCGGAGGCCGTCGGCAACGTAAAGGGTCTGCTAGGCTTCCTGGTGGAACTGGGTTGGCACGAATAACAGTAGTGCCAAAACCCCTACGCAAAATAGGCGCATTTATGACGTCGAGTTGCGGAAACCCAGCCCGCGTACAACCTATAACCTATAACCTATAGCACTAGAATAAACAAAAATGACTTAAATATAGCGCATAGGTACATGAGACACACAACCAAACAGAATAAGAAGACCTAAAAAGCGATGTGCCAATTTTACCAATGCTAAAATAAATGCATATTTTATGAACAACTGACCAGCGATCAACCCTCTTACATTTTTCTTTATGTGAAAACCAAGCTAAAGATATAGCAGAGCTGGTAAAGCTTTTATACTCTAGATTTAGTGTATTTGAACCTTTATTAATACCTTAAGAGTTGTTTTTCTGTACTTGTCAGAGCGTGTCTTTACGCACAACAATTTAATTGAACAATATTTTTTATACGTTACTTCGAGGAATTTCCTGCTTGTTTGTACATCCAATAAACCGTTCGTGAATGCTTTCCATTTTTCTCTGTGCTTTGATCTTAAAATCAAGTAATAATAATAAAACTGGCTGAAGCACGTAGACGAAGCAATGATTCGTCAAAATTACCATCAACATTGCCAGCATCAGAGGTACCAACATTTGATTTTCAAAATTGTTGTTTTATTTTTAAAAAGACGGAGATCCAGATAGACAGAAAAAGCTAGGGATTTGGAACCACTAACAACAACCACTGCACCCGCCCCGGAAGCGCTGCTGAAAACAATTTCGTGCAAATTGCGGAAAAATGTGTGGGTGTCGTAAGGCAGGACTGAAATGTTCTGTCTTATGCCACAACTGCGCTGGGCAGAGTTGCGATAACGTCACGCAATTGCAAGGTGTTGTTGACGAAGACAGTGATGATGCCAGCGACATCGATGATCCCGCACCATCAACACTGAACCTTGATGAACGTGAAACCGGACATTATCAATTGACCGAAGAAGAAACCGAGGATATCGATTTGGCAGGACCATCAGCTAAGAAACCGAAAAACAAATAGTTGCGGAACCATATTTTCACACCGACAGCAACGGACTCTCACTTTATGTTTAGTTATTAGTATCGATACGTGGATTAGGCCTATAGGGAAAACCACGTCATAAAAAAAAGCGCCTGAACCTCTGTGGTGGTGCGTCTCGAGGGTTGGAACCAAAATTGTTCAGAATTTGATTCTCTACAAGTTTGGTTCTCTTCATTTATGCCTTAAAACGTGGAACATAGGAGATAATGATAATATTTTGAATTTGTCGCGTTTTTCAGGTTTAATTTCCAAAATATCGATTTTGGGGGAAAAATTGTTCAGAATTTGATTCTCTACAAGTTTATCTTTTTAATTTATGCCGTCAAGTTGAAAATAAACGAAATGATAAAAATATTTTGAATTTGTCGCTTTTTTTAAATTTAATTTCCAAAATATCGATCCTAGAAGAAAATTTGTGAAGACCAAACTTGTAGAAAATCATTTTCTTAAAATTTTTGTCCTCGCAGTTTTACTGTTAAATCAAAAATGGCGGAGTTATTCAATAAAACCCGTTTTTTGAAAAAATACAATTTTTCGAATAAACGCAGCCTGATTCGTTCTACTTTTTGAGTTTACACTCCCAGTGACCCCCCCCCCCCCCCCCAGGGACCTACAAAAAAAAATCAAGAACTAATTATTCCCGGGTCAAAATCTATAATGACTGTACTATGTTAGTGGTGAGAGGAGTAGCTGTCAAAGGCTACCTATAACAGTGTTATAGAGATGATGAGACGACAATCCAATTGCAGTAACTGAATCTATTGCTTTGTGATTGGGATATGCCCTTGCAGGACGTCACATGATTTGATTTTTATTAAAAAAATAATAATATTAAAATTATTAAAAAATATTTTTTAACAACGATATACACAATTTACCATTATTGTTTTCACCATCTGTAAACTTGTTAATGTGACAGGCAAAAAATTTAAATAATATTTAAAAAAAACCGTTTAAGTTTAACCATTAAATGACTCAATGTCATTATGAGCGGTTTCTGCTACAAAGCGGGAAATTGCTGCTACTAGCTACGGCGTTGCACACGTAGCGTTGTTGGATCTCGAATGTGAATAAACCTTGTTACATGTATTCATGAGATGTCCGGTGGGTCTCAGATCTTTTTAGGGTTCCGTACTAAATTGGTAAGAAAGGATCCCTTACTCTGTCTGTCACAGCGCTATATAAGTAAACTAGCTTTTGCCCGTGACTTCGTCCACGTAGAATTCGTTTCACTACATAAATTGTTGTTATTGTACCCCCTCTAGAGATTATTTTCTTTTTCACGCTATTTATAATTAAAACTAAAAAAAATTACTTTGCTTACCTAGTATATTGTCAGACAATAAAGCACCTAAGCGAAAAACTTACAAAAATACTGAAACTAAAAAAATAAGTTGGCCGCTTCGCCGCTGCTACTTATTCCAATATACTTCTATAAACTATATTGTATGATTTATTTTGTTCTGCTAAAACATGTAGATTTTTAGATTTAGACACACGTGAGCAAGCTACATACAACTGCCCGTGGGAAAAACATGGCGTACCTAAATGTAATCCCGCTACTTTAATTTTAATTAAATTTAAATCTTTATTTCAGATATAATCCATATTTTGTTAATGAAGACTTACGACTAGTGTTAGTAGATAATAATACTAAATAAATCTAACTTATTTCCTATATGATAGAAAGCTCTTTGTCATTCCTATCCAATGAGCCAAAATTGGACTATCATATCGGCCCGCAATCACCCCCAGAATGCTGTTGGAGCTGCCCCTAAGTCGACCCATCATTGAGACGATTTTTTTCCGTATAATGGCGTAAAAATCGTCCGTATGGGCCTCGGCGAACATACGAGATGCACTACACCATGTGGGCACCCCAACAACATTCTGAGTGCGTTAATATACTGCACGCGTAGGGCATTATAGGCTCTTTTCATGTACTTCACCCACAGGCTGCTCGAGTAAAATGACTGAGTGAAGGCTTTAAACAGAGTTATTTAAACTTCAACAGAGCATCGAGCAAACCTGCGGGCAAGCATGTTTGACCTTACTGCCTATGCCCTACGCTCGCGTTCTATTCTAGGTCATCACTTAGGTCTTGTGTAATGATGTGACCTAGATATTTAACTTTGTCTACAACCGAAAGTGTAGCTCCATGTAGGACGAGAGGTGGTATTGAGGTCGGCATAAACCTTCCAGCCCTAAACAATAGCACCTCACTCTTCTTAGGGTTGTACTGCAATCCATGCACCTCAGCATATGCCTCACAAACTGTCAGCAGTTTTCTAAGAGCGTTGATAGACGGACTCAGCAGCACCATATCTACTGCATAGCTAAAGGTATTGGCACAAACACCATCCATATAGCAGCCCGCATATGTGCTACTGAGTTCGCCTATCAGATTGTTTATGTATAAATTAAACAATTTGGGAGACGTAAGACCCCCAAGGTTTAAGGTTTGACCCTGCGATTTGTTAATTGTCATTGAAAACGCTACTTTTAAAGGGTACTGTAGTCGTTTAAAGTAAAATGGCAAGTTTTTAGGTATAATTGGAATACGGGGTATAAGTATATCTTCTCCTTTCGCTTCACCAGTTAAAATTGTGCCATTTACTATGTATTTTCCCAATTCAGTGACCCGTAATCTTATTCCATTGCACAATGTTGGTGCATCTAAGTTGCGCGTTAACATTACGGGTACGCCTACTTTTAATTCGAGTTTGTGGGAAGGTACCCCGGAGAGCTCTAGCGAGTTTAAGAAATCAACCGGGTAACTGGTGCTGTCGTCGGATGTCATTACTGTATCTATGGAGTTGTACTTTGTTGTTTCGGTTGATATTTTTTCCAAGATTTATTTATTTATTTTTGATACTGTCTCATTTTTTGGTGCCAGTATGGTTCTTTCACACAACCAATTTTCATCCAGAATATTTTGTTGCAGATTTGGAAAAACTTGAGCAATAAGCTCGTCTTCCGAATCCACAACTTGACAAAATTGGTTAGTGAATAGAATCATACCTTCATCATCAGTTTTTAATCGACCGTCGCCTATCTCGAGCAATTTATGAGCATACGCACCCGACTCTACATCATTAAACAGCTGGACTCGCATGTTTGTCGTGAGATGGAACTTTTCCACCTTGGTCCACACGCGTGATGCTTTCAGACATGCGTTTATTTCGTCTTGAGACAGGTCTCGCCATCTAGTGATCAGTAGCTGACTTATACAAATATGTCGCCTTCTAGTAAACAGTACATTTTTATTTTAAAAACACTGATATTGTAATTATAAAAATCATTAAAAGATAATGTAACCTTCAGAAACTACTTGCCTATATGTAGTCTAATAGCGATGAACACTTCGCAACAATCACCAAAGTTAAGCAACGTCGAGTGAGGTCAATACTTGGATAGGTGACCGTTTTTTTTTCATACAAATTCTCGAACGGTATTTGACCCCCTTAGGGAATTAATTTTCAAAAACGCAGAAATTAGTTTTCTAATATTTTGATATGAAATCAATCTACGAAGTTTCAAGTTCCTATGTAAAAAAAAATCCCATTCAAACTTTGGTTCCTTATTCCACCCTCTGAAGTAATTATATCTAAAGCGGCCAAGTGCGAGTCGGACTCGCACATGAAGGCATCCGTAAAATAAATTGTGGTTTACGATTTATGACGTATTAAAAAAACTACTTACTAGATCTCGTTCAAACCAATTTTCGTTGGAAGTTTGCATGGTAATGTATATCATATATTTTTTTTAGTTTTATCATTCTCTTATTTTAGAAGTTACAGGGGGGGGACACACACATTTGACCACTTTGGAAGTGTCTCTCGCGCAAACTATCCAGTTTAGAAAAAAAAAATATTAGAAACTTCAATATCATTTTTGAAGACCTATCCATAGATAGGTACAAACACGTATGGGTTTGATGAAAAAAAAATTGTTTATTTCAGTTCTGAGTATGGTAACCCCCAAAACTTACTGTTTTTTTTTCGATTTTTGTGTGAAAATCTTAATGCGGTTCACAAAATACATCTACTTACCAAGTTTCAACAGTATAGCTCTTATAGTTTCGGAAAAAAGTGGCTGTGACATACGGACGGACAGACAGACAGACAGACAGACATGACGAATCTATAAGGGTTCCGTTTTTTGCCATTTGGCTACGGAACTCTAAAAAAAACGGCCCGCTGTGTTCTACTCTGAGATATAAACAACAATATTGGAAAGTTTCAATAAAATCGTTTGGCAAATTTTTGTTTAATCTGTCCTCAAAGCCACTGGATACATTAGCGAATAATCCTTGTCGCCACTGGATACCAAAAGATGGCGCTGGTGATGTGTTTTTAAATCGGTTATTCTCGAACTCTGTCTACGGATACCTAAACTCCATCAAACTTTTTTTTTACGTTCTCATATGGTTTGGCAGAATTTAAACGCATAGAAAAATCGGAAGAATTACCTACTACGGCTAGAATATGCCTGCAAATGTGTGACGCGCTGCATCGCAGTATTGAAGTTTTTAACGTTAGTTGTATAAATACAATTTCCGTCGATGTTATTTTATTAAGTATCTTTGACTGATACTGTTTCACATTTATAATATGTTTATTTTTAATGTGTTGAGTGTGATGTGATTTCAAAAACTAATTTCACTTTAAATTTGAAATTCGAAATGATTGCAAATAAAGTAGGAGAATAACCATTATTTATAAAGTACAAATATTAAACAGTGTGCAAATTTTAAAAATAATAAATTGGGACTGAACCGAAATAGTGAATCTATAAAATAGGTATTTAAATCGATATCAATGTGTAGGTATTATAATTTGAATAACTTTTTCAGTAAATAGCAATGTTTATAAAAGGTACTTATATAAAATATTGAAAAGTTATTATGACTAGGGAATGATGTATTGAAATTGCATAATTGACTTATATATTTTTTTTATTAAATTTTCTACAGTCTAGTATAATCGCAAATTGTATTTCTCAATGGTCAAAATTGATATGAGTACCAGTTATGTTTTCATTCATATATATATAGATCTACACACACCTTTATCACAGCTTATTGACTGCCAGAATGTGTAAATGATCGTGTGTGTGATCCCTAGGTAGTACCACAGTACCTGCTGTGAACGTGAATGCAAGAAATTCATGAACTTTTTCTAGTCTACGTCTCGAATTTAACCTTTCGTGAGACATGTTGAAATAACACTAATAAACTCACGTATTAAATGCCACCCACCACAACAGCCACCACTTCATATAACAACTCCAGCGCAAGACTGCCCCCTCCCCCTGGCCCGTTGGCGCGTGCATCACGGGCCGCGCTGCGGTCGGAGCGGGCGCGGGGGGTGATTCAAGCGACACTGCCGCGAAAACACTCGTCCTGTAGAGAACTCCTGAAGAATTCGAAACATTTCGCCCGTAGTGACATTTAATACGTCAGTTTCACCGTGTAGTTATTAGTATTATTTTAATCTACGTCTTCTATTTATCCCCGTACCCTGAATATGAAAATGTGACGATACCAAGACCGCTTATTGCTACAAACAAAGTATTTATCTTCAAAGGTAAAATGCAGACAGAATTAAATTGCGAGTTTAAATTTGATTCAATCTTACGACCTAGCTTTACTCTAGAAAAACTGAAAAAGGCGGCTATATTTAAATATGAAAGCCAGAAGAAATCTCCAGATGTAAAATCCCGTTGAATCGAGTCACTTGGCGAAATACCTTGGTCTATCTTCAACTATTGAGTTGGTATGGATTTAGTTAAATCGCGTGCGCTCGCTTCCACACGCCCCAAAACTAATGAGTCAGAACGAGAACGAAAAACACCAAACCAATCCCAATTCAATACGACAAGTTGAATAGAGCCCTTCGCTAATGAATCCGGTCGAAGCGAAAACAATAGATATTTAAACGGTTGTCGGTAAGAATTTATGGCCACATAATTCTATAACTGGATAGATTTTAGAATAACTTCCTTACTCAATGTGGCAGTTTTGTGTTTAACGAATGTTTTAAACATGGTTTCGCCTTAACTGCTCATGAGATTTTGTGTAATTTAGATGAGCGAGCGAGAGTTCGCTCTCCGCTTTCAGTTGAGGCAAAGCAAAAAAGCGGCCAAGATCGAGTCGGACTCGCACATGAAGGGTTCCGTTAAATAAATTGCGGTTTACGATTTATGGCCTATTAAAAACAAACTACTTACTAGATCTCGTTCAAACCAATTTTCGGTGGAAGTTTGCATGGTAATGTACATCACATATATTTTTTATTTTTATCATTCTCTTATTTTAGAAGTTACAGGGGGGGGGGCACACATTTTACCAATTTGGAAGTGTCTCTCGCGCAAACTATTCAGTTAAGAAAAAAATGATGCTAGAAACCTCAATGTCATTTTTAAAGACCTTGTGGACGACGCGTGGCGCCGACGTGGTCGATGTGCGACAGGCCTGGGTTTGACCTTCGCGACCTCACAGTCACCTAACAAGGGGCGTTTAAAAACCGCGGCGGGCGAACCGCGCGTTTCAACCGCGGCGGGTGAACCGCGGCGGTTGAACCGCTCAGCGTGTTTTTAAACGGCCGTAACGCGCTCTGATAGCGCAGGTGCTCTAGGGGAGCACTAATCCCGCAGACTGAGCTGCACTGTTGAAGGATGGGGTGTGGGTGACGATAAAATAATACTTGGCGAAAAATAAATGAAACGGTATAATAAAATAATGAGACACAAACTACTGATTAAACTTTCCCTATCACAATTTCCTACTTCCTATCACAATTTCCCTACTTCTTCCTTTCTTCTTCTTCCTGGGAGCTCCCACTGGTGGGGCTGAGCGAACACCAATATATCCGGCGATTATAGCCTCTTTTATACCCCTAAGACATCGAAAGTGGTGGGGATACAATTTTAAAGACCTCGCCCACTTTCACTATGGAAAAGCTAGTTTTTACGTTTTCCTGGTTTTCAGGGAAACCTTAAGGGTTTTTACATATTTTCCTTCAAAAGAACTATTTCTGAGCTATACATTACAATATCTACTAGTTTTCCTGCTTTTCCCGTTTAAATTGGGAAAGTCGATATTTACGTAAAATTATCAACTTTGGTAACATGAAATGGCTTTGCCAGGCCCTAGTGGCTTTAATTAACATTAATTATCAAAAGTGATTATACATACGTAAGGGCATTTACCGTACCTTCCTAACGATACCTCAATTGCTTTCGTACCTCATCTGGTTACGAAGCTATGGCCGGGTGAGACCGTCAATTTTCACATTTACATTAACGTGGTAGCATAAGTTTGACTTTGCTCCCGTCTTTTTAGCCAATCAGAGAAATCAACCTGAACCTTGACCATTATTGCACCATAATAAGCAATAATCTCTATGCATACGTTGTGTACATTTTTATTTCACATTTTATGTAACTCTAGTTACCGATGTCCCTTGTTGACGGACTAGATCTGGATATAGTCTCAAGTTGGTTTCTTTACAATTAATTTGGCTATCTCTCCCTCATTTATCAGGGGCTCTCCCCCTATCGATCTTTATGAAATAATTACTGGAGGTACCTGGTACCTTTATCTTTACTTTAAGCTATTTTCTTTGTCTGTACCTATTGTACTTAGGTCCTAAATAAATCACGCGCTTCTTATATGAGCCGTTTGCTTTAGGAGCT
Source organism: Epinotia brunnichana (assembly GCA_963854355.1). Taxonomy (NCBI): domain Eukaryota; kingdom Metazoa; phylum Arthropoda; class Insecta; order Lepidoptera; family Tortricidae; genus Epinotia; species Epinotia brunnichana. The sequence goes on from OY977949.1 coordinate 22,400,650, forward strand.
TAATCTGGGCACAATTGCCGTCCTTATGTGAAGGAATTATAGTTACACGTCCTTTCCCTTCGTGACCCGTAGGCCTTATCGTTCACATACTATACAACACCCTTTCTCTTCGTGACCCGTAGGTCCTACATTTCACAAACTACATTCTGTCGCCCACAATGCCCCCGCCGGTATGTATCGCAGATACATACTGGGTTGCAAGGGTAAGCGACAGACTACATTAAAGTCTTACGACATGATTCGTCATCAAATACACTTTTAATCACTTTCACTATCATGTTCATTCACTGTCTTTACTACTTACTTTTCTTTACTACCACCAGCCGCCGCTGCGGTTTGGTGGTGGATTCCGTACGGGTTGGGGGGGCGCATTTTCCTTGTCGCTGCCTGCCCCTCGTACCGGAATAGACACTTTCACTCTCATTGTCTCCTTTCTTCGTTCTCTTGCCTTTCTGCAGGCTGCTTCTACCAAAGCGACGGGCGGGCGTGCAATGACCAGTCTCCTCGCTGTCTCGTGCTTGTGGTCCTGAAGCGCAGCAGTGCTCGGTGCTGCTGGTGTAGTGGTGGCCGCTGCGGCCGGCGGGTGGGCGAGGCGACTCCTGCGCCATTCCGCCCACTCTACTCTTCTGCTAGAAGAATTGGGGGTCATCTCTGTGGTGACCGTGGTGCTCCCGGGCTCCGGGACTACACCTGACCTCTTCGCTCCGGCGGTCGATATTTCGGAGGCGGCTGCGACATTGGCGCCTCTCGGTGTTGTAACTGTTGTAACATGGTAGGCCACGGCTTCTTCCATAGCCGTGGTTGATGACACGGCGGATTCTGAATTTCTTGACGGCTTTGTAGGTGCAGACTCACTCGCTGTCGCTGCGCGTGCTGCGTACCTCGGTACCGGCCCTTGAAACGGGACACACGGTACATCTGCTGGTTTTAGACCTCGCGGGTCTACGAACCTTTCTTCTTCTAGAACTTTCTCGAAGTTCTCCATTAATTTCTTCTTTATAACTTTCAACCTTCTACGCCAACTGGCTTTCAATTTTTCTACCTCCTGTTCCAACTTCTCTCTCTGACTAGAGATTTCTTCTATCTCCTTCTGGAGCTGTTCCGCCGTGTCTTCCTCCAGATCCCTCAGTGGTGCTCGCTCTGGTGTCGGGGCCCGGCAGTGGGCTCCGAAGATGTTGAGGGATCTGAAGGTCGTTTTGTTCGATGAGTTGCTGTCGCTCTGCTTGGCTAGGGCTTCGTGATGACGGAGCCCTGATGGTGGGACGCTGCAACCAGCGGCCTCTAGGCGTCCTCGCTTAGAGTTCTTCCCCCTGCGGGTCCTCTTTTCAGACCGAGTGGAATCGCGGTCGAGCCTGGCACCCCGACCAGCGACCTGCGATTTCCAAAAATGCGACTCCATGTCGCGTACCTGCAGCTAAACCTGTCTTTCCCAACCCTCAACTGACAAGGTACCGTAAATTCGGCTAACGTTCCGTCAGCGACGTACGCGCCTCTCGGATTAAATCCGGATCGAAGAACCCTATCGACCGTCAATGACCTGACGTTGCCTTTTTGTGGAGGCGGACTTGCAACTAACGAATTTAAACTTTAAAAAAAACTGATTCTATATACTTTTTAAAAAAAACTGAATTTAAACTTTCTAAGCACTTTGAACTACTTGTAGACTTCTTGAGGCACTGTTGAGACTAGTAGGAGCTTCTAACTGGAGTCGAGCGAACACCAATATATCCGGCGATTATAGCCTCTTTTATACCCCTAAGACATCGAAAGTGGTGGGGATACAATTTTAAAGACCTCGCCCACTTTCACTATGGAAAAGCTAGTTTTTACGTTTTCCTGGTTTTCAGGGAAACCTTAAGGGTTTTTACATATTTTCCTTCAAAAGAACTATTTCTGAGCTATACATTACAATATCTACTAGTTTTCCTGCTTTTCCCGTTTAAATTGGGAAAGTCGATATTTACGTAAAATTATCAACTTTGGTAACATGAAATGGCTTTGCCAGGCCCTAGTGGCTTTAATTAACATTAATTATCAAAAGTGATTATACATACGTAAGGGCATTTACCGTACCTTCCTAACGATACCTCAATTGCTTTCGTACCTCATCTGGTTACGAAGCTATGGCCGGGTGAGACCGTCAATTTTCACATTTACATTAACGTGGTAGCATAAGTTTGACTTTGCTCCCGTCTTTTTAGCCAATCAGAGAAATCAACCTGAACCTTGACCATTATTGCACCATAATAAGCAATAATCTCTATGCATACGTTGTGTACATTTTTATTTCACATTTTATGTAACTCTAGTTACCGATGTCCCTTGTTGACGGACTAGATCTGGATATAGTCTCAAGTTGGTTTCTTTACAATTTATTTGGCTATCTCTCCCTCATTTATCAGGGGCTCTCCCCCTATCGATCTTTATGAAATAATTACTGGAGGTACCTGGTACCTTTATCTTTACTTTAAGCTATTTTCTTCGTCTGTACCTATTGTACTTAGGTCCTAAATAAATCACGCGCTTCTTATATGAGCCGTTTGCTTTAGGAGCTTAATCTGGGCACAATTGCCGTCCTTATGTGAAGGAATTATAGTTACACGTCCTTTCCCTTCGTGACCCGTAGGCCTTATCGTTCACATACTATACAACACCCTTTCTCTTCGTGACCCGTAGGTCCTACATTTCACAAACTACATTCTGTCGCCCACAGACCTATTCATAGATACACATAGAGACACGTATGGGTTTGATGAAAAAAAAAAAATTCTTCTCAGTTCTAAGTATGGGAAACCCCAAAAAAATATTTTTTTTTTCTATTCTTGTGGACGACGCGTGGCGCCGACGTGGTCGATGTGCGACAGGCCTGGGTTTGACCTTCGCGACCTCACAGTCACCTAACAAGGGGCGTTTAAAAACCGCGGCGGGCGAACCGCGCGTTTCAACCGCGGCGGGTGAACCGCGGCGGTTGAACCGCTCAGCGTGTTTTTAAACGGCCGTAACGCGCTTTGATAGCGCAGGTGCTCTAGGGGAGCACTAATCCCGCAGACTGAGCTGCACTGTTGAAGGATGGGGTGGGGGTGACGATAAAATAATACTTGGCGAAAAATAAATGAAACGGTATAATAAAATAATGAGACACAAACTACTGGTTAAACTTTCCCTATCACAATTTCCTACTTCCTATCACAATTTCCCTACTTCTTCCTTTCTTCTTCTTCCTAGGAGCTCCCACTGGTGGGGCTGAGCGAACACACCTTTATCCGGCGATTATAGCCTCTTTTATACCCCTAAGGCATTAAAAGTGGTGGGGATATAATTTTGAAGACCTCGCCCACTTTTACTATGGAAAAGCTAGTTTTTACGTTTTCCTGGTTTTCAGGGAAACCTTAAGGGTTTTTACATATTTTCCTTCAAAAGAACTATTTCTGAGCTATACATTACAATATCTACTAGTTTTCTTGCTTTTCCCGTTTAAATTGGGAAAGTCGATATTTACGTAAAATTACCAACTTTGGTAACATGAAATGGCTTTGCCAGGCCCTAGTGGCTTTAATTAACATTAATTATCAAAAGTGATTATACATACGTAAGGGCATTTACCGTACCTTCCTAACGATACCTCAATTGCTTTCGTACCTCATCTGGTTACGAAGCTATGGCCGGGTGAGACCGTCAATTTTCACATTTACATTAACGTGGTAGCATAAGTTTGACTTTGCTCCCGTCTTTTTAGCCAATCAGAGAAATCAACCTGAACCTTGACCATTATTGCACCATAATAAGCAATAATCTCTATGCATACGTTGTGTACATTTTTATTTCACATTTTATGTAACTCTAGTTACCGATGTCCCTTGTTGACGGACTAGATCTGGATATAGTCTCAAGTTGGTTTCTTTACAATTAATTTGGCTATCTCTCCCTCATTTATCAGGGGCTCTCCCCCTATCGATCTTTATGAAATAATTACTGGAGGTACCTGGTACCTTTATCTTTACTTTAAGCTATTTTCTTCGTCTGTACCTATTGTACTTAGGTCCTAAATAAATCACGCGCTTCTTATATGAGCCGTTTGCTTTAGGAGCTTAATCTGGGCACAATTGCCGTCCTTATGTGAAGGAATTATAGTTACACATCCTTTCTCTTCGTGACCCGTAGGTCTTATTTTTCACGTACTATACAACACCCTTTCTCTTCGTGGCCCGTAGGTCCTACATTTCACAAACTACATTCTGTCGCCCACAATTCTTGTATAAAAATCTTAATGCGGTTTACAGAATACATCTATTTACCAAGTTTTAACAGTATAGCTCTTACAGTTTCGGAAAAAAGTGGCTGTGACATACGGACGGACAGACAGACAGACAGACATGACGAATCTATAAGGGTTCCGTTTTTTGCCATTTGGCTACGGAACCCTAAAAAGTGTATAACCAGCTGTTCTGCTCTACAGGTCGCAATTTCTCAACCGATTCTCGTCAAATAATGTGAGAAGGTTCGAGAAATATATATAATTTTTTGTCAACTTAGATAAGTACCGGATATAAAAAAAAATAAATACAGACTTTCTAGTTTTACAGCCCAGAAAGACAATTATTTATAATAAGTACATTATTAGGTACTTATTATATACAGCGTGTATTTTTAGTATTACCTCAAATTGTAACCAGACGGAGGTGTTAGGGATATGAACCGATTTTGCAAGAAAATTTTCTTATAAATAATAAATAAATAATAAAATTGATTTAATTCAGGCAAAAACCCATATTTTAACATTAAGAAGAATAATTGACAAATTTTTGATTAGGGAATAATTATAATAATAATAAAGCTACATAAATAATTAATATTACATACTTATTTGCGACACTGGGCAAAGATCATCACTTTATTTGGCCAGTGATGATCTTTACCCAGTGTTTTGTCATCGGGCAGTCCAGGCGCTCAGCAGACATACTCAGGATGGTGTTAGAACTGCCACGCACTCTGCTCAACAGAGACGCAACTCTCTTCCTTCTGATGGCGTTGAAACCATCAGTGTGCGCCTCTGCGAACATACCCGACGCGCTACAGCGTCGCGGCAGTTTCATCAGCATCCTGAATATGTTATTATACTGGACCCTGAGCGTATTGTATGTGCGCTGCGTATGACTCACCCACAGGCTGCTGGTGTAGAAGGTCTGGCAATAAGCCCTATATAACGTGACTTTAACTTCCTTCGTACACCGAGCAAACCTGCGGGCTATCATGTTGCCTCGCACGGCCAAGGCCCTCCTCTCTCTCTCTATATCCGTATCATCTCTCAAGTCCGGCGTGACCATATGCCCCAGATATTTAAATTGGTCTGCCACTTTTAGAGCAACGCCGCCCAACACTACCGGAGGCACAACTGTCGGGTTATATTTACTTGTTTTAAATATAACAACTTCACTCTTTTTAGAGTTGTACCTCAGGCCATGTTGCTCGGCATAGCTCTCGCATTTGCTAACCAGCTGCCTAATTGCATTGATGGAGGGGCCCAGCAGCACCATGTCATCAGCGTAGCTAATGTTATTGACACTGACACCGTCAATATGACATTCAACATGCGTACTGCTGAGCTCCTCGATCAACTGGTTAATATAAAGGTTGAACAGAATAGGCGACGACAGCCCCCCTTGCCTGACACCACACTGAAGCATATACTCCTCGGACATTGTATTTGCCCTACCAAATTCTTAACCTACCAACTTTTTTTTCCTAATAAAATAATTCAGCACGCAAGTATCACTACTTTGTCTTACTGACGTGACGTCACAAATGTCACAAGTGACCCGCTTCTTCCATGTGTCAAAGGAGTGTACGCAATACATTGCTGGTCCATAACTTTTCAAAAATTAGTTATACTTTGTTAGTTAAGACTAACTTAAAATTTTCTTGCAATATCGGTTCATAGCCCTATTACCTACATCTGGTTACAAATTGAGGTAATATTAAAAATACACGCTATATAATTGTCTTTCTGAGCTGTAAAACTAGAAAGTCTGTAACATTTTTTTTGGCACTTATTATACTATAATTGTCTTTCTCTCTTTCTCTTATAACAAAAAAATATGTTTCAGCCACTCGCAGACTGCCAAGGAATGTGCTTAGTGTAGTTTGGAATCTGATGGATATGTCGTGTCACGTGTTAAGTGTTTTGTCAAATAACTTGTTCATTATTTATTGATAAATAAACTTGAAGTGCAAAGAAAATGGGAACACTATCCATAATTTTAGATTCAGATTTATAAAACCGAAACTAACACAGAAACTAAATGTTTTTACACTACGCATGATCATTGCTCTTGAAAAGGCACAACAGCAGTCACATAGAACGTTGTAATATAACAAATGTATGACATGACAATCGTAATAGCATTTTGTTATTAGGACAACGTAAAGTTCCACGGCAGGACATGATTCAGTTACGAAATTACCTGCCATGGCGAGAAACTGGATACTTATAAACGTGTCTGCGTTATTCATCGTGTGTCAATCCTAGGCCGCGATTCCGGTTGACATAACAGCTAATGGAGATGTCCCGAGTATATCACTTTTATTTAATGTCTCAGTTATTTATTCAGATTTTGAAAGACGGAAACCAGATAATGATTTTATGTCTATGTCATAATTTGAGTCTTCATTTCCCCAGTAAAATTGTGTAACTTTTCGATCAGACATGTCATTGTCATCTTCAAAAATGACAGCTGATAACATACGTAACGCGCGTTTATAAAAGTACCCGTTGTAAGAAGTGATTTTTGTTTCGATTTTTTTATGTTTACTCAGAGTTTATTTGTTTAATTTTATTGACATGGGCTATTAGCAGAACTCTAACTTCTGTACTATATTATACAAGGCTTACACTTCAAATCATGCCGCAGGCAGACACTCTTATTCCATAATCTGGCAAGCTAACTCGTGACTTTGCAAAGTTTTTGAGGATAGTTCAATACCTTAAGCAAGATAGTGCAAGCATTAGGTTAATTATTAACACGTCTGCATTACAATAGCGTCTTAATTATAAACGTATATACGAGAAACTTAAATCTTACTTAACTGAGAAAGTAACATAAAGACATTAATGTTGTGAGTAACTGCTTCTTTCGCCTTAAAGTCCTATATAATATACGTGATTACCTTAGTGTCGATTTGCGTGTCGACCTATGTGAATCGCTTATATTATCTAGGTTAAACTATTGTGATGTCGTGTATGACGGGTGCATTACTGGTCGTTCCAAGAGGCTCATACAACGAGTGCAGAACGCATGTGCTCGTTTTTGTTTCCGAGTCCCTCCCACATCACTCCATACTTGAACGCCGCTAACTTGCTTAACATGTCTGCACGCCGACGCCTGCACCTTGCCACTCTGCTTTTCGGGGTGGTAAGGCACGAAACCCCATCTTACCTTTTCAATAAACTGGTATGGTCAAAGAGTGCGCGCAGACTCAAGGCAATGGCCATAACTCCTATGCACCGAACCGCAGCTTTCCGAGGTAGCTTCAAGTTCGCGGCATCTAAGTGCTGGAATGATATCCCTCCCCCTATCCAAGGGGCGCTTAGCAGATACACCTTTAAGCGCAAGCTTAAAGGCTATTTGTTGACGCTCCAAAAATCCTAATCCTAATCCTGCACTTTTGACAGCAAAAATATGCCAATTGCACATTTTTATCTAGTTTTTGTTTTTAGTTTAATAGTAAAATTTACTTTAATGTGTAACGTAGTTATTATTTTATTAAAGCTGCATGTAGGTAGTGCTGTATGTATTATCTCACTATGTATTTATGTTTATTTCTCTCTCGCCTTGCACAATTAATTATATGTATAGTTGTGTAATTATAATTGTATGACGTTTCCGTGAGTCACCAACGGTGCTGGCTGAAAATCAGCGCTGTAGGTGTCTGACTGACACCTCAGCATAATGCTGAGCCAGTGTCCGGTTCACGGCCGCAGAGACACACTTGTTACATGTTTTTTACTGTTATTTTTATTTATTTTTGCTTAATATAATTATGTGTCCTGTGTGTTAGTGAATAAATGTATCTTTCTTTCTTTCTTTCTTTCTTTCTTTCTGTTCTCTGTTACCCATAGAATAAAACATAGTCTAGTCTACTTACAATATCATTGATTTAGGTGTAACTTATCTAAGTCGAACCTAGATAGAACCTAAGTAACAGGACCCAAGGACTAATCAACTTAAAAAAATGCGGAAAAATGGATCGAAACCGATGGGGACAAACCATGATTACGATTCTCTAAGACAAACTAGCCTCAGTTTGGCAAAACAGGAAATGTGTAGTTACCGTTAAGTTGTTTTTTGAGAATAAGATATATAAATAAATAAAGGGGAATAGAGACAACTTATTGTAGCTTTATGCCACGATATCACATCACGCAGACTGAGGGTTTATATAAGAAATCTCTTTGCTCATCTAAAAATAAAACGCCGTACAGAAAATTGTTGTACAATACGCGTATAAAACAAACCTTGGAAAGGATAAAAGGTAGTTTTTACGAAGAAAAATACGAAGTCCTCGTGGGAAATGCAGGGAACTTATCCCTGAAGACGCAAAAAAAAGATACCTTGAGTATCGTTTCTTCTGCATTCGTCTTTCAAATGAAATTGCTTTCCAAGAAAATGTGAAAGCGATGCTTATCTCTGAGCATAAAGAATTATTCAAGTCGCTTTTGTTATTAAACGTACCTTTTTCAATTTACGTTTTATGCAAAACCAGTCTTCAGAGAAAAGCTACATACAAACACATCGAATATCTTGCCGAGTTTTTAACACCGGTCCTTCTATATTTTTCTTCCGAACCGGTAACTAGTAGTTTATCCAACATAGGGCGTATACACTGCCTAAATTGGAGAATAAAGAACTTTGACTCTGACTTTCACCGGGTCAAATTTGGTAGAATACTTAGTTTCTGCGTTTATCGCCAGTATACTCGTACATATGGGTGGATTGCAAAAAATTAGTTTATAATTAAGAACCTTAATCTGATCTATTCTTTAACTTTTTTCCATTGTGTAACGAAAGTTACACATATAAAATTCTAACTATATAAGGCTCTTAACTATGTACAATTTTTTTGCAATTCACCCATATAGCATTCTTAGTATTACTCGACTGCGATTAGTTTGGGAATTAAAGTGTGAGTTCTCTTATAATTACATTAAAGTATGTATGAGCTTCACAGCTTCCCACCCCATCCCACTCTGAAACCTATCGCAGTCGAATAAGTAATATTATGTATTGATGGACTGATTGATTTTATAACGTTTATGCAAAAGTATAAATTGGATATAAATGTACATCAAACACCTTATCAAATAAAAATAACCTCCTCAAATAAAATCCAGGGTTGATTTTCTTTGCTAAACTTGTTTTACCATTCAAAACAACGGTTGAGTCTTGAATTATTACTTAAATTACATATCAAAGAAATCGGTAACTACAATCAGCTAATTTATATTTGACCGACAAAGCTGTGATATCATGATATGGTAATTATGCATTTTAAAACTCGTATTTATTATGTAGCTGTTTGTCTCGAAATTATGTTTCAATAAAATTGTTCCGAGAAAAGCATTTGTACGTAATTTCAGAAGAATTCGCCATGATATTCAGTGATAATGACAAAGGCTTTCTAAGCAATATTTAACAAACCTTAAAATAGCTTCAGTTGTAATATAAATATTCTATTGTTTCAATTTTATCCCGTTTGTCCCCTATCAGCTTCTTAACCATCAACAACAGTTATTTGAGACAAAAAATGTGACATTATTTTCCCTCTTAAAAAACATTAACAAATGTCGACTGTCATTTTCCTTAACAAAGGCGCTTTAAATATAAATAGCCTTGTTCACATCAAAACTCCCTAGCTTGATGCGCTAATAAGCCCTTATGCCGCGTTGTTACAAACAAAACGAAACAACCGTAGTCACCTAAAAAGAAAATCCTCAAAAGCTTACGACAATAGGAACGCTCAACTCCTCCACAGAAACACCAATTATAAAAAACAACACCGCACTCACCGTTTATTTTTTTAAATCACATTTGCCGCGCAAAGCGCTTGTAGGCTTTAAAGGTCACGTCACACTTAACACGGCCGTCTCACTAGGAGGCTCGCGGGGTACTGAAACGCGCGCAGTCTCCGACTCATAACTGTACCAAAATGCCCGTAGCCCGTAGCTTCTACGTAAAGGTGCTACGCTGCGCGGGAACAAAGTGAATTTAATGTTAAGCTTAAATTATTTGGAAGGGACCCTTCCTATAGTTAATGCTGACGATCTATTTTGCATACTTTGTTCCTAAAGGAGAACCGTTCAGTGTTTTAGCTTTAAAGGGATACATTGTCCTGATGAGATAACTTGCTTGGACAAGGATAGCTTTTGGCCGTTCAAATTCTCCTAAAACCCCACAAAAGTAAACAATACTGGATGAAAGGGTTAGAAAAGTTAACGTTTTTGCTAACAACTTTGGTATAAGACTGTAATTTTACAGTTTGATTTGGTTGTAGAATGTTGAAGAGTTCTTTACTTAAATACCTAGTAACTTAATTATGATAGCATTTCTTTTAGCAAACTACAAGTCATGGCATTAATAACGTTTGTTTCTTGTTACATTTTACTACGAAGTCGTAAGATATTTTTTCTTCAGTTGATTGCATTACGCTAAAATAACAAGAATAAGTAATTTAAGCAAGACCTCAATATAAATATACATATTTATAATATTTTATCAAATGCAATATGTGTAAGATAATATGATGTGCCTCATGGATCCTCTCATTATCAATGTCCTATCCCATAAATATTCAAATTTGTTTCAGTAGGTAAAAAAAGTTTCTTGGGAATCGTACTATGGAAGTGGTAATCCTTACACTTTTCACTACCTAATGAATTCATTTAATTAATGCCAAAAAAGATCAAACACATTTGGTCAAAACATTTTTGTATTTTTAAAATCATAAGAACTTATGCTAAATTAAAAAAAAAATTTTTGAGCAATACGCACACACTTTCAATATTGAAATGTCTCATAAACTCGGTGCAAATTTCTCATAAAATGGTAATGAGCAATATACGACTTATTGTAAGCATACAATGCGTAATAACTTAACGAAAATTCCACGACATTATTTATTCCATATTGTTTGGTAAATTTACTTTCAGGTCATTGTATGGTTGACTTTCAAACGCTCATACTGACCGAGGTCATAAATCGACTTTGCAAAGTTAATCATCCTAGGTCATATCATGACACTTTGCGACGAAATGCACATTTCTTTATGAATAACTGACTAGCTAGTCGACCGCGTAACTTTTTACAAGCTTTCTATTAACTTGCAATGTTTGTAAATATGTACAGTCGCATAATGAACGCAAGTTTTCAAATAAATTCATTTACGCGTTGCAAGCACATGTTACCTTTTTAAAATGTGTACCAGACGAGAGTGTTGTATTGAAAATTATGTTAAACTGTTTGACAACGATGCTCAAATTTCCTTAGACGAATGTTCCTTGACTATTGATAGTTGAACTAACACCTTTTTATTAGTTTGATCGTGCCATTACTTTGTGTCAAGTTTGATAAATCTCTTCTCTTTTAATGATTAAAACTATAACTGTGAGTAGCAGTTCCTGTCAATGTCATAATTGCTATTTCTTGTATTCGTTTTTTTACTCGCCTTTCCAGATTTCAAAGAGGTCAATTCTCATAGTGGACGTATCTGTAAGCCATGTAGTGAAATGACATCCATTATGACGGAATGTATAAACTGAGTGAGCAAAAACAGATCTTAAGGTGGTCAACCTTTTCATTCCGCGACTGTACCTAACTAACTCTGTTTGTTCGGGTGGAATCGTGCAACTCAATTTTGAAGCAGATATATTCAACGGATTGAGCTGTAATTTTGGGTGAAGGTAAAGTTTGGATGACAATTCAATTTATTTATTTAATCGTATGGCATTTAAAACAGAAACATAATAACTAAAAAATAATGTATAGCACTTTTATGGGTGGTGAAAGAAAACATTATTAGGAACCTACACATATTAAATAATTAGTTATTTTAAGATTCAGTAATTATTTCTTAGCTATTGATAATTTGTTTTTAAGTGATTTTTTGTAACAGAGTAAATAATAAGGTATGTAATACATGTGTAATAAGATAATATGCCTGTACATTTTTGTAGTTTGCTCTTTGGACAGTCGAAAAATCTGTACGCTCTTACGATCAAGGACCATGACAAGACAAATCAACACAAGAAGCATGACAAGTCATTGAATGTCTTCTTCTACTTCCAGGCTCTCTGCCCCATTTAGCACCTCATGGTAGACTCCTCCCCAAGTTACATGTAGCGTTTCATCGAAAATTTGTGCGAGTTTTAGTTCTTGGCGAAATTAACAAAACAAGTTCCTGACCGACTATCATACATTTAAAATTTTATAATGCAAAATCAGTACGTAATTCGTGATTATTACTTCCCTTAAATTTAAAATTACAAGTAATTTACAAAATACTAGGCAATAATTATTTGTGCAAGTTTCAGCTCTTGGCGAAAATAATAAAACAAGTTTCTGAACAGCAGGTCGATCACGTAACGCATTGTATGTACGTACAGTCAGCATCAAAAGTAGCTACGCAAACGAAGACGTCAACAGTCTTTATTAAAAGAGAATAAGAGCTTTTGACATCTTCAATTACGTAGCTACTTTTGATGCTGACTGTACGTTAGGTAAATTTAACTGTCAGTTTTTATATGGAAAAATGACAGTTGCGTTGTCCTTACGCGCGTTCGAAACGTTACGTGATCACCCCTGCATAATATATTATTTTAAAAAGCAAATACGATACTCAAAAAACAAAACAGTAATCAGTGAAATTACACGTTATTAAAAAAACTAGCCAACAGCTCTTTCTTCTGTATTAAATAAAAAAAACTCAATACCTTAACTCTTACACGTTTTGCGAACATCAAAATTAAATATCGAAGATTTCTCTCAATAATTCTTTTTTAAGCCTTGGCGATACAAGAAAATCATAAATAATAGGATTCCCGAAAAAACGGCGTATAAAATTCAAAACACCGAAGTGTCAACCCTAGTGGCCGGATAAACCGGATATATAAAATTTAGGTGATTACTTGAATGTTCCATAGAATTAGGTCTTGTAAAAAATAGGGTAGATAGAAGACATAATAATAAAGCTGTCATACAAATATCGCGTCCTACTACGGCAGAACATCGAAGAAAAAAAATAAAAAACAAAATCTATAAAATCATTAATATCTTTGTAACAAATGTACCTAGAGAGGTCACAATTGCCTCTAAATGTATGTCTTTGAAGGGTTTATCCAACACTTTAAACAAATGATACGTTTAATTAATAATTTGCAATACCTACATAAATGTTTTTCGTAATTCTCATGTGTCAGAAACAAGATTTTTAAAAATGTATTTCTCAAAAACTACGCATATTAGAAACGCGGGAGTTTTAGTCTCAAAATTGTAATAATCTAAACTACAGTCATTTGTAATAAAACGGGGATGCCACTTTTTCGGCTTTTCAAATCCAATGCATTCCTCATTTATATTTTTTTGTAGTTGTAAAATTTGTCGGCCACTGTCGTATGTAGGTACCTACTTAGGTAAGTACACTATATTTATTTATTTCTTTAATGGCCATACCATTACATTTAATGGGCTAAGTATTCTTAATTCATTTGCGTTAACCCCATAGGGATCGCGTTAATCAAAACTTTCTCTTGTAATTTCGACACAAAATAAGCCCAAAGATGGTAATTTTCTAAAAAAAATACAAGGCAAAACTTAATGGGGCAGAATCACTTAGCCTAGTCTATCAAATAAATCAAACCCTACATACACGTACAGATGGATAGTGAACGGGCATTAGATATGGTGTGGTTAACTGTAGTAGGATGGACGGACTTCTCAATAAAAGCTAACTACATTAGCCTGATAGGCTCTGTGACATGACGAGTCAATGCAGCCATCAAATAAGCCTTCCCCTGGTACAAAGCAGCGTATCAGTATTGGCAAAAGGCAGAGGAGGTGGGTTTCTGTAGGACGTTTGACCAAACGAATAGAACCAGCCATTATACTTTGATGCGGAGGGTTAGTGGGAAAACCACTACTTTAGCGTAGTAGGGAAGTAATAGATGGCGCAGATGCGAATAGAATGGTGATCATTCCACCGACATGAGATATATTATATTATGCTCTTATTGAACGAGCGTGTGAAGCGAACAAAGCTCTCCGTTTCAGCTTGGGACAAAAATTCTTTTGCTTAATTCAAAATCAAAATCAAACATTCATTCTGCAAATAGGCCTTGTGGCAAATCGGCACTTATACATGTTAATCATTAATTTACAATAAAAACATATATAATATAAATTTCAAAACTAATGAAAAATAATAATGATAAATTAATTAATAATTTTTTTTTTTTGGGCCTCAGGTGGATAAGAGCAATTGACGGATTCCAGAGATCGCGGGCTCAAATCCCGCTCTTGGCGAATATTTTTTTAATTTTCCACTTCGAGTATTTATTTAAATTATGTTTATTTTCTATATCTAACTATAAGTATGTGTATCTTCGTCTAGTACCCATAGTACAAGCTTTGCTTAGTTTGGGGCTAGGTCGATTGGTGTAAGATTGTTCGCAAATATTTTATTTATATTTATTTATTTGATCGAAACTTAAAAAAATCTTTTGTATTTCCGGTGTCTGTTCGGCTCTACAGGTTGCATATATCAACCGATTCTCGTGAAATTTTGTTAGCAGGTTCTATTATAGCTATATAGATATATTTTTGTTGATTCAGTTTTTCGAAATTAAAAAGAAATGTTTGTGAATAAAAGAGAGGCGAGCGAGTTCTGATAAAGCTCACAGAGCCACTTACTATATGATGAATATTATCAAAACCTGTAATTTGCCATACTACTGTGTATTATAGCATAAGTGACATACTTTTTATCGCTGTTGGTTATCTGAATAAATTATAATAATAATAATTATCAATGAAAACCCTTACACACGAAATTATTTTTATTTTAAAAGGTCTTTTCGGTAGTAGGTAGGTTGTATCGATGGGGAATGGATGAAAATTTTAGAAGTGCCTGATTATTTTTTGATTATAGCAATAACCTTCCTTACACCAGAAAAAAGTTTCAGATTTTTCAGCTGGGTCAATTATTTTTGAAAAATATAAACAGTTTTCTCACTTACGTTTTGGGTCAATGACAGCAAATAAGACACTTTCCTTGATCCGTCTCATATTACACTGGCAATGACAAATGTAGCTGCTGCAGCTATCAATTACATTGCCAGTGTCAATTATATATTTAAGATATTTTTATGTATTTCGAGATGGATCAAGGAAAGTGTCTTATTTGCCGTCCTTGACCCAAAACGTAAGTGAGAAAATTGTTGATATTTTTCAAAAATAATTGACGCAGCTGTAAAATCTGCACCTTCTTACTGGTGCTAAGGATCACCAAAAAAATAATTAGGCACGTCTGATATTTTCATACATTCCCAATTGAATAAATAAATAATAAATAAATATTTGCGGACAATCTTACACAAATCAACCTAGTCCCAAACTAAGCAAAGCTTGTACTATGGGTACTAGACGACGATATAAATACTTATATAGAGAAATAAATACTTAAATACATAGAAAACATCCATGACTCAGGAACAAATATTCGTGCTCATCACACAAATAAATTCCCTTACCGGGATTCGAACCCAGGACCTCTTGCTTCGTAGGCACTACCAACTAGGCTAAAGCGGTCGTCAAATGAATACGTACATTAACGTAGTTTTCTAATCGAAATGTGAGTAAAATATCGCTTGGAATATCACTCTAGCTCTGTGAGCTGTACAACTCGCGAGCCTGAGGGGTAATCACGTAACGTTCCGAACGCGCGTCGGTACAATTTAACTGTCAATTTTCCATATAAAAAGTGACATTTAGGCCTACCCGACGTTTGTACAATGCGTTACGTGATCGACCTACTTCTGAATCAATTTTTTTTTTAATGTTTGATTAGTTCTACATAATTTAAGAACCTGTAGGTCGATCACGTGAAGCATTGTACGAACGTCGGGTAGGTCAAAATGTCACTTTTATATGGAAAATTGAAAGTTAAATTGTACCAACGCGCGTTCGGAACGTTACGTGATTACCCCTCTGGGGGGGAACGCGCGTCGGTACAATTTAACTGTCAATTTTCTATATAAAAGTGACATTTAGACCTACCCAACGGTACCTAGAGTGCTGTAGGCGCGTTCGGAACGTTACGTGATTACCCCTCTGGGGGGGAACGCGCGTCGGTACAATTTAACCGTCAATTTTCTATATAAAAAGTGACATTTAGACCTACCCGACGCTAGTTAGAGTGCTGAGGGGTAATCACGTAACGTTCCGAACGCACGTCGGTACAATTTAACTGTCAATTTTCCATATAATAAGTGACATTTAGATCTACCCGACGTTCGTACAATGCGTTACGTGATCGACCTGCAGTAGGCGCGTTCGGAACGTTACGTAATTACCCTTCAGATCACAAAATTTCATGAGAATCGGTTGAGAAATGTGACCTGTAGAGGAGACCAGCGGGACAGACATCTGAGGATCGAGTATAAGTTTTTACGCGTTGCCATACAAATTGAAACTATAATGACGTATATGTATCGATACAACTTATACTAGAGCTACAGACACTGGACGCGCGGGACAGACAAACGATTTTCAGCCCAAGCTGAAGCATAGAATTTGGTTCGCTTCGCTCGCTCGTTGGATAAAGGTAGCAAATATTTTAATATTTGTCCAACCTAAATGAACAAATTATGTATAGTGACATGGCATTCCGCTGTGCCCTACCCGCTAAATCGTTAAAAGTGCCATTTAGAAGGTCGGAACGATTGGTATAATATTTAGGAATGTCGCACATTACCTATTTTGCACACGTAGGTAATTTTGAAACGACCTTATGCTTCTTGGATACTTTAAAGTTACGTAATTAATAAAATTCTTAAAAGCATGTACCTATTCTACGTTTTGTTATCTAAACGTGGAATTAATGCTTTTAAGAATTTTATTCATTACATAACTTTAAAGTATTATAATATTGTCTTTAATATTTTCGTACAATAGTACATTACTGCAGAGGCCGGAAAAATAGGGATTGCCGGCCAAGTACTATAGATATACACGGACGAGCGTAGCGAGGCCGGATAGGAATACAAGACTGGCAATCCATTTTCAGAGGATAGTGCTTTTCTCAAACATTCAAAGAAATACAAATAATAACTCCAAGTTTTTTTATGGCTGAACGCACCGATGTTGGGTCACAAAATGATTGCAGGCCTAGAGGCCTTCAATTTTGTACGCAATTCCATTACGAATCTGTCGTCTACTGATACGTGATACTTCAAAGCCTATTAAAGAACATGTTTGAGAAAAGCTATTATTTTGGACTTCATGCTAAATGTACTCATTTTTAGTGTAGTTTTTATAACATCTCCTAACACCTTACGTAAAGAAACCAAATTACTCTCAAATAGGTAGTAAAACGTTGTGTGCAGTGTTCGCTTTGGTTGCAGCTAGAAAGGCCCGGAGAACTTTTCCAATGGACAATACTCACTCGCTTTGAGAACGCTCAACTGTATTGAATTATCAAAGTCGACTCTCTATTTGTATGCTTTATTTATGTTCGCTAATATTTTTGAAATTTGGGGATACTAGTGAACATTCTTTGGCTCATAATTTAACATGCAAGATTACGAGTATTAACTAACCTAACTCAACCGTCAGTTTATAATTTTACGCCTTAAGATTATAAGCTAACGGTTCGTGCAATTTTACAGTGACAATAGGTATACAAATTTTACAAAAAAATCACATATGTAATGAAAAATAATATCGACATCTTTCACTTAAGCATAATCCTTTTTTTTAGTTTTTTTTTTTAAGTTTACCCACTTGAATTTAATTACTATACTTAGCAATGCACCGTTTCATGCTCCTAAATATTATAATAAGGCCCACCCTACAGATGTATGAATATAAGGAGATCTGACATGGCAGCAGATTTGTATAGAGTAAGCCTGTCGCAAGTACATTAACCCACACAACGCCCAAGTAATTGACAAGACAAAGCACGCACACATCTAAAACACACACTCTTGTATACCTACACGCTTATTTGACAATAAACGCGCATCATATCAGGCATTTTGGGAAAAAACGTAATATTCCCTGCGATCAGCACGCGTGCACATTATGGCAGTGTATGCCCATTGAGCATACAGCTGCGACACGGCCGCCGGCGGCTTGTCCTCTCTCTAGTATTCTATGCTCTGAGGTCCCACCCTACAGAGACAGAATACGTAGAAAATTAAAAATAACAAGTAACGATGAAATACTTTATGGAAATATTATAATGTATCGAAGAAGACTCTGTTTCAAATACAGGTCTCTTACTTGAGTAGGAGCATGAAACGTAAGTCGCCAGAGCTCCTGACGACGCACTGTGTTGACACACTGTGTTGTCAGGAGCTCTGGCGACTTACCAGCAGGATAAAAATACCACATAGGTACATACAAAGCAAAGCAATGATTGCAGTTATGTTATTGCGGCTGCAGTTTAACGTAGGTTGGACGTACTTGCCAAGGCTGCTCCAAATATGAGCGAGATGATATTGCGTAATATTTACCTTAGTATTTTTGTTAAGTCGTAATAGTTTTAATTGAACGGAAGATTATAATTATTATAACATTACTTATTGCAAAATAATCACCTATTGCATTTGCTAATCAAGGTCAAAATGACTATAACTGTCAGGCATCTCAAATAACGGACAATACGTCATAATTGTGCATATCTTACCTACACGCCTTTAGAAAAGTCAACCTTAGCGATAATTAGATCTCACAGAAACTTTTGTCAAAACTGGTAGACCACTTTCTTGACGACGTACGCGGGCTGGGTTTCCACAACACGAGGTCATCATTTCGATTTATTTGCGTACGGGTTATTGGCACTACTGCTATTCGTGCCAACCCCGTTCCACCAGGAAGCCAAGCAGTGGCAATTATTGAAAATAACTGTAGTGGAATGTTAAATTACTAGATTTCATTGACCGTGTAATCGTACGTTATAAACCAGAAATATTATCAATCAGAATGTATCTAACAATGCAACGTACGCTCTCCAAATGATATAATATTTAAGTCAGTAAGTGTGGAAAAACATAATTTATTACATACCGTAAAACTACACAACTATAGTCCATGTCACCCAACTATGGTCCAAATTAATTCTCATGTTACTTGCTCAGGTGGGACTATTTTCTTGGATGAACTTAAAGACAGGCAATATAATAACACAATTTTAAATAAAAACGTATAAAATAACTAATACGAAATCGGTATTGATAGAAACGAATGAGTTTACTTTTGGAACATAGTTGGGGTAGTGGACTATAGTTGTGTAGTTTTACGGTACCTACTAGTTGATCCCGCGAACTTCGTATCGCCATATTCACCATACAAAACCTATGAGAAAGTAAATTAGTTTTTTTAGTGGTTATTCTACTATTCTGTGTGGAGAAATATTTAACAAATCAAACATCATAGAAATCGGTCCAGCCATACTCGAGTTATAAATGGTGTAACTAACACGACTTCGTTTTATATACACTGGGCTGCAAAAGAAGGTAAAACAGTTTTAGTTATCGTCACGTAGTAGACCTTCTTTTGCAGCCCAGTTTATATAGACCGGACGTCTTTCGGCTGATATGATGATGATGATGATGATATATATACCTCTGTGAGCTGTAGAACTCGTGAGCCTGTCGTCATCCTTAATTAACTAAAAATCGATATAATTATTGAACCTGCTAACAAAAATTCATAAGAATCACTGGAGAAATGCGGTCGATAGAGGAGAACCAGCCGGACATCGGGACATCAGAACATATGAAATAATGTTGGCACAAGCTGAAACGGACAACTTTGTTCGCTTTGCTCGCTCATTGAATAAATAACTATAATTTGTGAGTTTTTGACTTAAAAGTTTGTACGTAACGTACTCACCCGATTTCACAAATTCTTTATTTTCTTTAGTGTGAACTTTCGGGACATACATGTAATAAAGATTGTATCCCATCGTCATATTCCATATTGAAAACCCATTTGAAACGCAAAAAAATTGTTATGTTCGAAAAGCACTTAATGACCGAAATATGTAAAACTAGTTAGTATAGGACACATTTAGATGGGTTTATCACTTCTCCGTACTTTTGCAAACGACGAAACAAACCGTGAAGATACTCTTAATTAAAGTTTGCCACCTTTGGCACCGTCTGCCAAGTACTTCCGGCTATTTCAGGACTGACAAACTTAGCTTTACTCTCTCTACGACGAAAGGGCTAACACTACGAGAGGCGATACCATATGTCACGTACTTAACTGTTGTCACATGTACACACTCGTCACTCTTACTGCTTGGAAGTGACGGATTTTTCAAACTTATGGCCAATATTTGGTGCGATAATCTTCTGATTCTTGCTCAGCACAACTTTCTCAACCTGCCTGCCATGCATTTTGTCGTGTTGTCATGAGACGTATAAGGAAAACAGGCCCCGTAGCATGGATGGCCTATCGATAAGTGACAAGATAGATCATCCGTCCCTGGCTGACACCGTTCGATAGAACGAGACGACGCTCTTATCCTGTCACTTATCGCGTGATAACATCATCCATGCTACGGGGCCAGGAATCGAGACCCCGTGTGACCTCGTCGATAAAGCGCTGGAAAGTTTGATAGTAAACCAAAGGTCATAAAAATATATTTGAAGAGGCCAAACGGGGTTGCGATGTATGTACGTATATTGTATCCTGCGGCAGAAAAAAATTGTAAAATATTTTTTTAAATCGGATCGCTGATTCCAGAGTTGAACCCCAGTAAACCAAAATGTAAAACTACAAAAGCTTTCGACTGAGAAACTTCATCACCATCATCATCGTATCAGCCAAAAGACGTGTGGACGCATAGACGTCCCCCAAAGAGTGCCACAATGACTGGTTCTGCGCCACCCGCATCCAGCGGACTCCCGCGACCTTTACCAAGTCATCAATCCACCTTGTGGGGGTCTACCCAGTTGCGCCTGCCGGTACGTGGTTGCCACTCAAGAACCTTACCACATCAACGGTTAAAAAACTAACCTCTTTATAATATTGCTATAGATGTATCGAAAACTCACAGTTCCCAAAACTGAAGAAACTGAATATATATATATACTAGCTGTTGCCCGCGACTTCGTCCGCGTAGAACATGTTATCGTCTAAATGTTTGTTTAAGGAATTAATTTTTAAAATCATTGAAATTAGCTTTGTAGTCTTGTAGTAAACAGTCTAAAACTGAAGTTACAAATCCCTTACTTTAAAAATGTTTTGCTCTCCATACAAACTTTGAACACCCTTATAATACCTTTTAGGGGATGAATTTCAAAAAACGCTGAAATGAGTTTTGTAGTCTTTTAACAAACACACTAAGATCGAAGTTACAATTCTCATACTTAAAAATTTTCTTGCTAAGATAGTCTGCATACAAACTTTTAACCTTTGAATTAACGCTTTTCGGGGAAAAATTGAAAAGAAAACACTAAGTGTTTTTATTGTAATAAGTATTTTTTTCTACAAAATATCAAGTCTCTAGCTCAAAAAATGGGTTTCCCATACGAACCTTGCACCCCTTTTTATTCTCATTAGGGGTCGAATTTTTCAAAACGCTAAAAGTACTTGATTTTTATTGTAATAAGTAATCTTTCAACAAAGTTTTAAGTC
The DNA here is from genome assembly GCA_963854355.1 of Epinotia brunnichana. NCBI lineage: Eukaryota > Metazoa > Arthropoda > Insecta > Lepidoptera > Tortricidae > Epinotia > Epinotia brunnichana. The sequence continues at coordinate 22,422,564 of OY977949.1, forward strand.
CCTCGCTAAAAAAATATTTTCTTCATTCAAACGTTCTTATAAACCCCTAAAGATCGAAGTTTCTAAAATGCTGAAAGTATTTAATTTTATTTTTAATTAGTAAGCATTCTACACAATTGTAAATCGGCCAAAAAAATGTTTCCTCCACACAAATGTTGCACCCACTTTTAACCCCCTTAGGAGTGGAATTTACTAAAACGCTGAATATCCTTTTTTTTGTATTTCAATAACTAATCGTCCTACAAACTGTTAAGCTCCTATCCCAAAAAGAGTTTCCCCATATAAACTTTGCAGCCCTTTTTAACCCTCTTAGGGGTGGAATTTTCCAAAACGCTGAAAGCACTTTGTTTGTACTCAAATAAGTAATGTTTCTACAAAGTTTTAAGAACCCCCTCAGGAGATGATTTTCGGGATAAAAACTATGCGTCTTCCCTGGGACTCTTACTATCTCTATACCAAATTTCATCTAAATGGGTTTTATCCAAATTTTCACCCCCTATTTCATTACCTTGGGAACTATTTTCGGGATAAAAACTATCCGCTTTCATTCTCCGAGACTTAAACTATCTCTATACCAAATTTCATCTAAACGGGTTCCATCAAAAGTTTCATCCTCCATTTCACTCCCTTAGGGGGTGATTTCCGGAATTGAAACTATCCTATGCCCTTTCCCAGGACTTAAACTATCTCTAAACTAAATTTCATCTAAATGAGTTCATCCAAATTTTCACCCCCATTTCACCCGCTTAGGGGATGATTTCCGAAATAAAAAATATTCTATTTCCTTCCCTAGGACTCTAACTATCTCTATACCAAATTTCATCTAAATGGGTTCCATCAACATTTTCACGCCTAATGTCACCCCCTCAGGAGCTGATTTTCGGGATAAAAACTATGCATTGTGCTTCCCTGGGACTCCTACTATACCAAATTTCATCTCCATGGGATTTATCCAAATTTTCAAAACTATCTAATGTCATTCTCCGGGAATCAAACTATCTCTATACCAAATTTTATCTAAACGGGTTCCATCCAAAGTTCAACCCCCCATTTCACCCCTTAGGGGTGATTTCCGGAGTTAAAACAGTCCTATGTTTCATCCAAATCAGTGCAGCGGTTTAAGTAGCTCCATACAAATTTTCACCCCCAATTTCATCCCCTTAGGGATGGATTTCCGGGATAAAAACTACTCTATGTCCTTTCCTAGGACTCAAACTATATCTAAACCAAATTGTATTCAAATGGGTTCCATCCGAATTTTCACCCCTTATTTCACCCCCTTAGGGGATGACTTCCGAAATAAATACTATCCTATGTCCTTTCCTAGGATTTAAACTATCTCCAAACCAAATTTCATCAAAATTGGTTACCTCCAAATTTTCACCCCCTCATTTCACCCCCTTAGGGGAAGATTTACGGGATCAAACCTATCCTTTGTCCTTCCCCGGGACTCAAACTATTTAAATGTCAAATTTCATCCAAATCGGTGCAGCGGTTTAAGTAGCTCCATACAAATTTTCACCCCCAATTTCATCCCCTTAGGGGTAGATTTCCGGGATAAAAACTACCCTATGTCCTTTCCCAGGACTCAAACTATCTCTATACCAAATTTCATCTAAATCGGTTCAGCGGTTTAGGCGTGAAGAGGTAACAGACAGACAGACAGACAGACAGACAGACAGATAGACAGACACACTTTCGCATTTATAATATTAGTATGGATATTAGTATGGATATGGATAAATAGATAGAAGATAATGAAACTCCCATTCAAATATCTCAAAAAATTATGAAGCTACATCCGTTTTAATGTCGCTTGTTAGAGTGAGAAAACGATGAGGGACTGTGACGTCAATATACTCGAGCGCCATAGTAAAAAACAATCGTTTCATATGAAGGTGTGTTTTGCGGAAAAGGGACAGAACATACCCCCTCTTAAAACTTTGGACTCTTATAACTTAATCATTACCTATATAACCTCTTGCTTTGTTTTTTTCTCCATTTGACTATATTTATTTTAAATTCTTTTTCGAGAAAATACATTATGATTATTTACCATATTTTCGATCCCTGAGCTATAACCACGAACTTCGGAATTCGAAAATATTCGGGTATCTCTATCTCTATCGCACTAACCATACTCGAGTGACAGGGATGCAAATATATGAACATTGAGTATCGGTTTTCGTGGTAGCGCCGCAGGTACTTTGGCTGAATGCGCCGAGCGCGTGCCATTGTCATTCAAAAAAAACAAATTCGTGTTAATTATATTGTTCAAATTTGTTGATTTCATTTATTGAAATTACGACATAAAACGACATTTGCGCATATAAGTTCTCATATCAGAATCGAATATTTTTTTATGGTTTATATTTTAGCATTTGTCTCGTAAAGGTCTATCGTAGACGGGATTTAAATTATTAATAAGTGAAAGGCAAAGCAATTCCGCCATTTTGACGAAAATTTGACGGTTCTTATAGCTGACAGTTGGAGCAGCGTTTGATTTCAATAAAAATAAATGAAAAATTAAATGAAGTCGTATATTTCGGAAAATTAATTAAATGTCGCAGTCGGATAAAAACTATCCTAAGTTGCAGCTAGAATAATAATGTACCTATATAAAATGTTTCATATTTTTCCGTTCATGGGATGCTGAGAACATTCGAACCGCGCAAAGCTTAGTTTCAAACTGGCTGATTCTTTTTTTAATTTAGAGATTTATTATAAGTGGAGATAATATTATAATAAGTCGCAAAGTACACCATCGACAAGAGCCTGACTCTTAAATATATATTATGGGGATCCAACCCCATATTTAAAAGAACAACTGCAAAAATTTGCACTGAAATTATAATTCACATGCGCTACCCCTTTTGGGAATACAAGTGCGAGAATAGTGTGTATGTTTGTGTATGATGAGCCCTATAAATAAAATTATAAGTTAGATCTCAAATGTACATGACCAAACGTCGCAAATTGCTTCTCAAGGCCCGTCAGACCTATAAAGACGTCCTTGACGCGTATAATGGTCAAACTTGACAGGGTTGCTCTAGTGTCATTATCCGCGCCATGGCGCCTTTGAAAGACACTTAGCTGTTTTGATAGATTATCAAAAATGTCCCTTTTTGTCTCGTCTTACTTGTAAAAGTGGCGTTGTGCAGAGGGAACAGCTTCATTATTCTTGTTTTTTTTTCTAAGGTGATTTCCATAGTTATGTTTTTAGGGTTCCGTAGCCAAATGGCAAAAAACGGAACCCTTATGGATTCGTCATGTCTGTTCGTCCGTATGTGCACAGCCACTTTTTTCCGAAACTATAAGAACTATACTGTTGAAACTTGGTAAGTAGATGTATTCTGTAAATCGCATTAAGATTTACACACAAAAATAGAAAAAAAACAATAAATTTTGGGGGTTTGCCCATACTTAGAACTGAAACTTAAAAAAATATTTTTCATCAAACCCATGTGTCTGAGGTCTTCAAAAATGATATTGAGGTTTTTAATATCATTTTTTCTTAACTGAATAGTTTGCGCGAGAGACACTTCCAAAATTGTAAATAAATAAATAAAATTAAATTGATTTAATTCAGGCAAAGACCCATATTTTGACATTAATAATTTATTAATAATAGTAAGTAATAGTAAAATGTCTGTTCCGCCCTCCTGTAACTTCTAAAATAAGAGACTGATAAAACTAAAAAAATACATGATGTACGCAAACTTCCACCGAAAATTGGTTTGAACGAGATCTTGTAAGCGGTTTTTTTTAATACGTCATTATATCGTAAACCGCAATTTATTTTATGGAACCCTTCATGGGCGAGTCCAACTCGCACATGGCCGCTTTTTTTTAGCCATCATGACACAGTTACCACAAAGTTGGCATAATTGATTGTCTATGAATAATACGCAAGTGTGAATAAACAAATATTCATGGCGAACACGATCCATCTTAACAATCACCTCTACTACACATAAATTTACGGTAATAGATTTCGGAAAGGCATTTTGCAACTTAGGTACTCTTTGTTTATACCTATACTTGTAAGAACAGCGACAAAAACTATGGGATTCAAATAAATACAAATTTATAACAAAGTGGGTAAGCCCGGGGAGTGTATTTTACAAATTGTATTAAATATAGTTCGGTGTGGTATTTATCACACGCAGTCTTTCTTACTCCTTACGCTTGATAATGTGAAAGGAAGTGTACAAGTAAAATATGAAAAACAACTTCAACTCAATATTTTGAAAACGAGTAGGCATAACTTCACACCTTACACCATAATTTTCAATAATTATTAAGTGTTTCTGTTTAGCCCAATTGTTGACTAGTAGAGAATGCCTTGTGGCTTTAAGTCCGCCATGTGCAATTAAGTTTAAATACATATAAATAAAAGAAGAAAAATTAACAGATTGCTGACTATGAAAACGAAGAAGTTCTTCTCTCTGCGTCAAAAGCCAAGACAGCCTTAAACGAAAGTGATTTATTACTGCAATTTACTTTGACACTTTTATGAGAACAGTTTTAACAAACTGCAGATACATGGAGAAGTGAACGATCAATGACATTTAATTTAGTTCAAATTGCTTCACAAAGCGAATAAAAACAGTAATTAAAGGCCAAAGTAATATTCCGTTCATATTATTTGTTGCAGTTAAAGTTCATAAGGTGTAACTGATTGCATGCTCATTGTGTTACCAAGTTATTAAATTTATGAACGGTGCCTATGTTTACTTTAAAATTATTAAAAAAAGTTTTTGTTTTATTTTCTACCTTATTTCTATTCAATTATTGCAATTTTTACGCTACTTAAAGGTTATGCAGAAGAGATTGATTTTTACAAGCTTTCTAATAATTTGCTGTTTATGTAGCTACCTAACTATGTTTGTTCGGGTGGAATCTTGCAACACAATTTTGAAGATATATTTAACCGATTGAGCTGAAACTTTGGGTAAAGGTATAGTTTGGATGACAGTTCTATATTATTGTACGATCGAGCTGATCTGATGATGCAGAGACAAGGTGGCCATGGGAATTCAGTACTTAACCGACATAGTCCCGTTGAGTTTGGGTTCGCTAGAATCGTCTCAATGAGTAGTTGATGACGGTATACAAAAAATACAGTCCGCAGTAATTATTTTTACGAAAAAAATAATTTTTGACACTAATTTATTTACAACAAGACTACCTGTTATTTTGTTTTAGTTTGTATTGGTTTCATATAGGTACTGAGGGATGCTGTACTTATAGTATCCGAGTCATTTACGTAGACAAGTTAAGTATTTTTTATAACACAAATGATGAACTTATACTAAATTTCTCTAAATTTGAAAAAAAATTATACCAACAACGTTACTCGCTACATGTACGAGTACATGCACATTGCACATGTACGCATGACCTTTAGAACATTGAACGCTCTTAACACCAAAAAACATTTGCTTATTGCTAGATATGTAATTTCATACAAGAACGTGTCTCAGACGTCGTCGCAGATGCTATAGCAGTCCCCATTGATCAAGGTTTTTTGTCACTGTCCCTCTTAACTGGCGCGTAAGAGAACGAAGATTAATCACTTACGCCTTGAATCTGCCAAGGACCCAAAACAAGAGAAAGTGTGACCTGTTTCGGAGCTAAGGGCGTGTTTGAGTAAAACTACATCTTAAAGGTTTTGCTGTGTTATTCATAATTCATGCACGAAGCCGAAATCTTCCGAAAATAAGGCATATTTAGGGTCCGGAACCTCAAAAAAAAAACTACATGTACATAATTTTATAAGTTAGTTGTCTATCTGTCTGTCTGTCAAGACCCTTTTTTCAAGACAAGGTATGTGCAGGTTTCAAGTTAAAATAAATATCAAATACACAGGTTTCCAGTCCTGTGCAGCTGTGATAAAACCATTTTTTGTTAAAACAAAATTACTACCTAATAGATATAGTTAGTTATACTGCGCGTTTTCCGCAAGACTGTATATGACCACATATTCAAACATGTTTTCAGAATTATACATTGACACAGGTCGTTTACACCCCGACTTTTTTTCTTGCCAAATTTCATGATACTAGAAAAAAAACATATCGTTGCTTGTGAAAAATAAACATCATGTTTTTTTTGTCAATAAATATTGTAAAATACCGCCATTGCGTTCGCTACACCTTCAATTTAGTTAACGTTCAAAAATTAAGCAAAAAGGAAAGATACGATTAATGCTTTATATATTTTTATTTAAAAAAGTTAAATAAATTATTCATGGAACTAAATATAGTAAAATCCATGTTAATATTCTAAACCACTCCTGTCAATCAAAGTTAAAATATCTATCAGAGTTCATTTTCATCGAATAACTATCAAATTAATTTACAACACCAATTCAAGTTCATTAATTATTTACAAGTTAAATATCGAATTTAAATCAATTTGGATACGAGCTGCTGAATGAAAACAAAAGGCTTATATATTACGAGTATACATTGGAAGCTCAACATGCTAGCTGATTTTGAGGGGGCTTTAATTTGAAAGGTTAGACAAATCGACGACCGCTTTAGCCTAGTTGGTAGGGACCCTGCCTCCAAACTGAAGGTCCTGAGTTCGAATCCCGGTAAGGGCATTTCATTGTGTGATGATCACGAATGTTTGTTCCCGAGTAATGGATATTTTCTACATAAGCATGTTCATCGCCTAGTACCCATAGTACAAGCTTTGCTTAGTTTAGGACTAGGTCGATTTGTGCAAGATTGATTTGTCCCCACTTATTTATTTATTTAAATATTATTAATGGTAGGTACCTACGTATATTATGTATTTAAAACATATTTTTTTAAAGCATTTAATCATCATCATCATCATCATATCAGCTGAAAGACGTCCACTGCTGGACATAGGCCTCCCCCAAAGAGTGCCGCAATGGCCGGCAAGCATTTAATAAATTCTATCAAATATAAATAATATAAGTAAGTGTCAAAAAAAAATCATTTTTAACTGACTTCAAAAAAGGAGGAGGTTCTCAATTCGTCTGTATGTTTTTTTTATATTTTTTTTTTATGTGTGTATGTTACGCGATAACTCCGTAATTTATGAACCGAATTGAAAAATTCTTTCTTTGTTTGAAAACATATACTTCCAGGTTGGTCCCGTTGTCATCAAAATCTAGTTCTGATGATGGGATCCTGGAGAAATCGAGGGAACTCTTAAAATTTTATAGGCAAACTTGAACTTAATTGGCTACTGATTTGAAGTCGGTTAAAACTTTTATTTTGAAAGTCAATTATGGTACAAGCTTTTATTGCTGACTGTACTTTTGAGTATACCATCATCAACTAATAATTGAGACTATTCTAACGAGCCCAAACTCAACGGGATCACGTCGGTTAAATACTGAATTCCCATGGCCACCTTCTGTCTCCATCATCAGATCAGTTTGATGGTACCATAATATTAAATTGTCATTCAAACTATACCTTTACCCAGAATTCCAGCTCAATCGGTTGAAGATATCTGCTTCAAAATTGAGTTGCAGGATTCCACCCGAACAAACATCGTTACAAACATACTTACTTAGTTAGGTACATACATGCATTGCAAGTTAATAGAAACCTTGTAAAATACCTAAGTTTTACCCAATTAGCGTGAATCGTCAAGCAAAAAATAATTCAGTACCTATAAGTTTTAAGACGACCATTAAAGTATTCAATTTCTGCGATAATCAACATTTCTTTACAATTTATAAAATTACTAGCAAACTACGCGGCTTCGCACGGGTTTACATGTATAATGCATGCACGTATTATACATATAAACCTTCCTCTTGAATCACTTTATCTATTTAAAAAAATCTGCATCATAATAATAATAATCAGCCCGCAGGGCAGCTTGTGGCGAGCTGTCAGGGCCTCCATCTCCGACGTGTCTTCGTCGGTCGGAGGGGGCCAAGGGGGCCCGCAGGACTCTCAGCTCTGGCTTGCCTTCACCGGTTGTCCAGAGAGGAATCGTCAGAGCTATATGCTCCAGGGGTGGAAGTGTTGAAGGGCATAACGCCGCGAGTAACTTCGGAGAAAGCGCAGCACAACCTTTCGACACCCCTGAGCCGCTCACGCCGGTGTCGCTCCTGGCCGTCTTTTCTACGGCATTTTCAGGGGCAATCTTATAAGTGAGTGGCTAGTCACTGCCTGCCTCGATAACCTTGTAAATTACAATGTTATAGCATCAGGTGTCCGGACCTCTACGCAATAGCCCAATTTTTTTGCCCACCCAAATCTCATCACCATAGACCCAGTTCACTATCCATTTTACCCACAATAGCCCCAATGCCTGTTGGGACCGGTTCACGGGTAACTACCGATGTACCCGTGAATGGGTTCTAGCAGGGTGTACCGTGCTCGAATATCTTGCTAATAACTGGGAATACTGGGATAATGGCAACAGATCTTGGATCTTTCGATGTCACTTTTCTTTCCCTTTCCTTTGTTACTGCTTTGGTGCTGCTTGGTCCCTCAATCAACTCCATAGGGCAACTAATTGCAAGGTGTGAGAGCTACGCTGAACGACATGGTCTTAGGTACATTTCGAATAAAAGTGAGATGTTGATCTTTAAAGCCCGTAAGTATAATCCGCAAAGTGTACCTTCGGTCATATTGAACGGTGAGGCCCTAAAAGTATCCAGTAAGTTTAAATATCTGGCTCTTATAGTAACCGAGAATCTGAATGATGACCTGGATATCGAAAGGGAGAGAAGAGCTTTAGCAATCAGGGGCAACATGCTCATCCGTAGATTTGCATGGTGTACAGGGGAAGTCAAGCTGACACTCTTTAAAGCGTATTGTACGTCTTTTTACACGTGCACACATACAAAGCGAGCCTACAATGCGTTACGTGTACAATTCAACAATATCTTCAGGATGCTGTTCAAGCTACCTCGTCACTGCAGTGCGTCAGGCATGTTTGCCGAAGCGCACACTGATGGCTTCCATGCCATCATACGCAAGAGGGTCGCCTCGCTACTGAGACGAGTGCGAGGAAGTGAGAACAGCATTCTGAGGTTATTGGAAGGACGTTGGGATTGCCCTATGTTAGGGCACTGGGTTGGCATTGTGACGGGGAGGGTAAAATAACTCTGAGTTTTGCCCTAAACGAGCCTGTCAGCGTACAAATTATACTTTTCTTTTTTGCCTACTAACACTTTAACTACTAACAAACCTATGGGTTCTACGAGTCTCAAATAAATTATTTTAATTTAATTTAATTTATTTTGTATAGCGGCTTTCTTTCAATGGATCGGGAAAGACGCCCCCGCGGAGGCATCTATTGTAAATGATCGCGAGAATTGGAGACAGTTCTGTTCTGCTGCGACGGAATGAATTAACATTACGGATATGTCGAAAATATCACGGATTTGTTTTTTGGTTACACGAGAGGTGGTTATGCGAAATACTTCGTCAGGAGTAAACGGTTCAAAATCTCAGGCAGCTGTCTGTATTATATCGGTGTGTATTGATGGAATTTAATCAAGCTAAGCTAAGCGAGCAGTTGCTATCGCCAGAGCAGCAGCACAGGACATCTTGTACGATTCGCTAGATAGCCCAAAAGGCGAGAAACAGCTGTATCGCTTAGCAAGAATGAAAGAAAGGAATGCAAGAGATATTTCTCATATAAAATGCGTGTAAGATGAGGCAGGAAAGGTGTTGGTGAAAGATGATGTCATAAAAGAACGTTGGAAAGCCTACTTTGAAAGGTTAATGAATGAAGAGAATCCTTGGAGCAAAGTGCTGCAAAACCAGCCGGTTAATATAGGTGTAATAAGAGAAATAGGTATGGATGAAGTTAGAAAAGCTGTGAGAAGTATGAAAGGGAGCAAGGGAGCAATTTCGCCCGGCCGCCGCCGCTTAAGCCTTTTCATCATCCTAATAGGTTTCCCACAAAGGGATCTAAACTCGAGAGCCAATGCGCTTAACAATTTATTGTTTGCTTCATTTGTACAGGTGTGTGAGATTTGGAAACTTGCTCAACAATGGAGCTGGGTAGTGCTTCTTTAGTAGTCTCTTAAAACTACGAGTACATAATAATACCTATTTAACGTGTACCTATTGCAATTAATAATGGAACATTTCTAAAGTAAACACCAGTTGAAAACGAAAATAATGTAAAGAAACAATGTATTGAATTTGACATTTGATATGTCAAATTAAATACATTGTTTGTTTACAATTTTTTCGTTTTCAACTGTTGCTTACTTTAACAAAGTTTGTGTGAATAAAGGATGTCTAAAGGCACACCGTTTTTTGATTTGTTTTGTTACCATTTTTTAGTTATTATATTAGAACTTTATATCTAATTTTGATAAGAATCTGTTATTCTTTATACTTAAAATACTAAAGAATCTCAAAACATTGTATTACAAAATTTAGAAATCACTATAAAAATTGTTAATAAAATAGGTCAATTAAATTCAATTGCACGGCAATTGAATGTAGATTCTACTACCTACATTTGTTATTTCAAAAATTTCGGCCTCTAGCGTATGTTCTATTAATTATTCTATCTTGTGTGATGGCTTTTAAGCCAATCTATTTATTTAAGACATGCGAATGTCTCATGTTGATTCGGTCACTTTAAAATATAATACATTTATTTATGTGGCTAGTTAAATAATTAGGAAACACTTTATGACGAAGTTTTTTTAAAGATGCTTCAGTATATTTACATAGGTGTAATGAATACATTTTGTTAACTGATTTGGTTTTACGTTTTACTATGTATGTCACAACTTTTTGCCCTTAAAGAACTGCGATACGATGTTTTTGGTGAGATTTGAATGTGTCTGAAGCTCTCTGGGAGTTTTGTATGTTAAAAATGAAATCCATAAAACTAAATATAAATAGAATGTTCGCGAAATCCCCTACACTTGTCGATAATAAAGCACTAAACAATATGTTATATAAATAAGGATACAAACATAACTAGGGCTATCTATAACCCATCTTTCATAGCGTGTTGTATGTCAAGCACGTCCCTTCATTCGCCAAGGTTCCATCTCCCATGAAAAGGGTTAAAGATTTATAACCTTTGCTAACTTGCTTTATCGTATCTGTGACACCTCCTATAATACGTTAAATTGCTTGACGTTTTTATCTCGAGATAAGCTAATTTATGTTTCGGGGCTTAGTGTTTGTTCGATGAAATAAAGGATTTTACTGACGAAAATTTGTAATTAAATGTATCGTTCCCAACATAAATTGCTGGTTTCACATTATTTATGTTTATGGGGACGAAGAAAAGTTTTTGTGGCCTTATTTAACTAATTTAACTATCTTTGCATCTAAACCGTCTGCAATTATATGTAAAAAAATGTTGTTTGTGTGTGAAGTTTGAGAGTTGTTTATGAGATATGATAGCTCCCGGCGCAATTTTTAAAGTTTTCCGGCCTATAAAGTGGGGCCAATGCAACCCACCCTGAATGGTAAAGGGCACTCTCTATCAATCTTGGACCTTTTCCGATTAGAAGCCTGACGGTCATCGCCGACAGTCAGTCAGAGTCCATATTTGCGTGAAAGATCAGCAGATTACTACAGTCATGACTTTTACCGTCAAAAGGTACGTACCGTTTTAATAATGTTTTAGTTTTTTTTTTTTTATATGTTCACGGGGACTATTCTTACAAAGTTACTAGTCGATAAAACATATTATAATGAACATAACTCTCATTTGACCAACACCTATGAATTTATATCGATGTCTTTAGTTTGCTGTAATCGAAATGTTAAATATTAGATTTTCTAGCCTAAAAGGTATCTATTTATTTCAAAAAAAATTGCTGAAACCGTTAATAATAATTTACCTCACCTAGCCCATTCTAAATAAAGACTTATAATAAAGAGTAGGTATTAAGGTGTAGGATGGACGTGCAGGTGATAATCGAGTTTTCATTAAAACATCAAATTTATTAAAACGTATAGATGCGGCAGCGGGGACAAAACATCACTTTGCAGGCCAAGGCCTTACCTAATTATAAATGCATTAGAATTTTAGATCTTCAATATTGAAGTAATCTTTAAACTAACTTTTAGTTAAGTATCGTTGTTTTTTTGCAGATTATAACTAGTATAAGTAATAGATACACTGACTTTTCATATCTGTAAACTAAAAGAGCAGTCGTCAAATATTTTTTACAAAAAAAAACCAAGTAATAAGCATCCTCATAGCACCAAGGCACAGCTGTATTCGCATCACATTCGAGGTATCACTTAGGTAGGTACTATTTATTTTGAGTACAAAACCTGTTAGTTAATCTAGCCGACCATAAAAATAACAGGAACAGCCTTAGTGTGCACAGGTGTTAATGAATGCTTACTCATTAACGCGGAGCCGCACTTAAAGCGTAGATGCGTATCATCATTATTGGCCTTGTAATTATGAAAAGATGATGAAAGTCATGAAAGACTTTAATATGGACGTCAAAAGAATTTGTTAAGGCATTTTTCCTATCTTTTTACACCTGCAGCCTATGGGCCAGCTACACCCAGCCGTCGTATAGCGTTCTGCGCATACAAAGTTGCTTGCGCCACGTCCACTGAGCTAATCCAATTTAGCTCAGTGGACGTGGCGCAAGCAACATCTCCTGCCAGCATCTCCTGATTATGCCTCGTAGAGAGGCGAAACACTTGTCAGGGTTTTTTCATTATTGGTGGTGGTTTGCTGTAATTATTTGCATATTTATACGCAAATAGTTGCATTTGATCTCCGCTGATCGACCAGCACGTTTTTAGCGGAATAGCAAAGGAATATTGTTCTCGTAATATATTCAGGATTCTATTGGGGCTGCCACGATATGGCAGTGCTTCCGGAAGGTTTGCGGCAGAGTGTACGTATGACTTTAACGCAATAATGTGCAGCAGGACTGCATCGGTAATGCAGCGGTTGAGTGGCAGTGGTAATGGTATTCTGACGACGTTGGCTGCGAAGCTGGACGCTCCATTACCTAGGCATTGGAACAGTTTACATTATCCAGGGGATGGAGCATCTAGTATTTAAGGTATCTAGTATTTTAGTATTTAAGGTCTTCCGCCAAACGCCTCGGTCTTCTAAATCTTTTTTCCATTTAGTGAGGTCGTTCTTAAGGGACAACTTGTCTCGTTTTGCACATTGCTAAAACGAAGCATTGGCTGCCTCTACAGATTGTTTTGCATGAGTTATTTCGCTCAGGAGAGTAAGAAATGACAAACGAATGGGTTTCATGACTCATCCTTTGCATGTTCCCCAGCCAGCGAAGACGTCTTGTAGCAAGTTATAAAAAAAAAGAATAGTTTTTTTGACTTAGTCTGGGATGACAAATAATAGTACTGAGGTATTAAATAAATTGACTCGCTACACTTACCTATAATTGCTCGGATTTCAGTCGGACCAAGTCCTCGAAACTTTCCTGTCAAGGGTCCTCTTGTGATAAACCTTGGACTGGTGGACCTACCGGGTGTTAATTCAAAATGCCATATGCTTTAACACATAATGTATTTCTGTGGAATGCTTACTGCACTCGCAAAGTGCCTCTACCTTAAACCAAAGCGGTTTTTGCTCGGGCAAACGCGACTTAAATCATACCGAACACGGGGATCCCTTAGAATCAACGGCGCAACACAACGTCCCGCGACCTGGCCAGGAATTTAAGATTTGAATTGTCACTTACGGTGGAAAGTCCGGAGACGGAAACTGACTCGCTGGCGGTGTCCTCGCAAATCAGCTCGCCCGAGCTGACGGGAGACAGATGGTCGTGATGCGATGCGACGTCTCGTAGAATGCGTTGTCCCGCGGCTAGTACCTCGACATCGCGACCGGTACGGTCGCGGCCGAACGACGGACACCGACGTCTTCCTGCTGTGAGCGCACCCAGTCACGCTCAGGGGACGGGACCGGATTCATTTTGTACCTATACTCTAGTATTTTAGCCAATAAAGACGTCACTTACAATAGTTTTAATTCTTACAAGAACATCACTTTTCAGAGCATTCAAAATTCCAAATACTTTTTCTGCCGAAGGAAAAAAGTTGACACAGGTAAATACATACCTAAATAATGTAAATTATAGTATATCGTAATAACGAGGTTAGACAGCATATCACTTTTAACCAAAAAAACTCTTCGGAATAAGGTTCCTAGCGTAAGTGGGTGTTTACGCTAGGAACCTAATTCCGAAGAGACAGAGCCAGCGAACAAAATACGTAACATCCAAACAAAACAATAATTGTCCCGACAACGAGGAAACAATCAGTAAGAGTTGGCGATTTGTATAGTACGGAGAGAGAAGTTGAGTATGGTGTGCCTCAGGGTAGTGTCTTAGGGCCTACCCTGTTTTTTATTTACATCGATGATTTGTGTCGCATATCTAACTCACACGCCGATATTATAGGTTTTGCTGATGACACCGTTTTATTGTCTTACGGGGATTCATGGGAGGAGGTGGCTAATCAAGTACAAACTGAATTTAATCACATAAATGCGTGGCTTTCCAGCAATCTCATTACGCTAAATTTGGCAAAAACTAAATTTATGGCATTCTGCTTGAGGAATACGCCACAGACACTGCATAGAAACATATCAATTAAATTGCATAACTGCCAGAGTGATAATGTATGCCGTGTCCATATATAGCCGATACTGCTTCTATTATTGTCCTACTTGATACAAATCTCTGTTGGCGCGAACACATTTTAAATCTAACGTCAAAGGTAAAAAAATTGATATAATTATGTCTTCAAAAAACTCAGGCACGTATGAGACAAAAAACTGTTATTATCAATGTACTATGTCAGTAGGTAACTTCCTATTGTATCACAGCCTGGGGAGGTGCCTCTAAAACATTGATGATTACACTAGAGAGAGCTCAAAGGTATCTACATAAGGTTATGAACTTATGACATTCAACAAATTTAGATTTCCTACACACTTACTTTACCGTGAAACCATGGTACTCACTTGAAAGAGCAAAGTGTGCCTGGGAAGTATGTGGAACTAATTCGGTCTATGTATGACAGATGTTGTACACGCGTCCGGTCAGCGGCTGGCACCACAGACAGGTTCAGTGTAACGGTAGGCTTGCACCAAGGATCAGCTTTAAGTCCATACCTCTTTGTACTGATTATGGACGCTCTGTCGTCGGACATACAGGAAGAAGCACCCTGGTGTATGCTCTTCGCGGATGATATTGTTCTTGTCGGTGAAGACGCATCCGAGGTACAGAGCAGATTGGAGAAGTGGCGACAAAAACTGGAAAATGTTGGCCTGAGGATCAGTAGGTCCAAAACAGAGCATATGTTTTGTGACTTCGGCGGTCTCTCCAGTTTTACAGGCATAAAGCTAGACGGCGTTATGCTCCCAGTCTGCTCCGATTTTAAGTACCTCGGTTCGCTTGTACAGTGTGATGGTGATATCGACCGTGATGTCAAAAACCGAATTAGCGCTGGGTGGATGAAATGGCGACAGGTCTCCGGAACAATATGCGATGGCAGAATGCCTCCTAGGTTAAAGGGCAAAATCTATAAGACCATTGTGAGACCTGTCGTCATGTATGGATCGGAATGTTGGGCCCTAAAGGTGACGGATGAAAAGAGATTGCATGTAACGGAGATGAGGATGTTAAGATGGATGTGTGGTGTGACGAGGATGGACCGAATAAGAAATGTGTATGTAAGGGGAAGCCTAAAAGTAGCACCTATCGCGGATAAATTGAGGGCCAATCGCCTTGCGTGGTATGGGCACGTAATGCGGAGGGATGAAAGTCATGTGACCAAAAGAGTATTAGGTATGAATGTGGATGGATGTAAAAGACGAGGTAGGCCAAGAAAAAGGTGGATGGACTGTGTGAGAGACGATATGAAGAGAAAAGAAGTGAATGATGATATGACGGCTGACAGAGAAGTATGGAAGAAAAAGACATGCTGCGCCGACCCCAAGTAAATGGGATAAGGGCAAGGAAATGATGATGATTGTAACCAGATGTAGGTAATACGGCTATGAACCGATATTGCAAGAAATTTTTAATTTAACTTACAAAGTGTAACTAATTTTTGAAAATTTATGGAAAAGTAAAAAATAATTTGTTTTTTTTTTTTGAATATATACACTTCTTTGACACATGGAAGAAGCGGGTTACTTGTGACAGTTGTGACGTCACATCAGTAAGACAATATAGTAAAACATTGATTTAAAAATGTATTTCGGCTACTTTTTCTTCCAAAGGTGCTACAGCCTTTTGAATTAGCTTTTCGATAGCTTGTAGCTTAACTTTTGCCATTGTTAGCTCGTAAAAAAGTACGCGACGCTAGTCAAGACGTGCGTTCGCGGTAGGGGCGCGGCGCAACCCCATTTAAATCCGTTTCGTAGTTTTAAAGATCTTTCTTTATTTTTCGTTCGTGTTTTTATTCTGTATATTCGCGAGGTTTAAATTAGCTAATATAGCGTCGATTTTAAAGTGATTTTTGGCTACTTTTTCTTCCAAAGGTGCTACAGCCGTTTCAATTAGCTTTTCGATAACTTTCGCCTTTGTTAGCTCGTAAACCATACATACATACATAGGAATAGACATACAGCGGGAAGCGACTTTGTTTTATACTATGTAGTGATATGCATAGACACATAACTGAAATTTAAAACTAATTCATTTTCACATAATTTTTATGCTTAAGTGTTGTCACAAAACTGTCACTGAGTTAGTTTTAGTTTGACCACTCACGCTAATTTGGGTACACAATTATTTTAAAATGCCCTATAATAGGTAGACAACAGCTAGGCAGACTATCTATGAATCGTCAAATTGTCTGTTAGTATGAAGTGTGTAGGAAAATGCAAACTAGTGATTACCCATTTGTATGGTAAAATAGCGTATTCTCTTCTATTTTTTCACATAAAAATAACAAAAAAAAATACCTTAGGCCAATAATTTTTGACGTAAGGTCAACGTCTGAATACCTGGCAGTTTTTGTTTTCAAAACCTACCCTGTTTGTCACTTTTATAGCTATAAATCAACATTGAAATACTTAGAACTCATTTATGAATTTAACCTGTACCCTACGAGTAATGCAATTTTAAACTACATATGTATTAGTGCATTTGATTTGCTATTCAAAAGTAATTACAATGTCAATGTTTGCAATTAGCTGTGCAACTGATTGATATTGTGTTTATTGTCCGCAATGTTTAAATTATTGGTAAACATTATATTGATAATTGTGGCTATTATGGGGTCACACAAACAGGTCTGGTTTAGTATTTTATTCAAATCACTAGATGGCAGCTGCCCGCGCATTAAAAATAACTAAATATTCATAAATAGCCTATCCCAAAGTTTCATTCTACTTATAAACTGATTAAAGATTTTTTTTTAAATCGACTGAACAGATTCAGAGATTACTCCCCACATTGTAATTGTTGTTGTTCTTGTTCTAGGGCACCCCAGAGGTACATAGGGCCGCAATGAGTTCGCACCACGCCTTTCTATCCTCGGCGACATCCCTGGCCTTACTTCAGCTCAGTCCAACTGGTTGCAGCTCACTCTCACCTGTTCGACGCCACGTTTGCACAGGGCGTCTGCGATTTCACCTTCTGCTCAGCGGCTTCCGCTCAAAAGCGATGCTTGCTTTATTTAACGACCGCTTTAGCCTAGTTGGTAGTGACCCTGCCTACGAAGCAAGGGGTCCTGGGTTCGAATCCCGGTAAGGGCATTTATTTGTGTGATGAGCACGAATATTTGTTCCTGAGTCATGGATGTTTTCTATGTATTTAAGTATGTTTTTCTCTATATAAGTATCTATATCGTCGTCTAGTACCCATAGTACAAGCTTTGCTTAGTTTGGGACTAGGTTGATTTGTGTAAGATTGTCCGTTGTGTTACCGTTAGTTCCCCCCTTCGTATTGTATCGATGTACATTTGCACATCGATATCTCCATGCCAATGGGTTGTTGCCTGCATAATACTCCATAGGTCCTCATTTCTTATGGCCTGTGGCATTTATTGACGCAAACCCCCCACATTACTTCTTTATTATTATTAGTATACAACCCTAAATTGCTCGCATCGTGAAGTTTTTAGGGTTTTCTACCAAAAAGGTAAAAAGGAACCTTTATGCGGTGCGAATCTGTCCGTCCGTCCGTCTATCCGTCTGTCACAACGTTAAATATCTCAGGAACAATTTAAAATTAAGAATAATTGTTTTATTTATTTATCGTATGGCGGTTACACACTGGTACATATATGTATTCGTATCGATGTCGCTGATAGAGTTCCAGTGTGCGCTGCGAGGTTCAGAAGGAACAGGGCAGCTGCCGAGTTTGTTGTTCTTTTAGCACCACCCGGAGGTCACGTATATTGTAAAGAAGGCTAACAAGCGTGTATGGGAAATTAAAATATTCATTTTCTGTGAAAATGACGAATATGAGAGGGATATATTTTTAAGTAGTTTGTTAAGAACAATTACGAAAGATATTATGAAAAATTAACTTTATTGAGCTAATTTGCAAGATCGCCATAGCACGACCGAGAACAGACAAAAAATGTGACGGAAAAAGCATAGACAATATGCATTAGGTTTTAAAACTAAAGTGTTGCAAGCAACAACTATTATCTATGATTTATATAAACATAAAGCTATGTTCAGACTTGTCTTGAACATAATTGGGCCGGGCGAAATGGATGCATTTTACTGAAAAAGAGAAAACTAAAACACTATGCTAAACATCCAACATCTTAGTCAAGAGGTAAAGGACACAGTTTGGTTACCGGTCTGACATACAACTTGCCGCCAATTTTCACCTCGGCCACTCTTACTCTACCATCCTTACCAGGAAATATTTTAACAATACGGGCCATGGGCCAACACAATGGGGCAGTATTTAAATTCTTTACAAGAACTAAGTCACCTACATTTATATTTGGTGAGCCATGTTTCCACTTGGGACGACTCTGCAGCTGACATAGATAGTCATTGGACCATGACTTCCAGAAATCCTGCTTTAATTTAGTTACTACATTCCAGAATTTCCTTAAACGAGTTACAGGGACATCAGTCAAATCTATATCAGGATAACTGCATAAAGCCGTTCCAACAAGGAAATGCCCCGGTGAAAGAAATTTGCCCTCGTTGGGATCAAGAGAAAGCAAAGGCCTGGAGTTCAAAACACCCTCGATTTGGACCACCACAGTATATAGCTCCTCAAAGGTTAAGCAATGGTTACCAACTACCCTTTTCAAGTGGTATTTGACGCTCTTGACCCCAGCCTCCCATAAGCCTCCAAATTGGGGGGCATAGCTAGGTATACACTTAAATGATATATATTTCTTAGTACTATATCTATACACAGAATCTCTATGTTCCTTGGAACATTGTAAATCATACAATTCTTTGAGCTGATTTGCAGCTCCCTTAAACGTTTTAGCATTGTCGCAATAAATGGCAGTGGGCATGCCACGCCTTGATATAAAACGATCGAGACTCGCTAGAAAGGTTTCAGTTGTAAGGTTCGACACCAACTCTACATGTATCGCTTTTGTTGCAAAGCAAACGAAAAGTGCAATATAGCTTTTTGTAATCAGCGGCTTCCTTATTCTAGCAAGCTTTGTCTTAAAAGGACCGCAAAAATCAATTCCGACATACTGAAAGGCCCTACTGGCAGTTATTCTTTCAGCAGGCAATGAACCCATCAACTGCCTAGCAGCTTCACCTTTTAAACGTGCGCAGGTAACACATTTATTCACTACCTTCTTCACCTCCCTAATTGCATTAATGATCCAGAATTTTTGAGCTAAGGAACTCAAAACCGCTCTGGCACCTACGTGTAAGAGACGCAAATGCTCTCTTTCTATCAGTAACGTCGTAAAATTCGAATTTTTTGGAAGAATAGGCGGGTGCTTTCTATCTTGCGAAAAGTCTGCATTTTGCAGCCTGCCACCCACGCGAAGTATACCTAAATCATCCACAAAGGGGTGTAAACTTGCTATCCCTGACTTTATAACTTTACCTGAGAGCAACATATCTACTTCCTTTCCAAAGTGTTGCCTTTGTACATATTTAATTATCACAAACAGTGCGTCGTGTAACTCCTTTGGAGCTAAAACAGTAGTATCGAATCGACTACCTAATTTTGAAGCGTTATTATAAAACCTATAAATATATGCCACGACATTTTGAAGTCTATTGAGACTTGAATATTTTTCAAAAAGGATCGCTTGCAATGACTGGTCTGATAGATTAAAATTACAAGCAACCTTTTCGTCAGTGTTATAAAAATCATCTACTAACGTATGACTGAGGGTCGTGTGATCAAATTTGGGATGCTTGTAACTACTGTCACACAAATATTCAGGGCCACACCACCATATCTTTTTATTTTGCAAGCTTTGGGGCTCTACACCCCTAGAAACAAGGTCAGAGGGGTTGTCAGAAGACCTTACATATGACCACTGGTCACGATTAGTGAGTTCAAGTATTGTCTTTACTCTATTGTTAACATAAGTATTGACTTTTGTTTTTTCAGACTTAATCCAGCATAAAACTATCTGGGAATCACTGTATAAAAACGTGGTGTGTGCAAATCTCTGCTTAAGCTTTTCACTAACCCTAGACACAAGTTGAGATAATAGTAGAGCACTGTTAAGCTCCAGAGACGGTATTGTAAGGCACTTTGATAATGGCGCTACCTTAGACTTTGCGCAAAGCAACCTTGTCTCTACATTCCCATCAGACCTGAAAGCTCTTAAATAAATACAGCAGCCGAAGGCCTTGAATGACGCATCGGCATACCCGACTAACTCTACTGACTCACTCACACGGTAGCACACTAGCCTAGGTATAGTAACTCTACCCATCAATTTTAAATTAGACAAGAACCGTTTCCATGTGTCTAGTTGATCGTCGGGCAATACTGTGTCCCAACCTAAATGAGTGCTTTTCCACAGCCCTTGCATAAAAATCTTAGCTGAAACTATAATTGGTGCTATTAGTCCTAAGGGATCAAAACATTTCCCAATAAAATAAAGCACAGTTCGCTTTGTATGGACACTGTCCTCATTATAGAGAGGACTTTCAAATGTCAATACATCTGTAGTAATATCGTACTTCAGACCTAAAGTTTTGATAATGTTGCTTGAATCAAGATTTACTTGCTCAAAATATTTTACATTTTCTGGCAAATTTTCCAAGACAGGTGTGTAATTAGAGCACCATTTATGTAAGCTAAAACTGCCTAATTGGAGCAATTCTATCAGCTCATTTTTTAGTTGGTGAAGGTCATCCACATTATCAGCTCCAGCTATAACGTCATCAACATATGTGTTATTTTTAATAGCCTGGGAAGCTAATGGATAATCGGTGTCAAATAAATTTACTAACTCTATCAAACATCTTGTAGCTAGATAGCTACTGGGCTTAAGACCATACGTAATGGTTTGGTGCAGGCAGCGGATGGGCTGCGTAGGATCGTCCCGCCAGAGAATATTTTGAAGACATCTATGGTCCGGGTTGATTAAAATAGATCGGAACATCTTCTGAATATCGCATATCAAAGTGAATACGTAAGTCCGAAATGTAATAAGTATATCAAAAAGCTCACCCTGCACAACAGGACCATTCAGCATGACATCATTGACAGAAAGCTTATTTTTAGATTTCATTCCACCATCAATCACAACGCGGAGCTTGGTGGTTTTACTTGCCTCATTGTAAACCGGGTGATGTGCTAAAAAGCTTACTGGACCCTTAAACAGATCATAAGACTTGATATCAACCTCTCTAGCGTGCCCCATCTCAATATATTCATCAATAATTTTTTTATACTGCTCTAGCAACTCTACATTTTTCTTAAATTTTCTTTCCAGAGAAAAAAACCTTTGCAAGGCAGCTGAGAAGGAATCCCCAAGACCCAACTCCTCTAATGGACATTTTAATGGCATGTCAACTTGAAATGTATTATTTTTCAGGCACACAGAATCCTGAAAGATTTTTTCAGCTTTATCAAGCTCATCTGAAGCCTTTTGTTTTGTCTCTGGAACCTTCTCAGCTAACCAGAATTGATTCATAACATCATCTAATTTTACATGGTCAGATATCGCAAAATTTGACACTAGAGCAGTGTTTGATACGCTAGCGGGTTGGCTAACCCTTCCTGCTACAACATACCCAAATAAAGTGCTTTGCAACACTGGTCCATCAGGCAGTCTGATGCTATCATTGAGTAACACATTAAAATAAATGTCAGCTCCCAAAAGCAATGAAATTTCTGAAGGCACATTGAAATTATCATCAGACAGCCTGATATGATTTGGAATGTTCAGCTTTGAACAATCAAAATACTGCTGCGGCAGATGTGTAGTTATTGTTTCTACAACATGACAATCTACATTAAACTTAACATCCTGATATAGACAAGATTCTATAGGTACAGTCACAGACTTGTTTATTTGAGTGGCCTTATTAGTTATGCCAATAACATTTTGACTTTGGGCCACAGTTGTATAGCCTAGCCTTTCTACAAGAGAATTTGTGGCAAAGGAGGCACTCGAACCACTGTCACATAAAGCCCGACAATATACATAGCGGCCAAATTTATCAAGAATTTTCACCTTTATAGTAGGCAGCAGCACCTTATAGGTTGTGTCATTGACACATGACAAAGCAGTTGAAGCAACTACTGGTTGCTTGACAGTGACCGAATCCTCTGTATGAAGAAGAGTGTTGTGCGGACCCCCACATAATTTACACTTAAATTTGTACTTACAGGGTTTTTGTGCATGTGCATTAATACAGACCGCGCACATCTTCTGCTCCTGTACAAAGGCTAGGCGCGCCTCGACTGAGGCTTCCTGAAATTTTATACAGTTATATGTAGCATGACCTGACTTTGTGCAAAATTTACATACAGGCATGGAAGTCAATCCTACATTTGCAACCTTAGGGTAAGACTTATATTTCAGAGGGCCCCCATAATTATCCATTGGTGTACCCTTTTGAGGCAAACTATCCTCCAGCGCCATGGCACGCCTTTCTAAAAATGTTATAAACTCTGACATCGTTGGCAGTGTTTGTGGGTCCCTCTCTAAATGGAAGGCCCTGCTAGTATATTGATCTAGCTTTCTAGATAGTATTGAAATTACTAACATGTCCCACTTATCGACGGGCTCATTCATATTTTTAAGTGCATGCAACTGTTGCTGCACCTGTGATACAAAAGACCTTATACAGGCCGCAGTACCCTTAGTCATACATGGGATGTCTAACAGTACATTTATATGCGTCATTATGAGTCTAGACTTATTATCGTATCGCTTTGTTAAGAGTTGTAATGCCTCAGGATATGAGGCATTTACTAATGGCAGGTTTACTATTACTGACAATGCTTCATCGGATAAGTATTTCCGTAAGTAGAACAATTTCTGCACATTTGACAAAGTCCTATTATTATCAATAACCGCAATAAACATGTCGTAAAACGGCTTAAATTGTGTAAAGTCCTTACCACTGTATGTAGGCATTTCCAAACAAGGTAACTTGGATGTAGATATGTTACTGGCCTGGGCAGCCTCACCGCCGCTCAAGGCCCTTATACCTTCACTCAGCTTGGCAAGTATGATGAAGAACCTATCTTCAAATGCGCCGACGTCCTCATCGTCAGAATCGTCGCAATTCAATATGTCCAGCTGAATTTCCTCATATTCTTTGAGGGAGGAGATTAGCTTCTCCTTGCGAGCCTCTAAAGTATCCACGGATGCCGAAGTGAAGCTTATAGGGTCATTTACAAAGCTCTCGATACGCGTTACCGTTGCCTTCACTTGCCAGCGCTTATTGCGCAGTTTCTTGGTGGTTTTAGACATAACGCTTGCCTACCACGAACCTACGATATTAAAACCACTTTTCGAAGCACTTTTGCACTGAATTTTATAAAATAAACTTCCTTTAAAAGCGTAATATATCGGTCGTAAACAAATAACTGTACCACAGATAAGATGACAGATGACAACTGCAGAAAAACGTCAGACTCGGCGCCAAATCCGTTAAGGTGGTCACACAGGCCGTGAGTAGGAAACCACCAACTTTGGTTTCCGAACGAACGTAACTTGACCACCTGTCAAGCAGTTTTCGAAGTACCGCTAAAAATAATCTGTCGGTACTTGCAAAACAGATCCTTTGTTCCCAGAAACTGGAAACTTTCCTGGAAATTGTAGCTCGGCGTAAACTTATTTCGGGCTTAATCACACCGAAATCACGACGATACTCAACCAAACTATAGGTTGGGTGAGGTTGCGGCGGGCGCGCAACAAGATATAGCAAGTCACGACAGCCCAGCCAGCAAGCAAAACACTATAAAATATCACTGATTCTACGTTTAAATTACTTTCGAAGGACCAAGCTTTCGCATGTTAAGAACAATTACGAAAGATATTATGAAAAATTAACTTTATTGAGCTAATTTGCAAGATCGCCATAGCACGACCGAGAACAGACAAAAAATGTGACGGAAAAAGCATAGACAATATGCATTAGGTTTTAAAACTAAAGTGTTGCAAGCAACAACTATTATCTATGATTTATATAAACATAAAGCTATGTTCAGACTTGTCTTGAACATAGTTAATAGATCAATTGGAATCAGCAGGCACACAACATTTGCAGAGCCAGTAGTGCGTTTGTATGCAAGTAGCAAAAATACTCAAATAACGATTTAATCTTTGTTTCCGATCCAAAGAATAAAAACAAAAGAGGTCTCAAAACAAAGCCCGCGTTCCGTAAGATACCTAGAGTTTAATCCTACATTTTTGCCTCGATGCATGCAAAAAAAGAGATGTGTGGTACGGAGTCACGGATTTCATTTGAATACATCGCTACAATGCAGCTAAGGATTGGGTGCAAGTAATACATTCTCAGCGTTTAGAATTACCTGACTAAATATCATAAACATTCAGCAAACATAAAAATAAATTAAACTGCTAAATAAAATCTGTAAATAAGAAGCAAAAAAAATAAGAAAGGACCATATTATACTTGACATATAGCTGGCACTCGAACCTTAGCACTTAATCTCCGTAAAATAATGTTCTCACACTTTGGCTAAAGTCAACAAGAAAAATCACCATAAGAAAATATAACAAACAGATTGCGGTGGCTGCATTGTGTCAGTGTCTGGTTATTATGGTGATGGTGATCAACTTAACCAATCTACTTTGAATATCTCAACATGTTCTAATTATAAAATCGACTATTTTTACTTACAGGAGCTAACTGTCTGACAAATTAGGAAGAAAGTAATTTTTTTCTTCGAAATATACTCAGTTTTATTCCTATGGTGATTAGCTACAATTTTTCGTAGGTGTACCCACGTGCTCGTTGCGTACTATGGTCGTTGTAAATAAGATCGGCTATGTGAGCCACACCACATTCGTGCACGACATCAA
Organism: Epinotia brunnichana; assembly: GCA_963854355.1. NCBI lineage: Eukaryota > Metazoa > Arthropoda > Insecta > Lepidoptera > Tortricidae > Epinotia > Epinotia brunnichana. The sequence continues at coordinate 22,447,988 of OY977949.1, forward strand.
AGCAGTCTCCGTGGCACATATCGGTCAGGTGTGTACATACGGGCAGAGCGGCTGTGGCCCATACAGGAGCAAAAATATTAAAGATACATACAATATTCACAGTGTTTTTAAATTATTGAAATTAGAAAAAATATATATATAGTTCTCACCCTAAGTAAGTACCTAATTAAATGTTATATTACGATATCGTAGCATGTCAGTTTTTAAATGTCTTAGTAGAATACTGGGCACTTTATGTCAAAGTATAACAGTGTTTTTGTTACCCAAAATTATTTAGTCTTTTCTTTTTCATCTTTAACAAGTATTTTTTTGCATTTAAAATGTAAAATAATATCGGTAACATTCCATTTAAGTAAAATAACCCACGCATGCTTTAACTTAAAAAAAAAAAGGGTTTTATTTTTATTATCTTTTGTAGTTGGAAATAGTTATTGATTTGCTTAAATTATTTCAGTTCAGTTTCAATAATTGCTCCTGTTACAAGCCACACCACGTATATTATATACTCAGTTCCCGAAGTCCTATTTCTAGTAAGCGAATTTATTGTATGCATAATAATTTATAATAACATCAGTGCCGCTTACATTGAGAACGCACCTTTCTCTCGCGTTGTTGTTCTTTTGTTTTATTTCTTTCTGCAATATTACAATGACGGCCAGCATAACTTAACCTCTCCCCTGCCGCTCTATGTTTAAAAATTCGTAAAAACAACAGATAACAGTGGAAAATGAGGTGTCTCCCGAGGCTGGCTGGTCTGAATCAATATTCGCCTAACTGTTGAATGGTCTTCATTCTTTCCGGAAAATATGAGGGTTAAGTCTACGTTCGGATTAAGAGAGGTATTTTTACGTGGATTTCAACGGATTGGGTCATTTATGAGTCATGACATGGGTAATCCACCTCAATGTGCTAGAATAATGTCTGCATTTCAGATTCAATAACAAAAAAAAGTGAAAAACAGGAAACTAAAAGTACGTAGTACTCTGTAGTAGTCGTATGCCTGGATTGATAATTACGAAATGAAAATTATTTACACAAAGTAAAATACTCAAATACTAAATTTCAATTAAACACGGACTTGAAAAAGGGTAGTATTGCGCTTAACCCTTTATTTGGCAGAGAAAAATGTTTTTTTTTGTAAAAATTTATTTTAAGGGTCATCACCCTCGGAAAAATAAAAATAAATAAATTGTTTTTACAGTTTTTTAGATAATTGATGTTCACTCTGATCAAATTGTGCCAATTATGTGCAAACCAAAGTACTAAAATATTACCAAACACAGACAAACAGACATACATAAAAAACAATTTTATTAAACAAAATCTAGTGAGTACAAATAATTAGTGCAGCAAAACTACGGTGTAGAAAAAAAACACTCACTTGCAAATATACACGATTGTAATTTAGGTTTATAATTATTTCAACAATTGCACTTTTTGCACGTAACGCGAAACCACATAACACTATTTCTAAGCTGAGTAAAACGTTAAAACAGGGTACGGTTGTCACAATAGTTTACAACTAGATTTCCCGAACACCTTCAGAAGCCGCAAAGAAATGCGCTGGCTCACGCGTTATCCTGAACCCGACGAACAGAACCAACGTTGAAGGGTCGCGTCTTAAAACTGGTATGGTGAAAAAAACGGAATTGGGATGAATGAAATGGATGGATGGATGGATAAATGGGTGAATGATATAACTAAGAGGGAATGCCGAATAAAACTACAGACGGTGGCGTACTACTGCCTTACAGAATTTAGGGAAAAATTGGTGGCATGCAACTGATGAAAAACCTGTCAAGAGTTGAGACCTTCATACCGAGGTTCCCTTGAGGTAGGGTAAAGCGTACAGACAATGCTAATGGTAAAAAATCTAGTTGCACACATTAAATAAAAGGTTTTAAAATGAAATCCTAAGCCTTCCTAACTACGGATAATTAATTAAACACGTTTTTTAAAAGGTTAAATAAAAGGTCACAGCATCCGGAGTTACTCAGCGGAGGTCCGCTCCCGAAGTGGAGTACGCGCAAGGCACTCAGACGCCAATGTGGGGGTACGTTTCAGACAAACGGCAAGCGCACTTCACAGACTCCTGGGCTCAGGCACTGGCAGTGGCAGAGTCAAACGCGGTACACGGCGTGGCAGGAAATCTCGTGGCCCGTCCCAAAAAACCAGAACGCTATCAGGCGTCTGGCCTTTCAAGAAAAATCCAGTAAAAGGGGAGTCTGCGAACTGCCTTGTTCGCAGCGTAAACACAGCAGGGTAGCTCGACTCCTGCTTCGGAATAGGAGGAGTAGGTTTCCCCAACACCTGGATTCAGGAGAACCTGCGAACCGCTTCCTTCGCGTAAACACAGCAAAATAACACGATTCCTGCTTCGTAAAAGAAGGAGGTTTCAAACACGGTTTCCTAAAACTGTTGTAGGCTAGAACATCTTCAACTCAACTGTTGTCACAAACTTGCAGGAAAAATATCACGTTTATTCGCCAAAATTCTCTAACAGAATGCCCGGTCTGTAAATTTTCTTTCCAAATTTGACAAGGTTCTAGAAGGATCTTGTACAAAATTCAAGTTTTGAATAATTTAAAAAAGTAATAGCCAAAAATCAGCCAGACCCCAACACGACGTGAATCAAGGAGAATTGATTCGGCAGAAAAATAAAACGAACCAGTAAACGCCATCTACGAGAAAAACCTGAAATCACATAGACAACTGAGAACGTATCTAAGCACAACAAACGCAATGAAGTTCACCATCAAACGACGTAACTACCAAAGAGGAATACAGATGGCAGAAAAACGTAATAGCCAGCAGTGAGTTTTCACTGCATTAGGTAAGTACTATTTAGTGTGGAAAGCTAAACAAGAACAGTTTCTGAGATTCTTTCCGGTCACGAAGAACATGCGAAATTCGCATTTTATACAAAAAAAAAGGTTGTGTTTTTGGAACATGGACAACATCGTCCCGCTGTCTTTATTGAAAGGAAGTGCCCAACTTCATCGTATCTCACTGAATTAATAGGTCTTGGTCTGGACGCATTTTTAGTTTCACAGACATCATCTTTCGCACTGTCTGCTGATAGGTAAGTTTGAAGAAACCTCCTGAAGTTGCTTTTCTGTGACGACCTAAAATCTACGCATTATTAAAGCAAGTATCAAGCATTTGCACAAAAATGGGCATATACCACCGGTGACACTTGAACGGTATTTTGTACGGAGAGATTAGCATCTCATTCAGTGGTAACCTGGCCGTGTTCACCATACCGAACATGTACTGTAACGATTCAACCTCATAAATGGCTTGCTTTTTATGTTTTCCTATTATGAACTTAAATTAACCCCTATCTGAAAGCTGAAGCTCCTGAGAAGCTTCTAGTCGTCTGAAAATGGAATCCTACCTGAAGGAAAAGTTATTGAATAAAATTAAACAGATAGTAAGCGAGAAAATAAATCATTTATTTACCATAGAAATATCAAATTAATTTTGTTTGTTTTGAAGCTAAAGAACCTTTGACTAATTAATCCAGTAAAATCAAGACTCGATTGTACTAGATATCCACTTTGTTCCTATAAATACTAACTCGTACCAAAGCGAATAGAAAAACCGAGTTAGTTCCGGCCGATCCTACTAGAAAGGTTGGGTTTTATTCTAGTCTAGGTAAATCTATCCTACAGCTACAGAATCTCTCGTTATTTATGTTAAAGTAATCGAGCTTGAGTACTTTAACAGACCAAATCATCTCCTAGGATATTGCCGGACGGAAAGAGATTCGGTCAAATAAAAAACCGTCCGACTCCAGGCCTACAATGCCGTAATCTAACCTAGAATTTATTATCTCTGGAACCTAACCTCGAAGGCCTATTTAGACCTAAGCTATACGTGATTCGCGCTGGTGAAGTGGCTTGGCGTGTGATTTCGTCTAGTGGTTAGGCCCCGCGTTGTGCGAGTAGACCCAGCCCTTTTCGAGAAGTATGAAGTTTGTATTTCTATAAAGGGAAAAAGTTACACGTTAATTGAAGTTGTACATTAACCCCATTTTAGTAGAACCTATAACTTAAGTAAGACAATTATACCAGTTCCTTAGAATTAATTTACAATTCAGTAGTCTCATTAAGTGATGCACAATTATGGAGGCTAAAGTGGGCATAAATTCCTTATTATACTAAGTTGTGGGAAGTGATAAATTACGCTATGTGGTAGGTGACGCCCTTTAAACAGACTCGCAATACAATAGTGGTCAACTTGTGTTGGCCATGATGGGATCTCTATTGATGATGATGCGATGATATAATAATGAAAATAATCATGAAGAAGTCAAGATATTGATGATGATGCGATGATATAATAACGAAAATAATCATGAAGAAGTCAAGATATTGATGATGATGCGATGATATAATAACGAAAATAATCATGAAGAAGTCAAGATATTGATGATGATGCGATGATATAATAACGAAAATAATCGTAAGTCAAGATATTGATGATGATGCGATGATAGTCTATTGAAATAGAATATTAGTACATGTTTTACTTCCAGGTACATGAATGACGCAATGTCTAGTATAATATCGATTCTCCCTAACGATGAATCTTAGAGTTGTTAGCGGACTGTAGCGCTCGCCTCTCGCTCGCTCGCGGCTGCTCGTACTCGCTAGTAATCCCACCTCATCTGTTGATTCCGCCTACCCTATCGTTATTTCTATCAAATCTAATACCAATTAGTACTGACTTTTCCTAAGCTCTTTATAATACAATTCACCCCCAAAATATCTCAATGGATGTAACACAATGTCTTAGCAACCAATCTCACCCAATCAACTCAAAGGCACTTTATAGTCGGAACAATGTTAAATATACGACAATGCACAGTTGAACTGACGAATGATAATTAATTACCAACCCACTGCGATACTTTTGTTGAGATCCCGATAATAACGACCCCACCTAACAAGATACCTACTTAATTATTGCCGTTACTAAAGCGAAAGTGTTGGATTCCCTTGTAAAATCAACATAGCCAGCTTCACGGTAAAAAGCTTCGGTTAAAGCAAAACGACGGCTTGGCCAGCGAAACTCTTCAGTTTGCAAGACTGAAAGGTCTCACCAACCTTACCTTCGTTGACACATCCGTGACGGAGGCCTAAGCGCGATCATCATCTCTACTGACTAAGAAACCCCTTAACGGGCGAATTCTCGTATTGGTCAGGGTCGTCAATGTGCTCTTTGGATATGGTTGTCCACAACGCTAAGCTCTCGGCCACAGGTGTACATAACTAATTTACTACGCTAGATTCATTCATTCAAGGAATTCCACACAATATATCTATAAGTACATCTGATTACTTCATAAACCAACACAACCGTAACCCTTGTTAAGAGGGTTGTTAGAACTAAGACAGCAGCTCGACCAGTGAGGTCCCTCAATTTGCAAGATTGAAGACTCTCAGCCACTCACTCTGTCTACACATCTATGACTGGCGCTCTAGTGCGGGCACATCTCTGCTGACTAAGAAGCCCCTTTCGGGAGAATTCTCGTGTGGCCAGGGTCCTCAATGTGCCCTGTGGATATGGTTGTCTCGACACCGAGCACACAGCCACGAGTGTATATAACTACTTTATTCAGTTGCGTTAATCTAGTAAAGTAACCACCCATCAGCACCTATACTAACCACCGGATATTAATATGAACTTGTGGTAATATTTGTCGCTTATCCGCATCTTAACAATCTATCCTCATAGTGTAACGCGTACCACGGACCGAGTCAATTGCTATAGCTAGGTTGTCGTATAATAATTGATCACTTTATCTCGTAAGGGCGCACGGAACCCAATCATATCGCAGTGACAAATCAACTAGTAATATATATGTAGAACAAAACAACATTCCTGTAATATCGTCAGTTATTTAACCAATGACCTAGATCCGTTCATAACCTATACATAAACCGCTCGTACTTTATCTAGCATATTCCCCAAATTATATACAGTAGAACTAGGTTTCGATACACAAATACAAGTATGATAACGTTGAAATGGTTAGATAATAGCCCAAAAACAAATTAATAAGTCTCAGAATCATTCAATACAGTGATTATAAAGGTCACTCACCAGATTTTAATTTCTTAATAGTGGGACACGTACCCAACGCCTCTCTGGTTCCCAGGGCTCCTGCCCTTCTGATCTCCCTCGACGTTCGTAACAAGCCAGCTCCTCCGCCATAAATAAATTACAATATAATATTAGCACATATTTTAATAAAGATTTCCCTCATTTGTACCTACAACTAACCACTAGATACTGGTATACAATTAGGAATTATTTACCATTGGACCGTTCCTTAGCGAACATTCATGTACTATATAAGTGTTCACTTCACTTCATGGGAGTATACGGAATTCTAATATGATGATGTCTTAAGCGCATTTATTAGGTGATAAACCTATTAGACCGCCACATATTCAAAATACACACGTGATCATATAAGATCATATCAGTTCACGAGCAGAAAGATATTGCCTAAATATTAATCACTCAATTCAAGACAATGTGCGCACAAGATAATTACTCCCTAAGAAATTCCAGAATTCACTATGATTAGTCACACTTTAAAATAAAATATTCAATCTCACCAGACGATCGCAAAGGCATTTGCGACCTTACCAAACTCTAATTCCTCTCAGCAACAGCCGTAATGCAGCCCAGCGGTGACCAGCCTTGCTCCGCCTCGAAGTAGTACGCGCCCAGAGGTCAACCTAGCCTGGCCGCCTTTGCCTTCTGCAGCGTGATCTCGCTTCGACGTCCCATAAAAAAGTGAAACGCTCCTCGGCCCGCCGGGGTATTTATAGCCAATACTAACACGATCACGCCACTAATCCGACTCCTCATCTGAAAATATACCTTAATAAAAGGGTATAAGGCCCATTTTCCAGGGAGCGTTCCCCGCCCCACAGTGCCGATCGATAAGCACTTTTCTCGACTTTGCGGGTAGAATGTCTCTGCAGCTCGCGCGTCCGTCCACGCGTTTTCTTGCTGGCCAGCGATCCATTCCTGCAATTAACCTAAGTAGTCTAATTTATGAATCCATAAATCTAGATCTAGCACACATTAAATGATACACTAATCCAACAATACTGAATTAGTATGCTGAAGTATGTTTTAAACCAACTATTTTGGACGAAACGCGAGTTTTCTACACTTTTAATTGTAGTCTTGATTTTAGCCTAGAATAGCATCTAACGCAATTTATCTCTAACTTATTTACATACATAATTGACAGGATGATAACGAATGAAAGCTTCAATTCCTTCATATTTGGACCTGAAACCCACAACGCTAACATCTATCAATTTAAAAGAGTAATTCCGCCCTTAGATACTATTGAGTCTGAGAGCGAAGCTCTCGGATCGTCTCATTCTGCCCCATGATCATGCACAGCGAGAAATCTACGATTTTGAGCGAAGCATTATCACAATCTAAAACATACCTAAGCAATAAACAAGGAATTGCGACCTATTAATGGTGAATCTTTAAAATAACTTTGAGTAGATAATTTCGTTAACCTACTGTCTTTATACCAAATTTAAATATAATATTACTCTAACTGAAGGCTAGATTTGTTAGCTGTGTCTATTTACATAACTCTCCCAATTAATTCTGACCAATAATCTATGATTATAATTTGCAAAAAATGCCAACCCCATAACTCGGGAAGTTTCAATTCGTTGATATATCGATCTCTCCAACAAGTGTATTTTAGATGTGTGAATGTTTAACCACTACGTTTGCTTGGTGATGGACGTTGAAGAATAGCCCCTGTATCACCTTGTGCCTCCAGTCACCTTCTGGCTTCCGTCAGCACAAGTTTAGCCACATATCTCGGCTGATGACACACATACCCATCCCTACGGTACCACCTTGAGTCCACAGATGCCCCCTGGCCACCACAAACTCAAGTTTAGCCACATATCTCGGCTGGCAATACAAACCCCTATACTGCATCACCTTGCACCTCCAGTTGCCTTCTGGCTTCCGTCAGTACAAGTTAGGCCACATATCTCGGCCGATGACACAATATAATTATCTTCTAGCTTCACCTTGAGCCCACAGATGCCCCCTGGCCACTACAAACTCAAGTTAGACCACATATCTCGGTCGGCGCCGCTAGAAAACTTCCCCAGAATACTCCCATTCGCACAAAGTACTAGGTTGTGAGCCCAATAGATCCTAATGACCACGATGTTGCACTAACACCCCGAACCCTCAGATACCTTCTGGCTACCAAGGATCCAGGTTCGACCACATATCTCGGTTTATGTTATTACAATAACTCCCCATGCGAACAGCAGAACACTGAGTACACAGATAACCACCAAGCAAACCCAGTGGAGAATGTTTCTTCTTGACTAGGATATCCGACTTCAGACTGTATTCCACACTAGAGGCAAACTGTTCATAGACTACTGGGTTAATTTTGCATTAATCCCTTCAATGTCCTGACAGCACCATCAAACCATTAACGATAGTGACAATACTGACAAAACATCAAACAAACTTTAACTTTAATCGTCGTTCGCGATGATACTCTATCTCTATACCGAACGTGACCCAGTCGCACACAGTAACATTCATCAACCCCGTGGGGTCTCTAGGAAGTGCCTTTACATCCTATAGAGAATCCGACTACATGCGTCCAAGCCCCACCCAGCTTTACTGTAGAAATGTCGTAACTACTATAAAATACGTTTGCATTACTCAAATACAAAATGCAACACTTCACCATCGTGTAAGAATAACAGCCTTACTAAATTTAATTTCAACAAACCATGTTCATTGAACCCTTGCAAGATTGTAATCTTGACATTGCAAATTACTTAACATATAATAGGAAATTCCTGATAAATTCCCAGTAATGGAAGTTAAAATATTATTACTTAAGTTTCAGAATGAATGTTCGTTGACAAATCATCCCGAAGAATATGGTGTCGGAAGTATCCTTGCCACGAAGAGATGTGTAGGACGAAGATAAGACTAGCTTAGCCTTTCAGCTTAGCTTCTGTAGAGTATAGTGTCGCCACAGTTAGTCACACAAGGACCTTGTCATCTTATGACTTTAACCTAACCAAACTATAACTGCGGAAACACCGGTGTAAAATGGTTTGGAGAGATCAATCAGTACCAACAAACCTAGGTTGCACTGCGAACTCCGACCAGTCGGTAAAAGCCCATTGTTATCATACAATCACACTTTCAGCACTACCTCTCACGTGGACTCATACATCTCTTAACTCAACGAACACACACATATACCCTCCCAACCTAATTAATCCCCTTGCCCTAAACACGACTTAGACCAACTAAACGGAATCCGACAGTACAACCACATTAATGATATATAATGTTCTTCCCAAGTTATATGCTATGAGAATTTACATTTACTTTATAAGACGAGAAAATTATGATATGAAGAGTAGAACAAAGTGATAATATAATATTACTACTTTACTTATTTTGCAAAACAAAATTTTACTGCTTTAATTGATCCGCACAGCCCTATTCGCACACAGCCAACTAACCTGCCCTTCATATGTTTGAAGATTATAAAAGACAGTAAGTCAAACTTAATTAACCCTCCTAGAGTAATCCGTAAATATCAAAATTTTAAGCCATATCCCATTTACCATTTACCTATCAGTCATTAATTAAATAACTGCCCCCCATTCTCACAACTTAAATAATTTTATAGTTGGATCTCAAATTTTCGTAATACTATAATTTATGTAGTAAATACCAGATAAATTGCAATACATAATTCATAAGTTTAAAATTAGTCTTACGCCAATACCATATATTGTGCAAACGTAAGATTCGCCGGTTACTAAATGAAGATTACACCCACGCCCTATTAGGACCCACATAAATTTAACGCCTGATGTCAATATTGTATTGACAAACGCATCATACATCTTAAGATATACCTGTAATAAATGGATTATTTCATGTAAATATTTAACGTTGTTTATGCACTACCTAGCGCATAACATGTGGACAAAATATATAACCATATTCCATGCTTGAGATAAATTTAAGCCGGAATAATTATAACTGCGTAAGGTCCTAACCACTAGACGATCACGGCCCCATATCCTTCCCTTTATTATGAACTCCATCTCTTCGTTCTCATAAGATACCTGTAAGTTTCAATAATTAGTATTCAATCGATGCTTGAAATTCCGCTCCCGCAACTGCAACTGCCGTCACGCTGTCATAACACCGTCGCCTTTACCCCACATCTGTATCGTAATTCAAAATATACAATCACAAGCTAATCGAATACGATAGCCGCGACCTCTTCTTCTCCAAAGCCAACCCTGCCCTCTTGAACTCCAAATTTAGCCACAAAATTTGAAATCTGCATCCGTGCATTACTCGAAAATGATACTCGCGCCGATTTTTTCTTTCAAAAATTTTATCAGCCATCCTGGATTCCAAACTTATCTTAAATCTAGAACCTGCGTTCCCGTATAACTTGAAAATGATACCCGTCAGGAATCCCTTAAAAACAAGATGAGCCGCGATCTAAAATTTCAACTTAAGTATCTAAAATTGACACGCACGACAATAGGTTATCTGATTCCCCCTTTATACCTATGAGACGTCAATCCGCCGTATACCTACTTTCTCCGAAAGGAAGGGATGACAAGAACAAAATTAAAATTTCCCGCCAACTCAAAAAAAAGAATTATAAATTTATACCATCTAGTACTTAATTTATCAGTCATTCCTGTCCCGTTATCCTGTAACTTATTTTACGTCATCCTAAAAGGTCACGTACAAATATCTCTAGACTCCGCAATTCGTAACAACTAAATATTGGGATATAACCGCTAGTACTCTTTGGGGGAGTCCTGTCTAACAGTAGCTGTCTACCGGCTAATATGATGACGATGGTAACGATGACTCAGCGCTGCGGGTATAGATCTACTTTCGCTAGTGGTGAAAGGTGAGGTGAGGTGAGGTGCTTCCCTAGTACGCCCAGAATAACAGCCCAGCTGATAGCGAGACAATCCCGCGGTCATTGCGCCAACCTTGATATTCGCCAATGCAGAACGACTCGACTCAAATCGATTTATTTCTTACGGCCAGTATAACCTGATCTCTAACCTCTCAATATCAATATAAGACCAGGGGTCAGTGCTAATTTTGCCACGCCCAACGCAGCGATCTCGAATCTACCTTAATAGCTACCGGTATAATCTATCGTGAACTACATATTGGACAATTTATTGACTTAGAAATATTTCTGACGATAAATGTTACGCATTAAAAATACCTAAATTCCCATACTACAACCAACCATTTTGTTAATATTTTATAACAAGTACCTAATTTGTTGTTGAACAACCTATATAGGCGCCTTTAATTAACGTCCAACCTGATTTAAAGAAGTAAAATACAACCCATCTGAGAGCCCTCCCCTTTTTGAAAGTCGGTTAACCTTATCGACGCACGACCTCCCGTGAGCGCACACTATAGATACGCCTTACGATCTCGACCACATAATATCTATTTACAAACTTACAAGTTGCCTATTCTATTCTAGTTTTAAGCACGGAATCAAGCATAAAGTACTAAATTTCCCCTTTTTTTTATATCTAGTGTGAAACGAACAACGCGAAGTACTTACGGTTTCATTCGCGCGATTTGAACCAGCGGTGAGTGGATCGCGTAACTATTCTTAACACAGACTATAACTTTTCTTATTCTACTTATCATTATTTTTTGATATTTATCGTCTAAAATGCTAAATAAAATTGTGGTAGTACCCTCGCAAAAGCTATCATACCGAATGGATTAAAGACAACCGACTACGCTAACCCTCCCGCGATACAAGCGATAATGGCCCTACAAACGATAATGTACACCCAACATAATGCGCGACTCAATTTCAATGGGATGTCTACAAATTTTGGTATGAATACAAACACTTACTAGGATTTCTCATTTGGATATAATGTAGTATCAGAGTATTTTATAATCACAATGCTAACCCCAATTACAAAAGGCCCCTTATAAATCGACGCGAATTCTGACATTGGTAGGACCTGTTAATCACATTTATAGTTTAATAACTTTAAGCGCAGGGAAATTAATCATTAGATTTATCAACTAGACACAACGTACTGGCAAGGTCTATCTAATAAAAGGTCCTAGTTTAATGTTAGTAGGCAAGGAAAATCCGTCTAAGTAAATATGAACTCTCTTGTCAAAAAAATTTAACATAATTCCCAATACCTCACTTGCCTGATACACAGTTTATAAATGTAAGATGCTCTTGTAACGCGTAAATGATTTGACTCGAAACCGAATTAACCCCTTCATTCCGCCACCGTATTCCACATGACAAAAACCCCATTAGAATTAAATTACCACCTCTAAGTAGGCTCAGGATTTATATATTCACAACTCCTAATTTTTCCTAAACCGTAACAACCGTTTAAACACGCCACTTGGCCGTACATTAAAGCCTCACCACAGATCTTAACCCAAATCAGCAAATGTCAAATTCCCGCGGCCTCGCTAGACAAATTTTGTAAACAACATTCGTCGTAATTAATCAAATAATTTAATAACTAGTGTCTAGATTGCTATTATTTGAAGGAATAAATTGCTCCAGTTACGCCTGACTGGTATAGTGCAACAACGAGTGTTTTGCCTCCTATTTTGGCCTTTTCCAACGTGTCATTACTCGTGTTTGGGTCAATATTGTGTATTATTATTTAAAAATAGTTTTAAAGTGAAGTTAGTGAAACAATGAATACTGTACTACAAGGAACTCGACTAGTGTGTGTCTAGTCAACCGACCGTAAGTAATTCCTTCTTCTAAAATCTCCCCATTTTAATCCATAAGGCCTATTTTAATCCAGCACTGAATTAAATAAAGGTACTAACCTCTTTTAAACGGATATGAAAGAACGGAAAACAACCGCGATCTTACTCACGTGACAACTAATCCCTCGGCCGACTACTTATTTCTTACATGAATGAGAGAAATATCACTTGCGTTCGTCGCTAGCATCAAAATATCCCCGCCACGGGTCAAATTAATTTTCCTACGTGACCAATATTTGACCTATTTTGCGCTAGTTTTGTAACCAAACTCAAACATATGCCCTAATACGAATATCGTTTATAAACAACCATATTTTCTGTTCAATAAACCTACGCGAGTGCCTCGATGATAATTTTATGCATCCGTAAAATTATACCGCAGACCCTTAAATAATACCTAATTACAACCTCTTACATTAACTGATAAGTCATTTTTGTCATAGGTACTTCATGGAAAAAAAATAGACGGACCCTATGTCGTAGACAAATAAGACAAATACACAATTTGATGAATACCTAAATCGCATAATGTTAAAACTATAAACGCCTAAATATATAAGTATCCCCAATTACCCTTAACTTACTCCAAACATTGTAAAATTCGTTCAATTTAATAACCAAAGGTTTAAAAAGTAGTAGCCCACAATATTGTTAGTAAAGCAAAAATAAAATAACACAAAAAGATTTTTCCGTACCGGGGATCGAACCCGGACGCTCGCGATTCATAGCCCGCCGGACACACCAATCGTCCAGTGCGCTGTTAAAATAAGTTGCGAAATTAACGACCCATTTCGAAATTCACATTACCTCAACAATGACTAGAGAGGTGGAACAGTTGTTTAGATACTCCAGTATCACATACTAAGGTAACCAATTTAAAGTGCCATGCGATATATACGACTCCTGCCTTAAGGTACATAATAATAATAACACGTGCACAACTTGGTATTACTAATATAATTTCTCCGAATTGCCCTGTTACCATATAATGTAAACATGGCGAATATCTTTCGTAACCTGACGTGAACCGGTACATATATGGTATTTGTCTGACAAGCTCTAATCTTTCGGTATCAGACTGGGACAACTATCCATCTTATACTTGACAAATTCTGAAACCATTGTTTAAAATACGTAAGTAATAAATTTTACTATCAACGTAACTATCAATGAATTGATCCGTACTATATTTACTTACTATACCTACCTACATTTAAATTGCATTCAACCCTATTGATAGAAACCATGACTTTAACACTACCTTATTAATAATTAAGTGCGTTGCGGTTAATCAATTTCATGCCCTACACACATTGTCTTACGATTCTAAGCCTTCTGCCCCCCTTTCTTAGAGCTGAATCTCCCGTTAGATTCGGAAATCCCTATCAGCGAAGTCTTTCGCCTCAGAACCTGAGTATCAAAGTTATTCGCTAACTAATAATGTCGTACCGTAGATCACGCGTGCTTGGTTTTGCATATATATATGAAAACCTAACTTGACTGGAATTATAATTAATTATTTAAATTATTCTGAAACTTCACAAACCCCGCTCTATAATTATGACTCATGAAGTAACTAAACCAGACAGACGGATTTCGGAATATCCTTATTCAATGAATTCGTTTTATTTCATTCGCTTGCCAACACGTGTTACCTTTTTTATTTTATTATTTTATTTATTTATTTCAGTACAGCAACTATTTTTACAGGTTGACCTAATACAATAGCGCCTTAATCTTATATCTATATATATATATCTATTATTACTTACTTACTTATTTTCTAATTCGAACGTTCGTAAGTACGTTAGCGTTAATTAAGCTACTGATTACAATGAAATTCGCTATACCTACAGTGTGTGATGGGTCTAAAACCTTATTTCGCTAAGTTTTGTAAGGCGCAATCTATCTATTATCTTTTTCATTACATTGTACCCACGTAAACCTGCGTGACGCTTTAAGGTACTTAACATACCTATTAGAATTGACCAATATAAAATATGTAGGCTCTAACTAGCTCTTATACTTAGCCCGCAACCTCCACACAAAGCTAATTTTGTCGCATACTAATTCCATATTTTTAATTCGTTGATATGAGTTCCGGCCCGTGAGAGAAATCAGACCGCGCCGAGGACACAACCGTTTATCAAGCCCAAGTAGACAATTCCTTGTTGTCTATGTTCCTTTAATACATCCGACACGAAACCCCTAAATTCCTTTCCTTATGTGGCAACATGGCTAACATACCTCACCCGACTTGCGATACATTTAGGAATGGTGGTCGTTTAAGCTTTATTTCCATGTCCGACATATAAACTAAATAACATTTTGCGACTAATATTTAGTGGCCAATACATCTTGAACTGTACCCCTATACAAAACGTGAGCAAAGAAGTATCCACCTCAAAAGTAAAGCAACTATATTATTACCTAGTTATTAGAAATAATTTACACTATGCTATTATCATAAAGTTACTATCAATATTAACGCATCTAACTGGCTACATTATTTTCCGTGTCAAAATATTTTACGTGCGACGCGCTTTATTTACGACCGACCTTAATGCATTACATAAATATTTATCCTATTATCCTAAAACTGTTCACCCATTCCACCAAATTATAAGCGAACGCGACATATAGTTAATTAATATCACTCCTTTATCATCAAATTAAACAACAATTTCCCGCCAAAATCTTTATGATTACTGGCGCCGCGACGTCGCTAGATTCCAAAATGGCTGCTCGAACCTAAGTTCGATGTTTAAAATTGTTTTTAGTTTGCGCGCGGGCTTCAACGAGCCCAATTCTCGCATATTTAGGCCTATTATTTAATCAGTTTAAAGTGTTTTACTGTGGTTTAGTGTGTATTCAAACATAAATCAATGTAGTGATAATTGAACTGGTGCACATTATAAAGTGAATGTGATAGAGTGGCCGCGTATTTATGTGGAAATGTGTGAGTCCTACCATGTCAGGAATGTACCTCTATGGAGCTAGGCAGGTATTTAGGTGCCCTTTACTTGTTGCTTATCTTCAAACCTGTCACTATTTTAACCCTGCCAAAGTGGTTTTATGTACCTACGTAATTAAAAATTGAAATCTCACGCGTACATACAACCGGTTCACTGACTCACGATGACAACCATTTAAATACCTACACACAGCTTACCTTTTGACCTTAATGACCTAACAACAAAGTCCATTATAGTGTACCTTTGATCTTAGGTATTTGAATTTCTAGCCGGAACTAATCCGATTCGAATGCGCATTTCCTTGTAACAGATAACCGCTCCAGTTTCCTATCATTTTAACTGGTTAATGAATATAACTCGCGCAAATTACCTACTTATCTATTCTTACAATTACTTTCTTTACAAAGACGATTACGTAGAAAATATCCGCAAGGTTATAGGTACTTAAGATTTCGGACAATACTTAGTAGCGATCGATTTAACGTAAACGCCGAGAATTGGATTCAATTTGACTAGGTCAACTAACTAGGTATAAACGCATCTAAATGTACCTACTTTTCTCCCATAGCTTACGAAAGTTACCTATAACTCTAACCCCTATTATGTGATGAGTTCTTAAGTATGTTCCTAAGTCCTTGGTACTATAATCATCCACCGGTACTTTCCTAACCACTATTTAACGAATAATTGCCCAACCGCGGGACAGATGTCAATGACCTCAACACTATTCTTGCGAACTCAAATGCAACAATTGAATATGAAGGATGAAATAATCGTAGCTAAATACATAAGATGCTAATTTAACAAAATACTATCTTGAGGTTATCTAGATCCGTTTTATTTTATTTTTATTTTATTTTGGAATAAAAGCATTATACCTAAACTTTATTATAACTACTACCGCAACCGCCTGATGTATATGGAACCTACTTAATTGTGCTATGGCATTGGCAGATTGTAAGGCCATTCCGCATAACATTCCTGCCCCCCTTTTATACAAATTACGCGTAGGCACTACTTTGACACGACTGTCCGATGAAAAGAGTGTTTAGGTACTGTTACGTTTTTACTTAATTCTTAGATTAGACTCACTTCCTGACTTCCGTTCGGGCTAAAATTTCGCACAGATGTATAAATCGCATGACAAATTAAAGTTATGATGACAAGGAACTAATCTGATGCTGGGGTGAAAATCCCTTTAAAATTAAAAAAGTAGAAAGGAAATCCTGAAAATAATACACAACACAACATAAAAAAATACAAACTCCATCTCTCTATCTACTCCACGGCAACAAAATGTGGGTTATTTGTATAACCCACACACAGAAAAATCTGTAAATAAATTTAATTAGCCCTTTCACCAAGCGAATCACGTAATAAAAAAATATTTTTTTCTTTTATTATAATTTTTTTTCTTTTTTTTTTTTTTTTTAACGAAAATACTCTATTCTGTAGTAACCCGGGATACTAAAAAGTGAATTTAAAACCCTATTTTCATCCTGATCACGGCCTCACCAAAATGTAACGATTCAACCTCATAAATGGCTTGCTTTTTATGTTTTCCTATTCTGAACTTAAATTAACCCCTATCTGAAAGCTGAAGCTCCTGAGAAGCTTCTAGTCGTCTGAAAATGGAATCCTACCTGAAGGAAAAGTTATTGAATAAAATTAAACAGATAGTAAGCGAGAAAATAAATCATTTATTTACCATAGAAATATCAAATTAATTTTGTTTGTTTTGAAGCTAAAGAACCTTTGACTAATTAATCCAGTAAAATTAAGACTCGATTGTACTAGATATCCACTTTGTTCCTATAAATACTAACTCGTACCAAAGCGAATAGAAAAACCGAGTTAGTTCCGGCCGATCCTACTAGAAAGGTTGGGTTTTATTCTAGTCTAGGTAAATCTATCCTACAGCTACAGAATCTCTCGTTATTTATGTTAAAGTAATCGAGCTTGAGTACTTTAACAGACCAAATCATCTCCTAGGATATTGCCGGACGGAAAGAGATTCGGTCAAATAAAAAACCGTCCGACTCCAGGCCTACAATGCCGTAATCTAACCTAGAATTTATTATCTCTGGAACCTAACCTCGAAGGCCTATTTAGACCTAAGCTATACGTGATTCGCGCTGGTGAAGTGGCTTGGCGTGTGATTTCGTCTAGTGGTTAGGCCCCGCGTTGTGCGAGTAGACCCAGCCCTTTTCGAGAAGTATGAAGTTTGTATTTCTATAAAGGGAAAAAGTTACACGTTAATTGAAGTTGTACATTAACCCCATTTTAGTAGAACCTATAACTTAAGTAAGACAATTATACCAGTTCCTTAGAATTAATTTACAATTCAGTAGTCTCATTAAGTGATGCACAATTATGGAGGCTAAAGTGGGCATAAATTCCTTATTATACTAAGTTGTGGGAAGTGATAAATTACGCTATGTGGTAGGTGACGCCCTTTAAACAGACTCGCAATACAATAGTGGTCAACTTGTGTTGGCCATGATGGGATCTCTATTGATGATGATGCGATGATATAATAATGAAAATAATCATGAAGAAGTCAAGATATTGATGATGATGCGATGATATAATAACGAAAATAATCATGAAGAAGTCAAGATATTGATGATGATGCGATGATATAATAACGAAAATAATCATGAAGAAGTCAAGATATTGATGATGATGCGATGATATAATAACGAAAATAATCGTAAGTCAAGATATTGATGATGATGCGATGATAGTCTATTGAAATAGAATATTAGTACATGTTTTACTTCCAGGTACATGAATGACGCAATGTCTAGTATAATATCGATTCTCCCTAACGATGAATCTTAGAGTTGTTAGCGGACTGTAGCGCTCGCCTCTCGCTCGCTCGCGGCTGCTCGTACTCGCTAGTAATCCCACCTCATCTGTTGATTCCGCCTACCCTATCGTTATTTCTATCAAATCTAATACCAATTAGTACTGACTTTTCCTAAGCTCTTTATAATACAATTCACCCCCAAAATATCTCAATGGATGTAACACAATGTCTTAGCAACCAATCTCACCCAATCAACTCAAAGGCACTTTATAGTCGGAACAATGTTAAATATACGACAATGCACAGTTGAACTGACGAATGATAATTAATTACCAACCCACTGCGATACTTTTGTTGAGATCCCGATAATAACGACCCCACCTAACAAGATACCTACTTAATTATTGCCGTTACTAAAGCGAAAGTGTTGGATTCCCTTGTAAAATCAACATAGCCAGCTTCACGGTAAAAAGCTTCGGTTAAAGCAAAACGACGGCTTGGCCAGCGAAACTCTTCAGTTTGCAAGACTGAAAGGTCTCACCAACCTTACCTTCGTTGACACATCCGTGACGGAGGCCTAAGCGCGATCATCATCTCTACTGACTAAGAAACCCCTTAACGGGCGAATTCTCGTATTGGTCAGGGTCGTCAATGTGCTCTTTGGATATGGTTGTCCACAACGCTAAGCTCTCGGCCACAGGTGTACATAACTAATTTACTACGCTAGATTCATTCATTCAAGGAATTCCACACAATATATCTATAAGTACATCTGATTACTTCATAAACCAACACAACCGTAACCCTTGTTAAGAGGGTTGTTAGAACTAAGACAGCAGCTCGACCAGTGAGGTCCCTCAATTTGCAAGATTGAAGACTCTCAGCCACTCACTCTGTCTACACATCTATGACTGGCGCTCTAGTGCGGGCACATCTCTGCTGACTAAGAAGCCCCTTTCGGGAGAATTCTCGTGTGGCCAGGGTCCTCAATGTGCCCTGTGGATATGGTTGTCTCGACACCGAGCACACAGCCACGAGTGTATATAACTACTTTATTCAGTTGCGTTAATCTAGTAAAGTAACCACCCATCAGCACCTATACTAACCACCGGATATTAATATGAACTTGTGGTAATATTTGTCGCTTATCCGCATCTTAACAATCTATCCTCATAGTGTAACGCGTACCACGGACCGAGTCAATTGCTATAGCTAGGTTGTCGTATAATAATTGATCACTTTATCTCGTAAGGGCGCACGGAACCCAATCATATCGCAGTGACAAATCAACTAGTAATATATATGTAGAACAAAACAACATTCCTGTAATATCGTCAGTTATTTAACCAATGACCTAGATCCGTTCATAACCTATACATAAACCGCTCGTACTTTATCTAGCATATTCCCCAAATTATATACAGTAGAACTAGGTTTCGATACACAAATACAAGTATGATAACGTTGAAATGGTTAGATAATAGCCCAAAAACAAATTAATAAGTCTCAGAATCATTCAATACAGTGATTATAAAGGTCACTCACCAGATTTTAATTTCTTAATAGTGGGACACGTACCCAACGCCTCTCTGGTTCCCAGGGCTCCTGCCCTTCTGATCTCCCTCGACGTTCGTAACAAGCCAGCTCCTCCGCCATAAATAAATTACAATATAATATTAGCACATATTTTAATAAAGATTTCCCTCATTTGTACCTACAACTAACCACTAGATACTGGTATACAATTAGGAATTATTTACCATTGGACCGTTCCTTAGCGAACATTCATGTACTATATAAGTGTTCACTTCACTTCATGGGAGTATACGGAATTCTAATATGATGATGTCTTAAGCGCATTTATTAGGTGATAAACCTATTAGACCGCCACATATTCAAAATACACACGTGATCATATAAGATCATATCAGTTCACGAGCAGAAAGATATTGCCTAAATATTAATCACTCAATTCAAGACAATGTGCGCACAAGATAATTACTCCCTAAGAAATTCCAGAATTCACTATGATTAGTCACACTTTAAAATAAAATATTCAATCTCACCAGACGATCGCAAAGGCATTTGCGACCTTACCAAACTCTAATTCCTCTCAGCAACAGCCGTAATGCAGCCCAGCGGTGACCAGCCTTGCTCCGCCTCGAAGTAGTACGCGCCCAGAGGTCAACCTAGCCTGGCCGCCTTTGCCTTCTGCAGCGTGATCTCGCTTCGACGTCCCATAAAAAAGTGAAACGCTCCTCGGCCCGCCGGGGTATTTATAGCCAATACTAACACGATCACGCCACTAATCCGACTCCTCATCTGAAAATATACCTTAATAAAAGGGTATAAGGCCCATTTTCCAGGGAGCGTTCCCCGCCCCACAGTGCCGATCGATAAGCACTTTTCTCGACTTTGCGGGTAGAATGTCTCTGCAGCTCGCGCGTCCGTCCACGCGTTTTCTTGCTGGCCAGCGATCCATTCCTGCAATTAACCTAAGTAGTCTAATTTATGAATCCATAAATCTAGATCTAGCACACATTAAATGATACACTAATCCAACAATACTGAATTAGTATGCTGAAGTATGTTTTAAACCAACTATTTTGGACGAAACGCGAGTTTTCTACACTTTTAATTGTAGTCTTGATTTTAGCCTAGAATAGCATCTAACGCAATTTATCTCTAACTTATTTACATACATAATTGACAGGATGATAACGAATGAAAGCTTCAATTCCTTCATATTTGGACCTGAAACCCACAACGCTAACATCTATCAATTTAAAAGAGTAATTCCGCCCTTAGATACTATTGAGTCTGAGAGCGAAGCTCTCGGATCGTCTCAGTACCCATTCACCGCGTCTATGAAACCGTTCGGCACGCCGAATATGCATTTGTTTGTGCTATTGTCATATATTTAAGTCATAAGTCATAAGTCTTTTATTTATAATACTATTAATATTACATGTCATCGATTGTTTAGATTAAATTAAATTTATATACTAAGTGTGTTAACATATAACATTCTTATTCTGGTAACTCATAAAAATCTTTAATGTCATAAAAAGAGTGCGTGAGAAGCCACGATATGACATAAATTATCAGATTAGTGTTGCCTCAGTTATAATTTTGATTTCTACCGTGTTACAGAAAATAAAACTAACATTTTTGTTTAAAATATTAAAGGAAAATACAAAGCTATTAAAATAACATTTTTTCAAAAAGTTTGTTCGTCACGCCGAACATTGTCAAATTAAGGGTTAAAAACGGATTACCCTTGTTTGGCCTAACAACGTTTTGCCTATTTTCGGTGTGCCTAATTTCATTTAGACTAATCTTGTTTCGCATAATAGGTACCTAGCTTGATTTCCCTAATTTTTATTTGTGCGAATATCGTTTTGTCTAATACTTACTTCGCCTAATTTCATTTTACCAAATTTTTAGTTTGTTTAATCTTATTTTGTATAGGTACTGTTTGACTGACATAATTACATTTTGTCTAAAATACATTTCGCATATTTTCATTTGGTCTAGTCACTCCCCCGCTCTCCGCTCTGACTGTCACCAGAAACTAATGTAGGTTTTGAATAAAAGCTTTCGCTAAGTAGATTCTTTAAAAAACTAGTTTCGCAGGGTTGCGTGTTTCTACCTAACTCTCCTCCTCGCTTTGCTTGTCATCGTACTTACACCGACCTGCCTTAAGGTATAAACCCGAACGCAGACGCCTTAGCTCCGGCGCTTTCGCCCTCGTGTGACAAGTAGCTTCGGCTTGCTGGTCGCCTTTGGCAACCAGCCTCAACCACTCCGCTCTGCACGGCTCCAACGCTTTGTAACAGGCTCACAGCGGGCGAGGGCTGCTCCCCCTCCACGCCTCCGGCTTTTTTATATACTCTCTAGGGGTAGGGCAGACAAGACCACGTGGATATTGAGGTCCTCCGATTCGATTTTGTTACCTGAGTTTCCAATGCAAGTGAAAAGTGTTTCAAGCGATTTTGACGTATTCTGTACGATAAAAATATAAAAAGAACATGCCATAATGAGCCATGCCAGCGTTCATAGCCTAGCGGGGCCTGCGAATCGGAAACGATAACGCAAGCAAAGATGGCAGCGGTTAGTCTTTGGATGGGTGACCGCCTGTTTGAGTGGTTACTATAAATGAGCGCTTCCGTGCTTTGGAAGGCACGCTGAGCAGTTGATTCCGGCTGATGTCTACTTCGGGCGGCTTAAGAACCTCTAACAGTCGAGTTGCCCACTCATTTGACAAAGGGGGGACGACTGTCACTTGCGTCCGCAGGAGCTACCTACCACAACCCTGCACGTGTCCCCTGGGTGGTACTAAAGTGTGACCAACTCAAAAGGCCAAATAAATGTATACCATACGATTAAATAAAACCGTTTTTCGGCAATGTGATGAGTAGTCAAAATATGAATCGACAAAATGAGTTTTAGATAAAAACAAGAGTTATGAAAATCGTCATTCAGTTAAAATGTATTTCGAGCAAACAATTATTATGAATAATGAAATTATACAAATCGACTTAAGACAAACTGTGCATTATACCAAAAGTCGTTACACAAACTGAGATTAGACAAAACGTTATTAGGCCAAACAAGGGAATCCCCGTTGGGATACCTATATTCATCAGAGCTGATTACTATGTGACAGGTGCCGGCTTCCTAGTGCCAGTATAGTATAGTAGTTTAATAATGGATTCTATTAAGTTGTTGAAACGTTAAAACCACTTTTATTTCTCCCGAATTCCATAATCCTACAGTTAAGTTATACTTACTTTATCTTAATTCCAAAGAATCTCAAAACTTCCTCTGTGAAATTACTTACCATTTTGAAAAGCAAAGTAAAAATATTGTTATAATCGATATTAAGTATAACTATTTAGTACAATCTAGTATCTAGTAGTAGTATCTATGATATCATAGATAAACCAAGGTAGACGAATGCGTCCGTTAAAAATCTAATGTTACATGGAGTGAGGTATAGTATGTTTTTAGTACAAGTATGATTAAATTTTCAAGCAACCTTGGCTTATTTTATTTTATCTGCCTTATTTTCTATTATAAGCATAACAGTACAATTCAAGTTACGTTAAATTTACGTTTTCAACTAAGACGTTTTATTCTATTCACAATATTGCAAATAACATACTTAAATTTGCTTCACTGGCCTTGTTTTAAATTAAATTAAGTACCTAAATGTAAATGTATAATATTTATATTAAAGCGAATCATCTCCTATCTAGACGTCGGTAGTAAAAAATAAGCTACATAAAAATAAAAAAATAAACCCATAGTACAAGCTTTGCTTAGTTTGGGACTAGGTTGATTTGTGTAAGATTGTCCGCAAATATTTATTTATTTATTAAATAAATCAAAGTGAAAGGTACGAAAGTGAAAAGTGTACCAGAAAGTTACTATGAGATTTTAATTTGACATTATTATTTGATATCAATATCAACTGAGCGATTTTATTAAATTCGTAATATTTATGTCATGCAAATAAAAAAAACATAAAATTGCTTCACTGGCCTTGTTTTAAATTAAATTAATGACCTAAATGTAAATGTATAATATTTATATTAAAGCGAATCATCTCCTTTCTAGACCTCGGTACTAAAAATTAAGCTACGTAAAAAGAAATAAAATTGAAAGGTACGAATGTAAAATGTGAACCAGAAAGATACTATGATATTTTAATTTGACATTCTTATTTGATATCAATATGTTACGCGCTCTCGTTCTAAAACGCTGCGCGTGTGAAATCGAACGTGTAAAAAACACAGTCATCTAACTGGAATGCGAAACGTAAGTGTCGGATTGGCTCCAGGTTTTTAGAGTGCTTGAGCCCTTGAGGGTAGCAGGTGCAAAAGCGACCTAGACCTTAGGCATCACTTTATCCACAACCCCTAGGTTTTGTTTAGTAATGTAAAAACATAAATGAGAATCAAAAATGGGATAGCTAGGACGGTCACAACGGTGTATGCGAAACTTCAGCAACATTATTTTCAGAGTATAGAGAGAGTAGATAATATATGTTTAAACTATACTTTGGTTAAATTTGACACGTTTCAACCATTGCTGTTCGTATTAATATTTAAGTTCAATGAGCTTGCGACATGTCGAGCATAATCTATCCTTTACTATTAAACGAGCAATATTTGTTTATATATATATGTATATATATATATAAATATATATTTGCAATCACGTTCTCGGAAACGGCTCTAACGATTTCGATGAAATTTGGAATATAGGTGGTTACGGGGGCGAGAAATCGTTCATTTTCTATGTTCACCCGAGCAAAGCTCGGTCGCCCAGGGACTAGTAATATAATAAACAGCAAAAATCTGTGACGCTGTGAGTTTGTATACTCATAGGGAGTAATCTCCACTTTACCGATTAAATAAATCTTTCACCAGCGTATATAATTGACCTTTAGGATGGCCATTGCTGTATTTTATCTCGCGAACATACGATGCGTAACACTTTTCAAGACGAATATCGGCCCGCAGCGCCAAATCATGCCATTAAAAACATTTCACTCCGTTTCGTTAGAAGCTTGGATAAATAGTGGTGAATACTTTATAAAGAAATTATAAATACCTATTCATTGGCACATAAATGAAAACTTTTAGCGAAACCTGGCGATCGAATAGAATCAGATTTCAATATTATTGAAAACTTTTTTTCTTGTTCAATAAAATAATAGCTTATTATATATTAATAGCTTTAATTAGCAAGCTGTTAGAAAATTTGAAGGATCTTCCCAAAAATCTGAAATGAGTGGTTTAATAAATTTCGTACTAATTGTTGTCAGCTAGCCTAGGATGATTCACAGATCACCTTTCCGTGCCCGGGCTGACGCCGGAACATAATTTAACCCGACTAATTAAAACGTTCGTCATAGTCACATATTTTGCGCTCAATGGGGAACTTGCATGGGACTTCAATTTCGAATAAATTGCACTCAATCGATGCGGATATACGTAGAGATATCATACAAAAGAAAAAAAAAGAAAAAAAAACGATTTTATTAGTTTTACCTAACGTTAAAATGACGAAAATTTATTTTTTTTATTTTTTCAATGAAATAACGTAACAGTTACATAGAATATTAAATTAGAAATGATATTTTGTATGACAAGTATAGACTTAAACGTAAATTGTGTGGAGATAATCGCAAATTAATGAATTACTCCATAGTAAAGGCTATGCTGTGCCGTCATAGCATAAGCCCGTTTAGTATAGAGCGTTTTCGGGGGGTGCCGGCGCGCGCAGATTTCAAATGCATATAACATCAGAAAAATTAATCATAACAAAGTTTTAATGCTACAGTTGTTTTAATGCTGGATTATACTTTTGTTTTTCGTAATAAAATATTAAGATGCAAGTTCCCTATTATTGACATTCAGAGCTGCTACCGCGAAACAAAAACAAAATCGTGCGTGCATCTCCCTTTCAGTCACTCAATTAAACATATAGGACGTGCAATGCGATTTTGACGGGTCAGCGTTCATCGGCCAGCGCACGGAATGTGATAATATATGGTGTAACTTGTCAATAATAATAATATAACGTATATCTCCTATTTGTTATTGCTCGTATGATATACTTAGACCTTGGTCATCCCTTAAAAATTGTAAGAAAAAAAAACCGGCTAAGTGCGAGTCGGACTCGCGCACGAAGGGTTCCGTACCATTATCTATAGAAACGGCAAAAAAATCACGTTTGCTAAATGACCACTGTCACGGGTAGCCGCTATCTCCCTCGCGGTCGCTATACTTCAATTTCGCATACGTACCTGCTGTGTTTTCTCTTACACTCTTCTTTCCTGCACCCCGTCACCATCTACCGTTTACAAAGTGGTAAACAAAGTGGTAACAGTGCTGCATTTTAACGGGCGAGATTAAATTAAACTACAAGTTTAAATAATGAAACGCATTTATTCCCGCTAACGCCGCGAGCACACGAATAAAAAATCGAAAGGGGGTGGATCGGAATGTCGTCTGATATTGCTCCCTGGCTCAAAAAGGGTGTCGCTGCCACCACGCCAGTACTTCCCTGGATCTCGGGACTGCCGTGGAGATGGGACGGGCCGAGGGACGTCAGCCGGCAGCACCAGGGAACCCTGGTGTAAGTTTTGCAGTGCTCCAGCCGCAAGGTAGCAACCAAAATGTTAATATGTTAATTAAATGGACTGTATATTCAAAATTTCGAGAACGAGAAATAATGAAATAAACGACGATATAGCACCTTGAAGTTATTGAAAGGACACTCACCGATGCCTGGAGCTGCTGAGCTGCTCCTTCGTCAGGTGTAGGACCCCGAGACCTGGTTCGAACTGCACAGACTCACCTGATCCCAAGGTTACCTGCCACCTGAGTACGCCCGGCTGATGAAATGAGATGTCCGTCCGCTCCCTTCAAGGCACTAAACCGCGCGTCTATTCGCGCGGAGCTCGATAACTTTTTTACAACTGTCTGTGTGCTGCATTTTAACGGGCGAGATTAAATTAAACTACAAGTTTAAATAATGAAACGCCTTTATTCCCGCTAACGCCGCGAGCACACGAATAAAAAATCGAAAGGTGGATCGGAATGCCGTCTGATATTGCTCCCTGGCTCAAAAAGGGTGTCGCTGCCACCACGCCAGTACTTCCCTGGATCTCGGGACTGCCGTGGAGATGGGACGGGCCGAGGGACGTCAGCCGGCAGCACCAGGGAACCCTGGTGTAAGTTTTGCAGTGCTCCAGCCGCAAGGTAGCACCCCAATATATTAGGGGTTTTAACACTCACTGAAGGTAACTTGGGGCTATCTGGTGCCCAGAACGATATTATATTAAAAAATAAAAATATATCGAATGCGCGGGCCTAGTTAGTAGTGACCGTGCCTACGAAGCCGGAGGTCCCGGGTTCGAATCCCGGTAAGGGCTTTTATTTGTGTGATGAGAACAAATATTTGTTCCTGAGTCATGGATGTCTTCCATGTATTTAAGTATTTATCTATATAAGTATGTTTATCGTCGTCTAGTACCCATAGTACAAGCTTTGGTTAGTTTGGGACTAGTAGTAGGTCAATTTGAGTAAGATTGTAAAATAAAAAAAAAATTATTCCGTTTTTCAGTATTTGTTGTTATAGCGGCAACAGTCATACATCATCTGTAAAAAATTCAACTGTCTAACTATCACGGTTCATGAGATATAGTCTGGGGACAGACGGACAGCGGAGTCTTAGTAATAGGGTTCCGTTTTACTCTTTGAGTATATGGAACCCTAAAAAACAGGCCGGCCAATTCAATCTTCTATTAACGCTATAGGTAGAGAAAGACTGTGACAGAGAAAAACTTTTCTCACTTTTCTCTACCTAAAGTTAATCTCTGAAGTTAGCCTCAAGTCGTCTCCCACACACCCGTCCAACCGCTCTTATCTTCCTCTGCGGCGCTACAAGTAGAAATCACAGACGAAAACTTATGTGGCTCGTACTGTACTTGTCTTGTGGATCATCCTTAAGAGTGCTCTTCAAAAAAGCGCTCGCTCAGAATTCGGTATTTTAACACGCGTAGTGCGTTTGTGTGTGTAAATACTACTACCACCCACACAAACGTACCTGATACCCACATGCACAGCGCGATCGCACCAGCCGCGGGTGCCGTCCCTTTCTAGCTATATGTAAGTGCGATCGGGATAGAACTAACCGCGGAGCTTGCCGATGCAAATAGCTGTATAGCGCACCGTTTGAATTAACTCCGTGACCGATATTGATACTTGCACTAAAAAATGGTAAGTATTACTTCGCTAACATGATGTTCTAGAACATCATGTTAGCGAAGTTAGATAACTTGAATAAAGTAAGTATTTGATTTTTGAGCACAGATTTTCTATTTGTATTAAAATACTATGATATGACAAAGTATAATATTTAGTTTCGTTTAATTAGTATAAAATAAACTAACGAGTTTTAAAGTTGTCAGTAATAAAATAAGAATAATAATTTGTTTTACGGATATTAATAGTTTGCATGTTATCTGAGTCTTATTTATATATAGTTATGTAATGAAATTATACCAGTAGACCCACCACTAGGAAATTACAGGGTACTTACGTATTCATTTCTTGAAGAATTTTTTTTTTGTTATGGACAGTAAAAAAAAACTGCCCTTCATAGAAATTGCTAATTTCCGTTACTTACCAAAGGAACTGAAAATTATAAATTATACAAACACAGCTTTTTATCTAGAGTACAATTAATTAATGCGTGACTTTATTCAAAAGCCTAAAACCTCAGATCATACAAAGGAAAAGATATGAAACGGGGGCTTGGCGCGTGTCGGTGCGACATGGCCAAATGGACATGTCACTGCCCACCGCATGTTAGTCGCAATTCGCCGTGAATCTGAAATGTTCTTCCACGTTTACTCAAAATGCCGAAACGTAGCGTGGTTACATGCAAAAATAGGAATGAAACTAAAACTTACATGAATGGTGGAGTCACGCACCACATGTTAGTATTAGTATTTTCACTTAAGTCAGTAAAAACTAATATTTTAACAAATAAACGCAACGCCGCATCATTTCTCGGGATCGAACTAACATATCGAACGAAAAAGCATATTTTTGTTCTTTGCGTTGTACATTGAACGTTCAATACAGTAAACCACGGCGCAATGTATTAAACCACTATGGATATGGACGATGCTTGATTTTTTTAGTGGTACGGCCGCTGCTTGGCGTCGCAAACTAGAGCGGTGCCAAAGTGCAGTTACAATTTACGCGTAATCGATAAAATAGAAGTACGATATCATACTAGTTATTTTATTTCGACTACTTTCGCTGTTTTATTTTATTTCATTACGTGTTTTGGTTGGGTGCCTATCTTAAAGGTAACTAATAACATACTAATAAGATTAAAAGGCACAAAATGTTTACGGTACCTACTAATAAGATTTTCACTAAGTTGCAGTATGAACCGTAAATAGACATATTAAAATTGTATATACAAGTATATAATTTAGTTGCAAATGGCTCCAGAACAACTTAAAATGTGATATTATTACCAATAATTTATTTTAAATGAGTATTTTTTTACTTTCATTTGAAATGTGATAATTGAAGAAGAAATCTCGGTTTCTTATTACAGTTTTCCAAAGAATCCGAGTAGGTACTAAAAAAATGGATAGATGCTACTGGCAGAGGTCCTAACTGGTTTCCTGTACAGAGAAGAGTTAATGTGTTCGTAACATTTTCAAGAAAAATGTTTCCAACCACTTAATAAGAGCCGTACACTTTTCGAATATTTGACACCTCGCTTGCTTGAAACCTAGGTGTAAAATGTATGGTAACACATCTTCGCACATCTTTGGTGGATACTCGCCCTTAGCCTTAAATCTCGTAATATGAGTAATGGACATATTATTTCGCGCCAAAATGCGAGTCGGATCGGCCTGGTACCTACAGGTCAAAAATATCGATGTGACCAGAGTTTTAAATGTATGTGAACACGAACTTATAAAAAGCCGTTTATGTTACTCTGTAGGTATTCGTCAATATTTTTTACTTTTGCGATTTATGGTAAGTTAACAACCCGTGTTATTTAAACTTGTAGCTAGAAGTTTAAATACCACCACATAAACTTACCATGTCGTTGAAGTTGTTACCCATCAATATCTTAACATAATATTAATTTTAATATCAATGTCGATAAAACATAATTTTAACGTTTGTCGCCCCCCTAGTGTAGTGCGTTTAAGCCAATCACAGCCCTTGTTTGCATGTTGCCGTAGACTCACTGGCAACGCCCGAGTCTTTGTTTTTACACGGTTCAATGTGTGTGCCTGTGGGCGCTGCGGTGGGAGAAAACTGGGGTCATCGGTTTTGGTTGAAATTAAGCAGTACGGCACTTCTCCCTTTTTTACTTATGTCACTTTTTAGGATTCCGTACTCAAAGAGTAAAACGGGACCCTATTACTAAGAATCCGCTGTCCGTCTGTCTGTCCGTCTGTCACCAGGCTGTATCTCATGAACCGTGATAGATAGAGATTTGAAATGTGATGTATTTCTGTTGTCGCTATTTATAACAAAAAATACTAAAAAACAGAATACATAATTTTATTTTTATTTTAGTTTTTATCTGTTTCTTTTTCTTTTACAATCTTACACAAATCGACCTTGCCCCAAACTAAGCAAAGCTTGTACTATGGGTACTAGACAACGATAAACATACTTACATAGATAAATAAATACTTAAATACATAGAAAACATCCATGACGCAGGAACAAATATTTGTGCTCATCACACAAATAAATGCCCTTACCGGGATTCAAACCCGGGACCTCCAGCTTCGTCGGCAGAGTCACTACCAAGTTACTAACTAGGCTACAGGGGGTTCCTATACAACAAATTTTTTGCCGTTTAAAGATATAGATAATGGTACGGTACCCTTCGTGCGCGAGTCCGACACGCACTTGGCCGGTTTTTTTAACATTTATTTCGAAATAAAGAGTGATACTCGGAAATGTCGAAGGGAAGGTCAATCGTCGAATCCGACTCGGCTGGGCAGCATTCGGGAAGCTACGGCACATCTTTTCGTCCAATATTCCGCAGTGTCTCAAGACGAGAGTCTTATTCTTATTTCTGGTAGTGGCTTTCGGGCTGTCAAAGCCCTTATATCACTGCGACCATCGCTGATCTATTGTGATCGCCACTTACTACAATTCTTGGTCAAGTCCTGCAAACTCGAAGAATTGCAGGATTTTGTTGAACTCAAGAAATTTGATCTCCTCCGGGCACATGATGTGTTTGCCCAGGAAGGAGTTACGACTGTGCATGAGGCAAGGGCAATCGGATAGGATGTGTGTAGGCGTCTCCTCTGCTTCGAAGCAGAATCTGCACTGCCTTGTGTCACACAGTCCTATCGTTTGCATGTGCTTATTTAGGCGGCAGTGCCCAGTAAGCACCCTGACCAGCATGCGTAGACGGTTCCTACTTAGCGCCAAGGCGTCAGAAGACGCCTTTTTGCTAAAGGCTCTAAAAAGTGCCTTGGAATGTTTCAGTCCTGGGTTAGCTCTCCAGGCTTGAATGGTCTTGTAGAAACAATAGGCTTTTAGAGTGAGCTTGGTTAGACTTTTAGGGATACCACAGAACGGCTCTGGTCCGCAGTGTGTTCCCTTCGCCCCCGCTCGTGCAAGCTCATCAGCCTTTTCATTTCCCTCGATGACTGCATGCCCTGGGACCCACGAGAGTCTTTGACCAGTGTGTGTTGCCAGTGATGACATATGGCACGGAAACGTGGTCGCTTACTAAAGGCCTCATAAGAAGGCTCAAAGTCACTCAAAGGGCAATGGCTCTCCATTGCCCTTTGAGTGACTTTGAGCCTATGCTATGCTATGCTGGGAGTTTCTCTGCGCGATCGCATCAGAAATGAGGCTATCCGCAGCAGAACCAAGGTAACTGATAAAGCCCTCCGAATTGCTTAACTTAAGTGGCAGTGGGCGGGGCACATTGCACGTAGAACCGATGGCCGTTGGGGCGGAAAGGTTCTCGAGTGGCAACCACGTACCGGAAGGCACAGCGTGGGTAGGCCCCCCCGCAAGGTGGACTGATGACCTGGTAAAGGTCGCGGGAGTCCGCTGGATGAGGGTGGCGCAGGACCGGCCATTGTGGCACTCTTTGGGGGAGGCGTATGTCCAGCAGTGAACGTCTTTCAGCTGATATGATGATGATGATGATGATGACTCGGAAATGTAATAAAACCACGTAAAAATCTTCCTTTCCAGTGTAAACCCCCGGTGTGTGTTATAATAAACGAATATATAAACGAAAATAATTACTAAATGCAAGGTAGGATCGTGCTGTACTTAACAAACGCCATATAAGCTTGTTTTTTAAAAAGTTTTTTATTCATCTTGTTATTTTCAATAACCCTGCATATTATGTCGCTGGTTCGTGGGTACTTGTACAGACAAATCACACAAACCCAAACAAGATAGGTCTATCTATTTTAGTTAAGGAGTTCCCATGACCACCTTCCATCATCAGATCCTGGAAATCATCCATCACCAAAGTGTTTACCAAGACAAAACAGATGAGCTCAAACTAGATGGGTTTATCTAGTTTAGTTTAGGAGTTCCATGACCACCTTATAGCTCCATCATCAGACTCTGGAAATCATCCAGCACCAAAGTCTTGCCGTGCCATGACCAAATAAATGAGCCCAAATTCGATGGCTTTATCTTGTTGAGTTTAGGAGTTGCTATGGCCACCTTCCGACTCCATCATCAGACCAGCTCTATGATATTATGTTACCGAAGATACGCAATTGTACCTAATTTGAAGATTTCACCCAAACTCCCATACATACATACATACTAACAAGGTGGACTGATAGTAACAAGTAAATAAATTAAATCTATCAAGTATCACGATCACTCGTACAATAATAATTGACTATAGAACGCGTAGTTTAGACAAAAGGATCCAACCCACAAGACATCACCATTGAAATATATGACTTTTGTTTTAGGTAGAAGGTTCAATTTTAAATGTTACGTATCCGGTGGGTTTGAGCCTTTTCGCTACACTACGTCATATATGGCAGCTATGCAATTCATAACTTGTCTCGATTAGCCTCACGAATGTATCCCCAGTATAGTTTGACCCCGAGGTTGGTAACAACTATGCCTAGTCGGAGATCAAAATAATATTATTTTATCTGAAGAGTGGCCGGTTAGCTTCGTGAATCGCCACAAATAAACACACTACACGTCTGTCTCGGAGGGCTATTCAGCCGGTACTGAGATATATTCCCGCGCGACGGTAAATTTATACTAGTTTTGAATAATTATTTATAAATATAAATTTTGACAAAAGTTATATTTTTTGGACTGGATCTTGTTGGTACAAGCATGAACTTTAATGTTGTGTAAGATTCAATACAAAAATTATTCAACAATAATGAGAAAATCCTTGAGTTTTCAGTACGATTTTGTTGACAATTATGGTGTAATTGAGAACGGTTTACATATATATACGTGCAGAATAAGGAAAATTCGAGGCAGCTAGGCGCAATGGCAACATATTACGCTAGTGAAAATAGAAAAAAACAAGTAGGTTCTCATATAACATCATGGAGTATTAGGGGCTCAAACTTATGACTCTGCGCTCTCTTCAGAAAACTACTGTCGGTAATCGGGTATTTTCGGTTAAAGTATTCAGTTCTTCGTAAATTGGAGGCGGCTAGGACCAATATGAGGAGTTTACTTATGCAAATAAGTAATCAGGATCTAGAAAAAGCTCTCCGTTTCTTAGAATTACAACGTCAAAAATCCGTCATTCTCGCTTATTCCTGACCAAAAAACGACCGCCCTCTTAACCTTAACTCGCGTCTATATATGGCTCAAGAATTTCTTACTCGACTTACACAGAGGTTAAACAATAGCTATAAATGTACAAGATTCTTCCAAACTTACCTAATTAGCTACGAAATTCCTCACGCAAATGCCTTGTGTGAAACCACGAGTTAGTGTTCGGTGCAAAATTGGACCAGTAGCGTTTGGGAATATATATCTTTACTAATATATACCAATATTATATGGAGGTAAAGTGTTGTTTCGTAAGTTACATGCATGATAAGCGCCGGGACAACTCATTTGATTTCAAAAAATGTTTACCCTGGAGATGGTTCTTTGAGAGGAGCATACAATAAAACATAAATGAACCGTTTAAACAGACGTATCTTACGCTTCAGGTAATATCCTACATAGTTTCTTGATAAAAGTAATAACAAAACATTTTCGATTATATTGTTGGTACAAGTGGCAGGCGATTGTCCAAACCGATGATACATTTTAATTAAAAAGTATTTTATGAATAACAATCAAATTGTGGTACTTATCGAGTAAGAGTTATAGCTTTCTTGTGATGCTAAGAGCAGTCCTGTTATATTTCAATTTCTACAAAAGGAGTGTTATTTAAAGACCATGCAAAACTCCGAATAAGCGGGCTTACCTTATGTTAAAAGTGAATGATAGGTACCTACTTACTAAATAAAAATTTTTTTTTGTTTGTTTATGGTCTCTATATTTTTGCCGTCAAGAAAAATATTTATAGTTTTTGTCCATATAATGAGTTTATATAATTTGTGTCAAGCACCATAAAAGTAAAACAGAAAAAATCCTGGAAATACTTGTACTATCACGATTGCGTAGATCCAAGATAATAGTTATTTCGCTTCAACACTTCACAATTCAACACGATATCAATCGCGCAATCGTTCTGAAACATCACGGGATCGATTTTTGACTTTCAAGCGCTTGACTCTTTCACTCGAAAACAGTCATAAATTATTATTATTATATCGTATGGCTTTTTTTTTGTTTTTTTTTTTACAGTTGTAATTAATACAAAATTAACAAAGATTACAATTTAATATCTAAGATGAGTAGCCAGTCCCTTGCTGCAGGGGTCAGCGCCAATAAGTCTTCCATACCTCCCGTGAATAGTCTTCTGGGGCATTCCTCAACAATGTGTAGGACGGTTTGGTGTTGGCGCACCACAGTCACAGTCAGCTGCTGTTGATATGCCCCACTTGTGTAGGTTGTGAATTGCAGCACCCAACGCCCGTCCGTCAAAAATGATGAAAAGCTATTGTGAAATAGCAATACAAAATTTAAAAACGAGTGGCATTGACCACTCGTATTATTCAATAATATCGGTAGAGAGTAAGTGCCTGCAATATTGACACTACAATCGTATTTACTTTTATTTAATTTTCAAGCGCTTGAAAGTCAAAAATCAGGCCTCTGCTCGGCGCATTCTTGCAATCATTATTCAAAAAGAACTGTCTGACATTTTTTACCAGATTAATTGCATAACTTTTCAAACGAAGATGTTTAATTCACCGCCAAGAATCGCTACGCTCGTAGCCAATCGCGTGGTTTTCTCCGTACGTAGCGAAAAGCGCCTACGGCGTAAGGCACCCGCCAGGGGGGCCCTAGCAGTGAACGTGTTAAAGCAACTCATATGTCACTTTCCCACGCAAAAATTACATTTCAATCTACCTAACATACGTAGGTACAAAACGTTGCCAAATCGACCAGCAGCTTGACAGGAATTACTTCCCAGGAGATGGCTTGGATGGATGGAATGGCTCTGTTTTGTGCACGAGAGTACGAGAAGTCGAGCATGGGGATTGCCCCTGGGGGGGAGAGCTGGGCGAGGTTAAGAGGCTGTGAGCGAGGGAAAAATCACCAATGGGTACTTTTTATCGCCCAGCACAGTACTGGAATCCTCCAGATGGGCAACCAGAGCAATTTTTTTACATGAATAATTTATGTTAAAAAACACAGTTTAGATCGACTTCAATTACATAAAAATTTCCACATTTTCTTTCCAATTTACCACATGAACTGTTTTCCGAGACCAATCAAAATCGTGTCAGAATTTTGAAATAGGTACTTTACATCCTTGGTGAGTCCCATAAGTCATCTCTGGTCTTCATCATCAGTTCCACTTCCCCATAATTATTATTTCCGACGGTAATTACACGAGTTATAATTGAAAATACCGAAATCACTACACGCGTGCCTATAATATTTGAGGGTTGCCCTCAATCTCCCTAGAATCTCATCATCAGATCCTGACATGGTGACAATGAGACCACCTCAGGAGTATAGGTACTCTTTCGAATAAAAAAAATAATTTTGAAAATTGGTCCACAATTGACAGGGGAATCGGTGAACATACATAAAAAATTTTAAGAAAACACACAGTGGAACATAAAACCTCCTCGTTTTTGATGTCGGTAAAAAATGCAAATATTTCACAGCTTCGCAATGCAAAACGTCGCGCCGCTCATCTGCACACATTTCACAGATTCGCTACGCATTCTCGGTCCACTCCGCTACCTCGCACAGCTGTGGTGGATTTCCAGTCTTACACTTTAACTTTGCCACAGAGTAGTATAATACTTTACGTCATACCTTGCCATAAAGTAGGAATTACCGCACGCTATGCGTGTGGAAAACCCCACTTCCTGGCCAGATAGAGACGTAAAATTTTGTACTTACCACGGGCGGTAATAAAGAAAGCCTCAGAGCGCATATTTATCGCCCTTGCCTGCGATCTGAGACATTCTTTGTTTAACCGCCCTAGGTAAGTAATGTACTATTACGACGCGAAGCGTGGGCCAACCATGTGACAATAATATTACGTCCCATTTTGCTTGGAAATAGGGTGCTTCTAGCTCGGTCACATACGCTGTCATTCGTGGACTTAATTGCGGCATACGTGACACGTTCGGTGTCACATTGTGGACAATGTTGGTATTGCACGTACCTATTCCATGTTGCCGTTGCGCGCTGTTGTTACCTACGATCAAGTCTAAAAATATGAATACGATTTTCAATCCTATTCCCCAGGCATTCGTTCGAAACCGTATACCTATAAACCTATATGTTATTAGACGTGTCTGTACTCGGTCCTATTTGATTATATGCTGTTGCTTGCACCCGGTCTACATTACAATAAATAAATAGATAGATAAGTATTAATAATAATAATAATGATTTTATGTTTTGTATGTATAGTTTTATATTTTACTTTTTATATAGTTATTATAAAAACCTAATCTAAGAAAGAAATGAAATAAAGGAAATAATAATAATAAATTCATTTATTTCGACCAACTAGGATCATACAAATTACAAAAATACAAAACACAGCAAAAATTTATAAAATAGGTAAAATTAAATATGTAAAGTACGGCGACAGCTGGACGCATATGACCACATTATGTGGTCACTTACCCCCCACTACCGACGCAGTTTACTAAGATTTGTTTGTCATTACATGAATCATATGACAATGATTCAAGTAATGATAATCAAATCTCTCAGTCAATAATAATGCAATGCAATGCAATGCAGTAGGGTCGTTTCGCCGGTAACGCGACCACCACCGGTTAGCGACCACTTGACGGACTAGGCTGCTTCAATTAAAGATATTAACATTTCTACAAACCCAACAGAAAAAGAATAACTTATTAACTATTCTTGAATAGTATCAGAATAAGAATATATACAATTTAAAACAGAAAGCTCAATCCAAAGCAAGAAAAAATAACCTCAATTCACACATTGCTTCCGTGGAGTGTTGACGTGCAGTGAATCTGTGAAAAAAATAACGCGACAGTTGGCGCGAAAACTTTAGTTACGTCACTTAATTTTATTATTATGCTGAAATTGGTTAATTGATCGTTTAAATGATTTAGCTGTTGTAATAATTTCGTTGAAATTCGGCATATTTAAAAATAGATTTAAATTTAATGGGGTGGTCGCGTACCCAAATACATAATTACCAAAGAAGTGGGATAGCGACCACATCGTTTTCTTTTTCTTTCCTTATGGATTCTTATGCGGCACCCGCGATATTTAGCTTGGCTAGCCATTTGAGTCGGTATTTAAGCCGCGCCAATCCATGCTATGTCCATTGTATATAATAATATATAATTATATATTATATTATATAATAATACACAATTTATATGAGATGGTTATGTTATAAATTCGAAAGTGTGTATGTCTGTCTGTCTGTTATCACTTCACGCTTAAACCGATGGACCGATTTTGATGAAATTTGGTATGGAGATAGTTTGAGTCCCGGGAAGAGACATACCTAGGATAGTTTTTATCCCCGAAATAATCCCCTAAGCGGGTGAAAGTTTGTATGGAGCTACGATATAAACGATTTCCACGCGGACGGAGTCGTGGGCAGACGCTAGTGTAAGTAGAATATAATCTAAAAGTTAAATAAAAGCTTGTAAAAAGGTGGCATTTGGCACCTACTATGAATGACATGTGTGACTGTAATAGCAATATATATAATAGCACCATGGTGTGAGCGAGATGGTGCGCTTTTTTCGATTCTATTCTTCATTGACACAGCAATGTAAAGTAGATTTAGAAGAGTAACACTAAATAAAATGACCTATAATGATGAATTTTCTCGAAAAAGAATTAAATGTAATGTCAAATGGAGAAAAAAAAGAGCAGGGGATTAAGTAATTACAAAGTTATAGTATCCAAAGTTTTAAGAGGGGGTAGGTATATTCTATCCCTTTTCCGCAAAACGCACCTTCAGCATATGAAATGATTGTCATTTACTATGCCGCTCGGGGATTGTGACGTCACGATCCACTAGCGTTTTCTCTCTCTAACAAGCAATATTAAAACGGTTATAGCTTCGTATTTTTGGAGATATATGAATGGGATTTTCGTCACTTAGGCTTAATATTTTGCCTTCTTTTTTTTGGAGTAATAATAAATGGTTAGTCTACACTCCTATTTGTAGTGGTCTAAGGGCAGTTAGGTAGGTCAAACTTTGAGAAAGAGGTCGATCGTCGAATCCGACTCGTCTGGGTAGCGTTCGGGAAGCTACGCTATGGCTTTTCGTCCAATATTCCGCAGTGTCTCAAGGCGAGAGTCTTTGACCAGTGTGTGTTGCCAGTGATGACGTATGGCACTGAAACGTGGTCGCTTACTATGGGCCTCATAAGAAGGCTCAAAGTCACCCAAAGGGCAATGGAGAGGGCTATGCTGGGAGTTTATATGCTTGATCGCATCAGAAATGAGGCTATCCGCAACATAACCAAGGTAGGTAACCGATATAGCCATCCGAATCGCTAAAGTTAAGTGGCTGTGGGCGGGGCATATTGCACGGAGAACCGATGGCCGCTGGGGCGGAAAGGTTCTCGAATGGCGACCACGTACCGGGAGGCGCTGAGTGGATAGACCCCCACAAGGTGGACTGATGACCTAGTAAATATCGCAGGAATCGGCTGGATGCGGGTGGCGCAAAACCGGTCATTGTGGCACTCTTTGGGGGAGGCCTATGTCTAGCAGTGGACGTCTTTCGACTGATATGATGATGATGATGATAAATCGTTTTATTAACTACTAAAACACTATTTGCAAGAGTGGTCGCCAACTAGCTAACATGTGGTCGCAAACCGACTAAAGCGGACGCTATCCAGCGAATTCGCTATTTTGAAACCTTTTCCATATTTTTTCCTAATCTATGGATGAAAGTGCTATATTTTATTGTAGGTTTCAAAACTTGACTATACTCAGAACCTATACGAATACCATATATTATGTGTGTACATTGAATAGGTATACATTTACTAATCTAAAGTGAGCAACTCGGCTAAGTGGTCGCTAACCGGCGAAACGACCCTATTAGGGGACAATCTTATGCAAATCGAACTAACCCCCTTAGTAAACTCAATAAGTCTTGTGTTATGAGTACTAGACGACGATATATCTTATAGATAAATAGTTATATACAAAGAAAATATCCAAGACTGAGAAACAAATATTCATGCTCATCATATAAATATTTTGGACTTAGAATTCTTTAAAATTTTAAAATTAAGTTGTAGCAATAAATTTTTCTCTTGTTTGTAGGTAATTATAAAAATAATTTATTTTAAGTGTTGTAAAATACCGTACTATTTACACTCAAGAGCAAAAGTTTCGGGTCACCCTAAATTAAATAACCGCAATAGTTTTTTTTTTAATATTTTACACTAGTCTTATTTACAAAATATACTAGTCTTCGTAATACCCAAATGTATTAGCAATTTTCGGAACCTATCATAAAAATATCAACATCCAAAAATTACGATTTTTGCGATATCTCGCTCCGTAAACGTTGTTTTTTTCATGGGTTTTTACGAGTCCGATTTAAACCTGGTAACGTGTTTCTTTTTTATTATTATTTCTGCAGTTTAGATGTAAAATTTAATAAAGATCATGAAAGGATTAAAAAACTGTACAACATTTGGACTATTTTAGGAAATATGACGGTATTTCATCGACCCGAAACTTTTGCTCTTGAGTGTATTTAAATATTCAGAAATCGACCTATTTTCAAGATTATAACTAAGATGTTGACCTAGAACCCAATTAAAGGATTTATGAAAAATATTTGTTATTATTTATTTACTCATCGCGTCACGTGTCGTCGCTGGGATTTAATTCTAGATTATATGTACACAAAAATATATTTACTAATCGTCACTGCTGCTTAGATGCAGCGTAGGTGGTCCCCCTCAAGGTGGACTGATGATGACGTGGTAAGTAAAGGTCGCGTGGATACAGATGGCGCAGGACCGATGACTTTGGCACTCTTTGGGGGAGGCCTATGTCTAGCAGTGGTCGTCTTTCGGGTGATATGATGATGATATTACTTATTTGTGATGTCGTCTATTTTAAATTTATTTCTTTTTCTTTCGTTAAATTATTCTAATATTAAACCAGTAAACACACAACTCATAAATTATAGCAACTAAACCCCTTGTTTGTTATAAGAATAGGTCAAACAAACTATCGAAAGGCTGAATTCATATTATTTTGTATCATGGAGTTCGAAGAAAAAACTTACACGTAAAATTACAGCACATCATTGCAGCATGGCTTATTACTTGTTAAATAATAAAATGTTAAAATTTCCGTGGGTTTTTCTTTATGGTTCCGTGTGAAACTGGTTTCAAACATGTTGTTATGGGATTAATAACGTCATTTCTCTAAGAGAATACTCATAGCTGAATAAGACTTTAATAAGATGAATAAGATACGTACAGATAGGTAATCATTTTATTTAATGCAGCATAAAAGAGTCTGGGGGTGCGATTCTAGTCGTCCCCGAAAATGTCGAGAATCATATCTCATGTTCTAGCCGGCAACAATTAAAAGGTGGTTCCGATAAATAAAACTGTATTTCACTTCTGCAGTTTATATTAAGTTATATAATAGCGAAATAAAATAATAAATAACACATGTTTCTGTGACAGTTTGCCAATATCAAACCCAAAACATCTGCCGCTCAAAAGCTGATAGAAAAGTAAAATAAAACCAAAGGCGTTTTGATGAGCGACAAAACGCCACAAAAGGTACCTCTACGTTTATATACGCGAAATTCTATAGTATAGGTAGGTATTCTTACAGTGTATATCACCTAATGAATCATTTGAATTGACTTACTTATGAATATGTATGTTAGTTTCACAAGTTATTCAATATATATGTACGATCAAACTCGATACTCGATAGTTTTTTTTGGGGCTGTACAATTTTCTACCGTGGCGCTTTAACGTCATGTTTAAACTACTATATAAAGTTCTTAAATGGATGAAAGCGACAAGGTATTAAGGTGCAAGTATTCCGTATGATGACTCAACACTGAATAATGTATTTTGAATGTGTCCTTCAATGTAAAGTAAAAAAGAGTTTTACTCAGTCCGGAGCTGCCGTTGCATCAACATTTTACAAACAAACTTGTTTTCTCACACTATGGAACATTTAGAAAAATTCGCCCCTTAATTTTCTAAACCTTTCTCAATATGTTTTGATTTGTTGGCAAAGTCCAATATTTCGATATACAATGAAACTAAAAGTGTTCGGGACAAATTGCGATCTCTATTATTGGTCATTTTCTATGTTACGTTTTATTTTTCATTGGTACCATCCATTCCATTTATTTATTTATTTAGTTGCACTGGACACCAACAGAGTACATGTTAACAAATCTTAATTTAAATGTTTGCTTTTATTTGGGCTTCCATTGGTTCCATTGAGTTTTAAAAAAGTTTTCACAGGAGAATTGGGGTTTTACGAGTTGGCCAATTTATTGCCTATTTTTATACTCGTAGTGGCTACTCAAGGTAAGTTTGTAGTTGTTGAACTTTTAAAGTACCTATAAAAATACTGTAAGTATTTAATTGCTCTTAGGGTCCCGTACCTTAAGTGGGAAAAAAGAACCCTACTAGGATCAATGTTTGACCATCTGTCTTTTTTTAAGAACGCAAGGCAGTGTTCAATTAAAATTAGTATTATTTAAATACTTAGGTCTGCGGCCAACTGTACTAAATTCCTTTCAGTAAGTAAGTAAGTAAGTTTTATTTGTAAACATAGGTTACAGATTGGTGGTGTAAATGGTACAGTGTGGCGCTATGTAAATTTAAATTCCAACATGACATTAGAATTCAGTATGCTTAAATATAAGTAGAATAATATAATAATAATATGTCCCGTCAGTGTTATCTTGTCCCAAAACATTATTTCATATTGTCTCCAATAAGTAACTGCTAACAAATTATGAAACCTATCCAGATATTAATTCTAGCGAACTCTCTGCACGTGACTGTTATTCGATGCAATCCTTTACCGAATTAATTTGGCTTGCACTCAGGTGTCTGACCAATATCCTTTGAAACATGTTCGCCAGAATACAAAGGAACCGAGTATAAACCAATACAGATAGATCCCTCACGTATCTCAAGATAACTGCAAATGAAGGGTTAAGATACATTGGTAGTAGGTGTCCTGTGTTTGATATTCTGGAATTATAACGGTAGGCTCTCTCAACATTACAGTGATACAATACAATTTAAATACTCTTTACAATGCACTTGCTCTGAATGTGGCCTTTTATATGGTTCAACATAAACACGGGAAGTGGTCCATGCCAGCACGAGCAACGCCGGGCTGGACCTGCCCGTGCGGAATGGATTTCAGTACAATATTCTCGCACACTATGCGGGAATGAGATTTCGTGAGTTCGTGACAATTAAAATGTCTCCTTTTATGCATATTTTTTTTATTTCCTCGCATGATGCATTGTAAAATATTGTATGATACACGTGCGGATAGGTAATTCACAACTCGTGTCGATCAAAAACACTCCCTGACGGTCGTGTTTTTGGTCATCGCCACTCGTTAGAAATTACCTACTTTCCGCACTTGTATCATAAATTACTATTATTGCACACCTCAGTATGTATTTGGAACTATTACAGGACATATAAACTTAAAAGTAGAGGTAACCAACGGGCGGTCTTACTTCCAGACACCCTTTAGGGTACAATGAGAACGGTGAACTATCTATTTCTATACATAATATATCATAATTAATAGTAATAATAATATCCATTAAACCACAATAGCCCCAACGCCTGTTGAAATCGGTTCACGGGTATCTACCGATGAACCCGTGAATGGGTTTTAGCAGGTGTCTTCGTTTCCAAAGGGCCTCTTCGTGTTGGATCTAAATCCCCACGCACGCCTTCCAGATGACAGCGGCGCTACCACGAAAATCGAAACTCGAAGTTCGTATACCTGCATCCCTGTCACTCGAGCATTGTAAGTGCGTTAGAGATGGACATACCCGAACTTAGAATTTCGAAGCTCGTGGTTATAGCTCAGGGCTTTGTCCCGTAAATTGAAATCGGAGATACATAATAATAAATCATTTATTCAGTCACAAAGTGGTTTACAATTGTTATATAATGGTACTTCTTTTTAAGTATACAATACCTGTGCTAAGAGGCACCGAGAGAAGAAGTTGAAAGAAGAATTCAATGAGAAAAAGTAAATTTTCACTTTTGAATTAATTTTCTGGATATACAGTCGCCATCACATACCTAGGTACACTATGGGTGTTCAAAAAATATAGGCACATGCACCCTAATGCCTTGAAAAAAGAGGTGTGTACCGATGTTTGTGACGTGCTTGTTTGCTCCGATGTATGTATTGTGATGGCGACTGTACTTAACTTAGCTGAATTTTATCTCGCGGGTTTGCCTGCGTTCTTTGCAATATGTGGACGAAACCGCGCGGGCAACAAGTTTATATAATAAGATCGGTGCAGAGCTGCAAAACTGACAAACGGAGATATCTTTTGGGTACCTATCGCTTCTACCTCATATTTATTTTAACACGTTTGCATGACATTTCAGTAAAGAAAGCCAATGCGTCACGAAACTTAGACTAACTTAGACTAAACAATAAATTTCACTTTGATGACATTTAATTTCCAACATGTTATTATTGGTACTGTTAAGCATCTAGCATACATCGTCTCACAGAGCCTCAAGCATTCACTACACACAGCC
This sequence comes from Epinotia brunnichana, assembly GCA_963854355.1. Taxonomy (NCBI): domain Eukaryota; kingdom Metazoa; phylum Arthropoda; class Insecta; order Lepidoptera; family Tortricidae; genus Epinotia; species Epinotia brunnichana. The sequence continues at coordinate 22,492,629 of OY977949.1, forward strand.
GCCCATTTCCACGCAAACAAGACGCACAGGAGCTCATGTCTCTGCCTTTCTGGTTTTGAAATATAGAGATATCATAAATAGTGAGGGATATCCCTATGTTATGGCTTTGCTTAGTTTGTGACTAGGTAGAGCTGTGAAAGATTGTAAAAAATAAACACATTTTGTAAGTCAAGTACCGGTGCCCAGGACAGCACGGCTATCACAGGACGGCGCGCGAGCTCTCTCGATTTTTCTCGCACTATCCATCCCTCTCTTATTAGAAAACTTAGAAAGAGAAGTATAGTGCGAGAAAAATCGAGAGAGCTCGCGCGCCGTCTTGTGATAGCCGTGCTGGATATTTCAAAATTGTAATGTACGAAAGCAGTATTTTATGGTAATATGCGTAAACCAAAATGTCCAGGCTTCTATTCTCGCAAAACTGTCAGTGACAGTCATTCAAGACTCGACTGTATTCATGAATCGATATTCGGTGAAGGTTTAGTATTTTGTTTACTTTGAAAGTGACGACAAACAACCCCGGCCAATAACAACACAATAACAGCAAAACAATATTATCGCAGCGCCATCCTTCGACCTAAAATTATTAAAATCCCGGTTAGATGGGCCGCTGTGACACCGTGCGGTAAATCTTTCCATATTAGTCACATAGGAAACTATTAGAATCTTTGCAAAATGTTTTCAAGCTCTAATATCGGCTAGCGAGCAAGTAACTTACTACTAGGCTAGCTAAGCATTAAGACTACATTGTGTCTGAAGGGAGCATAATGATATAAATGATAATATTGACAGCGAGGAGAGAATATTGAATCTTGAGCGTAACGAGAGATTCAAGTGTTTATTAATTAATTTGGATATAACACAGAAAATACAAATGAAGCACAATATACATATAGAATATGCGTAAATCACTTAATAATTACGTGCGGATTTACTCTAGAAACATTATATTTCGAATGAACCGTGCTTCATCGAATGGAAATTTATACGGTAACATTTATTAGGAAACGTTATAACTTTTTGTTTTCTTATGAAAATATTATAAAACCTAATTTTTGATTGCCTAAACATTTTAAAATTGGTTCTAAAAATCGGCAATGTCATGTTTGAGGGAAATCAGCTATTACTTTTTTATTTCTTTATTAAACGCTCAAAAAATTAAAATTAAAGAACATGATATCCGCGCTTCCAAACACGCACTTCCATCTCGCTCACGCTTATGCTCAGTGAGAGGGAGAGAAGACCACGAACCAACGTCACCTTAAATGGTTGAATTTTCCTTTGCAACATAACAGTAAATGATAGGGTGTTTGTTTTATTACGAAAATCGAAGGTATAATTCAGAGGAATATCGGCTGTAACATTAAAACTTTCTTATGATTTTTTTCATGATGTTATAGGCATTTGAAATCTGCACGCGCCAGCACCCACCGAAAACGCTCTATATTAAACGGGCCTATGACGTCACAATCCATATTCTCCACGCGTTTACTATGGAATTAGTTATTAAATTCCAATTATCTCTTTAAAAATTGGTTTAAAGTATATACTTATCGTACAAAATATTATTTTTAATACAGTTGCTCAAAAAGTGCTACTTTACGTACTAGCTGTTTAGCGTGCGGAAAGTTGGTTTTCGCGCACTAGTGCTTTTTACTTTTCCACGTTTATCGAACGACGTTTTTTAATACAGTTGCGAAAAAATAAGAAAAACAACAAGTAAGGAATTTGAAGCTTTTATATTATTCATTCTGTAACATCTTTGTAATAGAATAGCAGTTAAAAAATAATGCATTTGCTCAAAAAAAATATCTTATAATACAGTTCTCCCTTACTTGTTGTTTTTCCTATTTTTTCGCAACTGTATTAAATAAACGTCGTTCCATACACGTGCGGAAATGTAATTCATCACTCGTCCCGCCCGAGTCTTGCCACTCGCCTACGGCTCGTGGCAATATGTATCGGTACTCGTGACGTAATGACATACTTTCCGCACTAGCATCGAAGTGTACTATTCTTAATCAATATTATGTCTAACTGTTATGTAATTTTGTCGAAAAATAAAAATAAATATTTTCTTGATTTTAACGTGAGATAAAATGCCAAAAATCGCTTCGCTACGTTCCTAGCTGATCCCGTGGTGTTTGCCTAAAGCGTAGGCGCCAGCTAGGCACTTACTGGCATTGAAAGTATAAAGGTTTATTCTATTTAAAATCACGACTTTCTCCGATACTTTAACTATTTACTTCCCTCAGTTTAAATAGTGTTTAATTTATCCATATCAAAGCATTTTCAGATGCGGGTAAAGTCCCTCGTGTGTGGAATAAACAGTATCATTAACACAATTTTGCCACCTGTCTGTCTGTCTGTTGCCTTTGAAAAGGGTATTTCCCGTTTAAATAGTTCTTAAATGTACAAATTCAAACAACAATACATTTTAAATTTTGCAAATAAATACAAGGAATATTCAGTAAAAAAGGAACATTATAATAAAACTAGTTTCTGCCCGCGTCACCGTCTGCGTGGAACTCGTTTTAATATCGTAGCTCCATACAAACTTTCACACTCCATTTCACCCCTTTAGCGTACGATTTCCGTGATAAAAACTATCCTTTGTCCTTCCTCAGGTCTCAAAAATATATCGGTTCAGCGATTTAAGCGTAAAGAGGAACAGAGGGGTAATCACGTAACGTTCCGAACGCGCGTTAGGACAATTTAACTGTCATGTTTTCATATAAAAAGTGACATTTAGATCTATCTGACGCGCGTACTATGTTATCGACCTGCTGATAGACAGACAGACGGACACACTTTCGCATTTATATTATTAGTAGGGCATGTAACGTAAGGCCCAGACTCCTTCTTTTTCAATTGTTTATATCAGTTTGAAAACTTAGCAACTGGACCTAATGGTCAAAGTTATCCGTCCTAGTCAATACGGTTGCAGATTCAAATGTCATGATTGCATTTAATCTATACATAGGTACATCCATATAATCACGTTTCTTTCCCAGAGGGGTAGGCAGAGATCGTATTGCATTCAATCTATGTCACATAATAATGGGACGAGCGACCGAAGTGAACGAAGTTCACTGTGTCAGCTTCGCCAAAAAATATTTCTTAATGTCCCGCGTATGTCCGACTGTTCTCATCGCTGGTCGCATTTGTCAACTGATTCTCTTGAATTTTCGTGATCAGGTTTCAATAATCATAAAGATTTTCAAAGTCAAATCAGTTTTTCGAAAAAAAAAACGATTGAAAGACTGGCTTGTCAGCTTTACAGCTCACAGAGTCACTTACATGAAAATGTGTTTAAGTAATATCGTTACCAATATTTTCCAAGGTGCTATGAAAGGATTAGTCATTGTCTCCTATCTATCAAACGCCAAAAGAGTAATCGACGAACTTGGATCAATGTGGAGAAGCACTGGACTAACCAAAGATCAACGGGTGCGGAAGGGGGTTATGCTAAAGAGGCTGAATTTATGTAACGCTGGTAAAACATAGGTATCCCTAAAGCCAGGTAACAACTAACCCGGTATTAGTCATCATTTAAAGGGTTCCCTTGTCGACAGTTTCCTCTTGGTATTGTGTAAACGGAAAGTAGGTCAATCAATTATGTGTTGTTCACGTTTGCTTCCACGCGCCCTGGCCCCGTAGCATGGATGGCCTTACCACGCGATAAGTGACAGGATAGAGCTTCCGTCCCTGGCTGACACCGTTCGATAGAACGAGACGACGCGCTTATCCTATCACTTATCGCGTGATAACGCCATCCATGCTACGGGGCCTGAGTTAGTCTCAGAATGAGCCGAACAAATTGATGTCATATCGGAATGCAAAAGTCAGTTGTGATTGACATCCAGTCGATGGTTGCTCTGTTTTGTCTGTCCACCTTCAGAAGGCGGTTTTGGAACTTTAACTTAGCCAACCGGGTGATCATTCTTGCGTAAAAATTGATTTAACGTTCAGTAATTTAAAGGATCTACTAGTACATACATACATACAATCACGCCTTTATCCCTAAAAGGTTTAGGCAGAGCACATGAAACTTGTGTTCCAGTGCCACTTTTAGCATAAATGTGGGTATAAAAGATCAACAAAATGTGATGTTGCAGTGATAGGTTGCTAGTCCATCGCCCACAACACACTTCAACCCTGGGTATCTACTAGTAGTCGATCGTTTATTTGACCTACATAGATAAACCTCACGCATGTAGGTATTCCCGAACTCTTGGTGCCATTTCAAGCAATTGTAGGCTTGAAAATGGAGAAAATGTGATATTTTATTAATAGTTGTTTAGACTTGCACACACTTTAACCTTTTCCCCATAGTGGACTCTTACGGCACCTACGTGCTTAAGATTTCTTTAAGAATCTATACGAGCATCTACGCGCTACACTCGTAGCCGAACCCTTAGTTTCCCTGCTAAGTAGCGGAAAGCGTTTACGCGGAGCGTGCTCGCTAGTGGGTTACTGTCAGTGAATGTGTTAATCGGCATATCCTAATTTTTCTATTGTAACTAAATTGACAGTATAAAATCGATCACAATTTGATTTCGCAGTGTTCTACTGGATGAACATCGTGGGTACGTGGCAGTACATCTTAGTGCCATTATTCGAAACGCTGTTCCGTACCTTTGTGCTGGGGCAGGATAAATTGTTGTTCCCCTTTATATGCTCACTGCCGTTTGACACGACGCGGAATTGGTAACATACTTCTACGAGTCGTATAGTAGTAAGTATTAAATTTTTTATGTTCAGTTAGAAACGGAACAAAGGGTGTTTCAGCCATGAATTTGAGTATGGACAAAGTAGTGTAATAAGTTTGTAATGAAGAAGGATTAACCTTAAATATCACAGAAAATTATACATAAAACATTAATTAAGTACAAACCCACTTTTGAAAAGCCTACCTACAATTTTATGTCTAAGAAAAACTGGATCGTTTTTAAAGTGGGGAATCAAATAGAGTAGAGTAGTTATTTCAAATTTCATCAACTGCGGTAACAAAAGTTTTGACAAATTTGAATTTTGCATTGCTTCATCTAATATAGGTACATGTACCTCGGCGTCGAGATTTAATGATAAGATTATGCTCCCACCTTGCCACCGAGTTCGAGTTGCTTCGCGAAGAAATGCTTCACGCAATACCAATCTTAGGAGACACCGGTGCCTAATAAAACCTGTAATAACACAGCTCAAGATTCTTATTCTGAATATGACGACGAAGAAATATTTAGTGACGAAAAAGATCACGATAGCATTGATAATGAAATACTTAAAAATCTTGAAGATGGCTCAAGGATTGAAGACGTGATTAAAAGACAACAGAAATTGATAAGGTGGGATTGTATCGCTTATCTTTTTCATCCTTCCCACCTCATGGAAGTGCCTTTTGGTTTTTCGTATTATTTTGAAGTGTAATTCATACTGTTGTTTATGTGCATGTAGATTTGTGTAGTTTATATTTAGGGCCCCCTTATATTTGGCCGGATTTTCGATTGTATTTTTTACGTCCAGTATTTAATAACGTAGGTATGAATAGTTTTTGTATGATTATGAATGGCATCTTTTAATTTTTCCGCAGGCTATCTGCGCTTTTGGATGATATTATCAATCAAATGATTTTCTTCAATCTGCTGTTTGCTACGATCACAATTTGTTTATTTGGTTTCGTGGCGAAGGTGAGATTAAGAAACATGAATAAATAAATAAATCATCATAAATACGTCCCACTGCTGGGCACAGGACTCCTCTCATGGATGAGAGGGTAGATTCTTTGTTCTTGGCTGTCCAAAGATAAAAATAAAAATAAGCATTTCGTTTACCTTTCCTTCCTAATCCTTTTGTAATTTACAGATCGCTCGGGACCTTCTAGTGATGACGAATAACTTTGTTGGCGTCATCGCTTCTATGATACCCATATTTAACTGATACTACTACGCCGAAATGCTATCTGGAGCGGTCAGTTTTATTCAAAGACTTGATTTTCAAACTGATAGGCACTACAATGAATTTTATTGTCTGACAGTCCAATATTTTACGGTCCGATATTTTTTGTATGGAATGTTGGACGGTAAAAGTACGTATAATGCATGTACATTTAATGGCGTGCCATATCGGACCGGACTGCCGGAAATTGTAGTGCACAATCACCTTTTGACGAAAAATAAATAAATAAATAATTACTATTGGGTTTTTTGGTGGAAATGTATAAGCCTAAATTGCTCAAAAAACATTCCGTTGTAGCGGTGCTCAATAATCTATACCAAGCTTATCGCTAAAACTCCTGCGCGGAACAGAAATCCCTTAATAGCTTTTTGTTTCAGAGTGCCGGAGTCGCCGACTCTGCTTATCATAACTTATGGTACGACGGCGATGTGCGATATCAGAAGATCATTATCTTCATTATTCTCAGGTAAAGCTGGCTCCACACGTATAAACACATTGTGTTAGATTTTCGACCGGTAAAGATATGTAAGTAGTAAGCTGTACTTTCTTCTATTTGTTATAACCATCGTTTTGGCTATAAATTGATTGACAGACACACCTTCTGTATTTTGTTCTTTGAGTACCTTCCAACATTTTTAATTGTATGTTTTATTTTAGATCTCAACAGCCATGTTGTTTGACATCTATGAGATATTCACAAGTAACCTTGAATAGTTTAACTATGGTACGTATGCATAAAATTCCATTTTCTATAAACAAAATCTTATTATTATTATTCTTAAACGTAGTTATATTTACCAACAAAAAGTATGATTGACAACAAGAATAAAAAATTGTACAAGAAATCACTGTAAAAACTTTTTTATTACGTTTTGCTGAGAGAATTAAGTAATCTCAACTAATCTTTTTTAAATTACTTTTGGCTGATTTAATATAAACTCATTATTATTTGCACGATATACAAAGCGAATAAAAAGTTGTGTTTTTGTTTTTATAGGTGCTGAGCACTACGTGGTCATATTTCTCTCTAGCTAAAAGCCTCTATGAACCCGAAAAATAAGAAGAAAACTAATGTTGCTCATTTACAGGACGTCCCACCTCTGTGTGAGTTGGGTGGAAATTATGTCCTTTAACTATTGAAAATAATACATGATTTCTTCTTCTTGCAGGCATAAAGGATGACTCACGCTAGAACGGGCCGTTTTCTCAGAAAAACGACGGCGTTTTTTGCGCGGCCGAGCCATACCCAAGCCCGACAGAGCTAGTTTTATTTACATACGTATACGGTATCGTAATACCCAAACGTATTAGCAATGTCCGGGATCCTATCATAAAAATATCAACATCTAAAAATTACGATTTTTGCGATATCTCGCTCCGTTAACGTTGTGTTTTTCTAGTCCTAATTAAACCTTGTAAAGTTATTTTTGCAACTTTTTTTTTATTTTCAACTGTTATTTTTGCAGTTAAGATGTAAAATTAAATAAGGATCATGACAGGGTTTAAAAAACTGTACAACCTTGCACTATTTTAGGAAATATAGTATTTCACCAACCCGAAACGTTTGCACTTGAGTGTATACATTATATAATGCGTTATTTATCACATTATGGGAACGGCGAAATATAAACAAGTTTGCGTTGCTCTGAAAGAGATTACAATTTTATAATTCACAATATTACAAATATAACATATTATGTTAAAAATACTAACTAAACACTACTTACCTGAAAGAGAAACCACATTCAAGGGTACTCCGCGTATTCCTTAACCTATTATAACAATTTAATTATCTCGCACGACATAACAGTTTTCACAAATCTTGTCAATTCAAAGTCAACTGACAACTATCATAGACATGCCATAGACACGCTTAATGAGGAGCAATAAACCTCATTACACATATACAAAAAGTCTTATGCACGGGCACTTCGAAAAGGAACTTAATCCTTTTTAAATTAAACGTACGGCTCTAGATGTAGACTTCAAACTTTTCTAATTCTGCGTTAGCAACATCTTTTTTCGCCTGTTTTATTTGTTTCGCTAAGTTTAATTAAAGAATTTCGTTTTAAGTGGAATTGCGTTTAATTATTCAAGTACGAGTGGCCATTGTTAATTAGATTTTGATCACAGTAAAGAAACAATTTGGTTCTGCTTTAGTGGCGGCCATGGCAAATTGAATTGACAACTGAATTTATGTTTTTGCTGACTTCTGCATTTTATTGCTTACGTCAGAATCCAAGGGTAGGTATTTGAGAAAGACAAGGATACATGTGGCATATTTGTCACTATGTTTTTTGATAGTCTTGGTTTATAAGGGAAGTTTTCAGTTCATTTATATAAAAAAACCAGCCAAGTGCGAGTTGGACTCGCGCACGAAGGGTTCCGTACCATTATCTATAAAAACGGCAAAAAAAATCACGTTTGATGTATGGGAGCCCCCCTTAAAAAAATATTTTATTTTGTTTTTAGCATTTGTTGTTATAGCGGCAACAGAAATACACAATCTGTGAAAATTTCAACTCTCTAGCTATCACGGTTCTTGAGATACAGCCTGGTGACAGACAGACGGACGGACGGACAGCGAAGTCTTAGTATAATAGGGTCCCGTTTTACTCTTTGAGTACGGAACCCTAATAAAAGTACTGTACGCCGGGTGGCTTATATTATTATGCCTATTTTTTACACTACATTCTACACCCATATCATAAATCCTCTATAATGTGTTCGGAATCCATATATAATGACGACCATTATTGCAACCAGTAACGTAACACCAGAGTTTTATCTGTGCCAGTGTTATTATAATGTATGAAAAATCATAATCACATCGATATCGATGTTATTATGGAAGTCTACTTGGTCATGATTTAAAATCTAGCCGGTCATGGCGTTGCAATGGCGGTTATTCTAATGGTTCCCGAACACATCATTGAGGATTTATAATATGTGGGTAGATAAAGTAGTATATGTAACTGTAAAAAATTAGGCATCAAAACACTCGTGTTTAATGCCCTTCATTATGTCCAGTTACATAAACTACTATTATGTTCCAGTGTTCTTATATTTTAAAATCACGAGATTCGGCTTTTTATTATTAACTGTGAGCAGTAATCCGTCAAAGAGCGTTTTAAAAGGGTTCCCCTCCGTAATTGATGCAAGTAAAACAAGTGCCTCTGCCAAATCTTGGGACAAGGTGCTAAAGCGGACATCGGGCTCCTTAAGAATACAACTGGAAAAACTATACGAGGATGATAATGATAGCCGTACTTATCTCCACTTATAATAAATCTCTAAATTAAAAAAAGAATCAGCCAGTTTGAAACTAAGCTTTGCGCGGTACGAATGTTCTCAGCATCCCATGAACGGAAAAATATGAAACATTTTATATAAGTACATTATTATTCTAGCTGCAACTTAGGATAGTTTTTATCCGACTGCGACAGTTAATTAATTTTCCGAAATATACGACTTCATTTAATTTTTCATTTATTTTTATTGAAATCAAACGCTGCTCCAACTGTCAGCTATAAGAAACGTCAAATTTTCGTCAAAATGGCGGAATTGCTTTGCCTTTCACTTATTAATAATTTAAATCCCGTCTACGATAGACCTTTACGAGACAAATGCTAAAATATAAACCATAAAAAAATATTCGATTCTGATATGAGAACTTATATGCGCAAATGTCGTTTTATGTCGTAATTTCAATAAATGAAATCAACAAATTTGAACAATATAATTAACACGAATTTGTTTTTTTTGAATGACAATGGCACGCGCTCGGCGCATTCAGCCAAAGTACCTGGGGACCGATTTTTGACTTTCGAGCGCTCGACTCTTTCACTCGAAAACTGTCAGAAACGATGAAATACTATTTTTGAAATCCGAGCGATAGTAAATTCAAAAACGAGTGGTACTGACCACTCGTATTCAATTCTATCGGTAGAAAATAAGTGCCGACAATTTGGACACTTCACTTGTATTTAATTTTGGACTGACAATGAACTTAGAAAGAGATAAATAAAGATTAATATATTTTATATTATTTTTCTACCGAATTTTGTGAACTTAGTCTTTTGGCGGGTTTGTTTTAAAATTAAATAATTTAACTTGTCTCTCTCTCTCTCTCTCTCTCTTTGCACAGGTTAAAAAGAGACAGAGATATAGTAATATGTAAAGGCCTGGCAATGATTCACAACAACTCGCTATACTTAGAATGAAAAGTATGAATTGCTGTCTCATTCTAACTAAAGAAAGTTGTTGTGACAAATTGTATCATTTGTAATTTGTATTAAGCCGGGTCCGCTGCACCAATGTTTTCCATGTTTTTAAACAACTAACATGTTTCCGTCAGTTTCGGCAAACAAATAGGGTATTATTTTGATTGGCAAAACATGTTTGACGTTTAAAAACCACGAAAACATGGCGCAGCGGACGCGGCTTTACTTTTATAACAGGCGGGAAACGATACGTTTCGTTTACTAGGTATTATTTACTACGTTCTTAGTTTTTTCTGTTATGTAACGCATAAAACACAAAAAAAACACTTAAACATTAATATTATAGCCTAAAATAGACCTTCTAATGATGTTTTATTTTTATTCCATGTGTAGAATACAATTTTAAATAACCAGTACTTATCGAATTTCTGCGTACAACGAAGCGCAAAAGTATAAATAGCCAAACCACTAGCTTTCGAGTGATGAATTTCAAAAATACCTATTATTGGGTTCATGCGAAAATAATCGTGACAAATTTTCGCATGCGATTATTTTCTACCGCTCGCTTTTGATTTCGAGCGCTCGAAAGTCAAAAATCGGTCCCCTGCGGCGCTACCACGAAAACCGATACTCAATGTTCATATATTTGCATCCCTGTCACTCGAGTATGGTTAGTGCGATAGAGATAGAGATACCCGAATATTTTCGAATTCCGAAGTTCGTGGTTATATAGCTCAGGAATCGAAAATATGGTAAATAATCATAATGTATTTTCTCGAAAAAGAATTTAAAATAAATATAGTCAAATGAAGAAAAAAACAAAGCAAGAGGTTATATAGGTAATGATTAAGTTATAAGAGTCCAAAGTTTTAAGAGGGGGTATGTTCTGTCCCTTTTCCGCAAAACGCACCTTCATATGAAACGATTGTTTTTTACTATGACGCTCGAGTATATTGACGTCACAGTCCCTCATCGTTTTCTCACTCTAACAAGCGACATTAAAACGGATGTAGCTTCATAATTTTTTGAGATATTTGAATGGGAGTTTCATTATCTTCTATCTATTTATACATAATAAATGCCTATGTCCTGACTGACTTATTCACTCACTCACTCACTCATCAACGCACAGCCGAAACTACTAATCTTAGAGAGTTGATTTTTGCACAGTATGTTGCTTTTATAACGTGGGCTAGGGATAAAAAGGGATTTTTGAAAATTCTACCCCTAAGGGGGTAAAATAGGGGTGCAAAGTTTGTATGGGAGAACCTTTTTTTTTTGAGCTATAGACTTAAACTTTGTAGAAAAATTAGTTATTAGAATACAAATGAAATACTTTCAGCGTTTTGGAAAATTCCACCCCTACGGGGGTAAAATAGGGGTGCAAGGTTTGTATGGGGGAAACATTTTTTTTTTAAATAGAGACTTAAAACTTTGTAGAAAGATCAGTCATTAGAATACAAATAAAGAACTTTCAGGGTTTTAGAAAATTCTACCCCTAAAGCGGTAAAATAGAGTGCAAAGTTTGTATGGGAAAAACTACTTTTTTTTAAATAGAGACTTAAAACTTTGTAGAGAAATTATTCATTAGAATACAAATAAAGTACCTAGATTCAGTGTTTTAAAAAAATCTACCCCTAAGGGGGTAAAATAGGGGTGCAAATTTTGTATGGGGGAAACAATATTTTTTTTAAATAGAGACTTAAAACTTTGTAGAAAGATTAGTCATCAGAATACAAATTAAGTACTTTCAGCGTTTTAGAAAATTCTACCCCTAAAAATAGGGGGCTAAAATAGGGGTGCAAAGTTTGTATGTGGGAAACTATTTTTTTTAGCTAGAGTCCTAAAACTTTGTATAAAGATTATTTAAATACAAAGAAAGTACTTTCAGCGTTTTGGAAAATTTCACCCCTAAGGGGGTAAAATAGGGTGCAAAGTTTGTATGGGAAAAACATATTTTTTTTTAATAGAGACTTACAATTTTGTCGAAAAATTACTTATTAGAACATGAAAAATACTACATTCGGCGTTTTACAAAAATCATTCCCTAAGGGGGTTAAAAAAGGGTGCAAGGTTTGTATGGGGAACACTTTTTCTGAGCTAGACACTTAAAACTTTGTAGAAAGATTATTTATAAAAATACAAAAAAAAGACTTTCAGCGTTTTGAAAAAATCTATCCCTAAGGGGGATAAAAAGGGGTGCAAAGTTTTTATCAGGGAAAGTTTATGTTTTTGAGTTAGAGACTTGAAACTTTGTAGAAAGATTACTTATTAAAATACAAAAAAAGAACACAAATCGTTTTAGAAAATTCCACCCCTAATAGGGTTAAAAAGGAGAGCAAGCTTTGCATGGGCAACACTTTTTTTGAGTTAGACTTAAAACTTTGCAAAAAGATTACTTATTAGAATACTAAAAAAGAACTTTCAGCGTTTTAGAAAACTCCATCCCTAAGGGGATCCTTAAGATCCTTAAGAAGGGTAGCCAGTGTTGTGTGGGAAAAACTTTTATTTTTACTAGACTTAAAACTATTCGAAATGTTACTTATTAAAATTAATAATAAAGTACTTTCAGAGTTTTAGAAAATTCCACCCCTAGGGGGGTTAAGAAAGCTTTGTATGGGCAACACTTTTTTTGAGCTAGAGACTTAAAAGTTTACGAAAAAAGTTCTTTCAGCGATTAGAAAAATTCAACCTCTAAGGGGGTTTAAAAGAGGGTTCAAATTTTAAATGGCGAGCAATAAAATTTTAAAGTGTGAGTAAGAGATTTTTAACTTCGGTCTTATTCTGTACGTTAAAATACTACAAAACTGATTTCAGAGTTTTTCCAAATTCATCCCCTAAGAGTGTTAAAATTGGTTCAAAGTTTGAGTATTTCAAGGCATTTTTAAAGTATGAGATTTTTAACTTTGGTTTTAGACTGTTTGTTCACAAACTAGAAAATGAACATCAACTTTTTTTTTAATTATCCCCTAAAAGAGAGTTCAAATTTTGTATTGAGAGAAATCATTTTCTAAGACGATAAAAAGTTCTACGCGGACGAAGTCGCGGGCAACAGCTAGTATGTAATATTTCTTGGATTGCAAACGTCCATAGGCTCCGCTGACTTATCATCCTCCACAAGATTGTTTAAAATGCCTGGAGTCAGAAAAAAATGCATATGACAGACGGACAGACACTGAATGAAAAAATAAGTAGTTATACCATAGGGCCAAGTATCAACTCTTCAAATATAATCTAAGGTAAGTAAATATTTAACGCATTTGCTGCCGGACCACGTCTAGTAGAAACAAACTTGTTTGGAGGCAAACGCACATATGCGTCGGTGGCAGTGAATGCGTTAAAAAACTATTAAAACTGTAAATCGTTTAAATCGAACCTCAAGGAACTACCTACACAAATATAAAAGAATCACAGGTTTGTATGTCAAAGGCTGCATTCCCTAGTCCAATCACGTAGCTTTGACGCGATAAATCCCCAGGTACTCATTCTACTCGTATTTGACGTTTTTTTAGTAAAACCAGCGGAATACTACATTTTTACGGGTAACTATGAAAATGGGAGATTGGGTTTGATGTCAGATTTGTGACTATCCAGCAATAAACGATGATTTGTGATAGACTGATGACAGTGTACCTATATCCTGCTATCGGGGTTTACAAGTCATGGTACTTGATATTTAAATGACATATTAAACTTATACATTTAAACATATTATGGGGACTCTTTTATACAAATCGAACTAGTCCCGTAGTAAGCTCAAAAGACTTGTGTTTTGGGTTTTTGACGACGATATACTTAAAACCCACATACAATGAAACGTTTGTCGGCAAAACAAGGGTAAACCATTCCGATGGCAAGTCAAAAGTCAGATATAAAATTAATCAAATTAAACTCCAGAGCCATTTTTAATGGCTTCTTCCTTCAAATTGTTGATACATAATATAAATAATATTATTATTATTTTTATACCAGGTCGGTGGCGAACAAGCTTAAACCTGTTTGCTTTGGCGGGCATATCGCCAACGACACCAAGTGCCCGGTCTTCCAGCGGGAGGCCAGAAACACGAAGGCAGGGACGGCGACACACACTGTTCCCAAGCGGCATGGAACTGAGACGAGAGCATCGTTGCAGACGCCCACCGTGGACGAGTCAGCGCCGGCAACGCTCATGGCGCCAGCCAACGCCGGTTTTTATGTCTAAAAATATTTTAGGAAGAGCACCTAGCCTGCTGACCTGTCCCCCACCACACTCCTAACAAGGAGAGTGTGAGAAGGTACTCGCTCTCGTATTGGTCTGACAAGACACGTACTTGCGTACGTGGCACACTTGTATGGTCGCGGGCGGCCAATTATGATGATGAAGGCGTTGTAAGAAGGAACTATTTGAAAGATTTAGGGGCTGAGACAGATTGTTCCGATAGCTCAGTTGGTTAGTAGCGACGGGCCATGAATGCTTGTGGTCGCCGGTTCGAATCCGGCTCGAAGCCTAATTTTTTAAATTTTTCCTTTAATTTGAAGTTTATAAACATCGTTAGCAGCGTAACTGCTTTATACAAAATTAATTAGATTAGATTAGATTCATTTATTTCATAGTAAGATGTAGGTACACAATGCAGGTACGAGTACATAGTAAATTAAATTAATATGTCAATTTACATGAAGTCATTATTATTATGTATCTCCGATTTAAATTCACGGGGCGAACCCCGGTCATTTGGAAGGCGTGCGTGGGGATATAGATCCAACACGTAGAGGCCCTTTGGAGACGAAGTTTAATGTCATGTAGTACACCTGCTAGAACCCATTCACGGGTACATCGGTAGATACCCGTGAACCGGTCCCAGCAGGCGTTGGACCTATTGTAGGAAAATGGAAAAGAGAATTGGGTCTATGGTGATGACATTTGGGTGGACAATACAATTGGGTTATTGTTATTACAAAGTGGTCCGAACACCTGCCATAACAATGTTATCCACAACGTTATCGAGGCAGGCGGTGACTAGCCGCTCATTAGATGGGCCCCTAAAAATGCCGTCGTAAAGACGGCCAGGAGCAACACCGGGTGAGCGGCTCAGGGGTGTCGAGAGGTTGTGCTGTGCTTTCTCCGAAGTTACTCGAGGTGTTATGCCCTTTAACACTTCCACCCCTGGAGCATATAGCTCTGACGACTCCTCTCTGGACGGCCAATGAAGGCAAGCCAGAGCTGAGAGTCCTGCGGTCCCCCTTAGGGTTCCACTCCGACCGACGAAGACACGCCGGAGACGGAGGCCCTGACCGACTCTCGGGAGCACTCGGGTCCGTGGGGTCGTTATTATTATTATTTTTTTTGGGAATCAAAAAAATACAATTTTAGTAACTTAACCTAAAGATTCGCCAAACTGCAAAGCAGTTTGTTGGCGATTCGCTCACTTAAATAAAAAAGATAATATTATCGCGGTACACCGAAACACTACACTACCGCCCCAACCAAAAGGCCGTAAGTCCCTACAGAGTTCATACGAAATTACGACCTGTTGGCGGCACGGATGCGCGGATGTGCAGTGCTTTATTTTTACCCTACTTATTGTAACGGTTAGTACTATTACTTATTCTGTGTTATTATGATCGTCAAAAACCAATTAGATACTTATGTTAATAAAAACAGGTACATTTAAAATTTAAAAACATAATATCGGCGATACGACTAAAACAGTTTTTTTTTATTACCGATGCATGCATATTCAAGTCTACCTTCTCCTCACATTACCAATGAAACGCTTCTTAAGGCCACTTCTGCATTTGGCGATGCGGATATAGAAGGAATATTTACAATAAGAAGAACACGTTATTTTCTATTAGAACCTACCCAGGCAGAGTAACGGAATAAAATATAGCTTTTGTCTATTTCTATTTAATTTTAATATTATTTATAGTTTTAGATTGATTATATTTTTTGACCTGTAATAAGCATCAATTGTATTATATTTTCAATTGGATGAGGCTTTGTTGGAGGCGCAGCACGGCGTTGGGGGGTATCAATGCTTGTTTGTCAAACAAAAGGTCAAACCAGGCGTTATCGCGTAATATCACGCCTTTATAAAGAGTCTTTCTCCGAATCAGTTGCTTTTCCCAGCTCGTGGGGTCAATTACTTACTTAATTATAATATGAAAAAAAACCGCCACTAGACAGAAAATTTACAAGCAATCACAAGATGGATCTCTTCAAAATACAACTACCGCAAATGAAACAATGTGACGAGGCTGCCCTATCCAAGCTTAGTATGTCCAAATTGCTAGGGTCAGAGCCGAAACCTGTGACATGCAAATCTCCCGGATTACGCCCAGTTGTCACAAGATTCACTTTGCGCTTCTTGTAATTCGGCTTCAGTCGCGTCAAAGAGAAATCTCCTAGAGTGACTAGGTATCTGCTAGCATATGCAGGAATACTAGGAAACCGCATTTTGGCCTGCCGGGCGCGAAAACTAATTTACACTGATTCCAGTTGCGGTGTTAACGTGATAGATTTTACTGGTTTTCTTGGAATTGAGGGGATTTGGGCACAAACGTGATTGGATTCTACTAAGGTAAAAAAATATCGCGTAAGACCAGTGTAAAATATATTCGATTAATAAAGTGTGAAGTAATCTTTTACATATTGTTTACGAAGCTGGAAAGGTTGTATAATACATAGTTTTACTCCATGTGAGAACGTGCTTCGTATGTATTTTGCATCATAGCGGTATACGAAGTACATTTAACTTTATTTTAAGTTAGCTGTAGCCGTAGCATGGTCCCCATTTTAACACTGCTTATCGTTGTCGATTAGACATTCGTCACTCTCGAACTCGCATACTTGCCGGAACGTGACGGATGTCTTATCCACAGCGATACGTGATAATAAAATGGCAACCATGCTACGCCCGCTGAAACAAGACTAGTACTAGTTTAGCTTAGAATAATAACGCCTAGAATGATAGTTTCATACGGCTGACCAAGCGTGAGGCAGAAAATGGATTAATTTAGTTGTGATCAACTCGTATTCACTGGCGCCAATACGCACACAAACGCACTAATAGTGTTCCACCGATCGGCGTACTACGCCATTTATGGCTGAGTTTTTTAGAGTTTAGTGCACGTATTAAATAATGATTTGCCATAGTATTTTGCCAGATAAATACCTGTGCGGTCTAATATCCGAAAAAAATACAATAGATAGAAAAATGTTATTTACATCATTAACTTTATTAAGTTTTATACGTATGACACTAAGAGGTTTATTTCAAGTCATATTTTACCAACACTCTGGTGAGAAACACATGAATCAACCGCACATGCACAGAGCACTCTCAGTGCATTGATTCAATTCAACTCGAATGGCATTACTTCGGAGTACCTATGCCGTAGTGTTTGAATCTCATTCAGGTTCCGCGATGAAATTTACCTAACCACATGATAAATAATTACCAAGTAGGTAATTACAAGTAGTACAAATACATATCATTTTTAAGACTGGCGTTCATCATCACATCATCATCATACTAGCCGAAAGACGTCCGCTGCTGGACATAGGCCTCCTCCAAAGAGTGCCAAAGTGACCGGGCATGCGCCATCAGCTTCTAGCGGATTCCCGCGACCTTTACCAGGTCATCAATCAACCTTGTGGGGGTCTACCCACGCTGCTGCGCTGCAAGACTGGTGTTACACTTATCTTTTCGACATGCCCTAATACTTTAATTTATATTATTGTTATTTCACAGCGTTCAAAATAGTAGTTTATGTGACTGTACATAATGCCTAATTATGTACAGTTACATACAATACTTTTTCTATCCACATATCATAAGCCTCCACGATGCATTCAGGAGCCGCATATTATGAGCGGCATCGCGGCGTTGTTTTCTGGCAGCTGTCATAGTTTTTTCTTAATTCAGAGACAAACTAGAGTCGGATCCAACTGTCATATCGTTCGATATCTTACTTACTGCGACATTTGTCAAATTTGTATGCAAATTGACAATTCATTTCGAACCAAACGTCATCTCGACTGATATTAGAATAGAGATCTAATCAAATGTTTTTGATTTCAGAGGTGTTCGAAATTTGAATGAAACAATATTATTGAAATCGAAGTTATTATTTAGCAATAATAACATTTTCACAGATAAGAAATTTGTTCTAACAAAACAGTCTATTTTTATGGTGGCCATAATGTGCGGTTCTTGAACTCATCATGGAGGGTTTATGATATTTGGATAGATAAAAGAACTAAAAAATTTACTCCTCAATAAATGGTTCTATTCTATAGATAAATACCTAAGATATAAGAATAGAGATCTAATCAAATTTCTTTGATTTCAGAGGTGTTCGAAATTTGAATGAAACAATATTATTGAAATCGAAGTTATTATTTAGCAATAATAACATTTTCACAGATAAGAAATTTGTTCTAACAAAACAGTCTATTTTTATGGTGGCCATAATGTGCGTTTCTTGAACTCATCATGGAGGGTTTATGATATTTGGATAAATAAAAAAACTAAAAATTTACTCCTCAATAAATGGTTATATTCTATAGATAAATGCCTGAATAATTAATATCTTCCCAAGTAAAATAATACTTATACTCGAAGTAAACGCATGTGAAAGTAAATAAGTAGGTAAATTATAATGAATGATAATTTATTATTACTATATAATTTAAAATTAGTAATATCAAACATTAAAAAGAAGTTATTTGCGGAAATCGCGAAACGGCTGGTTGATGTAACTGGTGACCGAAGAGCCGGCGGCTTTCTTGCGCAACGCATCATTCAACGAGGAAATGCCGCCAGCAACCTCGGAACAATGCCTCGGCGGCCTTTTTTAGATTTAACGTAGTTTTAATTTAATTTAGTTAATGTTAATTATCATCTTGTATTTAATCTAGAAACAAAATGTTCCTAAAAAAAAAGGAAAAACAATAAAATCAAATTGAATTAATGTAATTGAATTAACGCCGAAGTCGTGCCGCTCCTTTATGGTGCCAACCTCATTGCTCTTGCCAAGAAAGACGGCGGCATCCGCCCAATTGCTGTCGGCTGCACTTTCAGGCGCTTGGCTTCGAAGCTCTGCTGCCGGAAATTCCACCAAACACTGACCAATATTTTCAAGCCCCGTCAGCTGGGTTTCGGCGTTAAAGGCGGCTGCGAGGCAGCGGTTCATGCCGCGCGCACCTTCCTCAGTCGCCCGGACTACGAGGTATTCATAAAAATTGATGTGCAAAATGCATTTAATTCGGTCGATCGAGGGGCCCTCTTATCAGAGGTGAAAAAAGAACTACCAGGCATTTACAATTATTTATGGCAATGCTACGGGGCTCCAACTAAATTACTCTTTGGCGACAATATTATTCTTTCTAGCATGGGTTCCCAACAAGGTGATCCGCTTGGACCCGCTATTTTTAGTTTGGCAGTACATCCCATCATTTCTAACTTAAAATCATCTTTCAATCTTTGGTACTTGGATGACGGCTCCCTTGGTGGAGACGCCGAAACGGTTCTACAGGACCTACACCTAATAATAGACCGTTTTTCTGACATCGGCCTCTCTCTAAATTTTACTAAATGCGAGATTTATTTACACAGTCACCTTTCACCTGAAAAAAAAATTGAGATACTGACAAATTTTAACGCAGTTTTGCCTAACATTTCGGTTCATTCAAACTCATCGCTATCTCTCTTAGGTTCTCCCATTTTTGACGAGGCCATCAACCCAATTATAACTTGTAAATTAAACCTCTTTAACAATACTTCCGAATTACTATTCCAAATCAATCCCCACATGGCTCTTTTCATAATTCGGTTCTGCCTTTTCACCCCAAAGTTCATGTATTTACTTCGCAGCTGTCCAATCTGGAAATTTCCATCCATCCTATCTGCCATCGACGACTCCCTACAATCCACTCTGTCTAAAGTCTTAAACATAAGTTTCGATTTCAGTTCTTGGTCCCAAGCGGTTCTCCCAATAAGATTCGGTGGTCTGGGCGTCCGTTCTTCATCCAGCGTGGCATTACCGGCTTTCCTGTCCTCCGCCTACGGCTCGATGTCTCTTGTCAGTATTATTTTAAATAAACCACAGATACTTGACACGGAGATAGCGAGCCTGGCGGAGGCCAGGAGAGCCTGGTGTGACTCGTGCCCAGGTGCAGACGTCCCCGACTCAATGCACGTTCAGAGAGCTTGGGATACTCCACGCCTCAAGGTAACCCATGCTTCACTTCTTGCCAATAGTCCGGGCGACTCAGATCGTGCTCGTATCCTGGCTGTTTCGGTGAACGAGTCGGGGCACTGGCTGCATGCTCTCCCGTCACGGAACGTAGGCACGGTTCTGGACCCAAGCTGTCTGAGAATATCGGTATGCCTCAGATTTGGAGCCAGAATTTGTGTCGCTCATACGTGTAACTGTGGGAGGGCCGTGGACCAGCTGGGTAGACACGGTCTCTCTTGCCATAGAAGCGCCGGCCGCCTGTACCGTCATGGCACTTTAAATGATTTGATCCGTCGTTCGCTTGCCACCGCCTCCGTGCCGGCAATTCTCGAACCTGTGGGTTTGGCGCGTGACGATGGCAAGCGTCCAGACGGGGCTACATTGGTGCCATGGAAACTAGGCAGAGCCCTGGTGTGGGATGTAACTTGCGTTGACACCTTCGCCCAGTCCCACATCCAGGGCACCCGTTCACAGGCCGGCGCTGCAGCCGACCAGGCCCAAGTGAACAAGCGCCGCAAATATTCCTCCTTGTTAAAGGATTACGATTTTGCGGCGCTTGCTGTGGAAACCTTGGGTCCTTGGTCGTCAGATATGAGGAATTTCATTAAGGCCTTGTCTTCGCGGCTGGTCCAAGCAACTGGAGACCCCAGAGCTGGCGCTTACCTCTCGCAACGTATTTCCATTGCGATTCAGAGAGGTAATGCTGCCAGCGTAATGGGGTCCATGCCGCAGTCTGACCTCTTAGAGGCGGTATTCTTTTTATAACTTCCCCTTTTTATGTTTTTTGTTTATAGTTATAACCTATTTTAATTTTATTTGAACTTAATTGTATTTTTTATATTTGATTAATTGATAATTACAAAGAAAAAATCAGCAATTATAAAATATTTCCAAACAAACAGCTGAATTCATTAAATTACATTATTGAATAATGTTAATTCATTTTATTTCAAAATACTATTAAAGAATAATATCCAAATCAAATTTTATTTATCCATTACTTATAGGTATTATTAAAATTAAATAAATAACGATAATTGCAACAGCGGGTTGGTTCACACATGAACCCTGTTAGGGCACATCAAGTATTTCTTAAAATTTAATTAACCGCATTCTGACACTAATGTTCGAGGCATGAGATTAGAAGCTTATTTTTCATTTTATTGTGCAGCACAATAAAATGATAAATAAGCTTCTAATCTCATGCCTTGTGCAGCACAATAAAATGATAAATAAGCTTCTAATCTCATGCCTCGAACATTAGTGTCAGAATGCGGTTAATTAAATTTTAAGAAATACTTGATGTGCCCTAACAGGGTTCATGTGTGAACCAACCCGAATGTAACACATATTTTGTACTACAATATGATAACTATGCAATACATGAATAATTTATTATTCACTGTTCGTTTTTGACTGCCTTTACAAATTATGTATGCATGATAGTAGGTATAGTAGGATACCTATTTAATTTTAGCATTAAGATCAACGTCTTTGACACACTGAAACTATAAAAACCACTGGAACTAAGTACATATATATGTCAGCAAATAAAACAGAATCACAATCAAACATTTATTCGCGACACACTAACAAGACTTATGTAGACAAATTAAAAAAGTCAAGTGTCACGAAATGGGACCAACTAGGTACTACTAGTCTTCCGTTGGGTCCAACCAGTGAGGACACGGTAGGTAACACAGTAACACAGGAAAAAAAATACTTTTGACATTTACTGCATAATAGTCAATTGATAATTGTAAACACTTTCATTTCCGGTGACCTGCTAATTTTCTCTGCATAGCAAACAAATAAAGTTTCTGTTATGTTTTTGACCAAAACACGCGCCACCGTTGGTAAGTAGGTACCATCAATGAACTGCGTGAAACATCAAATAATAAGTACCTAACCCTCATGTCAGCATTTTATTTTTCGGAATCGTGAGGATAATTCAACCAAACTCGTACTCGTATTGAAGTCGTAATTTTAATTTTAATTTAATTTTGCATGTCTTGTGGCAAAACACAGTGTGACATGTTTTTTGATACCCTACCACACCTTTGTGTACATGTGTTTGACAAACTAATTATTTGAATTTGAATTTATAATATTGTTATTATTATGTTCATCAGTACAATATTTGTGAAAAAAGTATTCAACAGGAGACAAAGGAGCTAAAGTATCACAACAAATATAATAAAATATCTGCGGCTCACTTCAAACGTGTACCGAGAATTATCTCGAAACAATTGCTTAGATAATTCACGTTAAACAATATACCCTTAAATCATTAGAGGACGCTTAATCCAAAATTACACCCTTGGGAATTTACCACAAGAATTACAAGAAGACGTGGAAAATTCTGGAACAATCTGGAACTCCCTGTGGCGTTGTAAAATTCACTTATCCCGCGTTTAAACCCCTTCGTAAGGCTTGCTTGATATCCCAATTAGGTCAATAAAATGGTTACACATTTTGCTGGATTCCGATAATTTCAGGAACAGCCAAACGAGGTTTATGAAATGATTTTGCAGGTTTGAAGAAAAATTAAGATTGTGATACAAATCAAGTAGGTAGTAAAAAATCTTAAATTAAGCACAATACATTGTACCTATGTCATGACATGAAGCAGCTCAGCTAAACAGAGGGGTAAATTGGGTAATCACGTAACGTTCCAAACGCGAGTTAGGACAATTTAACTGGCATTTTTTCATATAAAAAGTGACATTTAGATGCGCGTACAATGCGTTACGTGATCGACCTGCAGGTAACTTTTCGAACGAGCGTTAGAACAATTCGACTGTAATTTTCCTATAAGTACAAAACTGACGTTTCGATCTATCTGACGCACGTACGAACAATGCGTTACGTAATCGACCAGCAGGTTTTGCTACCAATTTTTGGCGTTGAAACTGTTATTTGCGGATGTGACTGCCGCTGACCTTAGAATAAAGAAACTAGAACTTTTCTTTTATACTATTTTCCGTCCTACTCTTCTTTTATACTACTTTAGTTCTTTCTTTCTTTTCTACTTTTCTTTTATACCATCATCCGTATCTTTCGTCCTGGGTTCGAATCCCGGTAAGGGAAAATATTTGAGTGATGAGCATGAATATTTGATTCCGAGTCTTTCAATTCAATTCAATTTATTTATTGATAAAAACAATATTTTACACGTAAATATTTCAATAATAATTATACAATCAAGATTAAGTTTAGCTGGTCGATCACGTAACGCATTGTACGAACGTTAGGTAGATCTAAATGTCAAATTTTATATGGAAAAATGACAGTTGGATTGTCCTAACGCACGTTCGGAAACGCTACGTGATTACCCCTTAGGTATACATGATAAAATTAAACATTTAGATATATTAGATTTTAGTTTACATATAACTTCCAATTTGACTGTCATCATGCGAGAAGAATTCGCTCATCGAGTAGTACAGTAGGCAGCAGAGCTTAGGTAGGGTTTTAGCTAAGAAATAAATGAGCTGTAGTAGCTCGTTGCGGTTTTTACGTGCTCTGGGATTTTATTATAAACCTGCGGGCCGATAGACTGAAGGCACTTTTTCGTTTCGTGTGCGTGGACACCGGAGTTCATCGCGCCGCCTGAAGTGGTATTTCGGCGCTAGGGAGGTCGTTTGAAACCGATCTATACTTCGTTTTTTTTAGCATTAGAGAGACCTTTGCAGAACGAGATATAAGGTTTTTTATCGGGCACACTCTGCGGATCGAACAGTGAATACGAGTTAATAAATATCACGTATTTATTATCATGTTTTAGTAATACATACATTACTCAGTGTTGTGAACAGATAAGAAACATAATATTAGTTAATTTATATTCTAAGATGAAAAGATAAGAATTTTAATAAATTGCGTTTGCAATTTTTCATGGAAAGGTTGTACATTAAAAAACCTAAAGAGGCAGAGTTCTCACACAATTTTTAAACGTCACTGTCACTATCTGTAATTCACTCATGTGGGTTTTTCATTCGAGTTCATATTGTTGTCGGTTGAGTCGGTTGTGATTTCTATTGCTGTAAGCTTACTTAAAGATTGTTGTTATCGTTTTTGTTAAATTTTGTTATTAGTTGTTGATCTATTTAGATATTTTGTTTGCTGGCCCGAGTGGGCTACAGAAGTCGCAGCCCGTTCCGGCTAATGTTTTTTCATCTCCAAAGAAGAAAAGGCAAAAGCAGAATCCTCTGACTGCCAGTAAAAAGCGGAAATGGGCGGTGAATATTTACAAATGAGTGTCAGAAATGTGCCATAGAAAGGAGTATCCCACTAAATCAGACCGTGTGAAAAAGACTGCCGAGACTGCTGGCATATCGTAAGCTACGGTATACAACATTTTAAAATGAAATATATGCGTTCAGCTATCGAAAAATATCAAATGATATGTACTCGTATGTATGTACATAAGTTCCGAGAAATTTAGTGGTATCGATCGAAATCGAAGAAGGAAGGTTTACGACCACTGCTTCTTTGTTTACCCGTTTGACAGATAATTCTAATCTTAAAAAAAACGAAGTATAAGTAAGATTTAACCAGTTTAGCTATATCTAAGATATACAAGCAGGGTAGCGTTAGGATTTTGTTGCTAATTAACAGTTCTTTGGTCGGATGATCCCACTGGACGCCGGAAACCACACGAATCACGCGTTTCTGCAGCCTGAAATCTCTTTCACGACAAGCGGTGTGATGTTTTCTATGTGCATAATATAAGTATTTATATCTATTATATATATCGTCATTTAGTACCCATAACACAGACCTCATTGAGCTTACTATGGGGCTAAATAGTTCCATTTGTGTAAGATTGTCCCCTAATATTTAGTTATAAAAAAATATGTTAGGTAAATTAATAGGCAACATACCGCATCGCTCTAGCTCCCACGTGTGGCGCACCGCCGCTGCTGCCTGAAGTTGTGGCCACAACTCACCCGAAGACACTGGATATATAGACGACAGTGATCAATGACGTAAACCATATTAAGGTTTTGAGTGCCTAACTAAACACTTATATTATTAGTGTTTAGTAAGGCACTCAAATGGGTGTCCATCTGGAGATCTGCCTGATTTAATTTTGCTTGTATATCAGCGCAATCCATACAATAATTTATAGGTATGCAAGCGATCTGAAGCTACGAATACTACAATTGAATTATTTTTCTAACATAGTTTTATCGGGTCTCCCTTGTTAGACGTAACAATTTTAGATGACTCATTAGACCTAATGTATGACTAGACCTAATGCATTTTCCTTCGAAACAGTGCACTTTTCGGGTTTTCTTTGAATATCATCAAATAGAAGTCAAGCGGTGAAACGCGGCCAGCATTTTGGGCACATTTGCGCCAGGTACCTGCCGTTCCGGGGATCTATTAGATTAGTATTAATATTGCTTTAGCTTTAGTGTACTTATTTTGATTATCTCTAACTTTATATTTTTGTCAATAAATAAATAAACAAACCAATTTCTAACTCGAAGAAAATAGAAGCCATTAGGTTATGTTAGGTTTGTTTTACAATAATCCTATAAAGTTTACTTTTAAGGAAAAAAACTGCATTAGATCTACGGGTCTAATGAAACATTAAGCCTAAAGTTGTTATATGTAACAAAAGAGAACCAGATTTTTCACATAAACCAATAAATACTTCACGGTTTATACGATTTAATTCCAAAAAAATAAAAAAAGGAAAACAAAAATGAGGAAATGTTACAAACCTTCGACAAACAGCATTAATTTTCCTCTTGACCTATTAAACATTGGCAATTTAAAAGAAGCATTTTCCTTATAACTCGATGTTTACCGATCTGAAAAGCTATTAATTAGCATGCTTTTGTATATTTTTCAATTCTAAGTAAATGTATTGAAACGAAAAGAAACACCGAAAGGTTTGAGTCTTGAGGGTTCTTTACAAAATCAATCAATTGGTGTAGTATAATACAAGTCATACGTAATAAGTATATTTAAAATACCAGCGCCTTTTCTGTTGACCTTACCAAATGTTGAATTAAACCGTCTTTGTGCCGTGTTTCACCTTATGGCCACAACAACGGAAGACTAGCGCTCATCTGGCCCTGCCAGCAATACGCCGAGTAAAGTTGTTGTGATCATTTCGTGACAAATAATAATGTGTGTATTTGTCTACTGTTTGTTTTTTTGTCACGGATAAACATTTCTTTCTTTCTTTAACATCTTCGGGGTACAGTTCCCGGCAAACAACTTGAACATGCGGGACGAAGTGGGGGGCCAGCTCGCACGTACAATTCGCCTTTGCGCAGGCAAGGTCATTTGCTCACGAAGTTTGCCGTCTACTGTATTTATTTAATAAACTCTAATAAGATTATTTCAAGTAAAACAGATACGATGTTATCACAAGAGAGGGTGGCATTACACTCCGGACGTAAAGTGGCAGATGGTAAGTTTATACTGTGGATATGAAATGTTAATTAAAGTGCGCTTACAAGCTTTAAAACCCAATTTCGGGTAAGATATTCTATGAATAGTTTACTTAGAAAATAAGTAAAAAACTTATAAAAATTAAAGAAATGTCTATAAGACACAACTAGGCACTAAAAACTTTATTTTTGTGGCTATACCGGGTGTCCTCCTTTTCACAGATACGGTAAAATGAGTTAAATGCTAGCTCACCGACAAGAGGTTCAATGAAATTCAAATGTAATCGAACTAAGATCAAGGGGCCGATTTTTGACTTTCGAGCGCTCGAAAATTAAATAAACGTAAATACGATTGTAGTGTCATAATTGCAGGCAATTACTTTCTACCGATAGAATTGAATACGAGTGGCCAGTACCGCTCGTTTTGCAATTTTCTATGGCTATTTCAAAATAGTATTTCATCATTTTTGTCAGTTTTTGAATGAAAGAGTCGAGCGCTCGAAAGTCAAAAATCGGTCCCCAGGGCGCCACGCCCATACGAGTACATATTAGGTATATTATCAATTTATGAATCAACTACGATGTACATATCGTCGGTGGGCATAAAAAAATCGCTATGTGTTTTTTTCGATTTTGCGATTATTTGATAATTTGATTCCTTTTAATATTCCACATTAACCCACAAAGCCGTTTTTTGATATCTTTAATGGTTTTGAAAATAACAATTCCGCTATGTGCTTGCGGAACAAAGTTTGAACTGAAATAAATCGCTATGTGATTTTTAGCACATAGCGAAATTATGCGTGAGGTTTTCCTTCAAAATCAATGGTTTATGACAGTATTTTCATGCATATGGCGGTTTTTTCTTGAATGAAGTGAGGCTAATTTGAAGAAATTAATGTTAAAAAGTGCTATAATCTGTCGTTTTCTCACGTAAGTGCAATGTTAACCAGGTTTTATCAGATTACAGGTTTGTATACTTGTTATTGTTACCTATTTCATTTCATTCTACTTAGTATAATTGCACATATCATTTAATATTTTGTCGTAAGCTATCACTAAGTTCGCATTAAATACGGTGTAAACATAGCGTTTGGTTAAAAGTGGGTATGTGTGAATACTAATCAATAGATAAATATGATATTTTGTTATAAATTATTATCATTCAATTGTGTGCTGTGAAACGGGCTTTATAAATGCTAAATTAATTAATTAATTGCTTGCATATTTAGTCGCTACTTTTTGTTTAGGTGTACCAACTGAAACATAAAACATAAATCAATAAATAAAACATTTAAACGTCGTATTTTAAATGTACTTTTGCATCACATATACTCGTACATAATATAACAATTCAACAAAATGGCATAAGTACTAGAACTACTAAAATTCAGAAAAATAGCATTATATTACTCACTTGTTTTTTTATCTTTTAGACATGTCGTCAAACAAATATTCAAGAGGAAAAAATTGAAAAAATGATATTGGAGAAAGGTCATAATAACGCCTAGAAACGCAGTTCACGCGCAATGGTGAGGCCACCAAAAGTTTGGCCATAAATGGCCCAGTACGCCGATCGGTGTAACAAAATTGGTGCGTTTGTGTGCGTATTGGCGCGTGTGAATACGAGTTGAGTACATGAATCCGTTTTATGCCTCACGCTTGGCGCGTCGGCCGTATGAAACTATCCTTATATGCGTTATTATTCTAAGTTCACACCACGATGGAAGTCGACAGTGTTCAATTGTTCATTCAACCTTAGAAAACAAACTTAGGCCTCCAATCCTTGCACCTACTGACTATATAACACGCATGAGACAGGCAAGGCCAACACAACCGTATATTGTAAATTATCTGGATCCACTTTTTTTCTAAGTTACGTAGAAAAGCAATTGTATAAGTATAAGCCTGGTAAACGGTTTGGTGACCGACATAAGAAGCCTGTGGTACAAAAATGGCGAGGTCAAATATAAACTGCGTTACACTGACATATTCACTCTTTTACCACAAAGGCGACCTGAACAGCGTGAATATAATGAAGCACTTCCATTATATAATCATCATATCAGCTGAAAGACGTCCACTGCTGGACAAATGCCTCCCTCAAGGAGTGCCAAAGTGACCGGTCCTGCGCCACCCGGATCCAGCGGACTCCCGCGACCTTTACCAGGTCATCAGTCCACTTTGTGGGGGGCCTAACCACGCCGCGCGTGGTCGTACGCAGGCTAGATGACTTCCAGCCTCCCAAACAAGCTGGTTTCCGAAGAGGCTTTAGTACCGTATACCACATCCACACACTCTGCCAGTTAACCTGTCCCTCTATTTAGCGTTCGTGGACTACGAGAAAGCCTTCGATTCGGTCGAAACCTGGGCTGTATTACAGTCTCTCCAGCGGTGCCAAGTTGACTACCGCTATATCGAAGTACTAAAGTGTTTGTACGAGAATGCCACTATGTCACTCCGACTCCAGGACCGGCACTCGAAACCTATTCCGCTGCAGCGGGGAGTCAGGCAAGGAGATGTTATTTCTCCAAAACTGTTCACCGCTGCACTGGAGGATGTTTCTGATTTTGGACTAGAGAAGGCTAGGCATCAACATCAACGGCGAGTACATCACTCACCTTCGATTTGTGGACGATATAGCTTAGTCTTGGCTGAGACCATGGAGGACTTAAGTACGATACTCGATGACCTCAGTAAAGCTTTCGAGAGAGTTGGTCTAAAAATGAACATGGATAAGACGGAGATCATGGCAAATGCCCATGTAGTACCAACTCCCATTACAATCGGACACTTAACTCTCAAAGTTGTAGACGATTATGTTTACCTATGTCGAATCCGACTTGGATGGGCAGCGTTCGGGAAGCTAAGGCACATCTTTTCGTCCAATATTCCGCAGTGAGAGTCTTTGACCAGTGTGTGTCGCCAGTGATGACATATTCCACTGAAACGTGGTCGCTTACTATGGGCCTCATAAGAAGGCTCAAAGTCACCCAAAGGGCAATGGAGAGGGCTATGTTGGGAGTTTCTCTGCGTGATCGCATCAGAAATGAGGCTATCCGCAGCAGAACCAAGGTAACCGATATAGCCCTCCGAATCGCTAAACATAAGTGGTAGTGGGCGGGGCACATTGCTCGTACATAGAACCGATAGCCATTGGGGCGGAAAGGCTCTTGAATGGCGACCATTATATAATAGCCGGCCAAAAAATTATAAAGCGAAATATAATAACCTGCAATCTTTAAAGGTTTACATTGCACAAAGATTATCATCATTTCTACGATAATCTTAACGTATAAACCAAACTATATACTAGACTGTATAAATGCTAAAAATGTATACTTTAAATATTTATGTTGAAAAAACAGTACTTACTAGTATAACTTAAATGGCATTTTATCGAAAACTATATGCAAATCTAGTGTAATCGAAAATGTAAGTAGGTACCGTATTTTTATTTCACTTACTTCATTTATTGATTAGGTTTATCTAACAAACTAACTTGATAGTGGATGACGATAAAGATTCATGTTATTCAAATGTTCTATATATTTATAATAGTAAAAGTTGATTTATATTACCAAATTGTATTCATTTCAAAACCCGCTATGTGTCGCCTTCCACGTTGTAGAACTACGCTATGTGTATATTTGACACATAGCGATTTAAAGTAAGCCAAAATAAAGTCGCTATGTGGCTGGATTTTAGTTTTTCCTTTATATTGTAAAATATTACAAACAAAACATTTTTTTTCAGCTATCACATCATGTAAAATCCTTTTATCTAAAATAAAAAAAATACTTCCAATATGAGAAAACTGCGCAGTTCCGAGATAAACAGTTTTTTTCGTCTCCTGTAAAGTAGGGTAAAAATACATAGCGATTTTTTAATGCCCACCGACGATATCATTTGTGTAAAGATGTGAATTGGGCGCCTGAAGCTGTTTTTGTCGTAAAATACTGCGTTTAGGTACAACGTTTTTTTTATATTTTTATCTACGCACATACCATTAGTGCTCTAAAATGCGTTCAAAAACCGTCGGTAATGACCAGCATTATTAAAATCAATTTTACTATGACAACTTTCTTGTCTGTGGTAGTACGTAAAATCTGTAGGTACTGTAATGTTATTACAGTACAGATTTTGGTATCGTTATGAGTTTAAATTTGGAACAGCTGTCAAAACTCAAGTGGGTCTCTATTTTAGTATCTATAGATATTAAAACAGTTATCGATACGAAACGTCAATTTATTATGTTTTTTAATTTAACTTTTAAATTTTTTTGACTTTTTTTCTTCTTTTTACTTTTTTAACTTTTTTTCACTTTTTTTTTACTTTTTGACTTTTTTAACTCTTTTTACTATTTTTTCCACTTTTTAATTTTTTTTACTTTTTTGCACATGTTTTATTTATTTCATAAAACCACATTCGTATTTTAAGGCCTCTCATTATGTATCAGTAGCATAAACTACTATTAAATTACTATTAATTACAAAATTACTTAGTCAATTCATTTTGTATTGAAATCTACGATCATGACGGTACAATCCCTTTTTATTATCCTTGGAGTCAAATACAAAGTGTTTTTCAGTATGTTCACAACCAGAACATTTCTCTAATTATTATCTTCTTTTAAAGTAGGTGTGGATGTGGGACCCTAAAAACCGGGTGGTTAATGTCTGGGGTTGTAAATAATGCGTAAAATTAGCCCCGCCTAATTACTGAGCACCGGGGCAGTTTAAGGAATTAAACTTGCAAGGTTGGCCATTGAGTTTCTGAACAATTTAATTGATGATTGTAACGATTTTTTGGTGGTAAATAAAGACTATTTTAACCGGCGACGTGGGGTGTTATAAGTTTAATATGTGTACCTGTGTGTCTATCTGTAGCATGGCAGTTTGATCTCTGTTCACAATTTGACGAATTTACATTTATACACTTATTAAAAAGAATGCGTTCCTTGATGTTTGTATTTATAAACGGTTTTTACAGGTAAATACTGTCAATTTTTCGATAGTTTATAATATTAGGTCAGGCAACGAATGCTCAAAAAATCACAATTTTTGACTTCATAACTTTGTTTGGACTGCGAGTAGTTAGGAGGTAAACATATCAAAAGTCCTTGCCCGTAGTCCTTGAGGGGGGTTGGAAGGTCCCATTTTTCGGTTTTACGCTTTGATCTCGCGGAAACTATGCATCATATCCTAGCAACATGACTACTTTTATTTTTGAAATAAAAGCTGATTAAGTTTGCTACAAGTTTTATTCAATCAAGTTTTTCGATATCTTGTATAGTTTTCGAGATATCTGCTCTTGAAAGTCTGTAATTTTGGAAAACAAAAACTAGGTACCTTCTTCGCATTTGACGCCTAATTCCTCATCAACCACAAGCAGGAAAGTAGCAGGACATCAAAGGCACTATCGACTCAGCAAGTCTGTTGAAATGCATTTCACCGAAGACACCGAGATAAACGTCAAACAAAACCTCTTCTTGTTAACTTGTCTAGCGGTTCTTTATAAATCCTGGGGTTAAATCATCTTTTTTTATGCAGTCGTCAAAAAAGTCTATCCCATCCAGTATTTCTCTATTTGGAGTTTAAGCCGTACTAATTGCTTACGGTGCTTTCAGCTATTTACAATTTGTTTGCCGGCTCATTTCCGACCTGTTTCTTATATTTCCTCCGAAAATTGTTAATTTTTCCTCCGACTCCGACCAATCCAGTCGCAGAAAAGGTCTTATTTTGCTAAACAATGTCTTACAGTTAGGTTGTTTTGTTTTTAGGAAAGAGCGGACAGTAATCTAGCTGAAATTAATGAATTAATCTCATTATCTAAATTACGACGTAATTTTATGGGCTTTTATGATAACTGAGTGCGTTTATACGACAGCTTTAGCTTGGCAATTAGGTACCGCCCGCTACGCTCAAATCACACTTCTTGATCAGATGGAGACATACAATTGTGTGCTGAACATGGGTGGTAATGAAGAAAGCCCCCGATTGCATGTTTCTCGCCCTTGCCGAAGCTCGGGCGTCAAATATTTGAGACCTTAGTGCTAAGTTACGCACGTAATTAGAACATTACTCAACTAGGGCGGTAAGACAATAAACATATTATTATCCTACAGCGTACATCCATGGTATGACTAAAACAAAAGTATTATTTTAAAATATAAAGATTTTTTTTTAATAATGTTTAATTTATTATTTGTGCATTTCGTCAAAGTATATTTAATTATGAATAACCAACCAGTTACAGGTATATTAGGCCCATGCACCCGCTTAAGAGCCCGTTCATAGGGAGACATCCGATTCTTTGCGGTAACTGGTTTTGTAGGATCCGGTTTAGTGGCAACAGTAATGCATGCGTTCACACAAGCATACGTTCCGCATCCGGCAGTAAAACGGCTCCTGCAAAATGTGTCATCTGATTTTGCGACTATAAATCGGTCTGGAGGTTCGATAAAATGTCGGATCCGATTTAGTGGCACCAGTATTTCAAATACTCGTATTTACACAAGCTCGGAACAGACCCGGATCCGGAAACCAACCAGCCATGTGAACACACTATCCGGTTTTGCAGGATCCGATAATTAGTAGATCTGACAAAACTTGACGCCGCGCCGTGTGAACGGGCTATTAGATTTAGGCGTGCAGTAAAGAATCGGGACAGACGCGACTGACGATCAAAATTCAAATGTACAGTTATTCTACAAATTAAACGCCTCCTGCATTGTCTTTCATGTAAGAACGTAAAGGTCTCGTTGGCTTGGGTACCTGGTCACCTTGGTATCCCAGGTAACGAGATTGTGGAACAATGTGCCAAAGATGCGACAGACAGGGGCTGTCTTTCAACATTTAGATGTTATGCTCAGGATTTACTTTCACTAGCTAAGATTCGTCTTGATGATGACTGGTTTGTTGAATGGTCGCGATCTAGTCAGTTCAAAGGTATTCATTACGCTGATCTCCAGGATAGAATCCCTGTTAGACCTTGGTTTTTTCGATACCGTGAGGCAAGCAAAAAAGTAACATCAACAATTTGTAGGCTGCGCTTGGGTCATTCGTGTACTCCAGTTTTTTTGCACAAAATCCGAGTAAAAGATTCTTCTCTGTGTGAATGTAGATTGGATGAGGGTACCTTAGATCATATACTTTTCGATTGCTCTAGCTAGACTATCATTTTCTTTATATGATGTTCTTCCTCCCTATATTCCTCGCCCTGTTAACTCCATATGCTTACTACGTTTAGTTTTCACTTCATCCATCACCATTTTATGTGAATTCATTAGTCTTAATAACATTAGATTGTAGTTAGTTCATTTTATGTTGACAACTTAACAGTAAAATTACTTGCATTTTTTGTTCGGTGTTTTCTTATATAAATCCTTGCTACTGGTCAGATTCCCCGAATTCTTCCTTTTTTTTTGTATTTGCTACCTATATATTATGTTAAACAAAACGTCAAACCAGATGTCAAATTAAAACTGTCTTTGGCAAAGGCCCCTGAGCTGAGCCTGCCACTTCACTTATAACTAACCTCAGAGCAAAGAAATAGACAGAGTCCACACTACGAACTAGAAAACGAAGCAACTTTTTTACATATGTGTGCGTAAGAGTGATGCCAGTAGAAAGAAAATATCCCTATAATTTGGGTAATTTGCTTGAGGTTTCTCTATGATTTCGGAATTGAAAGGTTGGCGTGCAGTGACACTTTAGTAAGTGAAGAATGCGTTCAAAATGTTAAAATAATTTTATCATGCCTCATGAAAGTGACTCCTTCATCGGGGCTTACAAAAATACTGGTATGACCGGGCTACCAACCGTGTCAGTGGCAGAGTAGTTCTGGGTTTTATTACTATACAAAACATTGCGCTAAAATAAAATTAGGTAAAAAAGTGCGAGTCGGACTCGCGCACGAAGGGTTCCGTACCATTATCTATAAAAATATTAATTTTATTTTGTTTTTAGTATTTGTTACTTATAGCGGCAACAGAAATACATCATATGTGAAATTTTCAACTGGAACTATCACGGTAGACAGACAGACAGCGGAGTCTTAGTAATAGGGTCCTGTTTTACTCTTTGAGTACGGAACACAAAAAAATAAGAATAACAGTTAGGTTCTCAATCATAAAATATCGTAATATAATGAATGATTGGAATATAATATTTTAAAATGTCGTGCTGCCGTATAGCCTACTCATTATTAATTATTTAGAATGTAACTAAATCGATCTGCCAAAGCCGAACTGATTTTATTACTAGGTATAGGAAATCATATACGGTCTTCATGTACGGTCCGTAGTCATTTGTCCGTTTGGGGTAAGCAACAATCATACTCTGGTATCACTCGTGCTTTATATGTCATGACTCATGACACTTTAACTGACTGTTGATGTTTTGTGTTCCAAGCCAAGCATAAATTTGTGTTTTTTAACAGTGTTTTAAGGTATTATTTCAGTTTTTACAAATGAAACGTTATTCCGTCCGATTTATACTTTGAATTGATGTTATTTTTACAAATTTCACAACGCAGGAGTCCATTGTTTATTTTCTTGGTTGTCATGGAAAACATGCCAACATGAAGGGGTCGCGACACGAACTGAAGAACTCTGAGGCTTAGTTTTGTCTGTATATGTGTGCGTGAGCGTGTATCTACTTATAAGGCTTAGTTTTGTTCGGCTTCACTAGACTGTTCGTAATGCTCATGTCTGTATTTTTTACTTGGTCTGAGTAACTAACTTACCAGACGCGACTGACAGTTGACATTGACAGTTTACAGATATCGTACTGCCTTTGCACCGGCAACAAAGATAATATATCCACTACGTTACTACGTTTACACCGGCAAATCAGGAAGTCGTAAGATTTTCCTTCAACCCGTTATTTTTATTTAAATGCACACTCTCAGTACATTTCCCTTCGATGCAACACTAGCTTTACTTCTTTTTCATTTTTAAATTACAAATTAAATTACATGCCATTTCATTTCTCCGCACCTCGTCCAGATTGCGCGCATTAAGTGGATGTTTTATTCATACAAGTAAGCATTTTGTGCGGTTTCATTAGTCCGCTAAAACTACAGACACGCCGTCACCCATTCTCATGCAAAGCGTCCTAGATTAAGCCATAAGCGGGGCATGGAATTGCGAATTTTGTGGATAGGGCAGATCACAGATTCATGAATATCTATAAAGAGATCGGACATGCCGGCCGATTTGTATTGAGTACCCCTATCGCAAGTTCATTAAGCCACACAAAGCACAAGTAATTGACACGACAAAGCGCGCACACATCTAAAGCACACACACTTGTATACCTACGCTCTTATTGGACAATACACGCGCATCATATTAGGCATTTTGGGAAGAAACGTAATGTTCTCTGCGATCAGCACGCGTGCACACTCGGGAACAAGTCAACGGACAGGGAACTAGCGGCAGAGTAAGCCTATTGAGCTAACAACTGCGACGCGGCCGCCGGCGGCTAGTTCTCTCTCTAGTATTCTATGCTCTGAGGGGCAGATATAATATTGTGCGGGTGGCGCAGGACCGGTCATTTAGGCACTCTTAAGGGGGGATCTTTGTCCAACAGTGGTCGTGTTTCGGCTTATATGTTGATGAGTGGTCTGTGATGTGACTGATGTCCCTATATAGGCGATAACCTCCGGTATTATTATTTTCGATGACAAACATTTCCATACCATCCATACTAAAATCCATACTAATATTATAAATGCGAAAGTGTGTCTGGCTGTCTGTCTGTATGTCTGGTACCACACGTAAAATGCTGAACCGATTTAGATGAAATTTGTTATAGAGATAGTTTGAGTCCCGGCGAAAATAATCCCCTAATACAAAATTAATGCGTTAGGTTAATACCTAACATATTAAAATCCTTACGCCATGTAAATATTATCTCCACAATGTTTACATTGTGCGTTGGTTTAACAAATTTGACGCTCAATGGTACCATGACTGGTGGCTGTCAAATTTTTGAATCCCGGTAATTAGGTAAAAAAGATAGCACGTCCGTTTTTTCGTACATCACTGAAAAGCTTGGAATTCCTTAATATTATAGTGCATTCTTGCAGCGCATCTAGGTACAACATAGTTCGCCGAGATATTAAGATCTTATGTCGTAAGAAACTTGGTGGAGCAGTGGCCATTTCCGACATTAATAATAGACGCACAAGCGCAAGCACTTGAGAAGGTTTAGTGATACATAAATATCGTGTATGTTTTTGTGCAGACCAAAGAGATACCTACCTCGGTCACGTAGTTTGTGTATGATCAAGATATAACCAAAAGGAGGAGGTTTTAACCTAGAATAACTTGTAACCTACGTTGTCATGCAGATTAGAGTTAGCATGAATAATATTAGGTATATTAAATGTAACAAGATTACCTACCATGTGTAGGTCATATATGTCCACGCGGCACCGCCTGCGTATTACAGAGTCCTCAGGCCAAGGACCGGAAAACCCCTTTTCAGGCTCAAGATGTGGTAACCATAAGGTAACCGTAACAAAACCGTAACAAAGGGTTTTATTAATGTTACCTTATGGTTACCACATCCGATATGCTTACCATAACAATAGGGTTACCCCATAAGTAAGGTTACCTTATCATAAGGTTACCATTATAGATAGGGTTTTAAAAACAACTTCTAAAATAACCCTATGGAAAACCCCAATAAGGGTAACCGGTTCCGGTCCCTGCCTCAGGCAAAACGGGATGAAATTCGTTCTTAAATGTCAATCTTGAAAGGTAATTTCTATATACAGGATGGGCCAAAAATTCTTGCACTTTTGAAACCTTGATAAAAATAACACCATAGAAGTTAATTTCCTAATAATTTTTTTTTTGAAAACAATGTCTTTGATATGACCTCCATCTCGTCGCTGGCACTCCTACAAACGACTACGCAGATTTTGGAAAACTCGCTGACACATGATGCGAGGGATCTCGGCTATCTCATCGCGGATGTTTTGCTTGAGTTTGGATATTGTCTTCGGTTTTTCAACTTAGAACTCTACTTTAGAAATATTCCCGCACGAAAAAATCGGCGGGAGTGAGATCCGGACTTGCTCCTAAATAGGCGGCGAACGGTTACATACAAATTGTTGCTTTTTTTAAACTATTTTACACAAAAAGCTCGTTGTTGATCAGTAAAACGCTTTATTGCAAATAAAACTGCATAAAGTAATATCAAATTTCCCTCTACTCAAAAACTATATTATTTATTATTTTACAAGATATTTAGTGTTGCCATTTGCAAAAATGTATGGCCCACCCTGTATTATACTGGTTTAAATGTTTCTCTAAGTACATATATTATAATTATACCAGTAGTAAAAAGAAAAATTATAAATTAAAAAAAAAATATTGAAAACAAAATCTCTTAAATTACTGAACTTGCTCACCAAAAGTCATGAGAAAAGGTTGGGTAAGGCGACCTGTGGAGGGTAACAGCCGGACAGAAGAAGGACATACTTACGAAATATTGTTTACCCAAGTTGAAACGGAGAACTTCGTCATGTTTGCTCGCTTATTCAATTAAGTATAGGTTAGTATGAATGACAACTTAGCATAATGCAATTCCCATAGCAAAAAAACAATGTAGAACACTGGTAACGTGGCATTAGTAGAACATGGACATTTTTACCTAATAATTTAGTTGGCACGTCCAGTCACAGAATATAAAACTGATTGACCAAGAAATATACTTAGTCATAAAATACACTCAATATGTGTTAAATTGTAATGTATGTCCACTCCCTTTGTCTCTGTGTGTCTTTTGTGTAGTAAATAAATGTCTTCTTTCTTTTCTTTCTTTCTTAAAATCAAATTCACTAAGGAGACAACCGCTGCTAATGTTTCACGACACATACAGGGTGTCCCAAGAAGTAGTGATATACTAAAGCTGGGAGGTAGAGGACCTAGAGGGCTATCTGAATCACCCCCATGTATGTTCCGCGATTTTTCGTATTTTCGGAGTTATGACTTTTTTTTTAATTTTTCACCTATCGCCGAGTACGATGAGATTTTTATTTATGGTGACGTGAATTATTGCGGTAGATGCTTGATTTTTTTTGTGTGCTAAGCTGATAGGTATGCCTATTCAGAATAGTAACATTTACTATCGTTAGATCCTTGAATGGATTCAAGGACCCTTACAAAAATAAAATCACATGGAAAAAAAATCCGTTTGGCTTTTAAAAACTTGCTCTATCTATCAGGTAGCTACTCTGAAAATTTTATTTTATTATTCATAAGGCTTCAATCAAAAAATTTAAATCTAAATGTGGTAAGTCCAAAATTTTAATTTACATAATGATTAATGCAAGCAAAGTAAAACCAATTACAAGGTGTTTAATTAATATAATCGCGAAATGTGAATAATGAAAATTTCATTAAGCACTTTAAAAAATATAAGAATACATTTAAAACGGTCTTAGTTCATGCTAAAAAAATCATATGCATCGAACTATATCTAACGCAAAGAATAAGGTCAAAACTATTTGGAATTTAGTTAAGGACAATACAGGAAAATGTGTCAGACCACAACCCAAATTAACCTTAAAACTTGAAACTGGTAAGACAGAAGATGTAAAGACCATAGCAAAGGCCTTTAATAATTACTTGTTAAGTGTAGGAAAGACAACATGTAACTCACATGATAGGCAACACTTGATAATTCTCCAGACACTAAAGAAAAAAAATTACAGTTCAATATTTCTAAATCCCATAACTGACGCAGAAATAATTAGAATAACGAAAAACCTGAAAAATAGTAACTCTTGTGGACCTGATAACTTGAACACAAAATTTATAAAAGATAATATAAATTTAATATGTACACCGCTATGCATCTTATCTTATCGTATCTTATCTAGGTGAGGGCCCTTTCGGATGCACTTCGACCCAGTGGGATCTTTTGTGCATTTGCCCTCTCCTTTATACCTGCTCCCAGGCTTGCTCCATCATTTCCACAAAGCGGATGATGCAGTTCGCCGGGAGCACCTTGAATTCCTTTGGTTGCGGGTAACCGTTACCAAAGTAGTTCATTCTTTGTCTGGCAAGGGCATGACATTCACACAATAAGTGTTCCATAGTCTCATCCTCCTCGCCACACATTCTACAGTCTAAACTATCAGATAGTCCCATCTTGGCCAAGAGATCCTTGACCCCGAAGTGACCAGTGAACACCCCAGATATAATTCTGAGTTGCTTCCTACTGGATTTCCAGAGTTTTCTGGTCCAGCCCGAGTCCACTCCTTCTATGAAGAGCTTAGAGTGCCTTAAGCCAGCCTCATTCCTCCACTCGTGTTGGTGTTTGGTTTTGGCGTAGGCTTTAAAGGCCGATATTATGGTCCCCTGCGAGAGTCCCACAAATGGTTCTGGACCTACAAAGTGATTTGTAGAGCCCCCTCTTGCAAGCTCATCTGCTCTTTCGTTGCCGATGAAGCCCTTGTGCCCTGGTATCCAAACTAGTTGCACCTTATTGTGCCTTCCAAGTATGTTTAGTGCTTGGACGCCATTATAAATTAGTCTAGAGTCCACTTTCGGCGCCGTAAGCGCTTTAAGGGCCGCTTGACTGTCACTGAGTATATAGATAGTCCGCCCTTTGGTTCGCCTGTCTATATTCTCCTGTACACAAGCAATTATGGCGTATGTCTCCGCTTGGAAGACAGTTGCCAAACTACCCATGCTTACACTACTACTATAGTCATTTGCATAAATGCCTGCTCCCGTACCGGATCCCATTTTTGATCCGTCCGTGTACCATATACTGTCTTCGATACCAGACTTTGGTGGTTCTAGACTTTCGGCCCACTCAGCCCTGGTTGGAACTTTTGTTGTGTAGTTCCTGTGGAATACATACTTGGGTAGCATTTTGTCGCTTCCCATGTTTGTTATTCTGTCTAAGAAACCATCAGTCTCCATGTTTGTGTGCTTAGTCTTCGGCTTGCTATCGCTCCACAGTCCAAGAGTTCTTAATCTGTAGAGCGATTTGCGCGCCTCTGACTTAATCACCATGTGAAGTGGCGGTAGGTCCAGTAGGACTTCTAGCGCCGCTGTAGGCGTGGTACGAAACGCCCCTGTTATAGCCATGCATGCCGTTCTCTGCACCTTTCTCAGGGCCTCTCTGCATGTGCTCATTAAAGTCCTTGGCCACCATACCAGGCTACCGTACAGTATTATGGGTCTCACCATCATGGTGTAGATCCACTTCAGTACCTTGGGGTTCAGTCCCCATGTTTTGCCATACGCTGATCTACACATTCCAAATACCCTCAGGGCCTTTGTAATGGTGAGATCTGTATGCTTCTTCCAGTTCAGTTCCTTATCCAGTGTGACACCTAGATATTTCACGTCATTGGACAGTTCTAGTACCCTTCCGTACAGCTTTAACTGCTGTATTCCGCGAAGGGTCCTTTTCCTAGTAAAGGGTATTACTACAGTTTTGCCTGGATTAATGGATAATTGGTGACAGTCGCACCATCTCTCCACTTCCCTCAGTGCCTTGTTCATGATTTCTGATACCGTACTTGGGAATTTCCCATTAACCAGTATCACTAAATCATCAGCATATCCTACCGTGTGGATGGGACCTTTATTGAGTTCTATCAAGAGTGAGTTCACCACCAAACTCCATAGAGTTGGTGAAAGTACCCCACCTTGTGGACATCCCTTTGTGGCCGTGGCCATTATCTCATCCCCTAAAAGAGATGACTTTATCAGTCTGCCATTTAGCATGTTGCCTATCCATTTACATATGGTCGGCTCTATACCATGTTTTGCAGCTGCTTCGCTAATAGCATTATACGTGGTACGATCAAACGCTCCCTCCACGTCTAAGAAAGCCGCCAGGCATAGTTCTTTATTCTCTATAGCCTGTTCAGCCTTGGTTGTTACCAGATGAAGTGCCGTTTCCGTTGACTTCCCTGGCTGATATGCACATTGTAGTTCGTGCAGCGGATGTCTCCTTAGTGGGCCATCCCTTATGTGTCTATCTACCAACTTCTCCAATGTTTTGAGGAAAAATGACGATAGACTTATCGGCCTATACGATTTGGCCTCACTGTAATCCGCCTTACCTGGTTTGGGTAGGTAGGTTACTTTTACCATCCTCCACACACGCGGTACGTGTGCGAAGGCTAAGCACGCCCTGTACAATCTGCTAAGGTGCGGGATTAGTACAGTAGCGCCCTCCTGTAGTAGAATGGGGTAGATTCCATCTGGCCCCGGGGCTTTGTAAGGTTGAAATGTCGAAAGTGCCCACTTTATCTTTTTATGATCTACTACCTTTTTAGACGTTTCCCAATTGTGTCTCGTTGTACTTGTGGTTTGTTCCAACGCACTAATTGTGCAATCGTCTGTTATGCTCTCGTGTATTACTGAGCCTGGGAAGTGTGTATTACACATTATCTTAAGGGTCTCTAGCCCCGTTTTCGTCATTGTACCGTCATTGTCCCTGATGGATGTAAGCGGGACCGACTTTGTGGTTGCTAATGCCTTTGTTAGTCTCATTCCTTCCGGTATTGACTCGATCTGATCGCAGTGGTTCCTCCACGCTCTCCTTTTCGCTTTTCTCACAGCCTTGCTGAGTTCTGTGAGTTTTTGTGCATAATACCCAAAGTCATTAGATGACTTTGCGTCATTAAATATTGCCCTGGTTTCCCTCCTGAGTTTGACTATTTCCGGGGTCCACCATGGTACCTTTTTAGCCAGGGTTTTCTTTTCCGGGCAGTTATTAGTGAAGGCCGTGTAAACGGCTTGTACTATTTTGTCCGCTTCGAATTCTATGTCAATAATAGAGTTTAGCTTTCCTTTTGGGTCTCCTAGGTCCACTTTTAGGTCAGTTCTAAAGGCCGACCAGTCCGTGTTCCTAGGATTCCGTTTACGTACCGCATTTGTTTGTATTCTAGTTTGGTACCTAAAGCAAATGTATCTGTGGTCCGAAAGGGAGATGTCATCAGATACGTGCCATGAGTTGATTTTGCTACTAGTGTTATTAGAAGCCAACGTTATATCAATAACCTCCCCCCGCCTAGAATTGACGAAGGTAGGTTCATTGCCATTATTCAGTAATTGTAAAGAAGAGCTTACCAGGAAATCCAATACCTTCTCTCCTCTCCTGTTGACATCTGAGCTGCCCCAGATGACATGGTGAGCGTTCGCGTCGCAGCCGATGATCAGGTTGGTGTTCGCCCGACTGCCGTATGAGACAAGATCCCGCAGTATTTGTGTTATGGGATCCGTTGCCTCGTAGGGGAGGTAGGCCGATGATAGAATGAGCTCCTTACCCTCCCCCTTGTTTTGGATCATCACCGTGGTGAGATCCCTGCAACAGAAAGCATGTAAAGGCATAGCATTGATGCCATTTTTGACATAGATACATGTCCTCATATTATTGTTATTATCTGGACACAGGTGGAAAATTGTTCCGCCCGTTCCACCTAAACCTCTTATTTCACTTTTATATATGTATGGTTCTTGAATAAGAGCAATATCGAACTTGTCGCCTTTTAGCTGCCTCGCCAGAAGGGCAGTGGCCGCCTTATTGTGTTGCAAGTTAATTTGTACACACCTTAAACCCGCCATTGGAGCCCTTATTGTTTTGGCTTGCTGAGGTCGGCAGCCACTTCCTGGACAGTCTCGTCACAGGACATGGGAGACATGGAGGTCTCCAGGTACAGATCTGCCATTCCCTGCAGGTCCTCTGAGTCAATCATCGATATCGGTGATGACTCTCGGGCCCTGCGGGATTCAGCAAGTCCGTAACTGGAGCCCGCCATGTCCCCGGCCTCCAACTGCAACTGGCCCTCCTCCTTGGCTACCTCGGCCTCCTCAGCCTTCTCGCCAATGGTTGGCGCCTTAGCATCCGGAGGTATGCCCTCCTCAGCCTCCCCAGGCGGTGGACCCCCCGCGCCCTCCCCTGGCGTTGGACCCCCCACGCCCGTCCCCGCACAGGGGCCGTCCCCAGCCCCTTCAAGCCCCCTCTCCTCCGCGTCCTCTAGGAGCTTGAAAGAGCTCAGGTCAACCCCCGTATGTAGTTGGTAGCCCGCGGCCTTAATCACGTCGGCTGACACCCGGTCCATCAGTATGATGCGCCTGGTGGTCACGTCCGACGTCAAGGTGTCTACCACCTTCCACTCCTCCGTGTGCAGCGCCGGATTGTACCTCTGCAACACACGGAGAAGTAGCTTGACGTCATGGCCGCCAACTATCTTCGTTTTCCAAGCCATTTTAATTGGTTTCGGAAGATCCTTGGCGTCCATGACTTTTAGGCGCAGGCCAGCAATCTCCTCGCTTCCAATTGCTGACCTGAGCCATGTGGTGGACTCTCCCCCTTGGCAATTGACGTGAAGAGCGCCCGCCACTACGTTGCCGAGCGTGACTCGGGGTAGGGGATCCGGAGCGTCAACCAGGAGCCCCAGAATGAGCCCCTGGATGGCGCCCAGATGCCCCAACCCGATCTTCTCAGCCGGAAAGGCCACCGGGACGATGGCCATCTTCTCGCTTGCCGCTACTTCAGCGAACGAAGCTGCGACTTTCGTTCGCTTGGGGTTGCTGACAAGCAGAGACGAGTCACCACTGGCTCCCAGTGTCCTCTTATTTTGCACCATCCCTGGCCCCGAAGTGGGTGCATCCGGGGGGGTGCTCTCGCTCAATGTATGAGCCCTCGTCCTGGCATTCTCTCGCCTCTTCTGCCTCCTGCTACCGACGACTCCTCCACCGGACCACGCATCCGCACCCTGGGGTACTTCCACGCTCTCTACGGCGCCCGGTTCGTCAGCAGGATTTGGAAGAGGACCAGCCGGCTGGTTGCAGTTGGCCACAGTTTCGCTTA
The DNA here is from genome assembly GCA_963854355.1 of Epinotia brunnichana. Taxonomy (NCBI): domain Eukaryota; kingdom Metazoa; phylum Arthropoda; class Insecta; order Lepidoptera; family Tortricidae; genus Epinotia; species Epinotia brunnichana. The sequence continues at coordinate 22,537,302 of OY977949.1, forward strand.
CCGCCCCTCCGGCATTTGCGCCAACCGGTCTCCTTGCGGGGACCTGCTGGGCGTGTCCTCCTTTCGACCCGTGGGGAAAAGATCGGACGATGCCTCCGGTTTGGATCGCTCCACTATGGCCTCTGCCTCTAAATGCGCCACGCGCCTTCTGCGTCCTTGCGGACCCCCTTGCTCTACTGCTACCCGCTCTCGCTCCCCTGTCTAGGACAGTAGTGCGTACCGCCGGTACAGCATTTGCGCTAAGCGCCTTGGCCTCATCCCTTGCGGGTACGGCTTTCCCTCCTTCCTTCGTCTTTGGTTTTAACGTATCCATGAGACCTCTTCGTTACTTCATCGGATTGGCTCCCCACCCACCATGGAGCCCACACCTGGGATGCGTTAACGCACCAGGGCTACCAAACCGACATAGCACCCCAAAGTATGTTGCCTGTGAGTCCGCACGGTGCCGAGTCACTCGTCATCTCCTCAGACGACTCGTAACCCGTGCTCCGCCGACTACAGACCACCATACCCCAGGACACTCGCCTGCGGCCATCAGACTGGACGCAACAGCCGATTGATCATGGCTGGCTAGACCATGACCGCCCGTGTGAGGTGAATCCTGAGCCAAAGAAGAGTGTTGTCTTCCAGCAGTAACTATCCCGACCGCTGGTCGACTCAGCTTCCAGGACCTCCCTCTCCACCCATACGGGTCCCCGCGCACGGCACAAACACGCGGGTGGCATTTTACTGCTAATCATCCTTCATTGTGGATGGAAAGCCCGCTGCGACATGCCACGTCATCGCTTACGGCTGATTGGATGGGATATACGGGATAGGATGGGTTGGGATACAAAAGGGAAGGCTCAACTGATTGTTTCTGTTCTGCCTGTTTCCAACGGTAGAACCAGGCAGCTAACAGGCGGTAACCTCGTGAAGGATCCCAATCAGTTTTGCCTCGAGGATCTTAGTAACTGTGAGCTCCCCCCGAGGCCATCCACCATGTTAACTGCCGGACAGGCAGCTACCATAGAGACAGACCCAGCACAAGTAGCGACCGGTCGCAAATTTACCTTGCCTCTGGACCTACCTCCGCCTACACCGCTATGCATAGTATTTAACAGTTGTTTAGAAGAAGGAGTATATCCCAATCTACTGAAAAAGGCAAAAGTAATCGCAATATTTAAAAAAGGAAACCGTTTAGAGCTGAATAACTACAGACCAATATCTCTCTTATCCATTATTTCTAAAATATTTGAGAAATGCTTACCTACTAGATTAGAAAGTCACTTTGAAAAGAATAATCTGTTCACTTCACATCAGTACGGTTTCAGAAAAGGGAAAAATACATCAAAAACTGTAATAGACTTAGTCACCGAAGTTATGCGTAATCTGAATAACGGTCACAGGTGCGGGGGAGTGTTTTGTGATCTGACTAAAGCATTTGACTGTGTCAGCCACAGAATACTCCTCAACAAACTTGAATACTACGGTATACGCGGCATAGCCCTCAAACTCTTTGAATCATATTTGACAGGTCACACTCAATACGTGGAAATAGCTTGTAGTGATCCTGATCGAACCACTAGTTCCGGGGAGGGTACGATAAAATATGGGGTACCTCAGGGCTCAGTCCTTGGCCCATTGTTGTTTCTTATTTTTATAAACGATTTGCCTGATTATTTAACACAGGGTACACCGTATCTCTACGCGGATGATACCAGCATCATCTTAAGTACACCTACTGTCCTAGAATTTAATATAATTATAAAAAAATGCTGGAATGAACTAGACAACTGGTTTTCATACAATGGTCTTAGGATTAACTGTGAAAAAAGTTTTTACATAATTTTTCGCCGTAGTTCTAGGAGCACTGATTTTATTTGTGACGTGCCTATACAAAAATCTGAATGTATCCGATTCTTGGGAGTAGAACTTGACCCCTATCTGAGGTGGCATAGTCATATAAGCACTATGTGTAAAAAATTGGCTAGTGCGTGTTACTCATTGAAAAGTCTTTCAAAAATAGCTGACACCAATATATTAAAAACTGTTTACTTTTCCTACTTCGAGAGTATCATTAGGTATTGTATTGAAGTCTGGGGCAACGGTACAAACATAAATTCTATTTCACTCCTACAGAAAATGGCTATTCGACTTATTTCTGGATGCAAATGCATACCTGACACCCATCGAAACTTGTTTATAGAGCACAAAATCCTCACCATTATTTCAATGTACTTGTATCACATATGTATATATGTTTATTTAAATAAGAATCTCTATCCTACAGCTGGAGAAATGCATAATTTTAATTTTAGAAATAATAGTCAACTGTCTCTAACTAAACCTAACTTTGTCCATTTCAATAACAGCTTTAACAATATTGCCATTAAAATTTTTAATAAAATAAGTCAGGATATCAAACAATGTACAGACATGAGAACTTTTGATAGAAAGTTAAAAGAATATTTCATTAATAGACCATTTTATACAATTAAAGAATTTTTCGCCAATGCCCTTGACATCACAAATAACATCTATTAAATAATGTAACCAATAAAATCCAATGTAATGTGTCCTTTTATTAATGTGTATCTAGAAAAAGTAATTAATTTTAAAATGTATTATTATAACTATAATTGTGTTATTGAGTGTACCTAAAATTGTATTAATTGTATTTGCATGTAAGCAAATAAATCATCTGAATCTGAATCTGAATAAATTTTCAAAATGGCCCCCCTGTTTGCTCAATGCAAGTGCGACATCGCCGGAAAAAGTTGTATTTTAAACGTCTGAATGCACTTTTATTATTTTTAATGGTTTCTTCTGCTTCTCTCAATTTCGGGGTTAACTCGTCCAAATTGCGGCATTATCTCGAGTAGACGAGGTCTTTGTAGTATCCCCATACAAAAAAATCAATGGGGTTTAGGTCGGGGGACCGTGGAGGCCAGGCTATAAGCAAGCGGTCTGGCAGCTGAAAGGGCCCGATTAGCTGACCGTTAAGTATGCCAGACCAAAGGTTAACACTAAAGTGTTCTTGGAATGTCGATTCCCTTTTTAAATTCGGATTTTAAATTGCCCATGAGTGAGAATTGTGCATATGAAATATCCCATTGCGTCTAAAGTGGGATTCATCCGTCCACAAGATTTGGTAAAAAAAAATCGTTTTCAGCTTGTCTCCTCAGCATTTCCTGACAGAATTCAATTCGCCGATTGTAATGTTCCGGTTTCAACTGTTGCACTTTTCTAATGTGAAACGGATGATATCCTACGCTCTGTAGTGCACGGTGTACCTGAGATTTAGAAAGTCCGGTACGACGTTCCATAACTCTCACACTGGTCAACGGGTCTCTTTCTACTTCTTCAACAACTGCATCTACTACATCAGGATCCGGCATAGTGGCCATACGGCCTGATCTGGTACCCGGTATGTGACCTTCCAAATACGCATTATGTGCTCTTAAGATCAGGCGATAGTCAGGAAACGTTTCAGGTTGAGGCCCGCTTCTTCGTTCCCACATGTTCCAAGTACAGCCTTGAAGCTTCCGCCGCATTCCCCCTAGCATGACCGTAATAGTAATGCATTTCTGCGTAGTCACGTGAAGTAAACATGATCACTTACACGCAAATCGGGCTATTCGCCCGCCCGATTCCAGGTAATAACACTAATCCAAATCGTAATGCGAGTCAAAGTCCATATGAATAGCCAATATGATTAGGGAAACGAACAATTAGCAGTATTAAAACACAATTTTTAAAATATTGAAAAAAAAACAACGATGACCAAACAACGTGAAAATTTTCTCATGCGTCTTTTGTTTTTTGTTCTTTTTCTATTGATAGCCAGTGCGTGATTTAGAACGAAATTTATTTAGAAAGATTTTGCTTTGCTTGCATTAAACATCATGTAAATTAAAATTTTGCACTTACCACATTTAGATTTAATTTTTTTTATTGAAGCCATGTGAATAATAAAATGAAATTTTCAGGGTAGCTACCTGATAGATAGAGAAAGTTTTAAAAGGTATTTTTTTTTTTAAGGGCCCTTGAAGTTGTGAATATACTGGGTAATTTTATCTTACTTGGCACATAATTTTTTTTTTTAATTCTAGGATCTAACGATAGTGAATGTTACTATACTGAATAGGCCTATCTATCAGCTTAGCACACAAAAAAATCAAGCATCTACCGCAATAATTCACGTCACCATAAATAAAAATCTCATCGCACTCGGCGATAGGTGAAAAATTAAAAAAAAAGTCGTAACTCCGAAAATACGAAAAATTGCGGAACATACATGGGGTTGATTCAGATAGCCCTCTAGGTCCTCTACCTCCCACCTTCAGTATGTCACTACTTCTTGGGACACCCTGTATATTTAAAACGCAGGCGGAGCTGAGGGGGCAGCTTGTGTCAAAAGCCTTAGTATTGTTCATAACCCGTGTACGAGCTAAAGCTGAGTACACAACGGCGAAATTATGCAGCTGAAGCAAGTAATGTTCGCTGTATCCGAGCCACTTAGCCGCATGAAAAGATGATGCGCACCCGTGTCTTTGCTTTACCTAACTGCAGCATGGAATTGCAGCTATGCAATCTCTAGTCGCTCTGTGAGCAGTACAACTCGCAAGCCTGCTTTTTTAAAAGACGGTGACAGTGGGACAGACACCGGACATACCAAAGACTACAATATACATACTGAGATAGACAGGCAACTCGACCAAATTGAGAAGGCATTTAATGCTTGCGTATACAGGCGCCATCTCTTCTGCGGTAGTTACAACTTTTCTTTGAATGTACAAAACATACAAAAAGTGCGCCGATCGTAGGGATCGAACCACGGATCATCGACTCCAAATACCACCGTCTGTACCCCTAGGCAACTGATGTCTTGTGATAATACGGCGAATTTTGAAATACCTTGACAGCCTAGCCTAGCAATCGCTAGAGCTTCAGAGAGTTCGCCAGCTATCAAGAAGGTGGCACTTTTTTCAATAAGAAACTGGATTTGCATTAAGTTCTAAGTTCGCATAGCATGGGACATACAAAGGATTTTCGGCCCAAGCTGAAGCATAGAACTTCGTTCGCTTCACTCGCTCGTTCGACTAATATTATAAAGAGGAAAAGTCTGTGAGATTATAAGTTTGTAAGTCTTGTAAGTTTGTATGTTTTGGGTAATCTCAGGAACCGCTCATTCGATTTCAAAAATCCTTTCACCTGCGTGTAGAATTAACTTTCTGGATGATTATAGGCTAAATTTTATCCCGCTGGTTTGCCTGGGTTCTTTGCAATATGAGGGAAAAGCCGCGCGGGGGTGAGCTTTTTTACGTCATTTATGTCATTTAGTTGTGTCTTGTAGATATTAATATGGATAAGGTGCCTTAAAGAAATATTAAAAGAAGACAACATTTTAATTATTAAACATAAAATGAAAATGCATCACAAAACTAGTATATTACCCTTTTTTATTTATTGTACTAAATGGTACTTGGCCTATTAGACATTGACCATTTGTGTAATTAAAACATAGCTCGTAGCCGAAAGACAGCCTAAATAAAAACATTACATTAATTAATAATTACACATTTGCATTTACCATTGAATGACAAGGTATGTCCATGTTATTATGCAAAAACTGAAAACAGTTCACCCCCGCCGACCTCTGGTTATGTGTTTGTAGTAAGTAGTTTAGTTTGTATAATATTGTTATTGTTAATAAATATCATTCCAACATTTTGCCATGAAGGAGAAGAAAAAAAACTCGTATATCTGACTTATACGTATTGCGGCTTGTACTGAGCATGCGTGCTGTCACTGTCAAGATACAAAAACACATATCGGCACAAATTCGTATAATATATGATACAAAAATCATGCATTGTTTATATGACTGTTAAGTATAGGTACGAGTCTTGTTCAGGATGTCATCATCATCATCATCACATCAGCCGAAAGACGTCCACTGCTGGACATAGGCCTCCCCAAAGAGTGCCACAATCAAATGAACGATCCTGCGCCACCCGCATCCAGCGGACTCCCGCGACCTTTAACATGTCACCAGCCCCATTGCTTGTGAGGGGGTCTACCCCCAAGTTCAGGATGTGGAAATTATGTTTCTTTCGTTTGATTACAAATTACCCCAATCCGTAAATATGCTTGTTCGTAAAAAAACTTGCTAATTTTCTCATGAATCTTACGAAGTTCTTTAAGCATAAAACCAACTTAGGTTAACGGCTCTCAGGCTTAACTAGCTCAAGTTGAGATCGTAGTGAACGTTAATAGCTGGTTCGTGAGTCATATTAAGACGTGGGAGTCTATTCGAGAGTATTGAACTGGAATTAGTGTCGTATTTATCGCACGCTCGCTTTTACGCGCGTCGTACTTAGCGTATCAGAACAAGGCGCGGAGTAAATGTTATACCAGTATCACACAAATTTTTGAAGTCGAATAAACCTCGAGGCTTATTTCATGTAAAATATTAGTCAGATAATTAGGAAAAGTTTTTATGCCAAAGTTCTAAATATTATCAGGTCTAATAATGTTTGTATGAAACGGGCTCCCGGGTATTTTCATGAGTGTGTGGAAAATTAAAATAGGTCTTGTATGACCAAAAATAATAACCTTTTTTACTGAATCTGATTCAGGTCCTTTAATTTTGTTTTTGTAAACAATAAATATATTATATACGTGGCTTGTGGGAGTCTGTTTATTTTTATTACTAACTTATTCCATCACTAAAAAGTCGAAAAATGCCCGTCAGAGAGAAACCCTAAATCCCAAGACTTCGGCTTCCGAATGCCATATTCTATATTGCGCAAAATCCAATAAAGCAATGTCCCACTGACCAGAGCTCAGGCTAGATCAAGGCTCAATCCGCTGAAGCCAACTATCCCGCAGTAGGTAGGTACACAGTCTTGCGACAGAAGGAAATATCGGTAGACGATAGCCATATATCAAAAGTTACGTAGGTACTTGAATGGGTATCATTACCAGGCTTTATTTCTGAACACGACGTCAGTTTTGGATGCTCGGTATTTGATTGTGAAATACTTAGCATCGGATGTAATTTTCAGAGTTGGGTCATTTTTATTTTGGTAGACAGCTGGAGATGTCTACCGTGATTGCAAATTATTAACGCAAATGTAATGTTTAATTTATTTGGTATCTAAATTAAGTAGGTAATTAATTATTTGCGCATTTTTCTAAATAGAGAGTGAATAAGAAATAAAAAAATTAAATGAACACACATGGTAGTCACATCCCCGGCTGAGAAAGTGGCCACAAAAATGAGAATGGCCCTCAGGGATGAAGTACTTGAAAATGATGATTCTGTCGTCAATGATGGCGGCCACGACTTTTTAGCTAATAAATTGTCATGGGTAATTGTATTAGGATTTAGGGTGAGCGCTACACATCTCGAAAATCATGCTTAATGGATCTATCCGCATTAAACATTTGAGTCTTTAGTTTTAAATCTCGATGTTATCGTGTTAGCTGGTTTTGTGATCCGCATACGAGGAGTATTTAATTATATTTACTTAGATATGAACCACTACCCACCCCTAGCATAAGCTAAACCTTCCCTTTTGGGAGTAGTGCTATATTCAATCTGTGTACTGTGCAAGAGCTCTCCAAAGCCCGTCATATTGCGAAGTGAGATCCCTACAATTGTGATTTAATATAAGCAGCAGTGGGGTATCATTCTTCACTTTAAAGTGTAAGATACTCTTGCATTGGAGCTCCATTTTGCAACTAATCATTTCATATGTCCAAGGAGTCGTGCTCACAGACACCAGCGTTTTAGCCAAAATTATTATATTACATCATCACGCCAGATCACTTGCTAGTAACTTGCTTTCATTTGCTAAGTTACTAAATTATTTTAACGCGTTCCTTAATTGGACCCCATTTCTAAATTAGATCAAGAAGATGCTTTATCACAAAGTTTATGTCGAAACAAAGCTTTCAAGTTCTTTTTGTAAGCGTTAGCTGTTTTATCTACCTGTTTCCTTGACTGAGTACGAACACGGTTAATTTACTTTATGAAAAGAAGCTTGCAGTTGTTTAAAGTTATGAACAGAAGCTTAAAAGTTATGTTATAAGTTTTGACCCTTGTTATGAGTCTCGTTTAATTTAACCCTTCTTAAAAGTACACAACATTGTAATGAAAACAGGATAGGTATTTAATAGGTGTGTTTATTTTTCGTATTATGTTAATCATGTCAACTTAATATCCCTTGTTGCTAGTTGCCTATTCACACTTAATTCTAATATCTTAATACTACCAACATTAAAAACTGCTTTTACTCATTGCACGATTTTTTTGAAAGTTAATTATTGATGGGATATAGCTATAGCTAGGTTAATAAATATTTGTAATATTTTATATAATATATTTTGTATGCTCACTATTTCGTATATGTTTAAGATTTTGGAGATAAGCGCCTTAAGCTGTTGCAAATTAATCAATTTTAGTTTTAGTTAATATTGTAGTGCCCTACAGGGTTTCATAGCTAAACATATTATTACATAATGTAGCATTTTCACACCCTTCGCACTTCAGTGTGAGTCTTTATAATGTGCACATAGAAAAATGGGAGAAACTACGACCAATTTTATCGGCGGAAATAATGTTTTTTTTAATGATTTCTTGTTTTTTATTTCTAAATTCCATACTTATTGTAAATAAAACGTTACTGCTCTTAAACTACACCGCCTGTCGATAGGCGGTGTAGTTTAAGAGCAATAACGAAACAAAAACAAAATTGATCAGGTAATCAAAGAAAATAATAGATGGGTAATCAAAGAAAATATGAAATATTATATAATAATGTTGCATTATTCACCCTCTTTTTATTACAAGCTTTATATTAACTTGACCTAAGTAAATAAGTATGTAAGTTCTCAATTTTTCAGTCACTTGCCGTTATCCGATTGAGCTGAAATTTTGGGTATTAGTATAGTTTGGATGACACAGCAGTGCCCCCGCCAAGTCGAGCAAAACAAAGAGGCACGGCCGTACCATCCTTTTCTCGAAGCCATTCATCTTGTAATTTAGTGCTGGCTAAAGTCAGAACCCTGAATTTTCAGTAATATATAGGGCTTACATATAATATGACTTACATATATTCTAAATAACATTCAATTTGAACTGTTATGGGAACGTAATGCGCAGGGATGAAAGTCATGTGACCAAAAGAGTATTAGGTATGAATGTGGATGGATGTAAAAGAAAAGGTAAATAAAGGAAATGGACTGTGTGAGAGACGATATGAAGAGAAAAGAAGTCAGTGATGATATGACGGCTGACAGAGAAGTATGGAAGAAAAAGACATGCTGCGCCGACCCCAAGTAAATGGAGTAAGGGCAAGGAAATGATGATGATTCAATTTGAACTGTTAGTTTAAGAACTGCCTATCAAAGTTCCTTAGTTTTGTCACTGACATATACACTGACTCACTTATGATCATCGTAATTCTAACGTACTTCTAGCAGACCCACAAGCTCCAAATTTTGAAAATAATTAGTTTTTAGCCTATCCATTCATAAAAAACCTAAAAATAGCAGTTTCCGTCACGATACATACTGCATAAGTAAGTTTGTAATCCTATACAAATACATGCGATTACAAAGTTACTTTTGCAGTTGCTTCCCGCAAAACTATACAAACGTTATTTGCGGTAGGTAAAACACCATTTCCATAAAAAGTTGATCATAAAATAACTTGTAAAAAGAAATGAAATCCCATCAAAATATTCCATGTAAAAAATATGCCAAGTCTCGGAACTCTGCTACAGTAAAAAGTGGTGAGATATTTCGTAGAGCCAAGTCAGGCATTCTTATTAACTTTTGACGACTGCTTTAGCCTAGTTGGTAGTGATCCTGCCTACGAAGCTAGAGGTCCTGGGTTCGAATCCCGGTAAGGGCATTTATTTGTGTGATGAGCACGAATATTTGTTCCTGAGTCATGGATGTTTTTTATGTATTTAAGTATATATTTATCTATTTAAGTATGTATATCGTCGTCTAGTACTCATAGTACAAGCTTTGCTTAGTTTGGGACTAGGTCGATATGTGTAAGATTGTCCGCAAAATATTTATTATATTTATTATTAATCTTTATTTGCTTGCTAAATAAAATTTTGTGACTTGGCAATCACACTGTATGCAAAAAATAGTAAATGCACTAAAGTTGTGTGATTCCCAAGTTGCAGAATTTTATTTAGCAAGCAAATAAAGATTAATAAGAATGCCTGACTTGGCTCTACGAAATATCTCACCACTTTTTACAGTGGAAGAGTTCCGAGACTTGGCCTATTTTTTACATGGAATGTTTTTATGGGATTCAATATTATGGTACCATTATTATGTACATACCTGACTTGTAAAACATTGACTTTTATGAATAAATATCTTGTATCTTGTATCTTGTATTGAACTGATCTGATGATGAAGACAGAAGGTGGCCATTGGAATTCAGTATTTAACCGACTTAACCCTGTTGAGTTTGGGCTCGTTAGAATCGTCACAATGAGAAGTTGATGATGGTATACAGAAAAGTACAGTCAGCAATAAAATCTGGTACCAAACATTTTTGACAGATTTTCTTTATATATTAGTGAAGATCTTGTGTTTGAGGACTCTGTAAACGAATGCTGTGTAGTTGGTTAGCATTAAGGTACCTAAGGCTGAAATCTGAAAGCAAGTCATTTAGTTTAGTACGTGGAAATGTGTCGGGTTTCTTTCTACGCAATTAAATTTGCTCGTTCTAGCATTCCTGAAAAGGTGTTTTTAAGATGAAGTTTCGTTACTTGTTAGCTTGAGCAATCCGTAACGAAAAGATCTTTAGTAAGAGAAAATCTTTGAAAAATATCCGTTTAACTTCGTTGATTAGCTATTTCCAATAACTCGCACGTACTTACCTCATAATATTTTACCCCGTGTATGTTTAAAAATGTTGTGATCTTGTATTCAAACTTGATTTTTTTTTTCAATTGGGGAAGTATTACTACTTTACAGAAGACCATTTCCATAATAACACTTAATTTTGCTCTGTAGCCACATAAATAGCTTACCATACAAACCTACGTATTATTTTTTCATTTATTAAATAAAGTGTAAAATAGAAACTCCATCATGGCAAACACTTTTGACACTCCATAGCTTAATCCTAAACACACGACCACATCATCGAACGAGGGAGCAAAGTGAATGACGTTCTATGCTTCAGTTTGGGCCGAAAATCGTTTGTATGTCCAGCTGTCACGCTGTCCGGTTGTTATTCTCTACTGGGGACCGATTTTGACTTTCGAGCGCTCGTAAATAAAATAAAATACATAAGTACGATTATAGTGTCAAAAGTGCAGGTGTAACTATGCGCCTAATTAACACATTAACGGTAACTTAACGTAATGTACCTTGCCACATACACACGTAATTGAGTAATTTAGCAAGTACGCAATAACTATCTATAAGTACTCTAAGCTAATGTACATATACCTTGTTCTTCAAACTTGATCTATTGACAATACAACATCTTCGGTGAATCTATGTCTAATGCGTACATGATGATATTATACAGGAAGTGAAATTTTATTAATGGGACTACGAGAAATAAGTCTTCCTCGTGGTTCCATTGATGGGACAAATCAGTGGGACCACGAGAAAACGGGGATAATATCTCATAGTCACTTACTTTCTGCCGATAGAATTGAATACAAGTGGTCAATATCAATCGTTTTTCAGTATTGTATTGCTATTTTAAAATAGCATTACATCATTTATGACAGTTTTCGAGTGAAATACTCGAGCGCTCGATAGTCAAAACGGTCCCATCGCATTTCTCAATCGATTGTTGTATTATTTTGTGAGCGGTTCGTTAATTATACAGTATGTCAACTTACTAAAACCATTTATTAAAATCCGGGCATATCTAGGCGATAACTAAGGTTGTGGTACCTACACAAATTATTAAAATCTTAACGCTTTTTTTAGAATTTATACCTACAGTTAAGAATGTCAGCTTACTAAAACCGTATCTTTAAACCAAACAAACGAATTCTAAATAAAACCAGCCAAGTGCGAGTTAGACTCGCACAGAAGGGTTCCGTACTATTATCTATAAAAATGGCAAAAAAATCACGTTTTTTGTATGGGAGCCCCCCTTAAAAAAAAAAATATTGTTTTTAGTATTTGTTGTTATAGCGGCTACAGAAATACATAATCTGTGAAAATTTTAACTCTCTAGCTATCACGGTTCTTGAGATACAGCCTGGTGACAGACAGACAGACGGACGGACGGACGGACGGACAGCGAAGTCTTTGTAATAGGGTCCCGTTTTACTCTTTGAGTACGGAACCCTAAAAAACATTAGTATATTAATAATTCGTGTAGGTACCACAAAATTATTTATCGCCTAGATGCCCGGATTTAAATAAATGGTTTTAGTAAGTTGACATACAGTAAAGGTACCTAGTTTTTTTGCCGATCTACTTTTTCTAATTTAAAAAAAAAGCTCGCTAGTTCTACAGCTCACAGAGCCACGTTGCGTAAGCGGTGTTCGTTAAAATCTGAATAAAAGGAAAGTTTGACAGTTTTCTATGTAATGACAGCTGCCAGCACCATATTTAACGTTGATTAGCCTGTAATCGAAGTTGGTGCAACTCGCCTTTATTAATGAAAGGATTTTGCATGTATTTAACGTTTATTAATAATAGCGCCATCTATACCCATAATGCCAACACCAGTTGCAAATTGGTACAGTATTTCAACAACTTACCCGGCTGGGAAAGGTGCTGCTTAGGCAAAACTCTAAGAGGAAAACTCGCACAGTTATGAATTGGGTTTCATTAAGTCAAGGAATGCTCCTAGCGGTCGTGTTTAAAGGAGATTTCTAGTAAAAATGTTACTCTGTGAGTAAAATGCTGACAGTAAATAGTATTTTATGCAACTGTTGTATAAGAAGGGTCTTAAAAGGCGAGTGGCGTGGGTTTTTTTTATATTAAAGATATATAATAATTAAAGACGCCACGAGCGTTTTTAGACTAGTTATACACCGTTGCATACAATACTTTTTCTACGATAAATTTTTAATAAATAGCAGACTACAGAATAGTTAAACTTTTCAGGCAGCAAGTTTTCTATTCGCACTTTTGCTACTCACGCAATTTCTTCAAGAGTGCAGTTATTAATTTCTTCGACCATTTTAAAAGGAACGTTCACTTTTGTCTTCACAAACACGAATAAAATCTTAATAGTTTAGGACTAATAGTTTATCATTTTTCGTCTTTTCATTTTGAACTGTATTTTGGTGGGAAATCGGAAATGTGACAGCTCTTGCTTATGGTTTGTTTTGTTTTTAATTTGTTTGCACTTGCCATCCGAACCAAACCAAATCCGGACCCGGACCGAATTCGAACTGTTTATTTTTATAAATAATACCAAGAATTTATAAAACATGTAATTTAACACACAATAGATGATGATTTATTATTATTGTAGTAAATTATTTATAATATACAAATGTAAAATCGTAAATAAATACTTTTATTTCGAAATATTTGTTCATGAAGTTGGCACCACTGCAATATAGCAGCCGACTTAAAAAAAAGTTAAACAGTGCTTTTATGAAAAATGTATGAACCAAAAAAGTACGCTAAACAGTTCGTTTTTGGGCCATAGAGCATAGAGTTTTTCGACGTCTTATTAGTGGTGTCATTGTATTTGAGCTACAGCCTATATAAATGACAGATAACGGTACAGGAGTAGAAAAATTGTATATAATGACGTCCTTTGGCGAATAGAGAATGCAATAGAAGTGTATGCACTAATTAGATTAAATTAATAAATTATTTCTATAATAATATTTGTACTTGTACTATTTAGGGACGAAAAAATAACAAAATCCAATTTGTTCCTTTTGCTACAACTAAGTACCTCCTACCTTAAAAACCGGTCAAGTGCGAGTCGGACGCGTACCCATTATCTATAAAAAACGGCAAAAAAAGACGTTTGTTGTATGGTAGCCCCCTTAAATATTTATTTTATTCTGTATTTTAGTATGTGTTGTTAAGGCGGCAGCAGAAATACATCGTCTGTGAAATGTATAACCGTCTTATTATCACCGTTCATGAGATACATCCTGGTGACAGACGGACAGACATACAGAGAGACGGGTGGACAGCGGAGTCTTAGCAATAAGGTCCCGTTTTACCCTTTGGGTATGGAACCTTAAAAAGGGACAATTATATGTTTCTTTGTTACTGATACCATTAATAAACTATATATCAATTTGAACACGATTATTTATTAAGTTTCATAAAATAATAAAAAATAATAATTTAATCATGTTTAACGATCAAGCAAATGATTGCTTGGCGTTCACATCGTAATATCAATTAATGAGACAATCAACTGGCAATTTCATTTGATTGATCCAATTTGGTGCAATGGCACCAAATTGGATCGGTCAATGGACAGGAATCGATTTTTGTGCATCTATCAATACTAATATTATATATGTATGTCTGTCTGTAACCTCTTCACGCTCACCGCTGAACCGATTGAAATCAGATCCGGTATAATGGATATAGTTTGAATCCTGGGGAAGGACAAAGGGTAGTTTTAATCCCGGAAATCTTCCTCTTACGGGTTGAAAGTTTAAATGGAGCTACGATACAAACGAAATCCACGCGAAATCCACGCTTGTGTTAAATACAGTAAAAAAATTACAAGCTTTAGTACAGTCAGCATCATAAACATGTACACACTTTTGGTGGTTCTACGACCTTATCGCTTAGAGATAAGGTCGTAGAACCACCAAAAATGTATACACTTTTGGTGGTTCTACGACTTTATCGCTTAGAGATAAGGTCGTAGAACCACCAAAAATGTATAAACTTTTGGTGGTACTACGACTTTATCGCTTAGAGATAAGGTCGTAGAACCACCAAAAGTGTTTACATTTTTATGATGCTAACTGTACTTACTTGCTTTTGCACGTTCGTACGTTTGTGCGTTCGTTAGTATGTGCGGATCAACTCTTGCAAGTTAAAGGTTAACTTTCCGAAGTCCCAACGAGTTTGAAATGTAATATTATGTAAGTCTAGTGAATATTATGTTACCATCAAGCTGGTCTGATGATGGAGACGGAAGGTATATAGATACTCCTAAATTAAACAGACGGGTTGTCTTGTTGTTTGCAAAAACATGATCTGAGGCGGAGTTTATAGATTGAGAAAAATTTAGATTGTGCTACTTAAGTAATTAGTAGAAGAAAATGTACTACTTAATTAGGTTACTGAAATAAACAGTTGAAAATTTTATTTTTTTTAAGCAAGGAGTGTAATCATTGCAGGTCGTTGGTGTTGTGACCTGGTAAAGGTCGCGAGAGTCCGCTGGATGGATATAATGACTTAGTAACAGTCTCTTTGAGTGGAGGCCTATATCCAGCATTGGACGTCTTTTGGCTGAGATGATAATGATGATAAACAACGGCGCGGTACAACCATTGAAACACGCACAAATATAAGCATATAACTATTATATATGGCACTGCCTACATGACTGTGTTTATGTACAGTCAGGGAATGAAAAGGTTGATCACCTGAAGATCTGTTTTTGCTTGCTCAGTATAAGTAAGTTATCAGTACTTATCTGCTCTATCGACCGAATGTCAGACACATTCCGTCATAATGAATGTCGTTTCACTACGTCTCTTTGAATTTTGGAAAACGAGTTAAAAAAACAAAAAAAAACGTATACAAGAAATAGCAATGATGACATTGACAGGACCTGTTACTCACATTTATAGTTTTAATAATTTTAAGCTAAGAGGATTTAATCATTAGATTTATCAATCTTGACAACGTAATGGCAAGATCAAACTAATAAAAAAGGTTTTAGTTCAACTATTAATAGGCAAGGAAAATTCGTCTAAGTAAATTTGAACTTTGTTGTCAAACAGTTGAACATAATTTTCAATACATCACTCTCGTCTGATACACAGTTTAAAAAGGTAACATGTGCTTGCAACGCGTAAATGATTTGATTTAAAAACTGATCAACCGTTTCATTCCGCCACTGTACACGCGTGAGCGTTTCCATGACCTGACAGCCTCACTTATTATAAATATGACCCTACAGAACACCTCATCGATAAAAACTCAATATTTTCTATAGCGGGATACGCTGACAATATCGGTTCTCATTGAAATTAGATCTGGATGAGCCGAGGCACCACCTCAATGCTATTATTTCATTTATTGACACTCGACTCCCACATACTGCGAGCCTCATAAAATGGAATCTAAGCATCTTTAAGGCGACGTAGGTTCAGAAATCGGATTTAAAAAAAAACAAAGCGCTTGTTTGGATCATAATACGGCTGCCCTTAATTTAATTAATAGGAATCTTGGGGCCTTTGTAGCTATTCGAATTCTGAGTTTTTGATTTTCGCTCCATAAAAAAAATCACGAACATAGGTCTAAAATACACTTAAAACATTCGGAACAAATTATGACCAAAAGCTAAACATATTGAAATTGGTTCTAAAAATCGGCAATATCATGTTTAAGGGAACTTAGTGATTACTTTTTATTTAAACGCACAAACAATTAAAAAGCGGCTTAGTGCGAGTCGGACACGCACATGAAGGGTTCCGTTAAATAAATTGCGGTTTACGATTTATGACGTATTAAAAAAAACTACTTACTAGATCTCGTTCAAACCAATTTTCGGTGGAAGTTTGCATGGTAATTATTGTACATCATGGTTTTTTTTTAGTTTTATCATTCTCTTATTTTAGAAATTACAGGGGGGGGGGGGGATACACATTTTACCACTTTGGAAGTATCTCTCGCGCAAACTATTCAGTTTAGAAAAAAATATGTAAAAAACTTCAATGTCATTTTTGAAGACCTATCCATAGAAAAAAAAAATTTTTGAGTTTCAGTTCTAAGTATGGGGAACCCAAAAAAATATTGTTTTTCTTTTATTTTTGTGTGAAAATCTTAATGCGGTTTACAGAATACATCTACTTACCAAGTTTCAACAGTATAGCTCTTATAGTTTCGGAAAAAAGTGGCTGTGACATACGGACGGACAGACAGACAGACAGACAGATAGACATGACGAATTTATAAGGGTTCCTTTTTTTGCCATTTGGCTACGGAACCCTAAAAACATGATATATCCGCGCTTCCGAACACGCACTTCCATCTCGCTCAGGCTTATGCTCAGTGAGAGGGAGAGTAGGCCATGAAACTACGGCGCCTTAAATCGCATTTACCTACCGCGAAGCGATATCTTTTAAGGATACGATTTAATCTTTGACGTCAAGCAATTGGCAATATATTATACTTGTGAATGCCAAAGCGACGGTGAAATATTGTGAGGGGTTTTGTATGAAGAATTTCAGAAAAGTTAAATTTTTGGCGGGTAAATTATTATCCAATATTTTAAAGATCTAATTTTGAAGGACGAGTAGTTGGAAGGTACACTATCGAACCAATTAAATCATGACCCACCATAGAACCTTGTTACAGTTTACGAACATACGCACGATCATATGACGTTAATGCGTCAGTTAATTGTGACAAGGTTCCATGGTGGGTCATGAACTCATGATTCTGTTGGTTCGATAGTATATAAATATGTCCTCATCTGTAAAATATCGCGGATGGGATATCGGTTTTGTTTAAAGCGAGAGTTATTTTAGCGAAGCCCGTTTAACGTACAGGCTTTCTATGCATCGCTAATTACAAAAAGTTAAATATCTTTAATTATAAAGTAGTCTGATGTTTATAGTTCTGTTAATAATAGCTTCTATGTCATTATATTGACCATCGGAAACGGTTTATTTAGAGCACAATATTTATATGTAGACATTTATGAACTAAACCTACAAAACATTTTTTTTGCAATAAGCAATATCAAAACGACAACGAACTATTAACTTAAAATCATAAAATTAAAAAAAAAACAGTTTCATGGTACATGATGTATCATGGATTCGACACCCCGGAGGGCCCAGGTAGAAAAAAATAACTCTTCTTGAAATATATTTGCTTCTTTATTCATAAAGTTACAACAGCACAATTATTATTAGCTCGTTCACCTCTTATTTCACACTCCGCCATCCGTCAACATATACGTCATTCCAAAACCATTTAAACTGCAATCGATCGTTCCTTATTCATCACCTACAGCCAACACAACATCGTCAAAAAGTACCAATCCCTCATACCTACAAATGTTTCATTTCAATATCTGAAAATAAACAAAATTGCCGTTTTTTATTACAATTCTTTCTCACGTTCTCCAGGGACCACAATTACCGTTATAAAGAACAAACTAAAATTAAAAAGTGTAATAAAAAGTAGTAGCAATATATAAATTGGTGAGCGCCGGCGGTAAATATAAAGCTTACCCCATGTTGGGTATCGTTTGTCATACAATTACTCCGGCCTCGTGTAACCTTGTTAGTGAGGACACGGATATAAATAAAAAGGATCTAATAGGCTTTTGTGGTGAGCATAGGTACCAAAATAATTGAGAGGTGAGCGTTCGGTCTTCTTTTAATGAGTAGTCGGAATTTTCTAAAATTATTTTATTAGCAAATTCTAAAACGCGGACCAACTCGCATAAGGGAACTCGCATAAGATTGTGTTTAAAACTTAAAATATAAGCAAAGTTAAGATATTCCGAACTACACAAGCAAGGTAGTTCAAAGACTTGTACTCTGACTATAACTGAAAAAACTAGGTTTTTGTCATACAAAAGGTAACCTATCATCCGCAGTATCTTTACCGCTACGGTGGAACATACGTCAATACAAACATAGACTGCTATAAATATAAGCAAAGTTAAGATATTCCAAACTCCAAACTACACAAGCAAGGTAGTTCAAAGACTGTACTCTGACTATAACTGAAAAAACTGGGTTTTTATCATACAAAAGGTAACCTATCATCCGCAGTATCTTTACCGCTACGGTGGAACATACGTCAATACAAACATAGACTGCTATAAATATAAGCAAAGTTAGGATATTCCAAACTCCAAACTACACAAGCAAGGTAGTTCAAAGACTGTATTCTGACTATAACTGAAAAAACTGGGTTTTTGTCATACAAAAGGTAACCTATCATCCGCAGTATCTTTACCGCTACGGTGGAACATACGTAAATACAAACAGACTGCTATGAATATAAGCAAAGTTAAGATATTCCAAACTCCGAACTACACAAGCAAGGTAGTTCAAAGACTGTACTCTGACTATAACTGAAAAAAACTAGGTTTATGTCATACAAAAGGTAACCTATCATCCGCAGTATCTTTACCGCTACGGTGGAACATACGTAAATACAAACATAGACTGCTATGAATATAAGCAAAGTTAAGATATTCCAAACTCTGAACTACACAAGCAAGGTAGTTCAAAGACTGTACTCTGACTATAACTGAAAAAAACAAGGTTTTTGTCATACAAAAGGTAACTTATCATCCGCAGTATCTTTACCGCTACGGTGGAACATACGTAAATACAAACATAGACTGCTATAAATATAAGCAAAGTTAAGATATTCCAAACTCCGAACTACACAAGCAAGGTAGTTCAAAGACTGTACTCTGACTATAACTGAAAAAACTAGGTTTTTGTCATACAAAAGGTAACCTATCATCCGCAGTATCTTTTAGCTACGGTGGAACATACGTAAATACAAACAGACTGCTATGAATATAAGCAAAGTTAAGATATTCCAAACTCCGAACTACACAAGCAAGGTAGTTCAAAGACTGTACTCTGACTATAACTGAAAAAAACTAGGTTTTTGTCATACAAAAGGTAATCCGCAGTATCTTTACCGCTTCGGTGGAACATACGTAAATACAAACATAGACTGCTATAAATATAAGCAAAGTTAAGATATTCCAAACTTCGAACTACACAAGCAAGGTAGTTCAAAGACTGTACTCTGACTATAACTGAAAAAAACTAGGTTTTTGTCATACAAAAGGTAACCTATCATTTGCAGTATCTTTACCGCTACGGTGGAACATACGTAAATACAAACATAGACTGCTATAAATATAAGCAAAGTTAAGATATTCCAAACTCCGAACTACACAAGCAAGGTAGTTCAAAGACTGTACTCTGACTTTAACTGAAAAAAACTAGGTTTTTGTCATACAAAAGGTAACCTATCATCCGCAGTATCTATACCGCTTCGGTGGAACATACGTAAATACAAACATAGACTGCTATAAATATAAGCAAAGTTAAGATATTCCAAACTCCGAACTACACAAGCAAGGTAGTTCAAAGACTGTACTCTGACTGAAAAAAACTAGGTATTTGTCATACAAAAGGTAACCTATCATCCGCAGTATCTTTACCGCTACGGTGGAACATACGTTAATACAAACATAGACTGCTATAAACATATTCCTTCCTTTCGGCTCTGCCGCAGTAGGTCAAATATTTAGTAGCTGGAGTTTAGTTCCATCGGCTAAACTACGGCAAAAAAAGCTTAGGGACATTGTATCACTCCTAGGGAACTAGATGACACAGTTCCTACAAGAAAGCATATCCCAACGATTTAGTTCTTGTGTTCATATTCACGTTTAGGTACTTATTTTAACTAGGTTAAGTACTATCATTGTAATAAGCTTCTTTTTGGCAAAATTGACTGACTGTTGAGTTTGTTTCGACGTTTCTTCTTAACAGTGGTCTTCTTTTTCAGAAACGCTAGTAGATTTTTGACTTATATAGAATAGTTAGAATAGATTTATTTATTTCAGACATTTTTTTTTGTACATCCATATATTGTTAGTATAATCTTAACCTAGTTATATTAGTATTAGCCTCTATAGTTAAGTACTCAGATCAAAATTTTGTGACCGCTTTCATTTGACCGATCCAATGCGCTATTGCGGCCTACTTGTAGATAAAAAAAACCTTTATTTCATGTATTTAAAATGACATTAAAACTAAACTAATAAAATTAAGTAAGACTAAAATATGGATAAACACAAGTAGTAAGTAAAAAATTAACTAGAAACTTAATACACAAAGGAAAAATAAAAATTAAACAAATAACGATAAGATTATAAATAAAAAACTTATCCCAGATCGGCGCCAGGCGGCAAGGTGCCCAGGTGGCTGGCGGCATTGCCACGTTGTATGGCAATACTTATGCGTTGGGCTAGGTATACGCCAGCCTTCTGGTCACCAAAAGCGTCGACTAGGCGCTTAGAAAACATTTTAAATAGTTTTAATGCGCTGGTGCCCCATGGCCCTAAGGTCTCTACGACAAAAGGCTCACACATGAAGCCACTGTCAATGCCAGCATTTTGAGCCTTTTGTGTGACTCGGCTGAGTCAGCAGCAGCACCAGCCCTTTTGAGGTTCCAGGTTCTGTGTATTTAAATGTCTTTTTTTCTTAATTGTATAGATCTAATGGTATAATAGTCGTTATGGACGAATAAGTTTAGAGGACAATGCCTTCACAAACTCGTGTTCTTCTGTTATAAATGGCTTTATGAAGATAACGTCTGCAGGTCGATCACGTAACGCATTGTACGCCCGTCAGGTAGCTAAATGTCACTTTTTATATGGAAAATTGACAGTTAAATTGTACCGACGCGCGTTCGGAACGTTACGTGATTACCATACGTCGTTATCGCGGGGGAAAAAACGATTTGACAGTACAGAAAGATTATGACAAACAACCAAATTACAGACGTGAAACTCATTTACGAGTTTAAAATGTATCAACATTATTTCTAACTTGAGGACCAATACATACTTAAATAGATTTACTATCCAGTCGCAATGCAAACTCATTAGTCACTTTTCCTATTTGACATTGTCATTTATTCGTAAGGACATTTTCAATTACCTATCCGTATCGATAACTATGTTTACAATATAATTATTACCGAGTGCTTTTAAAAATGTCGCGAAGGAATAAAACGTGCGATGAATTTGTGGAGTTGTGGATAAAGGATTATGCTGAGCAGGCTCGCGATACAAAACTATATTGCTCTAAGTGAAACGTTAGTTTCCGGAAAAAAAAGCTTCTATGGAACGACATTTCAACTCGGAAAAGCATACATCCGTCAAAAAAGATTTTAGGATGGAAATTGGAATTGACCAGTCCCAGTTGGAAAATCCAATATTAAAAAAAATATATAAAATCTATAACGAAAACCAAATAAAATACAAGTGACAAATACACGTTAGTAAAAATTACACACATTGCGGTTTTATTATATAAATTTCTACCAAATAGACATTCTGTTAATGTGTTCTTCATATGATTTGTTATTGCCCCCGCGATAACGACGTATGGTGATCAGTGATTAACCATCTGTTTTACGAAATCTCTAATGGTCTATTTTAGATGTTTGCTTAAACCTATCAAGGCCAATGAGTCATTGGCAATGACATATCTATCATCTCATATTGAGCCATGCCTCTACGAGCGATGTCCGCTACAATGCAAAGCAAAAAATTTTAACACGCGTTTTTTTTTTAACGCGCTACGGCGTAGTATACGTTACTTCGCTTAACTCTATGAACTCGACGATCAAGCTTATAGAGTCATGACGGAACATATAACATCAAATATTATGAACATTAATGTCATCTTCACTAGCTGATTCACAATTTTGTTATATACCTAGAGATCCCTATATGTTAAAGACTGCCAGTCATCAATCGTCATATATACCGCATTCCATAAAACATTAGAACTTTAACGGATCATCTACGTTTCTTTGTTTATCAAAGGAAAATATTGTACTAGTTTTACTAATTTCTATAACTGAGAACTTTTCAAACACGACGACACTACTGTTTTTGCGTTTCAAAATGGTTTTCCTTGAAATCGCATGACAATTAATGCATGATCTTTCTTATCTTATCTGGAAATGGGGTATAAAATTGAAAGTACATCAACTAAGCTTTATTCTTCCAACCAAAAGGATAGTTATGTTATGTCATAGATTTCCTGAAACCGCCTTAAAAACAATCTCAGGGATACGTTTCACATTCATTCTAATCAGATTACTTATATAAAAGTACTATTATGTTTGATTTGAATATATCGCGAGTCGATCACTCATGCTGAGCTCAAGTGACAAAATGAGCGTGTGGAATGCGAAACGTATAGTCGACTTCAAATATATGGATACATTTTGCACCTTATTTTATTACAAGGAATAGGAACAATGTAGCTAAAAAAACAACTCGTGGATGGTATTCTGATATTTCTGTCTTTCTTTTGGAAGAACGCAGCATAGATTTGGCACTCTTTCTTGTTCACTTCGTTCTTTATCTATTGCAACGTAAATTTTTGTTACTGCTAACAGTAACGTCTGCTAACGATAATTATACATTTCAAAATAAAGGGAAAAATATAAATTTACTAAATTTTGCGTCTCGCCGCATATGCTAAATAAAAGGTCGCACGGAGCTATTATTTTTCAACAGTTCGCTTTATTTTGATGTTTTTTGCAATCATCATCCGAAAGACGTCCACTGCTGGACATAGGCCTCCCCCAAATAGTGCCTGCCACAATTGTTGCAATATTTTATAGAAATTCCAGTTGCTCTTTATCCGTGTAGCGAGCTCATAAAAATCACCAGTTCAGTTTCTGCAGTGAAAACCAACTTGAATAATATGTTAAAACATGGTAAATTACGCTTGAAAATTCCAGAAAATAGCGTTCACCGGTTTTGTTTAAAAATATCAACTTTTCGTATAATTTTTCACCGAAATATGTATGTGGTTATTGTTTAAGTCCCTATCTTAAGTATTATGCCAATTGAATGATATTTTCAATCCTTACTATTATGAGTAATTAATTTATAAAATATCGTGTTCGAAGAACTCGGAAACGATATCAAAATATGAGTATCCCTTTCGAATTTCGCAGAATAGTAAGGCCACTACCGCATTTGGTGAGGCGGAATCAGCATGCGGTATTATTGAATGAGCGAGCGAAGCGAACGAAGTTGTATGCTTCAGCTTGGGAAAATCGTTCGAATGTACGGTGTCCGATGTCCCGCTGTCCCACTATCCTGCAGTCCCGATGTCCGGGTGTTGTCCTCTACAAATCGCATTTC
Source organism: Epinotia brunnichana (assembly GCA_963854355.1). Taxonomy (NCBI): domain Eukaryota; kingdom Metazoa; phylum Arthropoda; class Insecta; order Lepidoptera; family Tortricidae; genus Epinotia; species Epinotia brunnichana. Next base: position 22,561,414 of record OY977949.1, read on the forward strand.
TCAACCGATTCTCGTAAAAATTTGTAAGCAGGAACAATAATTATAGAAGTTTTTATTCGATCAAATTTTTCAAAATTAAAAAAAAAATACAAAAAGACAGACTCGAATCTACAGCTCACAGAGCCACTAGGGCAGTCGACGCTAAAAATATGTTTACAGTTTTCGCCTTATAACAATGGCTTAAGGTGCAAAAGTGTAAACATATTTTTTGCGTCGACTGTACCAATAAATATTACGGGACAATCTTACACAAATCAACCTAGGCCCACGGTAAGCTCAGTAAGGCTTGTGTTGTGGGTACTAGGCGATGATATATATAATAGATACATACATACATATAGATACTTATATACATATATAACATCCATAACTCGGGAACAAATATTCGTGATAAATACACAAATAAATGCCCTGACCGGGATTCGAACCCGAGACCTCCAGCTTCGTAGGCAGAGTCACTACCCACTGGGCTACAGAAGCCGTTATAGCTTAATAGCTTAATAATGTCGCTCAGATTTCATTGTTTGTCGGTATACTGTCAGTATTAGATTCGCGCACGAGCATTATATTTAGTACCGTAAAATAGGGTACTAAGGGATTGAGGGGGCAGATGGGACGCAAATATATTCAGTTGCTACTTTGATTTTCTGGGTTAGATTGCCCTAAAAGTAATTTTATTATACTTTTAGACATATTTTCTTATCTTGCGGCAACACGGAGTACCCAAATTATAACATTAAAAAAAGTGTAGTCCCTAGAAGTGAGAGGTGAAAGATAATGTTGCCTGACCCCGTAGCATGGATGGCGTTATATCAGTGACAGGATAAGAGCGCCGTCTCGTTCTATCGAACGGTGTCAGCCAGGGACGGATGCTCTATCTTGTCACTTATCGCGTGATAAGGCCATCAATGCTACGGGGCCAGGAGTGGAAAAAGGGTTGCGGGAGCGATCATGCGGAAGAGGAGCGATAAATATGAGCGGAGAGTGGGACGGAACGCGGATCGAGGCAAGCTAATCCGAAATTCACAACCCGAAAATTTTTCCCCATACATTTCCCCCGCTCACCCCATTGCTAACCCCTCTAACTCCACTACGGGGTGAGGTGGGATTTCCCAATATTTTTGTTTGTATAATTAAAATTATGAAATTAAACGACAGATAATCATTAAACAACTAAAATGTATGCAACCGGAACATTTTGTATGTATATAAATCAACGTGCCACATGGATTTTTTTTTATCGAGGTTTGTATGTCTATTTTGACCCAACTCACCCCATTTTAGGGTACCTAAGCAGTATTCGTACTGCCCCGCTTCCGCGCATCCGACGCCAATCAGAAAGTACTCATTTAAATGTAGGCCAGGGGCGCTGCAAATAATCTGAAATTACTTGAGTGACAGACAGCTGACCAATTACCGAACCCGCACCGATCCCGCACAGCCAAGGGGAAGTATCCTAATGCAGTGTTTACATATTTCAGCCATACCGTGTTTTTTTAGATACTTATTAGATAAATACAAAAGTATACCGTCCGTAAGGCCTTAAAGTTAAAACAACTCTTCTTTTCTCTCGTTTGCTTTGACACGTTGTTATTCTCGAACCCGAACTTTTAAATAAAAAACTAAAACGCGAGCAAAACCGCGAAAAACCCATTATTTATGTTTCCAGCCCTAGCGCAGCGCCGAATGACGTCACGCCGTTTTAACGCTAGAACAAGACAGACACAATCATCGCATCGGCACGCCCCTTCCCAAGGCGCGTGCATTATGTGTAGTCGTAGTAACACTAGTAACTAATATTTCATTTGTGTCCGAACGCGCAAAGAGCTCACGGGGAACAGAACAGGCACAGTTCCCAATTATCAACACATTTCTGGGAAATATTCGGACACACAAACAGACGATACTAATTTTCCAACCCTTTAGCTTACCTGCTTTGCAACACAGCGTATTGGACTCAACTAGGTACGCATGGTTTGCAAATTGTAATCTGGTTGATGCTACACATGCAGCTATTTGTGTGGTCCAAACATGAAGAGTAATTCCATGAAATCTCTCTGTAGTCCTGTGAGCGCCCTGTAGCCTGGGTATTGGAATACATTATCTGCCTGTCGTACAAGGCGACTAAAAGGGGCCCTCGGGGTAGTACACGGTTGCAGTTGGGGGCTGCAATCGTTGAATAAAATAAAATAAAAAACAAAATGTAGGACTCACAGAGGCATGGTGCTAGGGCGGCGCTGGTGCGTTCCGTAGGAGATCCCAGCGCCGTCCGAAATGCGTCGATAGGAGGACCATCGGGGGTTTTTAGTCGGTTTGAGTCCGACATAACCTCCGCGCTATCCCCGTGGCGCGGAAGTATCCATAACGGATTTTTAGTCGGTTTGAGTCCGACATAACCTCCGCGCTATCTCCGTGGCGCGGAAGTATCCATAACGGATTTTTAGTCGGTTTGAGTCCGACAAAACCTCCGCGCTATCCCCGTGGCGCGGAAGTATCCATAACGGATTTTTAGTCGGTTTGAGTCCGACATAACCTCCGCGCTATCTCCGTGGCGCGGAAGTATCCATAACGGATTTTTAGTCGGTTTGAGTCCGACATAACCTCCGCGCTATCCTCGTGGCGCGGAAGTATCCATAACGGATTTTTAGTCGGTTTGAGTCCGACATAACCTCCGCGCTATCCCCGTGTCGCGGAAGTATCCATAACGGATTTTCCTCCCATTTACTACGTGCACTTCAGCTCGTTTGTGGTGCGCGTGCCGCGGCCGCTGCAGGAGACTATCGCGTGTGCTGACTTCTGGCCGAAGGGTGTCATGTTTCGGCGGTTCCGGGGCAACCTACCGAATACTACACCGGACTTGACTACACAACGGAGCCACGGTGTTATGTCGCCTAAATAATAAGTTTTTAATTTTATAATTGTATTGTATGTATGTGAGTCTTTCAGGTATTTGTTACTATGGCCTTAGATGCCTGAAATACATGTTTTTTTTATTATTATTTTTTATTAAAAAAAAAAGGTTGTCTTATAAACCTTTTGAAGGTAAACCCTATTTATTGGTTTCTGGGAAAATATTAGAAATAAAACATGCATTTTCACTTTAAAATATCGAAAATGTGTGGATTCCATTTTTCATTTGCTTATGTTTGTTCGCGTAAACTCCAATCTATTTTTATTTAAAAAACATACGTTTCCGGGCTAGCCTCTCGGCCTAATAATCTCGGCCGTCTATTAAATAAATACTTGGCAAGCAAATCCAACTTTCTCGACAGGAACGTACTATGCGAGTTGGAGAATATACTTACGTATCTCGATGAACACAATTATATACACGGTATCCAGCCAAAAATACCTTTATTTATAAACTAACAGTACGAACGTTAACTATGCCATTTAAAAAGCACTTACCTCAAGCCCGGTTGTCCTATCAACCACTTATACAACTTTAATCAATTGCATTAATTGCATCTGCTGTTGGGGTGTGTCCTGGCCGAGTGATTTTTAAATTACTGTAATATCTATCAGACAAATGTGAACTTTAATTTGACATGAATAAGGTTGAGATTATATTGAAGTGGTAAAGGGAGACAATTTTATTTTAATCACTGGTATCGAACAATCGAACAGTGCCACAGACAATGAGCGGTAATTACGTCGTTCTCTCTTTGACAGGATTTTACTTTTCTCTTTAGAGTACTGGGTATTTAAATGCGTCCCTTTATGTATGTATTCTTTAACTAAAGCCGACATATACTAGTAGAATAGAATAGAATAGAATATCATTTATTCTAGCACGAAGTCATGCTTCTTTGAGGCCACTTTCTCGTTTGGTGATTCGGAATCTTATGACGTATCTTGTACTTTGACCGAGAGCTTATAACACTCGGCGACGTATCATTTTTTCAAAAGAGTATACAAAATATAATTAATTATCACAGTATTATAATATTACATTGCTACAGTAGAAAGCCTATTTATTTATTTTGCGATAGATTTCTAGTGCAGGAATTGATCACTGCAAAATATCCCTTATCCATGACATAGTATAAAGAGTGGACAGTAGGCTATCTCCGGCCCAATCCGCGATATAATTGCCTACCATACTTGCCCGTCTCAGCCCTCAGGGTTGTCACTGTTATCTAAATCTTAATTCATTGCCTAGAAATTGACAAGGGTTAGGAAGTTTTATTTTTTACTTATTTTGTCTGGTTTCAGGGTTTTTGAGGTCGGTTTTACCTAAACGATGATGAAATATTTCACGATGAAAGAAAGAGCGACAGGCGATACCTATGTGGTTGCGGGGCCAGCAGGCGGGCAGCGCGGGGTGGTGATGAATACGAGTACCTACGGTAGTTTACTGATAGTACTGTCAACCAATTCATTAGTTTCAAGCCCGGCCCTTGCCAAAGATAACACATTTTTGTATAACTAATTCAGTGATTCAATAAAGTTCAACAATGGCTTTCCTAACAATTAAAAAAATGTATTCTGAACAGAGACAACTCTGGAATCGATGAATTAGTTAGACACCCAAACACACAGCAATAAGTTCTCCTGCGATTATCAAACATATTTCATTCATTTAGCGGTGCCGAAAAGCCGTGACGCGCGTATCTTACGCGGTGTTAGCCCCGACTGGCGCACTGAGAAACGGGTCGAGATTTTGTTTGAGTGTGCGTGCGGCGACGCATAGATACTATGGCGCACACATACTAGCCGCGCGCGGTGCGTTTGTATGAAGATAACACACTTTGCACTCTTTATACTATGTCGATGATGTAATCGTTTATCTTATAATATGTTTTTGAAATAAGTCTCTGTTTTACGACATACTGTCAGTATTATATTTGCAAACCGGAAATGGAGAGGTGCAGCAGTCCTGCATTCTTACCGCCCCGCTTTAGCGCAGTTGCCAACATTAGGAAGCACTCATTAAAATAAAGGTGGCTACTATAAAAATCTGTACTGACTTGACAGTTTTGACACTGGACAGATGACAGCTTATTGATGGCGTACCAACTCCGCACCACCAAAAGCGTAAGTAGATGCTACCATACCTAGGGTTTTGTGCGTCGAAGTTATTGCTAAGTTTGTAGTAAGGTAACGTATACTGGCAACGAACATGTTCGTCTCATGGTCATAATACTTGCAATAAGTCTATCTACGCCTCTTGCTCAATGACACAGTGTCACGAAACTCTAATGGTTTATGAATTGTTAATGACGATGTCTCTCACAAGTACATAATGTGATATGGAAACCAACATAAATATGGAAACAAAAATCACTTTTCCGGCTCTGTACCTACTGTAGGTAGGCACGCAGGCTCTATCATCATTATATAGTTAAGAGCCAGGCTCTTGTTCATGTAGCAATTTCCATTTCGTCTTAATACGAGACGCTGCCTAATTTTTCCTTGATTTGGTCCGTTAACGATCTTCTTGGTCTCCCTCTCTTCCAGCAGGCTCTGTAGGTATGACTAATTGGTCGCTTTTTGAAAACAACAGTATATACGAACAAATACCCCAGTATAATAGTATTTTATGCAACTGTTGTATAATAATAGTCTTAAAACGAGAGTGGCGTGGGTTGCGCAATTAAAGACGCCACGAGCGTTTTTAGACCAGTTATACACCGTTGCATACAATACTTTTTCTACTAAAAAAAAAAAAAAAACTACAGTCACAGCTGACACAACAGCTCCACATTTTGATATTATTTTCCCCGCCTACTCCAACCACTATGCCCTTGCAATGTTAATATTTGTGTAACTAGCACCCCTCTTTACATGCACGAATGTGGGCAACGACCAAGTGATTATATTATTTGGGAAAACAAGAATATAAGATTGTGTTGAGTTCTGAGATCCGCACTTGCCTACTGTCTCGGGAGCGCATGTGCGCAGACTCCAGCCGTCACTGCTGGCTGACTGACTGTCAACGTTCCCGATGTTTATTTACTTACATTCGTGAAATCGTGATGTTCCAGATGATCTAATTTATGTTTTTATTCTTATTTTGTGCCTTTATAATATTAGTTTTCTTGTTAATCGTATTTTTAAGCCTATATATGCAAGGTGTGTCTCACAACCAGGCGGTAATGTCACATCGTACAGTGTACACGATGAAATTGATGAATCATGTCAAGATGTAGTAAAATGCTCTCTATGCTCCCAACCCAGGTATTTTAAAAATCAGCGCGGTCTTAGAGTACACTTGGGTAGAAAATATAAAACTCCAGACATCACGCTAAGCCCCCACGCTGACCCTCCAGTTTCCACGCCAGACCATTCAGTCGATATTTCAGTGATCTTAGGTCGCTTAAAAAATAGCACTTGTTCTCACCGGCCCCGGACGAGAGCCACGGGCCCATAAATGGCTCAACCAAACGCCCCGAGCCAATGAGGACAAATACGGCAGTTTACCGTACTTACAAATACAAATTTATTTATTTACCAAAACAGCAAAACAATAAATACATTATCAGTGGCCCTCACACTAGGTCTAGCCTGTCTGTGTCGTGAGGACCGAAAGAAAACAGTTAGGGATTTTATACAATATGAAGATGCGTGTACAGATAACATTTATAAAGGATTAAATATTTACCTCTAAACAAAAAATATGAAAAATAAAAAGATAAGATATACTCTGGTATTCTTTGGTATTCATTATTTATTGCAATTAAGGACACGTCCATGCATTCATACATAATAATCAACAATAATATAATTAACAATTAGACAAAATAACTAACAAAAAAGGCTTAAACTTAGAAAAATATATGAAACAGGGTTATGATTAAGATAATTAGGTACATTTAATGTCAGGTAAAGAATAAGATAATAAAGTCAGTTTAAATATACATTACAATTGCATGTCAAATAAGAAAATTAAGGAATAGGTACAATTATTGAGAAAGAACTTATACTACTATACTTTTAACTACACATATCTATCTATCTGTGTGTGACTGTGTGTGTATGTTTGAGCGAGTGTTTAGGTGTACCTGTGTGTGAGTGTTTGTGTGTGTGTGTGTGTGGGCACTTGCGTGTGGGCGCGTGCGTGTGGGCGCATGCGTGTGTGTATGTGTGTGTGAATATGTGCGTGCGAGCGTGCGTGAGTGCGTAAACGTGTGAATGTGTGCGGCAAATGGTGATATTACAAGTTAACGCAAGGGTATTAAAATATCTGCTGTGGCCTTGTAAGAGAGCGTGAGTAGCCATTTCTTTACTTTAGTCTGTAATTCTCGAACACTCAATACTTTAACATCCAGAGCTTTTGCTATTCGGTTGTATATGAATTGGTGCGAATTTTGAGGGAAGCGTCAGGCAAAGGAAGTGTTTGGCCTGCCTTGCGGAATACGGAAAATTCTCTTGCTTTGCAGAGCTGCCAGGTTTGAGGATTGTAAAGTGTAGCGGTGCATTTTTACAGCTATTCTGTAAATAAATAACTGGCGAACAGAAAGTGTCTGGGGTTCAGACAGAAGTTGAGCGGTTGGATATTGAAAGGGTTTCCGTGTCATTGTTTTTAGAACCGATCTTTGTGCTCTTTCTAATGCCAGCAACATCGTGATGCCAGCTCCACCCCAAACCGAAATGCAGTATTCCAATATAGACTTGCACAGTGCGTTGTAGACTAGCTGAAGGACCCGGCTGTCAGCAGAGTTGCGGAGCAGGCGCATAACAAAGATAAGTTTCCTTACGCGATGTGATAGGAAAATAATGTGCGGTTTAAAAGAGAAGTTTTGATCGATTTCTACTCCCAAATATCGTATAGACTCTGTACGATCAATCGGAGTCCATAAGTCCGATGGGTTTGCATTACAATTGATACCTAGTTTTGTGGCTGTATCCGGTGCAGAAGCCTTTGTTTTATGGAAACAAATGTATTTTGTTTTCTTTAGGTTGAGGGAGAGAAGATTGTTATCGAGCCAGTGCTTGATTTTATTCATGCCTGCTTCAGCTTTTTCCATAGCATCCGACCAGGTCTTACCGTAGAAGAGGGCAGCAGTGTCATCTGCGTAACATATAAGATCTGATTCAGAAGCACCAGCACTGAATACATCATTCATGTACAGAGTAAACAGCGTACTAATAACTATAACTAATCCTAAACTTAAAATGAACGCTTACCGTTGCAGTTACTTCAGACGCTCCCAGGCGCCTCCTGCTGGTGTGTGAATGTTTTGTGTTGTGTTGAATGTGTGTATGTTTGTCTGTGGGTTTGCTGAACGCCTCCGTAGGCTCCTGGAGTCCAAGGGGGCCGGCGCTCGCTGAGCAACCGTATCTGTACGCGACCGTTCACTACAGAGCTCCGTCACGAGGTTTCCGTAAACTTATACACACCCGCACGGTATAAAATCAAAGGCTACTACTTATTATCAAATCTCCCGTTAGCTTGCGCGAGATGTAGTGCGGCGAGTGACCGCGCACCTCGAGGCCGGGCGACATGTTGCAGCTATATTCTGCGACCTGTCGCGCGCCTTCGAAACAATTGACCACGCACTGCTTCTCGCAAAGCTATCGCGGTATGGAGTCAATGGATCGTTCCTCGAATTATTAAGGTCCTTCCTTAGAGAACGAACACAAACCACGTACGTAAAGTCATTCAACTCTAACCTTGAAGAATTGGGGGACAGTGCCGTCCCGCAGGGATCAACGATGGGAAATAACCTGTTTTTAGTCCTTGCGAATGACGTCACTGCCGCCACTGAAGACGTGGAGTACATTATGTTTGCTGATGATACGTGCGTAATAACAGCAGCCAATGATTTTACCAGCTTAGAAATAAAACTGACCCAAACAATGCAAAAAATATCTGATTGGTTTACTGCTAATGGGATGCTTCTGAATGTCGATAAAACAAACATAATGTACTTCCAATTAAAGAGAAATTTAAACGCTCAGGTTGAGATAGTTTTGAATGATATTGCGGTGCCACAGGTACATGAAGTTAAATATTTAGGTTTTGTAATCGATTCAGGACTCACGTGGGCACCCCATATAGATGCGACGTGTAAACGTCTTGCTTCTGCGTGCTTCGCGTTGTCTAGGCTAACTCACAGTCTTTCTGAGGAAAACCTAAGAAAGGCCTATTATGGATACATCCATTCTTTTTTACTGTACGGTGTCGACCTATGGGGTACTGCTGCGGATCGTGAAAGGTTATTTAAATTACAAAAGCGCGCTATCCGCATTATGACTAGAAAATCACTCGACTACCCGGCTAAGGAACTTTTCCAAAAATACAAAATACTTACTCTACCTAGTGTGTATATAATAGAAGCATGCAAATACGTGAGACAAAATCTTTATCAGATTCCCACTTATAGTCAACTCCTGGGTAGGGTGACGCGTAGGCGTAATCAGCTGGTCGTGCCCGCGCACCGCCTGGCCAAAACTAGTAAGTCTGTGCATGTAATGGGGATCAGACTGTACAATACACTGGACGACGAAATAAAGCAAGCTTCTAGCGATGCAATATTTGTCCGCAAACTAAAAGCCATTCTACTGGAAATGGCTTGCTATACCATCGACGAGTTTTTTGATTGCCACAAGACATTGGCTCAGTCGCGCACCTAATTTAATGCAGCCCCTTATTAAAATGTTAGTACTTTACCTATGTAGGTATATAAATTATGAATGCATAAATTAATTGGATAGTTATTCACTTATTAAATAATTATATTTATATAGAATTGACATGTAATGTGATACTTTTTTGAATGTAAATGACTTGTAAATGACAATATTTACCAATAAATAATACAATACAATACTTGGCTCAAATATCGCTCCGTACGCAGACCTTGCGACCGATGCAAACTGCGGCTACTCCCAAAGTGACCCCGGTGCAACCAGCGACACACGATTCCCAGCCGAACGTCACTGATCACACCCGAACTCGGCCGGCGCAAGCGTGGCTTAAATTCTAAACAGCACTCGTATAATCAAACGTGTCCCACGAGGTGCAAGGCTTTCGGTATCACAAAAACTAACCTCAGCCATACGGCCAACGGTTGTATCTGAAAATACGTACCAGGCTTAGAAGCAATTTCTCACCTTTCCCTATCGAATCCTACAAGTCTCCAACCAAAGTAAAACTACATCCCTTACATCAAAAATAAAACATAATTGTCAACACCCTCATTCTCTTGAAGATCTTCAAGGAACAACTCTGAAGCATAACGCATCCCTTTATAGAAATATTAAAAGCAAAGTAAGGGAAGGTGATATCAGAGGAGCTGCCAGGCTCCTTTTTTCCACTGACTGTGTAGCCCCCAATAACAATGTTATACGCTTAGCTTTACAGAATAAGCACTCTCTGCCATTCACAAACCAAACCCTTTCTGCACCACCTGATTCATCGACAATTCCTCTTACTACATCTACGAACGGGGTTCTCAGGGCTGTCATGACCTTCCAGAGTGGCTCAGCTGGTGGACTACATGGAGCAACTCCCCAACACATCAAAGATTTACTTGGTCAAAGCTCAGGGAATGCTGGTGAGTCACTCCTAAAGACACTGGCAGACCTGAGTAACCTAGGTAAAGTACATCCCAGAATCACCAGCACACTATACGGCGCAAATTTATGTGCATTATTAAAAAAGACGGTGGTATTAGACCTATCGCCGTGGGTACAACCTATCGCCGTCTTGTGGCCAAAATTGGCTGCGCCGCTGCATCCGACCCCCTATGTCAGTACTTTCAGCAGACCCAATTGGGTTTTGGGTGTAAAATGGGTTGCGAGGCAGCAGCTCACGCACTTAGAACCTACATTTCAAAAACTTCCGGGAAGGTTATTCTAAAGGTCGACGTCAAAAATGCTTTTAACAGCGTCAATAGAACTGCCCTTTTGGCACAGACACGTGAAAAACTACCTCAAATCTACAAATTTATTTGGCAATGTTATAGTGAGCCTTCTAAATTACTTTTTAGGGAAAACCATCTATCATCGGCTGTAGGCTGCCAGCAAGGTGACCCGCTTGGGCCAGCGCTCTTCAGCCTAGCGATCCATCCTATTATAACAAAGTTAAATAGCAAATTTAATGTATGGTATTTGGATGATGGCACCTTGGGAGGTGATGAGAGCGAAGTTCTGGACGACCTGCGCGTTTTGATTGAAGAATTTCTTAGTATTGGTTTAGAATTGATTTTTTCTAAATGTGAACTTTTCTTTACTGATACATATAAAGACAAGGAACTCGCTCTATCCAAATTCCGTTTCCTTGTCCCTAATATTGAAACTGCAGAGAAAAGCTCACTTCACCTCCTTGGAGCACCCGTTTTAGCAGAATCATTTTCTGATTTTGTAGACGGTATAATTCAAAATTTTAACGAAATCTCGAACCGCTTGTCCAACATAAATGCTCACGTAGCGTATACAATTATTAGATATTGTCTTTTCGTACCCAAATTTACGTACGTACTAAGGTGCAGCCATTTTTGGAGTTTTCATACCCTTTTAGACAAAATTGACTAAATTATTCAAAACCTCTTAGTGACAATAATAAATATCCATTTGGACGACCGCTCATGGACCCAGGCTTCCCTTTCAATAAGGCATGGTGGCCTGGGTATCCGAACAATTTCCAGTGTTTCACTCCCCGCATATCTGTCCTCCGTACGCAGCTCACTAGAACTTTCCTCCAAAATTTTAAAAACTCCGCCACAACAACTCATAATACCTTTTATGTCTGAGGCCATAGAGACCTGGACCACCGCTTGTCCGAGTTCTAACCTGCCTAGACACCCAAGTTCTCAGCGACTGTGGGACGAGCCGCTCTGTAGACTGGTACGGGATAACTTGCATCAAACGGCAACCAGTTTCCCAGAGCGCGCTCGGCTCCTTGCCGTTGTTGAATAGGAATCCGGACAGCGGCTCCAAGCTCTGCCTGCCCCTCAAATTGGTACACTGATGGACAACTCCACATTCCGCTTTTCCGTCGTTCTTCGCCTGGGAGTGACCTGCGTTGCCCCACATCGCTGTCGCTGTGGTGACCGAGTCGACTAGCTCGGCCACCATGGTCTATCCTGCTGCAGAAGTGCAGGTTGTGCACCTCGACATGCTAGCCTGAACGATATCATCCGTCGGGCCCTAGCCAGCGCAGGAGCACCTTTTTTTTTTTTTTTTACTTGGGGAAATGCCTTTACGTATCCCACCTAGCCGAGGAACTAGGATGGGTATGACGGGCTCCCGGGAACCCCCCGGACTACCGTCTAAAACCACCAAGGTATGCCCGTGCAGGGCGACACCACACGCTTCCCGACTCGACCAAAGGACCTCTACGCCGGGAGACGGTGAAAGACCTCGGATTCACCCTCTCAGGTCCCCTTGTAACTTTTTATAGAGGTTTTCTCCCTCGCAGCCACAACTCGGCCCCGGCCTGACGGTCGCAGCCCCCGCGCCTAACATGAATCCTCTGATAGCAGAGGATTTGTCAGGGTTGCGGGTCCGTTATTTATTATAGAGGCAAACGGCAATGGTCTCTCCCTCAAGCCGCACCTGGGGAATCTTGCGATTCCTTGGGCGGAACCCCCCGACCCCCCCGTGTCGGGTTATTGGTAACACCAGCAAGCTATAACTTAGGGTTCACTAAATTATCACTTGCCGTTGTCTCCAGGGCGCACCGGCCAAGACACTACCCATTCCTGCGGATCAACCGAATCAAGAGGAATCGGTAGAGTCCAGACACTCGAGGAGGTTACCCGACCTAGCACCCCAGCGCAGGAGCACCTGCCATCTTGGAGCCATCCGGTCTTGCCCGAGATGATGGCAAAAGGCCCGACGGTATGGCCCTCGTACCACGGAAGATGAGACGGCCTTTAGTATGGGACGCGACATGTGCCGACACCCTAGCGCTCTCCCATTTTCATGGCACCTCCGTGAAGGCTGGCGCTGCAGCCGACTCGGCCTAGCTCCTCAAACGGCGCAAGTATGCAAACATTAACAGTGGTTGCATATTTGAGCCGTTTGGGGTTGAGACCTTAGGACCCTGGGGGGAAAGTGCCCACAGGGTCTTTAAAGAGTGCTCGAAGCGACTCGCCGAAATAACGGGTGACCGGAGGGCTGGCTCATACCTCGCACAGAGGATAAGCATTGCCATCCAACGTGGCAATGCTGCCAGCCTTCTGGGCACGTTGCCCAGCGATGGCGAACTGGGGCAAATATTTTATTTGTAAGTTATTTTGTTTTATATGTAGTTTAGTTTTAGATATAAGTTATTTTATTTTATAAGTAGTTTAGTTTTAGATAGGTATAGTTTTTTAATAACAGACTACAAAATTGTTAGCCTTTTCGGGCAGCAAGTTTTCTATTCCTATTTTGCTACTCACGCAATTTCTTCAGGAGTGCAGTTATTAATTTCTTCGACCATTTTAAAAGGAACGTACACTTTTGTCTTCACAAACACGAATAAAATCTTAATAGTCTAGGACTAATAGTTTATCATCTTTCATCTTTTCATTTTGAACTGTATATATATTATGGTATGGTGGAAAATCGCAAATGTGACACTTCTTATTTATGGTTTGTTTTGTTTTTAATTTGTTTGCATTCTTGCCATTCGAACCAAACCGAATCCGGACCCGGACCGAATTCGAACTGTTTATTTTCATAAATAATACGCAGAATTTATAAAACATGTAATTTAACACACAATTATAGATGATGATTTATTATTATTGTAGTAAATAATTTATAATATACAAATGTTAAATCGTAAATAAATACTTTTATTTCGCAATATTTGTTTATGAAGTTGGCACCACTGCAATGTAGCGGCCGATTTAAAAAAAGTTAAACAATGCTTTTATGAAAAATGTATGAACCAAAAAATTACGCTAAACAATGCGTTTTTGGGCCATAGAGCATAGAGTTTTTCGACGACTTATTAGTGGTGTCACTGTATTTGAGCTACAGCCTATATACAGGAGTAGAAAAATGTATTTATGACGTGTATAAAATATTATTATTTTGTTTAAAAAAGAACATGTTATTATTAGTGTGAAATGTTGACTTTAACAGCTGTGCATTCATTGAAACAAAGATCAAATAACACGAAAACATGGGCTCTGCATTCAGTAGGAAAACTAAGTGCAAGAGCGCTACCACGTGCAAAAAACTCACTGATTAGTCGCTCATGAATATAATTTCCGTCATATAATGTAAAACCGTGACCGTTTTTTTGTAATAAGTACATAATACAAAAATAACAAAAATATATTATCTGCGATTGGTGCTATTATAGTAGTTCAGCGTTTTTATGTTTGTCTTAAGAGTTCCCAGCACGGTCGACTCAAGTAGACTCTCCATACAAAGTTACAAACGTATTTTGGTTGTCATTTTAAAACGACATACCTACTGCTAGATGTCGATTTAAAATGAGAACCAAAATACGTTGGTATATCACTACATAGTATAAAACAAAATCGCTTTCCGCTGTCTGTCTGTCAGTCTGTCCCTATGTATGCTTAGATCCTTAAAACTACGCAACGGATTTTGATGCGGTTTTTTTATTAGATACAGTAATTCAAGAGGAAGGGTTATATGTATATAATACATGCATGTTATTATTATTTGCATACTATAAACCCGTGCGAAGCCAGGGCGGGTCGCTAGTTCTATACAAAAATAGTTTGGTTCTCATTCCTTCTCCAGGACGACCTATGGCGCACAGGATAGGCGAGAAATAGTTAGTAAATAAATAAGTATAATGCCTGCAATTTAACCCTGAGGAGTAATCACGTAACGTTCCGAACGTGCGTTAGGACAATCCAACTCTCATTTTTCCATATAAAATTTGACATTTAGATCTACCTAACGTGCGTACAGTCGCCATCACATACATCGGAGCAAACAAGCACGTCACAAACATCGGAACACATCTCTATTTTCAAGGCATTAGAGTGCATGTGCCGATATTTTTGAACACCTACAGTGTACCTATGTATGTGATGGCGACGTACAATGCGTTACGTGATCGAACAGCAGCTCTAGCCGCAGAGCAATGTCACAGCTCTAATAAATAATAATAGTAACATTGCAGTCACATAAGAAAAGAAACATTATTTTTTTCTATGCAAATATAATTTAAAGAAAAAGCAAAAGTTTCAGTTCTCAGCTTGTTCTTTGCAATATTTTACAGATTAAGTTTTAGAAAAAAATGCTATAGTATTACTTTCTAGAAACAAGATTTAACAGTGTTGGCAAATCAAACGGGTCGATCCCATTTGAACCATTTTCAGGGATAAGAAAGTACCGAAAACAGTAAAAATTGTGTTCACTCTCGAAATTCCTTTGTCTTTTCTCTCAGTAAGACGCTATTTCGCAGAGTAGTCGTGAATATCGATGGTTCAGTCAATCATAGCCGCTGCCCTAGCATTTTTTTTCCTCTTGTCGCTGTTGGTTGCATTTCGGGAACATTCTGATACAGAACACAGGGCTGCTGACGTCATGAAGTTTTAGTCTTTGTGGAGATCGGTCTCAGGACTGCTGGTCTTCTCTCCCTGCCGCCTGGAATCTGCCTTTCCCTGAACACATCCCAACTGCACCAATTGAGTGGAGATCAGGAACAAAAGGCAGACAAACTAACACGTGTACAGGGACGTTTTTAGCTTTACGCTACAGTGACTTAATCTTAAAACTACAAGTATACTACGAGCCAGTAAAAATAAAATATGAGTACACATACTATAAATATACACATACTCGTACATAAATATTATATCCATACTAATATATACACATATGTGTATATATTATATATATACACACAAATAAATATCTTAACACAATATTAAAAAAAACCGGCCAAGTGCGAGTCGGACTCGCGCACGAAAGGTTCCGTACCATTATCTATAAAAAACTATTTTATTCTGTGTTTTTAGTATTTGTTGTTATAGCGGCAACAGAAATACATCATCTGTGAAAGTTTCAGCTGGAACTATCACGGTATCAGTGAGATACAGCCTGGTGACAGACAGACGGACGGACGGACAGCGTTGTCTTAGTAATAGGGTCCCGTTTTACTCTTTGAGTACGGAACCCTAAAAACAGTATCCTATTAAATCATACGCCATTGGAGAGCCACAACTTTTTCAACTTTTCCTTGAGTGAAGCCGCAGACCAAAAAATAGTCAATATTTTACTAACTACTTAGCCCTACAAACAACCACTTTAAAGCTCGTTTGTTTTCAGCTTTTTTATGTACAGTCAACCAATTTGATTCCTAGGCCACCGTAGAACCCTATCATTTTAACTGTTACATGGCGACGCAATAATCCTAGTACCCCGTATTGACATAGCATTTACAACGGCAAGGTTCTATGATGGCCTAGGAATCAAATTGGTTGACTATACCTATCTACTTTATATTCTGCCTGACATGTAAAATAATGTGTTTTATAATTAATGTATAAAACCAAGCTGTCAATTTCCTTTCAAAAAACCTAAATAACAGCAAGAGCAATGTTAAATAAATAATTGATTGAATATGACAGCATACTTAGTCAATGTCGACGAGTTTGTTGTGACTTCGCGACAAGTAGTAACGCGGCGTGGCTGACGGTACACGGAATACATTACGATTTTACTTTGCTGCTCCTGGCTTATGTTTCCATTTGTGAATTTACTAATCCCTAAAAACTATATTGTGGAAACAAACATTTTAGAGGAACTCAGTTATTATAATATTAACAGATACTAGCATTTTTTCAAGCAAACGATTACGTATATTGAAGAGTTTTGTGTATTATGAGAGTTCTATAAAGTTTCGCAATACATAAATGTTTTGCGATTATAATGTTCAGGCATTTTATTGAGTGCGGTAGTTGAGTGGTACAAGTGACAGTACCAGAAAAAGTTAAAAATGTGGAAAAAAAGATAGGTACATTATTTTCACACATGTTTAACGTTATGAGAGACAGCAATATAGTAGAGGTGTATTTCGTTTATGTTTAATATTCCATATCACGTTTGACACGTGAAAGTCAAAAGCTACAAATAACTAACAACTTAGAAAAGTTGAAAAACCCCAGACATTTTCATTTCAAAGTACAATATCTTAAAAACGGCTTAACCGATTTTAATTAAACGTAGCTAAGAACCATCTCGATTACGCCAGCTTTCGGATAAAAAAAACTCCGTTCAAATCGGTTAATGCGTTTAGGCGCTACGGTGCCACATACAGACACACAGACAGACAGACAGACAGACAGACACCCCTCATTTGGCGTTAAGGGTAAAAAAATGTAGAAACTCGCAACGTTAAGTTGAAGTTGGAGAGCAATGCCCGACCAGAAGGTGTTTGTACATTACTAATAGTATTTGGCACACATAATAAATAATTCTACGAAATAATCGAATTTTCTCGTGAGTTACGACACTAGTTTCATATAAATTTAAACCCTGATGCAGTCTAATCACACCCGTACATCCGCAATATGCGCGCATTTTGAGTTATAGCTCTATTCCACGTCGCCCCGTGACAGTTTCACGGGTGTTCGGATCGCGGCTGATTTACACGCGTGCCCCGTTTACATGTTTATGACTTGCAGTTTGAGCCACTGACTAGTAGCGAATACTCCAGTTTTAAAGTCACATACGCAAATTCAAGAGTTATCCTCTTGTCGGTGGAGTATTTTCCATGTCTCTCTGTCGTACGCCTTTCGATTTCCTGATACGACACGCCACCAGCTTTTTTATTTTTTAGGTCAAATAACTGCCTCATGGCCTTCCCCTGCGTCTCCTGTCTTGTGGGTTGTGAGCGGATGCCTGGCCCGAAACAGGCCGGCTGTCGATCGTTTGTCCCGTTCATTCAGCCCGATTCCCTTAGGTTGGAGCCTCAGGTTACTGTCCCGGCGGCGTTCCCACATCAAACTCTTCCATTCTTCTCGTGTTCCTTTAGAACAGAAGGACATCTTTAAGGCCGACATCACTCAATTTATAAAATTTTTTTATATACCTACAACGACAGTAGCAAACAACTGGCTTACGGCCTGCCTGATGTTAAGCAGGTACCGTAGCCTAATTAATTAGCGTAATTTTTATGCAGGAATAAAAATAACAAATGCATGTGTTAAAAAATTGCAATATAATTCTTTACACATTTAGTCGAAAGCATAATGCATTTGTATAAGTCAGGCAAAACTCAAAAGGCACACAACGCCCCTTCGAAATTTTTAATTATATTTCACTTGTGAGTCTACAAATTGTTAAAACTCAAACGGAATCCTACCGTATGCCTCGAAACTAAACGGACAACCTATTTAGTACTTTAATTCCAAAACTCTAAACATGAAAGGCCGAAACTTCCAAATCAGCCCAAAACTAATTAGCCAACCCATTATAGTTCTTACCGACATATAAACTAAGTATAAATTTGGCAAGTTATTTGGATAGGCGTCCAATCTAATACGGAAGTACGCAGAGTAAGTTAAAAGTAATAAATTGCTCTTCACCGTACCGCGTCTCTGCACCCTGGTGGTTTCAGATTGTGGAGTTAAGAAGTGTTTTAAAACGTTCGCAGGAGGTTTTCGTTTTTCGTTTTTTTTGACAATTTCCTTGCCCACTGAACTCACAAACAAAATAGGGAAAGAAATCTGGAACACTAAAAGGATTTAATACGCCTCTGTTTCTCGGTCTACTGTGGTTTTGGTCCACATTCCTATGTCGTCAGTTTCCTAACTCGTCCGGTTTACCGAACCGTCCGCTTCCTATCTCGTCCACATTTTCTACTTGTCCGCATTCGCAACCCGTCCTTATTCCAAATTCTTCCAAATCCTTACTTATTTACTAAATTACGTTAGGTAGCAAGGTGAAAATGTATGCCATTACGTCTATGATATTAAAGTTATGTTGGGACGCAGCACTGTACATTTCTACGGTGGATAAGTAGGGATGTGGACAAGTTGGCCTATAGAACTTGCTAAAGTGGTGCGCTCTAAATTAGCTCAGATGCCTAATGTACGTGTGGGATGGTTCTCCAAACGATGGAGCCTATGTTGTCTTGCCCAACGTGCCCGCATGCCTGCTCTGAGCAAGCACTTTGAGACGCAAGTGACAGAGTAATAAGCATTAACACCTGGTCCCGCACAGTCACATACAGAATACGCGAGAAAAAAGAGTTCTACGTGCATAATACTTCTAAGACATTCAGCTTTGAAAATAGTGAAATAAATATGCTTTATGAAAACAATGTTTTACTTGAACAATGAGAACCAATCATCTGCCAGCAGCAGTAGTTCAGACAAAATAAAAACCAGACCAGAACCGGAAACAGCTACCGCATCAACCAAAGTTACTGTTCTCTCCTCAGTGACCGTACAATGAGTTCAAGAGAAGTTCTCAACAGAGCTCAGACTATCTAGCACTAGTTAAATCGCTTAATTGTTTTCGTTTGCGACTAACAAAACTTTTTACTAACCAAATTGGCAGCGAATTTTTCCGATTAGCCTTCTGACTGCAGTTTGCAGCTTGAAAAAATATTGCTGATTTATATAATAAAAGCAGTTCTATTGAAGGTTGTCTATCGAACCTCGTAACATGCAAAGGTGCTCAAAACTATTTGTTAGAAATACAACAAAACAAACAAACCAACAAACAAACAACGTTTATTAAAGTAATACGTGTACAGTAGACGGCAAACTTCGTGCGCAAATGACCTTGCCTGCGCAAAGGCGAATTGTACGTGCAAGCTGCCCCCCCACTTCCCCTCATTTGCGCACGAAGTTTGCCGTCTACTGTACATAGTTTTGCTTACATTTTAGTATTAATACAAGAAGGTAACTAAGTATGAGCCAAGTAAGCTTCAACTGATCCCCGTACTAGTGTGAACTGTACAACGGTGGATCAGGATTCACTGTCCTTAACTATTAGTACCCATAAAAACATACCTATTTAAATGGTAACAAACTTGTTATATGTAGGTACATTTACAAAATATTGGTGCACAATAGCCTAGCAACGCCTCCTAAGCGAGCGCTTTGTCGAGTCGAGCGAGAAGTAAACAAGAAGTATATTAAAAACCTAACATAATTTTACACTGTAATAACGTATCGGGGTTTAAATAATGTTGTACAACCGTAGTAATATAGTTTATATATGGATGCGTGTGTGTGAGTATGCGTGTGTATGTATGCGCGTGTGTGTGTGTGTATATGTGTGTATGTGTGTAATGTGCGTGTGTGTGTATGTTTATGTGTGTGTGTTACACCATGTGTTTAAGTAGTTGTTCAGTATTTACATAACTCAAATTCTGTATGTACTGTTCCACCGTTTTTTTGCAGGAATGCAGATTAAGTGACCGTAGGTGAATTTGTTTGCTTAGTTTGTTGTATAACGTTGGGCCAAGTACACATATGATTTTTTTTTTGAAAACGTAGTTTTGTGAGTCGGAATATAATATACCAGATCATTTCTTCTCTTGGCCGCAGGGTAATAAGAAATTCATTTGTGTTGTCTTAGTAATAATAACTTAATAAATAGTTGCCTAACCGTGAGTACCATGGTTTCACGGTAAAGTAAGTGTGTAGGAAATCTAAATTTGTTGAATGTCATAAGTTCATAACCTTATGTAGATACCTTTGAGCTCTCTCTAGTGTAATCATCAATGTTTTAGAGGCACCTCCCCAGGCTGTGATACAATAGGAAGTTACCTACTGACATAGTACATTGATAATAACAGTTTTTTGTCTCATACGTGCCTGAGTTTTTTGAAGACATAATTATATCAATTTTTTTACCTTTGACGTTAGATTTAAAATGTGTTCGCGCCAACAGAGATTTGTATCAAGTAGGACAATAATAGAAGCAGTATCGGCTATATATGGACACGGCATACATTATCACTCTGGCAGTTATGCAATTTAATTGATATGTTTCTATGCAGTGTCTGTGGCGTATTCCTCAAGCAGAATGCCATAAATTTAGTTTTTGCCAAATTTAGCGTAATGAGATTGCTGGAAAGCCACGCATTTATGTGATTAAATTCAGTTTGTACTTGATTAGCCACCTCCTCCCATGAATCCCCGTAAGACAATAAAACGGTGTCATCAGCAAAACCTATAATATCGGCGTGTGAGTTAGATATGCGACACAAATCATCGATGTAAATAAAAAACAGGGTAGGCCCTAAGACACTACCCTGAGGCACACCATACTCAACTTCTCTCTCCGTACTATACAAATCGCCAACTCTTACTGATTGTTTCCTCGTTGTCGGGACAATTATTGTTTTGTTTGGATGTTACGTATTTTGTTCGCTGGCTCTGTCTCTTCGGAATTAGGTTCCTAGCGTAAACACCCACTTACGCTAGGAACCTTATTCCGAAGAGTTTTTTTGGTTAAAAGTGATATGCTGTCTAACCTCGTTATTACGATATACTATAATTTACATTATTTAGGTATGTATTTACCTGTGTCAACTTTTTTCCTTCGGCAGAAAAAGTATTTGGAATTTTGAATGCTCTGAAAAGTGATGTTCTTGTAAGAATTAAAACTATTGTAAGTGACGTCTTTTTTGGCTAAAATACTAGAGTATAGGTACAAAATGAATGGCTTGTTCCAGAACTTATTCGTACTAGTACTACCTACTACCTACTACTAGGTAATACTGGAGCTAAGTTATGCTTTTATTACTTTTCAGATTAGAATTGAAACTATGAACTTCGACTTCATTTTTACAATTATTGAGTACAATCAGAGTGAAGTACCTATTCAGTTGAATGTACTTGATTGAATTATAAATTATTTAATTATGAAATAATTAAATATTTTGCAGTTTTAAAATGGTTTTTTAAGAAAATTGCATGATAACGCCACTTCATTTAAACTGAAAAGCCAGAACGTGACGTATAACTGTAAAAAAATAATTCGATAATACCTACTTATTATCACTCCGCTCTCAAATTGTGTTCAACATTTTCTGCAACAGAACATCGACATGGAACCAATTTTAAAATCCTTTATAGTTAAGTTCATTCTGTGTAAGTATTGCCTCGACGTAACATTTTTAGCTTCCGTTGAAAGGTTCCGTTTGAAAATAAACCATTTTTGAAATAAATAAAAAAATATTTCACGGTTTCTTTTAGGTATTTTTTTTAAAGTAATTTAATGGGTAAAATGTATATGGGATAATATTTATTTGGAGACACTAAATAACCCTCCTCTCCTTTGGCAGTCGGGTAATAACTTCGAGTATGTATAAGCAACTTAAATCTTAGATTTGTAATCAATTGTTTTAAGAATTTTTAGTTTATTGTTATTTTGAAAGAGTATGGTTAAAAGAAATCAAAAAAATAAAAGCTTTTTTATTTTATTTTATTTTATTTTATTACTAGCAACTCAGTAGCAAAATGTATCTAGACCTTTACTTTTTCTGGTAAATATAATATATCAGATCTTGATCTATTTCGTACATGTATACAAATTGTAGGAAAACAAATATAAGTAATGTTAAAATAAAAGAATACATTTTAAATTTTCATGTTTCCTTGTAGTTTTTTTAACACATTTTATTTAACGGCATTTCATTTTATTTTCCATGTTGTTGGTCACGCGCATAAGACACAAACATGAATTAATGGTGTCAAGCTAGGTTCAAGCTGGGTAAGGATTCCTTTCTTTGTTCTGCTTACTTAAACACTCCAAACATATTGCTCTTGTCTTTTTTCCTTCCTAAAATAAATTCTAAATAAGAAGCCTATTTAGAACCGGTCCAGCGGAACCTTGATTCAAAAGTACTTAAGGCCATTGGGGAAATTTATTTCGCCCGGCCGCCGCCGCTTAAGCCTTTTCATCATCCTAATAGGTTTCCCACAAAGGGATCTAAACTCGAGAGCCAATGCGCTTAACAATTTATTGTTTGCTTCATTTGTACAGGTGTGTGAGATTTGGAAACTTGCTCAACAATGGAGCTGGGTAGTGCTTCTTTAGTAGTCTCTTAAAACTACGAGTACATAATAATACCTATTTAACGTGTACCTATTGCAATTAATAATGGAACATTTCTAAAGTAAACACCAGTTGAAAACGAAAATAATGTAAAGAAACAATGTATTGAATTTGACATTTGATATGTCAAATTAAATACATTGTTTGTTTACAATTTTTTCGTTTTCAACTGTTGCTTACTTTAACAAAGTTTGTGTGAATAAAGGATGTCTAAAGGCACACCGTTTTTTGATTTGTTTTGTTACCATTTTTTAGTTATTATATTAGAACTTTATATCTAATTTTGATAAGAATCTGTTATTCTTTATACTTAAAATACTAAAGAATCTCAAAACATTGTATTACAAAATTTAGAAATCACTATAAAAATTGTTAATAAAATAGGTCAATTAAATTCAATTGCACGGCAATTGAATGTAGATTCTACTACCTACATTTGTTATTTCAAAAATTTCGGCCTCTAGCGTATGTTCTATTAATTATTCTATCTTGTGTGATGGCTTTTAAGCCAATCTATTTATTTAAGACATGCGAATGTCTCATGTTGATTCGGTCACTTTAAAATATAATACATTTATTTATGTGGCTAGTTAAATAATTAGGAAACACTTTATGACGAAGTTTTTTTAAAGATGCTTCAGTATATTTACATAGGTGTAATGAATACATTTTGTTAACTGATTTGGTTTTACGTTTTACTATGTATGTCACAACTTTTTGCCCTTAAAGAACTGCGATACGATGTTTTTGGTGAGATTTGAATGTGTCTGAAGCTCTCTGGGAGTTTTGTATGTTAAAAATGAAATCCATAAAACTAAATATAAATAGAATGTTCGCGAAATCCCCTACACTTGTCGATAATAAAGCACTAAACAATATGTTATATAAATAAGGATACAAACATAACTAGGGCTATCTATAACCCATCTTTCATAGCGTGTTGTATGTCAAGCACGTCCCTTCATTCGCCAAGGTTCCATCTCCCATGAAAAGGGTTAAAGATTTATAACCTTTGCTAACTTGCTTTATCGTATCTGTGACACCTCCTATAATACGTTAAATTGCTTGACGTTTTTATCTCGAGATAAGCTAATTTATGTTTCGGGGCTTAGTGTTTGTTCGAGTTGAAATAAAGGATTTTACTGACGAAAATTTGTAATTAAATGTATCGTTCCCAACATAAATTGCTGGTTTCACATTATTTATGTTTATGGGGACGAAGAAAAGTTTTTGTGGCCTTATTTAACTAATTTAACTATCTTTGCATCTAAACCGTCTGCAATTATATGTAAAAAAATGTTGTTTGTGTGTGAAGTTTGAGAGTTGTTTATGAGATATGATAGCTCCCGGCGCAATTTTTAAAGTTTTCCGGCCTATAAAGTGGGGCCAATGCAACCCACCCTGAATGGTAAAGGGCACTCTCTATCAATCTTGGACCTTTTCCGATTAGAAGCCTGACGGTCATCGCCGACAGTCAGTCAGAGTCCATATTTGCGTGAAAGATCAGCAGATTACTACAGTCATGACTTTTACCGTCAAAAGGTACGTACCGTTTTAATAATGTTTTAGTTTTTTTTTTTTTATATGTTCACGGGGACTATTCTTACAAAGTTACTAGTCGATAAAACATATTATAATGAACATAACTCTCATTTGACCAACACCTATGAATTTATATCGATGTCTTTAGTTTGCTGTAATCGAAATGTTAAATATTAGATTTTCTAGCCTAAAAGGTATCTATTTATTTCAAAAAAAATTGCTGAAACCGTTAATAATAATTTACCTCACCTAGCCCATTCTAAATAAAGACTTATAATAAAGAGTAGGTATTAAGGTGTAGGATGGACGTGCAGGTGATAATCGAGTTTTCATTAAAACATCAAATTTATTAAAACGTATAGATGCGGCAGCGGGGACAAAACATCACTTTGCAGGCCAAGGCCTTACCTAATTATAAATGCATTAGAATTTTAGATCTTCAATATTGAAGTAATCTTTAAACTAACTTTTAGTTAAGTATCGTTGTTTTTTTGCAGATTATAACTAGTATAAGTAATAGATACACTGACTTTTCATATCTGTAAACTAAAAGAGCAGTCGTCAAATATTTTTTACAAAAAAAAACCAAGTAATAAGCATCCTCATAGCACCAAGGCACAGCTGTATTCGCATCACATTCGAGGTATCACTTAGGTAGGTACTATTTATTTTGAGTACAAAACCTGTTAGTTAATCTAGCCGACCATAAAAATAACAGGAACAGCCTTAGTGTGCACAGGTGTTAATGAATGCTTACTCATTAACGCGGAGCCGCACTTAAAGCGTAGATGCGTATCATCATTATTGGCCTTGTAATTATGAAAAGATGATGAAAGTCATGAAAGACTTTAATATGGACGTCAAAAGAATTTGTTAAGGCATTTTTCCTATCTTTTTACACCTGCAGCCTATGGGCCAGCTACACCCAGCCGTCGTATAGCGTTCTGCGCATACAAAGTTGCTTGCGCCACGTCCACTGAGCTAATCCAATTTAGCTCAGTGGACGTGGCGCAAGCAACATCTCCTGCCAGCATCTCCTGATTATGCCTCGTAGAGAGGCGAAACACTTGTCAGGGTTTTTTCATTATTGGTGGTGGTTTGCTGTAATTATTTGCATATTTATACGCAAATAGTTGCATTTGATCTCCGCTGATCGACCAGCACGTTTTTAGCGGAATAGCAAAGGAATATTGTTCTCGTAATATATTCAGGATTCTATTGGGGCTGCCACGATATGGCAGTGCTTCCGGAAGGTTTGCGGCAGAGTGTACGTATGACTTTAACGCAATAATGTGCAGCAGGACTGCATCGGTAATGCAGCGGTTGAGTGGCAGTGGTAATGGTATTCTGACGACGTTGGCTGCGAAGCTGGACGCTCCATTACCTAGGCATTGGAACAGTTTACATTATCCAGGGGATGGAGCATCTAGTATTTAAGGTATCTAGTATTTTAGTATTTAAGGTCTTCCGCCAAACGCCTCGGTCTTCTAAATCTTTTTTCCATTTAGTGAGGTCGTTCTTAAGGGACAACTTGTCTCGTTTTGCACATTGCTAAAACGAAGCATTGGCTGCCTCTACAGATCGTTTTGCATGAGTTATTTCGCTCAGGAGAGTAAGAAATGACAAACGAATGGGTTTCATGACTCATCCTTTGCATGTTCCCCAGCCAGCGAAGACGTCTTGTAGCAAGTTATAAAAAAAAAGAATAGTTTTTTTGACTTAGTCTGGGATGACAAATAATAGTACTGAGGTATTAAATAAATTGACTCGCTACACTTACCTATAATTGCTCGGATTTCAGTCGGACCAAGTCCTCGAAACTTTCCTGTCAAGGGTCCTCTTGTGATAAACCTTGGACTGGTGGACCTACCGGGTGTTAATTCAAAATGCCATATTCTTTAACACATAATGTATTTCTGTGGAATGCTTACTGCACTCGCAAAGTGCCTCTACCTTAAACCAAAGCGGTTTTTGCTCGGGCAAACGCGACTTAAATCATACCGAACACGGGGATCCCTTAGAGTCAACGGCGCAACACAACGTCCCGCGACCTGGCCAGGAATTTAAGATTTGAATTGTCACTTACGGTGGAAAGTCCGGAGACGGAAACTGACTCGCTGGCGGTGTCCTCGCAAATCAGCTCGCCCGAGCTGACGGGAGACAGATGGTCGTGATGCGATGCGACGTCCCGTAGAATGCGTTGTCCCGCGGCTAGTACCTCGACATCGCGACCGGTACGGTCGCGGCCGAACGACGGACAGCGACGTCTTCCTGCTGTGAGCGCACCCAGTCACGCTCAGGGGACGGGACCGGACCCCTGAGGTCTGCGGTACGGATGGATGCAGGAGCCTGCGTGCATCACCTTGGAATGCTGATCTGCGCCGGTCGCCCTGAGGGCGCAGTAGCTGCGTCGCCTCCCAGGACAAGCGCGCAGATGAGCCACGAGCCCGCAGGCTCTAAAAAGCTCGCATCCTGCGGTGAAGGGTAGACCGGCGTGGCGTGGTCTTAAGGCGCCATTCACGCGGCGCGCACAAATACGATTACTTGATAAATCGGCACATGTCGGACCTCTTTTCCGACCATGAGGTCGCCTTCTCAATATGGCGATCCAGGCAAGCAAAAGAAAAAACCCAAAAGCCGGATGCAACCGCGCCTCACGCGCTTAGGAAGTCATCTGTCTTTTGTCCACGTCATTCTGTCACCAATCTAAATCCTGCGTTCCAAAACTCCCTCGGTACGAAGTGTTGATATTGAATTTTTAACGTCGCAAATCATTACTAATTAAATAATTATTATTTTATATAAAGCATGAACTACGTCAAACAATAAGTATTTTAATACTTATTATGTGTTTTTATTAAACTACTTTAAAACAACAACGCAAACGGAACGCAGCCACCAGTGACAGTTATCACCGTTTTATTTATGTGGCGATTTGGGAATGTCCCTTATATTTATTTTATTAGCGTATTTCTCCAAACTCGCGATTAGGGTCGTTTCGCCGGTTAGCGACCACTTAGCCGAGTTGCTCACTTTAGATTAGTAAATGTATACCTATTCAATGTACACACATAATAGATGGTATTCGTATAGGTTCTGAGTATAGTCAAGTTTTGAAACCTACATTAAAATATAGCACTTTCATCCATAGATTAGTTAAAAATATGGAAAAGGTTTCTAAATAGCGAATTCGCTGGATAGCGACCGCTTTAGTCGGATTGCGACCACCTGTTAGCTAGTTGGCGACCACTCTTGCAAATAGTGTTTAAGTAGTTAATAAAACGATGCATCATCATCATATCAGTCGAAAGACGTCCATTGCTGGACATAGGCCTCCCCCAAAGAGTGCCATAATGACCGGTTCTGCGCCACCCGCATCCATCGGATTCCTGCGATCGTTACCAGGCCATCAAGTCAACTTGTGGGGGGCCTACCCACGCCGCGCCTTCCGGGACGTGGTCGCCACTCGAGAACCTTTCCGCCTCAACGGCCATCGGTTCTACGTGCAATGTGCCCCGCCCTCTGCCACTTAACTTTAGCGGCTTAGGGCTATATCGATTACCTTGGTTATGCTGCGGATAGCCTCATTTCTGATGCGATCACGCAGAGAAACTCCGAGCATAGCCCTCTCTCCATTGCCCTTTGGGTGACTTTGAGCCTTCTTATGATGCTTCTTATGATTTCTGAAGCGACCACGTTTCGGTGCCACACGTGATCACTGGCAACACGCACTGGTCAAAGACTCTCGTCTTCAGACACTGCGGAATATTAGACGAAAAGATGTGCCATAGCGTAGCTTCCCGAACGCTGCCCAGCCGAGTCGGATTCGACGATTGACCTCTTTCTCAAAGTTGGACCTACCTGACCTGACTGCCCTTATACTACTACAAATTGTTACTCTTCTAAAACTACTTTACATTGTTTGTCAATGCAAAATAGAATCGAAAACGGCGCGCCATCTCGCTCACACCATAGTGCTATTATATATATTGCTATTACAGTCACACATGTCGTTCATAGTAGGTATCTAAATGCCACCATTTTACAAGCTTTTATGTAACTTTTAGATTAAATTCTACTTACCTACACTAGCTTCTGCCCACGACTCCGTCCGTGTGTCTCGTTTATATCGTAGCTCCATACAAAATTTCAACCCCTATTTCAGCCTCTTAGGGGATTATTTCGGGGATAAAAACTATCCTACGTCTTTTCCCGGGACTCAAACTATCTCCATACCAAATTTCATCAAAATCGGTCCATCGGTTTAAGCGTGAAGAGGTAACAGACAGACAGACACACTTTCGCATTTGTAATATAACCATATCATATAATCATATGAATTATTCATTTTATAATTATATATTATTATTATATTACATATACCTACTATAGACATAGCATGGATTGGCGCGGCTTAAATACCTACCGACACAATTGGCTTGCCAAGCTAAATATCGCGGGTGCCGCAAGAATCCATAAGGAAAGAAAAAGAAAAACGATGTGGTCGCTATCCGACTTCTTTGGTAATATTTTTTTTGGGTACGCGACCACCCCATTTTATTTAAATCTATTTTTATAATATGCCGAATTTCAACGAAATTATTACAATAGCTAAATCATTTAAGCAATCAAGTAACTAATTTCAGCATAATAATAAAATTAAGTGACGTAACTAAAGTTTTCGCGCCAACTGTCGCGTTATTTTTTTTACAGATTCACTGCACGTCAACACTTTTCGGAAGCAATGTGTGAAATGTGTGAATTGAGGTTATTTTTTCTTGCTTTGGATTAAGCTTTGGGTTTTAAAGTGTATTTATTCTTATTCTGACACTATTCAAGAATAGTTAATAACTAATTAGTTTTCTGTTGGGTTTGTAGAAATGTTAATATCTTTAATTGAAGCAGCCTAGTCCGTCAAGTGGTCGCCAACCGAAGGTGGTCGCGTTACCGGCGAAACGACCCTATTAATAAAACTATTATCGAAAACTTATTCGTCTCATCGCGACGAGGATTTTGAAGTGTTAGAAGTTAAGTTTCTGAGCTGGAAGGCCGTTGAAATAAGTGTGTAAAGTTTGTCAATATGTGTGATTATATTTAGTGCTGCAGAGGCTATCTTGCATCGTATTGGCTACCTAAAAGACATTAAACCATGTATTTCGAAGGTGAGTGACCCTTTTCTATTATTTTTGATCACCAAATCATGTTAGTTTGTGATAAAACAAGCTTCGAAATACACGCCTATTATTTGTTCTTAAATGTATGTAGACTATGCTACAGTCTTTGCGAAGACAACTGTTTGTTATAAATAGTTTGCCGCGTCGAACAATTGAATGCATCTAAGTCGTTAACGCTGTAACCGCACGGCTAACTCGCTGTAATGAAGCTTTGGCGGCGCCGAATAAAGGAGCTTTTGATACAACACTACACGGACTAATTCGAATAAAGAGCTTTTTTCTGTCTTTATTAAAATACACTTTAATTAAATTACGCGATTAAGTCTGGCAGCTAGATTCCATTAGAGAGTGCTTAGTTGCTTACGTGTATTCATTACCTATTGTACTTTGTTTATTTGTAAGATATAATTTGGACTTCTTTTTTGTATGTAGGTAAAGTGTTATGTGGTAATAAAGTGAGCAACCAACTCGAGATTATTCTAGGGTATACAGAGTAAAAAAGTTTTTGGATTCTCCAGGGGAACACTACTTATAATTTTGAGATCAGTAGGTACCTCAAATTGCTGAAAGGAAACATTGTTTTATTTCTCCTAAGCAATAGCAGTCATAGATTTTTGGAAAGCGATCACTTTCTTCTATAACGATTTAACATTTTTCCAAAAACTATAAATGCTATAAAATATTTCTATAGAAAAATAAAATTATGTTTTCTTTGGGCATAATATGGAACTAACTCAACAATTTTATTTCCACCTTATATAGGATACGGTGTCTGCTCAGCAGCTGAGGGGTAATCACGTAACGTTTCAGACAAGCGTTAGGACAATTTAATTGTCATTTTCCCATACAAAGGTCGATCACGTAACGCATTTATACGCGCGTCAGGTAGATCTAAATTTCATTTTTTATTTGGATAAATGAGAGTAAAATTGTCGTAACGCGCGTTCGAAACGTTAAATGATTACTCCTCTAACCATGTGGGAGCCCATATCGTTGTTTGATCTCGTCGTGTTATAAAAAAGCTTACTTATTTATGACAATTATTAATAAACATAATTATATTCGGTACACTTGATTATAAAAAAAAAATGTACCCATATGTTCTTGTACAGTCGCCATCACATACATCGGAGCAAACAAGCACGTCAGAAACATCGGAACACACCTCTATTTTCAAGGCATTAGGGTGCATGTGCCGATAGTTTTGAACACCTATAATGTATGTGATGGCGACTGTACAAGTAAATAGTTAACTGATTTTTTTTTATATTTTTTTATTTGGAATCAAAAGAATACAATTTTAGTAACTTAACCTAAAGATTCGCCAAACTGCGAATTAATGAATGAATAGGTACCTCTTTTTGTACTCGACTGAACATGGCTAAAGTAAAATTAACAGGCACAAAGCGCCTAACAAACTTGTAACAAAGTAAACTCAAGTTGACACCCCACATACTAGCTCGGCAAAAGTATTATCACTAGAAAACTTGCGGAGCTTAAAATATTGTTCAAGTTCCCGGCAGCTTTATGGATGTACTGGTTCTTTCCGGTTTTTACGAGTTTTGAAAATAGGTGTGGAACACTGACTTCGATATTTTCAGGATTGGTACGTATTTTATTATTGGAGAGCCAAGTGCTAAGGCACGCGACTTTTAATCTGGAGGTCGTGAGATCGACCAGCAGCTTTTTTTGACGTGGTAACGTCTTCAAAATCGATAAAAGCTGGCTGCACGCACGAAAAAGAGTGACTCATTGTCCCGTTTCGAACGCCGGCTGCGCGCACGAAATATCAACACACAGCGCAAACCGCTGGTTCTAGAGATTCTAAATTTGGCACGTAGGTTATAAGGTCTAAGGGTGCATTAGAAAGGATTTTTCAATATTCACCCTCTAAGGGGGTGAAATGGGGGTCCAAAGTTTGGACCCTTATGGGCAGCACAGTGTTTTCTTATGACGTCATCACGTAAAAATAATCGTTCGTAAACCCGACTTAATAGACAACCATTTTTTTTTTAAAAGATATGTACGCAATTCAGGTCACGATTTGTTTTATAAATGCCTACTAAAGAGTGTAAAGGAGAAAAGGATTCAAATGAGAGTTAGTTTTTCTAAAGTTATAGTACAACTAATTTTTATCTAACTAAGTATTTTTTGTATAGATTTAATCAGAATAACATTGACCCTATGTCAGTACGAATCAAATTGTTCGTCGTTCATACTTGTACCTACTGAAATAATTATCTATTGTTTCATTTTATTTGTGGGCGATTCAACAACAAAAATTTTTAAACTTCGGTTAAGAAACTATAAATAACCCTCCTACTTTCTCACTAAACCTGAATGAGTTTTTCCCTTTTAATCGTAAGTATACTTAATACTCTCATAACTTAATGACATTTGTTACGTAATTAAACAGTTATAATACTTCAAGCTTTCCAATTGAATTTAGTCACACTAAACTTGACGTACGGCCGATGAAAAAAGCACTACATACTGAACGTATTACTTGTCACAAAAGAAGGGGTAGGATTAGCATGCAAATTGAATCAGCTCGTACGAAGGCGGGACAAAGCTTTGCGACTTCAAACTTGAGTTTTATTCTGTTTTTTGAATACGTGTGACTGTGTACCAGTGCACTTTGTATACTTGGAAAGTAGCCGGCAGATGGCGTTTATAGTTTGAGTTAACCTTAGACAATAGTGTAATTGTATGTTTCTGTGATCTTGATAAATATACAGTCTTATGGACGGTATCTTAGCTGGCTTGTTCAGAAGACGGCAAACCGCAACTGTGTCAAGAGATAATTGGTTATTGATGAACACCTGAGCATGATTTAAAATCCTTCATATTTCTGCACTAAATAGATTCAGGGATTTTCCGTTTTGGCAGTTTGTTGATCCCTAGGTTAATATGGTAGTGGACAGGACCAACTTGAAGCAAAAAGCACGACCTACATACTGAACGAATGACTTGTCACAAAGGAACGAGCAGGATTAGCATGCAAATTGAATCAGCTCGTACGGAGTCGGGACAAAGGTAATGCGACTTCAGACTTGGATTATTTTCGTTTTTTAACACTTAAGTAGTCGCTAATGGGTCCACGGGACCCAGTAGTGTTCATTATAAGCAATAACTTCGTATTTTTGCATCACGCGACGTTGCCGTTCTTAGTACCTTCCAACGAATGTTCCGCGTGTCGAATCGTCGCGCCACCAATCGGTCCGCGCGCCCCACTCGCGTGTTATGGATGTATAGGTGCGTACGGGTCAGCTAGACCCAGTAGCGACCATTTACGAAACCCTAATATTTTGTGTATGGGTCCGATGGACCCAGTAGCGACTAGTTTTGTAATTTGTATATTTAATTACTTAAGTAATTATAATTCATTCAAGGACAGAAAAACAAAAGTCTTTTGCAAGAAGTGCAATGTTTTTATTTGTGGAGAACATACAAAACCTATTTGTGTTCGTTGTTTTGGTATGTTAGAGTAAAATAACCAATTTTTTTGAGTGTGTCTCAGTTCTGTTTGAGTTTTCGGGTTAGTTGATTTAAGGAGCTCATATATATTGTTTTCCTATAATAAACGTTGATCTCTTTTTGTGATTTTTAAATAAGCATACAATAGTAATAAAAAAATAAAGCAAAGATAAGAAACTATGAATAAACAAAAAAGATTAGCTTAACAAATGAAAGTGCCAAAAATACTATGAATATTTTTGATAATTTTATTACCTAGCGGTTTTTTACGTTAAACCGTCAAACTAAACTGTTGATTACATAAAATGGTTGTTTTATTTCTTTATTACAGAATTATATTATTTTCAGTAGTACGTACCCTATCTTTACATAATTAACTGGGTCCGCTGGACCCAGTAGCGACTGTAAGTGTTACAAACTAGGGCGCGACTACTTAAGTGTTAAAACATGTGCGAACTATGTAATTTTAGAGAGTAACCCGCTAGATGGCGCAGTGGCAGATGGCAGTCACAGATTGATGAAAAATATTGATTTCAAATTTTTTTACCAGCCTGCCTTCAGGGTTATGTTTTTACGAAATACCCACCCACAGCCGTTTTGTTGGTTTTTGGTAAGAGCGTTATTAACAGGTGCATTGTGCCGCTTATATTTGAGTCGACTAGCAGATGTGCACCACAGATTTCGGGTAGACAGGTCCACTACAACCAACAACACCAACTTTGTTGACTACGTTCTTCTCCGTATGGAGCAATCTCGACCAGTGGATGCCGCTTACTTCGATTTCCAGAAAGCGTTTGATCTGGTCAACAACCATATACTACTATGCAAACTGTCCACGTTTGGTTTCTCACCACAGCTGCTCAAGTTATTCGGGAGTTATTTGAGGGATCACAGACAATAGGTGCAGAGATATGTGGCTATCAATCTGAAGAGTACTTCACCAGATCTGGAGTGATTCGGGGCAGCACGCTAGGTCCCACCCTATTTTTGGTGATCCATTGATCGGTTGTAAGCCATGTCAAGTGCTTATTGTTGGCTGATGATCTGAAGTTGTTTTATGCCGTTGACTCATCTGCCAATTGTGACATATTATTGCAGAGCGAAATAGATGCTGCCATGGATTGGAGTCAAACGAATCGATTGGCTTTCAATGCGAAAAAGTGCAAAATAATTACTTTTAGTACGAGCGAAAATACGCTTAACTATACTTATCAGCTTGGCAGTGAGGTTGTTATTAGTACTTATTAGTCGCGATTAAAATTCCTTCAGAGTGTAGTAAAGAGCGCAGAAAAAACGTTGGGATTTGTAATGCGTACAGCGCCGCAGTTTACTAGGACGGTCGTATCAATCTTACTATAGAATGACTACGTACGTAGCAAATTAGAATATAACTTTTTGATATGGGATCGGGAGCGGAAATTGGCCCGGTACTTGTACAAAAAGCAGTATGTATATCCATCGCTTTTTCTAGCAGGGAAGGTCGGGCTCGAGACCCTTAATTTAGGCGTATGTCGCATCTCGCCGTACATTACAGTCTCCTGCTAGGGGACAAATTGATAACCCTGTAGCGTTGGAAGGCATCCGATTGTTCGTCCCCGAGCAATATTCGCGCGCGACGCGCCGCGCCGTCACACGCTGTTTGCGGCGCCGGCGACGGCAGGCGAGCCGGGCCGACACACGCGCCACGCCAGCAACGCATATAATTAGTGTGTACGTTTTGTGATACTCATTTAACTTATGAAGCACCATTTTAAATTTAGTCCTAACATTGGTAGGCGCCTTAGTACTTTACTGTAAGCCTATAAAGGCCGAGCCACACTGACTTCGTGCGCAGCACGTATGCGTGTGCAGTACGACCCATACGACACATCACACCAGATGCGTCTGCGTTGCGTGTGCGTGCACGTCTACGCAGACGCATCCGGTGTGACATGTCGTATGAAGATTCATACATTACAACGCAGCGGTCTACGTGCTACACACGCATACGTGCTGCGCACGCAGTCGGTGTGGCTCGGCCTTGAATGTAACGTTTAAGAAATAAATAAATCGAACAGATCACAGTCATGTCTCTAGTCGCCCTGCCTGTGCGTTTACGCTCTAAGTGTCTCTAAAAATAGTAACTTTCTCGAAGTATAAATCAATCTTGCTACCTTGTAAAACGGACACTTAATGACGATTAATATAATCAAATTAATACATGTTTTTAAAAGAAATAAAGGAATGAATATTCGTACTCATCGTCACGCACATGTGATGTCTCACTGACATCATGGCACATAGTTTGTCTGGTCATAGGACAAAAGTTTATGAACCCAAAGATTATATTTACAAATAAAGGTTAAAATCGGGGTTAACTAATGCAAAATTATTCGTCAATTAAAAAAGAAATCGAATCAAAACATCTCTGAAACACATGGTTGTTTTAATTCGTCTTTATGTTATGTGTAGTTTGTATACAATGGATTTTTATCATCTAAGTGCATAAAATTAAATCCACTCCATGCCCAGCTGCTGCGCGGCGTGCGGCCCCCCCCTGCAGAAGCTTAAGTTTAAATAATATATAATAACATCCTGACCCTCAGTTGACAGTGACAGCCGACAGTTTACTGATACCTACCGTATCTACCGAGAAATAAGTTAGGGTCCTTAGGCCACCGATTCATCATCACACAAAAATATTTTCCGCAACCCAAAAATAATTAACTACAATTCGATAGCCTTATTCAATTTACATTCAGAGTACGTTTCGGTCGGACAAAGGAATCGTCGGCAGATTAGAAAAATTTACGAGATTCCTGCCTAGATAGTGGAACGGACGAAATTCGGCGAAGAAGTTTGGTCACTTATCTTGACTTGTGACAAGGGTGCCTGAATTTATTTGGCCGACTGTACGAGCTTTAAGGTTCTTTAATTTTTGGGTTGGATTGGAACCCTGGGATTATGTCGTGATTTTAGTAAGCTTATATTATAATATATGAAACAGTATGCTAAGCTAGCAAAAAATAACTTAAGTGGCAATAAATAGAATATAATAGAATAATTTATTTAAAACGTATATGTCACTTTGTGCTAAAATTTTATTTATCTTATTTATAAGAATTTATTTTATTTATAAGAGATAATACCAAAGAACTAAACTAGGATTCCCCATATATCAGACAAAAAAAGACTATTGCAACTATTTTTATTTTTAACATAAACTTGTAAAATATACACATATAATATAAATATATATATCTTCCTGCCGAAATACGAAATGATCTATGTGACCAAACATTCAAACACCGATTGAGAAATTTTTTGTTGAATAAGCCATTCTATTCTGTAAGCGAATTTATGGATCACAAACATGGAATTTAGTAATTAAAACTTTGTGACTTTAGTACCTATTTGACGATCCACTGCCGGTGATAATATTTCTGACATGATTATGAGTATTGTTCTTAAATTTAAAATGTACCTGTTCTTGACTATTCAAATAATTTTATTGACATATGTATCTATATGCTTTTTGACGATCATTATGATTTCATGTAAATTAACATACTAATTTAATTTACAATGTAATCTTACTATGAAATAAATGAATCTATCTATCTATCTATCTATCATAGGTCATACAATTATTATCTAACAATAATTAAAAAAAAAGTACCTACTAGTAATAATACATTATTGCAGAGGCCGGGAAATAGGAATTCGTGGATAAGTCGTGATAAATGAATTGAATTGAATTGAGTATCTACTGTAGATACTCAATTCGATTCAATTCAATTTATTTATTAAGTAGTACAAACTACTTAATCCACGAATTGCCATTCCCGTCGCGCAAAAATCATCGTGAAACAGCGAGTATATTTGTCAATAATAACACATTATACATAAAAAAGGCATTAAATTGATCACAATTTTGAATATTTTATGTAATAGGGGTGTAGACACTAAATAAAATAATCAATTATGTTGTATTTTCTCGAAAAAGGATCAAAAATGTAGTCATATGGAGAAAAAAGCAACACAAGAGGTTAAAAATTCACAAAGTTATAAGTGTCCAAAGTTTGAAGAGGGGGTATGTTCTGTACCTTTTCCGCAAAACTCACCTGCATATGAAACGATTGTCATTTACTATGACGCTCGGGGATCGTGACATCACGACGGTTGTAGCTTCGTAATTTTTTGCGATATTTGAATGGGATTTTCGTCATTAGGCATTTTTTTTGTCTTCATTCTTTTGAAAAAATAATAAATTTTGAGTCTACACCCCTAATAAAATAATTTAATTAAATTTTAACGCATTTCAGTTCGGTATGAATTTTAATTTGACAATATTTTTACTTCTTCATTTAAAACTATTTGAGACATTTTTGAAAACGTCACTTCGGTCACTTACAAAAGTAAACGTTTTGCCACTGACAATAAAAACGAAAACTTGGTAAAACTTTAAGGCCTCTCACAGACTGGCGAGGCCGACAGCTAACGACAACTTTACTATAATGTCTATAATATTGACCACCGCTGCCAGGCCGCGCTCCACTCTGTGAGAGGCCTTAAGCACACTACAAACGGGCGCAATTTGTCACACCAACTTGCAATAATTGGAAAGAGACAGCCAAAAGCATTGTAACCTTAAGGGTCGTACTATAAATGAGGCAAAAAAACTAACTTCTAATCTTCTTCACTCGTTAACTTATGCCGAGACAGAAGCTATTTTAGACATTATACTTTAGCTTAAGTTTACAGTTTAGTAATTTTCTAAAAGTGCAATGTAATTTTTAATTTTTTAAGGTTTAAGTCCCTTTTTAAGTTCCTATAGTTTATACTTTGAATGTAAGTACCTTGTAACATAATTCCAAAATGTAATTTTTAACTGGTTCCCCGCGACACAGGCGAAGCCTAGTGCGGAGACCTCTGGAAATTAATGTAAGAAAATATGCCAAATAAAACTTTTATTACTTTATTACTTTTTATTACTTTATTCATTAGCCCTTAGACAGCTAGTGGCCAAGTGTGAGGAGTAGGTATGCAGCTGCACACGGGCTCGTGTACAACGCCACCATGAGCAAAATAATGGTATTTAAAGCGGGTAAAATTAGGCCGTATTTTATCCCTCCAGTGGTTCTTGGTGGGGCTGTACTCAAGGTGGTGAACCGCCTTAAGTACTTAGGCCACATCATAACGGAGGACCTGTTTGATGATAGTGATATCGAGAGAGAGCGTAGGGCGTTGTCGGTCAGGAGTAATATGCTGGCTTGCAGATTCGCTAGATGCTCAGTTAATGTTTAAATAACGCTATTCAAAGCGCCAATCTTTTTACTCTAGCGGTCTGTGGGTTCGGTATACCAAACGAGCCTACAACGTTCTACGCATACAATACAACAATGCCTTCAGAATGCTGTTGAGACTCCCGAAGTGGTGCAGTGCGTCGGAAATGTTTGCTGAGACGCGCACGGACGATTTTCACGCCATAATGCGAAAGAAAACCACGTCGCTGATGGGTCGTGTCAGAACAGTCAAAACGGCATTCTGAAGGTATTGGCTGGTAGATTTAATTGCAACATAATGTGGCACTGGATCGAGCGGGTCAGAACTACTTTGACTTATGTCAAGTAGTACTGCAGTTATTTTTTTAAATGTATAATAATAAATGCTAACATAGTTTTAAGTTTATTTTGTTACTAACAGTATATGGATCACATGGTCTGAAATAAAACTATTGAATTGAATTGAATTGAATTACTAACCAGTCTAACTTCAGCAAGTTGTTGTGACAAATTGCTAGGCCTTTAAACTTACGAGCATTTGGCTGTTTGTAGTAATTTATCGTCGTCAAAACATATAGTTAATAAATAGGTAAACAAGTAAACAGTTATAGAATTTCATACACTTTCCTGGCCGCTAAAACTGTACAGTAAGGACTTTTAACTTTTTTTTACGCTCGTCAATAACGTGGAACTTCACTTATTTAATCTACCCCTGTATCATGTTTTTTTTATGTCGATACCTGCAGACTCAAAGGGCGTAACCACCAAAACGCCACTTTTCAGGAGAGCAAAAAAACCAAAAAGAAAAGTCTTTTTTTATCATAACTTTTTGGTTTTTAGATTTATAATGTTCATAATTCGTACAAATTTTTAAATTGCATCGTATTATTGATTAACATTTAAGATACATTAAAAAACAAAGAAAAAAGAAGGCTTATACGCCCCAAAAATTTAAAACAAATGGCATATACGACCATAAAATATGCTGTTTCTGTGAAATGCTTAGGGCGTAAAAGACACCCAAAGCAGTTTTATATATATAATAGGGGCGTAAACGGGGTTCAAATTAGAGGTAATTAGCTATTAATGAAAACGTTTGTTGTCTTTTCAATTATTAACTTGCTTCAACCACATGCGCTTGCCATGATTAATAAATAGACAGTTTAAAAATATATTTTTCATTAGTTGTATGGAAAACATAGCTAAAAGAAACAAACAAAAAACATTAAATAAAAGCGATTTCAAATAAATTTATTAGTAATGGGTCTCATCATCATGTGCCGTTGCCAGTAGGTATTCATATGATCTACCGGAAATATTCCAGCGAGCAATTCCCGGAAAGATTATAATGTCGCCGGCAACAAGGCCGGTAGTCCTGGTCTTACTTACTAACTGACATACAAAGAAACCTTGCCCGTTAAGTTCGCACAAGAGGAGGTAGACCAGGTAAGTACGGTTTGGGGAGCTAGGTCGGGTAAGGGGTGCTAGGTTGGGTAACCTCCTCGAGTGTCTGGACTCTACCGATTCCTCTTGATTCGGTTGATCCGCAGGAATGGGAAGTGTCTTGGCCGGTGCGCCCTGGAGACAACGGCAAGTGATAATTTAGTGAACCCTAAGTTATCGCTTGCTGGTGTTACCAATAACCCGACACGGGGGGGTCGGGGGGTTCCGCCCAGGGAATCGCAAGATTCCCCAGGTGCGGCTTGAGGGAGAGGCCATTGCCGTTTGCCTCTAAAATAAATAACGGACCCGGAACCCTGACAAATCCTCTGCTATCAGAGGATTCATGTTAGGCGCGGGGGCTGCGACCGTCAGGCCGGGGCCGAGTTGTGGCTGCGAGGGAGAAAACCTCTATAAAAAGTTACAAGGGGACCTGAGAGGGTGAATCCGAGGTCTATCACACTCTCCCGGCGTAGAGGTCCTTTGGTCGGGTCGGGAAGCGTGTGGTGTCGCCCTGCACGCTTACTACGGGAGGGGGGCTTTTGCCCCAGTAGTGAGGGCAGCTGCGGCTGTTGCCGAGGGGCGTCGTGGTGAAATGTTCGCGATCCCATGACGCCCCTACTACACGGCAGAGAGGGCATACCTTGGTGGTTTTAGACGGTAGTCCGGGGGGTTCCCGGGAGCCCGTCATACCCATCCTAGTTCCTCGGCTAGGTGGGATGCGTAAAGGCATTTCCCCAAGTAAAAAAAAAAAAGAAAAAAAAAAAGGTAAGTACGGTTTACAAAACCGACTTCAAAAAAGGAGAAGGTTACGCTTGTTATATTTTGTATGCAGTTCAGATTGCAATGTTGCATTTTATTTAATTAAGTAGTTACATTTTTGAGTCCGATTATTGTGAACAAGGATTATTCGAAAAGCTCTTGATCTCGAATCCCTCGGACCCTCAGCAGATATCGATTAAAGATGCACTCATTGTTTAGATAGTAAGATCAAAATGCCAGTTCAATCCAATTCTTTCTGGGGTTATTATGCATCGGTTCTAAGTAAGTTTATAAAAACATGCGGCATCTTTTTTTCGATTCTGAATTCTGACCTCGATTTGAAAATCGAAATGTAAGCAATATATAGCAGTATTGCTAGCAGTTTATTGAGAATATTCCTAGTAACATACGGAAAATATTTATTTTTGTGTCTGGTACAAGCATTTTTTTAAACAAATTGGTTATAATACAAACCTTATTTGTCGAACTTTACCAGACGCGTCAGCTACTAGGAAAATTCTGACCTCGAGCAATGTTTCCAGCATTCACACATTGGTATAATTAGGCGTACCTACGTAGTTTACCTCGTAAAATTGGCGGTATTCAATCAATGCTTATCGAAATGATACGAATGGTTGTGTTACTACCACTATGAATAATGAGTTTATTTATTGGCTTCTCAGCCAGCAGAAAATTTTCAAGATGGGTGATTAAGATTATGTGCCACGATTTTTACTGTTTATGCCAACTTCTACGTCTTAAACGCCACAAACGCAAGCATTAAGTCCACTGATTTAGATGTTTTGGGGCGTATAAGCCAAAACCTTTGGCTGTTGTGGGGCGTATAAACCAAAACCCATAGATTGTACTTAAGTATTTGAGCTTTTTTGTGTTAGGTCGTATGAGTCAACAAAAATTTAATACCCAAAATAACATGGTCGTATAAGCCATTTTTGATGGTCTTCGGTCAAAAATGACTTATACTACCTTTAAATTTTGTAATCATTATAACATACGACCCAAAAATTTCAAAACTTAAATTTTAAAACTATTACGATCAAAATTTTACGAAAATCGTGTTGAAAGATGAAAAAAACTCGGGTCGTAAAAGCCATTTTTTTGCGAATTTCGCTACTTCAACTACATAGATCGATAGAGAAAAAAAAACTGAGTAAGGTGGCATTAATAAGTAATTTTTGCCAAAATGGTGGTTACGCCCTTTGAGTCTGCAGGTATCGATGTTGTGGGGCAAAAAAGAATATTACTTACTTAGTTACTTAATAAATAAAGTACTACCTAGTGCTAAAAGTTGTTCAAAACAATTTAATATTCTTACACGTAAAAAATATTTAGTAAAGCGCGCACTTCTCATCGTCGTCGTTTTTATGGCCAGAAGGTTTCATAACAGGCAGACGTTATGTAGCGCACTTCGTAGATTCAGCATGATTTGAGCATATTTTGATGGAACACCTTGAAGTCTATTTTTGATTGGCAACGCACGTGGCGCCCCTGAAACTCGAACTTTTTTCGAAGGTGAAAATGACAGTTGATTACGTCCTAAGGCTCGTTCCAAAACTTTCACAATTAATCTACATGCCTTAACAATAGCATAACCTGGATTGCTAGGCACGTAGGTTTGCTGTGTTTATGATTTTATTAGGGCTTTCACCAGAATCAAGGATGCATTATTGATAAGGATTGAAAATTCACCCCAAATATCGGGCCTTCAATGGGTAGGATACTTGTCAAGATAGAGAAAGGCACAGTAGAATTAAATAGCTGATCCCATTTAACATTTGTTCATCATCATATCAGCCGAAAGACGTCCACTGCTGGACATAGACCTCCCCCAAGGAGTGCCAAAATGACCGGTCCTGCGCCACTCGCATCCAGCGGACTCCCGCGACCTTTACCAGGTCATCAGTCCACCTTGTGGGGGGCCTACCCATGCCTCGCCTTCCGGTACGTAGTCACCACTCGAAAACCTTTCCGTTCCAACGGCCATCAGTTCTCAATCGGTTTAACATTTGTTGCTGAGGCGTAAATATGCCAAATATTCCATATAGTTTGGACGCAATATTGCGTAAACTGCAACCAATGTGTTATTTGAACGAGGGAGCGAAGTGAACGAAGAAAGACTGCTTCAGCTTTGGCCAAAATGATTTTTAATATTCTGTTCTCTTCAACAGGTCGCATTTCTTTTTTTAAATTAGAAACATTTACCGAAAAAAAAATTATATAAGTAATTATTGAACCTGCTTACTAAATTTCACGAGAATCGGTTGCAATTACTGGCACAAGGCCGAAGATGCAGAATCTGAAAGGCATTCTGATAGGGTATCAATGGCCACCCACTGCCACTTATGTTTAGATTCGGAGGGCTATATCGGTTACCTTTGGTTCTGCTGCAGATATCCTCAATAAGACTCTCGTCTACAGTGGCATTGGGCGGGGCATTGCTCGTAGAACCGATGGTCATTGGTGCGGAAGGTTCCTCGAGTGGCAACCACGTGCTGGCAGGCGCAGCGTGGGTAGGCCCAAGGTAAACTGATGACTTCATAAAGGTTGCGGGAGTCCGCTAGCGCAGGCCCGGTCATTATGGCCCTCTTTGGGCTCCCCCAGCTGATATGATGATATGAAGAAACCATTTAACCGTGGTACGGAATGCAAATGGGAAACTACCATATTAATATCCCCAAATAAAGCAGCGTGATCTCCATTTACCATTTTAATGCCAAAGATATATCCGCATCACATATTCAACGCCAATAACGGATTAATCCGTCAAGAACATTGCGATAACAAGCTACATGCATTGTCATAAGGTTTAACTCCGCACTAAATTTCATATTGATGTAGCGTGTAGCGACAACTTTTTTCTTTCACAGAGCGTTGAAAAGGTAAACGAACAAAATTTACGATGTCTGTGATAACTGACATAATTTATTTTGGCCTTCTGTCGGTTGACTCCACTGTAATCCGTTACACAAAACGGATGTACGTAGTTTAATAATTAAAATAGATGGGAAAAATTACCTGAGGCTAAACCAGTTAACAACCGAGCGCCAGCGAGTGTTGCGTTAAAATCTTTCAGAGGCTTTTTCAAACAGGTTTAGATTTAAAGCGGGGCTTTCGGCAATTTTAGACATTCAATTTTTATTGCCCGAAAATCGAGTAAAAATGGATGTATCGGTTCAAACGACTATTCCTGTCGTTCTCGATGTTTATGTTGTTTTATTTTCTTTTCTTAATTGTAAAAAAAACAGGCATAGGAAAATTACAGAAATATACAGGATGTGGCCAGTAATAGGAGC
The DNA here is from genome assembly GCA_963854355.1 of Epinotia brunnichana. NCBI lineage: Eukaryota > Metazoa > Arthropoda > Insecta > Lepidoptera > Tortricidae > Epinotia > Epinotia brunnichana. The sequence continues at coordinate 22,605,337 of OY977949.1, forward strand.
AAAAAATTAAACCGTAGATAATTAAGCTTGTACAAAAATATCTCTACATGGTTTTATTGAAAAAAAAAAAAAAAAAAAATTTTTTTTTCTTTAAAATATGTTTACTTGTATTGTTTTACTCTTCTGGAGTGATAACATTGACTTTCTATTAAAAAAAAATGAAATAAAAATTAAAAAAATCACAAAAACTTCTTAACTTTTGAAAACTAAATTGCAAAAACTATTCTGACTCATTACATGGTGTTACCTCTAAATCTGCAGTGACTGTTGTGCTATTATGTCGTGGTGCCAAGATACATTACTTGGAGATCATAACTTTAGATCAAAATTTCTCCGAATCAAAAAAAAAACAAAAATTAATGGGACACAAGGGGTTACTGCAAAATTAAATGCTCTAAGGAAGCATCCCTTTGAATATTTGCTCCTATTACAGGCCACACCCTGTATAATAACTAAATCTTAAAATAGGTTTAGCCTATATCCTAAACCAAATTTCACTTACATAATTAAGCGATGGGACATATTTATATGTAAGTTGTATGCATCTTTATCTTTTCCCTAAACTGTACATGCAATTTGAACTTTAATGCCAATTCTAGAAATCGTAGGTTTAAATATAAAAAAAAATATGTAAATTATATTGCATATATATTTATAATTAATTTGTTACCTACCTACGTCAATTTTCATCGCTTGACGGGAAATTCAATAGATAGTCAATAAACTCTTCCATTCCCTTTTCATGCACATCTTTGACAAATTACAATTTATTCTATAGAAAAAAAAACGATTTACACTTCATTGCCATTAATTGTTTAAAAATATTTAATTACTTATAAAATTATTTCCTGATCACCTGTAGAAAAAAAATATACCTCCGTGTATATTTATCGTTTTCTTCTTATTATATTATACTAGCAGCTGTTGCCCGCGACTTCGTCCGCGTAGAACATGTTATCGTCTAAATGTTTTTGTTTAAGGAATGATTTTTTAATAACATTGATATTAGTTTTGTAGTTTTTTAGTAAACAGTCAAAAACTGAAGTTACAAATCTCTTATTTTCAAAATGTCTTGCTCTCCATAAAAACTTAGAACCCCATTTGAACCCATATAGTAAACAGTCTGAAACCGTAGTTACACTTTTCTTACTTTTAAATGTCTTGCTCTCTACACATACTTCGAAGCCCCTTTAAACTTTCTTAGGCGATGAATAAAAAAAACGCTGGTATAAATTTTGTAGTCTTTTAGCAAACAGTCTAAAACCGAAGTTACAAATTTCTTACTTTGTTCTTCATACAAACTTTGAACACCCTTGTAATCCCTTTTAGGGGATGAATTTCAAAAAACGCAGAAATAATTTTTGTAGTCTTTTAATAAACAGGCTTAGATCGAAGTTACAAATTTCATACTTTAAAATTTTCTTGCTCTGCATACAAACTTTGAACCCCCTTCGATTAACGCTTTTCGGGGAAAAATTTAAAAGAAAACACATTTTTTTTTATTTTAATAAGTATTTTTTTACAAACTATCAAGCCCTTTTTAACTCCTTAAGGGGTGGAATTCTCTAAAACGCTGGCAGTACTTTTTTGTATTTTAATAAGTAATCTACCTAAAAAAAAGTTTTACCCACACAAACAGTGGATCTTTTTTTCCCCCTCTTAGGGGTGGAATTTTCCAAACCACTGAAAGTAATTTACGTATATTTGTATTCTAATAAATAATCTTTCTACACTATTTCAAGTCTCTAGCTCAAAATATAAACTCGCCCCTTTTTATCCTTCTTAGGAATCGAATTTTCCAAAACGCTGAAAGCACTTTATTTGTATTGTAATAAGTAATCTTTCAACAAAGTTTTAAGTCCCTCACTAAATAAAAAAAAATCTCCATACAAACGTTGCACCCCCTTATAAACCCGGGTCGAAGTTTCTAAAATGCTGAAAGTATTTAATTTTAATTAGTAAGCATTCTACAAAATTGTAAGTCGGCTAAAAAAATGTTTCCTCCATACAAATGTTGCACTCACTTTTAACTCCCTTAGGGGTGGAATTTACTAAAACGCTGAATATACTTTTTTTGTATTTTAATAAGTAATCTTTCTACAAACTTTTAAAGCTTCTATCTCAAAAAAGAGTTTCCCTTATACAAACTTTGATACCCTTTTTACCCCCTTAGGGGTGGACTTTTCCAAAACGCTGAAAGTACTTTATTTGTATTTTAATAACTAATCTTTGTACAAAGTTTTAGGTCTCTAGTTCAAAAACAATAGGTTCTCCATACAAACTTTACACCCCTGTTTTACTGTTTTACTTAGGGGTGGAATATTCAAACATCCCTTTTTATCCCTAGCTTACGTTATAAAAACAACCTACTGTGCAATAATCAACTCTCTAGCCCCAGTAGTTTCGGCTGTGCGTTGATGAGTGAGTGAGTGAGTGAATAAGTCAGTCAGGAATAAGCATTTATATGTATAGATTACTCTTTAGCTGACCCTGCCAACTTCGTATCACCATACAAAATTTATTTTTAGGGTTCCGTATCCAAATGGCAAAAACGGAACACTTATGGATTCGTCATGTCTGTCTGTCTGTCCGTTCGTATGTCACAGCCATTTTTTCCGAAACTATAAGAACTATACTGTTGAAACTTGGTAGGTAGATGTATTCTGCGAACCGCATTAAGATTTTCACACAAAAAAAGAAAAAAAAAACAATAAACTTTGGGGATTCCCCATACTTAGAACTGAAACTCAAAAAAATATTTTTCATCAAACCCATACGTGTTGGGTATGGATAGGTCTTCATAAATGATTTTGAGGTTTTTTGTATCATTTTTATAAACTGAATAGTTTGCGCGAGAGACACTTCCAAAGTAGTAGATCTCACGATTCTAAATACACTGATACGATCAAACAGTGTATTATAATAGCCATACGATAAATAAAAAAATAGTAGTAAAATGTGTGTACCCCCCCTGTAACTTCTAAAATATGAGAATGATAAAACTAAAAGTAATATATGATGTACATTACCATGCAAACTACCACCGAAAATTGGTTTAAACGAGATCTAGTAAGTAGTATTTTTTTATACGTCATAAATCGTAAACCGCAATTTCTTTTACGGAACCCTTCATGGGCGAGTCCGACTCGCACTTGGCCACTTTTTTCTTCTTTTTTTTCGTTGTTTTCACTCTTTACAGTGGTCGTGGTCATTATTTCAGTAGGTCGATCACGTAACGCATTGTACGAACGTCGGGTAGGTCTAAATGTCACTTTCTATATGGAAAATTGACAGTTAAATCGTAACGACGCGCGTTCGGAACGTTACGTGTTTACCCCCCGTGTTGGTAGCAAGCCATCCTCTTTGACAGTCATCTTTCTTAAGCTTGCGTGTAAGTGAGGCAACTACTGCAGCTTTAATCTGATCAGTCCATCTCGTCAGTGACCTGCTTTCACGTCTATACTACGAGGAAATTACAAATAATTATAATTTTAAAGCAAAATTAAGTACCTAATTAAAGATCATAATACTAAACAAATCACTTAGAAAAGGTGAAAAACCCCCGACATATTCATTCCAAAGTTCAATATCTCAAAAACGACTACACCGAATTTTGTTGAAACGTAACTAAGAACCATCTCGATCACGTCAGCTTTCGGATAAAAAAAGAAGCATTCAAATCGGTCTATCCGTTTAGGAACTACGATGCCACAGACAGACACACATACAGACATACAGACAGACACACATGTCAAACTTATAACACGCTTTTGCGTCGGGGGTTAAAAACACAAGAGCGCGGCCCCGCTCGCCGGCGCGGCGGGGAGCAGCAGCGGCGCCCCCCGACGCGGGCGCGCGGGGCCTGTGAATGTTCGGATCACTGTTCAAACTGTCCAACAATAACATTGATGGCCTGTTCGTGCGACGTCCAACTAACTCCAGCTTTGAAGCCTGAATGCTGACCATCTATTACCTCATTTGCAAGCAGTGGCGTGAAAAACATGTTTTCCGAATTTCATTAATCCGAAAACCATGTTGTGCTGAAGGAATTTTTGTATTTTCAGGATATAATACTGACCTAACCTAAACAATTTATGTATTCCATTAAAGAATCTGCGTCCAAATTTTCGTTGAGCGGAGGGGTAATCACGTAACGTTCCGAACGCGCTTCGGTACAATTTAACTGTCAATTTTCCATATAAAAAGTGAAATGACTTACCCGACGTTCGTACAGTGCGATACGTGATCGACCTGCAAAAAACGGCGTTCGAAATTTTTAAATCTCGGAAATATGATGGTTTCGGACAAATGACACTTTTCTGTGTTGGAAATTTTTCTGAGTTCCCTTTTTATGGAGAAGCCTTTAACAAAACTTGACACTACATCCTGATAACCCTGGCTGCTGGGTATCGAAGACTACTTAAAAAAAAACGTATCTTACCATTGCCATACAGGATAATGCATTTCACCGCCCGCGTGCCCCACTCGCGCGCGGCCGGCCCCCGCCGCCTCCTCGTAGACGCGACGTCATCGCTATGCTGACGTAGTTGCTGGTCAGCCTGACGCAGCCAACCGGAGAGACGCACCATCAGGAGTGCGTGAAGACGGGGTTCCTCCAAAAGAGAAGGCCCTTCGCACCAATGTGGATAAGGAGGGTTTTACATCGGTGTCGAGAAAGTGCAAGTGCTGTGTGGTACAGCAGAGCCGGTCGGTTCTGGTCTGCGGATTGCCACACCGAGTAAGGTACTGTGCGTGTCGTGCCTGCATTACTCCGCGACGACTGCTAACATGGTGGAGTATATTAATTTTCCAGCTGCGTTCGCGCCACTACGTGCACTTCAGCTCGTTTGTGGTGCGCGTGCCGCGGCCGCTGCAGGAGACCATCGCGTGTGCCAAAGGGTGTCATGTTTTGGTGTTTCCGGGGAAACCTACCGAATTCTACACCGGACTTAACGACACAACGGAGCCACGCTGTTATGTTGCCTAAATAATTGGTTTTTAATTTTGTAATGGTACTGTACTATTAGTCTTTAAGGTATTTGTTACTATGGGCCTTGGATACCTGAAATAAATATACTTTTTATACATAAATAATTATATATTTTTAACCAATTTACACATAAAAAAGAAGGTAATTATTTAGGTGATATTCATGTGACATGTGCTTGGTTATTCTGTGATACCTATAGTCAGGTTAAGCTGTGATATAATTTAAAACACATTTATAAGCACACTTAAATTAAAAACAACTAATATTAAACAACAAATAGAAAAATTAAAAACGAATTACAAAAAAAATTTGCTCGTCTAAAAGTTCTGCCTGCTGCAAGGACCCCATGATTCTGGCGGCATTTCCCCTTTGGACCGCAAGAGCGATCCTTTGGGAAAGGTATGCGCCAGCTCTGGGGTCGCCTGATGCGTGGACCAGCCGTGACGACAGGGTTGCCTTCATGTCGGCTGACCAGGGTCCCATCGTTTCAACTGCAAGCGCCGCAAACTCGTAGTCCTGAACTAGAGAAGAGTATTTGCGGCGCTTTAGTAATTGGGCCTGATCAGCCGCAGCGCCGGCCTGAGACCGTGTTGCCTGTATGTGGGACAGTGCGAACGTATCGACGCACGTCGTGTCCCAGACCAGGGCCCTACCGAGTTTCCACGGTACCAAAGTAACTCCGTCTGGGCGCTTGCCATCGTCTCTCATCATACCAGGAGTATGGAGGCAGTGGCGAGCGCCCGACGCTTATGGTACCGTGGCGGTACATGCGGCCAGCGCTTCTGTTGCATGAAAGGCCATCTCTACCCAGCTGGTCCACACCATTGCCGCAGACACAGGTTTGGGGAACACATATTTTAGATCCAAGCCTTAAGCAGATAGCTATCCTTAGAGTACCTACCTGAGTCTAGAACTGTGCCTATGTTGCGTGAGGGAAGGGCATTTAGCTAGTGGCCTGACTAAATGCCCTTCCCTCACGACAGCCAAGAGTCGGGCGCGTTCTGATTCGTTTGGACTATTTTCGAGTAAAGAAGCGTGAATGGATTTGAGCTTAGGAGTGTCCCATCAATTCACAAAAATAGGTAACAAGTGCAAGCACAACGTATCATTAACAATAAGGTTTTTTCCACAAATAATTCTATCCTATTCCGCTATCGATCAAGTGCAGACTTTGTAACCTACAACTCAATACTACAAACCATCGTTTTCTTCTATATGTACGACAATATACACCAAACTAAGAGAAGAAATAAACGGACAAGCGATTTCTATTGATAGTGTAGAAATTAGTATTTACCAGTCAATAGTATTTTTTGTATTATTCAGAGTTTCACTACCGATCGTTTATAAATAAAATGTTATGTGTCGCATAAATTTCGTACACGGATTTATTATAAATTAATTGATACTTTTCTGACTAAATTGAAAACAACGTATTTCCAATTAGATTGATTACTTTTTCCGTTATCTAAGAATCGAATTTTTCACTTTGTTTTAAATATTAAGCTAAAAAACAACGAACTCACTTAAGTAATGTCTAATTTTATATGACATTAAAGAGACAGAAATTGCAAAAGTTGAAATCCATTTCATCTTGAGCTTTTTTCCTGCCAAGGAAGTTATTACAAAACAGTACTTTTGATTGACGTGGTTTCATTTGCGGGCTTACCTTTTATTAAGAGTTTTTAAACATCACTTTTGAATTCCAGAATTTATTATTGAGGTGGACTTCGTAGCGCTGTATTATGTATTTGTCATGTTGTTACGAAAAGTTATTGGGAAAATCAGTTAAGGCGACGTGAGCTCAGAAAACGGATTTTTAAAAAGTCGTAGTACCTACTTATTTCCTATTCTATTAAACGAGCAATATTTGTATATATATATACATTTGCAATCACGTTGTTGGAAACGGCTCTAACGATTTCGATGAAATTTGGAATATAGGTGGTTACGGGGGCGAGAAATCGATCTAGATAGGTCTCATGTCCAGGAAAATTCGTTTTCTCCGTATTTTCTCCGTTTTCATCCGAGCGGAGCTCGGTCGCCCAGGAACTGGATGATAATACGGCTGCTTTAAATTTAAGTTGCAATCTTGAGGACTTGCTCGAGGGACAACAGCTATTCGAATCCTGAGTTTTTGACTTTCGCTTGATAGAAAAAAATCACGAACATAGGTCTAAAATACACTTCAAAATTTCGTAACAAATTATGCACAACAGCTTAACATATTTAAAATTTGTTAAATAATCGGCAATATCATGTTTGAATGAACTTAGCTATTACTTTTTATTTATAAAAAACGCACGAAAAAATTAAAATATCATGATATCCGCGCTTCCAAACACGCACTTTTATCTCGCTCATCACGCTTATGCTCAGTGAGAGGGAGAGAAAACCATGAGCCTATGTCATCTTAATTTAAACATCTGTAACTAAAGTTGATAAGACCATGTTTTTGCAAGATGAGCGAAGCGAGACGCGTGGTCTTATTCTTAAGCTTCGTCTACATTTGTGTCAGTTTTCCGTATCGTATCTCCATCGCGTGGCACCGACGCGTATCATGATCGATAGTGCATGTGGACGCAAAAAGTACGCGATCATGCTACGCGCAGTATCTGATCGCTTGCGATCCATTTTGCTACGCAGGTAATAAATATATACCCCAAACGCTCGTGATCGGATATACATATCAAGATCAGTAAGTACTATGGACGTGTTTTGACACTGTATCGTAATACACAGTTATGATTTAATACGTCGCAATCCACTTCGGATCAAAACCAAAATTAAGCATCCTAAGTACCTAAAGGTGTTATTTAACAAATAAAATAGTTAAAATTAAATTTAAATAAAACATATATTTTTCAACAATATATATTTGCCAAGAACTTTTTTAATTTTTTTTTCCTCATCAATTATTAAGTCTTTTACAGACTGTACAAGCAGTGTCAAGAAAGGAGACAACGTCTGCCATGGCTGTGTAAGCCAATGCGGCAAAAACGGCATACACAACCGCAAGCTTGGCAGGTGTAATTTGCCCGCGGCGAACAGGTGCCACGTTGATGCCGCTTGGCTCGCTTTACTGCGAGTGTTTTAAACCACGCTTCATCATGAACTTGACGACCATCGAACACCAGTTTGCGCCATTTGTCCCTGTCCACGGCAAGGTCCTCGCACTTGTGAACCAGGATGCGTGCATATCTCGCTTGGCTCAGTCCTTATACCGCAGCATCGGCCGGCCTACGCGTCTTTTGGCATCAGCTACGGCCCCAAGCAGAACATGCCGCGGCAAACGCGATGGATGCATTCGATGCACATGCCCCAGCCAGCGTAAACGTCTCTGCTTTAGCAGCGCAAAGAGACTAAGCAGGCTCTGTGCAACCTCAAGCACCCTCTGGTTTGTGACCCTGTCCTTCTAGTGTATGCCCAAGATGTTTCGGATGCAGCGCATATGAAAGGTGTTAAGCCGACGTTCGTGTTTGGCGTACGATGTCCACGTCTCAGCACCGTACAAGAGTATGCTAAGGACACAAGTTTGATAAAGGACTATCTTGGTTTTCCTGGTTAGTGGTTTATTCTGCCATACTCTTGTTCTTAACTTCCCAAACATCGTCGCTGCTTTTCCAATCCGAACATCGATTTCTGCATCCGATGACAGATTGCTAGTCACAGTCGACCCGAAGTAGCAAAACCTGTCGACTGACTCCAACGGCGTGCCATCTAGCAGAATTTTCGGTGTTATCGCATACCCTTGAGCCAGCACAAGAGTTTTCCGGGCGTTAATGGACATGGAAAATATAGCGCAGGCATGTGAAAACTTATCCATCATGGTTACGAGCTCGCACTGCGATGTGTGCGACGCCAGTATGCAGCCTTAACGAACACCTCTGCGCATGAAGAACGGGACAGAAATGGTGCCATCGAACACCACCGCACCCTGCATAATCTCGTGAAAGGACTTTATAATACCCATGAGTTTTTTTGGGCATCCAATGTGTTCTAATACGGAATAAAGCCCTTCCCTGCTGACGGTGTCGAAGGCCTCGTTCAGATCAACGAACGCAACAATCAGAGGCGTTTTCTGCTCTCTACACTTTTCTTGAACTTGTCGAAGTGTAAAAATCATATCCGTTGTGGAACGCTGAGAGCCCTTCCCTGATGACGGTGTCGAAGGCCTTGTTCAGATCAACGAACGCAACAATCAGCGGCGTTTTCTGCTCTCTACACATTTCTTGAACTTGTCGAAGTGTAAAAATCATATCCGTTGTGGAACGCTGAGAGCCCTTCCCTGATGACGGTGTCGAAGGCCTTGTTCAGATCAACGAACGCAACAATCAGAGGCGTTTTCTGCTCTCTACACTTTTCTTGAATTTGTCGAAGTGTAAAAATCATATCCGTTGTGGAACGCTGAGCACGGAATCCACACTGACTTTCGGGGTACACGCGATCGGCAAGTTGCTGTAGCCTTGACCTACACGACCGAATAACTTGCCCACTAGTGCATGTTGTTGGGGTAAAATACTTTACTTTCGGATACCGGCGCCATATTTTAGTATGTTGTTAGGCATGTCCCCTTGATTCCAAAACTGCCGAGAGAAAGTTTCTAAGGAGTCGATCTCCCCTGTAATTACGTCATCAAAAACGACGCGGCTGCGCTTAGAAAAGTGTAAATTACACCCATACCATGCAACGTACATATGGGGGTACCAAATGAAAGCTGAAATATTTGTCAATAGTTCTTTGATACATTATATTTAAATATATACGCTAGTTTAAGTAATATTAGCAAAAGAATGAAAAAATCATGAAATAATCTAAGGACTTTCAGATTTTGCGGCAAAACTAGAAAATATACACGAATGTAATGTATACCAAAAATGATATATATTTCAGCTTTTCATTTTAGCTTTTTATTTTAAGAAAAGAACAGAATTGGGAAAATTGTGCTCAAAAACCAACAATGCAAAGCGAGTTTTCCCTACAAGATTATTTTCATCAAAATTACTATTTTCCAGAAACTAGCACGAACTTTTAGTATTTTGTGAAAAGACTGCAAAAAGACTGTCTCTAAAATGTCTAGTTCATTAGTAATGACTTAATCCTCATTGAAAAGTGGGATTTTTATCTGAACCATGTAATATATATAAACGTGTGTTTTATTTTTTAGTGTCTTTAAAATAAAAAAGTTACTGATAGCACTCCAGAAGAGTAAAAAAATACAACTAAACTTATTTTGAAGAAAACAAAATTTTTTTTTTTTTTTTAAGTTTAACCATGTGGAAATGATTGTTCAGAAACTTAATAATCAACCGTTTCATTTTTTGCTCCTATTACAGGCCACACCCTGTATAACACACGTTAATATAATATTACACGGATCAGGTAAAATTCCGTGCACACGAATGCACATACCATGTTTGACAACATAATAAAATTTCGTGCTGGTTCCTGGAAAATAGTAATTTTGATAAAATTAATCTTGTGGGGAAAACTCGCTTTGCGTTGTTGGTATTTTAGGCACAACTTTTCCAATTCTGCTCTTGTCTTAAAATATAAAAAAACTAAAATGTTAAGCCAAAATACTAGATATCATTTATTTTGTGCTATACATTACATTCGTGTACAATTTCTAGTTTTGCCGCAAAATCTGAAAGTCATTAGATATTTTATACTTTTGCTAATAGTTCTTAAACTAGCGTATATATTGAATTATAATGTAGCAAATAACTATTGACAATTTATTCAGCTTTCATTTGGTACCCCACATGTATGTACGTTGCATGGTTTGGGTGTAATTTAAACATTTGCACGCGCGGCCGCGGCGTTTTTGATGACGTCATTACACGGGAGACAGGGGTGTAGGGGGGGGGTGTGTACGCTCAAAGTGTGCGGTGTTTGAGCTATTGGCATGTTCCCTCAAGTCCATCATACACGTCCACGTCGTCCCTGGTTCCTGCCGGTTGCAGCCCAGGGATGAACCTGCCGAAGATGGGCAGGTCGTACACCCTGGTAAATACTGATGGTCGGAAACGGGCGCCGCACACTTACTATCCACCCCGGACCATTCAGTAGCTGAGTATGAGGGCGATGCCTGGATGGCAATTCCCACTGCCCACTCCCTTCCCTACTCACCTTCCCCTACTCCTATCTCCACTCCGCCAATCCTAGGTGTCAGTCGTTACCGTGCCGATGGATGCATGGCTGGGGGCGTGCCCAGTCATAAACGGTGTCTCCACAACAACAGGGTGAATTGTGGAGTATTCAGCCCTTCAGGCGGCAAGCGGGGCTCTGCTGTCTGCGACCAATTATTTCCCTAGCTACTCGTGGGTCTAAAATGAATAGTGAAAATAAAAACAAATCAACAACAAACCCGTCGCTAGACGACGTTATGTCCTCTGTCCTGGAGTCCATCCGGGATGGGGAAGATTGTCACGGGACGAGGAGGGCTATACAAGCCCCCGGCGCGCCCGTAAATGTTAGTCCGGAAGTCATGGAGACGGAGTCCGAGGTCGACAGAGACGTAACCATCGTCTCTGATACGCCTGGCAGATCGTCCCAGACCGAAGATACTAAATATAAAAAACTGTCCGGCGCCGCACGCAAGAGGTTACGTAGACTTGTTGTGGGTGGCGGCTATGACAAGCAGGTAGCATTTCCATTGTGCACCATGCCATGGTCAATGATGCCCGTGGAGAAACCGCCCCTTGTAAACGCCCCTTTCAAAAGGGGTCGCTCGGAGGACGAATCTCCACAAGGGCGCGCCAAAAAGACCGTGAAGCTCACCACTGAAGCAGAAGGGGAACGTAGGCCCCTCAGCTTTAAGGAGGTAACGGGGTCCAAACGAGTGGGGATCCGTAACTCGGAACCCATGAGTGAGGAGCAGATGAAGTTGGTCCGCCTCCAGCTCAATACTGCCCTGATAGGACAGTGGGCGAGTGCGAGGGGAGACGGACCAAGGTTTCTGAACTTCCTCCACAAGAGATTCCTCCGAAAGAGTGCTCTATTCAATTGAGAAAATGGAAACTGTGTCGGCTACATCCGTCGTTAACTTCCTGGCGAACTGGAGAAACTTTTTCCCCGACATGCCGCTGGCTGCGGGAGACCTGAAACAGCCGCATGCGGTTATGATGGCTCTGGTCCGATTATTCGAGCGTCTCGGCATTAGCAAAGACGCCATTTTAATGACCCCAGAAGAACCCAATGAGCACATGACATACTACCGCGACCTACTGCCTGTGATCAACACAACACGCATTTTGAACCATATTGTCTCCATAATGCGACAACCCAACCTGACCTTCCTCATCATGCACCTGCTGCAGCCAACTATCATGACGTCTTACGCTATTCTTATGTTGATGTTTAATAGGGTGGTGTTCAACAAAGCCAGACTGGGCGACATTGCACCTAGTGAGGACAAACTGTTCGGTTATAAAGCTGAGGTTAAAGCTGTAGCAGAGAATCACAATAACGTGGAGGCTGCGGAAAAGGGTGAATGTGGAAAGAGCCTAAAGCAGCTGGAACATGATACACCTTTATTAGAAGAAGAACTCAAACAGGTAAAGCAAATTGAGGCTGAAATTCGAGCGAAGTTGAAAGATACTACTGAAGAGATCAGGCAGGCTGATATCCTGCTGGAACAGAAAAAACCGTATAGGGATGAAATAAGAGCAGACAACGCAAGGAAAAAGGCTTTGAAGGTACATCATACGGAGGTCATCAAAAAACAAGGAAAGGAAGCGTTCCAGAAGCACATAGACGGAAAGAAGTCGCTCAGTGTGCTGTCAGACACCCTCGCCCAGAAGTTGGACTACCTGAACAATCTGCAGACCCTGAAGCCCACACTTGACCAGGCCAACACACTCTTGCACGAAATTATGCAGATGGCTGTCAAGGACTACGATAACGGCGACCTGGACGCAGACAGCGTGGAAGACGAGCTGGGCGTGCTGGAAACCGAGCTGAGTGAGCTGGAGAGCGAGCTGGCCGACGCGCGGGGCGCGGCCGCGCGCGCCGCCCAGTGCTATCGCGAGCGCGCGCTGGCCGCGCAGCACAGCTTGGTGGCGGCTGACAGCGCCCTGAAGGCGTGCGAAGAGGAGCACAGGCGCGACTTCGATAAGATGGAGAGGCAGCTGCTACTCACGTGCAGCATCAAGGAGACCGCGGCACAGTTCGAGCAGGAGAAGGAGGACGGCTCCGCCGAGGTGGCCGACATCTTGGTAGACTTCAGCAGCAGCTTGAGCACTACGAAATTTATCACCAAAATAAAGGAAGTCTACGAGATTCTTTGGCAGAGAAGAAGCAAGAAGAAGTTTTAACTTGTTAGTACAATAGACGAAAAAAAAACATATCTTGATGATAAAATAGTAAATATAAGGTAACATACTCGTAATAACTATAATTATTATGTTACCTTAGGATTACTCTGAATTAAGTGCGTATGTTGAATATTTATAACCGCCTTCAAAAAAACAAGAAGTTCGTTCTCAGTTTGACCCGTATGTTTGTTCGCGATTATCTCGCGTTTGGCTAAACCGATTTTGATGCGGTTTTCAGAAATGTATGTGTTACATTCTGGAGAAGGTTTTGGTATACAACATATTTTGTGCTTTTCAGTGGGTAGGTGTTCTGAAGGCGGTTCCCTTTTTTTTTTAAAGTTATTATCATCAAGATATGATTTGATGTATAACGAAATAAACGATATCTGCCGAGATTCGCCCGGTACCGCTAGCGCAAAGCAGTTGCATTATCGCTGTCTCCGTCATTTTAAATTCGTGTTAGTGTAAAATTTTGGATTACTTTGGTGTTGTGTTATATCGTCGTGTAGCCAGTGAAACGAGGACTACTGAACAAAAACAGTTTTAAAAATGACTCTGTAATTTAGAAGATACGGTAAAAATAATTTTTAATATTTTAATAACGTCTTCTCACTGACCGCGCACGCCTAGCGAACGGTGAGTCATACGCGCGCCGCTCGGACGCGATGCAGCGCCCGGCTTCTGACATCCGATCGAAACAGACATTACAACACAGGAGCAAGACGGACATAAGGTATAAAATGTCTAAATGCATGAAATGTAAACAAGATATAATAGATAGATTATTTCTTACTTGCAACGGATGCAAAAACCTATTTCATGTAAGATGCACAAAAAATTCAATTCCATTATTCAATTTAATACGAGTTAAGAAGTCCCATAATTGGACTTGCGATACGTGCCCAAAAGTACGACATGTTTCCAGCTCACCAACGCTGAAAAAAAACCCGACAACCACATCCGCATCATCCACTCCATCCGCGACAAACGTACGTAACATACATACACCATCCAACTATGTTACAGAGCGCGTGGGTTATAATGTCAACATATCTACTGAGAATTCCTTTGATTATCTGTCATCGGACGAAGACAGCGACAACACGGAAGACTGCTCAAATATACTAGACCGAAGTTGTCCGGCTATGGGCCACAGTCTAAAGGAAGAGCTGGAGGAATTTAAACTCAAAAATACTGAATTGCAGGAAAAATTGATAAATGCAGAAAATGAAATAGAAAAATTATTAATGGAAAATGGATCGCTTATTAAACAAATTATGATATCCGAAAAGAAAAATGAGACACTAGCCCGTATTTGCAAGTCAACGCCGGTAAATAATAATAAGAAAGGACAGAAGAGAATAAATAAAACAAGGCTTAACTTTACGGACATAGGACAGAGAGATAATGAAGTCATGGAAAACAATTTTGCTTCCTCGAAAGCAGAAAACCATGATTCGACTTCTAGCCCTAGACACGATTCGAACAGTGCACCAAACAGGAAAGGAGCCGCTCGGAACGAAAACACAGGACTTAGACAAGATTCAGACAGAATGCCAAGCAGAACAGGAGCCGCTTGGAACGAAAACATAGTACCTTCTACTAGACAATTCTCTGCCACGAAGGAAGTTACGCCACGTCGAAAAGTAATGATTTTTTGCGATCAGGTTGGAAATGGTGTTCGAAAAACACTTCAGAGTTCACTGGGTGATGAGTACATTGTTACAGCAGTAGTTAAATCCAATGCGCCAACCGAACAGGTATTGCTTACTTGTGACAAAATATGTAAAGACTATACAAAGTCAAACTTTGTCGTGATTTTAAGTGGCTCCAATGACAAGAACCCAAGGAGTTTTAAATGGCTTATCTTCAATTACTTGCATTTACTTGCCAACACGAATGTTTTAATTGGGGGGATACATTTCAACAAGCACTTGAATGTTTACAAGCTAAATAATTTGTTAAGCATAGTCTGTACTCAGTTCTCAAATGCCTCATTTGTACCATTCGACTACCAGAACTCTCGCAGACAGGTAAGTGGTCTGTTATTGAGGGAAATATTGAGGATTCATAATCATACATTATATAAGCACATGAGTGAATTGTCCCCAACAAAGGAACTTCTTGTCAAAAGTAGTGAATATACTGTATCGAAAAGTAACAAAATGCAAAGTTCACAGTTAAAACAGTTTTTTCGAGACTAAATCCCGAAGTGAGCAAGTAGAAGGAGCGAATAATAAAAGTAGTAATAAAGTCGCAATATTTCATCAGAATATACAAGGTCTTATTAATAAGTTAAATATAATTGAAACTTGTATACATGAATTTAATGAGATGAATATAAGATTAGATGTCCTTTGTTTTTCAGAAACTTTTATTAAGCAAGGATGTGAGAGTAACATATTTCTCAAAGGTTATAAAGTAGCGTAATGCTTTTGTCGTGATAAAAAACGTGGTGGCGTATGTATTCTAACTCGTAGACATATTGACTCTAAACCAATACCAATTTGCAAGGAGTTGTCTCAAGAAAAAATGTTTGAATGTTGCGGGGTAGAGATCCCTAGTTTAAAATGTGTGGTTATTTGCATCTACAGGATTCCTGGTAATACTCACAACAATCTCGGAATTTTTTATCAGAAGTTAGACATGTTATTAAACAAATTATCGTCAAAGAAAAATGTAATATTAATTAAAGTAAATTTTGTTAATCTATTACATAATTTCAAGATGCTATTAAATATAAAGGTTCCTACTAGATACAATGCATGTCTTGGTTTATTTGCAAGTAACATAACAAAAGATGTAATTGGTAAAGTACACACGCTTCACCTGTCAGATCATGACACTTGCCAAACATTGGAATTTATATGTGATAACAAAAAACCCGAGATCAATTTATGGTTTAAGTATGTTAAAGACTACAGCAAGGCAAATATCAACATTTTCAAAGAGTGTATGAATAATTTAAGTTGGAGTGAAGTCTTTAACGAATCTGATTTTAATAAAGCATTTTCTATGTTTCATGATGATCTTTGTATGTTCTATGAATTGTGTTTTCCGTACAAAAGAATTAAAATTAATTGTAACAATTCTAAACCAAAGTGGATCAGTAAAGGAATACAAAAATCTTGTAAAACGAAGCGGATTCTTATGTCTCGTTGTTTCATCAAGGGACAAAACAGGATAAGTAACAAGATATATTATAAGAGATACACTAAATTGCTAAAGCAGTGCATTGTACAATCTCGGAAAAATAATAACCGTAAATATTTCTTAACCGCAAAAAACAAATGTAAAGCTGCTTGGGATGTAATCAAGGATAAAAATGATAGTGTTAAACTAGTAGAATGTGTAGAATCCAAACAAGTAGATACATCAAACATTAAGGACGCACAAGCTATAGCTGAAGCTTTCATTAATTTCTTTGTCAGCATTACCAATAAAACCTCAAAACAGAGTACCTCAAAACACAGCATTGTTAGTATTGGTAGTGTCAGCAATAGTTTATTTCTGGCACCCTGCACAGAGGATGAAATTGAGAAAGTAATCAAATCTTTGCGTGATACGAATGCAGTAGGCATCGATGGAATATCTACTCGCATACTAAAATCGATTGCAAAAGAAATAAAAACAATACTCAGTTATTTGATCAACCAATCCCTTGAGCAAGGTTTATTCCCTGAAAGACTAAAACAATCCATTGTAAAGCCGTTATTTAAAAAAGATGACAAAAGAATCCTGAATAATTATCGTCCCATTACATTAATTCCAATTCTCTCTAAAATATTTGAGAGGATTATGAAAGATAGGATCGTCAATTTTATAGACAAAAATAACATTTTGGCGAAGGAACAGTACGGATTCGTGAAGGGCAGATCGACAACACATGCTGCATATTCATTACTGCAGAGCGTCACCAAAAATATTGATAAGAAAAATTCTGTAGTAGCTGTATTCTTTGATATGTCGAAAGCGTTCGACCTCGTCGATCACACGATATTACTGGAAAAATGTTACAATTATGGTTTCCGGGGCGGGGCTTATAACTGGATACAGACATACTTATCAAATAGAAGCCAATGTGTAGAAGTTAGTAGACTTAACAATAAAAATGAATTGACGCAATATAGATCGACGTTTCAAAATACACAAAGAGGCGTGCCCCAGGGTAGCGTTCTGGGACCGTTACTTTTTGTACTCTATGTAAATGACATTCCTCAGGTGACATCGAATGGAATTATTATGTATGCTGATGACTTATCAATTATTGTAGCCGATAATAGGGACATTTTGACATTAGAAATAATAGTAAATAATGCAGTTAATGACATCGAAAAATGGTTAGATAATAATAAATTAGTATTGAATGTAGATAAAACACATTGGGTTCAATTTTCTAATTATAGGACTAATCAAGCGTCTCTGGCTGTGAATTGTAAAGGAAAACCCATAAATAGTTGTGATGACGTATGTTTCTTGGGTCTCACACTTGACAGGTGTCTTAACTGGAAGCAACAAATTACTAATATCTGTAACAAGTTAAATAAATTTGTTTTTGCCTTAAAAAGACTGAGGAGTGTAACAGATGAGTCAACCGCTCTTACGGCGTATCATGGCTACGTTGCATCTGTTCTCCGCTACGGAGTTATCATCTGGGGGAACTCGACAAATGTTAACCAAGTGTTTGTGACGCAAAAACGCTGTATTCGTGCTGTCTGTGGAGTTGGATCTCAAATATCTTGTCGACCGTTTTTTAAAAAGCTTAATGTCCTTACATTGACAGGCATTTTTATCTATGAGCATGCAAAATTTGTAAGAAACAACCCTGAGCTATTTGAGAAACCAACCCAAAATCCACGTTTACGCAACAGGGATTTGTACAAGCTTAAGCAACCAGTTTTTAAGACAGCCTTGTACAACAAAAACTGTTACATGATGTCTATCAGAGTTTATAACAATATTCCCATAGACATAAGAAATCTGCCATATACATTGTTCTTGTCAAAACTTCGTCGTTGGCTCCATGACAATTGTTTTTATAATATGAATGAATTTATGCATTTTAGAACGTAGAATTTATAATTTTTGTTTTCTGGTTTTTGATTATTTTTTGATTGTAATTTGTAATTTGCATGCCACTAAAATGGTGAATTATGCTGACCATATTATTTTAAAAATCCATCAATTATGTAATGTAATGTACCATAATTCTGCAAATAAATGATTTTTGATTTGATTTTGATTTGATTTGAAGACTGGGTGGATCCTGGTGACTTGCGCTGACCAGGCAAGTCTGGACTGGCTTGTGGGGGCAGTTCCGAAGCTGAAGCCGTGGCCGGAGGCGAACCTTTCGACGATTCCGGAAGGGGAACTGCCCAGACCAGCCACGGCCATCACCTTCATCTCCGACGCAGATGTGTCCTCCATACAGGACGCTTTATCCCTATTCAGGATACAAAATCCAGGCCTGAATACGGAGCTATGGCGGGTGCTTGGTGAGAAGGCTGAGAAGGGCGGGAAGGTGGTCACCTTTGCCCTGGACGAGCCTTCTGCTGAAGCCCTGAGAGCCTGTGGGTGCGAAGTCACCCTCGGCTTCAAAACTGTGGTGTTCAGGCTGAGGGGTGGGCCAAATGCTCCCCCACCTGCAACACAATCACAGCCCCCCGCGGAAGCAGGCCCCAGCACAAGAGCGCCCGACAGTCGCGACTCCATACCCCATGGCACTCGAGGCCGTGGTGGCAGGACGCGACCTGTTGGGACGCATAGAGGGGCGGCGAGGGGCAGCATGAACAGCTGGGCAGAGAACTCCACCCCCGCGGCTGGGACCTCCCGAGGGAGAGGTCATCCGGCCGCGAGGAGTAGGGGTAGTGCCCAGCGATTCTCTAAGAGGGCCAAATAAATGGCGGCCTTCACAGCACCCGCGAGGATCCTGCAGGCGAACATCCACCACGCTGCCGCAGCGACAGCGGTGGTGGAGAGTCGCCTCGCAAATCATACTGACCTCGCTTTACTGCAAGAACCATGGGTGCGAAACTCAACCATACTAGGACTAAACTCGGTGGGTAAAACGCTCTACAACACCGATGGAATCAAGCCTAGGGCATGCATTGTTTTCAACAAAAACATTGAATTTCTACCTGTTCCAGAGCTGTGCACGGACGATCTGGTTGCAGCGTACGTAAATCTAAAAGGCTGGAAGGGTCAAAGAGTAATTATGTGCTCGGCCTACCTGCCCGGTGATAAGGTGAACCCCTCTGCGGACCTCGAAGCAGTGGTCGACTACGCCCGCAGACACAACGCAGAGCTACTATACTGTTAATTTCAAGTAGAATCGTAGAAAATGGGGCAGGTACGGGATGAACAGTGGGATGTGATGCAAACGCCCACCATACAAGCTGGGGGAGCACTGATATCAACGATAGAGGTGAGTTATTACATGACTTTCTCTTAATTAACGGCCTCCAAACCTTAAACTTAGGCTGTGAACCGACCTTTGTCACTAGGGCTAGGAAGGAAGTTTTGGATATAACTTTTGCCACTCCACACCTTGCCAGGCACATTGTAAACTGGAGAGTGAGTGGGGTGGAATCAATGTCAGATCAAAGACACATTTGTCTTAATCTGACATTTTCTCTCAGTGTTCAAACAGTCATTTTCAGGGACCCCAGGAGGACCGACTGGGCGGGTTATAACAACGCCCTGGAACGGACCCTGGACTCGGCTGCTAAGTGCGTTAGAACACGAGAAGGACTGGAGCTTGCGGTGGAAGTTGTCTCAAAGGGCATTGTACGTGCCTTTGAGGAAAACTGCCCACCCAAGGTTAAAACCACAAAACGTCTGGTCCCATGGTGGAACTCCAAGCTCAAAAAGCTAAGGGATAAGACACGGAAGCTATTCAACAGGGCCAAGAGGACAAATGAGCGTAGGGCCCTGAATGAGAACAGCAAACAGATAAGGAAAGCCAAGAGATCGTCGTGGAGGAAGTTCTGTGAGGAAGTAAACAACACGCCTCAGGGAGCAAGACTCCACAGACTGCTCTCGAAGGCAAAGCCTAATCAAATTGGACTCCTAAGAAGGCAATATGGCACCTTCACAACCAACGAATCGGAGAACCTGGAACTACTGGCCAGCACTCACTTCCCGGGGTCCACTGAGTTAAGGGGACCCAATGCCGAGCATACTCGGCACAGGCCCCGCTCGGAGGACTGGAGGCAAGCAGCCCTGGTTATCAGACCGGGTATAGTGAGATGGGCCATTAAGTCCTTTAAGCCATACAAGACAGCGGGACTGGACGGAGTAAGCCCCGTACTACTGCAACGTGGTGCTGACATCCTCATCCCTCATCTGGTAAAAATTTTCAGGGCGAGCTACGCCTGGGGATCTTTACCTGAGATGTGGAACAAGGTTTTTTTTTTTTTTTTTTTTTTTTATTTATCCAAAATACTTATAAACTATTTACACATTATTTGAACAGCGAACGAAAACCGCGTACGGTTTATCTGTCGCCGTTGTCGCTCGTTTACAATTGATAGCTAAGAAAAGGGTAGTTTTACATAATTTGTGCTACGCTCGTGCGCGCATCGGTAGTTGGCAAGTACATATTTTTTGTGATGATTTTTATTTTGTGAGTATTATGAATAAGTTTCTGGAAAACATAATTTGGCCATTCGTTTAATATGTAAGTAAAATCCTATTCATTCCAAAGGCAGGGAAGAAGGATTACGCCCAGGCTAAGTCCTTCAGACCCATCAGCCTTTCATCGTTCTTGTTGAAAACCATGGAAAAGGTTCTGGACAAGTACATTAGGGAGAGCTGCCCCAGAACTACGCCTATCCATGACAGTCAGCACGCCTATCGGAGTGGCAGGTCTACAGAAACCGCCTTGCTTGAGCTTGTTGACAGGGTGGAAAAGGCGTTAGAGGATAGGGAAGTAGCCCTTTCAGCCTTCC
This sequence comes from Epinotia brunnichana, assembly GCA_963854355.1. Classification (NCBI taxonomy): domain Eukaryota; kingdom Metazoa; phylum Arthropoda; class Insecta; order Lepidoptera; family Tortricidae; genus Epinotia; species Epinotia brunnichana. The sequence goes on from OY977949.1 coordinate 22,626,594, forward strand.
TAGATATCGAGGGTGCTTTCGATAACACACCCATCAGGACACTGGTAGGGGGACTCCGGTCAAAGGGAGTGGACCCTACCACCGTGCGATGGGTGCAAAGCATGCTCTCGAATAGAGTGGCTAAGCTGGAATTGCTCAATACTACTCGTGACGTTACCACTGCCAGAGGCTGCCCACAGAGGGGGGTACTCTCCCCTCTATTATGGACTCTCGCAGTGGATGAATTACTGCATAAAATGGCGGAACTACGCATCGACACCCAGGGGTACGCAGACGACGTTGTGGTGACGGTGCGGGGTAACTGCCAAAGTACACTATCGTACCAAATGCAGAGAGCCCTAGACACTATTAACACATGGTGCGGGGAAAATGATCTATCCATTAACGCGGACAAGACGGTTGTTGTGCCGTTCACAAACAAGAGAAAGCTCGATGGTCTGAGACCTCTGTCTATGAACGGCAGAACAATTCCGTTCTCCTCCGAGGTCAAGTATCTGGGCGTTACAATCGACCAGAAACTGACCTGGAATCCGCACGTTAACGGAATTTTGCAGAAGGCTAAAGTAGCCCTCTCAATCTGCTGTCGTTTAGCGGGGAATAGATGGGGTCTAAAACCCAAAATTGCCCTGTGGCTATACACGTCCATTGTGAGGCCGATGGTGTCATACGCCTCTGTGGTCTGGTATAGGAAAACGACACAGAAAACAACAATAACTAAGCTCAGCAGTCTTTAACGGACTGCTTGCATTATTGTTACTGGAGCCATGTCAACCTCTCCAACAGCTGCTCTGGAAGCCGTGCTGAACCTGCCGCCCCTGGACCTCCACTTGAAAAAGGAGGCGAAGTCCAGCATGCTCAGAGTAGCGTCCGTAAGGAAAGGCGACTGGCTATCCACAGCCTTGAGAACACTCATGGACTCAGTATACGATATACCTGTTTTAGGGATGCCACTTGACACAATGCCCCCAAAACTTTGCACGCAGATAAAATACTCTGTGGAACTCCTAAGGAGAGAGGACTGGTTGAACAGCCTCATAGATTGGAAACCAGGTAGCCTGAAGTGGTACACTGATGGCTCCAAATCCGGATCGGAGGTAGGATGCGGAATATATGGAGAGGCACCCAGGGCAGCGATCAGTCTGAACCTGGGTAAGCACACTTCTATATTCCAGGCAGAGGTATACGCCATTCTAGAATGTGCGACAACGAATCTGCAAAGCGCCTTCCTTAATCATACTATTTATATCCACTCGGATAGCCAGGCGGCTCTCTTGGCTCTTACCTCTAACGTCACGACGTCGAGGCTGGTCGAGAACTGCCGGGAACTATTGAATGACCTGGGTACCAAAAACAAGGTAATTTTACGTTGGGTCCCAGGGCATGCAGGCATCGAGGGAAATGAAAAGGCTGATGAGCTTGCACGAGCTTGGGCGAAGGGAACACACTGCGGACCAGAGCCGTTCTGTGGTATCCCTAAAAGTCTAACCAAGCTCACTCTAAAAGCCTATTGTTTCTACAAGACTATTCAAGCTTGGAGAGCTAACCCAAGACTGAAACATTCCAAGGCACTTATTAGAGCCTTTAGCAAAAAGGCGTCTTCTGACGCCTTGGCGCTAAGTAGGAACCGTCTACGCATGCTGGTCAGGGTGCTTACTGGGCACTGCCGCCTAAATAAGCACATGCAAACGATAGGACTGTGTGACACAAGGCAGTGCAGATTCTGCTTTGAAGCAGAGGAGACGCCTACACACATCCTAACCGATTGCCCTTGCCTCATGCACAGTCGTAACTCCTTCCTGGGCAAACACATCATGTGCCCGGAGGAGATCAAATTTCTTGAGTTCAACAAAATCCTGCAATTCTTCGAGTTTGCAGGACTTGACCAAGAATTGTAGTAAGTGGCGATCACAATAGATCAGCGATGTTCGCAGTGATATAAGGGCTTTGACAGCCCGAAAGCCACTACCAGAAATAATAATAATACAGGGGAGACAGACTCCTTAGAGATTGTCTCTCGGCAGTTTTGGAATCCAGGGGACATGTCTTACAACATACCAAAATATGGCGCCGGTATCCGAAAGTGAAGTATTTTAAGTTAAATAAGTTAAAAATACCAAACTCTAAACTAGCTATCCATAGAAACGGGCCTCATTTTGTATGTATTCGAGTTGTAAACAAAATACCCCACGAGATCAAATTCGAACCGAGTGATAAAAAGTTTCACAAAAAATTCAAAACGTTTCTCATTCATAAATGCTATTACTCAGTGGAGGAGTTCATAAATGATGAAACCCTGACGCATCATAAAAGTAGGGAAATTAGTAGTAAGTAAATTGTAATTGAACCAATTGAGTAAATTTTGTACAACTTAGACTTAACTTTGACATCTATTTATATTTTGACATTTACATTACTTTTCATAAAATAGCATGACCTGAAATATAGAATTAAGTTACTACTCTTATATTTATAAGACCATTTGTGTGCCCTAACAGGGTGTCATGAAAGCCTTTCTGTATAATCTTAAGATCTCATGTACATGACTTTACAAATAAACATCTATCTATCTATCTATTTGTTCGACGGAATCCCCTAACAACACGCACTACACGATACTAAGGAGAGAAATGCCGCGGTAATTGTTGCAATCGCCGCGGTCTCCCTTCCCCTTGTACAGCGTGACGATATTCGCATCGCGCATATCCATTCTTTCTTAATCGTACATACAATCACGCAACTTTTCATTACAGTTCCGTAAATAAAATAGAAAAATTAAAAAATTATCTCCTAGGCTAGCCTACAAGCATTTATTTTCTTCATTATTTCACGTGATCTTTAAGAAAAATAACGCTTTTCCATAAAATTACATTTTTTTTAGTAGTTCATACCTAGCGTACAATGATGTTTTTTTTTTGTAAATTTTTAGATGTTATTTACTCATTGACAATCATATGTATTTTCATTCTAAGTTAAAAAAGTAGTACTCAGTTGGTTCGAAATCCACTCATGGAGACGAAATATCCATTTTTTTTATTACATTAGTACTCATCGTTCCTTTAAATATAAATATGCCAGCAATGCCAGCATACACCACTCACCACATTTCCCTCTCAAAATTTAACAACACAAACACGGAAGTTCTGAATTCCCTTGTTTAAGTTGAACTCCAGTTACTAAATTAATTAATACATAAGTGTGTCGTTAGGGCCCATATCTGTAGCGCAATTATCTGAGTGAGCTGCACTGTTTACTGAGCAAACTGCTGTATAGTGGCATCAGATAACTGTAATTGCGCGTCCATTATGCAACTTGGTCTTAGGATACTACGTTTATTGGTTGGGATATGAACATGTGCGGTCAAGACGTTCATGTTAAATGGAATTGCGGTTACAGTAACATGCTTGTAGCGTTATAACAGCGTTACGATATGGTCCTGTCACTTTTTAACCTACTAACTTTTGCCCTAATGTTTCATTAGACCTAATATTTCAGTATACTTACCTAATGCATTTATCTTCGAAACAGTGAACTCTTCGGGGTTTCTTTGAATATCATCAAATAGAGTTAATTGGGTTAGGCTAGGTTTGTTGGCAATAATTTATAAAATAAGATTAATGTAGCAATCACCTAAAAAAAAAAGTTTTTTTTTTTTAATTACTTTGGGTTGTTTCTAACATCGATAAATTCGGATTAGTAATCCTACCTTAATTTCATTTTATAAATACTTGAGTAAGCTAATCATTTCTGCCCTGTGCAGAAGTGCGTGTATTACAGTCCTGGCAGATAAGGCCACATTAATCCCTCACAAGCTTCTAATCCTTTGTTATTCCCTCTAAATTATGATACAGAATTACCATAATAATCGGCCAACTAAGACCCACTTGTTGTCACCTTGCAAGCAAATTACTGGCATAACCTAGCCCCTATGGATTTAAGCGCTCTATCCAAAGAATATGAGATATTATTATAAGACGGGTCGTCGAGTAATTTTCGAACGAGTGTTTAGACTATCAACTGTAATTTTCCCACACAAAAAAAGACATTTAGATCTACCGGACGCTCCAAGCATGACGCAATCGACCAGAAGTTTTCATTTCGTATAATATATTATAACAAGACATTATATTATCTCTATTTAACATCAATCGTTCAATAAAAGCAGATCATTTTGAAGAGTATAACAATATATAATATTCTTCCTTTCATTAACTACTCGTTTTTTTAAATCATCAGCGTATGCTCAATAGGTTTTACATTTAATGAAGAACACCAGAACCAGTCGAACTAGTAACAAGAAGTTATTTAGCCGAATATATAATGAAGAAAGTAGTAACTCAAACGTTTACAATATGGGATCGATTTTTAAGGTAATATTTTAGCCAACCATGAATTTCAACATGTTCGGCTTTGATAAAGAGAATGTTATGATGATCAACTTTGTCGAATGTTTTAGCAAAATCTGTAAACATTTAATCTTTTTGGGTTCGTGTGGTCGGTGCGAAGCTACTACATAATAATATGCTACTATTGTTGCTTACTATTAGGTACTATCACATTGGTATATAAATTATTATATGTATGTGTGTATATGTATTTATATTTATAATATCTTGTTTAAGTATGCATATTTATTTTGAAAAATGTGTATTGTTTATCTTTCATTAAAGCATTAGTTCCTGCATCGCCTACTACTTACTCAGTTTTATTATTCGTTTATGCAGTACCCAAAGCTTGTCTGGAAGAGATTGCTCTTAAGCGATATAACCACCAGTAGTTTTACTTGTATCTTCCTGTTTCTTTGTGTATTCTTTTGTACCCACCTTATTTATGAGACGAGTGCAATAAAGAGTATTATAATGTATTCTCTGCTCGCCAAAGAACGTCGAGTAACCCAAAATAGGCAAATAAATTAGTTGATTTATACGCCATTAAGACCCGTTTAATAAATGTAAGGTTATATGCAGTCTAAACACCTTTTGTTGGCAACATTCGTGACGGTCATGTATACCTATTTAATTTTACTGCTTTAAGAATTACTACAAAAACAAAAAAACACATTTAACAGCTTATCGAAATTAGTCACATCACACCAACTTACAACAAGTTGTTGTGATAAATTGCATGGTTTGTAATGGCCTAACTGAACACATCTGATATCTAGCTACTCTTAGGTAATTCTGTTCCCGCTAGCAGTCTCCGGTACTACCTAATTAAGTGCCTGCAGTTAATGTCCGCAGGATTTATAGTCTCTGCTCTCGGCACTGGTCAAAAACTAAGCCAAACATGAGTTACACGACTGTATGAAATAAGGTTGTAGGATTTGAGTTTGTAAATGAGATTTTATGCTGAAATTTCAGAGAGTAAAACTCCAAAATTGTGCAACCATTCGAAATTTCTATTCAAACTTTTATCTTTTCTAGAAATTAAAGGCGGCTTTACATCCACGGCAGTAGTAACAGTTCAAAAAAATATAACCCTATTACGGAAAAGAAACTAAAAAAAGTTTTTTTTTTCATACAAACCTGTATATATAGCCTTTGTCACCCGGAGAATCAGTAATTACAAGTCGATTGACACCTAATTTATCAAAATCGGTTTATTATCTTAAGCGCTAAGGTGGAACAACACACGTAAATAAGTAAATAGACTATAATTTTCCTCTCCGATTTTAAACTTGAAACCGCGGTTTTCAACCGAGTACGAAACCAATAGTCTCACGCGATATTGATTTACCTTTATTTATGACGTTTCAAAATTCTAAAATTCAAAATACAAAATTATTTATTTGTAAACATAGGTATATGAAAAATGAAAATGAAAAATGATTTATTCAGTAACTTATACTATTTAACAATATAGGCTGGTGCCTCTTTTTAAGTATTTATAACACCTGGCCCCGTACCATGGATGGGCCTACACACCGCTCTTCCACTGTGGTAACTAACATACATAAGAAAGGTAACTAACATATAGAAAAATTAAGTATTACATGTTGAAAAATCTAAAACTAACAAAGGATAATAGGTATTTAATACAAAATGCGTTCTGATATTATTAGAGTTCAGAATCCGTTCAATATTCATTCAGTGAATAATAGGCTTTTTTTACTAAAAGGGTAAACAGGCTTTTTTTGAATTCTATCAAATCTGCTACTTTGCATAGATTTTTTGGCATTTCGTTAAAGATTTTCGGTGCCATTTCGAAAATTATTTTAGCAAGAAGGGGCTTTTTGTTGATTTCGTAAATATTTTATGACATTGGCGAGTACTGTTAAAAACAGAAAACTAATGAATATTGTTTTGAACGTAAACTGCGGTCTCGAATATGTAGAGGCACGGTAGTGGAAGTATGCTAAGTCTGATAAAATGCGGTTTACATGATTCCGTTGATGGTATTTTACATACTGATCGTAAACATCGTTTCTGTGCTTTAATAATCTCTCTGTCTGTGGAACTGCCCCAGAACATGACACCGTATTTTAAAGTTGAAGTTACATACGCGTGATAGGCAATTAGAACAGCTGGTTGACTTACTATTTTACTAAGCTTATGTATATGAGAATTTGTAAAGTTTTGTGTGTGTCAATCTGATCTTTCCATGTCAACTTATTATCTAAACTAATCCAATCCTAAAAACTTAGTAAGGTCTGATTCGTCAATTTGGTGGTTTTTGTATGTCACTGTGAGATTTGGTATTATTTCAACTCTTTGCTGGAATTTCATTAAATAAATAAATAAATAAAAAAATAGTTAATATTACGGGACAATCTTACACAAATCAACCTAGGCCCACGGTAAGCTCAATAAGGCTTGTGTTGTGGGTACTAGGCGATGATATATATAATATAGATACTTATATACATATATAACATCCATAACTCAGGAACAAATATTCGTGATAAACACACAAATAAATGCCCTGACCGGGATTCGAACCCGGGACCTCCAGCTTCGTAGGCAGAGTCACTACCAACTGGGCTACGGAGGCCGTTAAAGTTCATTATCTTTGTTTTATTGAAATTAATGCATAAATTATGAATATTCAACCATGTAATTACTGTGTCAACTGCTTTGTTAATTTCAATCTGTAATGTAACGTTTAAACACGTGTTGCACCGGTCATAGTCGCATATAAGTTTATGCTTATAAAGAAACATCAAATTCATGCATTTTCCTTCCACACCTGACCTATGTATATCGCTCGTATGTGCATGTATAAAGTATACCTACACTGTTAAAACCTATCACCTGTTCCAGTCTTGTGTCACGTAGTATATACGTCGTAAAATTGCAATAAATCGGTAGGTAATCTTGAAATGTGGCGGTGATGTTTGCCAAGACTAGTTGTTGAGTAGAATTCGTAAGTTTCCTAGTTAGTGACCTTGCGTTTAATTGACAGTTTCTACTATCCTCCCGCACCGTTGTATTACGATATCAGTGTTTTTTTCTGTGAGTGTGGGTAGTTGCAGAGCACGCTTGAAGTCACAATATCCAAATAACATGGGTACTAAATGTTACATAACGAAATATATTTTAAGCTACATGTTTGTCAAATACATAAACAACAATACAATGTCAAAAGACAAAGAGTCAATCATTATTAGGAATTAAAGGAACTTACCTTGTGAAGTTCAATTCCAATTATGCGAGAGCTTAAACCGAAGACGATTTTAGATTTACAAAGCAGCAGCACACGAATTGATGCTGTCTCAGTCACACATTTAGAGCCCACAACATAAACTAGATTTGTTGTCTCGCTCGCACGCTCCTGATGGTGCCCCCACCGTGCACCGTGCTCGCCTGGTCGGCCTCGCGCCATTATATTTCAGAGCTTTTGACATAGTTTTTTTTTTTTTTTTTTTTTTGGGTAAGTACTTGGGTTATGGGCGGGAATGGTAATCGTCTTCGGTTTAAGCTCTCGCATAATTGGAATTGAACTTCACAAGGTAAGTTCCTTTAATTCCTAATTATACTTCGAGCTTAAACCGAAGACGATTTTAGATTTACAAAGCAGATGTTTAGAGTTAAGATAAAATAAAATAAAAAAATAAAAACTTTAGTAATCACTTAACTTTATTGAGCAATAAACTCAGTATTGATTGATTGTAATTCCTTATAGGTCGGTACATACTAATTAATTTGTAGATCAAAAATTGCATTAACAAATTAATTATTGGAGGAATTGATCGTTTCTCTCCTACATATAATATTTTAAGAATACGTTTGATTTATCGCTCCAACCTGCAGCTTTTCTCAAAACATCTAAGCTAACACCAGCCTTGTGAGCAGCTTACGTGGAGGCGTGCCTGGTGCTGTGCGCCCCGAATATCCTGACATCAATACCGCTATCGCTCAGTACTTTTTTAACCCAGTGGCCAATTGTTTGAGAGCGTACATTTTTAAAAGGCCTCCGGATACTTATAAAGAGGTGATCGTCAGACTGCTTACGTAAGGCTGCTGTTTTTTCAATATAAGATTTTATTGCTAGTGCAGGACAGATACTTGGCTTTTCGGGAATAAACGGTAATTTAATGATGGGTCGAAAAGCTCCAGGACGGGACGTTTTTATTAAATCTGGTACCTTAATCACAATATCTTCATTATCTATTTCGATATTGTTTAATTTAATTAGACTCAACGTTTGCATCCGCTGAGCAGAAGCAATAGCCAATAGAGTAGCAGATTTAAATGCCAGATCTTTAAGGGAAATATTATTGTACGGATACAACTTTGATAGATGATTTAACACTTTAATAGTATCCCATGTTTGATCATATTTGGGTTTAGGAGGATTAAGTCTGAATGCTCCCTTGAGGAACTGATTAACACAATAATTAGTTGTAGTTTCCTTTCCAAGTACAATTGATAACGCTGATCGATGGGTATTAAGGGTACTATAGCTGCCACCTGTCTCAAATGCCTTTGTTAAAAAAGATAAAACTTGAGACGGTGTAGATTCGTAAAAATGGTAATTATTATTTTGACAGAAAGCCCACCATGATCTTAATGATGAATGTATTGGGAAATTGTATTAATAGAAAATGAGGCCAGTATTATTTCTAGAGAGCTATGTGGTGTGCCTCTTTTCACAAACGATTGCCTGATAGCCTCGCGGCCACCAGGGAAAGGCTCAAGTGCAGTGGGTGGCAGTCTCTGAAAGGAGAATGCAAAAGATATCTGTGAGGTTTAAAGAATAGTTTTTTCGATACAATTAATTGCGACCACAGCGGGTACCACGGCTGTGATGGCCAATCGGGTACCACTAGAATTCCTTCAGCTTTATCGGCAATAATCTTATGTAAAACCTTTAGAATTAAGCAAAAAGGCGGGAAGGCATAAAAGTTCGTGTCTTTCCAATTAAAAGTGAAGGCATCAATTATTTCTGAATGAGGGTCAAGTTTCCAAGAGGCAAATCTTTTACATTTGTTATTTTGGGAGCTTGCAAATAAGTCAAAATCTGGTGAACTAAACGATTCTTTGATTTGTCCAAATGCAGAATCGGAAAGTTCCCATTCCGTGTCTATCTTTATTTGACGCGATTCGCGGTCTGCAATTATATTGTCTTTAGATTTGACATAAGAAGCAAAGACGTGAATGTGCCGAACTTCGCACCACTGCCAGATTTCTCTAGCTATGTCATTCAGATGGGTATGTTGGATACCTCCCATTCTGTTGATATAGCATATGGCAGTAGTGTTATCAATCCTTAATAGGATTTGGCAATTTCTACGATCATGAGCAAACATTTTTAATCCGTAGAAGGCGGCTTTTAGTTCTAAGGTGTTAATATGCCAAGTTGTTTTAGATTTATCCCAATTTCCTCCTGCAGATTGATTATTGCAGGCAAAATTACGAGTTCGTAATTATTGTCATATAAAGGGCAATAGGAGTTATCAATGTTATCAATCCACCACTGGAAATCATTGTTTAGATGTGACTGTAAGTTCATTATTTTATTATAATTTTCAGAGTAATTTAAAGCTAAAAACTTTTCTCTCTCGAACATTTTTGTGTTTAACCACCCATACCTTACAGCTGGGCAGGCTGAAGTTAATAGGCCTATGAATTCAGCAAATTCTCTAACAGTACATTTATTTAATTTAGAAAATGTTCTTGTTTTTTCTCTTATTCGGTCCTTTTATTCATCAGTTAAGTTGATTGTCATATTCTCGGTATTGAATAAAAAACCTAAGAAAGCACACGAAGTACTAGGCCACATTTTACTCTTTCTTGTGTTGATAACGAATCCCAAGGATTCTAAAAATATCCTTGCCATTTGAACATTTTTGCAACAGTCATCGTAAGATTTTTCTATACAAAGGAAATCATCTAAGTATTGAACAGATAAGAAACCTAAATTTCGTAAATAGTGTATAACCGGTTTTAACAATTTTGTAAACATGAACGGCACCGTACATAATCCGAAAGCTAACACATTAAACGAGAATATTTGGGAATTCCAATTACAACATAAAAAATTTCTATCATCTTCGTGAATAGGAACCAAAAAATAAGCATCCTTAAGATCGATGGTTGCCATAAAGTCATTACAATTTAATAATTTTAAAACAGTACGATGGTCCTCCATCTTAAAATGTTCCACGTGTATAAATTTATTCAATTTCTTTAAGTTTAAAATGAATCTACACGTACCATCTGGTTTTGGAACCGTAAATATCGGTGAGATAAATTGATCTTCACACGGTTCGCAAGCTGAGATTATTCCTTTTGCTAACATATCGATGATACACTCATTGATCAACTTAGTTTCGTTTTTAGTATAGCAACGAACATTAGGTGCCGAAGATTGAGATGGCGTATCCTTAAAAGGGATAGTATAACCCTCGATCCAAGATAAAATAACGGGATCGTTTGTTAACTCACACCAATTTCTATAAAAATACTTTAATCTACCAGCAACGGGAATGTCGTGTACCTGCGATGCGGTGCTCAGCGTTTCCTTCCTCGATGACGATGATAATTCCCGCGGCTCGTGGATGGCTCTTGGCGGCGGTCCCTGCCGTCCCTGGTCATCGGAGCGGGTGCTGGCGGTCTCCGGGCAGCGGCGTACGGGCGCGTCTCGAAGGCTGCTGTCCGCGACGCCCCCCGTGAGTTTAAAGCCCCTCGTAGAGGCTGAGAAGCCGCCGCAACTACTTTCGATTGCATTCGCGGTGCGTAGACAGGCCTCAATTCCGATCCCGATTTTTCAATTGCTTTAGACGACTTAAGGTGGTCGGCTAGTTCAGATCCGAAGAGATATGCGTCCACTTTAGTGTCTCTAATAGTATCACGCGTCTGTTTATTTAGAGTATTTATGATAGAATATCGACGCGATTGCGATTCTCGATAGTGGTAATCGCATAACAAGCGCCCTGCGTTGCTTAGGTGTTTTATCAGATCTTGTGACTTCGGGTTACTGCCCAGTCAAAATATGTTGCCATCTAGGAGAAATATCCTTATGCAATTTTTCACCGACAATAGCCTGGTTAATGGGGTCATCCCCTAGGATGTTTAATATATCAGGATCTAATTCGGGTTCCACGTCAGCCTTGTCTACAATATTGTTATTCAAACTAGCTTCATTCACGATCTGAGTACTTTCTGCGAAGCAAAAAGGTAAGTACCTATAACATGCATGTGAAAGCAAACGGCAAAGCTACACACTTATAAATGTACAAAGCAATGTTTTGCGATTACCAGCTTATTTTTCTCAACGCGATTTACGCGGAGATTATATATATAAGTATAACTATCCATTTAGGATGTTAGAAACAATGATGCTCGACACTACTACTCGTAAAAGTGGAAGATAAACATTTCATATAGGAAGTTAGGTACTTTAATGCTCGACACTACTAAAAGTGGAGGGTAAACATTCCATATAGGAAGTTACTTGTAATGCTCGACACTACTAAAAGTGGAGGATTAACATTCCATATAGGAAGTTACTTGTATTAAGCCACACGATATACGTGAGCCAATACGTACACCTACTAAGCGGAGTTTAAAAATAAGTAACCATTACAACTCCGTAGATTTCTGCATTTTTAAAGCAGAAAACTTTATCTAATTGTCTTAGTGGTACGTTCTTTCCTAGCGGTAGATAACGAAACGCAACCTACCTGCTTCGTCGAATTCCATATCCATATCTCGCAGCGGCGACTGCATTTCCGATTGATGGACGTCTACGTTCACATCTATATATTCTGGAACTTGTTCTATAGACGGCGAGGACGAACTACATCGCTGACGATTTCTTAACCGCTGTTCAAGTTTTTTAACTTTTTTTAGTATGCTACCATACTCGTCGTCTCTGGAACGTGATCTTTTTCTTTTGCCCATGGCGTACTTGAATATTTTTGTGCTTGTTCGAAATAGGGAATACGTAGGATTAATTTTATGACAACGTGTGACTTCGACCGCACAAAAACGCGTAATGGCGCGAGGCCGACCAGGCGAGCACGGTGCACGGTGGGGGCACCATCAGGAGCGTGCGAGCGAGACAACAAATCTAGTTTATGTTGTGGGCTCTAAATGTGTGACTGAGACAGCATCAATTCGTGTGCTGCTGCTTTGTAAATCTAAAATCGTCTTCGGTTTAAGCTCGAAGTATAATAGACAGTCGCATAGCCAGTATCAATATTTAGGACTAAGCTTTAGTAAATTTTTATTCCTTCTTTCTGTCTAAAACGTGCTTGCCAGTAACCGCATATGTAATATTTTTGTAAGTGAACCGTATTGATTCTCCCACAGGACAGGCTACGCTTAGTGTGGGGGTCTGCATAAAATGAACTGTCTTTTATAATATTTTTTGGAAATAAACTATCTGTATTTGTATCAATAAAATATACAACTTAAAACCTAATATTATCAAGGATCGTATTCTTATAATAAACTTACTTTAATAATCTTTACAAATGAAGTACAATGGATTAAAAAAAAATACTAAGTTACTACGCTGGCTCGATGACCCAAGAGGATCTTAGCCTCTGACACAAGAGAATGCCACTTTTTCCCTATTCAGCGCCACCTCATGCCAGTTAGCTGCCTCAAAGGTGGTCAGATTCTTAAGGGCTTCGTGATTCCAGCGGTATCCTGGGCCGGTCCACCGGGCGTTTTCCATTGGGCCAACCCACTTACGCTCTCTTCACTGCACGATCATCCCATGCTCTGCAGGTGGCCGAGCCAGCAGAGTCACGTTGCCTTGACTTCGCAAATTATGAAAAATATTTACAAGAAGAAATTTAAATAAACAACGGAATGAATCAAACACTTATCTATCGTATACCTACCTAGGTACTTTTTGAAAAAAGAAAAATCAAGTAGACATAAACGTGACACCTCTTCTGCATACTTTCTATGCTTCACAATTTGAGTACGGGTTTACTTTACTAAATTAAATATAAATAATGGTTTTTGGTCTGCTTTGCCGATATTTGAAATCCTCTTCCAGTGACTGCATTTCTGAAAACTTATAGACCTTGACTCAATGTCACACATATTATCACAATAGGCCACTAGAGCATAATGGTTATCAAATTGATTTCAAATTATTTACAGTGATTTCTTGATGACAAAAATTACTTACTTTTTTACGCTGACTTTGACGTTTACTTGAGTTTAATAATTTATTTTAAAGAAGCTAATTTTCTAACTGATCAACGGAATAAATACATCCTAATGTGCTCGTAGCTGTAGTTCATGAATAAATGCTGATTATTATTCGGACCTTCTTAAAAAAACCATTGTTCAAAAAGTAGATTTAAATTGGGTTACAATGCTCATATTTAAATTATGTTAGAGATCCGCCAATTTAAAAATACTAGCTACCCGCGCGACTCCGCCGCGTAAACAAATAATCTAGGCGGAGCGACGGTTTAAAAAAATAGCACATACTTAATCCTGTACGTCCATACCTAACACCACATATAACCTACTGAAGAAAGGGTTTTTAGAATAGGATGGGTATAGTTTCTGAGATTACCCCCAACATACAAACTAACATTCCACAGACATTACACCTGTTTATTATTAGTATCGGCACAGATCAAAGAATACTGAATCGGGGACCGTTATTGTTTTAAAATAATATTTTACCGGTTAAAGTTGCATTTGACTATTTATACCGCTAAATAGTTTGCATAGACGCCCTGTATTATGTATAGTGATAGGAATAACCTTCCTTATCACCACAAAAAAGTTGCTGACTTCTCAGCTGCGTCTATTGTTTTTGAAAGATATAAATAGTTTCCTCACTTATGTTTTGGGTTTAGGACAGCGAATGAAGAACTTTCAAAAAAAATATATCTTTCAAATCCGTGGTAAACTGACACTGGCAATGATATTGACAGCTGCAGCAGCTATGTTTGTCATTGCCAGGGTCAGATATTTAAAACATTTTTTGTAATATAAGACGGATCAAGGAAAGTGTCTCATTAGCCTAAATCGCTTGCAATTAATTTGCTTGGCAACCACAGTTGCCAGGAGCAATTTAGGGGTGCACGAAATTTGCAACTGTGGTTGCCAAAAGCAAGTGAGTTGTTATCAATATTCTTGTACTAGAATAACGGTTACCTGTGTTACATAAAAGGAACACCATAAATCACTCCCGTGTCCAGGCAATAACTTGTAGGCGCAGGTCAGCTTTCTGACCTGGCACATCTTACTTTCCGCCGTTTTTTTTTGTATTCCCTTTGTTTCAAGTAGCAGAGCATCCCTTTTTGAGGTGTGGTCTCATTTAATTTCACAATAGGATAGGTCGAGCAATTTAAATCAGTAAAAGGAAATCAAAACTGTTCATAAAACATATCAAATTTGCATTCAATGATAAAACTACCTTCATACATACAAGGGCAAAAAATATATATGAGTGAATTCTTAAAGAGAACTGAAAATTATAGCAATGTCTTTTTACGTAAAAACTAATAAATGTAATACAAAACAGCCCCTGGTTCTTAACTTTATGGCTAAATATAATAGGCTATGATTGTTACATAATAAACATGAAGAGAATATTGAAGCGTTCATAGCCCGGCGGCGCCTGCGTATCGGAAACGATAACGCAGGTCAAGCAAAGACGGCAGGGGTCAGTCTTTGGATGGGTGACCGCCTGTTTGAGTGGTTACTATAAATGAGCGCTTCCGTGCTTTGGAAGGCACGCTAAGCAGTTGATCCCGGTTGCTGTCTATGACAGTAGTCGTTAAGCCGAGTTAGAGGCCTTCGGGCGGCTTAAGAACCTCTAACAGTCGAGTTTCCCACTCACTTGACAAAGGGGGGACAACTGTCACTCGCGTCCGCAGGAGCTACCTACCACAACCCTGCACGTGTCCCCTGGGTGGTACTAAAGAGTAACAAACTCAAAAGGCCAAAAATAATAAATGCCATAAGATTAAATAAAATAATAAACATATTGTCGATAATTCCCTATTTTGTTCATCCCCCACCCCCACCCCCACCACAAACTTCTCACAAGCGTCATCTATGTGAATAAAATTTATTCACATAGATGACTCTTAGAATGGATGGATGGTACTATTCTATACTCACTCACCACACATGGACTGTACGATGGACTACGATTAAAATCAGTAAACGATTCTGATATTAGCTACTAGTAGCGCCGCAAAGGTGTCAGAGGGGTCGGGTGGGTATGCGGGAGGCGACTCGTGGCTAACTTCAGAATCGTTTACTGATTTTCATCGTATTGTACGGTCAGCGTCAAATCCATGCCTACAATTTTACACCTTATTCCTTTCTAATAAGGTGGAAAACGCAAACATATCTTTAGCGAAGACTGTAACTCTCATCTCCCTGCACCACACGGAGACTAGATAAATGACTGTAAGTATTGTTACCTACGTTATTTAACACAGGACAACCTTTAAACAGCAGCGGAATAGACTAACGAAAAACTAATTGCGTGGAAAATTGAGTTATGAAAATAATTTACGCAAAATTGCATTAAACAAGGAATTTATTTATGCTCGGTCTCGTGACTTAACATTAACAGGGTAAAGGCGTGGTTGTAGTTAAAGCGAATGAGTTTACAATTTACCAATTGGGAATGGATGAAAACTTTAGACGTACCTGATAATTATTTTTTGGTGATTGGAATAACATTCCTTAGCACCAATAAAGTTGCAGACTTTTCGGCTACGTCAATTACTTTTGAAAAATATAAACAATTTCCTCATCTAGGTTTTAGTTTTAGGACGGCGAATAGGACACTTTGCTGATCCGTCTCATATTACAAAAAAATATCTTAAAAATCCGTAGTAAACATACACTGGCAATGATATTGATAGCTGCATTAGCTTTATTTGTCAATCCCAGGGTCAGATATTTAATAGTTATTTGTGTCACAAGGGAGCAAAATAGTATATTTACGGCGAGGGCGGTGTATTGAATCCTGAACGTAGCGAGGGATCCTACAATAGAATCCTGAGCGTAGCAAGGGATTCTAACGTAGGATCCTGAGCGTAGTGAGGGATTCAAGTGTTAACGCCCAAGACGAAAATAATTTTGCTCCTGAGTGACACATGTTACTTTTCACACCGACAATGAGGGAAACATTTGCAAAAAAAACAACAAAAAATGACAAAAAAAAAGAAACAAAAACAAAACCAAAAAACGAACGCAACAAAAAAAAACAAATGAGAAAATAGAGAAAACAAAAAAAACAAACGAAACAAAAAAAGAAAATAACAAAAAAACCTAAAAAACTCACAGAAAAAAAATACAAAAAAAATAATACAAAAAAAAACGAAAAAAATTACAAAAAAACGAACAAAAATACAAAAAAAAAACAGCAAAAAAACCAAACAAAAAACAAACAAAAACAAAAAAATAACAAAAAATAACAAAAAATAACAAAAAAAATGAAAAAAATATATACAAAAAACAAACCAAACTAAAAAAAATGCAAAAAACAAACAAAAAACTAAAAAAACCAAAAAATAAAAAAAAACAGCATAAATTTAAACAAAAACCAGAAAAAAAAACAAAAACCAGAAAACAAACCATAAAAAAACAATTGAAACAAACTAAACAAAAAACAAAAAATAACAAAACAACAAAAAAAAACAAAAAATAACAAAACAAACAAAAAAAACTATAAAACAACAAAAAACTGAAACAAACAAAAAAACAAATAAAAACAAGAACAAACAAGAAAAAAAAACAAAAAAAAACCAGAAAAAAAACAATTGAAACGAAACAAAAAAACTAAAAAAAAAATACAAAAAACAACAAAAAAAACGAACAAAAAACAAAAAAACGATCAAAAATCGAACAAAAAGAAAAAATAATAAAAAAACAACAAATACTGAATAAACAAAAAAACAAGTAAAAACAAGAACAAACAAGAAAAAAAACCGAAGAAAAAAAAACAAAAAAAAAACATATGTATATATATACCTATATATATGTATACCTATATACGTACATTGCACGTAGAACCTTTGGAACTTTTGGCACTCTTTGGGGGAGGCCTATGTCCAGCAGTGGACGTCTTTCGGCTGATGTGATGATGATGATGATGATGATATATATATACGTTTGTCGATTACGATGAAATTACAATCGATTATTTTATCAAGATTCTATTGGCACATTGCGTAAATGATACAAGCCTCAATAAATTAAAAAAGTAGCTTGAACAGAAAAGTAGCATTTTGCTCCCTCTCGTCAGGGACCAAAACTTACTTTTCTGAATGAGGGGTGTGAAAAATATTTTTTGTAATATCTTATTCTCCGTCCTAAACCCAAAACGTAAGTGAGGAATGTGTTTATATTTTTCAAAAATAATTGACGCAGCTGAAAACTTTGCAATTTTTTTCTGGTGCTAAGGAAGGTAATGTAGTATAAGGTAAGTAACAACTAAAATTTTCATCCATTCCCCATTGTTAGAATTTTCATCGGCTTTATCCAGCACCTCAATAATAGAATTAAATGTTTCAAAATAAAATCTAAATACATCCTTAAGAACTATACAGACTTGCCCGTATACGTATATACGACGACCATACTCGAAAAAAGTTATCTTTCCTTTTTTCCTTTGACTTTACACGTAATTTTGTTGGTAAGTCTTTTAACAAAAGACTGAAGTAACCGTGTGCTGCCAAACGAAGGTGAATTGCGAAAGTATTACGGGCTTCTTTGGAGTTTGCTGTTTCTGCTAATATGAGTAAATGACAGGGACCGGAACCGGTTACCCTTATTGGGGTTTTCCATAGAGTAATTTTAGAAGTTGTTTTTAAAACCCTATCCATAATGGTAACCTTATGATGACGGCGTTGGTAGGCCTCCCACAAGTTAGACTAATGACCTGGTAAAGGTCGCGGGAGTCCGCTGGATGCGGGTGGCGCAGGACCGGTCACTTTGGAACACTTTGGGGGAGGCCTATGTTCGGCAGTGGACGTCTTTCGGCTGATATGATGAACCTTATGATAAGGTAACCATATTGTTATGGTAAGCATATCGGATGTGGTAACCATAAGGTATCCTTAATAAAACCCCAACACAACCCTATCTCGATAGGGTTTTGTTACGGTTACCTTATGGTTACCACATCCGATATGCTTACCATTACAATAGGGTTACCCTATCAGTAAGGTTACCTTATCATTAGGTTATCAAATTGATAGGGCTACCAAATTGATAGGATTAAGCCTGAAAAGGGGTTTTCCGGTCCTTGGTAAATGATAACCGCGTTGTGATTTTATGACCTGAGAAAAAATAATTGTAACTTTTTTACTCCACGCAGAAGCGTCTGCTAACGATATATAAGATGTTTTATTAAAGCTTAAGTGCAGTGCCCGGAATGCCTTTAGCTTCATGAGTTCAAACACGCTCGTGGAAAAAAAAACTTTGATATACGCAAAATTGTTACTAAGACATTACTAACATTGTCAATTTGTATTGTCAACGAGGTGAATCGATTTTTGAATTAATAATCAATAAGAAATATCTGTCACAATAAGTAACTCACGTATACCTACGTATTACGAAGTTACTGTCTAATCTAATAAACAAGTAAACAGTTTGCTAAGTGGAAGGGTGACGATTGCCTGAGGCTATTGATGCCGCCCCTAAATATTTTGGCTAGATTCAGTTAGCTTCTATAATAAAATTTGAGTGACGGACGGTTGCAATTTGCTATATTAATGGGTTGCCTATCCTGAGGGGTTAGGTCTATTTAAAAAGTAATATAAATAGTATTGACAATATTTGAAATATCTATTTTAGCTTAAATGCCGTTAAATTGTATTGTTTTTATCTGTCACTTTGACATTTTGTGTTCGTGAGAAAGGGACAAAACAAATTTTATTTAACAGAGACATCTTGATAGACAGACGGACGAACAAGTGGCTTATAAGATTTCCTTTTGAGGTACGGAACCCTAAATATAAGCCAAAATAAAAACAAAACTATATCGCGCGTGTTTAGCGTCGAACAGTCGTTTATCGCAAATGGTCCGCCACACAAACTTATGTCAGAATTTCCCATTTTACACGACGGTATTTCGCACAATGACACATTGAACAAAAATATATTAACAAGAAAAACAGTTCAAATTTAATTTAATTTTATTTTATTTTTACTAAGAAAAACGACATAAATAATATTGTTCTTTACTTCCCGGTATTAAATCGTTAAGTGGTAGCGCCGAGTCGTCTCGGAATCCAAATAACACCAATATAGCTCTTATACAACCAGTGCGCTATGAATTTGGTAGTAATAAGATCCTATTTATATTACGGATACGATGAATTTTAATTTTGGAAGTACGGCTTATAAATAGCATCGTCTGATCTGTATTTAACTATGAACATACTTTTCACATATGGCACTGAAATGTGGTCGCTTACAATGGGCCTCATAAGAAGGCTCAAAGTCACCCAAAGGGCAATGGAGAGGGCTATGTTGGGAAATTCTCTGCGTGATCGCATCAGAAATGAGGTTATCCGCAGCAGAACCAAGGTAATATAGAATGTCTCAAGGTGGTATAGCCCTCCGAATCGCTAAACTTAAGTGGCAGTGGGCGGGGCACATTGCACGTAGAACCGATGGCCGCTGGGGCGGAAAGGTTCTCGAGTGGCGACCACGTACCGGAAGGCGCGGCGTGGGTAGGCTGACAGGACTGATGGCCTGGTAAAGGTCGCGGGAGTCCGCTGGATGCGGGTGGCGCAGGACCGGTCATTTTGGCACTCTTTGGGGGGGGGGCTATGTCAAGCAGTGGACGTCTTCCGGCCGATATGATGATGATGATGATACTTTTCACATCAGTATTTTTTTTTTCTTGGTGGATTCAATTATTGAGGTTAGACAAAATTTTAAGGGCATCAATATAAAAAGAAGAGTTTGGTAAAATAATCGTAAAACACACGAAATGTTTGGAAAAGTCTCGAAAATAATGATTGTTAATTCCTTCATTTTATATATATGAATATGTACACGAAAAAGTATTCATTAGTAAGGTAAAAGTCCTAGTGCTCGATTTTGCAATAGTGTATGACGTGAGCACTTTATGTCAAAGTAAAATCGCTTAAATAGGGGTGTAGACTCAAAATTTATTATTACTTCAAACGAAAGAAGGCAACGAAAATCCCATTTGAATATCTCAAAAAATTACGAAGCTACAACCGTTTGAATGTTGCTTGTTAGAAAGAGAAAACGCTCCGGGATCGTGACGTCACGGTCGTCTAGCGTCATAGTAAATGACAATAGTTCCATATGAAAGTGCGTTTTGCGGAAAAGGGACTGAACATACCCCCTCTTAAAACTTTGGACGCTTATAACTTTGTGATTATTTAACAATGACGTAATATAAAAAATAGGTACATATGTTGTCTATTCGAAATACCGTGTTTAAAAATGGCCACCACGACGCAAAACTATGGCAAGCTGTGCGACTTGACAAAGTTTTAGTGTGCTACTTTTGGACCGCTTATAACATATCTACGTATATTTTATATTACATCATTGTTATTTAACCTCTTGCGTTGCTTTTTTCTCCATTTGAATACATTTTTAATCCTTTTTCAAGAAAATGCAACATAAAGTGCCCATGCCGTACACTATTATAACGTCGAGTTCTTAGGGACGTTATAGGGTTGTAGACTCCAAATGTATTATTACTCCAAAAGAAAGAAGGCAAAAAGATATGCACTGACGAAAATCCCATTCAATAATCTCAAAAAATTACGAAGCTTCAACCGTTTTAATATTGCTGGTAGAGAGAGAAAACGCTCGTGGACCGTGACGTCACTCGAGCGTCATAGTAAATGACAATCGTTTCATATGAAGGTGCGTTTTACGGAAAACGGAGAGAATATACCCCCTCTTAAAACCTTGGACACAACTATATTATAACTTTTTGATTATTTAATCCCCTGCTTTACTTTTTTCTCCAATTGACAATATTTTCATTTGGTGCCTATACCCCTATTGTGTAAATTAGGCGTATGTGTAACTATAGAACAACACAATTAATATGGCTACCCTTTTCTTGTCAAATAGTCAGCTTTGGTTATGCATTTGACACGGCCGGTTCTTACGCTGGGACTGATGGCAGGCGACAGCATCAACCCGCCGTATCCTCTTAAACTAAAAATATATCCAAGGGAACGCTAGAGGTCTAAGTTTTGAACGATATACCCATTGAGGCATACTTTAAATAGACTCTAGGAATACTACTAATGTCCATATAGAATAGACGACCTGTTAGCCTAGTGGGTAGTGACGCTGCCTACGAAACTGAAGGTCCTGGATTAGAGTCGCGGTAACGGAAAATATTTGCGTGATGAGGATGTATTTTTTTCTGAGTCTTGGATGTTTCCTATGTGTATAAGTATTCATCTATTTAACATATCGTCGTCTAGTACTCATAAGTCATAAACACAAGCCTTATTGAGCATACCTATCGGGATAGTTCGATTTGTATAAGATTGTCTCCTAATAATAAATTATTGTCAAGTTTTGACATATCGGTAAACGTCGATTTTCCCCAAAAACTTCCACAACAAACGGTGATAACCGATAAAGGTTCCTCCTGAATACCAGGGTTTCAGTTTATTAGCATTTAAATGCTAATAAACTGAAATACAAACATAAAAATATTAGGGGGCAATAATACAAAAATCGGATTAGCCCCATAGTAGCTCAATAAGGCTTATGATTATTATTATATGGGGACTAGACGACGATAAATTTAATAAATCTTAACACTTAAATATATATTTTTTTAATTATATTTTTGTAACTCAATAAAAAGATAATAAAATTATGATTATAAATTATCCTCATTCCGTTTTTTCCCTTTATTTTGTGCTTCATACCAATGCCTGCCGCTTTTGATTATTTTGCGAGTATAATTAATATTGTAGGTACGACATTTATAAACGGTCCTGTCATTTGGTTTCGTTCACTCAAAAGTTTGATTATTTGACAGTTCAAAGGTATTTATTTTATATATTTTTTGCATATATAACGTGTATATGGAATAAATAATTCGGCGGTGTTTTATTCACATGCGCTTAAGCTTTATATTGGTGCACGAGCAATGTTTTAGCAAACTGTTTATTGCACTGTTTATTATTTGTTACACTGTCGCTTATCACACTCGTGTAATATTTTATAACAAAAATAATGGATGTATATTTAATTCACGTTTTTGCAAAAAAATCAATGGTTTGTCGTCTCCGCGGTCCGCTTCCATTTTGTTTCCAAATGTCAGTTACACTCTCGCTACTCCGGTCTTTATAAAGCTCTTGTCAAACTATGTATGTATACTTACGCTATGCCACTTCTTTATACAGCGTGGAAATCCAATACGAGCAAAGAGTTTAATCAGACGGAGGGTTTAGTAGCGTAATAATTAATTAACGGGACTTTTTAAGTTACACTGAATTAATTTGTATGGTTAACTTTTTCGTTGTAATTTTAGACAAAAAATAACTTAATACGATTCTTAGGTCCTGTACTAACGACCATTTAAAGGTTTGCTCGTATTGGATTTCCACGCTGTATATAAATGTTGCAAATCAATATTTAACTTCAAGAAATAATATCATTTAGTGTGTACAAATTCGAACGAATAAATCATATAATATGTATTGCCAAAATTAGTTTGACGACCACTTTAGCCTAAGTACTTAGTTGGGCGTGACAGCTGCCTACGAAGGTAGTGGATCGGGATTGAATCCCCGTTCAGGCATTTATTTGATGACCACGAATATTTCCTGAGTATTCTGTTTCTTATATAATACACTCAGAGGTAAATATATGTACACGACTCTATTGTCAATGTCATACAGTCGTGTACAGATATCAGGTAATAAAGTAATCAATTTTATTGCATTCATGTTGTTACATAGATGGGCATTTTTTTTTCAAAGTGTACCATTTTATTTGAAAAGGCATCCTTCCATTACTTAAGAGGGCTACCTTTACCATACAAATAGTAACGGAATAGAAGTAACGGAACGAATACTTCGCAGATTACGTGTTTTATATACTGTTTTTAACAATTGTAATAGTATTTTACTGAAATCATGTTCAATGATAATGACAGATTAAGATAATTGAGTCGCATTAGCAGAAAAATAATAGGAACCTTCGTAATCTTGTAACGGAACCCGGACTCTATTTTTTGGGACCACCACTTGGCACACCGTTCGCCCGCGATTTCTAGCCACTACTGACAGTTTGTAAACAAAACGAATGATGTTACGTAACAATATGTGATGCTAGATCAAAATAAACACCTAATTTGGTAATAAAAATACCTCGTTCCCGCAAAACCGTCGTAACGGAATGTGGACATGTCCACTTTTCCAAAATCACTGGACAAGATTAATTTTAGTTTATTATGTAAAAATCCTGTCATCATATCAGTGGACGTCTTTCTCCACTGCTGGACATAGGGCTCCCCCAAAGAGTGCCACAATGGCCGGTCCTGCGCCACCCGCATCCAGCGGACTCCCGCGACCTTTACCAGGTCATCAGTCCACCTTGTGGGGGGACTACCCACGCCGCGCCTTCCGGTACGTGGTCGCCACTCGAGAACCTTTCCGCCCCAACGGCCATCGGTTCTACGTGCAATGTGCCCCGCTCACTGCCGATTAAGTTTAGCGATTCGGAGGGCTATATCGGTTACCTTGTGGTTCTGCTGCGGATAGCCTCATTTCTGATGCGATCGCGTAGAGAAACTCCCAGCATAGCCCTCTCCATCGCCCTTTGAGTGACTTTGAGCCTTCTTATGTGGCCCATAGTAAAAAATACTTTAGCGACATAAATATAAGGTTGATATAAGAAAATTCATGTTTTCCACTATTAGAAACAAGTATTTCCAGGCAAGTCCTAATACTTCGAATCCATACTTGAAGTTAGCTTTCCACAGGTGGACAGGCAAGGTCAGCAGCCAGAAAAACCAAGAAAATGTGGTAAATTAAATGATATATGATAGGTTTTTTGGGTTTATTTACATTTTAGATATATTATTGTCGTTTTAAAATAGCAACATGTACAATTTTACAACGTGTTTCGTATTTGTAGGGTGTTATAGGCACTGGACAAGCCAAAAACATCAAGGTACAAGAAAAATAAAAAATGCCCAGATATTACATTTTAGGTAGTAGAGGTCTCAAACATGAGCCCTGTAAGGGCATCGCAACCAATCTTATCATCATCATCATCATATCAGCCGAAAGACGTCCACTGCTGGACATATGGCTCCCCAAAAGAGTGCCGAAATGACCGGTCCTGGTGACTAATCTCATACGCTAATAAAATAAAACCTAATGGTACAAAAGATGAATGAGAAACATTAAGTATGTACAATTAAGTATGTACATACATACATATATTAATGGTTAAATTATACATGAAAATCTTTTCGAGTCGAGTACAGTTGTGTATTACCATCATACCTACCATCATTATACATTATACAATTAACTATTGTTTTTAAGTTGGCCTAGAAGTAATATTTCAATGTATCATTGAGATATTCGCCTATTGTTACAAGCTTTATATTAACTTGCACTGTTCGTATGTATCTATGAACCTATAAGTAAGTTGTCCGTTAAAATTTGCAATCCATTTTTCAGTCACTTCCCGTTATCTAATTGAGCTGAAATTTTGCAAGCATATGTATATCGCATGACAAGGCAATATTATGATGACTTGGACCTGATCTGATGCTGGAGCCGGAAGGTGGCCATATGAACTCCGCAATAAAACGACACAACCCCATCGTGTTTGGGCTCGTTAGAATCGTCTCAATGAGAAGTTGATGCAGAAAAGTACAGTCGGCAATAAAACCTTGTACCAAAAATTCAATTTTTGACAGAAACTTATTATTTAAAAAGGTTTTTGAGAGTTTTTAAACTAATTGGCGTTTTATAGAAACATGTATTTTTTGTCAGATTCTTAATTTTTATCAAATTCGGTATATTATTATATATTTTGACGGCCATAACATAGGTTTGCTGTGTGAGTGCATTTTAGTCTTGAAGTCGGTAGTAGAAGTTTATTCGGATGGCGTAAAACTTTCTTTGCGGATAGTTCTTGTCTGTTTTGAAATAACTCAAAGTATTGGCTTACTTTACATATTTCTATAATATAGATACACGGTAATGTCAGGATTTTAAGTTGGTGAAAGTGTGGTTTACAAGTCTCTGTGCTATCAATATTGACTAAAATGCGAATCAATTTCTTTTGCTAGATTAAAAGGGAGGACAGCTCGGTGTTATTTCCCCACAGTAGCAGTATTTATGTCCTTATTAATGTACGTACATTAGGATTTAATTCGTCACTTTTTAAATGATGACAATCTACATTCACAGATAAAAAAAAAGTACAGTCAGCGAGAAAATCATCAATTTTGACGATTTTTTTTATTGCCATTCGATCCCATTCCTATTAGGGATCAAAATACTCATTGGGATCGAATAAGGTTTGACTACTAGAACGCCCAGAAATCAAAGAAAACATTTTCCATACAGTTAGTATGGGAATCCCAAAGTGCAAGTAGTCCTTTAGTTAGACGATCATCAAATTGTATGGAGACGGAGATAACTTCATTTAGATTAGAAATGAGAGCATTCATTCCTTTATTAAAAAAAAAACTAACGTATTTACACCCGTATTCATAAACGTTACTATGTGGACAGTACTCATGAGCGGACAGGTGCTGTAAAACCCTTATCTGAGTAAATTTTAAATTTCAAACAAAATTTCTGAATATGGATGTTAGTATTCTTTTTACAAACTTTTTACAGAATAAAGCTGGCCGTCATTGAATAAAACCAGATTTTTTTTTTTAACAATGGCTGAATTCTCTCATTCCTAATCTAAATGAAGTTATCTCCGTCTCCATACAATTTGATGGTCGTCTAACTAAAGGACTACTTGCACTTTGGGATTCCCATACTAACTGTATGGAAAAATGATTTTTTTTTAATTTCTGGGCGTTCTAGTGGTCAAACCTTAGTCGGTCTCAAATAGTATTTTGATCCTTAATAGGAATGGGATCGAAAGGCATTAAAAAAATCGTCAAAATTGATGATTTTCTCGCTGACTGTACTTTTTTTCAAAAATCTGTGAATGTAGATTGTCATAATTAAAAAAGTTAGTAATGAAATCCTAATGCCATTCTTGCGTGGCGGCAAGGGATCTAGTAGCTGCCCTTACTGCCCCGTTTTAACTTTCCACCCTATACATACCCCTGACTATACATAAGATTCTATTTTATAAGTCTGTATCGTTCTATATAATAATATTAATAATAATTAAAGTAAGTGTAAACTGTCGTCTGTTACCCGTTATTGAAATTCCTGAAATTTTATGGTTTCACACACCTTATTGCAAAGACATAAAATAGTAGTTTATGCAATCGTTATATAATGGATGCTTTTTAAGTCGAGTAGGTACAACTTTTAGGCCACGTAGCTTGCTGAGTGGCCTAATTAAGATACGAGACTTAAAAAGCTAATTATATAACTATTGTATACAATACTTTTTCTACGAGTCAACGGAAATAATAATTTATTAAACAAACTTGGTATCTATTGAAAATCGCCCTGCTGAAATGAAGCGCAGCAGCTTAGTAATTTTGCGCGTTGATGTCTTCACAGTTATCTTATACAGCTCCTGGATTCATAAGATGACTGCTGGCGGTTATCTTATGAAACCATACGAGCTCCGTCACCAGCTGGTAGAGCTCCAGGATTAAAAAGTATGTGATCTTAGTTTAGTGTACGAAATCTAAATTCAAAGATTAAAGTCGACGAGTAGAAAAAATACGTTTAATGCCAATGGGTATTCTCTCGTAATCAATCAAGCCAAACTGAGGCATACCGTTGGTGCAGTGGGAAAGATTCAAGTACCTCGGTATACATGTATATTTCTTATTAACCTAGGTTTTGGTAAGGGTTTCTATTTCAACTTAAGTTTAGTTAAACAGATTTAGGTTCGCGTCTCTTCGGTGGACATTGCCAAAGTTAAAGGCTATAAAGCCTAATTTTTGGTAGAACGCTGAATCCGCATAAGCTGCGTTGCCCCTTCTATAATTCTATGAGATAAAAACATATTATATGTAAATGTAAGCCCTTAACTATTGACCACCGGAAAGATGATTTTTGTTTTTGTGACTGACAATGACCCATAATTATCGAGCCGCCTCACAGAATCGGTTGAGAAATGCGAGCTGCAGAGAAAATCAGCCGTACAGCTGGCCAGCAGGACACCGGGACATACGGACATACGTTTTTTTTTTGGCCCAAGCTGAAACGAAAACTTTGTTCGCTTCACTCGCTTGTTGAATCCCAGCTGGAATAGTGTTTTTCCATCGACTTCTCATTTTATTTAAGAAGAAATAATTTTTCATTTTAATTAGTTTGGTGTACCGTATCAAACGAGTTGTCAACAAGTTTCTGTCAAAAATTTCATTTTTGGTACAAGCTTTTATTGCAGACTCTACTTTTCTGCATACCATCATCAACTACGCACTGAGACGATTCTAACGAGCCCAAACTCGATGGGGTTGTGTCGTTTTATTGCGGAGTTCCTATGGCCACCTTCCAGCTCCAGCATCAGATCAGCTCCATGTCATCATAATATTGCATTGTCATGCGATATACATTTGCACGCAAAATTTCAGGTCAATCGGAAACCGGGAAGTAGGTCAAATTTAACTTGCAAGATTAATTACAAGACAACGGGACAGGTGAAAGTAAATAAAAGCTTGTAATAAAAAAAACAATATACCTACTCGTAGTACGCATACTGCACTTACTCGTTAATAGTGAATATATAAATAAGGCCCAAAAAACATTCTTACATAATTGTAAATCTTGTTATTTGCAATTATTCTTGTCTGAGTTATTTTTTAACAGGATGTCTCATAACGCCATAACGGTAATTAGAAAAATAAATTAACATCACATACAGCTTTAGAAAAAACAAAGGCACAAAGGGATATCGTTCCTATGTTTTTTGCCTTTTTCCGTAATAATATAAAAATGATCCCAACACCCGTCCGCCGCAGGTGTTGCGCTACGGAACTAATAAGGAAATAATTATGAATAAGGATCCAACTTGGCTTTAGGTCGTTTATTAAAATGGTAATAAAATACAGCCTTTTAACGGTGGGTAAAAAAAGAGTTCAGTGATTTTTATTTACCTTTAAACTTTTTACACGTATAGGTACCTAAATTTTTTCATATACATGTAATTTGAGATAGGTTGGAATAACATTGTTTTACAATAAAAACCGCTTTGGGTTCTTTGGCGATGTTGTTCATTTTTTTAAATAAATTATAAAAAAACAATTCAGTATTATAATAATAATATAACAGAACCATATAGGTATTAGGGAATAAGTTGACAAGTCGAGATGGAAACTGAAAGAAATCTGAACCTAGATCGAATTTAAGTATTTCAAATTTCTTCCGTTTTATATCTCGAGTTGTCAACTTATTTTCACCGTGTACGGAATGTGGATACTTAACAAAGATAATTATATAGGTACCTAAATAAATTTTCAAAATACTACACTATAGTGCGTTTTTTTTAGCATTAGAAACAAAGATAAAGCACGAAGCACGGAGGTCTTTTATAAGACACTTTATGCCACACAACTGTCAAAATATCTCAAACAGCCATTAAAAAAGACTTACATTATTGTCGTCGACCCTAAAATGATATAAGTGTTTTCATTATTTTTATCTAAATAATTTAGTTATTCACACATTTTATTACTTATAGGATTATAAACAAATATTTACAACAAATATAAATATAAAAAAAATAAAAAATGGATGGTTGTATGTACAGAGTAGAGAGGGGTTAGGGAGGGGTTAGGGGGCGATGTTGGGTAGAGCTGCCCCGTCGTTGAGGCCGAAAAAATGCTTTACCGATCTGAATTTGTGCCGGGTCCCGCGAATGCACATGCTTGTGGCTCGGATTATTGATATTATAATCTTTGACCTTAACCAGCCCATTATTATAGATAGGGGTCGGTTCCAGCGGTCGGCAATAGCTTCACCAAGATGTTTTATAAAGGTGGACATTTGTGAGGCGAAGACTCCGTCAACTGATGTGACGAGAGGGGTAAATGTAGCATGTTGTTTCTCGCAGGCGCTACTGTATTTACGTTTTTTCTCTTCTTCTGCGGATTTTAAAATGGAAGCTACCGGGCGAGATATGTAAGAGGGAGCGTCGGTGTCTACGACACGGATATCGAATAACGCCTCCCTTTGTGCATCCCAAACACCGCGGCAGCTGAGGTCTCCACGAAGTCCACAGTTTCCTTCAGTTAAGATCGGTTCTTTGGTAACATTTCCCCAAGCGTTTTGGCATAGTTCACAAAACAGGTCTCTGATTTCATTGTGACGACGAGTTATTAGGCCACCAGTTTTGCAGCAGAGTGCGTGGTCCACATTGAAGTCATCATTACCGCACCCATCGCATGATTTGGGCTTGGAAACAGGTGTTCTGTTGTATCGTATTGCTAATGAGTCTCTATATTCTAGTGGGGATAAATCAAAATTGTCTTTTTTTGTCGGTATCACTGACAGCCAGGTGGAAGATTTTGTTTTAGTTTTCTTAAAAATTGAACGTTCGATTGCTCGTTTTTTGATCGGTGAGAGTTTGTCTAAAATGGAGTCCAATAGCTTATCCTCTTGAGAGTCTTTCTTTATCCAGCATTCTTTTTTTGCCGCTCTAAGGGATACGTGGTGTTGAGAGAGGTCTAAGGGTTTATTTTCGAGTAAGGCGGATGACAGGATAGTGCAGCCTTTTTTGGAGTTATCATAATTTAAGTTTGTCATTTTAGAAAGGACAGGGATGGCTAACCCGCCTTTGTGAACTGGTAAAGAAAATAAGTCGGCTTCAAGAGAGGTTACGTCACCTCCTAGTAAGTTTGGTAGAAAACTGGAGCGTAGTGTGTTTGTTAGCGGCTCGAAGGATTGGTTAGCATTTTCTAAAACTCTTTGTAGGAACGACCATTTAAACTGTGCCGCTTTGGTAAGAGCGGTGTAGGCTGCTTGTGGTGAATCTTTACATATTACAGAAAGTTTTTCTATTGTAGAAGTCCACGTTTCGACTTTTTTGTTCACAAAGTTTTCTTTTCCTTCGCCGATATAACTACCGAGGAAACGTGACCCAGTTGTTATGGTAACGTTGACACCTTTGAATATTTGCTGAGCACATTTCTTGTCATTTTCGTTTACAATTAGATAAGACTTTTTGTCTTGGGGAAAGTAGCCGTATGCAGGTCCCATTTGGCTTATTTTGTCCCACCAATGTCGAAGGTTGTTAAGCGTGCCTTGGGCAGAGGAGTCGTCTGCGTACCAGCATTGGGTGATTGTTTGTTCTGATTTCAAATTGTTTATCATTGGTAGTGTTGCTAGGGCATATAAAGGCATCGCCAGTGGGTCAC
Source organism: Epinotia brunnichana (assembly GCA_963854355.1). Classification (NCBI taxonomy): domain Eukaryota; kingdom Metazoa; phylum Arthropoda; class Insecta; order Lepidoptera; family Tortricidae; genus Epinotia; species Epinotia brunnichana. Next base: position 22,657,536 of record OY977949.1, read on the forward strand.
CTTGGGTTACTCCCTTTTTTATCTAAATAATACTCATGTACAACAATATATTTATATTGAACGTATTTATTTTTTGACTCTGTTATTTTATATTTCGTTATTCAGTTAAGTCACTAAAGAAAAAGAGGTTTGAAACGATCGGTTCGCTATTTTAGCTGTCGACATTGTCAACATTGTCAACCGTACCACGTTCTTTTTCTTGTTTTCTTGGTAATCAACAAATTTTTGAATTCAGATTACGAGATTATTATACGAGTATCTTTTGGTCGCCCAAGTGGCTTGCAAAAAAGACCAACTCGTTCTCCCCCGAACGCTTTGCCTTCACCAAAAGCAAAGAGACAGAAACAGAGTCCATTACAAATGAGAAACGTATGGTTGTCAGCATTTACAGGTTGTTGTGTGAATAAAAATGAAACATAGCTCTGTGATAAGTAGACTCCTTAAGGCTATCCAAATAAAAACATGTTTTATTTTATACTTATTACATAGTTTTATTTACATAATAATTTGATGTAGAAATACGCACTTTTAATTTAAATATTAAATAGGAAAAATACAAAATAACTAATATAGGCCTGTTAAGTTTTCGTTCTGTTAAGGACTTCGTAACATCTAATATTTGTCCTAAGCAGAAAAGGTTGACGACGACTGCTTCTTTGTTTACCGTATTTCTAATCCTAAAAAAAACGGACTATAGGCGTCTGTAGCATGGTAGCATGTTTAGACTAGAGTAAGATACCTATGTATTGTTTGTTAATCACATATTGTTCGCACCCTATATAAGCTCGCGCACCCTGAAATATATTGTCAGATCAAACCCGAACGTTGTGCTTATTTGCCGTACCTTTACATGGCGACCTTGCCAGTGCGGCTTCGTGCCGTGCTGGCGGCGCGCTGCGCCAGCCAGTATAAATAAATAAAGTGAAAGAAGTTTTGAAGTGAAAAAAAAAATATGGTGAAGTATATGTAGGCAACAGACATTCTGCATATCATAGCATAACAACTAAATTAGTCTACAATGTAACTAATTTAATTCTTACAAAGACATTTAAAAAAAAAAAAAACATATATTAAACAAATAAATAGTAATAACAATCGACTAAAAATATTCGCTGCGTTGGTTCCTGAGAGACGGCGTCCTACCGAGATGAAGGAATAGCAGCAGGGAGTTGTTGGAGTCAAGGTCACACGGCAGGTCGAGCTGTTCCTGCAGCTGTATGCTAACGTGTAGCGAAGACATCGTGTCCTCCACAAGAGTGAGTGAAGTGTTTACAAGTGAGTAACAATATACATTTTTTTTGAGACTATAATTAATGACAAATGTTTGTGAAATAGTGTTTTTTTTTGCGAAAAACGCTTGGTGACGGAAGGTGTAGTAGTTTTGTTTTTGAGGACAGTAAAAACTAAAAATAGACAATATGAAGACATTATTCTCGTTAAGTGGAAGTGAGGTAGTGAAGGGACTATTAAGGAATAAGCCAAGGGATAGGCTTATTGTGTCACTATCACTTACGACAACAGAGGTAATGGACAGTGGACTACCAAGGACGTTTAAAATAAGTTTGATTAGGAAAATTCTAAGAACATTAAGAGAAATAGAGAGTAATGATTCTATTCAATGATTTTCCGATTTTCTCAAATATATAATTTTTTTTTTTTGTTCATAAAGATTTTGAAAAGACAAGTTGAAGTATTTTGATTTTCATACAATTCATTCATTCAATAACTAGTGTATCATGTTTTTGTCGAATAAATATTTCTATTTCTATTATTTTGAGAAAATGCAAAAATAAGATAGACTAGTGCATGCATTTATAATACCATTTTTGTGTTTTGTTTTCATACAATACAACTAGCTGAGTGTCTACTAAATTCACTCCATATGAATTAGTATTTGATAAGAATTGTGTATTGTCAAGTAATTTAGTTAGATATGTAGAACCATTATATAATAGTGATAATTATGTTCTTAGCTTAAAGTAAAGAATACAAGACGCACTTGCCTGTTTCTTGCAAGTTAACATTTATTAAAGAGTACGTAAAAGGACGCGATAATGTAACTACAGACGCATTGTCACGTATCCTAATAACATCAGAAGAACTTATTATCAGTATTAACACTTTATTTTTATAATTATACATTATAAACAACGAACTTATTGTTGTCAAAGGAAAAATGTAATTATAAGAAAATATAGAACCAGTTTTATATAAAGCCAATGATTTAATGAAACAGATTTCAAGTTAGAAAGTGGATAATGTTTTTTTTTATATAGAGTAATTCAGGATTTATCACCAAATATTGAAATACCATTTTTTAGGTAAAAATGAAATTATACATAAAAATAGGACAAAATTTTATTTAGAATTATGTACTTAAATAAATCATGTTGTCAAACAAACAAAAGAAAAAAAAATACACTTATGGATGTATTTTTATTTTTTTTTAGGAAGGGAGATGTAGCATGGTAGCATGTTTAGACTAGAGTAAGATACCTATGTATTGTTTGTTAATCACATATTGTTCGCACCCTATATAAGCTCGCGCACCCTGAAATATATTGTCAGATCAAACCCGAACGTTGTGCTTATTTGCCGTACCTTTACAGTCAAACGAGACTGCTTTATCTGTTTGTACCCAAAAAACATCAGCTGCTCAGTACAATAAATACAAATTTCGGTAGGGAAGTATTTCATTGATTGCTTTGGCCCCTATCTTAGGTACATCGTTATAATTATGTAGTTGCTTATTAGCAAGTTTCAGTACTCCTCCATCGTATTATTTTATTCTATCATCCCGCTTACCTATATTTAGATGCCGTGTACCCATTCAAAAAAAAAACGAAAGAGTGGGTCTCAACTTTGAGTCATCTGGTTGTTACTAATGTTATGAACATATTAAAGGGCTTTTGGCACTACCTTAAGAAAAACATACATACATTTTTATACGCTTTCATACACTTTCTGGAACTAAAGGACGCGAACAGCTTCTGGAATGCTGGTGTTGGTTTCCGAATGCGTACTAAAGACCCCGACCAAACTAAGTTTGCACCTCGCTCAGTGTAACTTATTCGACGCAAGGTGCAAACTTAGCTCGGTCGGGTTATAGGTATTGGAATTAATATCCATCGGATGGCTTGCTTGACAGCTAGGTGTCAAATATAAGATAACTTCATAAAATTTAAAAAAAAACACCCCGACAAAACAAACAGCTAAAAACTATCATTCTTATAATACTAATACTAATACTTCCAATTAAAAAAAAACTGCATTCAAATCGGTTAAAACGCTTCGGACCTACATGCTACAGACACTGCTGCACTGCTAGTGTGTGTAGGACAAAGATTTGTCACGGGTTAAAAATACGGTTTTCGCACATTTCTATTGGATATTTTACCCTTAGACAATTTTTAATCACAAGGCAATGCTAAAGCATTGCCTTGTGATAACTGTTGCCACAAACACTGTGTTAGAGATTAAATTAATGGTATTAACCAATACCATTGTCACAATACTTATGCAATTATTTGGTCACACTTAAAACTTGATCAGTGTACATGTGAAATAATGAATTTACTTTAAACTCGCGGGTGCGTACTTTAAAGATTATAAGGTGCATGCATCCTAATTCAATGGCACAGCACATCTATAGTATCACGTATCATCTGATGAATACGCCTCGTTACCGGAATCTGGACCATCCTCATCCTCCATTAGGCCTATCACAGTATATGCCCTTAACCCCGGAGTATCCATCGTTATATTGATAGATGTGGCCATTTCTCCCCAACGTCCCCAGTTACGAAGCTCGCAAAGTTACTTTTTATCTTTGATGCAACAATATAAATCTTAGATATTGGGGGAGGATGGCGTATGTACAGATGTGGCAGAGCGATTTTGGTTTTTATTTGCAACTGGCTCATATTTGACTACATGTTCAAGTAAACAAGTTTATTGCATTCATGTTGTTACATAGATATTACATTTTAGATAGAAGAGGTCTCGTCTCAAACATGGGCCCTGTAAGGGCATCGCAACTAATCTTATACATAAATTGATACTAAAGGTACAAAAGATGAATGAAAGAAACATGAAGTATGTCTGTTGTTAAAATATATATGAAAATCTTTTGCTAAATTATACATGGCTCGAGTACAGTGTGTATTACACCATCATTATACAATAGACTATAGTAATCTGTTGTTAAGTTGGACTAAAGTATTATTTTAATTTAAGTATCATTGATATATTCGCCTATTTATTTTATAAAAGCTTATCGTAACTAATAGACGTTTTATCGAAACATAACATTTTTTGTCCGATTCTTATTTTTTATGAAATTCGGTAGATTATTGTATATTAATTCGGCTATAACGGTGTAAGTTTATTTGGATAGCGTAAAACTCTGTTTGTGGGTAGTTCTTGTCTTTTTTTTCAATACCTCAAAGTGTTGTCATACAAATTTACACATTTCTAGAATAAAAATACATGGTAATGTCAGGATTTTAAGTTCCTGAAATTGTGGTTTACAAGTCTGTGTGCTATCAATATTGACTAAAATGCGAATTATTTTTTTTTGCTGTATGAAAAGGAAGGATACGTCAGTGCTATTTCCCGACAGTATTATGACGTAACTAAGCCATGCATTGGCATAAGCGTAAGTAATATATTCTAAGTGCCGTCTGTATGTCCGTGGTTTTTATTTTATTTCCCGTAGTGCGTAGGCAAAGCTACACATTTTGGCGCTTACTTTTTTTATATGTGCCTTCCAGTTGACATGTTTGTCGATGACCAGTCCAAGTAAAGGGAATTCGTCTACTACTGAGAGTTATTGTAAATAAAGTTCGTTTCCAAAGGGGCTTTTTGGCAAGAATGGAATGTCATTAGTTTTGTTTTTGCGTAATTAATTTATAAGTTGTGGTCGTTCATCCAGTGTGTGGTTTTATCTAGTAGGGAATTTAGATTTTCGCGTAAATATCTAAGTCGTATCGCTTTAGCACGTTATGAGTAGTGAGATATCATCAGCAAAAAGTACACATGTCTCCTCGAATATTTTAGGCAGATCATTTATGTAGGTATAGAAGAAACAGGAGACAACCATTAACACTACCTTGAGGGATAGAAGCGTTGATTATTTTGTTCTCTGACCAAATCGTTTCAATCTTTCCGCTATTGACTTGGTAGTGCTCTATATCTGTGATCTGTTCTCTACCCTTCTGATAAGATGTAAACCAGTTAAAGGCAAGTCCTCGGATTCCAACTCGGTATAATTTGACAGGACTGGCGTTCAATGAGAGAAAATTTCAATAGCGCGATGTAGCACATTTTGGATTTTCTCTCCGGAGGTGTACTTAAACATATAAGATGAAGGTATTATATCAATGATAAGCTTTCAAAATCCTTTCTTTTGATATATAATTCAATAGCCCCGAATGGTTATATTCTTTGCAATTCGCGATTCTATTTTGAAAAGTCTAATGTAATACAATTGAGTTTTAAATATATATATGTTTTTGAAATCGCCTTTTCAAACTCCTCATTTTGATACCCCACTTATAGAAAAAAAATATTTTCTTCAGTTCACACATTATTGAACATATAATCCGCCATATTGTTTTTGTTGTGATGTCATATATCCTTTGTCACCCAAGTTGACGTAAGGATTCTAACGATACCCCATTCATTTAAATCGGTTAAGGCGTTGACTAGTTCTGGTGGATTAAAGAATAAGACATACTCGTACACACATTAAACCTGAAAACATTATACTCCTTTTCGTTGGGCAGTCGTGTAAAAAATAGACACGTTAAAATCGTCCAGTCTAATCAGATAACCTCCAGTTACTCTTTGCAAGGAATCGGGCCGGTTTCGATTTGCGCTCATTTTGTTTAACGACCGTATTTTGTGTTTTATTTATGAGTCCGCGACTGGATTACGGGTCGAGAATGGAGGGAAGTGAAAAAATGAACCGCCACCACTTTGCGTTCGCAAATATGAATGATTTATATATTAGGATCGTTTTCAAACGACCATGCGGTCAATGACGGTGTGATGGGTAATGGTGTCTTCTATCATATTTTAGTATCGGGTGACTGTTTATCTGCCATTCTCAATATCATATTTTTTGATGAAAGCGCGCCTGGGAAGAACGTGTTTTGTCTCTGAGTGGGGTGAAGTCATTACTGGATAATCTTGATCTGTTACTATAACATAAAAATGTAAAACAAAATGTAGGTCTATCCACCTCACTTTGTCATACCCCGAATTATTTGTCTCAAGTTTGAAATCAAAGGAGCTTTGATCTTGCTTTGCTTTTTTTTTGTTTTTTAGGTTGAAACTTGGTGTTAATTTGTACTTATTATTTAGGTTTTTTTATGAAGTTAGATAATGTGGACTAGGTATTGAAGCTGATTGAAGTTGCAAATTATCATTAAAATATCATCATTAACCTTATCTATCACGTTTATACTCTTGGTAACAAATCTATCTTACATTTTATAAAGTAGGTAAACGTCCGAGTGCTCGACGCTGTACTAGCATGGACACTTTATGTCAAAGAAATATGGGTTAAATTCGAACTATCAGGATTTTTCTTCATTTGAGTTTGAGCCATGTCACTTTGACATAGAGTGCCCATGCCATATACTAGTACAGCGTCGAGAACTCGGAAGTTTACCTTACTTTATAAAATGTGTGTGTGTACAATGAAACCATGAGCAAACACGTCCAAAGTTTTCTTAATTACACAGTACATATAAAATATACGGTTTTAATTCCATGCGTTAGTTCCAAAAACCGCGGGTCTATTTTATAATTATACGAACCAAATAGCGGAAGTTTTAGCATTCATGTTAGTGCCTGAGTGAGAATCTAATTAGAACTTGCGCGGTATGTTAAATTGGCTTCCAGCGTACGGATGTAATTTAAGCTTTAGTATAAGTAGATAAAAATGGCCTGAGTTATTTACGCCAGAAATGCTCATAATTTATTTTCAATTCGATTTGGGACTCATTGCATAACAACTTGTAACGCCTTCCAAAATTCCGGGACCTCATGGTCCCGAGATATGGTAAAAATATACAATTAATAATAATAAATAATCTATCCTGATTATTTTCCCTACAGAGCGGTCAAAAATCACTTATTGTTTAGAAACAGTAGCAATGTTTAAGTTGCGTTTGAATATTTTATTGGCACGTGGTCGCCACTCCAGAACCCTTCCGCCCCAATGGCCATCGTTTCTACGTTGTGTTGTGGTAGTAGCGCAGGACCGGTCACTTTGGCACTCTTTGGCGGGGGCACGTCTTTCGGCTGATATGAGGATAATGATGATTTTATTGGTTTCATTGTTTTAAATAATATTTACATGGTTTATACATAGCTAGGTATGTATTGTTTTAAAAACATTACAAACTATGAAATTGTAAATGTAATACCAAAGTTTCATGTGTATTAGAATTGTAGGCGTTCATAAATCTTAATCTGAAAGTAATCTATTTCAAGGGCTGTTAACTCAAGCTAGATTTTTTACTCGCTTTGTTGTTGCAAATATAAGTAGGCCAGTCATATTTGACCAGAAAAATCACCAAAATCGCAAGCTAACGGCTAGTTCTGCTTTTTAAATATGTTGTTAGGACCACCACCAGTAATGTATATCCCGGTTTGTAGCTTCGAAAGACCTGTGCTGACTTTGCGGCACTCGAAAAACCACGAAATTTTCGCACTTTTTTTGGTATTCTCAATATAAATTCTAAACTGTGCAGTTTTGTTTAATAATATCTTCGATTTTTAAATTATTCTAAAATCGCTACATTTTGTGACCAGAACCAGCTCGTTAGGTTAAATACTTACCGAGATACAGCTCTCCAAATTTTTTTTGCTAAGCCTACTTTAAATCGTTATAAATCCTAAACGGTTATTTTATTCAAAAAAATAATGAAAAAAACCTATGAATGATTTTGAGATACCTATTCAAGGATACCCAACATAACATATAGTTCGTCAAATCGTCGTTCTTTTTTTTTCTTTATTAAAATATGACGCCTGGTAGCCGCCATTTTGAATTTTGATTACTGTTATGTGTTCAGTGACACTCGCAAAATTAAAATTAATCAATTGACGTATGATTCATTAAAATGGACCCACGCGTTTGATCTCTAGAGTGCCACAAAGAAACAAACAAACATACATACATACATAAGTACATAGACTGGTACTTTTGGCCTTCTAGAGATCAAACGCGTAGGTCGATTTTAATGAATCATACATCAATCGATTTGTTTTAATTTTGCAGGTGTCAATAAAGAAATAACAATAATCAAAATTCAATATGGCGGCCACCAGACGAAATATTACAAAAAAGAAAAGAAAAAGTTTGCGAACTATGTAATGTTGGATATCGTTGAATAGTTATTTTAAAATGATTATTAGGTTTCTTTGATATTTTTGTAGATGAAATAACTGTTTAGGATTTATAACGATTTAAAGTTTGGCTTAGCAACAAATTTTTGGAGAGCTCTGTCTCGGTAAGTATTGAACCTACAGAGCTCGTTCTGGTCACAAATTGTAGCAATTTAAGTCTACTTAAAAAAAATCTATTTTTATTGAAAAAAACCGCAATGTTTAGGACTTATATTGACAATATCCAAAAAGTACAAAATTTTCGTGGTTTTTTGAGTCCTGCAAAGTTAGCACAGGTCTTTTGAAGCTGCAAACTTGGATATACAGTAACAGTGGTCCTAACAACATTATTAAAAAAGCAGAACTAGCCGTTAGCTTGCAATTTTACAAGTTAAATATGACTGCTTGTGACCGTTCCTATGTTACAGTGCCGCGCTTCTATTTTCTTCAAGCGATATATGAGTGCGATAACGATAGACTCGCTAGCTATTATGAAGCTAACACAACTACGGCGTTTAGTGTCACAACTGTATTATCTGCGTTATAATTACTCTGTGCACGGTGTATTTGATGGCCGACTAGTACGGTTCATTGTTCCTGAATTGTTGTTCACAATCACCTCACCTTAAGTTAACCAGAGTAAATCAGAACTCCGATTACGCGTAGTTATTACGAATCCCAGCCACAAGATATACTCGCGGTGAACAGTGAGGTGAGGGTGAGGCAAGTTGTGAATAGCACAGCTGGTTGCCGGTTTTCATACTTTATCACAATTAATTGTGGCTTCCGCGTCCCGTCAGTTATATTAACTTTCGTATTTCACGCTCATTCAAAAATATGACCGGCGGACTTGGTAAAAATCATTATAATCTAGCTTTGTTCGCGAATTTAAAAGCAATTTTTCTCACAAAGAAATGGAAATAAAAATCATTGCCCAATATATGTTTTTAATAAGTTCGGTATGCATTCAAAAGAAATGTGTTTCAAAATGAATTTTATTTCGAGCTGAGCCGTCTGCTAATGAAATAATATAGAAAATATCAAAGATTAAAACTTATCTACTTATGTGGAGGTTTTACCTTTATCCGAAACTAAATGCAGAAATCTATCGTATTTTCATTAATCGGATGATATCCTATTTTCATTAGTCGGATAACATCCTATTTTCTATAATCGGATGAATAGCTTAAGAGATTACTCCGTAAATACAAACTTACAAATCTGCAAACATACATGTCACAGTTTTATAGTTATAATGTTATCTCTATATTTTTAGTACAGACTACATTCCGCTTTTTTAGTTCATGAGTTAATTAAGTATTCTAGTTACGGGAAACACTCAAACCTCAAGCAGGCTTAATTCCTCCCTTGTCATCAATCCAAACTAAACAAAAATACACGAGAGAATGCTACGAAATTGTCCGAACGTAAACATTTCATGCATTGAAATCCCTTTGTGGGGCTTTAATCACAACTGTGTGCTTTTTAATTATTCCTTCGCGAGCCGTCATGTCTTGTCAGCCATGCTTAATGCCGTTAACTACAGTAGTTCACGTCCATACTTAACGCTGCAATTAATTCAATTTAGGCTGTAGCCTGGAGGCGTGAGCGTAAAACTTGGACTTGGTAAAATTAGGGTAGCGTTATTTGAAGAAGTGTGTTTTCAGTTATCGTTATTTAATACTTTATTCATGGAATCTTTCATTCTTGGTTAGAAAAGCACAGTGAGTATAATGGAATAACCGCGATGACAAAGCATTGGACTACTGTCTTCATTCTCTCAGCTACGTAATCCTGCTCCACCTTTGGCGTTAAACCGCATATTTCAGGTGTAGTCAGTAACCGAAAACCTTTGAAAATTTACTTTTATATAATATGTAATAAATTAACTTTTACAACAATAATTTGACGCTGACTAAGTTGTCATGACACAATTTCTTAACAAAACAAACCAGAGACTGTCATTCAAATGCTTTTTGTTTAATAGTTTAATGACATCTTACTCGTGGCAATCATTAGGCAAATTGTATACTCCTAGTCCTAAACACCTAATCCCAAGATTTGGCATAGGCACTAGTTTTACGAAAGCGACTGCCATCTGACCTTCCAACCCAGAGGGAAAACTAGACCTTATTGGAATTAGACCGGTTTCCTCACGATGTTTTCCTTCACCGAAAAGCTAACGGTAATTCCGTACATAAGTTCCGAAAAACTCATTGATACGAGCCCGGATTCGGACCCACGACCGCCGCTTGACAGCCGCATGCCTGAGCCACTAGGCTACCGTAGCTTCCGTACCGTACCGTAGCCGTAACCTTGCGAGTAATACCGATCATTCAAATTATTCTATCAATCCTGTATTCAATCATACAGAATGATGGACATAATTATGATGAATTATGTGATAATAAAATAATATAAAATATAGGAACGTCAACAAAGAATTCCGAACACAGCCTTAAACATATCGTAGGTATGATGTCCTCCCACACGTATTTGCAGACGATGACTTATAAGAGGTACGGTACAAAAAGTAAAAAAAAAAACATGTTTTTGTTGGCGACTGCACAGATACACCTACAAACATTTCAAACCTCAAAATGAATCAAAACTCCCAAACACAATGCAGAATAATGTATTAAACACAGTTGAAACCCGACGACAACAGATCACCGGCGGAATAATGCAGTGGCTTCAAATTTAAAAATTCATGTCGACACGCATTATGCAGGCCAAGCGCACTGAATATTCACGAGCGGTCCATTCCATTCGTTCGCATCAATGGGTTTTAAATTAGTTGATGTGTATTAGAACGGATGTTATTATCGGTTATTGTAATAGAGTTGGTCATTTGAACGTGCAATTTGGGTTTTCCATTAATTCACTTGCCGCTAATAAACCGTTTGTAGGTATCCAGCGATTTTTCATATAAGTCTGCATCTATAGCGTGTCAGAGGATCTACCGACTTTTACATGATAGCTCTGATTTCTTCTTGCCAAGATCACCTAGTTAGATGAGTTTTAGTTACTCAAAAAAGAACCAGGCGTAACAATTACTGTATTAAATACTGCAATGTTTAGGGTTTTCGCTTTTTTTAGTTTCGTTTCGTGTGTTACTTATTTTATCTTCTTAACTGGGAAAAAAATAGAAATAGAAATACACGGTTATTTACAAAGGGAATGGAAGTTATATTTAAATATTTAACACTTATTGCAAATTATTGTTCCTAGCAGTGTCCTCATTGGGCATGGCGTGAGGATGAATATTACGATCTTAGAAATGTCTGCATATTTTTTATAAAGGTAAAGTAATACCATACTTAAGTTTTATGTCTTTGTTTATTTTCATAAAAAAAAATCACGTGGGAAATATTGTCTTTCAGACCGATATGGATATCTGGCTTTCACCAAACAGGACGAGACGACTTGAAAATAGCTGCTAAAATGGCTTTACATTTTGATATATTCATTAGTTGAATAAAGATAATTTTATTTATGTAGCAAGACTAAATATCTCCACTATAACTAATATCTCTACTATATCTCCTCAGCAAGCTCAAATTGGCAGTTTGCAGACTTTGGATCAATCATTATCATATTCAACGCTATCCTGTGATTCCTCATTGTCAGATTAGCGCAAAAGCATATTTTAATGTTACGTTACATGATCACTTCTCGTTAAGTCGAGAGTTTTCATGTTTTACGATAAAAAAAAGGTAAATTGATTTGTTCCAAATATAAAAAAACTACAATTCATTAACGGTCAGAAGTAGAATATTTTCCACAAATTGGAAATTTCCAAATAACATTGAAATTCTGAAGTAATCACGAAAATATCACTCGTTATTTGTCAAACAGATAAAAAAACTCAAAATTTATCTAAAAAAAAAAACTTTTTACAATTATTTCTCATAAACATACCTTGTTTTGGCAACACTCAACCGTCACTTTGACATGTGTCAAATAAATAAATATTTGTGTTTCGTTTCTCTTTTTTGGTTTTGGGCATAGACAAATGAATTATACATTTTTATATTTGACACAAAGCGGGATCAAGCCTCCTTCAGAGCGATTAGAGCACCATAAAATATATTTGGGAGCCTTCCATCCAATAAAGGGTATAAGCATTTTCCGAAAATAGTAATTTTTAGAGACTATAGGTTATTTAACCCATATATGCCCAGTGGGTCGTTTTTGGCCCCGAAAAATAGGTGTCAGATAATGCGCAAGTTAGTGAACGAAATCGCTCTTCTGTGTCATCTAGCGCTATCTATGAGATCGAAATAGTATTATCTTTTAAATCAAATAGCTAAGTTGGTTTTGTCGGGAATTTTGGGAGCGCTGGTGTCAGTGCAAGTTATGACTTGATTTGTTAAGGCAAAAAAGTGCGTCCTTGCTGAGAGAAATGTAAGTAATATTTTTTTCTTCATAAATATACCTGTTAAGGCGCTCTTATTAGACGATATTTAGGTATTTGCGGAGGTGAGGCAGACGGAGCGGGAGACGCGCGTCCCGCGCACCCCGCTTACGGCCTTATTCTGTTGGCATCCGTATTCGGCTCGTTTTTGCGGATCATACGATGTTTGTCTTCTTGAATAATTGTTTTATTTTTCAAATCTTGGTTGATTTGTGTAAGATTGTCCCCAAATATTTATTGTTTATTTATTTATTTAAATCTATATTTTTTTTAAGAAAATAAGGAATAATAGGTAGTTACAGTTCTTAAGTACATCGTAGTATGATGACATCAATTATGGACACTTACTTTCCAAAGATATGTTAGTACAGATTTCTTCATCATCAATCCACCTATCGTTTTCCCAGTTCCTATGTGGGTGCTTCCGTTTTCCAAATACGTAGAACTGATAAAATAATAGTACATCTTCACTTCCTAAGGGTGAACGTCACCAATTATGGATTGTACTAATATATTACAGGTTTTTTAAACCGAAATAAAATCGATTACTTCTATAGGTAAAGTTATAGCGCCGGTTAACACCCGCTTAAGAAACCATCAAAAATAATAAACAAATAGCTATGTTCATCTATTTATCTCCTGGCAAATTATATTATTACCATGTATGTCTTTCCCGCTCACGGGACAATGATGTCCCGGACCTTTGGGAGGCATGCGTGGGGCTAGGTACCTACAAAGTACCAACGGAGCCAACAACTAGGAGCCCTTTTGACAATTTAATGAAATGCAAGGAGTATTATTACCATAATTATTACCTTTGTTACATAAGTATGACTGACTGATCAAAAACTGGATAATTAGACAACTGTTAGTCAGAAGAGCATTTTATTATACAGGGTGGTTATTTTAAGACCAGCAAGTTCTTCAGTACATGACTATGTCTATTAAAAAATGTAATTTGACCAAACATCATATAAAAATAACAAATTCAATTTGTCTCTTAAATACCTAAAAGTGTTATGTCACTGTGCTCGCGCGGCGCGTGCTACCTACCATGCTACCTCGACCAGCGGCCACACCGCGATGGACCTTGATACTCTCAACAAGCCAACAAGATTGGACTTATACTTGGCTCTATACTCCAGGCAAAATACGGTTTCGAAAATCATTAATTTATAATAGCGTTTTTTTGTATATTTCATTTTTAATCGTTATTCTAAGATGCTTTACACAAGAATCCAACAAATTTTCCAACCGGAAGTAAATATATAAATATAAATGAAGCTTTAATTGTCTTTTTTTGTTTGATTTATATTGAATTTTTTAAAGCAAATGTAAATTTAGGTAAAAGCCTCCTCGATCTCATGCCATTTTTTTCGGTCTTTAGCCAACTGCATCCAGCTAGGTCCGGCGACCTCAGTTATGTCATTGGTCCAACGTCTTCGTCGTCTACCTTTCCTTCTTTTGCCTTTCGGCCCTGACCAGTTTGTTGCTTCCAGTGCCCATCTTTTCTCCTAATATCTGGCGATATATGGCTTTTACCCGAATGGGGTCCATATAAGAAAGAAAAAATGGCATAAATCTTTTAGATTTAGTAAATATGTACTAACACAAACAATATGGAATAAATAAAGCTTAAATAAATATATATATATATAAACTAGCTGTTGCCCGCGACTTCGTCCACGTATAACATGTTGTCGTCTAAATGTTTGTTTAAGAAATTTAAATGTTTGTTTAATAAAAAAAAAACATTGAAATTAGTTTTGTACAGTCAGCATCAGATAGTTAGTAGCAGCCTAGGTAACCAAATATATCGCAACACGTCTTTGTTACTATAGGTGTAAGGATGTGTTACTATATATTTGGCTACTTTGGCTGCTACTAACTATATGACGCTGACTGTACCTAGTCTTTAAGTAAACAGTCTAAAACCGAAGTTACAAATCCCTTACTTTAAAAATGTCTTGCTCTCCATACAAACTAGAAGTACTGTATATCCTAGAAGTAGGTATTTTTGTCAAGACCAATCCAAGCATGTTCAGTAACGTTTCAGAAGGCCGCAGATTTCCGACACGTAAACAATACAAACAAAAATTGAAAACTTTGCAGGGTAGCAACAACACAGCGCTAATCAGAGGCGGAATCTTGGGAATGGCACCAAAAATTTTCAATAAAATTCCAGACCGAATTAAACACTGGATATTAATAAATTTAAAAGGCAATTGACTTCAGATTCAGATTCAGATTTGTTTATTATCATAATTTTACAATTGAAATCATAGTACAATGAATATACAGATAAAAATGTGTTAAAATTATAACTTGTCAGTTACAATAAAATACAATAGATGTGTACAGTTGTGTACAGAATTGTTATTATTTGTAAATAGTTTAATAATACTCATACTCATAGCATAATGCTATTACATAAAATAGAGAAAGAAAACATAATACAAATATTAACGTCAAGCTTTTAAGATCTTGTTATTTAGTCATTTGAAAGAAATTCTTGTAAACTATACAGTGTTTTTTCAAGCAATAGTTGTTTTACATGGAAGCGAAAAGAGTTGTCGTTCGTTATGGTTTTAAGGTTTGAAGGTAGCCGGTTAAAAAGTATTTGTCCTATTAACTTCGGAAGTTTTGTGCCTATTCTAAGTCTGGGCGAGGTTGTTTTGAAGTGGATACTTCTTTGCTCGCGTTCTTGTATAGGGGTACAGTTCAAAATGTATCACGTAACTTCCGGATTAACTTTTTGTAGAGAAGCCTAATCTGATTTCAAATAATTGTTTGTTACATGTTTTAATCCTTCTTTATTTGCTATTAGTTGTTAATCACAAAATGTTATTTAGTTTATGTGACGGGCATGAAAACTATGCTGAAATGACCGCCATTTTCAATGCCTCGCGAGTCAAACGAGCTACGTCAGTCAATGTTGCTATATATATCGATTTATCTGTGCTTATACAGATTTTAGTGAATTAATACAGATATATATTTTACGGGGACAACCAACAAATAAGTATCCACTTAAACTTAATTAACGGTTGTATCTCGGACACAACCCGCTTCTTTTTAAGTTATTCGCATTTCTCATTGATCTCGAACTATTTTCACCTCTCCTTTGAAATTCATTTGGATAACGTTTAACATACATCAAAACTTCCAATATATAAGTTGAAACTGATGTTAAGATACTAAGTTTTCTTAAATGTTCGCGACACGTGTATCTGTCCTTTGCATAGGGAAGTACTCTAATTGCACGTTTCTGGATCTTTAGGATGCGCTCATAATCCGTACTGTTGCCCCAAAGCATTATCCCGTATGAAAGTTGAGAGTATATGTACGCATAATACAGCTCTTTTAAGCAACTTTCTGACACAAGTGGTCTTAACTGTCTTAGAGCATAGATCCATCTTGCTAACTTACTGTTTAATGTATCTATGTGATCTTTCCATGACATTATTGGATCAATCATTTCAATCAATAGATCAATATTTGATTGAAAAGTGTTATTATACCATTAAAGAAAATAAAAATAAAATAAAAATAAAATAAAATAAATTTAACACCAATCACTGTATTGACATTTTTTTTTTAATTTTTATAAATATATTAGCTGGCTGAAATATTTTGTAAACCTACATTGTGGGTAATGCACAGAAGTCTTATATTTTGTATACCAACAATACTTGTAAAAGTTGTAACCTATGTTTAACAAAATAAATGTAATTGAATTGAAAGTACTTAATTTGTATTCTAATAAGTAATCTTTATGCAAAAATTTAAGTCTCTAGCTCTAAAAATAAAGTTTCCCCCATACAAACTTTGCACCCCTATTTACCCTCTTTAGGGGTGGAATTTCCAAAAATCCTTCTTAGCGTTGCCTACGTTGTAAAAGGTAGTTCTGGTGTAAATTTCAACTCTCTAGTCTTAGTGCGTTGATGAGTGAGTGAGTGAGTGAGTCATATCAATAACTCCATACCGACAAAAGGTATGTTCACTTAGATAACGTCACATTTATTTTCTTTAGTGGGCTTATTTTTAAAGGGGCGTGGCGGGGGAGGCTTTCTTGGTAGTTATTTGGAGAAACAGCGGTGGCAGAGTGAGTTCGAGATGTGAAACGGCATACTTTAGTGTTTTGTGATGGGTATATCATGTGCACAAACAGCTGGCAAAGTTTTGCAGCTGTATAGGGGAACACCCTGTAGTACTTTGTACCCGACTGCCTCAGAAGGAAGTATCAGCCGAAAGACGTCCACTGCTGGACATAGGCCTCCCCCAAAAAGTGCCACAATAGCCGGTCCTGCGCCACCCGCATCCAGCGGACTCCCGCGACCTTTACCAGGTCATTAGTCCACCTTGTGGGGGGCCTAACCACGCCGCGCCTTCCGGTACGTGGTTGCCACTCGAGAACCTTTCCGCCCCAACGGCCATCGGTTCTACGTGCAATGTACCCCGCCCACTGATACTTAAGTTTAGCGATTCGGAGGGCTATATCGGTTACCTTGGTTCTGCTGCGGATAGCCTCATTTCTGATGCGATCGCGCGGAGAAACTACCAGCATAGCCATCTCCATCGCCCTTTGAGTGACTTTGAGCCTTCTTATGAGGCCTATAGTAAGCGACCACGTTTCCGTTCCATATGTCATCACTGGCAACACACACTGGTCAAAGACAGTTGAGACACTGCGGAATATTGGACGAAAATATGTGCCGTAGCGTATGTATGCATGTATGTCTATGACGAAGATGAGGAAGGGCCGTGGCCTGCTGCTGGTGGAGTGGCAGGGTCTTTTTCCGCACTCGTTTTTAATAGAATCTACTAAACAGCAAGTATATATACTTCAGTTCACCAACTCGTTTAGGACTTTAGTCTAGGTAGTCGCTATCCGGCGCAATAGCCCTAAATGCTTTTGATATATTTCTGTATGAATAAATAAATCTATTATTCGTACAGTCCATAATTGGTACCATTACCCCCCCAACCATGTGCTCGTGTCCGAATCCGATTTACACCCGACTACTTACTACCTAACAGTTCTAAATACGTATTCAGGATAACTGAAGATTTTTATTGACATCTTGTCAATATGCTCCAGCTACCTATTAATACGTTTTAGGTGCGGATGTAGAAACGCTTTAATGTAGTAAATATCGCATACCTTATATTTGTTATTCTATCATTTCGAATGTGTTCTCCAGCATGTATTAGCGTTTCCTATTCCTTTATATATTTTTATTTACCTTGATAACTCGAAATAATTGCTGCAAAAAGGCGTATTTGCGTGCCAGGTAAACATTCACAGGTCCGTCGTCGGCAGTGGCCACGGGCGTACTAAATTGTACTCGCCACCGCGCATGCATGACGCGGACACCCGGTTTTTCAGACAAATGACCAAATGTATTGAATTATCAAACATATTGAAATTCTAAGAAGCCGGTAGATAGATCTACCAAATAGCTACCTATCATAACAAATTTCATTGTAATATTCCAAATAACTTTTGAGATATTTCGAGTTTGGTGGTAAAAAAGCACTGTTTTGAAAGGCAAAATCTATCGAGGTTTTTGTAAGCAATCGTGATTTTACGAAGTACGAACATAGCCAATGAACTGAAGATATACATATCAAAAATTTGGATCACTAGCAATAGTACAAGTATACTAATAATCGGTTTGGAAAAGGCACTTTTTCGATGCGCAGCTGCATACAGCGCCTTAAGTTGTTGTTATAATAAAATAAGATAGTTTACCTATCGTATGACAGAAATATTGCTTGAAAATAATCGTTTATTATAAAAAGGTTGTCTTCTAAAGATTTGTGGGTCGTTAACGACCCTGTGGGAAGAAGTGTATTCAATTGCTATTTTTTATTTCTAGGTCGCTTACAACGAATTATATAACAGATGTGTTGGAAAATGTAGATTTTGACGATGGGATACAAGGTGCTGATATTTATATTGACCCTCCTGGCGATGGCAAGATATCTGATGGTGATTCCGGTGATGAAGAAGATGTGTATTTCTATAATTTATCCCGTCGACAGCTACTCGCTCTTGCAAGTCTAGATTTGAGGCTACTTCAAGCAAGAATGAGGAAGCCGATGACATACTGTTAACACAAATCTATTATCGACTGAGCACAGCCTATGCCAACAGCGAGAAGATCTGCTGCTCTAAGTCGAGGATTGATGTCCCACTACTATATCTCATTTCCCAATACAATCGATTTATTGGTGGTGTGGATCGACTGGACGCTAATGTGGTTGTGTACAGGATTGCAATGCGAGGAAAGAAATAGTATATGCCTATTCTGTTTTGGCTCATCGACGTAGTGGTGAATAACGCTACACTTCTAGCCCCCAAGTACCGGAGTGACATCGCCACACTGGAATTTCGACGGAACATTGCCCGTATTTTGCTGCTGAACTACGGAACTGAAAGGAGTGGACCCGGTCCGAACCCACTCGAAAAATCCAAACAGCCGTCCCTAATTCGGTGCGGAAGCACAATTATGAACACATGATCGAAAAGACGCTGTCAAGACTTTGTTGTGCTTTGTGCAAAAATAAAACGGTCACGGCGTGCAAAAAATGTGGTGTAATTTAAATGTAAAATGCTTTCATTCTTAAAATTTATCGATAAATAAACAATTTCAACACGGCAAGGACAACTTTATTCAACAGTAATTGCCTTGACCCTAGATATACGTACGATGGGTCGAAAACGACCCATGGGTAACACATTTGCCCAAGGGGTAATTTTCGACCCATTAAAAAAAACACCCTTCCCCCCCTCCCCTCTCATACCTGTGAAGGAAGTTTTTATAAGAACCCCTCAGGTACCCATATATCCAAAAATGAAAGATATCTGATACCAAAAATAGTTCTGGGCATATATGGGTTAAGACGCTTGATTTATTCTATTATACTTTTGCGAGTGATGAGTCTTTATTAAGAAGACCGAAATCGTCGTATTACCAAAATCCGTACTATGGTCGTGTTCTTTTCGTCTTGTATCATCTAATTTATATATCGTTTCAGATGCAACAAGGCCATGTACGCTAACCGCATCTCGTACTGGATCGACGGCAAAGGACCTTCCTTTGCTCTGGACTTGGCCTGTGCCAGTTCCATGGCCTGTCTTGAGCATGCCTATAGAAGCATAAGCACGGGAGAGTGTGATGCGGCTATCGTTGGAGGATGTAATTTGTGCATGCACCCTAATGTTTGTCTCAATTTGAAAAGGTGAGTCTTTTTTACATTTTATATTTTGTTTTAATGTTTCGCTTGGCCCTTTTATTTGTGAATTCTGGGTAAAGAAGCAAATTGGAATGAATGATTGGATGGGAATTGACGATATAATTACGAAGTTTTTTTTTAATAATTGAGGATTTCTACTGACGATGAGGTCCATTGTAGAATAAGCACTTTATGGGTGTCCCAGAAGTAAAGAAACAAGTTTCAAAGTCTTAATGGTTGAACATTTTATTATAGTAAATAAAGTTTTGGTGTCATGGAATCGATGGTTTCGTTATCTGTCTTTTCAAGTGGAAATTTTGTTATTAAAGTAAGCACCAGTTGAAAACGAAAAATTGGAATGAATGATTGGATGGGAATTGACGATATAATTAGGAAGTTTTTTTTTAATAATTGAGGATTTCTACTGACGATAAGGTCCATTGTAGAATAAGCACTTTATGGGTGTCCCAGAAGTAAAGAAACAAGTTTCAAAGTATTACTGGTGGAACATTTTATTATAGTAAATAAAGTTTTGGTGTCATGGAATCGATGGTTTCTTTATCTGTCTTTTCAAGTGGAAATTTCGTTATTAAAGTAAGCACCAGTTGAAAACGAAAAAAATGTTGGTGAAAAAAAAAATACATACTATTTTTTCAAAATGAAGTGTCAAGAATATGAAGTATTTGCGAATAGGGTTATTCTATTTTACTAGTCTTATAATAAAAAGGACACTTAAACACTTTCTTCAGGAAGGAGCTTAACGAACTAGAATAACAAGACGTTATCAAAAAACGGGTGAGATTAGTTTTAAGAAGATTCCGGGAAGAGATAGGAGAGTCACGGTACCTCGAAATGTAAATCGAGTCAAATCGATTTTTTGATAAGACTCCTTCAACTTCCGTCCGAGTGGCAGCGGATAAATTAAAAATATCGAAGTCGTCTGTCACCAGAATGAAAAGGAACATTCTAGGTTTGAAAGCATATGTGAAACAATTAGCTCCTAAATACGTAAAGGACCAAGAGGAACGTGCCAAAAGAGGGTGCCGCAGAGTTCATAACAGTCAACTGAGGAAAATACTCATTATTGACGATGAAACTTATGTTCCAGCGGATCCCAACGATGTTCCTGGAAAGCAGTATTTACACTTAACCAGTCGTGACTTACGACCAAAAAATTGTACAAAAAGCCAAATTATTTACGAAATATTTAAAATGGCAAGCTATAGAAAAATTTGGTCATGTCTCCCAGCTATACATTTTGTCAGCCTCTATGGACGCAAAAATGTATCTGAATGAATGCATTATTAAACCGTTGATACCTTTCAAAGACAAGCATCTTTCTAGAGATATGGTTTTCTTTTGGCCACACATTCAACGTGTCACTACGCTACTGAAGTAACTCGGTACTTAGAGTGTGAAAGGATCGACTTTGTACGTAAAGAAAAGACCGCTCCAAATGTACCCACAGCTCGCGGTATTGAAATGTTTTGGTCCTTTGTAAAAGACAGTATAAAAACTATCAGAAAAACCAAAATCCTTTCAAACTTTTAAACAACGATGGACCAGATTGTCTTTAGTCTTAAGACAGTCCACTTAAGAAGTGGCTGCAAAACCTGGAAGAGCCGTAATGCGGCGGGCCGCCAACAATCTATGAAAAATTACTTTAAAAGGTGTCGTGGGCGCAATTTTAATATAAACCTAATAATTTAATTAGTTTTGTTACAACTTTCAACCAAAAAGCATTACTTTAATGTTTACTTTATATTAAATAACTTGAAAAAAAATTGTCCATTTACTTCTAGGACAGCCCAGTATTAAAAAATATTTACATCCTGACGTTCCAATTCTTATTATCCTTGATAATTTTTAACATTGTTTGATTAATTTATTTATTTTTAGCAACGTTACTTTAATTAAGTTGTTGTATACAATAATTAAATATATAAACAGTATCTAGTTTTGCTCTGACGTCAAAGAGTCCTATAAAAAAGGTAGACATCGAATAATCAGTGGTTGAAATAAGAATATTCAAGATATTTCTTTTTACAGAGCTGGTTTTTTGTGCTTGGATGGCAAAACGAAATGTTTTGATAAGAATGGCGATGGCTACGTAAGGTCTGATTCTATCAATGTTTTGTTTTTGCAAAAGGCTAAAGAAGCTAAGAGGTAATTACGGTTTTGTATTTTGCTTTATTTTTTTATTTTCTGTTAATGTTTGCGTCTAATTGACTAGCCTTTTCTTGGCTCGCATAGTAGGTAGGGTCTTGTCTTAATGTTTCTAACTTTTTGTAACTTTCTACCTTTTTTACGTCTTGAACTGGGATGTGATCTAAAACATATAGGACCGCTACTATTTCGCTGTTTTGCATAATGTCATACATGCGTGAAAACAAAACCCTTTTCATTACAAAAAATATCTTATTGAAGTAGGAAAATGTGCTCAAAAGCTTTGGGGACAATCTTACACAAATCGACCTAGTCCCAAACTAAGAAAAGTTTGTAGTATGTGAACTAGGTGACGATGTAATATTATTATCATTATAAGTATATAGGTACTTCATCATCATCATGTCAGCCGAAAGGCGTCCACTGCTGGACATATAGCCAAAAAGCTACCCAAATAGTACCAAGATGACCGGTCATGCGCAACCCGCATCTAGCGTACTATAAGTATATACGTATATAGATTATATTAATACTTAGATAAATTAATACTTATATAGATAAATTATTACATTATATACATAGAAAACGTCCATGACTCAGGAATAAATATTCGTGCTTATCACACAAATAAGTGCTCTTACTGGGATTCGAAACCAGGACCTCCAGCTTCGTAGGCAGTGTTAGTACCAACCAGGCTAAAGTGGACGTCATTAACATGGTACATAACATTTTTAACTGTAATTTATGTTTGGGAAGCTAAATTCCATCAAATTATTTCAGATATCAATGAGAATAAGAAGACGGTAAGCCTATCGGAGAGCGTCAACTATTTCGATGGCACACATGGACCCATATAGTTTGTGTACAGTGGTATGGGGTCCCAGTGGGCTGGCATGGGAGCTGAACTAATGAGGTTCCCTCCTTCTGCGGCCGCTATCGAAAAGTAACTATTCTGGTATTTCACTGAAATTGATCATCCATTTATTTATTTATTCGTTGTTGGATCTGCCAAAACTTAACAAAGGAGTGTGCTTTTTGTTTCTTTCTAGTGCTGGCTTTTTTTTACTGTATCCAAAACCTAACTTGACAGATGCCGCAAGGTCCTTGAACCAAAAGACATTGACCTCCTAAGGATTATTTGCGATCCAGACAAGACTATTTAAGACAACATCTTGAATTCTTTCGTTGGAATTGCTGCCGTCCAAATCGGTCTTACTGATATTCTTGTTGAGATGGGGATCGTTCCAGATAACATTATCGGTAAGTATTACAAGGTTGGACTAAAAATGTGTGAATTTCCTATTTATGATTTGGTAATGGGAATAGGCTTTTTAGGGTTCCGTAGCCAAATGGCAAAAAACGGAACCCTTATAGATTCGTCATGTCTGTCTGTCTGTCTGTCCGTATGTCACAGCCACTTTTTTCCGAAACTATAAGAGCTATACTGTTGAAACTTGGTAGGTAGATGTATTCTGTGAACCGCATTAAGATTTTCACACAAAGATTGAAAAAAAAATTAAGTTTTAGGGGTCCCATGGGGGACACAGAACTGAAACTCAAAATTTTTTTTCATCAAACTTATACGTGTCGGTTATCTATGGATAGGTCTTCAAAAATGATATTAAGGTTTCTAATATCATTTTTTTTCTAAACTGAATAGTTTGCGCGAGAGACACTTCCAAAGTAGTAAAATGTGTGTCCCCCCGTCCCCCCCCCTTTAACTTCTAAAATAAGAGAATGATGAAGTTAAAAAAAATATATGATGTACATTACCATGCAAACTTCCACCGAAAATTGGTTTGAACGATATCTAGTAAGTAGTTTTTTTAATACGTCATAAATCGTAAACCGCAATTTATTTTACGGAACTCTTCATGTGCGAGTCCGACTCGCACTTGACCGCTTTTTTATATTTTATACTTGTGAAGAGAATATTTATCTATCACTCTTCAACTTAAATACACCATAATGTAACAGTACCAGTGCTACGAAGATCAAAAAAAAATATAACAATACACTTTTATACACTTTTGCATTGACTATAAATGGTGATGTATGATTTTTCTAGGCCACAGTGTAGGCGAGTTGGGGTGCGCTTACGCCGATGGTTGCTTCTCAGCTGAAGAAATGATCCTCGCTGCCTATAGTCGCGGTTTGGTATCCGTCCAGACTCCCTTCATTAAGGGATCAATGGCTGCCGTTGGCTTGGGCTATAACGATGTAAGTGCTTCTTCATCCTAGTGAAACCCTGGTTACATCTTCAAATAACCTCGTATTCGCGCAGGCACGTCTAGTTAACGATATACTTGCGATAAACGAATCAAAAGTCATTATCTTCGTCAAATTATGACATGACATACGTGTCTTTTCCTATTTGCATTTCTGCACGATTTGAAAGCTTCATATCTGCTGTTTATGTCATTGAATCTGTTATTTTCTTTCTTTTGTCTTGGGTTGTCCGGTGATTCTCAAAAATCATAAATTACCTTGTTCTGCATACAGGTGCTCCCATTGTGCCCTCCAGATATACAAGTCGCATGCCACAACAGTGCCGAATCAGCGACAATCTCAGGCCCTGCTGAGATCATGAAGGAATTCGTAGAAAGTCTTACGGTGAAGGGCATCTTTGCCAAGCAAGTGCCGTGTTCTAACATCGCTTATCATTCCAAGTATATTGCGTGAGCAGGTAAACCTTTTTTTTGTTTTCACGAAGCTTCGGACACTACGTTGTCATAGAGAAATCTTTTATATTAATTGTTTATATAATAGTTTTAAAATTATACCATTTCTTAAGTCAAAACGTGGAGTTTAACTCTACAATGCACTTTTTCGTGATATTTTTGCGTGATCAATGGATCTTGTACCATAAAATTTGAGAAGGTAAATATTTTGAAATCATTTAAAGAGTAAGGAAGATTCTTTAGTTTGATCCAATGATACATTATATCAACCCCGGGGTGAGAAAGAGCGTCGTGCAGTTCGTACAATTTGCTAATACTCATAAATGCGCATACTTTTGATAGAGCGTCCCGGTCTGTAAATAATGTCATACTTGTAACATGTCATGACAGGTCTAACCTCTATCTTTCGATCTTTTCATTTTTAATATTTATATCGAAAATAAAGCTTACGGACTTTTGATCAGTTATTAGGAGAAAATGTCTATGTACGAGGTAGTGGCGCCATTTTTGGAGACTCTCGACGATAGCGCAAGCTTCTTTTTCGACGGAAGCGTGTTTGCGTTCGATGTCTGCCAAAGTTCTTGAAAAGAAGGCAACGGGGCGACCTTTTTGTGATAGTGATGCAGCTATAGCGAACTAAGACGCGTCAGTTTCTACCGTCAAGGTTTCTTTGTCATCAATAGCAGCCAAAGCCGCCTTTTCGATATCTGATTTCAAAAGTTGAAAACTGCGCTGGCCAATTTCGTTGAGAGAAAAGTTATTATTGTTGATTAAAGGTTGAGCCTTTTCAGAAAAGTTGTGGACTCATTTGGCATAGTGAGCAAATAGCCCTAAGGCTCGGTGAATCACTTACGTTGTTGTTGACAGTGTATCCAAGGTGACTTATTGAGTTTTTACTGAAATTACAATTTTGTTCATTTAGCGTAAGTTTATATTTCTTTGCAGCAGTCATGAATTTATGTAGGTTTTTGTCGTGGTCTTCTTTGTCTTTGCCACAAACTGTGACGTCGTCAAGATAAGCAAAAGTTCCTTGTAATTGTTCTTTTTCGATAATGTGTTCGAGTGTACGTTGAAAAGCGGCAACCCCGTTAGTGACCCCGAACGGGATTCTCTTGAAGTGCCATAATTTGCCGCAGGCTTCAAAAGCTGTGTATATTTTTTCTCGTTCTAAACTCGTTGGGTACTTAGTGGTAAGCATTCTTTAAATCAATTTGGCTAAAATGATTGTATTTAGGCGCTTTCGCAACGATCGACTCAATATTAGGCACTGGATATGCATCCAAATACGTAAACTTATTGATTGTTCTAGAGTAGTCGACAACCAACCTCTTACTATGAGCTCCACCACCAACAACAAGTACCTGAGCGCGCCAAGGAGATACGCTCGGTTCAATAATCCCATCTTCCAAAAGTTTTGATACTTCGTCGCTGATAAACTCCTCCTCGTCGCCGCTATGACGTCTTGATTTCACAGCAATAGGGAGTAATTGGTGCAGCGGGACAAACCTTTTAATCGGTGCCAGCCAGCAATCCAGTATTGCGTTCGTGTTTCAGCACACACGAAAGATTTTTGTTATTTCACAGTAAACACTTGTACTTCGATAGTCACTTGTGGTTTTTGTATGCACACTTGTAGGATTTTTGAGTTTTTCAAAAGTTTTTGAGTGAGAGTTAGCGCGCGCGCGACGGGTATTTTTAGTGCACTGAGGTTTGGGGTGGGGGTGAAGGAAAGAAAATAACGGAGGCTTCCATTACGCACACATGTAAGGGTTCTCTGGTTCCTCCAAACTGGAATTTGAGCTTTAAGTATGTCGTGACCAACGATGACGTCCGCGCATAAATTGTTGATCACTAGAAGCGGTCGTTGTTTTTATATGTACTTGTTAATTTCAAGCGTGGCAAAACAGACCCCAATAACACTTGATGTGTGATTAAGTGAATCTTAGTTTACTGTATGTTTTTTTATTTTTTTATTATTAATAATTTATTTCGGACATCAACGATCCATAGAGTGTTAGTTACAAATTCCTTATCACTATGTTAGTTAACTTTATTTAGGACATTTATATAAAGGCACGTGAGTTGATACCCAGTGCAGGTAAAAGGGACTATCAAGCCTCTGTATCTCGCAAGAAAACTGTTGGAGCTGTCTCGCACTCGGCACATCTGGGAAAAGATGCGTTTTCGCATTATTGCATGGACATCGTCCATGCGAGCCTCCGCAAACATCCCAGATGCACTGCAAAACCAAGGTAGCCCCATCAGCATTCTGTACCCGTTATTAAACTGGACACGCAAGGCACTGTAAGCTCGTTTCGTATAATTGATCCACAGGCTGCACGTATACAGTGTTTGGCAATACGACCTGAACAAAGTTCGTTTTACCTCGGCCGTACTGCGTGAAAACCTGCGGACCAACATATTCGTCCTTACTGCCAGCGCCCTGCGTTCCCTCTCAATATCGGCATCGTCTGTGAGATCCTCGTTTAGTACATACCCCACATATTTAAAATGAGTTACCCTATTCAAGGCAAGTCCTCCAAGAGTCACTGGTGGCACTACCGAAGGACTCTTGCGTCCTGCCCGAAATATGAGTAACTCACTCTTCTTGGCGTTATAGCAGAGTCCATGAGACTCAGTATAAGCCTCACACACTCGCAACAGCTTGTCAATGGCACCAACTGTTGGGCCCAGTAACACCATGTCGTCGGCGTAGCTGATGTTATTTATCATTTTACCGCCTATGGAACAACCGACCATGGTATCACTGAGCTCAACAATCAATTGATTAACGTACATGTTAAACAGTAACGGGGACGTTAGCCCCCCTTGCCGTACTCCACATTCAGCCTTGTAGCGATCAGAGTACTCATCTGCCCATCTGACGTGATTGACTTGGTTGCCGTACCAAAAACTAAACAAACTAATGAGCTCTGCCGGGACTCCAGCTATTTTTAGCTTTTCCCAAAGCTTTTCGTACGACACCAAATCAAATGCTCTTGACAGGTCAAGAAAAGCAGCATAAACAGGCGTATTCCTGTCAGTATAGTATCGGACGGTGTGCTTGAGGACCAGGATTGCACTTTCAGTGGATAGACCTGACCGAAACCCGAATTGACCATCTTGTAAATCGGCAAATCCACTGAGGTGTCGCTCCAGCACCTCATCCAGTACCTTTGCCACGATAGTAGCCAGCGATATTGGCCTATAGTTTATATTATTTTTAACAATAGGAACTATAATTGTTTTCATGAGATCATCCGGTAAATACGAGTGTCTGATTCCGAAGGTGAATAACATGGCCAATAGTCTGTGTATATGAGCTGCGGCGTGCTGCAGGTGCTCGATGCTGAGCCCATCATGCTCTGGAGATTTACCCCTTGTCATGCGTTTTATTACAGTCGCAACCTCTTTAGCTGTAATAAGTACAGGTTCTCCAGCATAACGGCACTCATCATCCAGCTCCCTCACACCCTCGACCAACCTTGCCTTGATTTGGAAATGACATTTAAATAGGTTGGCAATTTGTTTAAAGTCATCCACACCTTCTATTGACACTGAAAGAAAGAAAGAAAGAAAGAAAGATACATTTATTCACTAAGACACAGGACACATATATTAAGCAAAAATAAATAAAAATAACAGTAAAAAACATGTAACAAGTGTCTCCCTGCGGGCGTGAACCGGACACTGGCTCAGCATTATGCTGAGGTGTCAGTCAGACACCTACAGCGCTGATTTTCAGCCAGCACCGTTGGTGACTCACGGAAACGTCATACAATTATAATTACACAACTATACATATAATTAATTGTGCAAGGCGAGAGAGAAATAAACATAAATACATAGTGAGATAATACATACAGCACTACCTACATGCAGCTTTAATAAAATAATAACTACGTTACACATTAAAGTAAATTTTACTATTAAACTAAAAACAAAAACTAGATAAAAATGTGCAATTGGCATATTTTTGCTGTCAAAAGTGCAGGATTAGGATTAGGATTTTTGGAGCGTCAACAAATAGCCTTTAAGCTTACGCTTAAAGGTGTATCTGCTAAGCGCCCCTTGGATAGGGGGAGGGATATCATTCCAGCACTTACACGCCGCGAACTTGAAGCTACCTCGGAAAGCAGCGGTTCGGTGCATAGGAGTTATGGCCATTGCCTTGAATCTGCGCGCACTCTTTGACCATACCAGTTTATTGAAAAGGTAAGATGGGGTTTCGTGCCTTACCACCCCGAAAAGCAGAGTGGCAAGGTGCAGGCGTCAGCGTGCAGACATGTTAAGCAAGTTAGCGGCGTTCAAGTATGGAGTGATGTGGGACCGGGGAGGGACTCAGAAACAAAAACGAGCACATGCGTTCTGCACTCGTTGTATGAGCCTCTTGGAACGACCAGTAATGCACCCGTCATACACGACATCACAATAGTTTAACCTAGATAATATAAGCGATTCACATAGGTCGACACGCAAATCGACACTAAGGTAATCACGTATATTATAAAGGACTTTAAGGCGATAGAAGCAGTTACTCACAACATTTAGTATGTGGTTCTCAAAGCGCTCTATTGGTTCGCCCATGACGGCGACATTCCCGGAAGTTCGAGCATCAAGGGTATTACGGATTTGATGTTTTGACCCGAAAACCACATACTTCGACTTGCTAGGATTAAGAACCAAACAGTTCCTCTCCGACCAAGAGGAAATATGAGCAAGGTCCGCATTTATCGTGTTAATGGCAGCAGATGTGTCTGACGGCGCACTAGACAAATAAAGTTGCACGTCGTCCGCGTAAAGGTGATACTTACAGCTCTTTATACTGTTAGTGATGTCAGCGCTATACAGTATAAAGAGCAGGGGTCCAAGTATTGAACCCTGCGGTACTCCTCTTGTCACAGGACAAACAGAGGACCGCAGAGCACCACCATCCACCCTACGCAACGAAACTGCCTGCGTACGGCCAGACAAATAGCTACTGAACCAATTTGTTGCAGTGACATCAAACCCGTAATAAGACATCTTGGATAATAGAAGAGGTACGCTAATGCAGTCAAAGGCCCTTGAGAAGTCTAAAAGAACTAAAAAGGTAATTTTACCAACATCACGAGCCTGTAGGATGTTATCGACTACATCGAGCAACGCAGTAGCTGTCGATCGACCCTTGCAAAAACCCGACTGCAGTTCAGGGAGTATGCTATTTTTCTCCAGGTAATCGGACAGCTGATCGCAAATTACCCGTTCTATTATCTTCGATGCACAAGTAAGAATACTTATAGGGCGTAGTTGAGACACGTCAGTAGGATTTGGTTTTTTAGGTAACGGGATCACCTGAGCGATTTTCCAGTCAGCTGGGAAAGTCATAGTCAGAATGCTCATATTAATAATGTAAGTCAGTACGTCTGTAGTTCTCGGTAATGTCAGAAGCAACATGTCAATGTCAATTGAGTCGAGTCCTTTTGCTGTAGTTTTTACGGTGACGGCAGCAGCTGTGGTAGGAGAGAGCGTGAAAGTGTTGTCGTTATGTCTATGAAATTCAAAAAAAGTCAAGTCAGATAAAGTCATGTCCTGTTTTCCAGGAATATTAAGAAAATGCCGGTTGATCAAGTCAGGATCATCAAATTGTGCCGGGAGGTCAGTCTGCGTCTGTGAATCTGGAAGAACAGTGCGCTTTTAGTTTTTCCAGAGAGTCTTCGAGTCAGTAATGTCATTGATATGGTGCGTGAAGAAGGCGCGTTTCTCGCTATAAATGGCTTTTATCACAAGGTGCTTCAGGTCGAGGTAATATCGTTTATGAACATCGCTCTTGGTTCGTTTGTAACGTGCGTGAGCCTCGTTTCTGAGGCGCATCATGAGCCGAACGTTGCTCGTGAGCCATGGTTTAAGTGCCTCCTTCACCACTATCGTCTTTTCCGGCGCATGTCTGTCAAAAAGTCCAAGTAACAGTGAGTTAAATAGTCTAACCATGTCATTTACGTCGTTAAGTAATAAAATTTGTTCCCAGTTTATGGCGTCAAGGTCATTGTTAAATTCAGTAAGGTTAATGTCTTTCAGAGGTCTATAAGTAATACGTCTAGGTGTCGGTTTCCGTTTTTTAATGTCAAACTCGGCTGTGATGAATGCATGTCTCCCTAGGTCCGGGATATGCTGCACGTCCACAGACACAACACGAGCGTCAGAGCAAATAAGGTCTATAGTTGTCTGGCTGTGTTCCGTAAAGTGAGTAAGGTCGCTTAAATGTTGTGTCAAGCCAATCATTGTCAGAAATTGTGTCAAACGTTTAAATTTTCTGTCGTTCTTGTCCGTATAATTAATATTAAAGTCACCCAGTAAAATCAGTCGGTCGTATTTAACAAAAGAAGTTATTGAGTCAGTAATGGCATCAAAAAAAGTGTCAACATCAAGCCGTGGTGGTTGATATGCGGTTCCAATTATTATATGTTTGCTGTTAAGTATTGTTTTCAACCACATTTGTTCTACGAGCGCAGCAGGAGGATGTGGTAGTGTGCGTGAGTTGAGGCCCCGGCGCAGGAAAAAACCGATGCCCCCACCCCTTCTTCCACATATTTCGACCAGCCGGGGAACATGACGTAGACGGCAATTAGGTACGGCGGGAGCACGTCCATCCTCGCCAGCCCGCAGCCATGACTCGTTTATGGCAATGATATCCGCGTTCGTATCAGTTATAGTCGCAATCAGCTCGTCGTGTCCCGTACCAAGGGAAACAGCATTAAATAATCCAACTTACAAATTGTTAAACCGCGGCATTATAAAAAAGAGCAAACAAGTAAAACAAACAATAACAAATGGATGACTGCATACAGGTAAGTGATTCAGTGCACGGAGATAGAAGTATATAATAAGTGCAATACAAAGTGGTACATAAAGAGTGATAGTGTTGATCGATAACATATATATACATACATAAACTATATAAGGACATATTTATATAAAGTGATCGTTTCCAGGCTGAATCACGTGACGGTTCGAGGCATATTTGTCGGTCCACTCCCGCGACAACACATAACAATGACAAAACAAGTATACAGGCCACAACAAAACGGTAAGAATGGTATTTTTTTACAAGTATACAATTTATAAGAAACGATTTACAAACAAAGAACAATAACGAAACATTTAAATTGCAGGACTTTACAACAAAACGAACAAAAACAATAACAACTAAGGACCGGTTTGGACTTCGGCCGGCAGAAAAATGTGCAGATCGGATAACCGGCGCACGCGATGAGTCGGCTGACCCTCAGACCTGCGAGCGAGGATCCTGCCGTCACGGGTCCACACGAAGCGCCAGGCGGCGGTGCGCGCGGCCTCACGGGCTCGCTGGAACAGCTGTCGGTTGGCGCCAGTCAGCCGCTCGTTCACGTAGAACCGCTGCGGCGCGCCGGCCAGGCCCAGGCCTTCAGTGGTGGCTCCACGACGTGTGCGCGCGCACCGCAGCAGCTCGTCCTTGAAGGAGCGCCGCGCCAGGTGCAGCACGAGGGGCCGCGGCCGACCCGCCTCGCGCGCCCGCCCGGCGCGATGCACCAACACCACGTCACGCACGTCCAGCTCCACGTGTGTCTTCTCCGTCGGTCACAGGAGAGTCGAGCATGCCCATGTCCACTCTCAGCGAGTCCGCAGTGGAGGCGGGCAGTGCGCCGCCGGGCTGGGTGTTGACGGCCTGAGCGGCAGCAGCGGGCCGGTCGGTGGCGAGCGGAGCGGCGGGCGGCGCAGCAGAAGACGATTGGCCCGGCAGGCCTTTAACGGGCGTGTCAGGGCGGTTGTCTCTCGGCAGGAACCGCCACTGGAAGGCTCGCCTTAGGGTTCATTTTATTAGTCTGTTTCCAAAACTTACTGAAGTTCTTTTCTTTGTGCAGAGCAGCAAGGGTGTCCATTTTTGTTTGTTCCTTGTTGTTCTGACAAAACTTCAATTTGCCCTTGAAAACCTTTTTTGACCTCACCATGTCCTCAAAAAAATTACCAGAATAAGGCTTTCCGGCTCCTACCCAATTTAAAAAACTTAGGCGAACCTTTCTGTGCGCTTCCTCGACTAGCTTATTCCATCCAGTTTTATACTTGCCTTTCCCGACCTTGTCTGCGTTTTGGCTACCAATAGCAGCTTTTGATAGCGAACTAACAATAACATTGTATAGACCATCAGTCGCAACAATTTCTGAGGTCATCTGGGAAATCTATATGCGATAAATACTCATGACATAATTCTCTATGTTACCTATTAATCTGAACACAGGTTTTATGACCCCAAACAACATCATTTTTGGCTTTGACTGAGATCTTGGACTTTGACCTGATTGCATTAAAATCACACTGTATTTCAAGCGGAAAGTGATCAGTTCAGACAAATTATAGGGTCGCAGTTTCAATTTCATCAATTGTGCCACGTTTCTATCAATAAAACTGACAGAGCTGCCCGTATCGATTAGGGCATCAGCACGAGTATGGTTGAGAGTGATGGCGATCGTGGCCTTTGCTAAGCTCGATGGAGATGCAGCAGAATAAATGGAGCTAACTGTATCATGAGAACTCGGACTGGAATTCAACAGGAGTGGCGGGGCTCGTGATGGCGTTGCTAGAAAGGTTGTCACTGGAACGGCATACTGAAGCAAATTGCCCTTTCTTAGAGCAAAGTTGACAGTAGGCGTGGAAGGCTGGACACTTAACTATTTGATGAACTTTACCGCCGCAAAAGAAACAACGCCTTGTTGATTGTTGTGGTGAAGAATCAGCAGCATTGTGGGGATTTGGTACTAAGGGTTTTGGCACTTCTTGTTGTTGAGCTGGTGCTGGCAAAGCGATCAAAGTAAGTATGGCGTTAATACCCATCGTTGCGGAGTCTTTTTCTGCGGTCTCTAAGACAACGGCCTGATTAAAAGCTTCATCAAGCGATAAGGACGATTTTTCAAGTAAGCGTTCCCTTATTTTAAGTGAACAATAAACGCGCTTCGTATTGCCTGGTTTTTGTGTTCGTCGGCTGAGACAGACATAAAGTCGCAACTTTGCGCAAGAAGATGCAATTAACGGCAATAATCTGAAATTGATTCATCATGTCTTTGTTTGCGTGTTCCAATATTAATATTTTATTTTGCGGTTTGAGATACGTTTTTTTCAAGAGATTGACAGCGGCATCGTAGGTTTGACAGACTTTGATATGCATGTAGATGTTGGAAGTCAAATGATTCGCTAACAACTTGAGTTTTATAGAATCCGTAGCATCGTCAGGAATTTCTTCAGCGAGGAAGTTTGAAAAAGTGTGGTGTCAGTGTGACCACTTTTCAGCGGCTGCAGGATCGGTAGGTGCGACGTCGAACTTATTTGGTCGAAGATATCGTGCTATAGAGTTTGTTATCATTCTTTTGGTATCTTCTTGCGAACCCGTCATTATCTTAGTTATTAAAATTGATACATAATAAACGAGAAACCAAATACAACTTGGCTTTTAATAACTAAGGAAATTAGGATAGGAATTTTACATGTCAAGATAATAGACAATAACACATAACAATAATAGACATCTAGAAAGCACAAAGGAGATTATATGTCAATAAGTACCTTTTTCATTATTTTTTATTTTCCTTTTATGAACTGAATCATTTTATCATGTATCTTAAAATTATTATTAGACTTTAATTGTGTGTTTTAACAAAAGGTTAAGTCAAAATGTTACTAAACGATATGGAACTTGTTCTGAAATAAATGTTTTCATTCATTCGTTCATTCGTTAATGAAAGCCATCAACCAGATATATTCATAATTATATCAGACATTTTGTTTTGAACTTTAAGAGGTTGTTAGCAAACAGAGTCGAGACAAGGAACATACAATCAGTGAAGACAGTGAATTAATAATAAGTACAACAAAATTTGTTTTAGAATGTACGAATCAGGTTTGAACCCAAAAATAGACGCGCTGTATCCAAAGATCGAATTTCCTGTATCAACCGAGACCCCTCTGATGTCGCAACTTGTTGAATGGGTACATAATGAGAACTGGTGAGTTTTTTATCGCAGAATCAAATTAATTTTTTTAAATGAAAAAAAAACTACCTATTTTCTTTTCATAGGCCTCAAGCAAAATACAATCAAACAAAAGGGTTAGTTACTACAGCAATTCGTGATTTTTATCTCTCAATACATGATGACGAATACAAGTTTTTGGAGGGACACATTCGAAATGGTAAGTGATATTCTGATATTGTGTTTGTTTTTAATTAATATAATTTTCACTTTGTCACAGTCATGTTACCTACTTTTATTTTCATTTGGAAGATTTATGTCAGTCATACAAAATTTCAGGCAAATATGTGTATCCAGAAGCCGGGATTTTGGACCTTGTTTGGGAAACCTTCGCAATGCATAAAAATACTGACTACAAACAGTTACCAGTTACATTTATGGACGTGCAATTTTATCAAGAGGCAGAAATACAGGCCGAACATCGTATTCAGCTGCGAATTTCCATTCAAAAGGGCGGGAATGGTTTCGAGGTATGACAATACTTATTTTATCCATATTTTAATACTGTTTTATCCGGGTCTAACGCGATATTTATTTACCTTTATTTCTGACGTTTCGACACGGGTTGCACCGGTCATGGTCGCAGATAACTGTCGTCCCAGCAAGTTGTCAACAGAGATATGGGTTTAGAATATTTCACAACCCTCCAAAAGTCGATAAAAACATATTCATATAAAACATGGAAAACAGGGTAAACAGTATTTAAATATGTGTACAAAGCGCGAGAGTTTAAAGTGTTACTTATTTTATCGTCAAATAGGTTTAACCTGCGAACCAATGTTGTCGATACCCAACGGTGATTATCCATACACACGGTGGTTATTATCGGTGGTTTGTATTTTCATATACATATTTGACATCTCGCATGCTTGACAGCTAGCTGTGTTAAATAAATAAAAACAAAGACGCGCACATCTCTGGTGGATTTCACTGTTTGGCTTAATTATTCCATAGTGTCATGATCCCTTATTCATTTGATTTTATTCACATATTGCTTTAAGTATAATTTGATTATTATGACAGTGCTAAGTTATCGTAAATATAAATACTATTATAAAATTTGTTTTTTACAGGTATGTTATAATAATAGTAAGCTTGTGACGGGTGTCATTATTGAACTGAAAGTCTTATACCGCGAAAACAATTTGGAAAAAGAAGAAAATACTGAAAAAGAGATTGTTCTTAGCTCTAATGATATATATAAAATGTTTGATTTAAGCGGTTTTACGTACGGTACGTTTATAGAAATATATTGTTTTAAACGTATCAGATTAGAAGAAGGTATTGAATTGTGATAATTGAATAGGTGATGTTATATATTTTTCCAGAGGTGAATTCCAATCTTTACATTCAGCAACTACTGGAGGCAAGACAGCAACCGTCATATGGAATCAGGAATGGGTGATGTTCTTAGATGCTTTGATCCAGCTAAATGTACTAGCGAGAGATGGTGCCGGCATTTTAACGCCTAAAATGATTAAAAAATTGACTATTAATGCCACTCTACCAACTATTGATGCCGATGGTCAAAAGGGCTACGCTGCTCATTACTCTAAAGTACTTAATGTTACCACGTAAGTAAACACATTAAAATGTAAATGAATCAGTTGACGAATAAGTGTTAATTTACATTTTAGAATCTAAAAATTTGTTTAACTAATGAACGTATTGATTACCTACTAGATGCGGTGTTGTTGAGCTAAACAATATCGTGTTCAACCAAAAAATTGTAGAAGAGGAGGAACCAGATTATCTGGAATCAAGATCCTTTGTCCCGCATCTTTTGACTGGCGATGTTGACGTTAGTATCAAATATGTATAATTTCTGAAATATATTTTGTAATAAGGCATTTTTTTTAAGTAAATCTTGTAGAGCTACATTATTACAAAGGTTAGTACATAACTTTAAAATATGGATTAATTTAATCATTCTTACGTTTCACAATTGCAGATCAATAGAGCGCTGCAGATAAATCTGCAAGTTGTTGCTGATAACGTGGATGACAATTTAACTGTAACAGAGTTTGTGGGAGCTTCACCCCAGTATGACGAATCAAATCAAACAAGTTGCTCAAAAAATACCTACTATTGAATTCAACGTGCACATTGTTCAGGCTGAAAACATTGAATTAGATTATCTAATTGACAGGGAAAAAAGTATTGGAAAATCTGATTTGTTTATTGTATACAATTTGCTAGGAGACGAGAGGGTAAGATTTTGGCAAATTTAAGAGTTTTACTTAAAATTTTCTTTGTTATCGTTAAAAAAATACATTAATTCAGTATTAGCATATCATCCTCCTAGCATTATGTCTGGTTGTGCCCCTATAGAAACCCGGGGTCCCCTTTGATTCCTAATCCCAAGATTTGGCATAGGCACTAGTTTTACGAAAGCGGATGCCATCTGACTTGCCAACCCATAGGGAAAACTAGACTTTATTGGAATTAGACCGGTTTCCTCACGAAGTTTTATTTCCCCGAAAAGCTAACGGTAAATATTTCGTACAAAAGTTCCGAAAAACTCATTGATACTACCGGGGATTCGATCCCACGACCGCCGCTTGACAGCCGCATTCCTGAACCACTAGGCTACCTTAGCTTTTTTAATACTAATATTACTAATAATTATCTTCGGCTAAATAAAATGAAGACTTAGTTCAGTCAGGCTTACAGATCAGGTTGTGTCTGACAATATATTGTTTATTTCAGAAAATGAGAAACCTCTACAATTTTCTTTCAAACGACACCTTCGTCTTAGCTCTAGAGCAGGACACAACCTTCACCCAAAATATAAACTTTTCAACGTGATTACTGCAATGTCAGTGCAGGATGAGATATTTATTATGTTGAAAAAGGCAGATAATAGGAAAGAAAATGTTATTTACCTGCCAATTGCCCACGATAGCAAGTTCAACTGGGTTCCAAGGGTACTAAGCGAACTGCAGAAACCACAACATGTGACTTTAGTGTCGGAACGACAACCGTTTTGCGGTCTCGTAGGTAAATATATTTTATGTTTTGAAAATATG
Organism: Epinotia brunnichana; assembly: GCA_963854355.1. Taxonomy (NCBI): domain Eukaryota; kingdom Metazoa; phylum Arthropoda; class Insecta; order Lepidoptera; family Tortricidae; genus Epinotia; species Epinotia brunnichana. The sequence goes on from OY977949.1 coordinate 22,695,508, forward strand.
TAATAAATCAAGTGATCATAATCACCACCATGACCATCATGATCATGATCATCGTCATCAACTTATAGTATGCGAATAGAATAATTCATCAAAATTATAATTTTTCTACTTTAATCTCAGGTTTAGTGAAGAAATTAAGGATGCAGTACCCGAACAAGATCAGCATCATCGTTGTTGATGACTATCATAAGCCATCGTTCACTCCAGATCACACGATGTTTAAAGAGCAGATTCAAAAAAACTTGACATTCAATGTATTGAAGAAGGTAATTTATCACTTATTTAATTGTATAACACTCTCGCGCTTTGTACACATATTTAAATACTGTTTTTTATTTAATTTTGTAACATACTAACATCTTTGTTGATATAAAAAAATGCAATTTGTGATTATATGGCATCATTAGTGGGGCAGACTGCCGGAACAAATGTGGACACGCCGGACAAAAGCACCAAATTTTTTTCAGGTACTAGTTAAGTACAAAGCTTTAAGTTTTTGATAGGAACCAACTCCTCCGTCGTCCATCTTATTTTTATGACAGTAATCTTGAATTATAGGTATTAATATTTCAAGTTCTTAATCACTTAGAATCACAAACTTGGTATGTAAATACAGCCTCTGTGATGTTTTTTAGGGTTCCGTACTCAAAGAGTAAAGCGGGACCCTATTCCTAAGACTTCGCTGTCCGTCCGTCCGTCCGTCCGTCCGTCCGTCCGTCCGTCCGTCCGTCCGTCTGTCTGTCACCAGGCTGTATCTCAAGAACCGTGACATCTAGAGAGTTGAAATTTTCACAGATTATGTATTTCTATTGCCGCTATAACAACAAATACTAAAAACAAAAGAAAATTATTTTTTAAGGGGGCTCCCATACAACAAACGTGATTTTTTTGCCGTTTTTATAGATAATAGTACGGAACCCTTCGTGCGCGAGTCCAAATCGCACTTGGCCGGTTTTTACAGTCTAGCTATTCCTGGCACACAGACAGACGTACCCATAGCGGAGGCTTAGTAACGGGTTCCGTTCGGTGTCATTTGAGAACTCAACCCTAAAAAATATGTAGTGGAATTGTATATTTAGACACCAAGTTTGTGATTCTAAGTGATTTAGAACTCGAGGAAGTAACAATATAGCTATAATTCAAAATGACCGCCATAAAAAAAATATTGCCAACGGAGAAGTTGGTTCTTATCAAAAACTTTAATCTATGTACCTAACTAGTACCTGAAAAAAATGTGGTTCTTTTGTCCAGCGTTGGACAGCGTTATGACGTGAAATTGCCCCACGGTATTTTAGAAGTAATAAAATAATATGCTGCTTTTTTTCTCTAAAGGGTATGGGGCGGCTATTACTCCCTTCAGTGTCCAAAATCAACTGTTACACGGAACGTTAGCCTGGCAGTTACTTCACCAGGAAAGTTGGATTTGTTGACGTGGATAGAAGCGCCTTTGAAGTCCAACAACGAATGTTTGGTTCATGTATGTATTTTTTATGAGATTTATTTTTCTAATACCACAAATGTTTGATTCACCCTGGCCAAATCAATAAGTTCCTAGTTTCATAACACTTGCACATTTCATTTTAATTGTTCTAGGTGTGTTACGCTGCTCCTTCCTATAGGGACGCGCAACAAGTAATAAAAAGAAAAGAAATTGAACTCGGAATGGATTTCAGTGGTGTCGATAACAAGTAAGTTTTTTGTACGCGCAACTATGATTTCGCCAAATTGTTTAAAAACATAACTTTTATACATTTTTGTACTCCCTTGAACATTAATGTTAACAGTGGCAACAAAGTAATGGGGCTTGTACAAGGAGGTGCCCTTGCTTCTACTGTCCAGGCAGACAAGAATTTGCTCTGGCCCGTCCCTGAACATTGGTCGTTAGAAGATGCTGCTACCGTACCGCTACCGTATGCCTTGGCGTACTATTCTTTGGTAAGTCGTCGATATTTGATTCATTTACAAAAGTAATTTGAGATTTCATAAATTCATAATACATCACGTTTAATTTTTAACGCTGACTTTCATGCACTTCAACTATAATTTCGAAATTGTACTTTTGTATAATATTTGTCTTCAGATGTTTGTTTCAAATATCACCATGGTTGAAACTTATTTAAAATTCACCTAGCAGATCTTATTTTATTTTATTAATTGCCTCTTTATTTACTATCTGGGCAAAAGATGTCCCCACAATGTAGTTCCTCTTGATATTGACCATTATTTTAATAAGCAGTCTGGCGCGTTGCCTCTGATTTTATATTGTTTTTCTTTAGTCCATCGTCATTGTATAATCGTTATTGTACTTATGATTTTTAAAGGGTATTCGAGCTAGACTCCTCCGAGGTATGCGGGTATTTGTGACCGGTGGAACAGGAGCGTTGGGTCAGGCTGCCATCTTCTTGTGTCTGTCGAGTGGCTGCGAAGTGTATACGGCAGTGGGTGATGTTAACAAAAAACGCTTCTTGATGAGGCTGTTCCCGGAACTTAAGGGTGAGTGGTCAAGTCTAGTTTAAACCATTTATATTTTTTTTTTGGTGTTTAGAAAACAGTCCCCGTGAAGGATACGGGCGACTGAATCCGCGGTTACTTTAGGGTAAATGATTTCTAATGAAACTAGTGATTCTGTGTATGAATGATGAGTGATGGTTGTAATGGATGATGGGTGAAATGGAGAGTGAACTATGTGTCATTGAATTTTTTCAGGTTATTAACTATGGAGGAAGCAAGTTTGCAAAATGAGGCTATTGTAGTTTCTTTACGAATGATTTCCTGCAGATTGTATGGTTTCTTTATAGAATTTTCAATACTTAAAATACTGTTTGTCTAGGCTTAATACTCGTGAATGGTAACGATACTATTTTACAGCAGGAAACGACTAATCAACTTAGGCAAAACTGTTATGTATGATTGTAGAGATCTTATTCTCAACTATGTTCGTTAAAAAAATGTAGTCTTGCAAACTTACTAAAGTTTTAGCTTACCGATAAAGAAAATTAGTATCTTATATTATCATTATAAGTAAGTATGTAGATGTCTATGATTTTAAATGCATAAAACCCAGCCTTGCTAGTTATGTTTCCAGTGAAAGCTTCGTCTCATACTTTTATTTATTTACTTACATTGAATGAATTACTTAGAAGTAGGTGACACATTAATTAAGCAAATATCTAATGTGTGTTTGTGTAACCGATTCATAATACGAACGAATAAATATGTACAATGTTATCTTTGATATTGCAAAAGTGATTGTAAAATCCTACTCAAATAGATGATTTTTACCTTATCTTATCTTATATACTTCTAACAGAAAACCAGATCGGCAATTCCCGCGATCTTTCTTTCCAACAAACAATGGTGGAACAACGAAGGCGGTGCCAAATTGTGATCAACTGTCTCAACGGAGTGCATCGAGAGGTCTGTAATAAAATCATTCTTCATTCTTTAGTTATTTACTATAGTTAAAAATGTCGTCTCGTCGATTTCGATGATGGTGGCCCCAGCAATTATTGAGTTCTGATATGACTTAAACGCCTGCAATTATGAAAAGAGAAGCGTAAACTCTCCTACATTTTTAAAACGGCTGGCCAACTCTTGTGTTACTCAGACAATTGAGTGTTGAATGATATTATTAAATAAAAATGTAGGACGAAGAGTTTTCTAGTAAACATTAAGTAATTTTATAATAATTCTCGTAAATGTGCGGTCATTGTTCTACACGACTTCATTGTGCTTCTATAAACAACCCGAAATAGTTTAATAGAAAAACGTGAAATACTAATAATAAAGATGGCAATTATAAAATGGATTAATAAAATGGCAAGCATATTAGCCCCGTCTAATCGAATCTTACCTTTTCATAATCAATTTAGCTATGACCCTGGGACCATTCATTATGAAATTGATCTAATATTGGGGTTTTTCAGGTGGCAATGCAAGGTCTTGATCACTGTGCCGTTTTCCTAGACGTTAATGATGCAGGTATGGAAGCTAATGAAAACTTTGGCATGTCCTTTTTCTTAGAGGAAAGGCACTACATAGCGGTTCGTCTTTCAACAATTTTCATACCGCAATACTCAAAGTAACTAACTGTTAAGTACTACGTAAATACTAGCTTTAGCCCAGGATTTCTTCCGCGTGGAACACGTTTATAACGTTTCTATATATATACATCCGCTCGGCATCATTTCTGGGTTAAAAAATACTTGGCATTTATAAAATTTGTATGGATTTGATTCTGAGGAAGCATAGCAGCAAGTAGACTTTTTATTATTAATTTAGAACAATGGAACATCTTAATGCCACTAGGCATTTTCAGTTAGCAAATTATCAAATTAATAAAACAATACTTAGAACGCATGATTGTGCGACCGAATTTTATTTATATGAACTCAACAGGTACGACAGTAATGCATCTTTTTTCAATTCGGTATAAATAAAACACATCGTAACGGCAACCCAGCTTTTTGGTTTAACTATTTTGGCAAATGTCTGGAGCGTGCGATAACGAATTTATTACAACTGCTTCTTTGTTACATTACAGCAACTGCAAGACATGATATGCAACGGCATTATAACAGGCGCCGTTCGTCCATTGAGCCGTGTGGTGTACCCTCCTACTGAAATCTCTAAAGCCTTCCGGTTGTTGTCAACCAGCAGGCATAGAGGCCGCGTCGTGATCAGGATGACTGATCTTGTCGCCCTTAGTGACGGATTAAGCGTGACGCCGAGAAAAGATTTTCAAAACGTTCGCGAACCGGTTGCACTTTGTTTTTAAATCATTTGTCTATACAAAGTGAAGTTTATGACAAAATATTGAGTTGATTAATTGCGATAAAAAAAATTCTCGGTAGTTTACAACTTTTTTGCACATATTCTTTGAAAATAACTTATGGCTACGTATGATGCTGTCCTTAAAACAAATATCGCTACAGAGAGCACAAAGATCTTAGAGAAGAAGAACTTAGAAATCATTAACATTTACTTGTTAAGTTTCATAAATTTTCTCTTAAAGTTGACAAAGACTTTTATTGTAATTATTTTTAGAATGTGGTTATCGTCAAATAACTCATATGTGGTTGTATGCGACGACGATGGCCTTGGTATTGAGTTGGCTGATCACATCGTAAAGAGAGACGCGTCGAAACTCGCCATACATGTTAATTCTAACTTTGTTGGAGGATACTTCTACACTAAGCTGGCGTAAGTGTATAAATACCTCATAGCATATTTTGTGTAGACGCATATTCATATTGCCTAAGCACATTATATTTGGTCTGCACCATTTTTTTTTTACTTTCGCTCTTAATTTTTCACTGCTGTTTTGAGCGGACTTAAGCAAATTTTGTAAATATCCATCGACACAATAGAAAGGCGTAATTATCTATATTTATATTGATACCATCTATTATACAGAAATTTAATTGTTGTTGAAAAATAGGGGTTTAGTCTAAAAGAACCTAATGTATTTCACATTATAATTACATAAACCTTAATATAATTACAGGAAATGGAAAAACTCAGGAGTATCAATAAAAATATTTTCAGAGAATCTTCAATCAGAGAAAGGTTGCGTGAATTTACTTAAAGAGGCAGACGAATTAGGTCCAATTGAAGGTATCTTTATCGTTCAAAATTCAGACAAGATCGAGAAAAGTTTGGAACAACGGAACTTTGTTGACAAGTTCAACAATAAAAGCCTGGTTGTTATTAATCTTGATTTGGTGTCGAGGAATCTTTGTAGCGAACTAAGGTCAGTTGTTTCTGTAAATACTAGATAAGATTGTATTTAAAGAAACTATTTGAAAGAAGCTTAAAATTGTAGCACAAATTAGTAAAGGTAATGATATGATTGGCGTTTGACAGTCTTGTTTTATGTTTTAATATACCCATTCGCTTGCTTTTCGCAACCAAAATTTCTAACTGTTCAATGGCACTGCTTGTAGTAGTTCAATTTCAATTTCAATTTATTTATTGCATTATCACATTACAAAGTTAATTTTAGTTAATATAATAGTTAATTTTATATGCTGATCTCTGTCCATGTACAAGTTGTTGTTACGAATACTTTGCTTATTTTATTCCATTCTAACTTCGCACATACCCAAATCGATTGAGGCATCTTTTGTAACTGCTAAGCAAAGTATAGGCAGGCAGTTTTGAAAATAATTTTTAAATGAAATCAACTGTGCTGGTTCTTTCATTTTTGATGCGTAGTTTAGGAGACTGACAGTTTAAAGAAAAGGGTAAAAATATAAATTACGTAAACATTTTTACGTCTTAATGCGGGCATTAAGACGTAAAATATTAATGCGGGCATAAACACGTAAAAATGTTTACGGTGTTGATAGAGTTTATATATTTACTCTTCACATACCCAATATTGCCATTAATCATTTCATAGGTGTCTGATCTTCATCTTGAATTATGTTTTAGATATTTTGCACTGATCATTCGTTCATCGGAAAGTGTGACTGATGAATTCACATCGTCTATAACAGAGAAAATCTGTCAGTCACGGAAAGAGATCGGTTTGCCGGCTCTGGCTTTGCACATTGATTCGTTAAAAGTGGTAAGAACTACATATTTATATTTTTCATAAACATGAATCATAATAATGAATCGTTCACACTTCTAAAAGGGGGAGGCAAACCACGTGAAATTTAATTTTCAGTACCTCTTCAAGTAATTGTGGATTGAAGGAAAACATTTGACATTGCAATGTTAAGTTGGTAGGACATCGCCTACAACACTTATCAACCACATTCTCATAATCAGACCATAAAACACCCATGGGATAAGAGGGCTGGTGTTCTTCTAACCTAACACTACAAGAGGAAATAATTATCGTGTTGGCATTGTAACGGGATAAGCCGTGTTTGATGGTATACGTAGACGGCTATCACTTACCTATGTGTGTGACAGTGACCTGACGGACTCGAAGAGTCGTCCACACGTGCTTTTGTGCACCGCGCTAGCCAGTCAGATTCTCACAGAGTTGGGTACGCTTTGGGTTCACGGTAATAGGAGCATAGTGTTACAAAAAAGGGCGCCATGTATTTAGAATTATATTCTTAAATGCAAAAGAGTTTTATGCAGGAGACCTACTTAGTAGGTAGCAACATAGAAATATGAACAAAGATTCAATTACAAAAGTAAGTTTATTGCAGTAATGTTCACTTATGCCAACACCGATTCACACAATCTTTTCACTATTGACTAGATCACTAGACCTTAACTATATTGTAAGGTTAGAGGCGTGGCTTCTCAGATGAGATTAAAAAAAATCTAGGTTTCTGACCGAGGACGAAATTTTACTCTTAATTAAATAGCTATAGGAGTAGGCTTTATTATGATGTTTAGGTCTGTGTGAGGCTCATTTGCGTTAGAAAATTACACTAAGGATATCTCATGGCTGATTCCACGAATGGCCCCAAAAAAATTGAAAGAAGTCACCTCATGGAACACGCTACACGCGCGTCACGTCCCCGCCGTAGATCACTGCATCCACCCAGACTTCCAGATGAGAGCCTGCTCGTGATGGCTACCACAGATGAAGAACAAAAGGGGCGTGTCGACGTGCACGCTTTCCCGCGCCCGCTCGATTGCCTGTGCTTGGCTGGGCCCCCCAAGGCGCGCCAGCACGCAGTCGCTGTAAACCACATTAATATTTAAGACTTGAACGAGCAAATAACTATCACTTTCTCTTCACCCATTCTCCGACAACATTTCGACAGAAATCACTAGAACTAGTTTTACCTGGCAAGAGTTCAAAGCTAAGCGTTGGTGACTTTCCGCCGACCAGATCTCCTTTTTTATATAAATGGTGTGATGTACCTGTAACAAAGCAATGTTTCACCTCTAAAACCACCGCTTGAACACGATAAATATTCCTTTCGTTCAATCGGCGACAATCGCATTTTACTTACTGAATTGTCCAATGTGTCAACGCATCTTTATTATTGGCCTATTTATAATTATTTGACTCCCAACTCTTACTTGGCCGTTTTTTGTTTTTTTATTATTATTTTTACTACTTAAATAAATTTAATTTTTCGCGATTAAATCCCTTTTAGTAATAATTATACCTTTCTAGTTGTATGATTTGTTTGCCAAAATTCCCAAGTTACACATGTTTAGTTAGGTTCTTCAAAACTCTACTCCTTATACTGATTATACCAACATATAAAAATTCCACTTTGCAATTTAAATCTGCTCTAGATGTTCAAGAAAATCCAGCAAAATGTTATCGTCTTTGTTTAAAATACTGGGATTAGCTTTCATGCCAGTTACTCTCAAACAAAAGACGTAACTAAATTGTAGACTGCGACTACACGGAAAGTTACGTCAGTTTTCTTACTTTTTTTAGTTTGACCAAAACACAGAGAGCTCGAAGACAAAGCCGCTGTCTGTGTCAGCGGTGTTCAAAGCGCTAGAAACCAGTTTGAAACTGAAATACAACAACGTTGTTACATTCAATTTAAAGAAAAATGTAAATAACAATTTCCTGCAGGAAATCGAAAAAGTTCTGGGTAAGTTTGTGTGTAATCGATTAGTCTTTATTAGTATGTTAGTTTTTTAAATTCTGTATTAAATTAATGAAGGAACTATTTTCATTTGTATTTTTGTGTACAATTGTAGTAATGCGTAATGTGAGATCTTATTCATAAATGGCATGTATAAACAATATCTTATTATGGTATTAAGCGAGCAATATGTATATTTATTGACATTCTTGAGAAAAAAAAAGTATTTTTGAAGTTGCAGGGGGCGAAAAATTTGGGAAATCGTTTTCTCTATTTTTACCTTCGTAGAACTCGCTTGCCCTTGCACTTAAAATCGAATTGATATAATAATATTACTAACGTAAAATATGTATTAATGGATGAATCGAGTAGGTACCGTGGAATGGGGTTAATTTGATCAATTTCAGAATTAAAAACGTCTGTATCTCCGATTCAGATTCAGATTTAGATTCAAATGTTTATTTGCTTAACGTACAAGTACATGCAAATACAGAAATACAAGAATATAGCACACTTTACACGTTACAGCGGTAGAAATAATAATAATAAAATCAGTAAAATTATTCGCAAATGTCGATATAGATTGCAAAGTAAAATAAGTAAATTATAAGTAAAACATTAAAAATTAAGTTAAATACACGCAAATTATTCTTAATGTCAGTTTTTATTTTTTATTTTATTTTTTAAAAGGATTAAATTTATTTATGCAAAATACAACACAAAGAAGAAAACAATACAATACCTAAAACTAAAATTAAATAATAAAAACAGCTACATTGAGAATTAAGTGTCGAATAACCCGCCCCGGGTCACTCCAGGTACAAAGGTGCCCCCCCGAGGGTGCTCGCCTTGTCGGGGCGGGGGGGCTTAGTAACCGTGGACTGGTCACCCACGGCGAAGCTAAGAGGCACCCAGGGCCGGCCTGTTTGGGCTGCCGGCTGGCCCGAGGAGGGCGCTCCTAGCGGGCTTGCCTATTAAGCCCGCTTAGGATGCGTTGGGGAGGGACCGCAGAAGAAGTTCTCACGCGCTATATTCTGCGGCCGAGGTGGGATCGCAGGGGGAGAGGCGTGTTGGTATAACTCTCCCTACCCCCTGCGAACTTGGCGGGGCCGTTCCGCTGAAGCGGCATTGGTGGGACCGCAGAGGAAGAGGAATTACGGTGCGCCGCTTTCCCTATCCTCTGCGGCCGAGTCGTGGTAGGTGGCGGAACCACAGACCTGATCCGCCACCGGGTGCTGGATTTTCCGCACCCATGATCTCCTCGTAGCGGACTCAGGGGGTTCCGCTACTGAACAGGTGGAGATCGAGAAGGCAGGCGCGCCAAAACATCTGGCATGCCTCACGTGGAGGGCCGCCGGGCATCCGCGAAGGAGCCGCTTGTGGGCGGCTGCCGCCGGCGGGGTCGCGGATGTGTGCGCAAGCGTTCCCGTGACTTCGCCACGAGGCGGCGAGGTGGCAAGTGGGGGGGTTTTTAGTGGGTACACCGTGGGTCTCATTAGCCCATACGGGAGTCCCACATAACCACTCGGGTCACCCCCTGCACCCGGGTGGTATGCGTAACGCATTTTCCCCCCTAAACAAAAAAAAAAAAAAAGGTACAAAGGTGCCCATCACACTAGCCGCATTGCCGCGCTGAACAGCTATGGCTAACCTTTGCACCATAAATGACCCAGAGCGGGGATCGAGACCTCTCTCTTGCAAGCGGCGCCCCACTTCCTTGAAAAAGGTTTTGGCTTCTGAGCACCAACACCCAGTAACCTCCACCGCAAGAGGAACGAATAAATAATTTGAGAGACCCGAGTACTTGTCCCTCTTTCGTACTGCCGCCAGCTCAGCCGCAGCTCCAGGCGCCCGTATGGTGCGGCCAATGTGCGAAGCAGCAAAAGTGCTAACACACGTAGCGTCCCAGAGGAGACATTTGCCTTTTTGCCAGGGCACCAGGGTTAAGCCGTCGGGCCTTTTACCGTCAGACCGGCAAAGGCCTGGAGATTCCAACATACATGGCACATTAGCTGACACGAGGGCCCTCCGAACAATGTCGTTAAGGGCATGGTGACGTGGGAACCTTCCCGCGCAACGACAACAACTCAATGCGTGATGACCGTTACTCTCCACCGTAGCGCCGCAGATGCATACGTGAGGTTCACAAACATCACAGCCCAGGCGAAGAGCCACGGCCACCCGCAACGAGTCATTGTCAAGAAGAGTACCTAAATGCGGAGCGGAGAAATGAGAGCGTGTAGCCACGCCCCAGACTCTGGCCTTGATGCCGCCATGAGTCTTGCGCTATCCACACCCACCGCGTCCCCCAACAGGCCGTCTAGCGTCCGCTTTCCACCTACGTCATCCCACAATCGTTGGCGGTCCGGTTTCTCAGGCACAGGTGCACCCAAGTTGAGAGTCGTCCAGGCCTCCAAAGCATCGACAGCATAAGGTATGGTTGCCCTATCACCATCTAAGGAAAGAATCTTAGTGACAAGGTCCAAAACCCCCTCCACCGATGCCAGGTAAGCTGGCAGACTCACATTTCGCGCGCGTCTTACACCTAATCCACCGAACCGAATGGGTAAAGATGCCAGGTCCCATTGGTCCGAATTGAGGGAGACATTCAGTAGGTCCTCGACTGACTCCTTCAACACACAATCAAAAGAGTCAGTGTGCACAGGGTGAATCCAAGTCGGTACCGTGCGTAAAAAATATGTGAGTTTGGGAACGGCGAAACAGGCACGCAGTTAAATAAGAGCAACGTGCGATGAAAGCAGCTTCAACCTCTCCCTAGCAGACAGGAGAAGCTGCCTTCTCACCTCGAAGGCTTCAGGGATGGCTTCAGGGAAAATGGGAGAACCCAAGAGGTTGAAGGTGTGGGTTGATAACTCTTTGAGCCCGGGAAGCATGGCACTGAACAAAGCAAATGAAGAACCGGAATCAGTGCCGCAGGGGAAAATCTCACATTTACTGGAGTTGAGCTCTAAACCTAGTTCCTGAAAGCGTGGAAGGAGCGTGATCAGATCCTGTTTCACTTCCTCCGTGGTACCCCCGAGTGTACCGTCATCTAGGTACCAAACGTTCAGCGGTGATTTATGCTCAGAGATCACCTTTTGTATGGCCAGACAGAAAACTAAAGTGTCAATTAGTAAAAATATAAATAAATAGTAGTCACAAGTAAATCAGTCAAGTGCATTGGCAAAAAAAAAAAATTACTTGTCAAAACTTTTAACATCACTACATTGCTTTATTTGGTCACTTAATTTGTTAAAAAATTTAATAGCAATATTGTTGTAGCTATTATCAAAGTGAACATAATTGGACTTACTTTGTAACAGTTTATTTTTATTTCGGAGATTGAAACTATGAGTCCTCCCCGAACATTTATCCAAAAAAATAAGGAAACAAAATGCAAATATCGGTTTTTGGTCCTCTGTCGATTCCACCAACAAAAAAAAATTATAAATGTAACTCTTGGAAAAAAAAAGTTAAGTCGGTGATCAACTTTATACTGATACCGGGGTTACTTTAAAACTCCCTTTTTTTAACGGAATATGATAGTTACCCAATAAGGAAAAAAACAGTAGAACCTAAAAAAAATCGTTCACAGACTTAGGATTTATAAAAGTGTATGTGCCTTTGGGGTTACTTTGACAAAGAAAAAAAAGGGTATATTTTATCTATATACATACATATAAAAAAGCTGAAGAGGGTCGAAAGTCTGAACATGGAAGATATTCGAAAAAAAATTATACTTAAAATCGATAACAGAACAGGTTCGACCAGTTTTTAGAATTTTTGTCTGTTTGTCTGTTTATCTGTTTGTCTGTTTATTTGACCGCGCATCACGTAAAAACGGCTTAACCGATTTTGATGATACATTGGTATTGAGATAGTTTGAGTCTTGAGGAAGGACATAGGGTAGTTTTTATCCCGGTAATCAACCCCTAAGGTGATGAAATGGGGGGTGGAAGTTTGTATGGAGCTACTTAAACCGCTCTAAATGAAATTTGGTATATAAACAATTTAAGTCCCGGGGAAGGTCAAAGGATTGGTTTACCTAAGAAGTTATACAAGCTATTAAAAGTCCGTAAAATTAGTACACATGTAATTTAATTTTTTTTCATCGATCGGCGTGCCGGTCCCACGACTGGTAAAGACACTGACAATGACGTTCAATGCTGCCAATCGTAAAAAAATAAAACAAAACGATGCGTTCAGAAAGCGTATAATTTGAGTTTAAACATGAAAATAAGTTTTTATCAATGTAAACCCAGGAATTAAAGTTCACGTACCTAACTTATTACAAAAAACCAACATTTGGTTGGTCAAAATCAGGATCCAAAGTAAGCGATGTAGATCACACGTAGATAAATGTAAACAATTACCGTTTAGGTACACATAAACTGTATAGTTGGCAGGCATTTTTCATTATTATGTAAATCCTACGAAATCTGGCTTACAAAGGCCTTCAAATCTCGATTAAAGCCACAGAAAAGACAGAACGCAATCAAATTAAATAAAAATTTACAATGTCAATCTCTTTGCTTTGCCCAAAGGTTGACTGGTAGATAATGGTTACGGCATTCCACCTTTTGTACGATAAGTTCTTCTTTCAAACAATAAAGCACATTGCACATTGAAATAAAATAAACTGTAATAACCTTCGGAATGCCCGCAAACATTAGAAACACAACTAACAATATTAATTACATTCCGCGATACTGCAATAAAATTTTAAAAAAATTAATAGAAGAACGTGGCTGGACCCCGTGGTAGACCCTGCAAGATAAAACAATAAATAACGACTCCTTTTCTACTCGTCGAGTCGACTTCATGGACAGAGGGGGAGTGTAACATCAGTTGCTACTACTAGTACCGCCGTTTACTTGATTCGCTGATAGATGGCGCTGTCGGTGAGTTAGATGGCTCTATCGTTTGTTCGACATAGAATCATGACCCCGGGAGCAGCGCATCGAATAATTAAATTTTGCCAGTAGGGAATTAGTATTATGCAGGCTTTGAGCACTCACCTAGTTGAATCTTTTAAGCGTCTTGGTTGGTGCAATAGCAGAATCAGGCAAAGATTCAAAGACATTATTAGAAACAATGGAGATACAGTATTTAAAGAATTTGCACTTAAAAATGTCAATAAAACCAGAATTGTAATAGCATCTAAAACAGAAAGTCCACCTTTCACACCAATCTCATTAAACGGATCCACAGTCGAAAAAGTAAACTCATTTAGATGTTACACTGTAAGCACGTTGTGAAGTAACTGCGAGTGAAAGTAAGCAATGAACCAATGATGGGCATCCACTCTTGGTGATATGCCTCGGACTAGTCAATAAGAAGTGGCTCAGGTGATGAGTTCGTGACGGTGTCAGCAAGCTATTCGCTAAATGTAGGAGCAGGAGGTGACTTTGTGCATCTAAAGCTTAAGTAAGAGTTTTGTTAGAGTAGTGAAGGGCGCCAGACGTTTTAACCTATTAAACGACAAGGTACTAATATAATTGCTTTTTTTTATACGACGACGGTGGCAAACAAGCTTACGGCCTGCCTGATGTTAAGCTGGTACCGTAGCCTATGGACACTTGTGACTCTTCTTCTTTATTCACTTGAGGATTCAATGTGTTGGCAGATAGAGACATGCAGATCCCTCCCTCCCAACAGGGCGCATATAAGGGCGCTGGCCACCTTACTCACTACCAGAAACACAACACCACGTGCTTCATAGCATGCAATAATATAACAACACTGCAAAGCAGTGGGTGCTATTATGGTTGCGGTCTTCTGTAAGGTTCTTCTTCCCTTCCCCAGTTAGGCTGCTCCACATACGAGCGAGATGACATTCCGCTGTGCCCTACCTCTTTTTATCTTCACGGCATGCCAATTACTATGTTCTTATCAGCACAAGGAATAGTTAGGTATGATTTGCGGAGACAAAAGATTGTTACCTATACGAGTCCGGTAGATTAAGACACAAACACAAGGGTAATTTCAATCTTGTTGATGCTAGCAAAATCATTCATATTTTCTCGCAGTGTAGGTATATATTATATGGTGCTCGTTGATCCTCGGTATAAGAGCTGGACGTCTGTAAGATTCAGAATATCAATTTTGTGAAATTATTTTATAGATCGTTTAATCGGCATCGATTATATGTTGGCATTGATTTGCGCGTTATAGTTTTAAAACCAGGGGGAGTTTTAAAACCACATACTTCGGCGCAAATTTAAAAAATCTACTTTAAAAGTGTACATACATATGTTCACTCCTGTTTCCCGCAGGGGTAGGCAGAGATCACGGATTCCCACTTGTTAAACCTTCATTTCCTTCATTTCCGTGTCCACAGGAGTTCGTAAAATTGAGGACATCAATGAGAAACTTACCTTGGATGACTTAAGTCTATCCAATAACATTTTAGAGGAAATTCGTTTACATATAAACGAAACGTACGACATCAATATTCCAATTGTGAACCTAAAAAATTTTCAATTGCAAGGTATTTATTTAGGTAATCTTAATTATGGCTGTATGAAGTAGAATTCTATATTGATTACACAACTTATAAAATAAAATGACTTTATAATTACAGCATCAAAACATTGGGCAACTATTTGACCACGCATAGAATCAACTTCAACAGTGGTTTAGGTGCATTTTACACGAACATTGATGGAGATGAATGTATGGCAACAGAGCCTATGGTCAATATGCCAACAAAATAAGCAAACGCAGCGGAGGTGAGTTCTGATTATCTTGAATGAAATAAACATTAAGAGTTTTATGAAATATAAATCATTACAACGCAGTATAACTTTGGAACATATAGGCCTATTTCAAACGACATAAGAAATGGTCAACCAAGCAAATTAAAAAAAAACAAATAACCAATGGTTGATCCAACAAGTACCTATATAATTTACAGAAAGAAGAGGAGTTGGATCCCAAAGCGACATACTTGATGATGATACCAGGGTTTGAAGGGCACCACGAGATGCTATTACCAATATGCCAAAGACTGAAGATGCAAGTTCAAGTACTCCAACTTGGGCCAGATCTTACATATGACAACGTGCAACAGATGGCTGTTAATATAATGAAGGTATATCAATAAGATTTTGGATTTGACAGTAAACATTTTAAAAATACAGGACAATCAGGCGACGCTAAAGTGCTCGTCGTTAATTAATGACGAAGTGATTAAGAATTGTAATTAATATTAGAATTCTTATTCTTATATTTTTTTTTTTACATAGGGCGTATATATCCAGTCTACCATATAGAATTTGTACCGAATACCTATTCTCTTTCGACAAATTATAACCTTAATTAACAAAATCACTAGGCGTGTTATATATATGAGGTAAATTATTATTCAAAAAGAAGATCACGATAGTAAAATTCATCGCAATAACCTCTAGCTAACTTAATGCTCTAACGATCTCCACTAATAAAAGCAGAATCGGCAAAATTTAAACCATTCAAGAGTTTTTAACTCCAAGCAAATATTTTCCTTTCATGTTGACTGTAGTTCAAATGCCCGCAGCGATTTTGCTTTGATTAACAAAATGGAAATATTTAAGTCTCTTTGTTCCTAATCAATTTTTTTTTTTTTTCAGTTCATGAAGAACCGCTTTGAGCTGAAGTCGAAGTTTTACCTGTTTGGTTATTCGTTTGGCGTGAACGTTGCTTTGGAATTAGCGGCGCTAATTGAAAAAGAGGGTAAGAATATAATGAAAATTAATATATCTAGGCTTTATGTAGATGTCAGGATCTAAGTAGTGCGTGCGATACACGATATTGGGATCAGGACAACAAAAAGGGGTATAAATCGGATCCGGTTAGCGGACCCAAAAACGTGACGTGTGCTGCTGCGAGCCTAAAGGAAATTTAATATTGTATATGTTTAGAATAGCACAAAAATCTACGATTCAAAAAAATATACTTGATGATCGACAATATTTTTTTGGTTTTAATGAACAATAAAGAGTAGCAGTCACGTCGTATAAAGAGGTCAAGGAGGCGGCCCTAGATAGAGTCAGATGGAGGGAGCTACACCGCCAAAAGTCTAACTCTTAAATTTGTGATGAAATGAACAAGTAAACAGTTTCATAAAAAATATGAAGTATTGAATGAAGTTGACAGATAATTAATTTCAGCAGCTTGAATAACGAACCAGTTTGCTAATTTTTTTTTCTAATTTAACCTCACGGCTCTTAACAGCATCCAGCATACTAAATGTTTAAATATTTTTTCAGGGCACGTAGGCGTCGTATACTGCCTAGATAGTAGCCCAGACGCATTGCGGGCACAACTTAATGCTTACCTCGGCCATCTCTCTGATACCAAGCTACAGGACACCATCATTCAACACATGTACCACTTGATGGCCGGCCGAGAGGAGGAAGACCTTTTAAATGACCTGGAGAAAGCAGAGTCCTGGCCTGACAAAATAGATCTATGCTTGAAGAAACTAAGAGGCTTGGTCCACTACTCTAACCAATATACACGCTCAGTTATGGAGGCCGCTTACAACATAATCCTAACTGCTAGAACCTACGAACCCAGTTTCCAATTAGAATCAGAAATCATCCTTATCAAGGGCATTCCACATCCAAATTTCCAAGAAATCTCTGATGATTACAATTTATCGAAATATACCAAACAGCCAGTCAAAATATTCCATTTGGCATCTGACCATGCTATGGCACCGTATGACAACAGGGTTGCTAATATTATCAACAAGCTATTTGAGCCTAAGTTGATAGAAGAATTTAAGGGAAAGAATCTGTGTGAGACATATTTGAAGGAATTGTTCAAAGTGTTTAGCTCTTTTATTTTTATACGGCCACTTATTTGGTCGGAATAAACTTGTAAGTTTTTCTTATGTGTATTATTTTTGTTTACCTACCTACAATGCGTGTCATATCAAGATGTCAAGAAGAAAGCTGAGAATAGAGACGAATTGAAATTGCTCCACCGACAAGAGCCTGGCTCTTAAATATAATATATGATGATGACCTACAATGCAAGAAGCTCCAAATTCATATTTCAATATTTAAAATCCAAGACAACTGCCATAACAATAATAAAATACAACAGATGTCCTTCTTGTTCCTAAAATTAAGGAAACAAGACCCACATTTATGATATTGTTCTAGTTGTTACGGTAGGTTTTTTCTTGTGACACTTTTGGCGCCTATTCAATTCTCCCGAATTCTTGTCGATCAACTACAGACAAACAAAACAAAAAAAGACAAACTATAAACTAAATTTATATGTTACCAAAATGCAAATCCTGAAGAAATATTCAAGAGAATCCTGCAATTGCAGAAGAGTATATTATTTGTAAAACCTATATCGCTATTCGAATTTCGGTTAAATTTTTTGAATTAGTATCAGTAGTTGACCTACAAACACATTGATTTTCGAACGTAGCTTGAAATAGTAGGTAAACATGGATTACATTCGCGCTAAACAGCCATTTCAAACATTGGAATTGTTTTAAACGCTAGCCTTTACAGTAAACGGCCGACGGCGACGGTAGATTTATTTATTTGCTACAATAAGGCTATTAAAGCATTTGCTCAGCCATGACCTGGTTCAAACGGAGGGTTTAGGCTGACCATTATGCTTCATAGGGAGACTAACCAGTTACTATTATTATAATGTGTAGGTAGTTTTTCAATAAGGAAACACCTATAAACTTCGTTAATGGGGCAAAATTACTGCGATATTAATAAATCATTTGTCCGCTCATTATATTCAATTTTATTTTAAAACTGCTACCAAATGAGGGAGGTAAATTTGAATTTGATGAATCTGAATCAAAATGCGTGCCTCCGAAAGTAGAGTTTTAAGCCCAGACATCATTTTATGTGACAGTTATATATTTTTTTTATATGGGTTCAAAATTACGTAGCGTAAATAAATAGTTTTTTTCAAACAAGTCCAAGTACTTTGGAAAATTTAATAGCAGAACAATCCCTTGCCCTAATTTGATAAAACTGAGCTAAGGTTGTAAGCAACTAAAGGTAAAGAAGGAAATAATGGCCAAAACTTCCTTACAAGTAGTAAGTAAATAATGAGTAAATTAACCATAGGTATGTGGACAATCTTACATAAAACTAGCCCCAACGTGAGCTCAATGACGAACTAAACAACAAATAGTAGATTGTACAACAAGTGCATAAAACGAGCTATTTAACCTGAGAGGTTTATATCCACCCGAGCCACCGGCGAGGCTGGATAGTTAAGTCGAGGGTTTAAATGGCTAATTTATGCCCGAGTTATACACACTGCTTTTCACTTCGATTGCGAGAAAATAACAAATAATTGTAAAATAAAATAATAGCTCATTCCCGTCACTTAACTTTTTAAAGTTTTTATGTTTAATTTTCGACTCGTGATATTGGACTTAGGTACTTCATACTGCCAAGTAATTTAATGGATAAAAAAGTTTTAAAATAATAATTGACTGCTATTTTATCTGGTTTTATTAATTTAGTAATGGAAAACACGGATGTGAAATTTATTAAAGCAAATCCAATCAAATGATAAGTTTATTCTACGAAGTTTTATTGTGTGTGTGGCTGTTAGGCCCGATTATCTTAGTCTTCAAAACCATTTTACTTTGTGCACTAGAACATAAAAGTGGCATTTTATGCAGCATACATCCAGCACAAAGGCGAACTTTGCGAGCATGAGAAGTGAAAAATATATTGAATACTTGAATACGAAGAAAACATCCAAAATTATAAGATTCTAACCGAGGAGTAGCTTCGATGGGAGTCATGAAATATTTTTCAGTTAAATATAATATTTTCATTTCCAAAAACAGGTCACAATCCGCAACCCCGATCGATGTCCCCGCAAAACTTTTACCGCAACTAAGTGCGAGTGCACTTAACTCCACCCAGTTTTTAACGGCGTCCTATGTCCTATTCTTAAATCAGCCTGAGTGTATGTATGTGCGCTCGAAGCTCCCGAACCATTTACCTAATCCCGTGATAGACGGCCGCACCCTCCTTTTATTTTCTTTTGGTCTGAAAATTTAAATGTGATCCTATTTTCTACGGAATCCGTAAACGTGCATTTGTCAGTGGGTTAACCTACGATTCTGATTTTACAAAAAAACAGAAACATGAAAGATTAGGGGATAGTGGTATTTTTTACGTGAGCATAGGGCTTCGATTCCATCTGCGATAATTGGCAGAAGTGGACATACCCCACTTTCATATCGCTGTTTTCAAAATCAGAGGGCTAATTGCAATAAATTACATTTAGATCTACCTACCTAACATATGTACGAAACTTTACGCAATCAACCAGAAGATAATTACCAGGGGGATTATTGAGGAAGGGGGGGATCACAATAGGGATATGTTCTGAGCATCCAATTATCGCAGATGGAACCGCAGCCCAGCTGTCAGTCCTAACGCAGATCTTAGTATAATTGTACTATCTAAGGTATCTCACTCTAAATCCAAGAGATTTTAGACAGATTTTGTTTGTCTTTTTGTGTGATAATTAAGGTTTTTGCTTTGTCCATGCAACCAATAAAAAACTTTTTCATTTCTACTAAATTTGAGCGAAAAAGTAGTGGTATTTTTTTTATACGAGGTTTTATTTCTCTTGCCTTGTTAGTTAATATGTGCGGATCAAATTTTGAACTGAACTCTCAACCAGTTGCCGGTATCAGATTAAGCTTAAGTTTAGTATACTTATGTTAATTCAGTGATAAAGCAATAGTATGCCACCACGGAGCAATAGCAGTTGATCTGATGATTCTGAAAGAAGGTGGGCCATAGCAACTGCTAAACTACTTACACGAGATGTTATTTGGCCTCATTGGAACGCTGTTAACGATTGGTTGATAACTGCAAGAGAAGTACCTACGCTTAATAGCTTGTACGGCCGCGTTCTTTAATCTAAGACCCATTTCGCAAAAATATTCTTTGCTTCCCTATACAATATGACAGGACTGTTGACCTTAAGTGGGTCCCAAAATAAAGTACATGGTCACACTGTTGACAGTTTATAGAGATTATTACATGTATCGGCTCTGTTTAAACATTTCAGACTCTTCAAAGTTGTGGACTGAGTTTTACAGTCGACGCTAGATGAAGCTGAATAATTTAGTGCATAGCCGCTGCCACTGATCTCAGTTTTATGCGGTACTATGTAAGAAGTTTAAGACGGCATGTTTAACAAGAAGAGCCTAACAAATATGAGACATTACTTTTTTTATAAATTCTGCATTCAAATCATCAACCTTCTAGCGTTTTTCCCGGTAGTGCTCAAACGGGCCCGGGGGCGTATTTCCGTTTGCGTGTTCAGTAGGAGGCAGTGTTGCCTCGAAACACGCACGGGTTTGTTACAATATACGTAAAGTCGGTTCTGGCGCTTCGCCGGCCGCTGCCGTGGCACGCTCGCTTCGCTCGCTCGCCTCGCGCGCTGTAGGGTCGCAGTTCCACCTTACACTCTTCCTCGCTTTACTCGTCGTCGTACCTACACGGATTTGCCTTAGACTGTTTGCCTCGAATTCGCTACGGGGTTGGAAGGCAACAAACCCGTGCGCGTTTCGAGACAACCCCGGGTCCGCTTTGGCGCCTAACCTTAAAATTTGGCGTATGTAGGTACTCGTTTTACGAAACCGACTGCCATCTGCCAATTTCTGCATTAAAATATTTAAAATATCCTTGCCTCACCGGGAAATCGACAGGTGACGCCAGTCATTAGTGGCGCAAGTTTGCATTGCCGGACATCACTTGACATGTGGTGCGACATGAGATTTCATAGTTCCACTATCGCACGACATATTAAGCGACACACGTTAAATTTATCCCTTAACAATTTCACTACCAGGAACCCACCTACGCCGTTGTCGCGTTCCACTACATACGGGGAAAACCACGGGAACGCCGCGAGCGTAGCGCGTAGTTATTCTTGGCAGTGAATTTGTTAATGAATGCCACGTAAACATATTTCTACAGTATTCAATAAAAATACCTATTTCCACTATCGTACTTAAAATTATTTCCGTGATTGCAAAGTTCTGAAGCAATTATAATTTAAGTAGAACTAAAGCCGTCTTCCAATTCAAGACGACTATGCAACGAAACTGATTCAAATTTGGCCTATTAATAGTAGAGAAGTGACAAGCGCAGAGTTCTGCTATAAATTGCTGCGGAGCTACTAAATTTAAGCAAACGATTCGAAAGAAATATCGTGAGTTATTAAGTAAAAAATATAGCTGTTAGAAGGAAATTGCGTAAAAACTCAACTGTCATTTCCCTATACAAAAACTTACACTTCTTCTTCTCTTTTTTTTGGCGTTCTGGCCAACTGTGTCGGCTCAATTTTGCCAACTTACATTTAAATCTACCTAATATCATCCTTTCGCGTGTTCTCCGGTTGTGCCCGGGGTCCGTTTTAGCACCTAATCCCAAGATTTGCGTCAGGCACTAGTTTTACGAAAGCAACTACGATCTGACCTGACCAAAAGAAAAAACCTAGACCTTATTCGGATTAGACCGGTTTCCTCACGATGTTTTCTTTTACCGCTACTGTCAAATGATATTTCGTAGGTTTTTGTTTGTTTCTTCCTACAAAAGTTTTTGTTTTTTCGGAGGCACGTACTGATGGCTTCAGTGCAATAATACGTAAGAGAACCGCCTCCCTGATGCGCCGCGTGCGTGACAGCTCCAACAGCCTCGTGCGCCTGGTGCTGGAGTCTCCTGCCTGCGCTGTATGGAAGTACTGGGACTCGGTGCACATGAGAGGCTCTGTATATAATATATTGTAGGTAATATTAGATTTAGGTACCTGACTAACTTAGGATAAGCAATTGTGTATGTACTAATCACTATGGACATGGTCTGAAATAAAAATTTTTGAATTTGAATTTGAATTTAACCCAGTGATACGAAACGGGGTTCAAACCCACGACCTCCAGATTGAAAATCGCGTGCCTTCTCGCGAGTTCGGCTACAGCGGTGGCGTAGTATTTATAGTACGTACGATCTACCTAAAGTACGTACGAAAATATGACATTTGGCAAGATGCAAGATAAATAATAAGTAAGTATGAAAAATTAAGAAAGTTAAAAAATTTAAAGAAAATCTCATATAAATTGTATTGAATTTTACTATGTAGGTCACTTTGTGATGGGAGCTCAAATAATAAAGTACATTCAGCAATAAAAGCGCCTACCAAAAATGCATTTCTTAACAACTTATTATAGCAATAATAAATATCATTTATTGCAACACAACGTACTTAACATGTAAAGAAGCAAACATATTTCACTCATCTTAATATTCTTACTCCGACAAAAGCAGCTCCTTTGGATGTAGTTGGCTACAAAATGCACGATGCTCGAGACAAATTGACAGGAGAGTCCCAGCGCGGCTTGGACGATTATTGCGTCCAATATGCAGCGATCGACGAAGTTCCCCCTCAAAACTACTACGTTTCAGACAGTTTCATTCAAAGGTACTAGATTAATTCGAGGACGGTCTTTGTATGAGAAATACTGGGTGCTTAGAAATATTATATCGGGATTTGACAAAACCAAGTGGTGGTTTTGAAATAAGAATTGGTTGGAAACTAGTTCATTCTAGGAATTATATTATTATTAAAGCTTCATTCAATGATTACAATTTGTAAAACGAGCAAGTAACCAATTGATACTGCGGGTTGTGACTTCGAAGAAAAATTCCATGCAATAATAATATAACAATTCGCGTTGCCATTAAATTAGACTTAAAAAATGCCTTTAATTCAGTCGAGCGTGACGTACTGCTGTCCGAAGTAAGGCAGAAAATACCTTCCCTCTACCCTTTCCTCTTTCAGGTTTACTCCTCACCGTCCAACTTATATTTAAACGAATCTCTCATACTTTCACAGGTTGGAGCGCAGCAGGGGGATCCTCTGGGCCCTTTAATTTTTAGTCTTGCCATTCAAAGACCGTTATCAGAACTACTTTCACCTCTGAATATCTGGTACTTAGATGACGGTACTCTAGGAGGCAAGCCAGAGGAAGTTGAACGAGATCTGCGTACGCTCCTTCCTCGCTTGCGGGACCTGGGCCTAGAAGTGAACGCCAGTAAGTGTGAATTCTTCCCGTGTAGTGATCTTTCCCGAAATTCCTTGTCTACTTTCAGTCACTTACTTCCTGGCCTTAAAGAACTTTCTTTTCAAACCTTCAATCTTTTGGGTTCTCCAATCTTCACACAATCTATTCCGGCAGCTTTTGAGGTTAGAAAGCAACTGTTACTAACTATTGGAGAAAAGCTTAAAATCTTTCAGCTCACGTTGCGCTATCCCTGTTGCGGAGCTGCTTTGCTATTCCTAAGTTAACCTACTTTTTACGCACTGTACCCGCTTGGTTATATCCTGAACATATCGACTCCTTCGACAATGCACTGAAGGAGACCCTTGAATGTGTGCTTAACGTCTCCCTCAGCTCGAGCCAGTGGGACCTTGCATCTCTTCCCATTCGAAGCGGTGGGTTGGGTATTCGACGCACGAGAGACGTTTGTCTACCGGCCTTTCTGGCATCGGCGAGCGGGGTTGTGAACCTTGTCACTCAAATTCTCCCATTACATGGTGACAAGGTAACCATTCCCTTCTCTTCCGATGCCTGGACGGCCTGGTCTTTGCTCAACCCATCTACATCTGCACCGGAAAAACCTAGCAGCCAACGGATGTGGGACAGCCCAGGAGTCAAGCGTCTATTTGATAACCTCTTGGAAACCGCCTTGGGTGTGGAGAAAGCCAGGCTCAAGGCGGTGTCGAGGCCAGAGTCCGGTGCATGGCTGCACGCTCTCCCGTCTCCACATATGGGTACCCTGCTCGATAACGACTCCATGCGGGTGGCTGTTGCTCTCCGCCTTGGCTGTAATGTCTGTGAACCCCATGCATGCATCTGCGGTGCCACAGTGGAGAGCAATGGCCACCATGCTCTCAGCTGCTTCAGGTGTGCCGGCAGATTCCCTCGCCACCACGCCCTGAATGACATCATCCGGAGGGCGCTGGTATCTGCCAATATCCCTTGCGTCCTGGAACCACCAGGCCTCAGTCGGTCCGACGGAAAGAGACCTGACGGCCTCACTTTAGTACCCTGGCAAAAAGGTAAATGCCTATTGTGGGACGCAACATGCGTCAGCACGTTTGCAGCATCCCACCTGGGCCGCACGATACGAGTGGCAGGAGCTGCTGCTGAGTGGGCGGCTGCACGTAAGAGGGACAAATACGCAGTGCTCTCACACTACTTATTTGTCCCTCTTGCCGCTGAGACCACGGGATGCTGGTGCTCGGAGGGAAAGTCTTTCCTTAGGGAGGTGGGGCGCCGCCTGCGGGAAAGAGGCCTCGACCCCCGCTCCGGGTCATTCTTATTGCAAAGGTTGTCCATCGCAATCCAACGCGGCAATGCGGCGAGCGTGATGGGCACATTTGCACCGGGGGTGGCGCGGGGTGGGTTGTTTGAGTAGTTTTAATTTAGTTTATTTTTTTATTTCCAAGTTGTTAATAAAAATTTTATATAGGTACAAAAAAAATTCGGGATAATATTAATTACATGGGTTTGTATTCCGTCAAAATGAGATATTATTAGACGATCGATCATGCTTCGTCAGACGTACCGGGGTAAAACAGGTAGGTAATACATTTTCAAAAGGTTAATAAGTTTACCTAGAAACAAAAAAACAGATTTCAATATTAAAGCACAATTAAATTTATTTGATCCATCTATGTTTAACTGAAACAGCCACAGCCTCATAAAGCAAATATCCATTGTTTTAAAAAGCCCAAATTCAGCGAAGCAATTCTAAATTATGCAGATTTAATGATAATATTTGATTGATCGGGTATTCAAATTGTTTGAATGCATAATTTAAAACGTTTGTAGCTTTTGATATTTGAGAACAAAGACATGCCTGAATCTAAATTAGCTTTTTTTCGTGTATTTCAATATCAGTTACCTACGAGTAACATACGAATTTCCACTTTCATTTTCTTTGGCAAACAGGTATACTTTAACTTATTTCAACTGGCCCTTTGTTCTGAGCTTATGAATAGACATTGTTTGCGAACACGTGCCAAAGTTTACAAAAAAGTTGCTATCGCCATGTAAAATGTTCATTGAATAATGAACTCTATTCTCTTTCACAATTGATTCCAAATTAGCTACGAGATAAAATGCCACACACAGCGCCTTATAACTGGCTCTCCGGGAGCGGGTTTTTTATCTTTTAGTCCATTTTGAATCTATTGAATAAGATGATAGATTTCATTATACAATGAACATTTTATGTGGCGCTAAACTTTTTCTTGCAAAAAATGGCACGCGTCCGCAAATAAAAGAAGATAATACCATTGCATACCTGGCTAACAAAGAACCATTCATGTGCCCAGTTGAAATAAGTTAAAGTATACCTTTAGTAGTACCTACCTTTAGAATAGTTAGTAGTTTCTTGGGGGGAGGCCTATGTCCATCAGTGGATGTCAATCGGCTGATATTATGATGATGATGATGATGACAGGCATTCTACAATCTTCAGTGAAAAATAATAAATAAACCCGGTTCATGTCTTAAAACCCCATAATATACATTCCTTTCATGCTATATTCCCAAAATTTTACATCATTAAATTGTCGTTTGATGACAGGATCGGGTTGAGATGTGTTGTGGGCAACAGGCTGGCAGTGGCAACCGGCCACTATAATATCACATTTCTCCGTAATACTAATAATTAAACGGTTGAACTCACGTATTAAATGTCACTACGGGCGACATGTTTCGAAATCTTCGGGAGTTCTTCTTGAGGATGTGTGTGTTCAACCGTTTACTTAATGTATTATTTCAATAACTCAGTTCAAACATTTCTCTGTTCTGTCTTATCTAAGGCAATAGGTTACTAAAGAAGTGGCATTAGTAATCGCAACTAAACTGATAGCTAAACATAAGTGTAGCTCATCACTGTCATGTCATTTATGTTCTATATTCATCTATGTATATTCGTAAACTTTTCTAGCCAACCTCGGTATTTATTTATTTAATTTACGCATGTTCTGCTGGATGCGGGTGGCGCAGGACCGGCCATTGTGGCACTCTTTGGGGGAGGCCTATGTCCAGCAGTGGACGTCTTTCGGCTGATATGATGATGATGATGATGTTCTGACACTGGCCCCGCACCGCTGACCGCTCTGCTTGTTCATAAGCACGGCCTTATTGTTCTGTGATGTTTATTTGATGTATGTAAGCGTTCAAGCATTATATGCCATCAAGTTTATATCAATGCATATCCCTGCACCCTTTCAGGACTTTACTGTCTATAAACAGAAGGCGAAGTAATCTAGTTAAACTTTTGACGTGCTTACGTCAACATCTGAGCTTCGGTTCGATTTAGTGAACACTAACTTTCCGAAGTAAATTTGCAAAAGGTAGTAAATCGCTGTAAGCCAATGTTTATTTAGACCTTTTAATACTAACAACTTTGATTACAGTAGGAATATGTCTTCTCCTTATGATTGACTTTATAAAGTTCATATAAAAAATCCCAGGGGGTTACGATTGTAATGTACCTACGTTTCTAAAACGTCGTAATTAAGTTAGAGTCTATGACGGCGGCCGATCGTAAAATTCGGCAGATCACAAAATTCCTAGGCATGTCGTGAAACACCGCCATTTCATGATTTGGCTAATAGTTAACCAGGCATATCATGATGTGCCTGATAAAAAATACGGCAGATCGATTAGAGCAACGCATTCGTCGATATTCCTAGTTCTATACCGGGCACATCGTGAAAATCCGGCAGATCACGAAATTCCTAGGCATATCGTGAAACGCCGTTATTTCATAATTTGGCTAAACGTTGACTGAAATGACATCATGATATGCCTGTTACCATTTTTTCCATAAACAAAAGATAAATTAATATATAGGTAGTTGTGATTCTTTATTTCATACTACTTATGAGGTAGTCGCTAAAACTGAGATTTCGTAAGTATGTGCAAGGAACAGTTTCACCAAACTGCATAAAATGTGATATGGAAAACAAAAATACTTTAGCGGACCTGAAACAGAGCATGCCGTCCAACAGTGCGGAGCAAAGACCGATTCGGTATATTTTAGTGCCGACCTTGACAAAAAAAATTTCATTGGAGATAATCCTATCATAAAATGAAAAACCTATTTATACGCATTTAGTGGATACTTTTGTTAAGCTTAAATTCAATTTCCTAAAACCTTTTGCAGTTTAGAAGAATCAGTTGCTCGCATCCAGTATAAAACGTATGTAAGTAAATAATAATAAATAATAAATATTACGGGACAATCTTACACAAATCAACCTAGGCCCACGGTAAGCTCAATAAGGCTTGTGTTGTGGGTACTAGGCGACGATATATATATATAATAGATAAATACATATAAATACTTATACGTTCGTCGTATGATTTTGGAGCGATTCGTGAAGTGTTATGCTCGCTCTCTGTTCTTCAACTTGAGTTTCTCAACTAAAGAGTTGTTCACAAAGAAGCGGGCAATTAATAAGATTTAATTTGTACTGAAATAGTAATTTAATTAAGACACATAATTAGACCCATGTTGATACAACATTATTTACTCGTACTGTCGTCAAAAATACGTGGTTTAAATCTTTCGGGTTATTCACGGCCACGGTGTATAACATCAATAACTCAGGAACAAATGTGATAAACACACAAATAAATGCCCTGACCGGGATTCGAACCCGGGACCTCCAGCTTCGTAGGCAGAGTCACTACCAACTGGGCTACGGAGGCCGTTAAAGTAGTAAGTATGTAAATACTTTAATTGTACACTAGACACAGGATACGGACAGAAATGTTAAATAAATAAATTAATTTGTTCTTTATTTAGGTATTAACACATTATATCACATTAAAAATATAAAATTAAAAACCAACGACGGTACGGTTATTGGTACCGATTTAGTACCAATGCGAACTTATCCCTGCAAGGGATCATTTCCAGTTAACCTTTGAGCAATTGAGTGGAGATCAGGAACGAAAAGACAGACAAACAAACACGTACAGAGACGTATTTACCTTTATACTACAGTAAATTAATCTTAATACTTACACTACAAACAAGTACAAATAAAATAAAAATACGTTTGGATAATACGAACCATTTTCTAGACCAAACGTTGGTTATACGAAAAACATTCTCTGGAATTGCATTTTCTTCGTTCAGTCAATTTTTTTGTAAGATCCGAATATTTTCGGTAATATATTTTATGGTTATTTTATAGAACCATGAAAATATCAGCCACCTGCGACCGGAGTCAATTCAGAGTATTGAAAACAAAGATAAAAATATACTGCTACATTATTTCGATTACTTCCAAGCGTTTGTCATAATCAAAATAAATGTTGAAAACATTCTTACTGACTATAAAAAGGCAGTGAAGGAAGTTATAAAAAGTTTTTTTTGTGATTTTGTCTGAATGTAACTTTTGGTGCGTCGTTGTTTTGCTTAGGTACTTACTGTAATTATTTTAACATTAGGGAGTAGATAAAGTGTTGACGTTGAATAAAAAATATTACTTAGTATAAGCTTAGTATAAGTATAATTAAAAATATTAGTAGTAGTAGAGCCCACGAGTGTATATTTACGAAAAAAATTTTTTAATACAGTTGCTCAAAAAGTGGTACTTTTTGTAGCTGCAAATCGTTCGCAAAGTTGTATTTTGCGCACTAGTGCTTTTTACTTTTCCACGTGTATCGAACGACGTTGTTTAATACAGTTGCGAAAAAATAAGAAAAACAACAAGTAAGGAATTTGAAACTTTTATATTATTAATTCTGTAACATCATTGTAATACAGTTGAAAAATAATGAAGTTGTTCAAAAATCATTTTTTAAATACACTTCTTCCTTACTTGTTGTTTTTCTTATTTTTTCGCAACTGTATTAAAGTCGTTCGATACATGTGCGGAAATGTCATTCTTCACTCGTTCCGAGTCTTGCTACTCGCCTACGGCTCGTGGCAAGATATCTCGCTACTCGTGAAGTAATGACATACTTTCCGCACTAGTATCGAAATGTACTATAAACGGCTGGATATCTGTATGAATTATTAATACAAAATTGTTTATACAACATGATAAAACTTTTAGGTAAAAAGTGGTTAGACAGACATAAATTCTGTACATATCATTATTATAATGAACGCACTTACCAAGCCTCAAAATATGACCGATAAGTAAATAGTCTGTGACACCAACAAACAGACATGTAGGCATTACGATCTGACTTTACGATATTTTATTGTCAAACAACGTCCATTGTTAGATCTTATCTAATTATTTTAAAATGTTCCTAGTGGCAAAATAATTTGAAGGGGTTTCCGAATATTGTCAGTTTTTGTTTATTGGTAATGTTTTCAACTAGCGTATTGTTGACCTGGAGCTGACGCATATCTGCCTAGACACTTTTCCCATAGATACCTGGGCCGCCCGGCTGCCAGTCAGTCTACGCAAGTGAGTAGAAAATCGTTATAAGTAAAAAAAACAACATATTCCCCACGTTGCATAATAAGATACTTTAATTAAAGGTGTTTTACTTTGAAGGTCATTAAACAACTGCCGACTCGTGCAGTTACTAATTCGCACTGCAAACAATTCTCCATTGGTCCGTCTGTGCGGGCGTATAATCATTAATCTAGCGCTGGACAGTCGGTGACGAGTGAAGCGATGGATGGATGATCACGCTTTACTTGGATACGACACTACTGGAAATAACATTGGACGTAGTTAAACGAAAAGGACAACAAATATACGAAAATTATGAGGGAATTATGTATATAATATATATTTAATTCTATTTGACGCAGTGAGTATACAACTGACAAAAATAAGTAAAATCTGTACTGGGAGCAAATGATTATTTGACAGCTGGCAATACTATTATTTCTTCTTTTTTATCGTATAGCGTATGGTGACCAACTTTGGCACTATCTGCCAAGTACTTCCAGCCGTTTCAGGACTGATAGACTTAGGTTTACTCACTCTACAATGAAAGGCCTAAATGATGCCACATGTCTCGTACTGTTGTCACCTTACCTAAATATTGACCCTTACAATGTTGACCGTAAGTGAAGGATTTTTCTAACATTCGGCAAATTTTAGGTGCGATAATGTTTTGATTCTTGTACAGCACAACTTTCTCTACCTGCTGACATGCATTTTATCGTGTTGTCATGAGACGTAGGCGTATTGGGGGTGGTTGGGGTGGTCATTGGCTTATTGAATTGTTAATTCGTATTAGCTGTGACAAAAAATTACGTCAATCAGACTGAGTTCAGGACAGACTTACTTACTGCTCTGGTACTCATGAGTTCACAGGTTCCAAATCAGGCACATAGTTTTGACCTGGTTACAGGTTTACCTGATTACCTATATTTTGAATCACGAGTCAACAATTACACGAGCTCATTTATTTTATAGTTGTTTGACACTGACTGACTACTCGATGACATTTTGTCTCATCAGGCAGGTGAATGAGCTTGGTGTTGCCAGCATTTCAACACTATTAAGGTTTTTTTAGAGAAGTTAGATAATGCTCAACACTAGAGTTGTTCAATGCTCTGCCATATTTTATCAAATCACCGCATATGTATCTCGACAACATAATACGATTCGAATTGGATCCGAGTGAAAAATGTGGACAGTTTAAAAAAAATGCAATCAGTGTTTTGACACGTGCATCTTGAAGCTATATTTTTGTTGCCTTTACTTACCTCATTGAATTTCACTGGATTTAGCGGCATCTGCTTACCTCTTGGCGTCAACTACGCTCTTTGTCCTTCCAGTTCGGTATATTCGCGTCTATACGAGTATGAATTCGACCCAGTTTCAGAACTGCAGAAAGATTGATTTAGTAGTTTAAAGCGCGCAATAACCCCAGTCCGGGAAATTCAGCAGTATTTTTGAGACGCAAGCGAAGTTTTTTTCAATTTACAATATAAAGTAAAAAACTTTTGAAGGAATTTAAACTTTCAGTGTGAAAGGTTCCTAAATCTCATTCCAAATGGGTAACCAAATAGTTTAGTCGGATTTACGGAATGAATTGTGTTTGGACTCAAAAGAAATTTGTAGTAAAAATTAATTAATGGGATGACAATTTAAAAAAAAATGTGTCAACTAGACTCTGGCCCCAAGATAAGCAAGTACCTAAGTCGTTTTGAAAGGTGTATGGTATTATATATATATATATATGGTATGCCAATAACCTCAAAATACCGTCGTTGATCCAGTGAATGTCAAAAGAAGTCATCACTTTTTACCGGAGATTGTGAAAGTAACATTCGATTTATAAGACCAAGTTACAGTTCTTTTCCTTGTCATTTGCTTGGCTCCCATGAGGGTGGTGAATAAAAGATCTAGATCACTTAGCATATTTGCGAACGACGAGGATTCGAGCCATGCATCATGCAACAATGCAGTTTCCGACTGCGAACCCTTGTTTTACTTCGCCACCTCATTTTTCTGTGCAAATGGCTGAGACGATTTCTTCACTGCTTTCTTGCCTTAGTCCTAGTGATACGGAATGAATTATAGTACTTATGTGTAATAAGCTGTGGTCTTATGTCAAGACACTATAAAGGCTCTCGGAAGAAAATGTGAAATTATGTAATTCATTCTCAGTTCGTTGGCTGTACCTAAACTATTTTGGTTTTGCTGTTTACTAGTTAAGGCGCTCGTACGTGTTATTAAAAAATGTAAGAAAAATGACCCAGCAGCACAGCTTTGGCAAGCGCATGTCGTCATAATTTGCATCAAATAAGCCTTCGTAGCGCAAATATGTTGCCTTATCAGGCTTGTGCATATGAGACGCCGTTCTGTATGAGTTATTGCACCATTATTGTGCAAATTTTGTGCATTCGCGTACCTTATCGCATACCAAGGTGTACCCTAATGTATTATGCAGCGGAAGTATGCTTTGTGACACCAAAAGTATTTTACTTTTACCGCTTAATCGTCGTGTTTCGCGAATTTCAAATGTTAAGCAAAAAGTGGTCACTGTACGTCTGGGAATGTCGCAAATTCACGTTTTAAGTTGAAAATGTTTGTCACTCCGACGGGTACAAGTCATTCTTGTAATCTGCATACTCTCACAACATTGTCTGCGTCGCAAAATCACTTCTTAGGATATTCTTTTTTTGCATTTCGCGTTACACGACGTAGTTTAAAAAAATATTTTTATGTTTTAGCCTTTGTCATCTCGGTGTTGCGTAGTTTGATTCGGAATTATGAAAATTGCTAACGTTGAAGTTTGCAGAGGTATTGAAACGGTTCAGTGGATTCTCCGATGATAAACGTGAATTGCTTTGATATTTGTGGGTGTTTTGCGATTCGGATGCGCTCAATTTAGTATTGAAATTGTATGGGCTTCTGCATATTACTGAGCAAATTGGAAGTTATTGTACGGTCGGCTGCGGTGTTTAACAAGAATTAAAATGGTTTCTCGATGCGAGTTTATGGTAACGGTGTAGCTCGGATTGCAGTTTCGTAATTCTTTTATGGCTGTAGTTTGTAATGGTTACGGACAAAGTTAAAATATGTAAAAGCGTATTGCCCTGCGGTCTGGTAAAAAGGTGATTTTTGAAGGCTTCAAATATTAATGTGGAATGCAAAATATTTGCCCCTGATTCGTAAAAATATATGCCATAAGGTTCCAGTGCTCTTAAATTACAGAATACGAAAGAGAATGGAAACCTTTTTCAGTCTGATTGTCATTATTCTTACTTTCAGAAATAATATCAAAGAAATCCGGAACCTACTTAACTTAGTTATTTTTACAAACACCTGTACTTAAGCCTGTATTATCAATGAAAATGGATTTTCAGTGTGTCCTGCTGGTTGATCACGTAACGCATTGTACCCACGTTAGGTAGATCTAAATGTCTTATATGGAAAAATAATAGTTGGATTGTCCTAACGCGCGTTCGGAACGTTACGTGATTACCCCTCTGGAGGAGTTGTAGGTGTCAACAAGGAGTTAAGTTGTAACAGTGATAAGTTGCTAGCCCATCGCCAACAAACACTTCAACCCTATTTCCATAGTAGACTTGCGACGTCTACGGGAAGAAAAGGGTTGGAGGTATTCTAATCCGACGCCACACAGTCGAACTCATTCGTTACACTACACATTCATCATCATCATCATAGCAGCCGAAAGACGTCCACTGCTGGACAATAGGCATCCCCAAAAGAGTGCCACAATGATTGGTCTTGCGCCACCCACATCCAGTGGACTCGCGCGACCTTTACCATGTCATCAGGTACACATTTCAACAACCGAATACCACCATTGTTTTATAAAATCAACATCCCACATAATTTATAAATACCTTACAAAAAATACATCACATCAGCATTATCATTTTTCAGCTGTCACATAACTCATTCAGCGAAACGTAACGACACGATTCGGCTTACTCTTTCAACATAAACCTATTTATCAATAATGATTTAGTTAATACCATCATGGCCGTGGATTAAAAGTACAAAGCAGGCTTAAAGCTCTCCCGTATTGAGAGGATGGATTAAAAATCGTTTTCGATTTACACAAGGCTTTGTTATGGCATCATATTGCAATTAAGTTAACCCCTTTTCAAGAGAATTTTCTGATATGTATTTCATTGAATGTACAGTATAAAAATATGTAATATCATGTTTCTTATTTTAAATTGAATTCAGCGCATGTACTATCGATATAATTTAATCCTGACCCAGAACAGAACCTTGTTACAATTAACTGACGTACACATTAACGTCATTTGATCGTGCGTATGTTCGTTAGTAAAATTGTAACAAGGTTTTATGGTGGGTCATGAGTCAGTTGGTTCCATTGTACCTACACGTACTGCCATGGTTAATATTCTTCACTATCCAAAGTAGTTGCTATTAGAGCTGCACGGCTATCAAAGGACGGCCCGCGAGCTTTGTCGCGGTGACAAAGACCCTCCGTCTCTTTCAAAGCGTTCTAATTAAAAAGAGACGGATAGCCTATCTCGACGCGACACAGGTCACGGGTCGTCCTGTGATAGCCGAGCTGGGGGCGTCTGAAGGCGTAGCATGGTTGCCAATTTATCACTTATCGTTGTGGATAAGACATCCGTCACTCTCGCACTCGCATACTTGTCAGAGAGTGACGAATGCCTTATCTACAGCGATAAGTAATAAAACGGCAACCATGCTACCATTTTAAGCCTGCATCACACTGGCGCGGCCTGCGGTGGCGGACTATAGTAAATTTGACAGCTAATGACAAGTTTTCTATTGTCCGCTGCGGCCAGGCCGCGTCAGTTTGTGAGACCAGTGGGTCGATCACGTAACTTTTCTTACGCGCGTCTGTAAGGTCTAAATGTCAATTTTATATGAAAAAATGACAGTTAGATTGTGATTTTACTGTCAGACGCGCGTACAATGCGTTACGTGATTGACCTACAGTAGGTCAATCACGTAATTGACTTGAAACTGTCATTTTTGCACTAATACTGCACAAACATAATAGTGACAGTGTAGCCACAAGCAAGGAAATCTGGGTGATATCAGTAAGTTCTCGGTAATGTACAAAATACCACTTACAGATTCCGCCCAGCCGAATGAGGAAGAAAGCTGAGAAATTAAAATGACGACAATTTGTCCTCTAATGCCACCTATATCGGCCATAACGGCCTCCGTAGCCCAGTGGGTAGTGCCTCTCTCTCTGCCTACGAAGCTGGAGGTCCCGGGTTCGAATCCCGATCAGGGCATTTATTTGTGTATTTATCACGAATATTTGTTCCTGAGTTATGGATATTATATATGTATATAAGTATCTATATGTATGTATCTATTATATATATCATCGCCTAGTACCCACAACACAAGCCTTACTGAGCTTACCGTGGGCCTAGGTTGATTTGTGTAAGATTATCCCGTAATATATATTTATTTATTTATTTATATCGCGTAATACCGAATACCGACGCAAGCCGCTAGTTGTGCTAACCTATAAGAAGGCAGCATTTTCAGAATCGCTTATGATTTAAAGCGTTGACTTGGCCCAGGGTCCTACTTGTCTTCCTTATTGATTTGAATTTGGTTTTGTGTTTTGCGCTTTCAGTTTTTACAGTCAGCATCAAAAAGGAAGCAGCGGCAAGAATAGCTTAAATATATCGGGACACATCTTTATTACCACATAGAAATAAAAATGTGTTAGGGTGATTGTGCACTACAATGAATTTTACTGTCCGGCAGACCGATTTTTAACGGTCCGACATTTTTTGTATTGAATGTTGGAAGGTAAAATTACGTATTAGATAGAAGTTTAACCGTCCAACATTCAATACAAAAAATATCAGACCGTAAAAAATCGGACTGCTGGACAGTCAAATTCATTGTAGTGCACAATCAGCCTTACGATTGGCTGTGGCCTGTAACAGGAGCAAATACTTAAATGAAACATAATACAGATATTTATTGGTAAAAATACATTTAACAAGTCATAATTTTCAAAACACAATTAAGTTAAATTAAGTTAGGTACGTAAATAAATGTATTGCTTCTATTACAGGCCACCACATTCCTGTATATACTTTGTCCACTCAATGTTTTTTTTTTTGTATCCTACTCTTCAAAGAAATTTAGATCATTAAATACTTGTGAGTTTTGTGAGCATTAGACCTCGCGAGTCAGGCTTTTTTTTCCGAAAACGTACGAAAGAATTTTTGGCCAAGCTGAAACGGACAACGTTTTTCACTTCGCTCCCTACATCTATTTTGTCTCGTTTGATAAAAAAAAACTAGCTTCCTCTTAAAGTTGATCCTCATGGGCATTTTTGTATATTGTGGGTGGTTAGAGCACGAAAAATACCAAACCGATTCTAAATCAAAACGTTCATTTGAACAGTGCCCCTGATAAATAACACGTGCGCTGTTGATATAGACAAATATGCAAATACTTGCGTAAACGACTCAATATATCAAGTTAACCACGCATTGTGTTGAATAAAATATCAGTTATGGGGCTGGGCGTGCCGATTGTTGCTTGTTTCCTTTCTAATGTGGATTCAAAATAATTTTACAGTACTTTCTGCGAGTATCTTTAACTGTATCGGCAATTTTCGTTATCAAAGGAAACGGGAACTAGAAATATGTACCTATGCATTTTGTGTAATGTTTTTATGAAAACTATCAAACTTTTTATGTACTGTAAAATGGAGTAGGTACTAAGGGAATGAGGGGGCAGATTGAACATGAATATTTTCAGTTGCTACTTTGATTTTCTGACTCAGGTTGCCATGAAAGTTATTTAATTACAATTTTAGGCATATTTTCTTATCTTGCGGAGTAGCCAAATTAAAACATTTAGAAAAAGTGGAGACTCTAGAAGTGAGAGGTGAAAGACATTTGGTCTGCAGTGGAAGCAGGGTTGCGGGGAGCGATCATGCGGAAAAGGAGCGATACATATAAGCGGAGAGTGGGACGGGGCGCGGATTGAGGCAAGCTAATCCGAAAGGTTTTATCCATACATATTCCCAGCTCACCCCATTGCTGTCCCCTCTAACTCCACTACGGGGTGAGTTGGGATTTCCCACTATTTTTGAGTTTATTGTTAAAATTATGAAATTAAACGACAGATAATCACTAAAAAAAATTATGTATAAAAATAAAAGTGCCTCATGTAAAAATATTTTTTTATCGAGGTTTGAATGTCTTTTTTTAACCCAACTCATCCCATTTAACGGTACCTACTTTATTACAAATTCAGGTGTAAATACCAGTGTGATAGTAATATAGCATGTATTTATAAAATATATTAAGCAAAACAAAAACAAAACTGCTCTATTTTTAAATTTGCCATTTCACACGTGACAATTATAACCGAATATTATGTGAAATAGCAAATTTAAAAATAGCGAGTGATTACTCTGCACCAAGTTCGTAGCCAATTCACGTCAATTTCCCGTCGATGTAGCGGAAAGCGACTGCGGCGTCCCGCGAGTCAGACAGTGAAAGTGTTAAGCATTGTTATAATCATAATCATCATCATATCAGCCGAAAGACGTATATTGCTGGATAGGCCTTCCCCAAAGAGTGCCAAAGTGACCGGTCCTGCGCCACTCGCATCCAGCGTACTCACGCGACCTTTACCAGGTCATCAGTTCATCTTGTGGGGGGCCCACCTACGCCACGCCTTCCGGTACGTGGTCGCGGTATTGTTATATAAAACAATCCAAACCTAAATTAATGATCAACTTTAAAGTAAACAATGATATTTGAAGAGTGCTGATTAGTTTCATAGCTTTCAAAATCGAGGAATGGACTCACGTTTCACGTAACAATTTTTTTTGAAAAATATATTTGTTTCAAAATGAATCGATTAGGTGTAACTTTTAGTCTGATTTTGCAATTGTTCCTGCCCTGGCTACACTATTAAACATACCTAACAATAATAGTTTTCCTGAATGTCACATTTGTCTAGGCTATCGTCTGTACTGTGGCATCGCGACTGAATCGGATAGCGGAGGCAGATTTAATTAAAGTACATATTAACTTAAGCCCCGTGTCCTTCATAAATAAGTGTAATAGATACACAAAATCAAAAAATATATAATCCGGGTAAGCGAAGCCGGGGTCGTCTGTAAATATAATAAAATAATGTCCAATGAATCGGACTTTCAACAGTTGCCCGTTGAAACTTCTATCAAACGCCTGTTTTCTGTAAAACACGATACTTGTTCTCGCGTAAAGTTCTGTTCGACGAAACAGCAGCTGTTACTTTTTCTTTCTGCTGTATAGCTATGGTTTTTGAAGATTCGGAAATTGGGACCCGTATTCAAATTACCTTAGTTTTAACTCATTCGAAGCCCTTGACCGATATCAAGGCGGGATAACGATGCTGCACGCTGCGGCGTAGCACATGTATGGTTGAGATTATTTAAGGCGAGGCCGGTTCACAATCTGACGAAAAGATTGATTTTTGAGCTTCCAGTGTGAAGAAATAATGAAGAATTCTACTACAGAAAAAATAATATAGACTGAAAAAGAAAAATAGTTTTATAACTGAACATAATATTAAAAAAACCGGCCAAGTCTGAGTCGGACTCGCACACGAAGGGTTCCGTACCATTATCTATAAAAACGGCAAAAAAATCACATTTGTTGAATGGGCCCCTTAAAAAATATATATATTTTGTTTTTATTATTTGTTGTTATAGCGGTAACAGAAATACAGTCATAATCTGTGAAAATTTCAACTCGCTAGCTATCACGGTTCTTGAGATACAGCCTGGTGACAGACAGACGGACGGACGGACGGACGGACAGCAAAGTCTTAGTAATAGGGTCCCGTTTTACTCTTTGAGTACGAAACCCTAAAAACGGCAAAAAAAAAACGTTTGTTGAATGGGAGCCCACCTAAAAAAAATATTTTTTTTTGTTTTTAGTGTTTGTTGTTATAGCGGCAACAGAAATACATAATCTGTGAAAATTTCAACTCTCTAGGTATCACGGTTCTTGAGATACAGCTTGGTGACAGACAGACGGACGGACGGAAGGACGGACGGACAGCGAAGTCTTAGTAATAGGGTCCCGTTTTACGTAGTAATAAAATAATAAATAAAATAAAAAAAATAAAAAGCCTTTTTATTTCTTGCCAATTCATAAAATGTGAACATAACAGTAATTGAACTTTTAGATATTTATATACATGCAATAGTTATTTTTTAATGTCAAGATAAATATTAATTTAACGGCCTTCGTAGCCCAGTGGGTAGTAACTCTGCCTACGAAGCTGGAGGTCCCGGGTTCGAATCCCGGTCAGGGCATTTATTTGTGTATTTATCACGAATATTTGTTCCTGAGTTATGAATGTATATGTATATAAGTATCTATATGTATGTATCTATTATATATATCATCGCCTAGTACCCACATCACAAGCCTTACTGAGCTTACCGTGGGCCTAGGTTGATTTGTGTAAAATTGTCCCGTAATATTTATTTATTTATTTATTTATTAATGAATTTTAATTTTATTTATAATATTGAAATTGAAATTTGACGTAATAAGTAAGTAATCTAAATTATTCAGTTGTAGCAAGAACCCCTCCTGCGAAGGTAAAGGCCTCCTCCAGTGATGACCAGTGCTCCCTATCTTTGGCGTCTTTCCTCCACTCTTTGCCTCCTACTTGAGTGATGTCGTCTGCCCATCTGGTTACGGGTCTGCCGCGTTGTCTTGTGCCTGTGGGTCCTGCCCACGCAGTTATTCGTGTTGTCCAGCGATCATCAGTCATTCTGGCTACGTGTCCTGCCCATCGCCATTTTAACTTTTGGGCATAAGATAGCGCATCGGTGACTTTTGTTTTCTGTCGTATAGAGGTGTGTCGTATTTTATGGAATTTACGTAGTACGGAACCCTAAAAATGGCTTGGTAAATCTGTAAAAAATCTTGAATATCATCATAAAAATCTCGAGATCTCGTGATTTACAACGACAATCTATGTATAAAGGATATGTATGTGTAAAAAGGATAGCTTTTTATTATTCTAGTTTAATAACCGGACAGATTTTTAATAAATTATTCAGTATTCCAAAAATCAATTAATATGTAATAAAAAGTGATGTAAAACACTTCCGAACACGCACTTCCATCTCGCTCACGCTTATGCTCAGTGAGAGGGAGGGAAGACCATGGACCTGCCTCGTCTTAATGTGGTCGACTTTTTATAAAACTCTCATTAGAAATGGAATCTTCTACATTGTATGGTAGATTTGCTTTTTGATTGGACTCCTTTGATACCATTCGGCCAACTCAAGTATATCGTTGCTATACTTCGAACGGGTTACCTCCTGACGTGTCACTTCAATATCCATGTGGCTATAATTTCTTCTGAATGCTACAGCTGACTTTGACTGTTCTTTCAAATAGCAAACTTTTAGTTATCTAAGTTATCATAATGAAGAGTTTTTTTATGATCTTGTTGAAACTAAACACTTAGTTAGGTATATTTTGGCGGCCACGAAGTTTTGAAGTTTGTTACAAAATGAAAATTATAAGTACTGAAATCGAGTACTCTAAAATTTAGAACGTTCATATAGAGGTATTCATCGGATAAGCTATACGATCAATGCTTACTTAATAACTTGCATCAGCAAGTACCCATGAGTGTGGAAAACCCTTTGGCGTGATAATTTTGCAACTCAATACCCAAATGTTAATTGCTATTTACTGTGGATTTGACTCCGCCAATTCTGCTGACTCACTACACTTGAAAGATTTATCGTACCTATTAATTCCAATGCGCGTTAGAATCTTGTTATATTATGAAACTAAACGGACAGTCTGTTGCAACTGAGTTAGGTGTTAAATGAAACTCAGAAATGTAATAGACATTCCACACAAAGATTCGAAGCAACCCACTTGATGATGTAATTGTATGCATCAGTTCTCAGCGCAATTATTTTTGGGACAGCGGCAGCGGATAATAATTATGATGAGTGGAGTGGTGTTGCGCTACTAAATCTAGACAATGTTGTAAATATTTTTGCCATGACTGTAATTAAAGAGTCCAGCAACAGACCTGCAGAGAAGCCATATAACGTTGGCGCTTATTAAATAAGGTCCGTGTTATAGCATTAATATCTGCAACTGCGCGAACGTAGGGTGAGGTGGTACGGGCACGTAATGAGAAGACCACATGACGTGGCAATCAGTTGTTGACAATGACCAACCCCAACTGAAATGGGATAAGGCGAGGATAAAGAAGAAGTGTTGTGGAAGAGGTTAGACTCAAATTTAAAACAGCCCAACTTTATTAGTCAAGTACTTATAAATAAAACCACTGCCATTTGCCAAATACCAAACAGTAATTCTTCTATTTGGAACTTTGCATTCCTTGCGGTGAGTAAGGTAAGTAAAACCTTAAAGGATACTTTGAGTTGATGGCGAGCAGCCTACATTTTTGACTTTGAGGCCACCTCCACACGTGAAGGGGCGGAATCGGTTTGCGGTATTTTGTACCCTATTCCTGCACC
This sequence comes from Epinotia brunnichana, assembly GCA_963854355.1. Classification (NCBI taxonomy): domain Eukaryota; kingdom Metazoa; phylum Arthropoda; class Insecta; order Lepidoptera; family Tortricidae; genus Epinotia; species Epinotia brunnichana. The sequence goes on from OY977949.1 coordinate 22,737,100, forward strand.
GAGAAAATAAATGCTGAGGTGGAAATAAGCTGAACACAGCAATTTAACAAGCTGCAGGTGGACTTATACTATTATATACGCAAATCGTTCGCCTGATAAAAAAAGTATTCAATAACTGTGTCCAGAGCCAGCTTGTTCGATCTTGATCAAGTTATACAGTAGGTAGCCCAATAAAAGCAAAGTAGCGGAAAACCACTAGTTTATGTTCAAATGCAGGAATTCCCGTTAGTTGTAAGCCGGAACAATAAAAATGCCAAGCCAGTGTTTGTTCCCTTTACGACTGCTATGAAACTGAGATTGGTTTTTATGCAGCATAAAAAAGAAATATTACGGATATAAAATTCTAATCAGGTTTCATTGCTATTAATAGGGAACTTTGTCAACATAGCAAAACCTTAGTTTTTTGTTAAGGTGCATTTTTCGACGCAAATATCTTAAAATTTATAGATTTTAATACTATTCATTTTTTTTTCGTGCAATTACTGTACATATATGGGGTACCTAGTTCATTTAATTTAATCTTATGGCGTGTTTACAATAATTTTGTACAATAAAAAATATAAGTCCACATGGAGGGTTTCGCCACGTGATAGCGTCAGGTACCTATTAACAATTATGAAAGCAGGCGGCTGTGTTAGGGTATTTCATGAAATAAGTTTACTGAAAGGAGTTTACTTGTTTTAATGGGTTTTCAAAGTCAACCACACAATAAATGAATCTATTCCAAGACATCAAAGTTTGACATTTGAACCTGAAACAAGTTAAGTTTAATCCATAGCCGGATTCAACTTATATGTAATAAAGGCAATTTTAGGTAAGGAGAAAATATCTTGTCAAAATAATCGAGACTGTGATGTCTATTGCATTTGCTGATGGATCACTAACTAGTAGCCTGTTACGGCGCGAGGTTTTCTCTTAATGTATTTTCCGTGGGTTATAGAGGCCAAAGACTTCATGCGGAGTTTGGGTCGCCTGCTTAGGGATAGGGGCTGCGATCCTCGTTCCGGATCGTTCCTGGCTCAACAGATTTCGTTGGCCATCCAGCGTGGCAACGCTGCCAGTGTCATGGGAACTTTTGGGCCACCAACGATCCGGGGCGGTCCTTTTTGTTAGTTTAATGTTATACTTTAATTCTCATGTAAGTGAATTGTAAATATTCTTTTTAACATTTATTATTAATATATCGAATTAATTTATTTTCAGTCTCTTTTCTTTGTATCATGTTCGGCACTTCACATTCCAATGGGTTTTAAATGTGTTTTGCGCGCTCTTTGGTACCCTGGCTTGGCGCGCGTAAACATAAAACTATAAAAAAAACCGGCCAAGTGCGAGTCAGACTCGCGCACGAAGGGTTCCATACCATTATCAATAAAAATATTTATTTTATTCTGTTTTTAGTATTTGTTGTTATAGCGGCAACAGAAAAAATCATCTGTGTAAATTTCAACTGAAACTATCACGGTATCAGTGAGATACAGCCTGGTGACAGACAGACGGACGGACGGACGGACAGCGGAGTCTTAGTAATAGGGTCCCGTTTTACTCTTTGAGTACGGAACCCTAAAAACTATCAGCAACTTCAAATTTGTCTCTCCCCTAACCCTGATTGTGTCTTATTATTATTTGGCTGACTGTTTATGGGTTATATCTTTGTATATATGATATATATGTATATATTTATGATTGTGTACATTATGTTTATATATGATGACATATGCCACTGAAACGTGGTCGCTTACAATGGGCCTCATAAGAAGGATCAAAGTCACCCAAAGGGCAATGGAGAGGGCTATGTTGGGAGTTTCTCTGCGTGATCCCATCAGAAATGAGGCTATCCGCAGCAGAACCAAGGTTACCGATATAGCCCTCCGAATCACTAAATAAATATTGTTGACTTCAGAAACGATCAAGACAATTAAGTTGCGTGTAAAACACCACGCCGCAAAAGGGTCTTGCTAGTTTTTTTTCGGTATCTCTAAGCCTATTGTTATCGCTAATGACCGTCTCAAGTGGAATCCCGCCTTCGTAAATGAAACCCACTATACATTGTAATAAGGTGCTAAAGTGTAAACAAAACTTTAACAACTGTAGCTAACACAAAAAGCCATTTGCTTAATTGTTTTAGTACACGAGCTAACAAACTAGTTATTTCAAATCAGCGGTGCGAAAAAACACTCGATGATATTTGTAATTCAATAACCCTTGCATTTTTAAAATATTCCTTGATTGTTGAACCGTTTTGTTATTGTTAAACGAATGCATATTGGCTGAATAAAACAATTTTAAATCGCTGGCAATGACACACGAACAAAGGATAAAAATAATGATAGAATTCTGTTAAATCATCATCCTCCTAGCGTTATTCCCGGTTGTGCCCCTAAAGGAGCCCTGGGTCCGCTTTGACACCTAATCCCAAGATTTGGCATAGGCACTAGTTTTACGAAAGCGACTGCCGTCTGTCCTTTCAACCCAGAGTGAAAACTAGACCTTATTGGGATTAGACCGGTTTCCTCACGATGTTTTCCTTCAGCGAAAAGCTAACGGTAAATATTCCGTACATAAGTTCCGAAAAACTCATTGGTACGAGCCGGGATTCAAACCCACAACTGCCGCTTGACAAGCTTGATAGAATTCTGTTAAATAATATGCATTTTACATTATTTAATTAGTATCTTGTTGAATAAACAAAACCTTTTGTATTCAGTAGATGTCATTCGGTTTATGTGATTTATTAGTTAATAATTTATTGAAAATTATATTGATAAAAACGTTTATATGACATTACGCCTTCCGGCGTGGGCCCCCCCACGAGGTGGACTGATGACCGTAAAGGTCGCGGGAGTCCGCTGGATGCGGGTGGCGCAAGACTTGCCATTGTGGCACTCTTTGGGGGAGGCCTATGTCCAGCAGTGGACGTCTTTCGGCTGATAAGATGATGATGACATTACGGTTGACAAACCATGCGTCACAAAACGTGTGATGATGATTATATAACCAGTAATCTGCAGGTCGATCACGTAACACATTGTACGTACGTTAGGTAGATCTAAAACGTCAAATATTATATAAAAAAAAAAAAAAAAAATTGAACTGTTTATTTTCAGATCTGTGATTAAATTACATATATCAGTTACATTTAGTACAATCTTTAATATTTAAGATTATTTACTAAACTTTTTTATCTTAATAACTAGTTATATTTATCTATGTTACTACTGGGGGGCCATAATGAACATTTTCTTAATTATATTTTTAGTTTTTGTAGGTTTACTTTCTATATTTTCTACAATAGTTTTGGGAAAGCTGTTTAATACAAAGGGTAGGTAGTTAGACCACACTCTTTGCCCATATGTGTTGTTATATTTGTTAATTATGTATACATTCTTACTGGTCAGGGTTCGTAGGTTGCCTTATCTTGTGTATTTAACAAGATCTCCCAGTTTATGTTTATATTGCATTACAATTGCCATTTTAACTTTATCGAATACATTCATGACTCTGCAGTATTTAAATAGTTTATGATAATTATCTCTATATTTATATTTAATTTTTAGCGGGACTATTGTTTTCAGTAGTCTAATTTGTAGGTTATATATACGCTGTAAATATGTTTTGTATGTTCTACCATAGCTAGAGATTCCATAGCTTATGATTGAGTCTGCCATGGCCATGTACAGTAGTCGCAGAGTAGTGTACGGCATTTTATGTTTAAGTATGTTAATGTTACATAGAATGGCTCTTAGTTTTTTACATACTATTTCTATGTGATTATTCCAGTTAAATTTATTATCTATTGTAAGGCCAAGGTAAGTGTGATGTGTTACAACTATACAATATGAAAAAATGATTGTCCTAACGCACGTTCGGAACGTCACGTGATTAACCCTACAGGTCGATCCCGTAACGCATTGTCTAAATGTCACTTTTTATATGGAAAATTGACAGTTAAATTGTACCGACGCGCGTTCGGAACGTTACGTGATTACCCCTCTGAAAGAAAATAAACGACCAATTTCTTCTTCTTGAAATGTTTTATACGTAGGTATTCATGTGTTTGCGAATGTGTTGAAGGTGCAAGAAATTGAGATTTAGATTCTAAAGCCGTACTTATCATTTTGTCATAAAACCAAGCGCAACGTGATCGGCGGCGCAAGCTGCGAGCTGTCAGGCGAGTATGAAAACCTCACACTTGCACTCTCATACAACGCCATAATGTGTGATTGCAACTTTGCACCCTGTTAAGACATGGCCCCGCCTTATTATCCCGTTTGTCTTTAATGTCAGCCTAAAACAATATTTCGAGATTTTCGGCGCCATTGCTACATTTGCTAAGCTATCCAATTCACTGACGCAAATGACGATGAAATGGTTCATAACTGTCATAATTTTTAACGAGCGTCATTCATACTTTAATGGAATCCATAACATATTCCTAACTACTAACTAGCTCTGTTCATAAACAAAGAAAGTCAAGTTTTAATAAGTAAAGTTTTCGGTGTGCCTATTGGAGTAATCGAAACCAATTTAATAATTTCCATTAAAACTCTTACAATATAAAGTAGAATGAAGTTTCTGAAAACTTATTTATTGAAATGACTATTTGATATCTCTATCAAATAGTAATTTCAATATGTGTAGGAGTTGCCAGAGTAGGCAATCATGGGAGGTGCCAAAATATGAAACAAATCTTCGTACATCTATTATTTGACGAGCGAGGGAAGCGAATGAAGTTCTCCGTTTCATATTGGGGCCAAAATTCTTTCGTATGTCTGGATGTCGGATTGTCCGGCTGTTCTCCTCTTTACTCTCATGTCTCACCCGGTTTTTTTTTGATATTGTGATCCGGTTACAGTTATACGGTAGGCCCTTTGCATGTCACTATTTTTCAAAATCAAAATGACAGGCCCATGACACAAAAGCTATGAATGTAGTCTTCTGTTAATGAAGGCACAATGGAAATTCTGGATCTGAATTCCCGTGATAATTCCTGGGACTGCAGTTCCACTTACGTGATAATAACTCGACCGCGATAGGTTTTGGAATGGGATAGCTGTCAATGAAGACACAATTTGACATAAATGTCATTTACATTCCCATTCTAGTCGCAGCTAAATAATACCAGTCACACTTTCCTGATAACTTCATGTTACAGATAATGTTTTTTTTGAACGAGCGCCGTGAACTAAGTTTTCTGTTTCACCTTGGGTGATAATTCTTTCGTATGCCCGGCTGACCGGCGCTTCTCCTGGTCACATTTCTCAACCTCTTCTCGTGAAATTCTGTGTGCAGGTTCCGTGATTATCGGTACAGATTATTTTTGTTGATCCAGTTTTTCGATTTTATATAAACTCGTAAGGTCACACACCACTAGTAATAGATATGTTTATATATAACGCCTGTTAGTAGTACAGTCGAACTCATAAGTAGCAGAACACCTTAGAACCTTGTCGCTTTCATCAGTTTGACAACTTCGTATAGCAGTTTAAATTAAACATGACGTTAAAGCTGCACGTTATAAAGGTGTTCAGCCCCTTATGAGGCCGACCGTACCACCCCTCTCAGTGATCGGGAGGGGTGACGCGATTGGACAAAGTCCAGAATACGTACATACGTGGCAGTTTCAAAGTGGCCCCCATATCTGAAAAACTCTCTGAAAGCCAACCTCGATGGTATGGTCATGTAATGCGGAGAGACGAAGAACATGTTGTACAAAAAGCGTTGTGCCTACCAGAACGTAAAATAGGTCGAGGACGTCCACCTGCTACCTGGTGGACCAGCATGACGAAACTACTGAAAGTGGAAAATTTACCCAACCCAACAACCCAGGACAGATTGTCTTGGCGCCGACTAACTAGGAGAACCGACCCCACCTAAAGTGGGAATGCGCTACGAAGAAGAAGAAGTAGTACCAGCCCTTTCCTTGAAGCGAGTACCCTTAGAGTCTGATATGATAATTAGGTGTGTTGAGGGCGATGGGCAGCCTATCAATGCAATGTCACTTGTTCTCCACATTCTACCCTATATATATGGTGAAAGTGGTACTGAAAATGAAATGATTAATTCTCTGCCTACCATTTTTGTGATAATACTCGCGAGTGCATGTATGTATTGTCTGTTTATTTAGTGTTAAGTAGTCTTATCCACCCAACCCTTAAAACCGTTGTTTACAACGAAAAAATAAGTCACATTTTATGTCCTCGCCAGTAATTACCCATTGTTTTTTTTCCGGGGCTTTTTGTTCTATGAAAAATATCATGGATTAGTCCGGCTAAATTAATAAAGGCTAACAATGGATGGAATCGGGACCGTATATCCACGGACAATGGAGGGTGGGTTTACGGGAGTATGAAGAGGACCTATATAGCTAGGTTGTTTGGGGACCGCTAGCCAAACAATGAAGGAGTTTTCTAGACGTCGTTAGGTTTAGTAAGTACAATATTGTTGGTAACTCTTGTAAAGTCGTTTCAAAGTTGGCTTTATCAGTGAATACTTATTTATAATTCATGGGGCAGTACAACACAATCAATGTCATGTTTTCATTCCTGCCGCCTTATTTTGGGAAGTTGAGCGATATTAAATTAGATCAATGATAGCAACTATATAAAAAAGCGGCCAAGTGCGAGTCGGACTCGCACATGAAGGGTTCCGTGAAATAAATTGCGGTTTACGATTTATGACGTATTAAAAAAAAACTACTTACTAGATCTCGTTCAAACCAATTTTCGGTGGAAGTTTGCATAGTAATGTACATCATATATTTTTTTTAGTTTTATCATTCTCTTATTTTAAAAGTTACAGGGGGAGGATACACATTTTACCACTTTGGAAGTGTCTCTTGCGCAAACTATTCAGTTTAGAAAAAAATGATATTAGAAACCTCAATATCATTTTTTAAAGACCTATCCATAAATACCCCACACGTATGGGTTTGATGAAATTTTTTTTTTTGAATTTCAGTTCTAAGTATGGGGACCCCTAAAACTTAATGTATTTTTTCAATTTTTGTGTGAAAATCTTAATGCGGTTCACAGAATACATCTACTTACCAAGTTTCAACAGTATAGCTCTTATAGTTTCGGAAAAAAGTGGCTGTGACATACGGACGGACATGACGAATCTATAAGGGTTCCGTTTTTTGCCATTTGGCTACGGAACCCTAAAAAGCTTCAAAAATAAACACAATCAACAAGTAGAGTATCACGTTTATAAGAAATATACATACTTTTCAAATACTTCAAATGAATGAAGGGCAACGCACCTTGAAATCACAGTCTCCAAAAGGTTACAGTGTCTACGTATGTCTATAAGCTGGCACTGACAGCATGGACGCTTATATTATAACATCCAGATATCCATGCTTTGGTCGCCTAATATGGTCACCGAACTTGTTCCAAACTACTTCGGCCAACGACTGGCACCTTGACATTTGTCCGTCCACCTACAGCGGTCATATACATAGATACATAGGTGACAGTAGCCGTCGGTCACCGAATACGGCCGACTACCGTCGTCTTTACACGCATGCAACGTGCGGTGACTGCATTTATATAATTGCTTATTTAGGGCGGCGCCTAATTTCACACGTCTCAATTCATCAATCGTTGCATAAAGCATTTTTCGTACTAGCTCGCCTTACCTTGTCAAACCTAATTAATTCTAAGTGTGTTCGCAAAATACTTAGTATAAAAGATCAGTATTGCAGTATTCAGAAAATGACAGTTTTAATACAAAGAAATGTTATATTTTCTATCCTGAGCAATGTTCGGAAACGCTCGAGGCCCTCCGAAACCAATTTTCATGTTCAAGAAGCGCTTGACAATATTTTGAATGTACTATCGTACAAGATGTCGCACGAAAATTTATTGTCTAGAATATAAAATGCAGCTTGCTTTTCTGAAGCGTCTCCGATAGAAGCTTGCGTTTACTGGTATTTATACTAAACGAAGTTAAAATAAAATGCGTCTTCTTCAGGTTACTAGTACAGTCGCCATCACATACATCGGAGCAAACAAGCACGTCACAAACATCGGAACACACCTCTATTTTCAAGGCATTTGAACACCTCTAGTATACCGATGTATGTGATGGCGACTGTACCTATTGAATTTTAACCGACCTTAAAACATTTTGATTGTAAATTTTATGTCATCTTGTGAGTAGGGGAGAGTGGGTAACAGAACTGAGGTTGAGTACATTTGTGACAATCTTAGAGTACTTACACAAAATATAGACAGCATACTATTTTACGAACCTCTTTCATAATAGTACATTACTTACCTAGGGCGGTTAAACAAAGAATGTCTCAGATCGCAGGTATTTGACGCCCGAGCCGAAGGCAAGGGCGATAAATATGCGCTCTGAGGCTTTCTTTATTACCGTCCGTGGTGAGTACAAAATTTTACGTCTCTATCTGGCCAGGAAGTGGGGTTTTCCGCACGCAAAGCGTGCGGTAATTTCTACTTTATGGCCAGGTATGACGTAAAAATAATTCCTACCTACACTTTTAAGGTCTTGGTAGTCAATGGCAAAAAATCGACGGAGAAGAAAAACATGTTTGAAAAATCACGTGATTAATTAAGTAAGCACACAAAAAATATGGTCTTTGATCAGATTCACAAGAATGAATTACATTTACAAAATAAAGGCCGTGACTGATATGTTTGATTATACACAACATCACGAAAAAATAAAAAGATAAACAAAAAAAAAAATTATAACCCCTAACCTTCTGCGCCATCTGCTGCAGTCGGTTTTAACCCGAAGTAATTTTGGGAATGTATATATTTTTTACAAATATAATAACTACTGTTAGGTGGGTACTGAATATGCTGAATAGTTCATTATTTTTCATTTAGGTACTTAAAAAATATGCTAACTACTCAAATCTAAAACATGTAAGGGTGAAGCCGTAAAACAGAGCCAACTATAAACATTTTATTGGAACCCAACTCCGATATGCACTTTGCACTTTATAGGTTTTATATTTTTAAATGCATTGCAAATAGATGCTCTTGGGACGACAGTGCCAAACATAAATTCTAGTTTAAGTGCCAGTGAATTTGCTTTGTTTTTAAATTCAGTGTAAATTGATTCTGGGCGTGATAAGCATTTAAATGGTGTAAGGTTTCGTTTGCAGGGGTAGATTTTAATTTGTGGATCCAACTGATTCTCGACAGTTTTTTAAAATGAAAAGGCGTGACTTTGGCCAACTTTTTATTTTGGGTATAATGTTTACGCTCAAATAATGTCAAAGTAATAAAAACAAAAACGTTGTATGACTCTCATAAAGCTCAGCAGGTACCTACACCGCAGGCATTTGACGGCCTCTTCCCCATTTGGCTGTGAAGATTCAGAGGCAGTCAGTAAACTTTTACCGAGGCTGTACAAATTCTTGGCGCGCGCCTAAATTTATGTTACCTAGTGCTTCATGTATGGCGCAAAGCTTCAGGTCGACGTCATAAAAACAGTTGAAAACTGACTCCAATGTAAAATAGTGAAACTCGACACCCCCCTCGCTATTAGTACCAAACAATTCGTTATGTTAATCACTATTTACTCCCATACATTTGCAGCGTGTGCAAACTTGAACTTTGCGCTCAAATATTGACACAATCTGTATTTATGCCTTCATTGTTGCTCAAACATGAAACGAATCGAATATGCATGCCCGCCACCCGGCATAATTCATTAGGCTCTTGGGTGGAATGTGTTTTGCGTTTTAAAATTATCATGTGAATAGTCTTTGCATGCTGTCCAATTTACTTAAATGCATGGTAAAGTGTTAACATACATGTGAAATTGTGAATGGGACCCTGATGAGAGGGGTTTGAATTGGAAAGATTTTTTTTGTTGCATTATGGTCCTGATGTAGCATTCCGTTTAAATCTCAACCTATTAATACCTTGACGCATTGTCTTCTAGCCAGCTACAGGCTATACCTACTTACCGTGATAGTTTTCCTATTCAATTAATTATTTGTACTACAGCCATGATATTTTCATATACCCAGTAGTAACCATTTAGATGGCAGAGAGCCGGACACAAGACTCAACTAAAAATGAAGGCTTTAAAGCCTTATATCATCCGTGTATCCGTGAATTGAAAAATAGTTTCTAAATACCCATCTTATTTTTCAACAAGCTATCCAACGGTACCCCACACGATTTGTTTACGGAGAAAAAAAATATATCCCCAATTTATGTATTTTTTATGGTACCTCTCGTACCATCAAAAAAAATGAGTTTTTTTTCTACTATTTGTTCGGCGTGGTTGATTTATATACCCATGCCGAATTACAGCTTTCTAGTAGTAAGGGTCACTGGGCTAAGTGGCAGACGGATGGACAGACGGATAAGGATTCCTTGTTGACTACGGAACCCTAAAAACTAATTTCCCTCCAAACTGCATTGTTGATTATTGTGATTGTAACCATAATACCTACAAATTTAACAAAAATGGAACACAAACTTCTTCGAACGGTACGTTAACTTTTTTTATACATCGGTTATTGATTCCGCTTGATTCTAAACTTTAGTTTTGCACGAATTGTTCAACAATAACACAATAAAAACTATTTTCTATAGCTTCAGCATATTTAAGTGAAATCAAACCATCGCAATGAGGGGTCGAGGAGTTTCTAGTAGTTTATCCGTCACTAATGGAGAGTTATTAAATCTGTAGATGGGTTAGTGAAATTGATACCTAATATTGACTGACTTTATTAATACCTACTAAGGCGGTCTTCACAATGCTTGATGACCGCCTAATCAGAGTGAAGTGGATTTTTCGTCCACCAAACACAAATCTGGCCTCACAATGATAATATATTTTTCACCTCAGCAGCTCGAACAAGCATATTTTGCTGCGTGAAAACAGTGAGCAAAATGCGATTTTGCTCACTCCGTGAGTCAAAGTAGCTTTTTAATTTTGATATCGAGCACTGGTGACACATCATAGTGTCCACAGTCACTGTGTCACCAGTGCTCTATTACAAATTCAGAATATTATAGGTGCGTAAAAGCCTAGCGATATATTTTTTAATGTGACGTTGTTCTCACTGCTGAGGTGAAAAGTTGTATGTATCACACGAGAGCAAAGATATTTGCATCTCGTGCCTTTGAGTCCCTCACTACGCTCAAGATTCTAATTTTGAATCACTCGCTACGCTCGTGTTTCAAATATAGAATCTTTCGCTTGCTCGGGACTCAACATCAACACTCGCAGCAAAAATCTACTTTGCTCTCTTGTTGAACAAATAACTATTGTGAGAATATAAAGGGATACCATAACAATCGTATTGCGTGTGTAAGTATATTTTTATGCACACCATAATTATGCATTAAATATATGCTAACATTAATAAAGCTTCATATATTTATAGACGTAATAATAATCTATATTAATATCACATACTACTATATACTATACTATACCTACTACTACTAGGCCAGGACGTAGGGCACAGCGGAATGTCATATTTGGAGCAACCTGGGGAAGTACCTCCCACCTTACAAAAGACCGCAGGCGCATCCAAAATAACTCCACTACTTGCTCTGTAGCTCTAGTATAAGTTTTATCGATACATAAACGTTTTCGAACGCGTTTGCGTTTAGTTTCAATTTGTATGTCAACGCGCAGTTCCTAATATTTACCACCAGAGGCGCTGTTCGCGATGCCATACAAATTGAAACTAAAATTGATCACACGTACCGAGCAAACGGGTGAGACAGTGCTCTCGGCCGAGTACTCGGTGCGTATAAACAGTCACTCGCTATGTTATACACACCGAGTACTCGGCCGAGAGCACTGTCTCGACCGTTTGCTCGGTACGTGTGATCAAGGCATAAACGCAAACGCGTTCGAAAACGTAAATCTATCGATCAAAATTATACTAGAGTCTCTATAGGTATGTGGTGTAGTGTTCCTGGTGGTGACTGGTGAGTAAGGTCGCAAGAGCTGCTCCCGAGGATGTTTTGTATTGAGGGCGAGAGACCCGCGGTCATATCTAGCTATCAACACAACGAATCCGCATGATTCTTCCACGTGATTCTTCTGGACTCGCAAGCGTCCATAGGCTACGGTATCTGCGTCGTAGTATTAAAAATATATAATACAAAAAAATACAAATAGCCTTTGTTCGCTGACTCTCTACATGTTAATTTGATTTGATTTTATTTGTTTATACTAGCTGCCCTCCCAGGCTTCGCACGGGTGGTGCATGAAGACTTTTCTTTTTGTTATATTGAATACGACCAACCTGGTTAATAATAATAATTTACCTACGTAAGTAAGCTTTTTTCATGAAATAACACTTTTTCACGCAAAGGAGGGGTCTATATTACCAATGCCTAATGCATTCGATATCATATCAACAAAATATTATTTCATATCGTTGCGTTTGTTACAACCTGCTAACAAATAACGTTTCACCGAATGAATTGTCTCACAGACACTTTTTTCTGAAACAGTAAACTTCTCACGATTGTTATAAAACAAACCTAAAGTAACCTAATAGATTCTACACAACTACCTTTTAGCGATACCTAAAAAGTTCACGGTTTCTGAGTTTTTTTTCGGTGAAATGAAAATTCGGTGAACAATGCGTGCGAATGTTTGTCAGTAAAATTAGGAATTCCCGAAAAACATGTAGGTACTAACCTAATTTGTTTGACACAATTGACCTTTTAGCTAGTCATAAAAAATTAACGGGTCCTGATAAAAAAATAACGATGAAATGAAAATTCTGCGAAACAATACATTAGCTGAAGCCACAAATGAGTCGTTGAAATAAGGATTCACTCAATAGTTGGTTTAATAAAAAAGCATTAATAAAAACCAAAGATTTGACTTTCGTACGGACGTAAGTTCCTACTTGGTAATGGTATAGTCGAGTTCTTTAATACCTATTCAGAGATACTTTCAAAATGATCTATACGACAGTCTTTATTGTTACTGACAAAAGACTAATGTGCAGAAAGTTTTGAATCTGCGTACTGTACGCTTTGCTTTGAAGCCAATTTCAGCGGCGGAGTTCCAGATAAATAGTTAATGAATTCAAAAATTCTGTTTTCTCAGCATTTACGAGTATGTCACAGTCTATTTTGTCTACAATAGTGTCCACGGAAAGACACTTTTTTTTGGACTCTGAAACTTGGTCACTATAAAAACGTAAACTTTATTCACTTGCTGGAAGACAGTATCGCACCGCACGCACTTCAAACCAGACTGGTGGCTTTGACTCTATATCATCGATATACGTGTAGACGTGTCAACATTTATTTTATTTTAATCTTATTAATCATACTTATATCACAATCATCATATCAGCCGAAAGACGTCTTATGCTGTAGATAGGCCTCCCCCAGAGAGTGCCACAATGACCGTTTCCGCGTAAACCGCATACAGCGGACTTCCGCAACCTTTACCAGCAGCAGGTCTATCACGTACGCATTGTACGAACGTTAGTTAGATCTAAATGACAAATTTTATACGGAAAAAAGACAGTTAAACTGTCCTAACGCGCGTTCGAAATGTTACGTGATTACCCATTTGGTCATCAGTCCACCTATGCTGCGCCTTCTGTTATGTATTCGCCACTCGAAAACCTTTCCGCCTCAATGGCAATTGGATCTACTTGCAACTTGCCCTGCCCACTGCCACTTAAGTTCGAAACTAAGATAATCGTGCGATCTAATTAATGCTTTGACAGCTGCTCTGTGCGACATCTACCACGCTTCGTACCATACTATTAGAGCACAGTCACGTAACAATCTGCCAGTTCTGCTTTGTTTCGATATGTTGCATGTGGTAGTGGGAGCGTCGCTGTACATTTTCGAAGGAATTTTGAACATGGCATGAGCAGCTCGGCTGCCATCCAGTAGTGTGACCGCGATAGTCCAGCCGCTTTCCAGCAGTGCGATTCCGGAGGAAGTAAGTTACTGCCAACGCAATTTTTCTATTGGAACTTACTATTGTAAGCAAACATTTTATTAATAACGTTTTCCTATTGCCTCCTAAATATATGGCAGAACTGTCAATTTCATTTGTATCCTAGAACGCATTCGTAGTTTAACAAACCATCCTTCCCACTGGACATAGAAAAACAGAGGTAAATTAAACATAAACAACAGTAGATAACAAGCGGTCTTATCGTTAAAAAGTGATCTCTTCTAGACAACCTGGTGGAGACGATGCAAAATAATCATATGATTTGAGTAGGTGAAACAGAAAACAGAATAAAAACAACTATAAGAAACAACCACAAAACAACAACAACTACATAAAACTTGTTTAAACGTATATGACAAACAGCATTTTAGCTAATATAGATTTGACGAACTTTTATGAATGACGCCATCAGTCTATCTCTTTCTTATGTTGATCATAACACCGAACAGAAGAAAAAGTGTAAGTATAATTAATGTCACTTCTGCTACTGACAAAAATTAAAACGGTACACAATTGTGGACAAAAATTTAAAAGTAAGTAGGAAAAATAACAAATAATATATAAAATAGTATTAAGCAAAAATTTGCCTCTTCTATCGGTATCGTCTAAGTTCGTCTGAAACGTTTTTTGTCAAGTGATGCTTAAATTCGTCCAGTTCTGCATTCATCACCCGTTCTTCTTTCGTCACTTTCGTAAGTCGTCTATTTCATCTTTGGTAATCTTTTGTTGTTTGTCTTTTTCTTATTCCGGCTCGTTTCGGCATTCGTCAACATTTTCTTTGGGCATTAAATACTCTAAGTTTGACTTACCATACCATCCGTGTTACTGAAAAGTAGTTAAAAGACTCAAACACCAAAACAGAGGATGAATGTATGTTTCAAACTTCTTTTCTGATATTGACACGATTGATGGTCAGACTACTTAAATCAATACAGATCACATTTAAAAAGTGAGAAGAAAAACAATTCGGGCTCAAAAACACACAAAATAATTATTTTTGACTCCGAATATTTTTTTTGTAATTTGAAACACATTTATACAAAATAAATGAATTTTTGAAAAATAAAAATAAAATATAAAAAAAAGCAAAAAGTTGCCTCGTCTCAATAGACGAGGCAACTTTTTGCTTTTTTTTATATTTTATTTTTATTATACGAAAAATATTCCAGCGTTGTATCCGATGGGCCACCGCAGACATTGACAATGGTGACGAAATTAGTATTCTATATCAGCGAATGACGTTGTCATGAAAGCCATTTGTCACGTCGAAAAAACACTGAAATCATCTAATTTGGTTGAAATAAATCATTGTAGCGAATTAATTACAAACGAAACATCAATAAATTATATACTAAAACCACCACCGTAAAATTTTCTACGTATTGGTGCAAACAGCATTCAAATCGGTCCTGTAGTTTTCGAGTTTGTCAATAACATACCCACAGACGTACGCGGCCGGCGACTTTGTTTTATAATATTGTATGTATATGTATGTATTGTATGTATATAGATATAGATAGATATAGATGTATAGAAGATTTATTCTATTGTGTCAGGTTGTCAGATTTCACTGACATAGACCTCCTTTACAATTTTCCAAGTATCTCTGTTTTGTGCCAATCTTGTCCGCTCGGGCGGGAAGTCATCCTCCCATCTTCTGTGTCGTCTTCCCCTCCCTCTTTTCCTGTATATTGGAAACCAGTCTGTAATATGTCTGGTCCATTTTTCTATTTTGTTTCTAACCATATGGCCAGACAATTTCCATTCCAATTTCCGCCAAAGGCATCGTTAAGAGGGCGGTGGACCGAGTCTGCCTGCTGCCACTGGGTGACACCGGCAACAACCACTCTCTTGGAAGCCAGGGCTTCCAAGGCGGGGACCCTGTTCACGCGGACACTGCGTGAAGCCCTACGGCGACAACGGGGAGCGGCGCGGGGCGAGCGGCGGGCATCAGCGCCGGCGCGGCGCCGGCCGCGACGCGCCCCACTACCACAACAAACGGCGTGGCGCACTAACGCGTCCGTGCTCCGTATATTTACAGATTTGATAATATACATTTTTACATGTCCAGGTTGTTTGATATCTTCACGGTCTATCATTTTTTTTTTTATTTTCATTTATTTATTCAGATTACAAAGATCCATTATTTGTTAGTAGTATCCTTAAAAAGACTATGTTAGTACATACACTATAAATATAAATAAACAAAAACTAAAAAATTAAGCTTTGCACAGCTCACTTCACTGAGTACGGCGAATGTAGCCGACTACAATGAAGCAAGTAGGGACAGTCCAATCTGTCACATATCATCCTTAAGATGTTGTTGGGGCTGGCGCGCACCCGACGCACCAGGGATGCAGTTGCAGCCTTATTCTTCATTATCTCCTTCATAGAACAGTATTAACGCCATGTGTAGGTTATTTTCCTGTCCAGCTTTGTTGTTCAGGTGATATAACTTGGCCGAGGTAGACATAGTCTAATACAATCTTATACAATACAACATATTATAATACAATCAACAGCAATCAGTAAGTATACTACTGATAACGTCACACAGAAATCAATTTATAATAACTACAAAATTATTTAAGCATTATGGTACAGTGAGCGAAATGTATCACTCAATAGGACTTCAGAACACAATAGAACGAGTCATAAAAAGGGCACTTGAGAACCCTTTTCCTGCGTATTTTCATAATGATATCAATCAAATGCCTCTTAAGCCTTGCCCTTTGGCTCTTCAGGTTTCAATGACCTTTCAGCTGACATTTATGGAATTAAGAGTTTTGTTTTTGGATGTATTCTGATATTATAGACCAAACAAGAATAAGTTGCATTGATGTGCTTATACATTCCTAATTTATACCAGCTGCTCACGCGGCTTCGTCCGGGTACTTATCGCAAAAAAAGCACGCAAACCCGCGGAATAGAATATATCCTTTGAAATTGGTCCAATGGTTCCGGAGATTACCCCCTACGGCTTACATATACCTACTTACAAACTAGTAGTTTGCTACTAAGCAATCTACAATCTCACAGACTTTTACGACAAAAATAAAGATTATTTAGTAATACAGAGATATAGATTAGCGATTACCCTGTGAAAAAAAAATATAATGTAGGTAATGCAAGTTAATTTTTTTTTATGACGACATGACGACCGCTTTAGCCTAGTTGGCAGTAACCCTGCCTACGAAGCAAGAGGTCCTGGGTTCGAATCCCGGTAAGGGCATTTATTTGTGTGATGAGCACGAATATTTGTTCCTGAGTCATGGATGTTTTCTATGTATTTAAGTATTTATTTCTCTATATAAGTATCTATATCGTCGTCTAGTACCCATGGTACAAGCTTTGCTTAGTTTGGGACTAGGTTGATTTGTGTAAGATTGTCCGCAAATATTTATTTATTATTTATTTATTTTATCAGCAAGTCTTCCTTTGTTGTTTGAGGGAAGTCAAATATTAACTACAAGACCAACCAGTGCCCGGTTCACTGCCGCAGAGACACACTTGTTACATGTTTTATGTGTTTTTTACTGTTATTTTTTTTTCTTTAATATGTGTGTCCTGTGTGTTAGTGAATTAATGTATCTTTCTTTATTTTATTGATCAACATGAGATATAGCGAATCTAATTATTAAAATATCTTCCATTAAAAGCTATTAAATAAAGTTTGCTTAACTATAGTGAAACTTATCAGACCTAAATGATTGTTAACCCCGGGATATGCAAATATTCGAAAATGGTTGTTTACGTTTTATAATATTTTTTTATAATATAATTTAGATTATAGCATGCACATAATATTATCGGATCCTACGATTAGGTACATCATCAAGTTTTATAAATAAGGTATCTAATCATGGAATCGCTGAAAATATTTCGAAGTTAATTATTGTACCCATATTTCAAGGTAAATCAAAAAGCGTTAGTTCAATCAAAAATAATATTTTAATTTTAAAAACGAACACTGTGTACAAACAATGGAAAATAAACATCAAAAAATGTTTGCCTATTTAAAATAAATCCGCTTCGAAGAATTTTTTCGTATTCTGGCTGGAAGCAACATATGCTGGGTACCCCCATATTTCATACAGAAGTCCTTAGATTTTAGTACTGTATTGAACGATTGTATATTGTGACCTTTTTGTGAATCGAGGAGATTTTGCTATTTGGAAGGTTGGATAACAGCCAATATCAGTTTTGCTGTATTCATACACTTAGTGCCCTCGATTTAAACGATACTGCGTGAAATATTTATGACGATTTTTATTCAGTTTTTTGTTAAATAATAAATATTAAGTAGGTACTTAATAGTTTTTTGATGACTACCAAATCGTATTTTTGAACGAGCGAGCGAAGCGAACGAAGTTCAATGCTTCAGCTTGGGCCAAAAATCGTTTCTATGTTCGTTCGCTGTCAGGCTGTCCAGTTGTTCTCCTCTACAGGTCACATTTTCTCAACCGATTTTTGTGAAATTTTGTGAGCAGGTTTGTTATTTAAATAGTTTTTTTTTTCGAGTCACTTTTTCCAAATAAAAACTATATAAAAGACAGGGCTTGCGAGGCCTACAGCTCACAGAGCCACACTAGTGATAAATACTTTAATTAACTTATAAAGTACTCAGTCAAAATTGGCGGTGAATTATTTTAACTACCTACATGTTGCGTTTGAATGCCTTTTTAAATAGTACAATCGACGATATAAAATATTTTAACTTGTTTTTGCCATAGTCATCTCACCCTCAATATAATCTTCTTTCAAGAAAAGGATAGCGCTATTCGCTAAGCCGTAGCCCGTAGCAATGTAAAATAGCTACGATCGTAGCACAGCTACTCAGTAATGACGCGTATATGCAACGCGACATATTGCTACCAAGTGCTATCATGAGTTTTTATACATCACGATTACTAATAAGCGTGGATAAGCGTCGCTAAGCCGGCTTGCGAGTGCGGTGCCGACGAGCAGAAGGGGTAAATCACGTAACGTTCCAGACGCGCGTTAGGACAATTTAACTGTCATTTTTCCATACACAAAGTGACATTTAGATCTAGCTGACGCGCGTACAATGCGTTACGTGATCGATCAGCGACGTCGAGCATACCATCAGCGCGTGCCCGCTCACCAAGTTCAGCGGGCAACTGGAGTACTTGTTCATTTGGAAAACGACGACGCTATCGTATGGGTTCAGCAGATGAATTTAAGATTATAAGAACGATCGAAATGGCCATACGAATGAATTAACTAATAAGCCAGCTTAGTGATAGTATGCTTGGTATGAAAACTGTAACTTAACTAAATGATTTAACTATTTTGTATGTGCCGAACTAACATTTGAAATAAATAAAGACTTTACACAGAAGCGTTTCTGCCCATTCGCAATTCTTCACAAACTATTATTGATGAATGTCGTTAAGTGTCGTGTAACTGTTCACTATCATATATTCATTATTCTTCACAGTCCTCATATTTTCATAAAAGCGTACAATTATGTACAAACGCAATTCTTCACGAAAACAATTCGTCATTCTTTATTATTTACAGTCCCCATGTTAACTTCTATTCTGAACAACGAACAAATTATCTAATGAAAAAAAATATTGAATTGTTGTTTTTTAAATTGGAGCCTATGCGCAATAAAAAGGAAATGAGAAATTTTTGTTTGTGATTATATCAGAGAGGAAAGCAAAACATAATGTATTGAATTAACCCCTTTTTGTCTATCACGCAATTCTTTAAATATTTCATCTTTAGTTGCTTCGCAAGCGTTCATTACGCGAATATTGCATTTTAATAGATCATGATAAAAGACAAGTTGCCTTGTAGATATTAGCTGTTTCCTTTCCTCGTCCCTAGATATCCGTTTTTGTCCCGTTAATGCGTGCTCGCCCCGACCTGGACATTATGCAGCCTTGTGACAGTAAAAGTTCAAACAGTTGGTTTTGGTTAGTTAACATTTTGTATGTCTAATCATTTATTGGGTCCATAGATCTTAGATCATACATAGAACAGCCGTCTAACCGTTGTGTAGCGTTAGTTCTTGTGTTGTTTCTTTGTTTTGGTAAATAAGTATGCACTAAAGCCTAAGTGAGCTGTAGCCCTCGCGAGACAATTTTTTTGTGTTCAAAGCCCTATTATTATTGAACCTACTGGCAAAAAATCACGAGTATCTGTTAAAAAATGTGACCTGTACAATCAGGAGAACAGCCGGACTTTCGAAAGAATTCTTGCCTTGAAACGGAGAACTTCTTTTTCACCTAAATATAAGATCATGTTATTGGTTTTTTGGTCAAGGGGGGCCTAACCTACTTTAAGATCTCACATTTTTAAATAACAACAATTGTTATAGGTATCCAATAAAGCCAAGACATAGAGTTTAATACTTGTTTATAATGTTATTTTGTTCCTATAAATAAATACATATTTGGATTTTGCATACAACTTGGCACTCATTTAGATCTCCGTTCTTTTTGCGGCGAAGCCCACAGCCAAGCATAATTTTTGTATTGAACTTGGCTCTCTTTTTTTACATTTTTGTTTTTGGTGGGATATCATTACTTTTTGTAAAGTAAACTAGGCAGGTATTGAGATTTACTTCTGTTCTGTGTATAATTTATGAGGTGCCGCGCGCCGCCGACGACACACCGTTGGCCGGTTGTTTAGCGCGTATTACAATTTTTGTATGGGGACACCCCTTATTTTTTGAGTTAACTTTATTTTTATATTTCTGTTATATAGCAAATATAATAATACATATATTGGGATAGTTTCAAATATCTGCTTGTAACGGTTCCAACGCTACAACTTAAAAAAAAAAATATGGGGACCCCCTTATTTTTTAACTTTTTTTATTTTTAGATTTTTTCCTACGCTTACACACAATTACCTGGATTCCAAATTTCATCCTTCTATGTCATCTGGAAGTAGGTTAGGTTTAGGTACTATATGTCAGTTAGTCAGTCAGTGCTAAAATATACGACTTTTTGACCTTCATATCTTTATAACCGTTTGAGCTAGCTTCTTGAAATTTGGGTTTCTAGATGTCCTTAACACACGTAGTTTTATGTGTTTACGTTAAAGATGTTTTGATTTATAGAAGGGTCAAAAGTGGCACCAAGTGGTTCGTGTAATGATACACTCGGCGCTGGCTAGCCAGTTCCTTTGCTTGAACTTGGCTTGACACGCTGCCGCGTGTCTAGATAGCCTCGCAGCAACATACAGTTCTAACCCACGGTGGTCTTAATATAAGTTTGTAAACCTATGCCATACGAATAAATAATAAAATACAATACATTTAGTCAAATAAGTCCCCAGGGAACAATACTTAAATTGTACTCAGTACAGTGCAGTGTCATCAACTGCCACTGTGCGATTGCCCTGAGGGATTATTATTCCAACGCAGCCATGATTGGCTTTGGTTAGTATAGTTATGTTTACGACTGTGTTTTATTAATAGAAGCAAAATAAAATAAAATGATGGTTCGGTGAGTACCATAAATATCAGCAAGTGTAATTATTTTACTTCCCCGCCACTTCGTCCGAGAAGAACTCGTTATTCGCCGCAAAACATAGGTAATGTTTCTTATAAAAAAATTGTATGAGTAGTCTTAATTATCGGTCTCTTATATGAAATAATCTTCTAACTCTATATCAAATAGTAGTTTGTGACTGTACATAATGAAGGACATTAAACACGAGTGTTTTAATACTTTTAATGCCTAATTATTTACAGATACATACACTACTTTATCTATCCACATATCATTAGCCTCCATGATGCATTCAGGAGCCGCATATTATGACCGGAATCGCGTCATGGTTTTCTGGCAGCTGTCATAGTTTTTTTTTAATTCCGGGACAAACTAGAGTCAGATCCCACTATCATATCGTTCGATATCTTACTTACGTGCGACATTTGTCAAAGTATGCAAATTGACAATTCATTTCGAACTAAACTTTATCTCGACTGATATTAGAATAGAGGTCAAATCAAATTTCTTTGTTTTTCAGAGATGTTCGAAATTTGAATGACATAATATTATCGAAATCAATGATGAATCGATGTTATTATTTAGCAATAATAACATTTTCACAGATAATAAGTTTGTTCTAACAAAACAGCCTATTTTTATTGTGGTCATAATGTGCGGTTCTTGTACGCATCATGGAGGGACATTTGGATAGATAAACACCTTAATTGGTTCAGCAGTGGTATAAAAATAAAAGGTTAGGGCACAGTTATTATAGTTTTTCTTTCCCTCTGTAACATGGTGTTGCGTACAGGCAACATACTGTTATACCCTTCGTCAATTTAAAAATATTTTTTTAAACGCGTTACTATGCATTGTAGCTTCTCGCCTACACACCGTTGTATAGACAAAACGTTTCAACAAGCGTCAACTAGATGGCGTTACATGCTCAAACTCAACATTTGTTAAGTGTTTCGGAGAATTTGGAATAACACGTGTTCGTGTTTATCAAAAATCTGAAAAAAAAATAATTGATGATTTAGCGTCTGATATTATTAAAAACGTCGAGGTAAGAGGATATATTATAATATACATTGTTATCTCCAAGTAATTTCTGGTTTTTGTCAAGATCGAGAGTACTTAGTGTTTGTATCCTCCAAGCTACATTGACGTAAAAAGGTAAAAGTTTAGTATGAAAACTGTACGTATTTACGGCCATATCCCATACTAGAACATATTCTGTGATGTCTAGTGAACGTTGTTTGCGAGATATCAACATCATCGCGGTCATTTTTAATGATGATGCGAGTGAGTACGGGTTAGTTCTTGACTGATTTTTGATCCTGATATTGAAGGGTTGGCTGAGGAGTTGACTAAGGATTTTGGGCATTTTCATTATCTTATTTTTTACCTTTTCTCATAAAATAATGAACATCAATAAAAACTAAGAAATGAAGTTTTTTTATCTTAATAAGTTCTATCAATATTACTTTGAAATATTTAAATTGAGTTATTGAGTGATAGAGGGTTAAATGTCATATTTTTGCCTGACTATGGCAGAGCTGACAGAAAGGGATATGTTTTTAGCAGTCTATGTTTGTATATATGTTCCACCGTAGCGTTTGGGATACTAAACCGAATACGATAAAAAAAATGTTTGATCTGTTTATGCTTGTTAAAGTCATGGAAGTAAAAAAAAATATTCCATTTTGTCAGTGATTTGAAAACTATAACGAATTGCGTCCCTGTTTTTACCACAACTGCGTCACAAACTGGACATTACACGCGCGACCCCTAACTTTCGTATATTCACCCCTTGTGCGCTCTAAGAGCAACTTTGTGGTCATCCCGGCACATAAATGGCAGCACTAATTTATTTATTTATTGCCCAGGAAATGGGTTGCGAAGATGAGCACGGGGTTGTTAGGAGTTCAGAGGTGAGTTTTGGTGTTTTGTTTAGGAATTAAATATTAAAGTAAGTAGTGGACTTGACGCTTAGATAATAAGTTAATATTTAGAAATAATTAGAAGAAATTTATATTATAATAGGCATGATGCCTCAGTAATAAATTGATAACGTAGTGTTGCTAATTGTAAACCATCAAATTATTGTAATACAGTAAAATATATCATTACATAAAAATATATGGACCTTGAAAGTATAGAAAATATGTGCATTTTTTTAAATGTCCAAGAGTATATTTAAAGCTACCAATCCCAAAGCCAATTCTTAAGCTTTTATAGAAATTGTATTACAACTATGTACATAAACGCAGTATCTCACGACCGAAACAGCAATTTACTTGATTTTCCATCCAACTATAGCAGTTGTGACGAAACCCGTGTGACAATTAGTATGAAGCGTTGCGCCTGACCCCAGCGAAGTCAATGTTTGTCTCATTTTTTTAGGTATTTATGTCCTTTAAATTGTAGTTGCTCCCATACATCGTCATCATCCCCATTATAGATGCTACGAAAAAGTGTTAACTTACCTAGGTACCGACTAGATGACATTATTTCTGTAGCTACTATCAGTACTATGCAGAAGACTTTTGATATATATTTTTAAATATTTGATGAAAAATGATTGCGTGACTAATCCTAAAAATATTTAAATAATTATATTTTGGAGTGAAAACTTTCGTGGGTTTCAGCCGGACATACAAAGGAATTTTTGCCCAAGCTGAAACGGACAAATTGGTTCGCTTCGCTCGCTTGTTCAATGAGATATCTTTCAGAGTCGTTTCCAGATATTTGTTAACACCTTGTAACTCCGCTCTTTCTGATAACGACTGTTCGAAAAAACTAACTTTCCTCAAATCGAAAGGCCCTTTCCCGAAATCAAAACAAAATAACCTGCTACTAAATCAAGTTAATCACATCAAGGAAGGTTTTACTATTATTCCATCTCTGTCGCACCCACAGACCGTCCCATAAGCAGGATTAATACGGCGGATTACCTCGTAAATGTGCCATTTCAGGAGACTGAATGTTTAATTTGGGCCTCTTCATAAATTCTATGCAGAAAAGATTTGGTACAGTCGTTGAGGTAATTTTATAAATGATGGAAGGAAGTGTAGGCAAACTTATAAGACAAGGCAAAAATAGCAAAAAATTATAAATTAAACTTGATATGAAAATAATGAATAAAGGGAAATTTGGAACATGTTTACGATTAAACGGTTAAAGAAGTTGGCTTACATATGTACGCTTACGTAGATGCGTAGTAGTAAGAACTTTGGCAACCTAATTTATTAAATTTTAACCACACACCGTAAGATCTAGAAATATTATAAATCGTTTTCAATAGATTAATTTGATTACTCCATGCATAATATTATTCAATTTCATAATCAAACCAATCAACTTAAACAAAGTATTAAACTTCAACAAAATTCTGAATTTCTGTCAAACAACAAAATTTCAAAACGGTTCCAAATTCAAACTTCGCATTTCTAAAACTGTTGGCAACTGCGCTTGGATCGGCAATTGTTTTTGCGCTTTGGCACCACTGGCTCGAGTGCCCACTGATTTATGTCCTGGGCCCCAATTAGCCGCTTCAGAGTGGTTTTATTTATAGCACTCTTCCCATTTTCCGCACTTTTGGCTTTCCGAATAGCGAGATTGGTTATAAGTTACGATTTTTCTTCGCTTCTAAAAACGTTTGTCAAACGTTTCATTCGCCGCAGTGCGGCAATCATATGCCGCTGCAATTGGACATAATAAAGTTAAAGGCCATTGATGATGATGATGCTATAGAATTACAATAAAAGATTAAATGCATTAAGTGACATTGATATTGAGTTTTATTGGATTGTAATCTGATATTATCACCATCAGCCTATATACGTCCCACTGCTGGGCACAGGCCTCCTCTCGTGAATGAGAGGGAACGGGCAGTAGTCCTTACGCTGGCCCAGTGCGGATTGGGGACTTCACATACATCTTTGAATTTCTTCTCAGATGTATGCAGGTTTCCTCACGATGTTTTCCTTCACCGAACAGCTAACAGTAATTATCAAATGATATTCCGTACAAAAGTTCCGTAAAACTCATTGTTACGAGCGGTGACTCCAACCCACGACCGCCGTTTGACAGGCGCATGCTTGAACCACTAGGCCACCGTAGCTTCTTCAATCTGATTATATGTTTATAAATTAAATAAGTATTTTCTTTATTAAATGAGGTCATGACGTTATGTACCTACGTCATGCCTTCACTACATCTCCGATACTCTTAAATGGACAGCAGGTGAACGGAGTGCACATGTTTAAGTATCTTGGACACTTGTTAACCGATGACCTGCAAGACGATGCGGACATCGAGCGAGAACGCAGAGCATTGGCGATCAGGGCTAACATGATAGGTTCAGCCGGTGTGCAGTACGGGTTAAATTAACATTATTTAAGGCCTATTCGTACTACTTATACATCGCTGTATACCTGCCTATGGTGCAACTACACCCAGTGATCGCTCAACGCAATGCGCGTCCAATATAACGACACGTTCGGAGTACTTTTGCAGCTGCCGCGGCACTGTAGCGTGTCCGGTATGTTCGCGGACGCTTAAGTGCACGGTTTTGACGCGACACTGCGCAAGCATTGCGCTGTGACGCTCTGCAGGGTGCACGCCAGCCGCCACAGTCTCCTAAACGTGGTGGCTGACAGATAGGACGGTAACTACTGAGGCAGTTATAAAAGTCCGGTAGCTATAACAATCTATGGATCAAAGTTGTTTAATTTCAAGTATTTAGTAGCTACGTCATAGATACATTTACATTCATTGACCCCTTTTTGAACCGGCCCTCAAAATTGTGTCTTATTTATTTCTTGGTTTAACATATTGTAGATACTGGGTCAGGTGGGGTAAATATAAGACACGGGGAAAAATAAGACTAAGTTTTTAACACTCGAAAACTTGTTCTACCTACTTAATTCCTATTCCATTTAAAAATAAGCATTGTGTGTAGACTTCCTTTTAATGGGATAGGAATGAAGTAATACGTTTAGGCAGTGTTTTTCAAACTTTTTGGTGTCACGGCCCTTCATGACCATCAACATTCCTTCGCGACCCCCAAAACCACAACTAGCGAGTGCTTGTATGATATGTTTTTGCGCTGTGTCGGAATTTGGACTGACGGTGCTAAAGCAATGACGGGAAATTAAAGTGGATTCGTCGCAAGACTTAAGTCATTTTTGCCGAATGCTTTGTGGACACACTGTTGTCTCCTTCGCCAAGCTTTAGCTGCCAAATTGTTGCCCACAGATTTAAACGAAGTACTGAAAGATGTTTTAAAAGTTGTAAATTCGATTAAAGGCAAAGATTTGCAAACGCGGATGTTTCGAATTGTATGTGAGAATACACTGCACTGCATTGCACTTCATCAAAATCTACTTTAGAAGATATGGCTCTCGAAATGAAAAGTTTTGTTACGCGTCATAGAGCTCAGGGCAGAATTATTGATGTTCCTCCATGGATTTGCGGAATTATTTTCTGACTATAACTACTTGGCTATTGAAAGTAGCATGCATATCTTGCAGATATTTTCGACCATTTGAATGGATTTAACAAAAATCTACAAGGAAGGGACGAAAACTTGATTACAGCACCAGATAAAATTCATGGATTTATAGCGAAAACTGAATTATGGACCACATCATTGCAAAATTTTAAGTTTGAATATTTTCCTTGCATGCAGCCCACACTTTGAAAAACACTGGTTTAGAGTGTTAAAACTTAGTCTTATTTTTACCCGTGTCTTAAATTTACCACACCTGGCCCTATCTTAAAAAGTTCAGCTATTTTATACATTAACACTCGATTTGAACTCTTCTTTAGATCTTATTTTTTCGCGATTTCAGTTGTTGATTGCACTTATTCAGTTCAACTGTTTTCTCCACATACTACTGCCCAACGATAAGGACAGTAATGTTTTTGTCATATCGAATCAAAACTCCATTCCAAAATCACGTAAGTAAGTTTAATCGTAACGTAATCGTCACGCCAAACAACCGTTGCATGTAAAATGCTCTCCACTAAGTCTTGATCTGTGGTCGCACCCGGTAACGTATGGGTGTTTTGATTCAAGGAAACCGTCCGTTTTGCGAGTCGGGTAAACACGCTGATATTATGTTTCTAAAAGACCTACGCCTGTTATACATTAGCATTTTTTACCACAGAGTTACGTTAAATGTTGCTGTTTTATTTTAAAAAAAACAACGACCTTAATACAGAGTTTTTTTTTGTAATATTTAATTGTCTTTGTTTTCAGAATTACTTTACGATAAGCCCTTTTTGGTTCTAGTGGGATTGTTTTGTCAAAATTATCATTTCTCTTGTTTTTATGAGATGATAATGACTGAAATACGTTACTGATGCTGGTGATGGTGATGATGTCTGCGACTGTGTATTCTGGCTTTGGTTTTAACAATTATTAATACTGTTGTTTTCTTCTCTCTGGTGCGCTCTAAATTGGCTTTACGTACCCTATTTTTCTCGCAAAAATGCGAGCACTCTTGGTGCAAGTTAACACTCCACCGACGTAGTTGTAACTGATGGCTGCTGGTGAAGGAGCCTTAAGCTCGTCTCGCTTTTTATCGAACTCGTTGCGACGTTTAGTTTCAAAATCATTTACCTGCTCATGGATGAGCCGTCGTCATTCAGCAGGTACCCTTGGCCACGCTAACTATGTAAAAGTAAACCTGAAAGGGCTTCAGAAGATTCGAGTCATTTTGCACCCTTATTCAAGGTACCTACGGCTGCAAACCCTATAAACGATCCTTTGATAAAAGAGGAAGGCTTAGGATTTCTCATTTTACATGTTTTACAGCTGTTAGTTGAACGAGCGAGCGAAGCCAACGAAGTTGTCTGCTTCAGCTTGCACCAAAATTCATTCGTATGTCTGTAGCTGTTCTCCTCTACAGGTCGCATTTTCCAATCGATTTTAGTGAAATTTTATTATTGGTTTCGATTGTTCTGCAGAAAAATAATTGTTCATTTAGTTTATGAAAAATATACAAAAAACATTTTTTTTAAAGACACTTGGGTTTACTGCTTGGGGGTTGAAGTTGCACCACGTCCGTAGGAATTACCCATCGCTACCCTACACGTGACCCCTGGGCGGTGCTAAAAGTGCAACAACCTGGCAACCGTACCGTCTTTTCGAAGATCTCACGGTTCTAATACAATGATTTGCCATACGATAAATAATAAACTGCTCATTGAGCCACTAAATAATAAGTATGTAATATTAATTATTTATGTAGCTTTATTATTATTATTCCCTAATCATACATTTGTCAATTATTCTTCCTAATGTTAAAATATGGGTTTTTGCCTGAATTAAATCAATTTTTTTTTATTTTTTTATTTTTTATTTAAATGTAATGTACTAAAGAATTTAATTACGAGTCTATTCCTAGAGCTGTTTGTACTTGACTGTCAGATATTCATTGGTGTGTATGCATTGCAAATATGAAAAAAATTGAAATCTAAATGCCTATTTATGATTCCATGAGACCTAGTATCTAACACATTACGCAGACATTTCCCGAGGCCTTTCCCTGTACACAGTACAACAATATTTGCATATATACTCAATATGATCTAGTAGATAATCCACTTCCATGTCACCTAGCTGCTCAAGTTGTGTATTTGAAGGAAAACGGTAAAAAGTCTCTACCGAGGCGACAGCCGAGCTGGCATCTGAATCTACTGCTAGCAGCTCCATTTAACTTTCGTGACCATTTTGCTCCTCAAAATCCGGAAGCATACCAGAAATAATATCAAACAAACCGTCGCTACCGGGTATTTTTCACCCATACGTACTTTAAGCATCCCTTGCAACCAAACGCTGTTCGCGAACTTATCGGCAGGGGGGGGGGGGGGTGCACGTGCATTATGTATCCATAACCCCAAAGGGCCAAGGCGATGAATAAAAAGTTACGACAAAAATTAACTACCATGTGGTATTTTTTACCCAGTAGCGAGTTTTCCAGGGTTAGAAAGCAAAGAAATATTTTCAACAAATATTAAAAAAAAACGGACGGTTGTTTTTAGAGAGTAGGGGGTTAGGGGCGATGTTGGGTAGAGCTGCCCCGTCGTTGAGGCCGAAAAAATGGTTTACGGATCTGAATCTGTGCCGGGTCCTGCGAATGCACATCGTGTGGCTCGGATAATGGATATTTTAATTTTTGACCTTAACCAGCCGATTATTACAGATAGGGGTCTGTTCCAGCAGTCGGCAATAGCTTCACCAAGGTGTTTAAATAAAGGTGGGCATTTGTGGAGCGAAGACTCCGTCGACTGATGTGACGAGAGGGGTTAATGACGGATTATATTGTGGGTTTGTACTTTGTAGACACACCTTGCCTCCAATCTAAAAACTCTGTTTCGAAAACTATTGTTTTGTTTATAACAAAAAAAAAGAACAATCGATCGTATATTTTACTTATTTAGTGTCAATGTCAACGTAACGAAGAGCACCTCGAAAAGCTGATGAGCTCCTTAGGAGCAGAGGGCCCCACCTAGCGGATCTCTCTCCAGGTCACCAACTACCGACCCTGTATTCGTAATGGAAGCTTACTGCTGTATTTTGTATTATGTGTAAATCCAGACTAGCAGGTTGATCACGTAACGCATTGTACGCGCGTCAGGTAGATCTAAATGTCACTTTTTATATAGAAAAATGACGGTTAAATTGTACTAATGCGCGTTCGAAACGTTACGTGACTACCCCTCTGGTTTAAACTGGAGTAAGCTAAATCTCTTTGTACGATCCAAGTATATTACTTTGCTTTTACTCACATACTTTAGTTATGTGTTATGTTGCGGTTGAGCGGAGATGGCGAACGCTGTGGCTTAGGTAAATGTATCGATATTTTCTTCATAGCTAGAGTAATAATTATGTAATTTTTTTTCTTGAATTGTCAAATTAACATATACGTCATTTATTTTAATTTAAAACGTATGCATTACAGGTGCATATCTCTAAGCATTAATAAATGAATCAGTATTTAAAAAAACTTTCAAAAGCATAACTTTACTGAGATAAACTAGACATTTTAATTCAAATCCGATAACTCTCCAATAAAAACATCATCTAAATCCATACGTTTACGTTAACCAAAAAAAAATGTTGATAAATATTGCTCGACATATATGTACATACCAATTAATAGTAGTTTATGCGACAGTGCTATAATAAGGGTTCTTAAAATTCAAGGGTCGAAGTTACAAAACGAGACGTAGTCGAGTTTTTTAATAAAAGACCACTTTAAGAACCAATTATGAGCTGTTGCATACATTACTTTACTTACTATGACAGCAGCAAATACATAGCACACTCGAGAGGAATGGAAATGGGTCACTTTGTATGAAGAATTTTGTACACAGCATAAAGCAAAACAAAGTAAACCACTGTCTTGAGTGAATGGTAAATTTAATAAAATGTAAGTATATCAAATTTAAATACAGGAGTACACTCGTCACTCTCAGTTTTACTCATTTTACTTTTTAATGTATATTTTTTGGTATATTCACGAAATAAAGCCAATAAAAACCCACATTTACAGTTTTGCTAAAATTTTCAATTTCGAAGACGGAACATCAACTTGATAGCATAGACAAGAAAAAGGAAGACAGTCCTCAATTACGAAAAATGTGGTTGCGTTCAAGTTAATCTAAATGTCAAACAATAAAATTAAGTTGATAGAATAATAGTATTTATTTTTATTTTGTAAACAATAGTAATAACTAAGAGACGTTTAAGTGTTTTAAATCTATATTTAAAATATGTACCTAACTAGAGTATTATTTTAATTTGAAGAAGTATTATTGAAAACGAATAGGTACAAACCTTTTTCAAACATGTTGCACGGATCTTGAATCCTAAAAAAAAAGTTGGACTATATTCATAGACCGTAGACAAAAAGACTTCATTGTCATTACTCAAATGAAGTTGATTTAGATATCGCTGTCAGTCATTTAATTGACAGATAGAAGTGCTGGAGTAGAAAAAGTTTAATAATAATACTCGTAATATTTTTTTATTATTTATAAAGGTAAATCCAAATAATCATTTTACTCATCATCGGCCTTATACATCTATAAAAAGATGATTTAAACAGCGTCCATATTAGAGTTGCGGCACTAACGTACGTGGCTCGTAAGGCCGATACGGGAGCGACAGCCACGACCACATAATTGGCAAGTAAATGTCCTGCCCGGAGATGAAAGAGGAAGAGCAGCGCGTTGGTGTCTTAATTCGCGTCTCGCGTAAGAGATCGAACCAAGCTTTGTCAGTGACAAATGTTTTTATAAGTGAACTGCTAGTTTTCAAAGCACGTAAGTATAATCCGATTACGGAACCTAAGATCATGCTGTGCGGGGTACCACTAAAAGTAGTCGATCGTTTTAAGTATCTGGGACACATGCTCTCAGAAGACTTAAATGATGACCTTGACTTGGAAAGGGAAAGAAGGGCAATGGCAGTTCGAGGTAATATGCTCGCCCGCAGGTGTGCACGGTGTAACGAATCAGTTAAATTGACGCTCTTTAGAGCTGACTGTCAGACATTCTACACATGCAGCCTGTGGGTGAGGTTTACACAAAGGGCCTGTAATGCGTTACGCATACAATATAATAACATCTTGAGGATGCTGTTGCGGCTGCCGAAATACTGCAGTGCATCTGGCATGTTCGCGGGAGCGCGGCTCGATGACTTTTTTGCCATTAGGAGAAAAAGAGTCGCCTCCATGCTAAGGTGAGTGCGCAGCAGCAGCAACGGTCTTCTCGGGGCGTTGGCTGAAAGACTCGACTGCCCGATGATGAAGTTTTGGGTTGAGGTGGCTATAGGGAGAGTTAAGTAGCCTTGGTGTTCTCTTCACTCTCTCAATAGCCAACTCTCGTTAGAAAACCTAAGAATTTTATGTATTTTTTAAAGCTTTTATTTTCTTACTTTATTTTATTTTTTGTTCCCAAGACTAACATAACACGTAAGATTTTACTAACAAAACTATGGATCTGTATGGTCTGAAATAAATGTTTTTTATTTTTATTTTTTTTTAGTTATCGTGTTTCACCACTCCATTACCTAGGGTCTCCCTCCAATAGTCTCGATCTTGGG
The DNA here is from genome assembly GCA_963854355.1 of Epinotia brunnichana. Lineage (NCBI taxonomy): Eukaryota > Metazoa > Arthropoda > Insecta > Lepidoptera > Tortricidae > Epinotia > Epinotia brunnichana. Next base: position 22,769,641 of record OY977949.1, read on the forward strand.
AATGTTCTTCCCAAGTTGAGGGGTCGATCCTAAAGGTCCTGTTTACCACTGTCCTTAAAACGCAACATAGGTCGCCCGACCGATCGTTTAGCGTGTGCTATTTCACTCAGGAGAGTTTTTTCGTGGCAAACGAGAAGGCTCCATCCTTTGCACGTATCCTAGCCAACGTAAGCGTCTCTGTTTCAGTCATCATCAATACTCCAATCATCAATCATTTTACTAATACTCCTTAATTTCGAAATTTTCGTGTTTTATATTATACTAAAGATGCTAATTCGTTTTTGATATAATCCGTATCGCTTATTATGACAGCCCGAGCCGTTAAGTACTTATGGTGCACAAATTTAAAAAAAGTTAATTTAATAAACAAATTTCAGAGACGAGTCACGACGATTGCAAAATAATATATTTTTCATCACACTTGCTCATAAATGGTGTTATTCCTTGCCTGTATACAGAAGGACAATGGCCTTAATTGTCCCCGCGGGAAATAATGACACATGGGAGTTATGAGCTTGTGTGTGATCTGATTGGTTAAGCAAATCTGGACGGCCGCTAGCGACAAGAATTCTGCTCTGTGATTGGTTGAAAATATAATCAAGCAGGCTCTGTGATTGGTTGAAATATTGAAGCTACGCCCTCCACTCGCACTGATCTGGAAGTGAAGTTGTCAATCTCGTCAACATTTGATTGATGCGCTTGTATAAAACATAGGTTTTCTTTCTTTTTTGGTTATTTATTTCCTCGCAAATGTGATGAAAAACATTGTGTATAACACGGGCGTAAGAATATTGCAAACTCGAGTCATCAAAAGCCCTCCGCCTTACGGCGTCGGGCTACTGATAGACTCTCGTTTGCAATATTTCTCATACGCCCCTTGTTAAACAATGTACTATTATGTATTATATGAAATATAAAACTCGTGTTCTTCAGTATTGTTCAATAACTAAATACTCTCGCATATTGAAGTCCCAAAAAGGGTAGGCAGACCATATGCAATTATTCAGTTTCACGTCTAGCAAATATTTGTTGAAAGATACAGAGAAAGAGAAAATAATACGAGTATACCAACTGCAATTAAAAAATATTTAATACCTAATTATTTATTATTCACAATTTTGTTATTTTTATCGATATCTGCCCATCACTAGCTACTTAAAACGCAGCGGAGTCGAATCAAGACTTGTGCAGTGGGGTTAAATCGGGCGAGTCTTGAGCGAGTAAGTTACAATTGTGTAAGGCTTAGTTTGTTAGTTGTTAGAAATGTGACACGCATTTTAAACACCCTGTTAAATGGTGGAACGTATCAATGGAAATTAAATTAAATACCTGTTTGGGGACAATTTTGCTGGGTTCTGGACAATACTATACTTCCTTATAGCTTTTTTTACAGCAAAACAAAAGTTTATATTCAGTACTATAACTGCGCAGTAGTAGTTAAGTGCGCAAAAGCGGAGCGGTATGCATGCAGTGCAATATGTGCCAATCAGCAAGCACTGATTAAAATGTAGGCGCGCAGTAAACAATCTGTATACTCGTACTTACTCGGTACAGCTTACTGACACTGCACATACTCTGCACTGCTAAATGACGGAAACACCAAAGATATCTTGTGTTGGGATACTGTTAGAAAATGTATATCAAGCTTTAGATTGATGAACCTAATAATAAACTTCACGGCTTTAAATTATCATTTAAAATTACCTGTAACCAAAATATATTCATTATTTGTCAATGTATTTTTATAAAAAAAAAACTCATAAACACATGGAAAGTGTTTGCCCCTTCGCTATTTTTATTAAACTTAAATATGCAAAATAGTTTTTTTGCAACAATAATCACCGAACTTTCTTAATAAGAAATCGCAGCACATTTCCATATAAGTAGGTATGTCAAAATTAACCTACTTTTGTCATAAAAGAAACTTTGCGTCGTACCTGTTCAGGGAGCGTTCATCGCCTTTCTTACCCAATAACAGCCCTGTAACGGATATTAATACAACTTTACTCAGACTTTGGTCAAATAAGTATTCATCTTGGTATAGGCTTTAAAGTCACTTAAGTCTTTGTATGGTGAAGGACCAAGTTCTTGTCACAACAGTTTGAAAAACGCTCTACGCAGACTTTTTAATAGTGTTAGTTTTGTTTAGAGGTTATTTTCACTAAGGATCGTCGACAATACATTATACAGCATTTAAAAAAAATTATGAATGAATTAATTTTCAAATTTTCATCCCTGACATGCATTAAAACTGTGATGAAAGTTATAAAAGCTTATCTCTGAAACCATTAAATTTCTACAAAAGCATAACAATTGTTTATTTGTTTGAAAGCTTAAATGCCAATTAAAGGTAACGGCGCCTATTACCGTGGTAAATAGGTAGTTTTCAAATGATTATAAAACATTATGGGTATGAAAGCTAGATTTTTTATAACGTCCTAGATTTGTTTTAAAATAAGAGTGTTTATTGAACTTTCATAGTCGTTACTTTTTGAACCAATTTTAGATTATTATATTTGATAAAATAATTATTGAAACCACGAAAGGAGAGTATTATATTACCGTGGTAATGGATGGGATGTGATTCTATTACCGCGAATTTAGCTTTTATTACCGAGGGTACAAAAAGCAGCAATTTTCTACCATCGGTAATAGTAACCTGGTATACAATTTGGTACCCAATATCGAGGGTTAAAATAATATTCATGCATGACTTTGGTTCCGTACATTATTAATGCTAAGGCTAAATGACACCAAAAAAATATTTTGCGTTTTGTGTAATTGATCGTTCCTGGGTTCCAAATGTTTTAGATCTTTATTTAATTTACAAATTTTGCTGTGATATGTTATTATCTCCATTCACCACACATCTTAATAATACGTTCCAAAGAAATTTACAATTTATCAAATCAAATTGTACCAACGGAACCCTAGATGTGATTTATTTTAAGAGAAGAATAAAATGTCAGTCGGTAATAGATACTTATTTTTAACCTATTACTGACCCAAACAAATATTGAAGGGGTCGGTAAAAGATTCCCATAGTTACTTTTACCGAGTGTTATGGGATCAAACCATCGGTAATAGACTTAATTTTGTAAAATCTAATTCCGACCCATAAAACTTTATGATACAATAATTTTTTTATTACAAATCAAACATATTGTCACACTGCAAAATACGCCCGACTGACAAGAGAAGACAGTTGAAGAAACGCCTCAAAGGAAATTGGGCACAATGGAAAAAACGCCTTATCGTAACCGCGTACAAAACGCCAAGACCCGGAACAATCCCAAGGGCTGTCAGAGTGACACTAGCTGTCAAATGACAGATCCCATCAAGATGGAGGCGGGGGTGGATATCCAGTACCACTTGACCAGAAGAATCCGAAGAGATCGGTGGCAAGAGAGGCCCAGTAAGAGGAGTTGAAAGATGGGACAGACGACATAGGTAAAATAACTTTAAAACCCGAATATATTTCAACGAAAGGAAAGAAATTAAGTGTCATAACCTAAACAATTGTTGCAGGACATAGAATGAGGACTTTTTGTGTTAGGAGTTAAGTGGATTGGCCCAGGCAGAAAATAGAAACACCTCGACGTAAGTCATCTGCTCATCTTTGGAACAATCGAATATTAGGAAAACAATTCTAACCTAGAAATGTTACAAGTGGCTGCGTCACGGTGAAGATTTGAGAAATGAATGGGAGGGGCAGCGATTAAACGCTGCTTTTGGGTCAGTAATCAAATCCTCATGTCGACCAGACAAATTGTAGAAGCCTGAACTAGCCAGTAATTTAAGGTCTATTTTCAGGTGGTAAAGAAAAGAAGATATTCATTAGTTTATTTATAGATATACATAAAGAAAATCACAGAGCAAGCACAGAGAGTGAGAGCACTCCATTTTACGTCAAAAGAGATTATACCTCTAAAGATACACTGTATGGGTGTACGAAATAGCGACGGGGACATCCTTGGAGGCTGAGAAGCCTACATACACCGGCGCGTTAACACCGGTGTGTGAAGCCTGAACACCCCAAGATCAAACCACAACACTCGGCGGGACCCAGGCAAGCGGCGGTGACACGATAGCCTTCTCCGGGAGACTTCAGAGCCCGAGAAGAAACTGGATTTGTTGTCCCAGGAGCCTCGAGCATCAGGAAATCGTTACAGGGAGTAACTGCCTTCTGGCAACCCCGCTCTGAGTGAGTTCGTCCTTATTTATTAATAGCCCTTCCGGCAGGAGAAATAAATCATCACTTATCACCAACGGACTTACACAAAGCGACCCTGGGGAGTTGTGATGTTCCACATATGCACTGCGCTGTTATAGAGGGTTCCTAGAAACGTATGTACCCTAAGCTAAGAGCGGAGTGGTGTGTGGAAATACAATTCTATAAACTAGAGTCTTTGTCTCATTTATTAATAATCCTTTTAGGGTATAATCCTTGTAGAACAAAAATACACAAAGAGACCCTATTGTTACAAACACCTCACAAATGGCGCCCAAAAGTGGTGATAAGTCTTGATTTTGAGATGATTTTGTGAATATTTGTCAATAAAAGAAGTGAATTGTTCACTGGCAAATAGCTTGCAAACATACTCAACTATTTTATGGTAGATAGATACATAGCTAGTCTTGTGTTTTATTCCTTTGCATATGGCCAAACCCTTATGTAGTTATTAAGTGTAGATTAAGTTAATAAATTGCAAAAACATTTATTACAGAAAACTGTGTTCACAAGTGAAAGAGGCGGTAACAAATAAAGTTAATAAAAGTGTTCCTACATGTTAGTTTGAAAGACAAATGTTAATATCATTCAGTGATTAAAAGGTAAACATAGTGTTTTCACCCAGTAATAGAAGCAGTAAAGAACATAATTATTAGTGAGTGAAGTGAAATTACATCATAGTTGATAGAAATTCCCACTATAAAAGTAAGTAAACAATCTTAAAATTTGGCACTACAAATAGTCTATTTCATTAAATTATAAAGTGCAATACAGTTTAATTGGATAATCACTATAAAACAACAGTAGATATTTACAGTTATTCACATAAAAGTTTGTTCTTAGTACAGAAATAAATTAAAAGTTAAATTCAGTGACAGTTACATAAAACCATATATAGATATAACAATAACATTGAAATAACTATCCACATTTATTTAGACAAGTAAAACATAACAAGAACACAATTTTTCATATATATTTACATAAAAGAGAGTTGAACAGGGGAAAGTGAACACAGGATTTCATATTTTCATATATTTAGTACTTAGTGGTAGCTAAGTACCTACAGTGTTACTTTAGCATTTATTTAGTGAGAAATTAGCAATAAAACGCTAATTACTTAGTAATTGTAAGTCCCATTAGGTTAGTTGTCCTGTTTTTTAGTCCCAAAGTCGTTCTGTCCTGTGAGGGATTTGTTTAATTAAGTTGGTAGTACACCTAAGGGTGACCCACTTACATAAAATATTTTTTTAAACTGTTATTTTAAGGCACTGCCAATAACATTGTTTATTATTTTTAAGTGTACTCAACACTATTGGTGGATTATTATTTGATGTCCAGCACACAGTAGCGGACAATATTTTAATTTTATGAAGTGTTACTAGAGACTTTGTCCTATAATAACTAAAATATAAAAATATTTATTAAATTTAGGTAAACCAACCTTGATTGCTTATGCGTGCATGTTTTGAAAGTAAGCAAAATATGTGAAACATGGTAATATTAATTTAATGGTGCATGAAATTGATATTTGTTGGAAGATAAGTACACAAATCAATAACCAATACATAATATCTGGCATCATATGATTGCTAGGTCTAAATAAATTATATATAAAAGTGATTTACATTTTGATATGAGACTTTGGACAACCACTTGGAACTGTACCAAGCTCTCATAACAAAACAAATATAAAATAAATAATAATTAAGATAAACAACGCTTCAACATTTTGAAGTTGGCTTGTTAACAAATATATACATTTTGAAAGAATATAATTACAAAGTGTTAAGGTTTCATATATATCCACACCAAGTTGTTGTGCTAAATAGTCATTAAGATGAGGTAAAACACACATTGTGTGACACTGAAACATTATAAGAAAAAAAAGTTTACAGTTAAATAATGTACATACAATAATTTATTGTATTTACAGTATTTCACATCGTTCAATATTGAAATAAATTTAAATACTTTTCCAAATAATAACAAATATATTATACATTAAAATCATAGAAATAAGTATCAGGAACATCAATTATAGAAAACATTTAAAACTTTACAAGTGTAAACCCAGATAACAGTGCAGTAGGTATACATCACAATAAATAAGGTGAATACACCAAACTTATAGTCATTTCTCTTGGTATATTGGCGACTTATTGTGGTCCGAATTGGTATTGCATTTTTTGTATTGATTAATCACTTGCGGTGGTAAACATGGATTTAAAAACGATTTACTATCACTCCTTGCTAAAAGACGAACTGACTTATGAAATAAATATTAGGTCGGAGACACCCGGGGCAACAGTTCAAGAAATGAGACAACAACTTAAGAAATTGAGTTTTGAATTTCTACCGGAGGAGGTTATTGGCGAGGATCTGCAGGTCACGAGTGAATTAGCTGTAGTATCAGAGAAAATAAAGGAACTTCAGACTAAATTAACTACAGTAGAGAAAACTAGGGATAGTCGTTTCCTAATACGCGCGAAAGCGTTGTATGCACACTTATTCTACAGGATGTATAGATTAGGTAAAATGAGCACACAAGCCGATAAAGACAATTACACTGCATTACGGACAAAGATGCAACAATGCGGAGTAACAATAAATGCGTTATTACCGAGCCAGAGCAACGGAAAGGAACCAGCAACCAGTCATATGGAGGAGCCGAAGGAGTCATCCAATTTAAATGTGCTCAAGTATATAAACAATAAATTCAATGGACTCACTAGCGTACACGCGTTCCTGGAAGCAGTTGAGGAGAGGGCTCAAGCATTTGGCATTACAGATGACCAACTATTTAAAGCGGCTTGTTGTCTGTTCACTGAACAAGGTCTCTTATGGTATAGAGGGAATAAGCATAGGTTTAACACTTGGAAGGAATTAGGAATTTTGTTGAAACAGGAATTTGCACCTGTTGATTTTGATTACAGACTATTGAGTGAAATACATGCGCGCACACAGGGCGTGGATGAACCTACACACATATATTTTGCGGTGATGAGCGGAATGTTCTCACGCTTATTAAAACCTTTAGATGACACACAACAATTAGAAATATTATTGCATAATATAAGACCGTCGTTTTCCGAACATTTAGCATTGCAGGAACTCGATACGGTAGAATCATTGCGGCAGGTTTGCAGGAAAATTGAAGCTGCACGGCAGCAGGGTAAATTGTTTACGGAACCACCTAGACAATCTACCTTGAATCCGGATTTCGCCTATAATGGCAAGTGTAATAAAACAGAGGTAGCGGTTGTCGCGGGTACATACCAACAACAGTCCAGGCATAACACACCTGTGCCAAAACATAAACCATTTCAACATTATCAAACATATCAACATCAGAGAGAAAATGGGTCGGCACAACGTTTTCAACAGCATGCACAGCACGCGCACGCGCCCCAATTTCGTAAATCACAACACCAAACGAATACCGTTTATTGTTATAGGTGTAAAGTGAATACTCACGACACTAAAGCTTGTAGGGACAAGCGCATTATATGTTTTAAATGTGGTGAACCGGGTTATACCTCGCGGTCATGCCCAAAGTGTAGAAACATGAATCAGTCAAAAAACTAGGTAGAGAGAACCGTAGCTATTACTCGGCAGAGAAGACGGAAAGGGCCGATAATAGTTATTGGTTAGATTTGGTTAGTAAATATTTTAAAAACAATTCCGTCAGCACGGTTCTCTTCAAACCAGACGATAATGATGTTCGACCATATTTAAATGTGAATGTACTAGATGTGACAATATGCGCACTACTAGATTCTGGTGCCGCTGTTTCCATCATTGGAAGCGGCGCCCACGAGCGTTTTGTGAATTTAGGATACACCATTTCATCAAATGACAATTCTGTGACAGTAGCAGATGGTTCAACGTGTAGAACGATTGGTACCATGTTGTTACCAATATCATTTAAGGGTATCACTAAAGTAATAAAGTTTTACGTCATACCATCCATAGTGTCAAATGTAATACTTGGAGTAGATTTTTGGAAGGAATTTTCGTTGATGCCAGAGATATTTGAAAATATAAGATACATAGAAAAACCTAAACATTTCATTGGACATTCAAGCATAGACAGTCAGGTAGACAATGTTTTGTCATATGATAACTTGACCTCTGAGCAAAGACAGTTAGCAGAAATAGTAACAGATCAATTCAAAGAAATTTCATTTGAACAAAAAGGCTTAGGTAGAACTCACCTGATAGAACATAAAATAGATACGGGAGCATTTCCGCCAATTAAATGTAGACCGTACCCCATGTCACCAGAAAAGCTGAAGGAACTGCATAAGGAAGTGGATAAAATGTTGGATTTAGATGTGATCACACCGAGTGAAAGCCCTTGGAATAATCCAGTCCTTATGGTTCCAAAGCCTGACGGGTCATGGAGGTTTTGTTTGGATTGTCGTAAATTAAATGCAGTCAGTAAAGGCGACGCTTACGCAATACCACATATTCCTCAGATATTAGATAGCCTTAGAAATGCGAAGTATATTAGTTCGATTGATTTTAAAGCAAGTTTTTGGCAAATACCTCTTGATGAGTCGTCGCAGGAACGAACAAGTTTCACTGTGGCCGGTAAAGGTCAATATAAGTTCAAGGTTATGGCTTTTGGTTTGACAGGAGCACCTGCGCGCCAGCAAAGGTTAATGGATAGGCTTTTTGGAACTCCGTTTTGCAGTGAGATAGATAAAGGATTAGTATTTTGTTACGTTGATGACATAATAGTAGTATCAGAAGATTACGAGACTCATTTGATATTACTTAAAAAGCTTCACAAGAGAATACAAGAGGCAAATTTAACGATAAATTTGGAGAAAAGTAATTTTTTTAGAAAATCACTAAAGTATTTAGGATATATAGTAGATGAGTGTGGGTTACGCACAGATCCAGGTAAAGTTCGTGCGGTGATTGACTTTCCTGTCCCGAAGAACGCGAAGGAGGTAAAAATGTTCCTAGGTACATGTTCTTGGTACAGGCGGTTTATTCGAAATTTCTCGTCCATAGCCGCACCACTGAATGCGTTAACCAGCTCAAAAACAAAGTTTGTCTGGACTTCAAGCGCTGAACAAGCATTTAAAGATTTAAAAAACCGTCTTGTATCAGCACCAGTTTTAATATGCCCAGACTTTGACAAACACTTTACGGTCCATTGCGATGCGTCGAGTTATGGAATAGGTGGGGTCCTTACACAGGAAGTGGAAGGCCACGACCATCCTATTGCATACATTAGTAGGTCTCTCAATAAATGTGAAAGGAATTATAGTGCCACAGAGCGTGAAGCGCTAGCTGTTCTTCATGCTGTGGAGAAGTTTGAGCCGTACCTAGGTACTAGGCCGTTTACTATTGTCACTGACCACGCATCGTTGAAATGGTTCATGAATTTGGAAAATCCAACAGGACGTCTTGCTCGCTGGGGTTGTCGTTTGTCTCCGTACACCTTTAACATTGAACATAGGAGAGGGAAAGATAACGTTATCCCGGATGCCATTAGTGCCACACCGGCCTCAACCGCTAGTGATGCATGGTATAACAGAGTTTACTCAGGTTGTAAATATTACCCAAGAAATTACCCGAACTACAGAATAGAGAATAATATATTATATAGGTATAGTAAGGGTAAATATTCACTAACCGACGAGTTTGACTGGAAAGTGGTCGTAGCTGAATCAGGTCGCACAAAAATCATTTCTGAGAACCATGAACCTCCTACTTCAGGACACCTAGGAGTATTTAAAACACATAGAAGGTTAAGTTTGAGGTATTTCTGGCCAGGAATGTATCGTGACGTAGTTAACTTTATCAAGCAATGTGCGACATGTTCAGCCTATAAACATAGAACGACTCTTACTCCAGGGCAAATGGGTAAACCAAAGCAGTGTTACAAACCATGGCAAGTCATAAGTATGGATCTGGTTGGACCCTTGCCAAAATCACGGTCCGGTTACGTACATCTTCTAGTCGTGACTTGTGTTTTTTCCAAATATACAATGTTATTCCCGTTAAGACGCGCTACAAGCGCAAATGTGGCGAAAAGTATAGAGAATTATGTTTTCTTAGCTCACGGAGTTCCTGAGACAGTGGTTACCGACAATGGGGTTCAATTCACTGGATCAGAGTTTCGGAGACTAATGAAAACTTACAATGTCCCTCGGATTCATTATGGACCGAGATATACACCACAGATAAATACCGTGGAACGGTTTAACAAGACCATTTTGACAATGATCTCGTCCTACGTAAAGGAAGATCATAGATCCTGGGACAGTAACATTTTTAAGGTACAATTTGCGTTGAATAGCGCGGTGAATGAAACTACAGGTTTCACACCATTTTTCTTGGTACACGGTAGAGAACCGATTATAAATGGCTCTTTTTATAAGGACACAAGTGATACGGATTACGAGGTAGCTGTGCCCAGAGAGGAATACGCTGGAGAATTTGGGACACTTCAAGACATTTACAGCAAAGTTAGGGAAAATCTGGAAAAGGCTCATGCAACAAATGCCAGATACTACAATCTGCGCAGAAGAGACGTCAAATTGCGTGAAGGCCAGGAGGTCTGGAAGAAAACCTACATTCAGAGCGATGCCGTTAATTTTAAAGCGTCCAAGTTAGCGCCCAAATACCAGAAGTGCATAGTGAAGAAAGTTTTATCGCCGTTAGTGTATGAACTAGTGGGTTACGATGGTAAACTCCTAGGTCAGTGGCATATCAAGGATATCAAGATATGATATCCAGAAGAAGAAACACTTATTGTCAAGAGCTTGGTCTGGGTTCTTAGGTACCGTAGGACGTGTTTCACGTGTTAGGGGTGATATTCTCACACTAACGACGCCAAGGTAGTCTTAGCTTAGGTTTAGGATAGCTTAACTTAAAGAGTAGCGTTAGAATGTAAAACGCGTACTCAACTTGGGGAACTTCATTGAGCTGCACTGGAAATACAGGAGCAACTCGGGAATTTGTGTGTTTGTAGGCAGCGAATAGCTAACAAAAAGCTATCGCTTCATTTTGAAAGAAGAAGTATGAAAGTGATTTTGAAATTGTGGGGACAAATTTGTGTTACATATAGGTAGATCTAACTTAGGTTAACATAGGTTCTGTAATTCTGAACAGCGCTGAGGGCAGCGTAGTTTTCACTTCGTTTCAAACTTTTCATAAGGGAGGGGGTATTGTCACACTGCAAAATACGCCCGACTGACAAGAGAAGACAGTTGAAGAAACGCCTCAAAGGAAATTGGGCACAATGGAAAAAACGCCTTATCGTAACCGCGTACAAAACGCCAAGACCCGGAACAATCCCAAGGGCTGTCAGAGTGACACTAGCTGTCAAATGACAGATCCCATCAAGATGGAGGCGGGGGTGGATATCCAGTACCACTTGACCAGAAGAATCCGAAGAGATCGGTGGCAAGAGAGGCCCAGTAAGAGGAGTTGAAAGATGGGACAGACGACATAGGTAAAATAACTTTAAAACCCGAATATATTTCAACGAAAGGAAAGAAATTAAGTGTCATAACCTAAACAATTGTTGCAAGACATAGAATGAGGACTTTTTGTGTTAGGAGTTAAGTGGATTGGCCCAGGCAGAAAATAGAAACACCTCGACGTAAGTCATCTGCTCATCTTTGGAACAATCGAATATTAGGAAAACAATTCTAACCTAGAAATGTTACAAGTGGCTGCGTCACGGTGAAGATTTGAGAAATGAATGGGAGGGGCAGCGATTAAACGCTGCTTTTGGGTCAGTAATCAAATCCTCATGTCGACCAGACAAATTGTAGAAGCCTGAACTAGCCAGTAATTTAAGGTCTATTTTCAGGTGGTAAAGAAAAGAAGATATTCATTAGTTTATTTATAGATATACATAAAGAAAATCACAGAGCAAGCACAGAGAGTGAGAGCACTCCATTTTACGTCAAAAGAGATTCTACCTCTAAAGATACACTGTATGGGTGTACGAAATAGCGACGGGGACATCCTTGGAGGCTGAGAAGCCTACATACACCGGCGCGTGAACACCGGTGTGTGAAGCCTGAACACCCCAAGATCAAACCACAACACTCGGCGGGACCCAGGCAAGCGGCGGTGACACGATAGCCTTCTCCGGGAGACTTCAGAGCCCGAGAAGAAACTGGATTTGTTGTCCCAGGAGCCTCGAGCATCAGGAAATCGTTACAGGGAGTAACTGCCTTCTGGCAACCCCGCTCTGAGTGAGTTCGTCCTTATTTATTAATAGCCCTTCCGGCAGGAGAAATAAATCATCACTTATCACCAACGGACTTACACAAAGCGACCCTGGGGAGTTGTGATGTTCCACATATGCACTGCGCTGTTATAGAGGGTTCCTAGAAACGTATGTACCCTAAGCTAAGAGCGGAGTGGTGTGTGGAAATACAATTCTATAAACTAGAGTCTTTGTCTCATTTATTAATAATCCTTTTAGGGTATAATCCTTGTAGAACAAAAATACACAAAGAGACCCCACAGAGGCTCACAATATATATATTACAAGCTTGGTATGAAACCAAAATCACATAACTGGTAAGTAAATATAGTTAATTATTACAATATTGAAGCGACATGACAAAATAAGGGTTTCCATAGAATTTGCAGATTCAGTACTAAAGTTTTAGTTAAAAATTAAGGGTTTGTTGAATACTTTCCATACCACGGAAATAGTTATTTAATAGCGTCAATAGATCAAGATTCTAATGACTGTAATAGATTTTTATAATCGATGACATATAATAAGGATAAAGCATAAAGAAGCAAATAACCGACTTAACTGTATGACACAACGTTTTCCTACGCCGCCGTCGCGGAAACTGACGAATTGCGAGCTTGTTATTTCATTTACACACATTTGTGTAAACAAGCTTAGGCAGGTTAGTCAACTAAATTAGGAATCATGTGTGTAAAATATGTTATATGGTTAATCAAACGGTTTGCTTTTAAAATGCGTATTTTAAAATGCCGCGGTAATGGTAGCCGAATTTGATACCCCCGGTAATAGGTGCCGTTACCTTAACATTAGAAAAGGTAAAAAAAACTAATGGCACGGATGACACTTTCATAATTATTAATAATTTATTTCACATTTTAATAGGTTTCATTCGGTATGGTACCTACTTTCACTTATTTCAGTTTTTACATGTTTATGTGTTACCATCAGAGTTGTGCAAAAGTTATTTTGAATAAGAATAAGAACAAAATTTTTATTCTTTTTCCCATCGATGGGAATAAGAATAAATTCATGCGCTCGTTATTCCGGAATAAATTGAACGGGAATAATTCACGCTACTTTTATCTTAAATAAGAAATGAAATACGGAATAATAATTCCACAAATGAGGTAATTCTAACTTACATTTTATTTAAATAAAACGTTATTTAAATAAAAGATAACTTTGTGGTATCGTCGGTAAAGTTTTGTAAGGTTTTTTTCACGCAATGAATTTTATGACAAAATTGGGTTCATTTGGTTTGTTTTGATGAGTTCTATACGTTATACTTGGTGACGATGGTCTGATGATGGAGTCAGGAGGTGGATAGTGGAACTCCTCAACGGCTACTTGTATATCCTCGATAGTAGGCTCATTTGGTTTATTTTGACGAGTTCTATACATTATTCTTGGTGACGATGGTCTGATGATGGAGTCAGGAGGTGGATAGTGGAACTCCTCAACGGCTACTTGAATACCCCTCGAGTTTGGATTCATTTGGTTTGTTTTCACGAGTTCGATACATTATACTTGGTGACGATGGTCTGATGATGGAGTCAGGAGGTGGATAGTGGAACTCCTCAACGGCTACTTGTATTATCCCTCGAGTTTGGGTTCGTTTGGTTTGTTTTGCCGAGTTCTATACATTATACTTGGTGACGATGGTCTGATGATGGAGTCAGGAGGTGGATAATGGAACTCCTCAACGGCTACTTGAATACCCCTCGAGTTTGGGTTCATTTGGTTTTTTTGCCGAGTTCTATACATTATACTTGGTGACGATGGTCTGATGATGGAGTCAGGAGGTGGATAGTGGAACTCCTCAACGGCTACTTGAATACCCCTCGAGTTTGGGTTCGTTTGGTTTGTTTTGACGAGTTCTATACATTTTACTTGGTGACGATGGTCTGATGATGGAGTCAGGAGGTGGATAGTGGAACTCCTCAACGGCTACTTGAATACCCCTCGAGTTTGGGTTCATTTGGTTTGTTTTACCTAGTTCTATACATTATACTTGGTGACGATGGTCTGATGATGGAGTCAGGAGGTGGATAGTGGAACTCCTCAACGGCTACTTGAATACCCTTCGAGTTTGGGTTCGTTTGGTTTGTTTTGACGAGTTCTATACATTATACTTGGTGACGATGGTCTGATGATACATGGTAACTTACCAAGGAAACCTTACTGTACAAGGAAAAACAGTAGTTTATGTCACATCGCAAGGTTACCTTTCTACTCTTCGACTTGATAACATTCGAAAAAGGTTGAAAAAGAGTAAACATTTTTAGAACCCCTAAAGTCTTATCTTACTCACTGGTGGATAAAACTTGCGTTTTAAGCCGTTCATTTTGGTTACAACCGTCGTAGATTTACGTTATTTCCGCCGGACTATACTGTTGAGATTTTATCCTTGTTCTTAAAGCTGGGAACACTGGACGTCCGTTTGTGCAACAGACCCAAATTAAATACTTTTGGTCTCAATTATTAAAATTACTTGGGATAGGTTTTTTTTTAAAGGTTTGCAACAGTAACATTCTTTCTCAGTCGCAAATAGCGTTTAACTCTCGCTAAGAATGTTCTGGCCTCTGACCACCAGCAACCCACCCGTTTCCGCCGCAAGTGAATAATTCGTTAATGCGGTATATTTTAGTCACGTGTTAGTTTGTCTATGTTTTTGTTTCTGATCTTCTCTCATTTGCTCAAAGGTTTACTGGAAGAGATCCCTTACAGGGAAAAGTTCGCCTTTGTACCGATTTAACCTATTTTTGTCTGTATTTTTACCTGTGTCTTCTGTACGATGAAGTTATTTACATACAGCCGCCTCGGCAGCAGCTCCTGCTGCCCCGATGGTGCGACCACGCCACGGTGCAAGGCGGCAAAAATGCTCACACAATTGTCATTTAGGTACAGTTGACATTTCATATTGACTTCGTGGTAAACAACTACTACATTATAAAACTTTGCAAACCTATGTTAACTAAAATGTGTTTGTCTCTTTATTTTGTTCACCATTCTTTCCACCAGTCTGTCCGGCCATATCTTAAGACTAATTGTTTTTTTTTGTGAATTCCCTCGTTCCGGTGTTGTCTCAGCGGTTCACAGAGCATTCTACGCCATGCTGTTTTAACAGCAATAGTAAATTAACAGTAGTGGACATTATCTCTAACTATGGTTGAGCTTGAAGCCAATAAGTTTAGATTTTTTTTACTTGCCCTTTTCGTATTTATTCACCTACTAGCTTTCGCCCTCGATTTCGTCTGCGTGGAACCGGTATAAAAACTATCCAATATTTAATCCAGGCTATAAACTAACTTCGTGCAAGATTTCAACCAAATCGGTGGAGCCGTTTTTTTAGCGTGAAGAATATAAAAATAAATAAATAAAAATAAAAATCATTTATTTCAGACTACTGTTGTTGGTCCATAGGTATTTTGTTAGTAACAATAATCAGCTTAAGTTATGTTAGTGTGGAATTGAATTAAGTACATACAAGATTTTATTAAATTACATTACGTTCCATTGAATTAGAATTGAAATTAAAAAAAATTAATAAAATTAAAATAAATTAAATGAAAATAAATTAAATTAAAATACAAATTCAGGATACATACAAAACGGCGTCACCTTTTGCTGACGTGCATCTGTATAAGGTGGCACATTATACGCGAGTCAAACCGCCCGGCTATGGTCTTCAGGATGGAGTTGGAACTAGCGCAAAGTCTGCAGAGCAAGGAGGCAGTTTTTTTGCGCATAATGGCGTAGAAGTCGTCCGCTCCCGCGAGCGCAAACATACCTGATGCACTGCAGAAACGCGGCAGTCCCAGCAACATCCTGAAGCCATTGTTGTACTGGAATCGATAGGCGTTAATGGCCTTCTGCGTATAGTTGGTCCATAGGCTGCTCGTGTAGTATACCAGGCAGTAGGCTTTGAACAAAGTTATTTTGACCTGCTTACTACATCGTGCAAACCGCCGAACCAACATATTGCATCTGACCGCCAAAGCCCTCCTTTCCCGCTCTATATCTGATTGGTCCTTAAGGTCATCGGTTACATAGTGGCCGAGATACTTAAACTTGAAGACTCGTTTAAGGTCGCCACCATTTAAACAGCATTTAAGCAGCTTTATGGGAGGCACTGTCTCAGGCAACTTGCCTCCGACGGCCTTAAAGACCAGATACTCGCTCTTTTTCACATTGTACGTCAAGCCGTGCGACAAAGCGTACTTCTCACATGAGAATATGAATAATGTATTATAATTATATATATTTTATGTTATAGTAGGATTTAGGAAGGTCCTTCAAAATTTGTAATTCATTTTTCTGCCACTTGCCGATATTCGATTGAGCTGACTGTTTTGCCCTGTATTCCGCCACTCCAGGACATGTCAGGGTGACGTGGGCGGCTGTCTCGTCTTCTTCCATGCAAGCTCTGCAGAGAGGACTGTCTGTAACACCTAAAGTAAAAAGGTGTTTGTTCAGTAGTGCATGACCAGTTATAGCTCCTGTCAGAAGACGGAGTGCCGGCCTCTTTAGCTGCTTTAGCTTCCTTGACAATCCGGGGTTGATTGTCGGGAGGGCCTCCCTGGTTTGCCTGCAGGTTCCTAGGGTGTTCCCATGTTTTTGGTGTTCTACCTTGGTGTTTAGTCGCAGTGTGCTCCGCAGCCATGCAGAGGGTAGAGGAATTGTGGGTTCCGGTCCTGTAGGACCTGTAGCTGTATATAGCTTATAGAGCTGTAGCTCTTGACTCTGAACTCTCTCTAGCCAGTGCATCCGTTGCATCGTTACCGCGTGAATTGCTGTGCCCTTAGATCCATTGCAGGGTTATGTAGCTGTTATTCCATACCTCTGATAGGATCTTGTGGCACTCGTGTATCAGCCCAGAAGTTGTTGCGTGACCTTTTAGGGCTTGCAGTACGGATCGACTGTCGGAAAGTATGCGGATGGGATATCCCCTTACCTCCTTGGAGGCGATTGCGTGAGCAGCCATTATTATGCCCATACAGTCTGCCTGGAAGACGGTGTTGTGGGTCCCTAATGGTGTCAAAATGCGTATGTTTAGGTCCTCCGAGAATACTCCTGATCCGGTGCCTGACCTTGTCTTGGACCCGTCCGTGAAGATTCTTAACTCTCTGGGGTTAAGTCCTTCCTGGGGGGTTTTGTATAGTTCAACTTTGTACTTTTTGTCGAAGACGAACTGTCTGGGAATAATGTCTGAAGTTGCCTCTATAAAGGGTTCCCTACCTATACAGAGAGAGACAGAAGCGCGCGGTTCGCGCTATAGCGCGCGTCCCGCAAACAGTATCTGCGAAGCCTATCTTTAAGGCCCAAGGTATTTTAACGCTGCCTTCACTCCTAATATTAAAGCTGGCCGTGACCACACGAGATGAGGTGGAAGAAACTCCTGCCAGGGACGAAACTGCACGTGCGACCCGCAGCGAGCGCGCTGGAAAATTGCCACTTCCGCCACTCAGACTCGAAAAGTCAAAAAAACTTCCTCACGTCATGGGTCGCAAGGTGTACAATCATCTGCCAGCAGAAATAGTTGCTGCCCAAACCCCGTCGTTGTTTAGGACGAAACTTAAAAAATGTCTTGTCGAGCAGGCGTTCAACAATTATAAGGAGTTGTTCTGCAATGTATTAAAATAATTTATTAGATACTTTTGTCAATGTATGATTCCATAATATGTGTACCCATATTGAAAAATTTACATGTAATTTATGACATTACCAATAAATATGATTATGATTATGATTATAGCCTCGTAGAGTATTTCGGTGTGAGGAACCCTGGGCGGTCTCCAGAGATGTTATTTTTGAGCCGTATGGCTGCTCCCAGAGCCTCTTGCCTGATGAAGATGTGAAGCATTGAAGTTATTGACTTTGTCTAACTCTAACACAACGTGTATGATACTGCCCAAAGACGCCAGATTTTGCGCAGAAACAAATAAAACGGTAGCTATTGTTACGAGTAAAATCCGAGATTTATTCCTGAAAATAATTTGGTAAAAGTCAAATGCGCGTTCTAATACAACGTCGGAAGCAGGCAAAATGTGCATTGCGGTACTTAACAAAAACGTCGTAAATCTATACGGGTCTCACAATTACATACGACATTTCGTAAGATGGCATTATGGCAGTGAGTTACTAGGTGGAAAAATGAGCGGATACGAAAACGTATGCAAATTTTGGTGTGAATATTGCAGGAAAATTTTAAAATTTTAGAGACGTTTATCTCCAACTTATAGAGTATAAGTATGTTTATCTGATATACTAGTAAAATCATTTTTTTATAATAAATTGGAAATTTGAATCTTGTAATTTTACTACCTGTTGTAATTTTCTAAACCTGTGGAACAAAAAATAATGAAATAAGAATATACGCCCATGACAATTATATTTGTTTTAATGTTAAAATATAAAAATAATTATTATAAGTACCTACAACTACTTAGTATAATAATCATAAATAAGGCCAGCTTTATAACTTTTAGATATGAATGAAATAAACTTGCATTAAGTGTACGACGTGACGTGACGTGAAACTATTAATAGTAACGAAGCATTAACTAATTACTTACGTATAATCTATTTCTGAAAGCCGACCGCACCTATAAAAGTTTTATTCTAACCAAAACCTCTTTCCTTCTCGAAAACTTCCCCCGATACGCTGTTTCTTCACATAGCTTATCAACGACATCTATCGAGTAACACCATTACGAATTCCTAACTTATTAAATAGCGACATTGAAATTTGGACCTTATCAGGAATAGTGTAGACTCCCAGTCGCAACGCAGACGAGCTCCCGTTGATACTTTATAAATGCTTGTAGCTACCTACAGTCCTACAAGGCATTACGTGCGTAGCGATGTCGAAGCGTATGTGTAGATGTCGCTACTAGGTATGCAATACAATTATATAGTGGCCGCAAAATTTACCGTTCCTTTGTCACGTCTGCCATTTGATTTTGAGCCTTTTCTCAAGGTAAATAAAACTGTTTTTGTGTTTGTTGCTTGCAACCTTAAGGTTTTTTGGGTTTACCAGGAAAAAGAAAGTTTGAAACTTTAATAGCCGGATGCTAAGTTTGCAATTTCTGTGGTTTGCGACAACATTAATAAAACCACTTCGTTATAATCTAAATATTGCGATGATTTTTTCTTTGTACTATATAGATGAATTACTTGAATTTATACCATGCTAATTTTATAATAGTTATTTATGATACAAGTGCGGAAAGTAGGTAATTCCCAACGAGTGGCGATGACCAAAAACACGACCGTCAGGGAGTGTTTTTGATCGACACGAGTTAGGAATTACCTAACCGCACGTGTATCATACAACATTTTTCAACACATTTGCTCGTAACGCGCCTCTTATTGTGCCGGCTTTGGGCTCATAATCCTGGGTATTAAAAACGCCTGTTTAATAACATTACGACACTCGTGTAGTTATGTTTATATCCCGATTAAGACACGTTGGCACCTTGCAGCAAGGTGTATGTATGGACTCGGCGCATTCTTAAATTGACCGGGTTATACAGGTTTGTTTTTAATTCTCGGCAAATGGATTCTTACATTTCTTACTCGACTAAACAAATTAAATCCTTCTTGTGAATTAATTGATTATTTCTTCTTGGATATGGTATAGAAACATTTCATTTAGAAAAACTATTTACTTTTGATAACATTTTACATAAATTTATATTGAATAAAAAAATATTTATTTTATTTTGTATTGGCTGTTTCGAGATTTCATCTAAGCCTCGCTGCAGGCGCACTCCGCGAACTTCAAGAAAAAAAAATAGTATTATAAGTAATTTCACAAATATTTGTAAACATTGATGATGCGTGTTTGGTTATTACCTATTAAAAATGTTGACTCGTGGTGAATAGAGAAGTTATAAATAGAATTGACGCCACTGTACATTCTTGGAGATGTACAAATGTATGTGAGTAAAAACCTGTTGTCATCAATAACTAAAGGAAACAACTTATGAGCCTGTAACATTTTAATTTTATGAAGAGGATTTTTTCCTCGCAAATGTGTTGAAAAACGTCGTATGACATGCGTGAGCTTTGATAATTACATCCTCGGCTCTCTTATCACGCTCACCTGCGGTTTGCGTGACAATTCTGCCTCTGATCTAATGATCAACATAGCTCACTTGGAAATAAAAAAAATATGCATAAAAGGTGAAATTTGGTGACCTGTGTTTTGACAAATATTAGTTATTTGTTATACAAGGGGGGAAAGTTGTATTTTACCTGCGAGTGTTCATTTGAAACACGAACTAGCGAAAGGACTCTATAATTGACCACGAGCGAAGCGAGTGGTTCAAAAATAGAATCCTGAGCGTAGCGAGTGTTTCAACACACGAGACGTAAAATAAATTTTCACCCGTGTAAAACACAAATCTTTTCACCTCACTACAGCAAGGAAAATAAGAAAAAGGGTAAAAAAAAGAAAAAAAAATAAAAAAAAAGGAAAAAAAATAAAAGAAAAGTAAAAAAAAGAAAAAAAAAGTAAAAAAAAATTAGAAAATTAAAAAAAGAAATGAACAAAAGTTAAAAAAAAGTTTTAAAAAAGTTTAAAAAAAGTTAAAAGTTTAAAAAAAGTTAAAAAAGTTTAAAAAAATATGTCATAAAATATACAAAAAACCAAACATACAAAAAGGCCTTTCCGAGCAAGTGAGGTGAAAATTAGATTTCATCAGCCGCCAGAACGCTCGACTCTCCATATAAACGTTTGGTTCTCATTTTAAAACGGCGTGCTAGAATACATGCTAGGTTACATGAAACTTCCAGTAACAGAAACAATTGTCTGCCCTATAACTTGGCAAGTTCATTGGTGACACTCCCATGACGGAAGACAGCGGGGCGGTATGAAGTGTTAGACTGACTCCGCCGTGCGCATAAATTGAGAACCAAACTACATTTGTATGGGAGGGTCGACTTGAGTCGAGCTAGCTGGGGACTCTTAATCTTTTTTTTCACACTTTTCTTAGCAGCTTCCAAGAAAAAACAAGTGCATTCGAGATTAATTTTCTTTTAATTAACTTCTGTGCAAAGTTGGGTACATACCCAACACGCTGTAGCTGGGCAAAAAAAGTCCGCTTACCCATCCCATAACAAAGTTAATGGTTGGTCTCACCTAGCTTTAACGAGGGTGTTTAAAACATAGGCTTTAGCGATTTAGGGGAATTCTACGATATAGGTTTGGTTGATGTAAGAAATATAATAATATCTATATAAGAACTATCTCGACAGCACGGCTATCACGCTTAACGCTTAGAAAGGGACGGATAGTCTATATCATAGCCGGCCGGGCCGTCCTGTCATAGCTGTGCACACAAGACTTTCGATTAAAAAAAACCGCACACAAATCGGTTTGACTGATTCTAACACACATACACATGTTAATCTTTTAAACCTTCGTTTGCGTCGGAATTGGTCGGCATAATTTTCTTGCTGAATAGCCAAATTAATTATTTGTGTGACGTAGTTGCCAGCTCTTCCGGCATCAGAAGCATCTGACAACGATGTACCTGAGCTGGTCTGCTGTTGGTCAGTTAGGTGTTTTGTTGTTTGTTTGAGCATACCTACCTAGTAAAACAATATAAAAATGTGACTCATAAAGACAGTTTATTATAAAGAACATGTAGGCAGTAGCGTTGTATTGTAACCATGATGTACTCAATAAAGGAATTTAAATTTTTATGAAACATAAACCTCCTTAAGATATTTTTGAATTGACAACATTTCATTTTTTCAAGTGGGCAATTTTATGATTTATTTCGCTAGAAAATGTTTTTTTAAGCGGCACGTGTTTTTTTATTTCTTCCTAAATTGTAATTTTCGTTCGAAAATATCAAATTGAAAAGTAGCGAATAATGACGTCAACGTTACGGCTCTGTATGGCAGGTTGCACACCTTTCATAAATGACAGTCGTAGTATTGACGTCACACACGTCTTAAACCATAGAGGTAGAATAGATAGAGGGAGTCACCCAAACATACACACAATGAGTGACAAAGATGTATGCATAGGCAATACCTCAAGTGGGAACGAGATACAGTGTCATATTTTCTGTCCCTCATCGCGTATACGGATTTTTTGTTTGCCACCAGCTTGTTTGCCACCACACCTGTCAAAACCTGTCAAAACGATTTAACCACATTTTTACATACAATTTCGCGATTTTCTTAAAAACGGGTGAGAAACGAAATCTGAAAACTACTTTATTACGTTCAGGTAACATAATTACCGAAATGGTTTTCGAATTAGGCATCATTACATAATTTGAAATGTTGTCAAATTATATCGAACGGTAAGGGCCATAATTCTGATACTTAGGCCAACTCAACTGAATAACTTCCACTTAACCTGGCTATACCGTTAACAGTTACTGCAGTAGTTTGTTGCCCCTTCGGATTCACAATTAACAAGAAAAAAATCCATACGAACACCATTTTATTACCCCTTAGCGTGCTCTTAACGAATTTAACTCGAAAACCTAATGCGACAAGTTAATAAGTAAAATATTAATCTAGCAGGCGGTTTCCGCCATTTATAACATTCGTGTTTCTTTAGAATTAGTCAACGGAAAAGCAATTTTCTGGCCGAGCATTGTTTATGATAAGGAATAAAGTATTTTTCTGGTTACATAACTTAGGTTTAATTATAATGATTTGTGAACTGATTTCATTGACGATGGTATTGTGAATTCGAGCTCATTTAGGTCATACGATTTACAATGACTTATATGTCACTTTGTATTGTGTGACATGCGTGGTTAGAAAAAAAAACGCTATTACGCCTCAGAGAGACCACCAAAGCCTATATGGTAAGCTTTTATTCAGCGCAAGGTATGACACCGTCAGGCGAATTTTTCTTGATTACTTGACACTTTGCATTGGCCTAAATAAACAGGTACCCACTTTATAACATTCACTATCGCACGTACAGTCAGCATCAGAAGTAGCTAAGCAAAATAACACGCTCAAATCAAAATGACCTACACAGATCCTTATTCCCTTGACATGAGACTCCATTTGTAAATAATTCTGAGCACTAGGACCGCTTAGCAACTTCTGCTGCTGACTGTACTGTGACTCATTAAGAATTCATCAATTTAAACTTGTATTAAGCAGGGACGTTAAAAGATAAGATTGGTTGCCCCGATGTTTTAGCCAAGAAACTAGTGTGTGTAATACATCAATTACATCATACAAAAAATCCCGGAAAAGCAGATGTTATTCCGTCATTGGAAGTTGAAGTTACATCTCAAGCTTTCTCCACGCTCCTGAAATATTAAACAAATTCCATTATTTGTGAGGTACCCAAAGTTTCAAATATATATTTATAAAGGTCATATAAATAGAAAACCATAATACCTACACTATTCAAATATTCAAAATCATTTTTTTTCTTTCGAACTGCAACTGTTTTGATAGTATAAAATTTAAATTTTCGAAGGAATATACTCTTGCTCCTGTTTAAAAAGTAAATGGCAGGAAAAACTTAACATTTTCACGTTCAGTAGCTAATTTTATTTTCTTCTTCCGTTTTTGTTAAAATCACTATTTTAGCCTAGGCTGAAATGGCAATTGCAGGCTTCGTATTAATTAAGCGTAGGTACTCGCAACTCTTCCATTAAAAACTAATAGCCTGCTATTAGCCTACTTTTATGCCTCATCAATAATGTACTTTTTACTATTCATACCGACATATTTTTTACAATAATTATGTTGACAATACACGCAAAAATTGCACGTGACTTTGTACAAATAAACATCCAATTTTTAACATAAAGTAAAACTACTGAGTATTAAACGCAAACCATATTATCAATATCACGGAAGTAAATATAACAAGATTAGCATGTACATAAACTCGCGGAATGATAAAATAAACAGTTGTCGGCTTCGTAGGAATATCGGGGCGTCATATTTTGATAGTTCTCGCGGTAAACAGATGTGACTGGCAGTGCTTTACACATTACGGTTGAACAATTCAGTTCGCGTTTACGTTATCTTCTCAAACATTTGCTTTAGCGTCAATAGTAACGTACTAACGCAAACGCATTTCTCGTAGGATGATAATAAAAAAAATACTTTTTGAGTTGAACTTAAACAATTTACAGCTCGTAGGTACTTACTCATTTAAGGATCTGTTAGGTCTTAAGTAAAAAATAACTATTCACGAAGACATTTTTGCGCGTTAGTATTACTGCGTGGTTCACAGTCGGTGCCCTACAGTAATCACGTCAATTTTTGAATGCATTCGAACATATTAAAGGACATTTTTAGAAAGTGAAAATAACACATGTCCTTAGGGGTCATCACGTTACTTTTCGAATGGAAGTTAGGACAACTCAACTGTCATTTTCTCATACAAAAAGTTACATTTAGATCTACCTGACGCGCGTACAAAGCGTCACGTGATGCTGATCCTGATACTCGTCATAAAAATAAAATTAATAAATAAATACATATTACGGGACAATCTTACACAAATCAACCTAGGCCCACGGTAAGCACAATAAGGCTTGTGTTGCGGGTATTAGGCGATGATATATATAAAAGATAAATGCCTTTCAGAAAGTCTTTAATAGGTTAGGCTCTTTATTAATTCATGATTATATATCCTTACCGGAAGGCGCGGCGTGGGTAGGCCCCCCACAAGGTGGACTGATGACCTGGTAAAGGTCGCGGGAGTCCGCTGGATGCGGGTGGCGCAGGACCGGTCATTTTGGCACTCTTTGGGGGAGGACTATGTCAAGCAGTGGAGGTCTTTCGGCTGATATGATGAAGATGATATATCCTTACAAGGTGGGTATCCTTACATACCTTTATGCTTTGTATTTGCTTGAAGTAAGTTCTTATAACGACACATTTTTGTCTAAATCAGGGTCCCTGTTAATACCATCTACATTAAACTCAAGTTATTCAGAATCGTGAGCTGTAAAACTCTTAAAGCCTGCACAGAAGCACATCTGTCTGAATCCAGACTCCGAGATAAAGGGCGAGCTGGCCAGGATTACGCGGCGCGAGTCGGCGCGACGTCTGTGAAAGGCGTTCGCTGAAAAAGTTTAGTGTTGTTCACTAAGCGTGTTTTTACGAGTTTCTTTAGGAGTTACATTCAACTGCTTGTAACGATCGCAACTACAATAAACAGAAGATAAATAACAGTTTATAAAAGCGTTATTCAAGTTTTGACTTGTTAAAGTATTTGCAGATTCTGGACAGCAGTTTCGATTTGCTGGTTGTCATATATTATTCTAAAAGTAAGCTGTCAGTTCTTTTGAATATAATTTTATTTAAGCTTGTTTATAGCGTCAACTTTGATAAGTTTATTTATAAGTAATCTGATACCATCTTTTTTGTTAAATTAATATCAATAGGTACAATTATAATACACACGTAAATAAATATAGTATCCCCGAGAAATATAGTTGATGGTAGTATAAGTTTTTATTTTTGCAGTCCGTGTTTTTCAATCGATTCTTAAGAACAAAGCATAATTATGTACTTAGCCGTTATTTTTTTTTCTTTTTATCATGAATGTTGTTAATAAATAACGCAAGATTATCACTGAATACTAACTTTATTTAATTAATTGTACATTTACTTTATAAAACTGTCTGGTCACGTAGACACGTATCGGCGCTAGGGAAGTAGGGACCTAGCGATATCATGAGGCAATGTCAACGGGTGTGCGCATTGACATTGCTATCTTGTTTCTGTTAGGCGTCGCGTTTGCATTTACTCCCAACACCCTCTCCTGAATGCAAACCCATTGCAGCTGTAAAGGTATTCAGCTTCAGTCTCGATAATCCTTTGGTGAGTGCATCTGCCACCATGCCATTGGTGCTGATGTATTCGATGTTCACTTTTCTAGCAGCAATCTTGTCCTTTACAAAATGGTACCGCACGTCGATATGTTTGCTGCGAGCATGATAGGCACCAGACCCTGAAATACTGATAGCGCTCTGATTATCACAGTACAAAGTTATTGGCGTACCTGATAAATTGGACCAGATATCATCTTCAAGTTGCTTCAGCCATACCGCCTCATGAACAGCGGAGCTCATAGCCATGTACTCAGCCTCAGTAGATGACAGTGCTACCGTGGCTTGTTTTTTTGAGTTCCAACTTATGCAAGCACCCTGAAAAATAAAAATATATCCTGTGCAGGATCTTCTGTCTACTGTGTCGCTGGCCCAATCCGCATCACAATAGCCAGTTATGTTCTTATTGTCCTTCTTGAAGGTTAATTTCATGTTAATTGTTCCTTTTAAATATCGGAATATTCTTTTAACAGCTCCCCAGTGCTGAGTAGTAGGATTGTTATTGAATCTACTTACAGAATTTACTGCAAAGGTTATATCAGGACGTGTACCTTGTGACAGATACAATAAACATCCCACTGCTTCTTGATAGGGAATGTTTTTTTGAACTTCACCTTCATTTTCTGCCTTTTTTAACTGAGCACCAGCTTCGAATGGTGTAGGTACAGGCTTGCAGTCGTACATCCTGAATCTGTGCAGTATCTTCTCAATATAGAGTGATTGATCTAAAGATATTGTATTCAAATTATCACTCTGTGTTATTTTAAAACCAATGCATTGTTGAGCAGCACCAAGATCTTTCATTTTAAACTTTTCTCCCAATTTCTCTTTGATAAGCTTTGCGGTGTTGTCATTGTTAAATAGACAAAGAATGTCATCAACATATACTGCTATAAATAATATGTCGTCTTCATTCTGAAGTCTGTAGTATATGCAGGGGTCTACATTTGACCGCAATAAACCAATCTCTAGAAGAGCAGCGTTAAGCTTAATGTTCCACTGTCGACTGGCCTGCTTTAAGCCGTATAAAGCTTTATTAAGTCGACAAACTTTGTTTTCTGTTTCATATCCCGGTGGTGATGCCATGTAGATTTCTTCTTCTACATCTCCTTGCAGGAATGCTGTGATTGCATCCATTTGATGAATTTTTAAGCCATATTTTGTTGCTAAGCCAATCAGGTATCTTATAGATGTATACCGTACAACTGGAGCGTACACTTCATGAAAATCAATCCCTTTGGTCTGTCTGAAACCTTTTATGACTAGGCGGGCCTTATAACGAGTTATGTTTCCTACGTCATTTCTTTTAGTTTTAAATACCCACTTGGAAGGTATTATCTTTTTGCCTTTAGGTAAATCAACTACAGTCCAGGTATCATTTTCAATTAAAGACTCATATTCAGTCGCCATAGCCTCTTTCCATAAATCAGAATTTTCACTATTTAAAGCTTCTACATGATCTTGAGGATCATTATCCAATAAGCTCATTGCTGACTCAGAGTTCAGACATAAAAATGAGTTCGGTTCAGAATTATTGTCTTGGCGTCGGCGAGGTCTCAAATTGATATGTCGCATTTCAGGAGAACTATCAATATCACCATCTGAAGGCAGGTATGTTTCATCTGCATTACAAGGGTCTTCAGATGTATCGCTTAGATCATCAATATTGTCAGTTACAGTTGTTTCGTTTATTTCATCATGGCTTTCTTCATTGATATTTTCAGTTAAAGTTGTTTCGTTTGTTTCATCATGGCTTTTTTCATCGATATTTTCAGTTAAATACTGTTCTACATATTCTTCTGTCTCAAAAGTTACTGTATCTTCTACACTTCTATTAGTTTGTTCTGGAGATTTATTTTCGTTGAGATTCTTTTTACTTTTGTTTTTCTTTTCACTATCTTTTGTAGTATTAATCTTACTAACAGTCTCTTCCAAAAATACTACGTCACGGCTCATTAAAATTTTTTTAGTTCTTTTATCAACAAATCGATATCCTTTGGTGCATTCGCTGTACCCCACAAAAGTCAACTCACGTGATTTTGGATCAAATTTGTGACGCTTCTCTTTAGGGATATGCACCATTGCTTTGCATCCAAACACCTTCATGTGGCTTAAGTCAGGTTTTGAACCAGTCCATCGTTCTTCGGGTGTGACTTCAGGTAAAGAACGGCAAGGAGATCGATTGATGATATATGCAGCGGTAGTTACAGCTTCAGCCCAGTACTCCGTCTGCAATGAGGCATTAAACATCATACATTTAGCCTTTTCCACCAGGGTACGGTTCATTCTCTCGCTTGTTCCGTTCTGTTCTGGTGTGTACGGAGTGCTTGTCTGATGTTTAATTCCGAAGTGTTTCAGGCATTTATCAAATTTATTATTTATATATTCTGTCCCGCAATCTGACCTCAGTATTTTGATTTTCATATCCAATTCATTTTCTACTCTATTTTTAAATTCCAAAAATTTATCTAGTACTTCTGTTTTCTGTTTCAAAAAATAAACAAAGACTTTTCTTGAAAAACCATCTATAAATGTTAGAAAGTACCTTGCACCTCCGATAGACTGCTTCTCCATAGGACCGCAGAGATCAGAATGCACAACTTCCAGCAACTTCGTAGCCTGGGAACCTTCTGTCTTGAATGGTTGTCTGGTTTGCTTTGCTTTCAAGCAAGAAGTACATGCATCTGGTTTTCCCTGATGAGATAGCTTCACACCAGTTGTATAATTTGGGATTTTCTGTAAATCACTGAAATTGATGTGGCCCAATCGTTGGTGCCAGAGGTATTCGTCTTCTGTCGTAGCTGCCATTGCCTGGCCTTGTAGGTCGGTTACTAATTTATAGGTATTGTTTACCAGTTTTGCTGTGGCCACTATATCTCCATTGATGTTTAATACTGAACATCCATATCTGTCAAATTCAACTTTGTTTCCATTCATAATCATTTTACTGACAGATAGTAAGTTTGTCGATAAGCCAGGAACATACAATACATTTTTTACCTGAATATTGTCATACTGTCCTGTTGTTTCATTTGGTACCCGGATGGTCACTGTGCCGCTGCTTTGTACTTTAAGCATTTCATTGTTGGCAATCCTGATGTTCTGAACAGGTGGAGCTGCTTTATTTTCAAGCCATTCCTCATGCATAGTTAGGTGTGCTGATGCCCCGGAGTCTAAAAACCAACTGTTAGCATCATTGACTGTTGAGGCTGAGAAAGCGGCAACAAAACCATTTTTTGTATCCTTTTCTTCTCTTTTGTTATTTTTAAACCAACATTGCTTCCCCAAATGGCCATACTTGTTGCAATTGAAACACCGGGGGCCTTTTGGTTTCTCTGATTGATATTCTTTGCTTTTACTGAAGCGATTTGGGTTCTTAAATTTCTTTGACCTTGCATAAAAGGCGGTAGTAGTATCTGATTTAACTTCTTGCAGTAGCTTAGTCTTAATCAGATCTGCACTAATTTTTATGCCTGAGCTCTCAATACCCATTATCATTGGCTTGTACTCATCGGGCAATCCAGCCAACATGAGAGTGCCGAGCCATTCATCGCATACACTGAAGCCTATATTTCTTAGCTTGTGCGCCGCCGACATGATTTTATTTATATATTCTTCAATATTTGTACTAGATTCCAAGTTAGTATTTATCAAATCTCGTAGCAGCCCAACTTTTCTGAGTAGGCCGGAGTCTTCAAACGCTTTACACAAATTGTCCCATACCTGTTTTGCTGTAGTAGCTTCTTGCACATGTATATAAAGTTGTGGATCAATCGACAATATTATTTTAGACCTGGCTTTAGTGTCCTTTTTCTTGTCTTTATAATCTTCTGTTGTGACAGATTCATACAACTCTTCAAGTTGCAAATATGCTTCCATTGCAAACTTCCAGGTAGAGAAATCATCTCTTCCACATAATTTCTGAATAGATAATGTATTTGTAGCCATTATTTATACTAATTTTCGTAATAATAGCTGAAAAAAAGTGACTCGAAATTTCACTCGCGGAAAGTGAGGTTATATTTTACTTTTTTACTTATTTTCACTTTTAACAAGAATACTTTTCAAAAACGATATCAGGCAGGGACAGCCCATAACCTGTTGTGAATAAATAACGCAAGATTATCACTGAATACTAACTTTATTTAATTAATTGTACATTTACTTTATAAAACTGTCTGGTCACGTAGACACGTATCGGCGCTAGGGAAGTAGGGACCTAGCGATATCATGAGGCAATGTCAACGGGTGTGCGCATTGACATTGCTATCTTGTTTCTGTTAGGCGTCGCGTTTGCATTTACTCCCAACAATGAATCACAGGCTTACAGACTTTTTTTGGCTTCAATCAAATCAAACTTACCAAATTACATAAAAAGCCGTCAAATGAGTCTATTGGACTACTAACCAAATCCTTAACAATAGCCGTAGGTATCTCAACAATTACATCAGCGACACACAAAGAACACAACTTCTGAGTAAAAAGGTTACAATTAGAAAGACTGAGGTCTAAATGAGTTTACCTTCGAAATAATCTAATAGGCAAAAGAAATCCCAACACTTGGGAACTCGTAACAGTCTGGTTGCACGCACGTTTTCCATTTATTCCCTAATTAACTTGTTTGGCCGATCGATGTGCTAAATTATATCACGTATACTCGTACGAAGTATTTCGCTCGACATATGTTGCTTTGGAGTTGTTTTCGTTTGCTGGCAGGGAATTTTCTTGGTGCGGTAGAGTGAGGTTTGTTAAATTGGATATGGCGCATTTAATTGGTAAATATTTACTTAAAGGCTACGTTATAAGGTATTTCAACTTTTATTTTAACGTTAACCCACTAAAACGCTACCTGCTGCGTTGTTGATCGGAGGATTCCAGCAGGGCTAAGAATGTTGCCAGTTTTTACCGATTTCTAAAAAAAAGGAGGAGGTTCTCCAGGTGGTTGTATTATTTTTTAACCGACTTCAAAAAAAGAGGATATTCTCAATTCGTCTGTATTTTTTTTAATGTGTGTAAATATGTTACGCGATATCTCGGTAATTTATGAACCGATTTGATTTTTATATACTTCCAGATTGGTCCCGTTTTCACCAAAATCCAGTTCTGATGATGGGATCCTGAAGAAATCGAGGGAAATCTTCAAATTTTATAGGCAAACTTGAAGCAATTTGGCTACTGATTTGAAGTCGGTTAAAACTTTATTTTGAAAGTACAATTATAACTAATCATTGTGGATAAGACATCCGTATCTCTCGCACACGCATACTTATCAGACCAGCGATATGTGATAAAATGGCTCTCAGGTTGGCTACTTAAAATGTTGGAATGAGATGCCAATGTTGCACTACATACACCTTGTACTCGTAGGTATATAATATTTAGGGATATTTGGCTGTGATAAAGTCCTGCACTAGAAATTTATCGTAAAATAGATAAATAAGCTTTCTACTGTAGCAATGCAACTGTTTTGGAAAAAATATATCTTGCTGAGTTTTTTACGCCGTTTCTTCTCGAGGCAGAGGTTTTCTTTCCGAACCGGTGGTAGTTTATCGTCATTCATAGGTGCATGTAATATGCCTAAATTGAAGAATATATTACTTTGACGTTGACTCTGTGTTGCCCTGCAATGATTGGTGCACCATGTCCTGTTTCTACACTTAATGGTCCGGCGCGCAGCGAGCGTTTGATAATAGTGTGGTGTCCTCCTCGCGCACTGCGTGCACGTACACGAATTTACTGGTTTGTTCTGTGGTCAACGTTAAGAAATACCTAACGTACTTAGCCGTATCGTTGCTCCGACATGAAAAGCACTGGTATCCCCAATCACGACCTCTAGGCGCCTGTTAAGATCAGTGAAAAGGATTATAGGATTACATACCTCTCCTTGACGTTTACGCGCTCGTTTACTATAACTTCTTACAACGGCATATCAGGGCTTTCTCTGTCTTTCTTTCGTTTCAGTTTCGTTTTTGCTTAGCTAGCACTAAACATATTTTTCCTCTTATCTTTCTTCATACATCCTGGCCCCAATGGCCACAGATTAGCCAAGATCAGACGTTGGATCGTAAGAAACTTATCTCGTTAGTCAGTAATGTACAAACTGACTATCAAGTCTTATCCGAGTCGGATAGTTTAATAAATAGAGATTATTGGGCTCTTGCGTTTTATGAGGTCTCCTTAAGCTTTAAGAAAATGAGGAAAGTTTTTTCAATTATAAGGCCTGAGGTATTTTTGTAAAGTTTTTATAACAACTGGTTTATTGTGCCATTTATTTTAAGACCTCTATTTTTTCAGGAGAAATTTTAACCATTTTTGGATATGTTTTTTATTTTAACACTTTCACTGCCAGGAACCCTCCTGGTGGGTGCCCACGGGGTAGTCGCTTTCCGCGACATATGAGGAAAACCACGGGCCGGCTACGAGCGTAGCGCGTTTCTGGCAAATCCATAACTGAGTTATACATATTAATAGAGTGTATGTATGACAGTAAATTTTAAGAGCTAGAAGTATAAACCCTACACAATTTCATACCGTTACATAAAAAAAACATGCTTATTAATTAGTTAAAATTTAGGTTCCCATGGAAGAGACACTGCAGATCGAAGAAACACACTGCTGCTGCTGCTGCTATTATAGCAAACTTGTATAGTAAAGAAAGTAATTAAGTGTGGTGCCGGGTTACAATAGCACCACATCTTTCTTCCCGTGGGTGTCGAAAGAGTCATCTAAGGGAACAGGATTGAAGTGTGTTGTAGGCGATGGGCTAGCAACCTATCGCTGCGATATTATCACGTTTTGTCGATCTTTTATACCCACATATAAGGGCTAGTCCCACTAAAAGTGGCACTGGAACATAAGTTTCATGTGCTTTGCCTGACCCTTTTGGGAATGAAAGCGTGAATCCGTGTATGTAAGTATGTCTATGTATTTGTATAGTAAAGATAGTTTAACTGTGCTTCCATTTGACTTACGCAACATCTTTAGTCCAACTATTACCAAGAAACATCAGTTAGAGGTACTTTGAATACTAAAAACCTACGAGGAAGCAATACAATAATAGGGAATGAAAGAAAATGAAATTACCATCGGAAACGATTTATACAGATATTCGGGTATAATAGAGCCCTCTATATTCCGAACATGGCCTTATTGATATAACCTACATGTCACTGGGCCACTCGATACAATATTGAAACTGTGTACTTATTCCGCCAATAACGTTGATCAAATCAAATACTAATATGTACAGGTATTACGAGCAAAGGCATTGGCTGTATCATGAATTTATTTGGGTAAGATATACCCTTTTTTGTTTTTGAATGAGATTTTAGAATAAGAATAAGAATACTTTATTGCACTCATGTCAGGTCTTACATATCTTACAGTCTATATAGTAGGTACAACATGACACCCTGTAAGGGTATTGCAAATCCTTCGTCTTAAAACGTAGGTACACATTACAAATTAAAAATTATAGTACTTAAACTAAGATTTACATGTAGGTAGGTATCAATATCTAGGATAACATTTGCGAAGATTATCTTTGGTAACTATTTACATTGAAGAAGTCTTTCAGTGAATAAAAACTGTTTTCTATTAAATATGATTTTAACTTTTGAACAAATTTAATGGGTTTATTACGCGACGATAAGACACCTTACCAAATTGTAGTTAGTTATTAGTGTTATTACTAGAGTTAGGATAATTGGTGGCAAAGGTGAACAAAGAACAAAGGAGACGTTGTTATATATTTTTTTGATTGAATGAATGAATGAATAAATGGTTGTTAAACCAATAATGTACAATTAAATTTATTGGTTTGATACAAGTAAATTGATTCATAAAAAATCAATAAAAACATAATATATTGTTGAAATGTATAAAGCTATACCTACTATTCAAGGTTTTGAATAATTTTTCATTAGAATAAGTTTCAGTATACTACTGATACTGTATCAGTAGTAGCATATAATATGCATTCGAAATACCCTCTCTTACTACGTCAATATTAATTCTTGTTTGATTTCACTTGTACTATACAATGATATAATGATTAGGGTCAGGATTCTCGTGGCACTTTAGCACAAGAAATGTAGTAAATCCGCCATTATACACTTTTACTCGTATAATTGAACGAATGACTGAATGGTAAAAACATTTTATGTCGAATTTCTAATATAACTTATATTACATACCTATTTGACCTGGATGGTTGACCAAAAAGTCCCAGCAACGAACTCTTATATAATTGACGTTATTATTCTATCGTTCTCGACACATAAATGGATTTTTCACAAGTCGAGAAACCGTATAACGCCAGCTAATATGGAACAAATTGCCATTGTATATGATTTTCATAATCTTGACAACCGTTTAACATCAGAAGAAGATAATGTGCAAGATTTTGGAACTTTAATTCCAGTTGCAAGTTGTTCAAGCTCTTGAATACATTAAATAGTTTAGCAAAGAAGTAAAATTTATTTAAATGTTATAGTATAAAACCATCATTGTAAACCGTATTGCATTGCAGTTGTCGTCAAAAATTATGTTAATTTGTGTAACTAGTAAAATATGCGATATTTCAACAAACCTAAATTGTTTACTCTATACACGTTCATACAATAAAACGCAAAGGTGATATATTATTGGCCGGCACTGCAATATAGATTTATCGTTCAGTTATTCATTTATTCAAATAAAAAAATACACAATGACGACTCCACTGCATTACTAGTGCTAAACTGCCACCAGAATCCTAACCCTAGTTATTACCATCTTTGACTAGAAACTAATTTTGTAAAATGCTGTTTTAAATTGTATCAATGTGGGCAGTGGGTGATCAATAACGTAAAACACAAACACGCGTGCTGACAATTATAAGTTTTCTTAGCGTCGCGAATGTCAACGATAAATGGCTCTGCGAGCTGTAAAGCTCGCGAGTCTGTTTTTTAGGGTTCCGTACTCAAAGAGAAAACGGGACCCTATTACTAAGACTGCGCTGTCCGTCCGTCCGTCCGTCCGTCCATCCGTCCGTCCTTCTGCCTGTCACCAGGCTGTATCTCACTGATACCGTGATAGTTCCAGCTGAAATTTTCACAGATGATGTATTTCTGTTGCCGCTATAACAACAAATACTAAAAACACAATAAAATCGTTTTTTATAGATAATGGTACGGAGTCCGACTCGTACTTGGCCGGTTTTTTATATTCTTTTGAAAAATTACAGAAATCTGATTCAATAAAAGAACTCTTTACAATTGTCGAACCTGCTCACAAAATTTCACAAGGATCGGTTGAGAAATGCGACCTGTAGAGGAGACAGCCGGACAGCGGGACATCCGGACATACGATAGAATTTTGGCCAAAGCTGGAATGATAGCTTCGTTCGCTACGCTCTCTCGTTCAATTACTACAGAGCAAAAGCTCTGCGAAAGCTTTGAGGTATGTAATAAGTATAAACATACTTCATACCTCAAGGCTACCTATTGGTTATTAAATTACTTAACCTTGGTTTTGTAGGGCTAAACGCGGTCAAACCCAATAAATCGAGATGATTGCTTTTTGAAATAAGAACTCACCATTCGTTACGCAAGTTTCTATTTTCAAGAAACCTTTTGCGCGATTTAAATGATAAATAAATCTAGAAATTATAGGTAAAGAGCGGAGGGGCTGTGTTCCAAGGTTATGCGGAATAAATAAAAATATCTTTATAATATTGATGATTGGATATTTCGCACTACGGATACATTAAGTTATTTTAAGAAATATTTAAAACTGCATTTAAAGATTAAAAAAAACGCCTCACTAATCCGACTACCAGTGAAAAGTTTTTTTTTAAATAAACATACCAATGATGTTGGACAACACAAGGACTGTCAATGAACTAAAAAGATGACAAGTACTTGGACCATTGAAACTAGCTCATGGGACGACATTCGTTGGAATGAAAACTATTATTTTCACCTATATTTAGATCATAATCAAATTATCTCTCTAAGAGTCTGATGTTTACCTATTCAGCGCCCAAGACGACACACATGCGTCAGAGCGCTACGAGCGCTTTTCGCTACATACGGAGTTTAAGCTGCTACAGACTACGGCGTAGCGCTACGAGCGTAGCGTGGCCGTGAATAGGTTAAAGTATGAAAAAAACATATTCATATATTTCATTTCGATTGCGGAAGGATTAGAGGTAAGGAATAGCTCATTATAACTAAAATAATATCTTTAAAAAAACCGCTACAGATTCAAGTTTCTTGGTTAATTCGATAGTCTTTACTCCGTAACACAAGTCTTCTTTTAACAAAGTGTTTTTTTTTCTTTATAAGTTTATAACTAGATATCTCCATAGATCAAAATATCCTATGTTCAATATTAAGGGTACCTACTTCAAGTCACATAGCTGTTTTTGTTGGATATCCTGTGTGTACAAAATGTTTTTTCTGCTCTTATCCCTAAGTAACACCAAAACCAGGCCACGCCAACTATGCTAGCTTACCACCAGGGCCCGTAGCATGGATGGCGTTATCACGCGATAAGTGATAAGATAAGCGCGTCGTCTCGTTCTATCGAACGGTGTCAGCCAGGGACGGATGCTCTATCCTGTCACTTATCGCGTGATAAGGCCATCCATGCTACGGGGCCAGGATAAGACCTAGTAATCCATAGGTACCTACATAGCATTAATTCCCGTTTGAACATAACTAAGTTATTTACGTATAATGAATTGAAGTCACCCGAACGTTTGCCAACCTAAATCCCTTAATCTACCTCACTTGTGTTTCCTCTATCCAACTGATTTCACAAACATAAACTCGCACGTGCTCAAACAAAACTCATTCGTAGCCCCTCGTTTTAAAGTCCAAGACATCGGCATTACCTAGATTGTTACTGTCTCAGACTAGAGAGGCGTAGGCGATTTGTGCTGTCACCTCTCGATTGTCGATTACCGAATCATGCTATCGAGTTGATTATTTACGCCAAGTGCGATGGAGCGTTGTCTCGAGATACGTGAGCTGTGTTGCGCATTCTGATTTAGTGGCCGTCATGTGCTTAGGTACAAAGAGGGTTGGACTAAAATGTTCACAATAGGCGTCTGATTTTAAATGAGCATGCCCTCTGTTTTCCTCTTACACATACAATAATAACCAAGGTAGGTTATACTGTATACTGTTAGCGTAGTGCGGTGGAAAACACTAGCGATGTGTCAAATCCCTATGGCGTCATGTCACCTGTCAACATTTGTCCCACGCTGTGATAATATCTACACAAGCTATGTCTGTATCCAAGATCTAAATGTATTAAGTCATGCAAGTATTGAGGAGTGCTACATTTCTGTCTAACAAAACAGTGCAATAAAGGAATTTGAAACAAGTTTCGGCTTTGCAAATCATAAACGTGGTCATCAAAGAGATCTGCAGGGGTCGCCGGCGTTCGGTACGACATGGCGGATGGAGGATGTGGTACAGTTTTCCGATTAATAGGTATTGTATATATTTTGTTTTTGGTTGCGATTCCAGCCAGTCTTGATATACAGAAGAGATATCCATAGGATATTACTCAGGTTTCAGTACTTACTCTGTCTGATTTTGGAAGACACAAACATGAAAGTGGGGATATACCTACGACATTTTAAGTCTTGAATCGGACCCCTGGATGTTTTCAAGATGTTTTTTTCTTTATGCGAGATAATGATTGAGTCAGTCAATGAAGTGTACAAAATAGACTGACTCTTGTGATGATTTACTCATTAATTTTGAAAGTATAATTACCATATAAAAAATACTACGTATCTGCGCTCATTGACATCAACTATGATATTTGCCAGATATCTCTTTACTTTAATTATAGTCAACAAAAATATCGATTAAAAATCTTTATTCAAAACAATGGTCCCCATCCTATCACTAGCGGAGAAAATGGTTTCAGAGCTGAAGCAAGAAGAAGAAATTAAACCATTTAGTGGGCTTAAACTTTCGGATACCGAAAATAACTCTTGAAATCAGCCTAAGAGCAACGAAACTTAATTATATAGATAGTTTTACTAACTGTGTTTAATCAAAACAATCGATAGTATGGTCCCATCACTAGGCGCGCATTCAACTGTGTCCGCATTCAGTTTCCCGCATATCTTGATTGTGCGCTCAAACGAATCGCAGCACATCGTTTTCTGCCTGATTCTGTACTAACTGTTTGCATCCAACACCCAGTACAAGTAAATAAGCTTTAGTAGTCTTTTGTTCTGTACTATTTTTATAAATGTGTATTGTTATTTTCAACCCCCGACGGAAAAAGAGGGGTGTTCTAAGTTTGAAGTGAATGTGTGTCTGTTTGTCTGTGTGTGTGTGTGTGTGTCTGTATATAGCATGGTATTTAATTTAATCATATTTATTAATTTTTGTTTTAAACTTAATCATTATAAGTATTTTAAATAATATTCTTGTGTAACTTAGTCGTGATCTCACTGAAACTTAGTCATAGTTATCTACTTCCTAAATGTCGTACACGTAAGATGTAATACTGTTAATCACTACTTTAAAACAATGTTTTAATATATATATATATTTATTTATTTATTACATAATATATAAAAGAAAATAAATTTCGTTAATTCTAACAGTGTCGTTAAACCCTATCGTGTTTGTATCGACACAGCAATTCGAGAACAGTGATAAGATACAATTTTAGTAATAACTTATACAGGTAGGTAGCACTAAATAAGCGTAGGTACAATAACTCCCACCCGGGTAAAAACACCGTTCCTCATGCCAATATGTAAAGGTATGCGATTCGCAACCTGTTAGGCATTACCTCTCAACTCATTCCAGTTTAACCAATCGTAAGTCTTACAACAATTGTATGCGATTGGGGGTCACGCTTATACTGGTTAACTAAAGTGAGTTGTCATTAGGCGTTATGATAATCACATCCCCGTACAATGCTTGTTGGACACGTGGAAAGTAGGAAGGTCTTAAGCGTCAGGTATTTGCAGTTGATGTATAATAAAATAATATGTATGATGTGGATGTGCTTGAATAAATAAATAAATAAATCGCTATAAGGGACCTCTTCCAGCTAACCTTTGAGCAGTTGAGTGTGGCAGGTAGATCGAGATAGACAAACTTACACAGTGTACAATTATTTATAAAACCAACCAAGATTATTATTTCCGTACTATTCATATACTGTCCTAAGCATCCTAAGCCTAAACTAACCTAAGCATCGATTTTTAAATAAATTACAGACAAATTGAGAAGGAAAGTCGCAACACACTCGCTAAATCAACAATCGATGCGGAGAAAGGAAGGATATTAGGGAAAGCCGGGTAACGAAATTTGGCGCAATAATTCGATTCCTTTCCATTAGCTGACCTTAAGTTTGAAGCAATCGGTTTGGCAAAATGGGAGATCTGTTCTGGAATTGGATGCGTAATTTCATTTTACAAGTTTTTATTGAACCATTCGGATGCCACCATTTTTAACCGACTTAAAAAAAAGAGGAGGTTTTATGTTCCACTGTATGTATGTTTTTTTTTATGTATGTACGCCGATTTCTCCGTCAATTGTCAACCGATTTCCAAAATTATTTTTTTAATTCGAAAAAATATACACCCGAGGTGGTTCCATTGTCACCAATTTAGGATCTGATGATGGGATCCCAGGGAAATCGAGGGCAACCCTCAAATTGTATAGGCACGCGTGTAGTGATTTCGGTATTTTCTATTATTACTCGTGTATTTACCCTCGGAAATCACAATTTTGGTTAAGTGGAACTGATGATGAAGACCACAAATGACTTATGGAACTTCTCAAAGATGTAATGTATGATCGCCGATTTCTCCGTCAATTGTGTACCTACCGATTTCCAAAATTCTTCTTTTTTTCAACAGAGTATACTCCTGAGTTGGTCCCATTGTCACCAAGTCAGGATCTGATGATGGGATCCGAGGGAAATAGAGGGCAGCCCTCAAATTTTATAGGCACGAGTGTAGTGATTTCGGTATTTTCTATTATAACTCGTGTATTTACCCTTGGAAATCGTAATTTTGGTGATGTGGAACTGATGATGAAGACCACAGATGACTTATGGAACTCCTCAAACATGTAAAGTACTTCAAAGATTCTGACATGATTCCTTTGAAGTAGCAACTAATGAAGTGTGAATTCGGAGATCCTTGAGGAATCGACCGAACTCCTCAAATATTATCAGCCCACATAAATAGCAACTTGGGTTTTTTCTGCAATAATCGACGCATTTGGTCTCGAAAAGCAGTTCATGTGGTGAATGGAAAGGGAATGTGGAAATTTTCATGTACCATGTGGCTTGGCGAAGTACTGAATTGAAGTCGGTTTAAACTTTGTTTTTAAAGTAAATTGTTCAGGATGCCTACCTGATACCTGCCTACATAATTAACTTTAAAAACAAAGTTTAAACCGACTTCAATTCAGTACTTTGCCAAGCTACATACATGAACATTTCCACATTACCTTTCCACTTTACCACATGGTCTGCTTTCCAAAAGCAAATGCGTTGATTATTACAGAAAAACAAACCTTGATCGCTTCAAGTGTGCCTACGAAGAGTTCCCTCGATTTCTCCAGATTACCATCATCAGATCCTGACCTGATGACCATTGTGACCACTTGGGAAGGATACTCTTTCAAACAAAAAGAAGAATTTTCCAAATCGGTTCGAGTAATCGAGGAACTTAGATAAATAATAAAATATTCCAATGAATTGAGAATCTCCGTTCTTTGAAGTCGATTAAAAAGGGAAACTGACTCTCCAAATTATTTTCCATTAGAGTGTGAATATGCAACCTTAGTTGAAAGCATTAAGGTGACTTCTGACGCCTCACCACCTAATAGATGTCTTTGGCGTTGTAAGCATAAGAACACGTAACAACTTTAGGTGTTCTTGGCGTCCACCGGATTGACTTGCACTATGCTTAAGTATAAATACATGAGTTGTCCTTTAAAACATGCAACCCATTTTTCTAACACTTGCCTGTCTGTATACAATTAGGTGTGCTCACACTGGACGCATGCTTAGCCGAGCGGCTCCCCGAGCCGTCCACACGCTCGCCCAAGCGGCTCGGGCGAGCCGCTCGCATGCTCGGCCGCATGCGCTCGGTCGAATTTGCTCGCCTAGCGACGTCCACACTGAGCGCGCACGCTAGGGCGAGCCGCGCTCGACTGACCATGCATCTAGTGTGGACAGACCTATTGAACAAAAATTTGGCACACTTATGTAATTTCGGACACTGCATTTTATCTGATACCGAACTATAGCTAACACAAAATAAACCCGTACCTATTGTTTGGGCTCGCTGGAAGCCTCTTAACGAGTAGTTGATGACTGTGAACTAAAAGAGTCCAGTCAGCTCTAAAAGATTGTACAGTCAGCATCAAAAGTAGCTACGCAAACGAAGACGTCTTTATTAAAAGGAGATAATAAACTTTTGACGTCATCGATTGCGTAGCTACTTTTGATGCTGACTGTACCTACCACAAAATGTTTTGGTCGTAAACCTATAATATCTACTAACAAGCGTACATATACACCGTGGCCGTGAATAACCCGAAAGATTTAAACCACGTATTTTTGACGACAGTACGAGTAAATAATGTTGTATCAACATGGGTCTAATTATGTGTCTCAATTAAATTACTATTTCAGTACAAATTAAATCTTATTAATTGCCCGCTTCTTTGTGAACAACTCTTTAGTTGAGAAACTCAAGTTGAAGAACAGAGAGCGAGCATAACACTTCACGAATCGCTCCGAAATCATACGACGAACGGCGAATGCCGTGACTTGTGTTCCATGACAAGAAGTGTCAAGTTATGCTCAAGCCTTTAGGGTGTGTTAGACTGGAGATTTTTTAACTTTTGATTTGTTTCAAATAATTAATATCTCCTTAATTATGAGTTTTTGGACTATATATTACATAACTTTATATACTCTAATTAGGCTCTAGTATCGTTAGCTTAAATCTTTCGGGTTATTCACGGCCACGGTGTATAGCGTTATGTCATGCATGGTACTGAGAGTGATATTCAAAAATAATACTCTTTTTTTTAATTCTTGTACAAACCTTTTATCGAATGTAATTGATAATATTTAGCAATTTTTTTTTGTTTTCACTTAGTGACATTTAAGTATTTCGTTAGCCGTTTATTGGTCGTTAATCTGATTGTTTAGGATTATTATTATTTTATTGTAAATTACCGTTTGACATGTAAAAGTGCTCTTGTGGCCTATTTGCAGAATAAATAATTGATTTAGATTTTGTGATTTTGAGGAATTGTTTATTTATGTAAGATGGAAGTGGCGCGTGTCAAGATATGTGAGGCGTGGGAAAGTATACAATATTTTAAAATACAATGCCACTGATTTTAATCTGGCCGTGTCATGTAATTTTACTTATAAACAGCATCTGAACTATATTTATGTAGTTATTTCATAATTATTTCGCTACCAAATAACAATTAACAACACTTTTGAAACAAACAAAACACAATCAAACACTGTCTGTATTATTATCTTGCGTAATGCATAAAAAATAATCCCACTAAATCTTATTTCTGACAACTACGAGCAAGCGTCAAAATAAATCTCCCAATCTGAATAGGGCCGTTTCCATGTCAAATTGTGCGGCGGACATTTTTCCTATTACCGAGTGACAAAAGCCTGTCTTTTTCGTCCATTTTCTTCCTTTTTTTGACGCTCCAATTTAATTGGTGCAAATGCTTGCGGTCCTGTCTCGGCCTTTCTCTGACGGGTTTCTCTGAATAGTGATGTGCTTAATTTTTTTTTATCGATGTACTGTTTGCTAGTTTCCAAATATAAACTGCTACACACAACATGATATGACGAAGATGATTTGATGTCAGAACATGATTTTCACATACAA
The DNA here is from genome assembly GCA_963854355.1 of Epinotia brunnichana. Classification (NCBI taxonomy): domain Eukaryota; kingdom Metazoa; phylum Arthropoda; class Insecta; order Lepidoptera; family Tortricidae; genus Epinotia; species Epinotia brunnichana. Next base: position 22,812,876 of record OY977949.1, read on the forward strand.
AGTTTTAATCATCCATACATATACTGCATAAATATCCACAATGGTGCGTAATGAAAACATACAAAACACATTCAAATTAGATTCTGATATTCTGATCGCAATAACAAATAGGTTACACGCAAAACAGAATCGTGATTCAGATAAGTACCTGAATTCAAATGAATACATTTTCAGTGGCTGAAACAATCCCTGGTGACAAATAAATTAGCTCAAAATTCAATATATCACTAAGCTAATTTTATTTCCGACGACCGTAATAGAATTATCCACTAATCATAAATTAATAGTAGGTAATAGAATTAATTAAAATATCATTCCGAGTGCAGTTGCAGCAGCACAGGTAATACAAATTAACGTATATTTTGTATTTATGTATATATTAAATAGGAGTAAAAAATGTTTACGTGACTAACAGGTACCGTTAGATAAAAAGATACTGATTTGTAGGGGTACGGGCTCAGTATAATAATCTTTACTATTTAAAATCTATAAATTTTCATTGCTCATGACTGTTATTTGTATCGCAGGGTTTTGAAATTTAATATGAATGAGGTTAGTCTAGATAAATTTTACTACGTAACAATCTTACACAACTCGACCTTGTCCCAAACTAAGCAAAGCCTCTCTGTACTCTAGGCGATGATATACATACTAACATGGATAAATAAATACTTGTATACATAGAAAACATCCATGAATCAGGAATACATATTCGTGTTCATCACACAAATAAATGCCCTTACCTGAATTCGAACCCAGGACCTCCATATTCGTAGGCAGGTTCACTACTTAACTAACTAGGCTAAAAGCGGTCATGTAATCGAAAATATGTACTTTATTAATCATCGTATTTTAGACGGGTGGAACTTCAAAGAGCAATATTTTGACAATGATGATTTTATGAATGAACTCGGTGTATACTTAGGACCCATGCCTATTTGTTTTAAGTCTTCATCCTTTTTTATGATTATTAGTATTACACAGTATAAACATTTTCTGATGCTCTTTTTGTATATGTTTAGCTGTTTTTTTTGCTCTACGAGGCCCGAACTGCATGTTTATTTTTTTATTGGCCATAAGAGGGTTAAAGGCATGCTTTGATTAAACAATGTATGACATCCGCGTCCGAGGGATTGACAATATTGGCCACGTTCAGTTTGATATATAGGTAGCCGCATTGTGTGATTACTAATTGATCTCAGTTTTTGTCACTAAGCCGAGTTACACGGTTGAACCTTCTATCAGTCAAGTAGTAGGTAGGTCTCCAGGTTAGAAACTCAGATGGAAATAACTTCCGCAAAACTAGCCTTGGAATAAGCGAACGGATTTGATAGGGAAATTGGAATAAATGATGATGATGTTTAGAAATGGTGGATCACCACCTAATATTGTAAGAATTAGAAGACTCGGTTTTAACTGCAACTTCTTTTACTTACTCGTACCATTACTTATTTTATTGTAGGTGTGTCATTCAGAAGTTCCAATTACGACTGATATCTATAAAACCTTGATTTTGGTAGTTACTAAATTGTTTGTGACTCAGGCCGTCAGCTAAGACATAATATAATAATATATTTTTGATGATGATAATGGCAACAAACGTCAAGGAGTGGTTTCTGTAATTACCATCAGGTTAGTGATTTTTGATAATAGAATAATTTCATTATGTCCTGGTACTTGTTGGTGAGTGCAATCGTTTTCCTCATCATCATCATATCAGCCGAAAGACGTCCAATGCTGAACATAGGCCTCCCCCAAAGAGTGCCAAAATGACCGGTCCTGCGCCACCCGCATCCAGCGGACTCCCGCGACCTTTACCAGGTCATCAGTCCACCTTGTGGGGGGCCTACCCACGCCACGCCTTCCGGTACGTGGTCGCCACTCGAGAACCTTTCCGCACCAACGGCCATCGGTTCTACGTGCAATGTGCCCCGCCTACTGCCACTTAAGTTTAGCGATTCGGAGGGCTATTATCGCCTTTTTTTAATAAAGTAAATACCACTTTGTGATTGTAAAAATAAGTTGTGCGTGCCTCTTTCTAAAAAATACAAATATAAGTGACAGACAAATATTGGTTTTTCGGGTTTATGAAAATGGTATTAATTTTAATCTGCTACTACATTTGTGACTCAGACGATGGCAAAATAATTAATTTATATTGTCGATGCAAGAAAGTTTTCATCGACATCTAATTAATACATCTTATCATCGATCGAGATATACAATTATCTACCTTTTCCCACCCCTATCCATCGCGGATATTGAATGGTTCAACATATTATTTTTCTTGGCAATGTCGGCCTCGGGGATATATTTCTTTCACTTGACCGTCGTTTTAAAAGCGATTGACAGTTTCTGGAGCACTGGGTTGACATTTTTCATCAAACCATATTTTTTCGTACTTTGATTTATTTTTATGATAATATTAATTTATGTCAAGCGGCTGTCAGTTTGAAGTCTTATTAAAGCGAAAACGTTTTTGTTACAAAATCTTAACACGTGTGATTACCTAATTTAAACGTGTTTAGATATAAGAATGTAAAGAAAATGCTGGTGTTCAGAATTCTTCTGCTAAAAAGCAGCAGCAATGCAATTTTATGTTGGTATTTTGAAGTGGATACTTCTTTGCTCGCGTTCTTGTATAGGAGTACAGTTCAAAATGTATCACGTGACTTCCGGAATAACTTTTTGTAGAGAAGCCTAATCTGATTTCAAATAATTGTTTGTTACATGTTTTAATCCTTCTTTATTTGCCATTAGTTGTTAATCACAAAATGTTATTTAGTTGATGTAGCGGACTTGAAAATAATGCTGAAATGACAGCCATTTTCAATGTATCGCGAGTCAAATGATCTATATACGTCAGTCAATGTTGCCACATATACCGATTTGTCTGCACTTATACCTACATATTTTAATGAATTAATTCAGATATATTAAGGTTCCATAGCCAACAAAGAAGTATCCACTTAAACTTAATTAACGGTTGTATCTCCGACACAAGCCGCTTCTTTTTTTTATTTCCTACTGGTATGTGTGGTGCAAGTCTGCAAGGTGCACTTCTGCATTAAGTAGGTATGTTATTAACTGCAATAAGAAAAATGGAAAATAAAGTTTTGGTTCTAGTGATTTTAAGCTGCATGTATACAGTCATTGGCTAAGATGTTTATATTTTTCGCCGTATTACAATGGAATAAGGGGCAAACGGGTACCTAAACATATCTTTGAAGTCGACTGTACAGTCAACCAATTTGATTTTTAGGCCATCATATAACCTTGCCGTTGTAAATGCTATGTCAATACGGGTTACTAGGATCATTGCGTCGCTATGTAGCAGTTAAAATGACAGGGTTCTACGGTGGCCTAGGAATCAAATTGGTTGACCGTACCTTCAGACAAAATAAGATCAAGAGAGATATAATTTTCGTACAAGTAGTCACATTCCATATGAAAATCCTTGTTTTAAATTAGAAAATACACTAGCTTGCACCTTCTTTTGCAGGCCAGTGTATTTTTTAGGATTCCGTACTCAAAGAGTAAAACGGGACCCTATTACTAAGACTCCGCTGTCCGTCCGTCCGTCTATCTGTCACCAGGCTGTATCTCACTGATACCGTGGTAGTTCCAGTTGAAATTTTCACAGATGATGTATTTCTGTTGCCGCTATAACAACAAATACTAAAAACAGAATAAAATAAATATTTTTATTGATAATGGTACGGAACCCTTCGTGCGCGAGTCCAACTCGCACTTGGCCGGTTTGTTTTGTCTTGTTTTGTAATTAAATAAACATGTCCAAAGTAACCAAGAATTCGCTTCAACTAGATAACTCAGTCCCCTCATCCCATTACGCGTCATCGTCACCCATAAATTTGGTTTCAGGGGTGCATAGGGATACGAATTGTCTCATTAGATCGTTTGGTTTCTGATAGGTGCTTTAAAACATTGCCTTTGGACGGAAGATCCTAAGTGCCAACATAACCCCATTGATAATCTTCATTTGGTTAGGAGAACTAAAGCAGGGGTGTAGGTGATGAATTTCTCGAAGGGTGCAGGGTGCAACGCAACGCAGCGTGAAATAGCTCAAGGTATCTTTGTCGATAGGGTAACTCGCAATTTAGGAAGATAGATGCCTTTAATTGAAGTTGTACTTGTAATTTTAAATCAGGGGTGTTTTGTCAAGATTTGTGCAGTTTATCCCGGGGCTTCATTTGTTTGGTTAACGAATTTGTTGTATTTTCCCTAGGACGCATTTTGCAATGAATTAGCACTTGCTAGAGCGGATCAGCCAGTATGATTTGAAATTATTTTCAATACGTCGATAGTGTATTCTGAAATGGAGCAATTATGATTGTTTTACATAAGATACAAAACTCATACTCAAATATTTACTCTGGCCAGAAAGAATACATGGTTAAAAAGAAAATCAAGAAATTAATAAGGGCCTTTTAGATTTAACATAGTTTTAATTAAATTAAGTTAAGATTAATTATCATCTTGTATACTTTAGAAATCAACTATTTTTATTGTAATGGTCAATTCATAAAACTATTATTACAGTACTTACTTATTTGCAAACGACTTAAAAATAAAATAAAATCACAGAAACGTATCAAAACTTTGCCCTTTAGGCAGGGTGCCCATCACACAGGCAGCATTCCCGCGTTGAATAGCAATCGCTATTCTTTGAGCGAGAAAGCTGCCTGCGCGAGGGTCACCCGTTGCGTCCCTCAACCGCTTGCTGATCTCCTTGTGGAGCCCACGCGCGCTTTTTCCCCAAGGGCCGAGTGTCTCGACGCCAAATGCGACAAAGTCGTACTGGGCGCCGAGACAGCTATATTTCCCGACCTTGGATCGCTCTCGGGCATCCGCCGCTGCCCCGGCTAGTTTGGACGTGACTGGCAAGTAGGACGCTGCCAACGTATCAGCGCAAGTAGCGTCCCACACCAGTGCACGGCCCATTCGCCAGGGGATCAACGTCATCCCGTCCGGACGCTTGCCGTCGTCCCGTACAATCCGAGGCTCAAGAGCCACGGGGACGCAGGCGCTGGCAAGCGCCCTTCTCAAGATGTCGTTGAGTGCAGCGTGGCGGGACAAGCGGCCGGCACCCGAGGAGCAGGCGAGTCCATGGTGACCAAAGCGATCTACTGCGGCTCCACACGAGACGCAATTGTGGTCTACGCAGACATCAACTCCAATGCGGAGAGCAACTGCAATTCGGAGTGTGCCCGGATCAATAAAATTACCTAAGTTAGGTGATGGGTAGGCATGAAGCCAGTGCCCTGACTCTGGCCTAGATGCTGCCAACAGCCTGGCTCGGTCTCGGCCGGACGAAGAGTCGATTAAAGACTTTATAGTAGCGGCGGAAGCTAACGAGTCCCATGCCCTTTGTAATTTTGGTCTAGATGGCAAAGTTGGGCTCGGTCCAGCTAGCCAGGTGTTCCTAGCCTCAACTAAGCACGCGATCTCGCAGTTTGCAGTCATTGAGACTTTAAGGATTCTACCTGCGAGATCTTGCGTGCTGTGAGTTGAAGATAAGAAGGCCGGCAAAGCCACGCTCGAGATTTTTCGAGTTCCCAGACCGCCATATCTTATGGGTAAACAGGCCTGAGTCCAAGCCTGTTCGCTAAATTTTATATTGAGAATTGATTCTAGTATGGACTTCAAAAGAGTATCAATAGGAAGGACTAGATGAGGAAATTTCCAAATTGGGCAACAACGGAGAAGGTACGTAAATTTAGGAACGAGTAGGCAAAATTTTAGAATGAATAAGGCTGAGTGAGAGCTTATTTTGACTAAACGTTCAGAGTTATTTTTGAATTTTGTGATTGATTTATCTAGAACAGACGGAATGGCCTCCTCAAAAATGGGTGATCCAAGGAGGCACAGACTGTCTTTAGTCAAAATTTTAAGGTTTGGAGCTATGTTTTTAAAATCATCAATTATTTGTGTAGCCAAAAATGGATCAGTTTTTTCGGAAATGTACAGTTCACATTTATCGAAATTTAGTTTCAGTCCAATATCATCAAATTTTTGTATAATTTTGGATAGATCGGCCAGGACGGATTAAGACTTACTTTAGAATATAACATTTTACTTTTACATATCCAAATACCCAAAATAAAAATACACGGTAGGTACCTATATTAAAAATCCTGATTTTTTAAAGATGTATATTATTGTATATCTAGGTAGTGAAGGTGGAATAGCTGTTTTATTATATGCCAAATCAAGTCTGATTAAGTGTTTACATACAAATGCACAGATCATGTATCAAGTCCTTGTTGTTACTGATCTATATTTACTTCCGTATTATTGGCATACCTACTTGCTTATACGAATACTGCAAATATTTGTAAGCCGATTATTACCTACTAATATTGCAATATTGTTTCCTTATTACTTATGCCTTCAAGTTAATACTAGGATGTAATAAGCTTCAGCTTAATAGCTGAAGCTTATTACATCCTCGTGTCCAGTTAGACAGAGTAAATAAAAAGGATTGACGATGAATACGATCTCTTAAGGAAGAGCTATCCCCATTACGGTATTAACCTAATAAATGGTTTAGCGGTGAATTTATTCTTCTTTCAAAATGTTATACCCCTTTTTACACAACTCCCCAACACAAAGGAGTAATGTTTATATTTAATTGTAAAATATTACTTGTCAGCTCACGTTTTTTCGTAATTTGGCCTCAAACAATGAGACAGTGATAAAACTAGACATAAAGACAGTTTAACGAACCGTATAAAAGAAACGGGACCAAAGAACATAATAAAAACTCCCCAATTATACAAAAGGGAATTAAATGGCGACAACTCAATTATTTATCTGTTTGAATTACTTAGCTGGCGCTTAGAAATGAAATGGTTTTCTTTGATGGAAATGTAAGCAAACACCCCCAAGTTTGGGTTTTAAGTGAAAAGATTGAACCATCAAAGTAATAAAAATATTGAAAAATTTCACTTCACATAACTCTGCAATTTTAGGACAAATTGGTTCAATGTTAAAATCGTATCTGTCAATTGAAAACTTATATTCATTTTTGGAATTTCTTAACGCTATTCAATATCTTCACTGACGAGAGTCTTTGACCGGTGTGTGTTGCCAGTGATGACATATGACATTGAAACGTGGTCGCTTACAATGGGCCTCATAAGAAGGCTCAGAGTCACCTAATGGAGAGGGCTATGTTGGGAGTTTCTCTGCGTGATCGCATCAGAAATGCGGCTATCCGGAGCAGAACCAAGGTAACCGATGGTAGCCCTCCGAATCGCTAAATTTAAGTGGCAGTGGGCGGGGCACATTGCACGTAGAATCGATGGCCGTTGGATCGGAAGATTGCTCGAGTAGCGACCACGTACCGGAAGGCGCGTGATGCGGGTGGCGAAGGACCGGTCACTTTGGCAATTTGGGGGAGGCTTAAGTCCAGCAGTGGACGGCTTTCGGCTGGTATGATGAAGATGATGTTTCAATATCTTCACTGTTAAAGCTGTTTGATTTTGGGACCAGCTTTTACTAAAGATTTTTGATTGATGGAATTGAGAAATTTCCCTTTTGGAAAAAACTTTTATTGCTCACTGTACTTTTCTGTATACCGTCATCAACTAACTACTCGTTAAAAATATTTTAAGTAGCCCAAACTCAATGAGGTTACGTTCGTTAAGTCCTGAATTCCCATGGCCACCTTCTGTCTCCATAATCATATTGAATTTTCATCCAAGCTGTACCCAAAATTTCAGCTCAATCGGTTGAAAATATCTGCTTCAAAATTGAGTTGCACGATTCCACCCGAACAAAAATAAATTGCAAGTTAAATAAAGCTTATAAAATGTAAGCAGACGGTCAAAGCTTTGGCTATGACTTTGAAACTGTACCTTCTATTATGGAATCTATTTTGATCCATTCGTATGTGTAGAACGTCGTCCAATGTCAGCCGAAGCGTGTGGGCGTCCCTTTCACACATAATTATTATAAATATAACACATTTGACCATTGAGGTATAATGTACTAACGTACTAGAGATGACACGCCCAAGAAGAAGTTTGCGCTACGCGTTGCGGTCCATGGGCCGCACCGTCTCATTGTACTAGACAGTATTCTATGTCAAGTTACCCCACCTCCCGCATGCGTCCCGCGCTGCCGGCTGGCGCACAGATAATGTTCGTGTTGTCTTCTCTAGTACGTTAGTACATTATACCTAAATGCATTTGACATTGTTAGCCTGTTAGCCAAACTAAAAAAAAATTAGTTAACTGACATTTTATGAATAAGAAGTTATACTTTGCAACGGTTGACGTCAACTCATTTTATTTACTAAGTACTTTAACATATAGCTCATAACAGCTCCGTCGGCAAATACCGTCATGACACCCCGAAACAAAGTGTTGAAAGGGTTAAAACCGTTTTATAACGCAACCAAGGAGCACAAATACGATCGTAAAAATGGTGCAAAGTCAGTGCAAATTTCGAGATAACGTAAAACTTATTTTGTCTTATTTACATCTTTTCGGCGTCTTGGCACCAAATTTATGAGCCATATAAAGTAAAATAGAATCCTACGTTTTAGAAGACGTGACGTGTCTATCAGCTGGCGTTACCAAGTTACAGAGTACGAGTAACTTAATACCTATGTCCTATGTATACATAATGTAATAATTGTATTTCTTTAAGGGGTTGATTACTTACTTAGGGCGGTAAAACAAAGAATGCTTGTTTCTGACCTTGGTGATTTGAGGATACGCTGGGTGGATAACAAGAGTTTAAATTGCAGGTTCCTGTCTTTCAAACCACAGCGCGTCCCGGGAACTCTGATGACTTTACTCGCCACCAGAACTGCTGCTGCCCCATAACAAAACTAAGTATCTGCTTCAGAACAAATTTGACAGAAGATCGTAAAAATGTAAATTGTGTTAGCCACTTTCGTGCAGAAAGCTACATATTACAACCCTAACGGCCCTTCAATGCTCGCCGCTCACCGCGGTCGCCGCTGCTAGTCGCACGAAGTCATGGCCAGGCCGTTAGGATTGTAATATGCAGCTTTCTGCACCAAAGTTTGATCAGCTCTAATTTGAAAACGGTTGGAAATCTTGACATAGTTTATGTGGAAAATTTAACGTACTAACGCTTAATAATCCCCCTCTTGCGGGAAAGTCCATCTTACCGTTCCACGTTGTATATAGGTTTACTCCGTGTCATACCCCGAGCCTTGTCACATAACATGACGATACCAATACCCAATTCAAAAACCTAGTAACCCTTTTTACCACTCCAAAACCTAGGTAGTAAAAATCTCAGATACTTGCTAGGTTTTGAAATTGTAAAGGGGAGACTTTGTTTTTAAACTGGTAATGTTTAGGTAACTGCTGTAGTACTAGTAAGTGTAGTTGTAATGGCACTTACTAAATTTCGAAATATTAAAATCTCCAGAATTAAGACGATTTTTAAGTTGGTGTCTTTGTAAATGGGCGAGCACTTACTAGGTAGACAAGAATATGTTAAAAACGATTTTCGAAAAAATGTCCTTTACTAGGTTTTGATACGGGGCAGTCGAGATCCACAACAGCTTCAGAGTAAGTACTATACTTATAATTAATAATAAATAAATAAATATTTTCGGATAATCTTACACAAATCAACCTAGTCCCAAACTAAGCAAAGCTTGTACTATGGGTGCTAGACGACGATGTACATGTACTTATATAGAGAAATAAATACTTAATCACAAAGAAAACATCCATGACTCAGAGACAAATATTCGTGCTCAGCACACAAATAAATGCCCTTACCGGAATTCGAACCCAAGACCTCTTGCTTCGTAGGCGTGACCCTGCCAACTAGGCTATGGCGATCGTCAAAAAATCAATTAAATTTATGTTGTAGGAACGGGAATTTTCTGGAGTAGCACTTACCTGTCGTGTTTGGTACGGCTCCATGCCATGATGTTCGTTGCTCCAAAGTCTTAAGGACTTTTTAACAATGTATTAGATTCCCTAGTAGTAGTCTATCTTTTATTTGACCTACTGACAATCGGTGGCAATCTAATGTTTCGAGCGACTAGCTTACGTAAAATTTAGCCTGACGAATTAATCCAAAGCATAGTTTATAACACACCCTTTAAAACCCATCTTAAGCCGTGACGCTAAGTGACCGGGACATTTACACTTCATTTATTCCCAACATTCACCTATCTATGCTATCCCGTTGACTAAGTTTCTATTATTAAAAAAGGACGTATATCACTACTTGCATTATGGTACATACGACATTTCTAGTGAAGAGAGGAAGGCATTTCACAAATCCCGGGCAATCCCGGGTTCGAATAAAATTTATGGGTGCTGGGTAATTTGCTATTCCTTTAGAAATTAGACGTAGACGGGAGTTATAAATCTGTAGCGGGATTATGATATTAGGGATGGTAGTTAAGCTAACTGTTCTTAGTTTGAATTGTAATTTGATCAGACAATGGTACATCATTTTGTATGAGGACAATTAGTAAAAAGGTTTTTGTATTGGACAGTAACCTTAAAATTTTGTCAATGACAAGGGGCAGATGATGCCTGTTTATTTTTTTGATGATGTTTTGTAATCATCATAATTATTAAAGCTTATAATTTAGTTCAAAACTTAAACTTAGCGCCATCTATTTGCATTTCTAATAATTTTTAATACAGTTGCTCAAAAAGTGGTACTTTTTGTAGCTGCAAATCGTGCGCAAAGTTGTATTTTGCGCACTAGTGCTTTTTACTTTTCCACGTGTATCGAACGACGTTTTTTTATTCAGTTGCAAAAAAATAAGAAAAACAACAAGTAAGGAATTTGAAACTTTTATATTATTTATTCTGTAACATCATTGTAATACAGTTGAAAAATAATGAAGTTGTTCAAAAAAAAATTTTTATAATACTTTTCTTACTTGTTGTTTTTCTTTTTTTTTTCGCAACTGTATTAAAAAACATCGTTCGATACACGTGCGGAAATGTCATTCTTCACTCGTCCCGAGTCTTACCACTCGCCTACGGCTCGTGGCAAGATATCTCGGCACTCGTGATGTAATGACATACTTTCCGCACTAGCATCGAAATTTACTATTGTACCAACTCTTCAACTTCTTCCCTAAAGGTGGGTTTATATTATTGCCTTTATCTTTACACTTACCAACAACTTAATATAATAATTAATAACAAACGAAAACGTTGCCGGAGTGCAAAAAAAACAAAACAAAAATATCCATATGCGATGTGCCATGTGCGAGTCGGACTCGCGCACGATGCGTTCCGTACCATTATCTATAAAAATAGTTATTGTATTCTGTTTTTAGTATTTTTTGTTATAGCGGCAACAGAAATACATCATCTGTGAAAATTTCAATTGTAACTATCACGGTATCAGTGGGATACAGCCCGGTGACAGACAGACAGACAGACAGACAGACAGACAGCGGAGTCTTAGTAACGGTCCCGTTTTACTCTTTGAGTACGGAACCCTAAAAACTACCTCATGTTTGTGAGTAGGTTCTAGAGATTCAAAACTATTCTTTTTCTCATTAACTACATGGGTTTAAGTGGTTTCAGACAACACTAAGTTCTTTTAACTTTGCTGGTTGCCAAATTATTATTTCCAGAACATTGAGGCATTCTTTTGTTTGTACGTAGGTACTACTTACTTATACAATTTCGTCTTTGCTATAGCTATGTCCTATCCCTCCACAGGGTGAACTGATGACCTGGTAAAAGTCGCGGGAGTCCGCTGGATGCAGGTGGTGCAGGATCTGTAATTGTGGCACTCTTTGGGGGAGGCCTTTGTCCAGCAGTGGACGGGCTTCGGCTGATATGATGAAGGTTAATAACAACAATTTTAAATTTCATGTCCTTTGTCTTACTCGTCAGAATTCATGCTTGGATCAAATACTGTCTAATGTTCATGACGCCCAAAGTGATGTTTACAGTTAAGGCTTATCTGATCATGTCTATGTCTATGTCTATGTCTATGTCATGAATTGCACAAAGTATTGAATTTGCGGTTTTAAATAAAACCAAACCGAGCCGTTTCCTTTATTATTATAAAAGGGACTATAGTCCTGAAAATGTTACAAAATTCTGTGATTGTCTGTATGGACTGTCGTGGTCAGAAGTGTATGAAACAAATGATTTTACTCGAGCGTTTGAAGTATTTTACGATACTTTTAAATTATTCTACTATCTTTGTTTCCCTGTCATCAGAGTCAAACGAATTTTTAAAGCTCAGTCTACTAACTGGTTTACAAAGGGATTAAAAAAATCAATAAGAACAAAGCGGAACCTCCGCTTTATGTATCATCAAAATATTAAGAATAAAAATATCTGCTATAAGAATAAATATCGCAACTATGCTCGACTTCTGAAGCGATGCATACAGCGGCTCGGAAATTGACTAACTGCAAATATATAGCTAGGTCTAAGAATATATGTAAGGCTACTTGGGACATCATAAAAAGCATGGCGGCAACTCATAATAGGGAATTAAGTCCAAGTAAATTAGTTGTAGATGACTTAATATTAGACAATCCTACTGACATTGCCAATTAATTTAATAATTATTATATAAAAATGACAAATTTAAATCAATGTCATCACAACTCTGACACTTCACGAGTAAAATCGAACAACTCCACTCTGTTTTTGGTTCCCACAGATGAGTACGAAATAAGAGTGATTATAAACTCTCTTTCAACGACTAACTCAGCGGGATACGATGACGTACAAACAAGCATCTTAAAAATATGTAGGTCAATAATATCACCCGTTCTGAGCTATTTGGTGAACTTTTACTGATGGTATCGTTCCAAAACCTCTTAAAATGTCGTTAATTAAGCCTATACACAAAAACGATAATAAAGCATACAAAACTATCGACCCATCTCTTTGATACCAGTATTATCTAAGATATTTGAGAAGGCTATGCATAAGCGTATAGTAAAGTTTCTTGATACATTTAATATAATACACGCCGAACAGTACGGGTTTCAAAAAGGGAAATCAACCACATTGGCTGCCTTTTCGTTAATAAATAAAGTCATAGTATACATGGATAAGAGCATGCCGGTTACTGCTGTCTTCTTTGATTATGAGTAAATACTTTAATTTTGTATCTCATGAAACTCTTCTAAAAAAATGTGAGCTTTACGGTACAGCGAATGAGTGGCTGAAAAGTTATTTAAGTGACAGGACACAGTATGTACAAGTACATAACAGATATTAATTATAAAAATTCTGTGACCATATATAGGGGATACCACAGGGAAGTGTTTTAGGTGCTCTTTTTGTTGTACATAAATGATCTTCCTGACATAACAGAATTTGACTGCATACTTTTTGCTGACGATATTTCTATTGTTATCCCGTTCTATGACATAAATACATATAATAATGACATTAGCAACACAATCTCTACAGTTGTAGCATGGATGCAAAATAACAACTTAAATGTAAATATAAGGAAAACAACTTACTTACAATTCATAAACCACAATGGTAAAAAACTGCCACTTAGGGTATCATTGGATAATGAACCTATAGAAGAATCATGTCAAGTAATATTTCTGGGCATTATTTTGGACGACAAGCGCTCTTGGGTAGTGACATCGATAAAGTATGTGGCAAGATAAATTCTTTTGTACATGATTTGTGGAGACTGGTAAAAACTTGTAAGTAAGAAGGCAGCCATACAAGCGTACCATGGCTATGTTTGCTCCTTACTTAGATATGCCATCATTCGATGGGGAAACTCGCGCCATGCAAATCGAGCGCTGATAGCTCAAAAGCAATGCATTAGAGCAATTTGCGATGTTTATATTATGACATCTTGCAGCCCATTATACAAAGATCTTCTGCTAATGACAGTACCCTGTATGTACATATACGAAATATGTGTGTTTGTTAAAATTAACCCAGAACTTTTCAAAACGCTTCAAAATGTATGCAATTTTAGTGCAAGGCCTATCAGGGTAGATAGGCTAGCAATACCTTGCAGACGAACAGCTTTGTATAGCAGAAACACTTTTTGTATGAGCATTAAACTCTATAATAGACTGGATGATAACATCAAAAATTTACCTTTGAAAATGTTTAAAGGGAAGTTAAAAGCATGGCTCGTATAAAGGGCCTTCTATTCCATTGAAGAATATATGGCATCTTTTGACGTAGGTAGGCGATAATTATAGTATAGGCCTTGACTATGATTGTATAAACTTAGTTTTAGTTGTAAGTTTAGTTTTTATTTTGTTTTGCATGCCAGATGCTGGTGAATGTGGTATGTGTTATTTATAATATTGTCTGACCACCTTTTGTACCATATTTCATGTAAAATAAAGTTATTTGTATTTGAAGATAAGTTCAATAATTTATAGATGTGCTTTTGTTAAAAGAAAACAAACGTTTTACAAAACTTTACATCATTTATCTTTATTCATACAAAAACGCCTTGTCAAAATACTTTTTACATAGTTAAGAGTAATAACTATAAAACTATAAACGTATAAGAAATGGTGATGGGTTGGGCATAATGATTTTAAAGTAGGTGTACTTCATTATAGTTTGGTACAGTTAAAATGACGAAAAGTACTTAAAACCAACCATTACCGACATTCATTGTTTGATTGTTGTCTTCAAGCAGGGTTATAAGACAATTACGCATAAACAATATTACAAACAGTAGCAACTCTAGTACAAGTCCTTCGGTTAGGTTTAGGACGTCTCTTTGTTATCTTTTTCTTTCATGTTTAGCAACAATAGAAGTTGTAAGTGCATTTTCGTCATATTAACTGGAACCAACAAACTATACATATAAATGAGTGAGAATAATTCGTAATGTAATGAATGTGAATATGCGACCCAATAGATTATCATGCTTCTAAAACTAGGTACCCAGCGGGTCTAAGATGGTTACCATTTTATCACTTATCAAATACTGTATGTAATACAACATATTTTATTTGTTAAACATAGGTATGTACAGTCAGCAGCAAAAGTAGCTACGCAAACGGAGACGTCAAAAATCTTTATTAAAAGGGAATAAGAGCTTTTGACGTCCTCGATTGCGTAGCTACTTTTGATGCTGACTGTACATCGGTGTTTTGGTATATGGATTGTATCACTATGTTAAGGCATAGGTACAAATAGCCACAAAATAGCATGCAGCATGCATACTTACACACTAAATATAAACTCGTTAATTATGCTATCATTTGCTTATGTTATGTTAGGATCATTTATGATCGTTGTGGATATAACACTCGTCACATTCTGACGAGTATCCTAGTGCGAGGGTATTATCCAAATCGCTAAGTGATAAAATGGCAACTATTCTTCGCCTGCCCTTTTTCACCGTACGTAGTCGTAAAAATAAAATGACTTCGTGTACCCATTAGAGCAAACTCAGCACGCGTTGCTATGCAATCAATGCATTTCTAGATTTTCTACCCTGTTTCGCGAGTCACACTTCCAAAATACCTGTCCTCTGTCTTACTGTAAGGGCGACCGAAGCTTAAGGCTACTGATGAGTTGATGACTTGACAGGGAGAAATAGTAAGGTAAACGTCCGAGTGCTAGACGCTGTATAGTGCGTTCAATATAAGATGGCGTGATTCCACTTGAGACCGTCATTAGCAATAACAATAGGCTTAATAAGTCGCGGCGAGCCCATTTTTTGTAAACACTTGCTAAACACGTGCGGCTGGCGGTGCTTCAAAAGATCTTGATAATTTTCCTGTTACCTTTCCGTTTAGCAAAATTAAAACAGTTCAGTTGTTTGAACTTCGAATTGGTCAGTACATTTTCGATATTTATCGTCCTTGGGTGAAATCACCTACCCCTCTGCCACCTGAAAATAATGCAGATAATTCGAATGTGTTTAAAAAGCATCTAAGTCATGATGCTCAAATTTTGAACGTTTACTGTAACTGTAACTTATTATTGTATTTTATTTAACATACCTGAACGTAGCTGTTTTAAAATTATTATTGATAATATTTAAAAGTATCAAGACTTGTTCGTCTGCACCAAAACAGGTAAAACCGAACCCGCCCTTTTTAAATGGCTTCTACGAGTGTTTGGTTTATTGCCTATATTGTTTGCGTTCAAGTGGAATCACGCCATCTTATATTGAACGCACTATACTAGTATTATGGCATGGGCACTCTATTTCAAAGTGACATGGCTTATATTCGAATGCAGAAAAGTCCTCTTAGTTCAAATTTAACCCATATTGCTTTGACATAAAGTGCCTATGCCACTAGTACTAGTACAGCGTCGAGCACTTGGACGTTTCCCTTACTTATGCGGTATTCTCTACTTTGCGTGAGCTTAGAGATGTTGCCCAGAATTGCTTACATGTCGGTATATTGTCAGTATTACTTACCTATTTACGTTTTCAATAGAGGCGCGCAGTAAAGATTCTGTAGTGACTTGACTAATAATTTAAACTAACAGTTTACTGATACTTCTGCGTGCGGAATTGAACCAAGTTTGAAATACGCTAACACCGCTTTTATACAGTGACGAGTCATAGTTATACTGCCGCCTGAAGAAAAACCGGTCAAGTGCGAGTTGGACTCGCGCACGAAGGGTTCCGTACCATTATCTCTAAAAACCGCAAAAAAATCACGTTTGTTGTATGGGAGCCCCCCTGAAAAAAATTATTTTAGTTTGTTTTTAGTATTTGTTGTTATAGCGGCAACTAAAATACATAATCTGTGAAAATTTCAATTCTCTAGCTATCACGGTCCTTGAGATACAGCCTGGTGACAGATTATCTATAAAAACGGCAAAAAAATCACGTTTGTTGTATGGGAACCCCCTTAATTTTTTTTTTTTTGTTTTTAGTAGGTATTTGTTGTTATAGCGGCAACAGAAATACATAATCTGTGAAAATATCAACTCTCTAGCTATCACGGTTCTTGAGATACAGCCTGGTGACAGACAGACGGACGGACGGAGAGCGAAGTCTTAGTAATAGGGTCCCGTTTTACTCTTTGAGTACGGAACCCTAAAAACCATAAGTGACAAAAAGTAAGTTTCGAGGTAAATTCAAAAAACTTGAGTTACGTCAAAATACTATTGCAAATTGAATCAGAATCAGAATCAGACATTTATTCGCGACACACTCATACAAGACAAAGACAAAAGTGAATCAGTGCCGTGTCACGAAATCGGCCCAACTCAGAATGATGCTGGCTTTGCAGCCAGCGATTGCTGGTCGGCCTGAGTGGACGCTCGGAGCGGAGCGTTCGGCGGGGCGCGCAGCGGAGCGGGCGAGCGTGCATTCGCTTTGTGCAGCGTCTACTCCGGACACCAGTATGAGTTTCATTTGTTTAACATGCACGCCGCACGCCCCGCTCCTCCACACGCCCGACTCGAGCGTCCACTCAGGCCTTACACTTACTGAATTGCGATTTGACGTACCTAGCTTATATTACACTGCTCAGTGTGCAAGTACAGCCAAGTTCATAAATACATTACATTCATGAATCTACGTTCCCATAGGTTCATAAATATATGCGCAACCTTAAACCCTTAACAATAAAGCCGTGTTCACACATTTTTGATCACCTTGTCGGTGCATACATTTTCGAAATCGACTGTACACTTGTTAAAATCGTGACGTCTCGTCATTGCGTTGTGTCGCTTGTTACGGTCGTTCCTAAATTAAGATAAATATCGAATGCCACATTTGGTTGCGATTATTGAATGTGGCTGAATCTTATGATAAAGTGTCGGTGCGAAGGTGGAATTGGAATGAGGAACTTGCATGGGACTTCAATATCGAATAAATTGCACTCAATCGATGCGGATATACGTTGAAATATCGTACAGAAAAGAAAAGAAAAAAAAAATACTTTTATCTTAAGATAAACTGACGAATAAAAAATTATTATCTTTTCGATAAAATAACATAACAGTTACACAGAATATTGAATTAGAAATAATATTTTGTATGACAAGTATAGACTTCAACGCAAATGTTGTGGAGATAATTGCAAATTAATG
This sequence comes from Epinotia brunnichana, assembly GCA_963854355.1. NCBI lineage: Eukaryota > Metazoa > Arthropoda > Insecta > Lepidoptera > Tortricidae > Epinotia > Epinotia brunnichana. The sequence continues at coordinate 22,830,902 of OY977949.1, forward strand.
ACTTACTCCATAGTAAACGCGCCGAGAATATATGTTGTGACGTCATAGCATAAACCAGTTTAATATAGAGCGTTTTCGGGGGGTGCCGGCGCGTGCAGATTTCAAATGCATATAACATCAGAAAAATAAATCATAAGAAAGTTTTAGTGCTACAGTTGTTTTAATGCTGGATTATACTTTTGATTTTCGTAATAACATAAAAAGATGCAAGTTCCCTATTTTCTACCTTGCACAATAGAGTTGCTTTTTGAATGGACTACTTTGATGCAATTCAGCCAACTCAAATAATCTCAACTATACTTTGTACTCAAGTCACACAAAGGGCAATGGAGAGGGCTATGTTGGGAGTTTATCTGCGTGATCGCATCAGAAATGCGGCTATCCGCAGAAGAACCAAGGTAACCGATATAGCCCTCCGAATCGCTTAACTTAAGTGGCAGTGGGCGAGGCACATCGCACGTAGAACCGATGGCCGTTGGGGCGGAAAAGTTCTCGAGTGGTGACCACGTACCGGAAGGCGTGGCGTGGGTAGGCCCCCCCCACAAGGTGGACTGATGACCTGGTAAAGATCGCGGGAGGCCGCTGGATGCGGGTGGCGCAGGACCGGTCACTTTGCCACTCTTTGGGGGAGGCATATGTCCAGAATTCGGCTGATATGATAATTGGTAGTACTCTGTTGTGTTGTTTCTCTAATGGGCACTGTTCATTTCTAACATTTAATGGTTGAATTATAGAACAAGTTGATTTTGATTGGTGAATTTTATAAATACACAAATGGTTTTATTATAATAATATACCTGAGTACTTATAATGTATCTATACAGTGACGTTTACGACAAATGGTATATTATTTATCTATTGTGCATAGTAAATGATTATTCTGGTATGTGACGATTCAAGAACAGTTACAGCATCTCAATGACATCAGGAATTAGCCTGCGAATCTTTACTGAAGAGCAGTGAAAGTAGGTAGTCCATTTGTTCGGAAATGTAATAAACAGTATACCCGTTTTTATTGCTATAATTATTTTAATGAGTATGACTATTCATTTATTTTTATTTTGACTACAAATGGAATCATTGCTTGCGTCTTATTTTTAAGGTCTTTACATTAATGGCTGCAATGCAGTGTGATTTTACTTGGGTTATCACTTAATTATGGGTTACAACGAATTAACCTTACCATCAAGTACCCTAATAATACTTATTTTATTTTACAACATCAACGGTGACTAGGTATATTCACATTATTGTTTGCATATACGTAAGTGCACATAAATCTTAATTAAACACAGGAATTTAGTCTATACTCCACTTAAAATAATGACTAGATCATGAAATTGACAACATCGACATTTAAGTGAAGAAGAAAGCTAAGATTGAACTACACAGTATTAAAGTGTTCACTGCGGGCGACGGTCCACAATTAATATCATGAAATCTGTAGGTTTTCATTTCGTTTTGTATTGGGATCACTGGATCGATCATGAGCTGAGGAGTTTCTGTAGTCTTTTTAGTTTCTCTCGGACATGGCAGAGAGTCAGGTGGGATTTTGAGAACGTTTCTTTTAACTCCCTTTTTAGCTATAATTGTTATGTCGTTTGTTTGAACTTCATCTATATCAGAAGAGTTTAGTTTAGAGAGAGATGTTTCAATAGTGAGTCCCGCGTGTAATATTTCTTGGTTATAATCTAGTTTCTTGTCTACTGGGTCCGGAATTTTGTTGTAAGCCGAGCTGACAACAGGCGAGTCCATTTTGCAAGTGACACCGTCGAGTGAGGCCTTAGTGTTCTGGCTTTTAGTTTCGTTGCGAAGAGAGTGCATCCATTTCAGCCTGCAGTCGCATACAAAGTTGTTTTCTGTAAACAAATGGAAAAGTGACTTTAGTTTTAAAATGAACTCATATTTATACACGGAGTTATTGCTTGGTTCATAAAATAGGTAGTCTTTTCTGAATTATACGAAAGTTCAGTACGCTGTCCAGTTGGTCAGTTTTAATAAATACATTAAGTAGATATAACTCATTTTTATGGGAAAACAATATTTAAATTGTCATAACGGTCATTCAAAAACTTAGGCTAATACCACTTTGACTACTTCGATTTTCATGCACAATTAATTAGGTAATCAGTGTTGCATATGTTATCTGACTATATGCAATGTTATTGATTTCCGACAACTTTTTGCCCCCTGTGCGACAAAAAAGGGCTTGTTATATTGTGTATCTGGTTCTTAGAGATATAATAAATAATAATAATAAATATTTGCGGACAATCTTACACAAATCAACCTAGTCCCAAACTAAGCAAAGCTTGTACTATGGGTACTAGACGACGATATATATACTTATATAGAGAAATACATACTTAAATACATAGAAAACATCCATGACTCAGGAACAAATATTCGTGCTCATCACACAAATAAATGCCCTTACCGGGATTCGAACCCAGGACCTCTTGCTTCGTAGGCAGGGTCACTACCAACATGGCTAAAGCGGTCGTAATATATAAATATATTCGTATTCTGTTAGAAAAATTCGGAAACATTCATGAGAATTTAAATTTCATTGTACAGTCAGCATCAGATAGTTAGTAGCAGCCAAGGTAGCCAAATATATTGCAAGACGTATTTATTAGACGTATATATTTAGTGCCTTACAAGGATGAGACGGTACAAAGCTATTATGAAAAGTTAGAAAATGCGTTAACCATGACAAAGAAATATAACAAATCACCAAATAAAGAAGAAAAAAAAAAAATAGTCGTAACTCACGAAATTATACAATTGAAGAAACAAAAATACATACATACATACATATAATCACGCCTCGTTCCCAGAGGGGTAGGCAGAGATCACGGATCTCCATTTGCTACGATCCTGACAAACCACTTTCGCTTCACTCACTTTCATAACATTTCTCATACATGCTCGTCGGTTTAGGGTACTTTTGACCTGGCCTTTCTGTAAGATTTCTCCAATTTGATCGGAGAAAGTTCGCCTAGGTCTTCCCCTTTCAACTTGCCCTTCCACTCTTTTTATATACACTCTCTTCGTTAATCTTCTTTCATCCATCCTCTCTACATGCCCAAACCACCTAAACATACCCTTCTCAATGTTCGTGACTATATCTCCATCCATTCCACACTTATCTCTTATCACACTGTTTCCGACTCTATCACTCAATTGATTGGTGAAGAAAGACTGGACAAGTAAAAGAGTTTGTGTATTTGGGGACACTATTTACTGGAGACGGAAAGCATGAGAAAGATATTGAAAGGAGAGTGAATGCAGGGAATCGAGTGAATGGGGCGCTGAATGCCTTTATGGGCAGCCAGAAAATATCGCAAAAAGCACGCGTGGCTGTGCATAGCGGAGTCTTGGTGCCCAAGCCCACACTTATGTATGGTAGCGGAAGTTGGGTGTGCCAAAAAAGTAATCAAAGTCGAGTGAATGCAGTAGAAATGAGAGCATTGAGAAGTATATGTGGAGTGAAATTGAGTGATAGAGTCAAAGAAACAAAAACAAGATCTGAAAATAAAAGAAAACAAAACTAGAGAAGAAAAACTAACACTTAGTAAATTATACCGGGAAATAAACAATAAAATGTCACAGAACCTTGAAAAATACAGAATAAATAAGATAGAATTCTTTCTGGAAAAAACTGGAGGTATTAAGAAAGCCTACAAATATTTGGATAACACGAAACAAATGATGACGCACCTAAATAATAGTTCAGGAGTCACAGTCTCCAATAGAAAATAAATAATAAAAATAGCCTCAGAATTCTATCAAAATTTATAAAGAAATATTGAAGGAGATTGTTGCCAAGATATAACTATAGATTTATGGACTAACAAAGACCCAGTCCCTCCTTTTCTTGTAGATGAAATAAAAGTATCTATCAAGAAACTTAAACATGACAAAAGCCCTGGAGCTGATGGTATAACAAATGATATGATATTGTCATTAGCCGAATTTATAACAACACCGCTCACCAATCTGTTAACTTGATAATGGAAAAGAAGAAAATACCAACTCAATGGACAAACTCGGAAATAATCCTGCTCTACAAAAAAGGTGATGCAAAACTTATATCTAACTAAAGACCAATAAGCCTTGTATCCTGTGTCTTGTGTCCACACTGCTACGACGCATAACCAAAACCATAGAAGAAAATCAGCCAAAAGAGCAGGCTGGCTTTAGGAGAAATTTTTCGACAGTAGACCACATATACACACTAAAAATGGTAATTGGAAAATATATAGAATACAACAAGACATTGTATATATGTTTTATAGATTACTCGAAGGCATTCGACTCCATTTCACATAAAGAGATATGGAAGTCACTGGACGAACAAGGATTAAACTATGAATGTATAGAAATAATAAAAGAAATATATAAGAATACTCGTAGTACAGCAAGAGTCAAGCTAGAGCCTCCAGGCCCATCTTTCCCAATACAGCGTGGAGTGAAACAAGGTGACCTATTCTCTCCAAAACTATTTATTGCAGTTCTAGAAAGCATTTTTAGGAAACTTGAATGGTAAAACATCGGAATACGCATAGATGGAAGCTATTAGTCACATTTACGACTCGCGGACGATATAGTGTTACTCTCCGAAGATCCAACGCAGTTGGAACGGATGATAAAGTCCTTGAGACTTGAAAGTCTCGCGACAGGATTAGAAATAAACCGGGACAAAACACAACTAATGACTAACGGCGTTCAAGTTAAATAACAATAAACCAATCTACCCTAGACTACGTGGAGGATTACATTTACCTAGGCCATTTAATATCATTTACTACATGCAATGAAAAAGAAATAAATAGACGTATCAAACAAACCTGGAACAAATATTGGGCAATGAAGGAAATTTTCAAAAGTTCACTACCAAAGCCACTGAAAACTAAAGCAATGCAAATCAGCCTTATGCCTTGCCTAACCTATGCATGTCAGACCTGGATAATGACTCAAAAAACATAAAATAAAATAAAAATATGTCAGAGAGGAATTGAAAGAAGTTTTATGAACATAAAAAGGAAGGATAGAATAAAGAACAGAACAATCAGAGAAATAACAAAAGCCAAGGAGATAACAAAACACGTCCTATATAAAAAACGTAAAAGAGGCAGACCATTCAAAAGGTGGAGTGATGATATTGTCCAAATGGCAGGTAAAACATGGGCTAGAACAGCAAGAGACAGAGGAAAATGGAAGCAATTGGAGGAGGCTTTCACCGCAATAGGCGGTCTTTACAGTTAATAAAAATACTTACTAAGGAATATTATGTACCTATATGTTTAAGGAAAATAAAGCTTACATTACATTACATTATATATAGGGGTAAGGATATGTTACGATATATTTGGCTACTTTGGCTGCCTACTAACTATACGACGCTGTCCGCTGACTGCACAATAATATAAATAATTACTGGACACTGTTTTGACACCTTTATTGCTTTCTAATTAAGATTTATAGTGGTATATTATGGGTCAGGGTCAAGTACTTACTAGGATTATTAGCTTTCTTTTAAAATATTTTTTACGTTGTTAACATTTTTTTGCAAGTATCAAAGTATTTCCTCGAACGTTATTTATGAACAACATAATCATTAATAGTGCAGCTTGGCAAATTTTACCGTCTACCTAATATTAAAGTTTGTTTAACACCACGCCAGGACTTCAGTTATTCTTTGGTAGTACCTACTTATATGTAAGTTTTATTGTATTGTATGTTCAAGCTCAATTTGCGAAAATGTACTAAAAGAAAACATGCCAAGTTGCAGTATTATGTAGAAAAGAAAATATCAAATTATATTTCAAAGGAACTGAAGAACATTGTGCATTACCGGCGTAATAATTTAATTTGAAAGACCTTGGGATCCAGTTAGATAATACTTATTTTATTAGAGATCCTGTAATTATCCTGCAAGTTTCTTATTACGAACTTCTTCTTCGGATATTTAATCATCATCATCATCATATCAGCCGAAAGACGTCCACTGCTGGACAAAGGCCTCCCCCAAAGAGTGCCACAATGGCCGGTCCTGCGCCACCCGCATCCAGCGGACTCCCGCGACATTTACCAGGTCATCAGTCCACCTGGTGAGGGGCCTACCCACGCCCCGCCTTCCGGTACGTGGTCGCCACTGGTCGCCCCAACGGCCATCGGTTCTACGTGCAATGTGCCCCGCCCACTGACACTGCATATTTTATATAATAAAAAAATATCAATATAATATAATAATTAACTTAGTAAATTATAATTATTTAAGCTTGAAATGTTGCTCTGAAGTATATGTTGAACAATGCAAACTACTAATTGCTAAACATAATTTCAAAGTCACCCAGTTGTACAACATTTCCCGCTTTCGCGTCCCCTCTACCCGGGGTCTAAGAACACTCGGTGGGATCATAAAAGTAGAAACTTCCTAAGCATTATTAAAGTTAATATAATGTCTCTGTTTCAACTCGCTTATTATTCAACCTATGTTTTAAGTTTGTCAAACTCAACGTGGGGACGTATTAAATATTCATAATTACCTTCGAGAAGCAAATTGCTGTTCAGTGGCTTCAAGTTGTCGAATATGGGCTTGATATTTTCGAAAGTTAATGCGTATAGTTCGTTGGAGCGCAGATCTAGTGAGCTTAGGCCCCGCGCCCCCTCCAGCCAGCCCGAGGGAAGTGCCACCAGCTTATTATCGTCGAGGGACAGTTTGTCGAGTTGAGACAACCCATCGAACGCCCTTTCAGAAATAAACTTCAAATCGTTCTTGCCTAAAAGCAACTCGTGCAAGTTCCATAGCTCGGCAAACGTGAATTCAGTGAGATTGTAAATGCGGTTCCTTCGCAGATCCAATTTCCTCAAGTTCGCCAATCCATCAAACGTGTGACGGTTCAAATGGAATATGTTGTTTCTGTTCAAGTCCAATTCCAGTAGGTTGAACGTGCGCTGGAAGGCTCCATCCTTTATCGATGATATGTTGTTTTTGGTAAATACGAGTTTCTGCAGCTTCGGTAGATCGTAAAAAGCAGCCGTGCCAATTTCAATGATTACGTTATCTTCTAGGTTAATGGCAGTTATGTTAGGTAGATGGGCGAACGCGAACTGTTGGATCGTTTCGATCTGGTTGGTTGATAGCGTGGCTTCTTTTAGATTGGTTAAGTTAGCGAAAGCGAAGGACGTTATTTCGACGATGTTTCCGTATTTAATGTTAATTGACCGGAGCCTCTGTAGATAGTGGAGCGCTTTGGTGGGCACGTAGCCTAATGCGCCATCGACTCTGACATTAAAAGACAAAGTTTGCAGCGTCGGTTGCGAGGCGAAACTCTGCCAGATAAGATCGTCCCGCGGTATACCGCCGTTGAACACCCAGCATTCTGCTTTCGTTGCGTTCCTGAGTTCCCTATTATTTTCACAGTAGCAGTGAACTTTGGAATCGCGGTCTGTGATGTCGCAAATATTTTTTTGGAAGCCTCCAGTTTTTTCTTTCGCTCGTCTCTTGTTGTTGTCTCTTGCTTGGACGTTAATTGACATTTCGTTGATCAGCGCAAAAGTGATGAGGATGTACATTATTCCGGCAATACGGCGCTCCATTTTCATTTAATCTGAAACAAGTAAAAGTCCTTACGTTAACAACGAATCGGGATTACAACCTTTCAGAGTTTGTTTTACAGGATTATGCTGGATTCAAGTTTTGTATTGAAGTTGGGAGAAAGGATTGATTTGCAATCTAAAATATTCAACAAGGAGATTGTAGCATTAATTTTTGATTGGTTTCCGCTAAAAGGAATGGCAGTGCAAAGGGCTAAAGGGTATAGCCATGTTTGTATAGCGAAGAAATTTTGACGAGAAAATGGTTTTCCTTTTGTTCGGATAATTATCTTTATATACGTTGTTAGTTCACCAAACATCAGCCCCTAAATGGTCGTGATTTTTGAGATAATTAAAAAAAAAGAAAAATCGTTTTTATTTTTTATCTACTAAAGTAGCAACCCGATTTTTTTGAAATTTGTATATATCATGTAGATAATAGAGGACTTTTTATAAATAAAAAAATACTATAAAATTTTATATCTAAGTAAAAAAAAATATATATATATATAAAAAAAAAAAAAATTACTTGCAAGGTGGCGACACCTTCCTATATTGGATATTTTATAAACCATTTAATACTCTACGACATATATTTTTTCCAAAAAATACCACTCTGATCAACAGGTTAAAAAAAGCGAATTTGTAACCTCTCATACATAAGTTTCCCTTTACTAGGGTAGGGTAGAAACAACACTCTTTATGTACTTAAGTCATTGGAAATATTCTATTAAAATTCTATACATCTTTGCTGTTAAGACAACTACAAATCGTTTATTTGTGAGACTTTGACATTATATACATATATATCTAAAAAAAAAATATATATAATGGATATAGATTTGGGGTCAGTGAGGGCAGCTACCAGATCCCGTATTGCTAGGCGAAAATGGTCCTAGGAGACCTTCCTTCGATTTCATATTAATGAAGATTGGCGTGTACAGATTTTGGAAAAAAACATACAGGATGCAAGAAAATGGTCCTTTTTGACCAACTTTTTTTTGATGCCGATCGAACTTTCAGTAAATGTACAAAAAAGCCAGAAATTAAAGAACTTTTTTTCCATAGTAAATGTATGAAAACAGTTTTCTTTAATTTATGGCTTTTTTGTACATTACCGAAAGTTGACCCCAAGGAAACTATTAATACTGGATGGAATCGATTGACATAAAAAAATACATGTAAAAAAATATTTTTTCATTCTCATACAAATTGTATGCGGAAAGTTTTTCTCGATTTATGGCTTTTCTAGCCAGAAATTTATTTTTAGTCCCATACAAGCTTTGATCCTGGACAGGAACGGGATCGATTGGCATCAAAAAAAAAGTTTGTCGAAAATGACGATTTTCTCGCATCCTGTATGTTTTTTCCAAAATCTGTATATGCCAATCTTCATTAATTTGAAATCGAAGGAAGGTCTCCTAAGACGATTTTCACCTAGCAATACGGGATCTGGTTAGCTGCCCTCACTGACCCAAAATCTATTTCCATTATATATATATATATATATATTTTATATATACATATAATGTCAGAGTCTAACAAATAAACGATTTGTAATTGTCTTAACAGCAAAGAATTATTGGACTTTAATATTATATTTCCAATGACTTAGTACATAAAGAGTGTTGTGTCTACCCTACCTATACTTCGTTTTTTTTAGCATTAGAGAGACCTTTGCAGAACGAGATATAAGGTTTTTTATCGGGCACACTCTGCGGATCGAACAGTGAATACGAGTTAATAAATATCACGTATTTATTATCATGTTTTAGGAATACATACATTACTCAGTGTTGTGAACAGATAAGAAACATAATATTAGTTAATTTATATTCTAAGATGAAAAGATAAGAATTTTAATAAATTGCGTTTGCAATTTTTCATGGAAAGGTTGTACATTAAAAAACCTAAAGAGGCAGAGTTCTCACACAATTTTTAAACGTCACTGTCACTATCTGTAATTCACTCATGTGGGTTTTTCATTCGAGTTCATATTGTTGTCGGTTGAGTCGGTTGTGATTTCTATTGCTGTAAGCTTACTTAAAGATTGTTGTTATCGTTTTTATTGAATTTTGTTATTAGTTGTTGATCTATTTAGATATTTTGTTTGTTGGTGCACATTTACAATGTATGAAGCCGAGGCTGGCCCGAGTGGGCTACAGAAGTCGCAGCCGGTTCCGGCTAATGTTTTTTCATCTCCAAAGAAGAAAAGGCAAAAGCAGAATCCTCTGACTGCCAGTGAAAAGGATGGAAGGAAACGGGTGGTGAATGAGTGTCAGAAATGTGCCATAGAAAGGAGTATCCCACTAAATCAGACCGTGTGAAAAAGACTGCCGAGACTGCTGGCATATCGTTGGCTACGATATACAACATTTTAAAATAAAATATATGCGTTCAGCTATCGGTAAATATCACATGATATGTACTCGTATGTATGTACATAAGTTCCGAGAAATTCAGTGGTATCGATCGAAATCGAAGAAGGAAGGTTTACGACCACTGCTTCTTTGTTTACCCGTTTGACAGATAATTCTAATCTTAAAAAAAACGAAGTATAGTAAAGGGAAACCTATGTATTAGAGGTTACAAATTCGCTTTTTTTAACCTGTTGATCAGAGTGATATTTTTTGGAAAAAATATATGTCGTAGAGTATGAAATGGTTTATAAATTATCTAATATTGGAAGGTGTCGCCACCTTGTAAGTAAATTTTTTTTTTATTTGGATATAAAATTTTATAGTATTTTTTTATTTATAAAAAGTCCTCTATTATCTACATGATATATACAAATTTCAAAAAAATCGGGTTGCTACTTTAGTAGATAATAAATAAAAACCATTTTCCTGTTTTTTTAATTATTTCAAAAATTACAACGTATATAAAGATAATTATCCGAGCAAAAGGAAATCCATTTTCTCGTCAAAGGCAGTTTCGCCATACAAACACGGCTATACCCTTTACCCGATCTTTTTATGAAATGAATATTATAGACAAATTTAACACATACACATGATGATTTTATACATGATGCAGAAACATTGCATGCCACAAAAAATACCTTACGAGTATAATAATAATAATCAATGTGTATGTATGCCTAAATAGTAAAATTAATATGAACATGTGATATACTCCACTGTGCAGTGGATTATCAGCGCATATTTAGGTACAACTAAAAAGACAATTAATAAAAAGCCTTAAAAAGTTTTCAATAAGACAAAAACGTAACTAGAATGTATGTTCCACCTTTTTTTTTATTACGTTCCTATTTAATTTTATTACTAACAGTAAACTGTTATAAAGTATCTAATTATATAAAAAAATGGTTGTTTATACAAACTTAGAAGTAGAGATAAGCAATGTGTTTTGTACATGATTTCGTACTGAGGTTTAATTAATTTAAGTTCCTAGGTAAAATGTGCTTATTTACCTACCTTATAATATGTTAATGAAAGTCAGTTCTCACACAGTAATTAAAGCAACAACAATAGTAATTAGAAGTACACCATTCGCATACTCGTGAAATTACCAAATATTACAGTCATTTCAATGAACAATAATGATTAAACTGAATTTCAAAGCGGGAAATTGAATAATAATGCTTGTAATTAAAACCACATAGCATCCCGAATGCGAAACTAACAGCCGGTCCACAAAGCTGAGGGTCTATTATGACTTGACTTTTAGGATTGAAATCAGGACCGATTATTGTTACCTTTCCGATGTTTTAGTCTGAATTGGATAAAATTGGTCACATCTTGAGCTTGTAATTCAGTGCAATGTAAATATAATATCCTAACACACATGTATATAATATATATTATATTGTAAAAAGAACCCACAGAGTCGCGGTAATCACTTACACGAATAAGGTTTAATGACTCAATAGAAAAAAAAACCTCTGTAAGAAATAGTGGTACTAATAAATGGTACAAAATAAATAAATCTAACCACGATTTTTATTCAAATCTAAAACATACAGAAACTTGATTATCAATTTACATTTGACAATTATAATAGCGTTACCGTTGGCCTTTACTTTGGAAGGAAGGAACATTGGAGAAAAAATGGGGGAGCATTTTGCCCAGCATTGGGACAGTACGCGCTAAAAATATAAATCTAAATAAAGCCTAATGTATCAGAATGTGATGTAGGTAACGTTCCGGGAATATTCTCGAACAGTAAGGTTAGCTGATGACTGTGTCTCTGTTTAAGTGCTCTTATTAGAAAAAGACGTTATAACGTATTATTACGTGTGGTCTTGGGCTAACCATGGGAATATTCTCAATACAAGTTGGATACCTAATCGGGAACGGCAGAACACTAGTCAGAGCGACAGTGGGCAACAAATGTCAACATGATTTCAATTAAATGCGTTTAGTGCGATATACCGAATTCCAGAATAAACAAAGGGTTACCTAGTGTAATGTTTATATTTTTGGAATTGGTTAGTGTTTTAACATGTTACTAATCAAACAAGCTAAATTTGATTAACTTTCATTCATTAAACGAGCTTAGCTATCAGCCGCTACGGCATTAATATAATAGATAACGTGTGAAAAATGTCATCTCATACTATTCATTTTATTTATTTGCACATGTGGGATCAGCTAATCATAAATAACATGATATCGACTCGAAACTAAATGTATTACAATAATAAAAAAATCCTAAAATAATATTTCATCATTTGACATAAGAAATTGAGCTGACAGAACCGCAACAAAACCTATTTATTTACAAGTTGAACGCATACGAGGTTTTACTATGTGCCCTGTAGCAACGTAGCTTCATAGGGAGAGTCCCGAAAAGATTCCCCCCACACACTTTATTGCACACTGCAAAATAGTACCAACAATGGCATACTTAACTTTACGCTGCTTAGTAAAAAGGAAAAAATATAAGATCCTGTACAAAGAGGAAAGCCGCCGTCGATACCCATACGTTAACGAATCAAACATTGGAATAATGAATACACAAAGGGAGCCCAAATAACGCGAGCATTACTGTACTAATCTCTTTGAGGGATTACTCATGTGGCGATACAGATTCCAATGTAAATTTAATGTATTACGAACTAGTGGCACGCCGCAGTGTAATCCAAATGAGTTTTAAATTATTAATGAGCACGGTGCCCGAAAATGATTAGTGAATTGAAATGTGAGGTTACGATTCTGAAAATGGTATTATGTGATTATTTTGATCGGGGAAACCAAAGCGAGATACAGCTTTTTTTTACTTTTTATGCTTGTGCTTATGCCACAACTTAATACTTTGTCAGAAAAAAGTAAAAAACTTAACACTAAGTCATACTACAAAATATTTTTATCTTAAGAAATGCATTACATAACATCTATAGTTATGTTTGTTTATTTATTCCCAGTTCTTGTCTGTAAGAGATCACCGTTTAGCGATAAGATCACGTTTCGTTTTACTTCACTTTTATGTTTTATATTCAGCCGAAAGACGTCCACTGCTGGACGTAGGCCTCCGCCAAAAAGGAGGTACACCTTTTTTGGAATCATCCTTGTATATTTCGAGTTTAATGTAAGCCAGGCTTTTTTCATTACATGATTAACATAAGTAGTTTTTACGTAGATTATTATAATAGTATCATGCTCCGCCTAATGCGATTTTCTACGAATGCCCAATCTCTAGATAAATTAAATAGGAGGAAGACTGGGCGATTAAAACCAGAAGCAACTACTTAATTAAATATCTTAGCACCAACTCTAGAGACTATAAAATTAAATTCTAAAACAACGAAATAGTTAAAAATAAAAAGATCTTTATACAATTTAGACTCTTTAATTTTGCCGAATTATAATCACTATTAAAGTCAGGTTCATACATATATACATGAACGTTCCCAAAGGTTCGAAAATATCTGAGCAACCTTATGCTCTTTACAATAAAGTCGAGTTTATATATTATTGATCACTTTGCCCGTGCACATATTTTAGAACTTTACTGTACCAGTTCACTATGACAATACTAGAAAGCTTAGCAAAATATCTATTTCTTTAGATATTTTGCTAAGCGCATAATAATGATAGGAATGTGTTGCGTGCGCTCAGATTTGGGTGTATGTGTTTTTTTTGTACTTTACCGATAGCTTACTAATGTTGTCCAGATTTCCTTACTTTTCGGTATACTGTCAGTATTATATTTGCTAGGAAGCGGGGCAGTACGCATATATTACTGCATTCGTACCGCCTCGCCTCCGCGCGTCCCGGGCCAATGAAGGCAAGAATCAAGAATGGAAGAAGCACTCGTTTCTCCTCACATCGCGGCGAATTTTCATCCTTATGACAGCTATCATCTCAGTTCAATTTTAAGTTTCAAGGTTAAATATTGTACGGAGATGACAGCTGTGTTAAATATTGTACGGAGGTGACCGACACTAACAGATGATAGCTTACTGATATAATTGCTGACTCCACACCACCAAATGCGGAAATAGCCAGGTTCTGCGCGCGTGAAATCGAGCGCGGGCGATGTATTTTTCTATGCAAAATGTTGATCTGAAATTCTGAACTAGCGTACCGATATAATGTGAAGGTGCAGGAATGCGAATGGCGGAATGTGAATGTCCGCCTCTCGTGTTCCACCTCATGCGTCCCCCGCACTGCTGCCCTATCGCGTAGCGTAGCATAGCACTATGCTTCTGTGGTTCTATCACGCGACGCGACGCCACGACGCGACACGAGATGAGATACACTCTTTTAAAACCCAAACGAGGGGTATAATAAGTTTAACATGTGTATCAGTGTATGTGGCATCGTAACTCCCAAATAGATGACGATTCAAGATTTTATTTGCAAGAATACAAGTGATACATTGATCTTATATTAAATTTAAAGTCTTTTCTCTCAAAACTGTCCTTAGTCTGTTGCCTAGGGTGTTATACTTCCGGGAATGTCGCCGTCATGGGCGAACCAATAGAGCAGTTGGTAGAAGCAACCAACCTCGGCCTTCTTATGGACGAGAATTTGCGCTTTGAGAACCACATACTAAATGTTGTGAGTAACTGCTTCTATCGCCTTAAAGTTCTATATAATAAACGTGATTACCTTAGTGTCGATTTGCGTGTCGACCTATGTGAATCGCTTATATTATCTAGGTTAAACTATTGTGATGTCGTGTATGACGGGTGCATTACTGGTCGTTCCAAGAGGCTCATACAACGAGTGCAGAACGCATGTGCTCGTTTTCGTTTCCGAGTCCCTCCACGGTCACACATCACTCCATACTTGAACGCCGCTAACTTGCTTAACATGTCTGCACGCCGACGCCTGCACCTTGACACTCTGCTTTTCGGGGTGGTAAGGCACGAAACCCCATCTTACCTTTTCCATAAACTGGTATGGTCAAAGAGTGCACGCAGATTCAAGGCAATGGCCATAATACCTATGCACCAAACCGCTGCTTTCCGAGGTAGCTTCAAGTTCGCGGCGTCTAAGTGCTGGCATGATATCCCTCCCCCTATCCAAGGGGCGCTTAGCAGATACACCTTTAAGCGTAAGCTTAAAGGCTATTTGTTGACGCTCCAAAAATCCTAATCCTAATCCTGCACTTTTGACAGCAAAAAATATGCCAATTGCAATTTTTTATCTAGTTTTTGTTTTTAGTTTAATAGTAAAATGTACTTTAATGTGTAACGTAGTTATTATTTTATTAAAGCTGCATGTAGGTAGTGCGTACATGTACTATCTCACTATGTATTTATGTTTATTTATCACTCGCCTTTCACAATTAATTATATAGTTGTGTAATTATAATTGTATGACGTTTCCGTGAGTCACCAATGGTGCTGGCTGAAAATCAGCGCTGTAGGTGTTTGACTGACACCTCAGCATAATGCTGAGCCAGTGTCCGGTTCACTGCCGCAGAGACACACTTGTTACATGTTTTTTACTGTTATTTTTATTTATTTTTGCTAAATATGTGTGTCCTGTGTGTTAGTGACTAAATGTATCTTTCTTTCTTTCTTTCTTTATACATTTTTATATAGGAGTTGCCGAGTCCCGTGCGATGCAATTTGCCAGCAAGTTATCCTCTGCCCGAAAGTTCTCAGTTTGAGTAGGTAAAATGCGCTATTGCACAAAATGAGCGTTGAGCATGTTCAATCTTTCGCTAAACTTACTCGTACAAACTGCTATAAAACCACTAGAACCACTTCACAGACTATTACAACGACCGTTTACTCTAAAATCACCTCAGGGATGCGATAAGTTGAAACAAAAAGACGGCACCCGCTTCGCCCACATCTTGATAAAAAGCGAACTCAAAGGTCTGATACTGAGAGATTTATTACTGGGAATCTCTGGGGAACCGATACACTCGTTGCTTTGCTGTTTGGATGGTATTCACAGCGACAAATCTACCAAGACATACCAGTATAAGTCTGGGCCTCAATCAGGCCTTTAAAACGTTATAAAAATAGCGCTATTATAACGCTATACCTAATTCCGTTATTTGCCGAGATTTGTATATAAATTTTAATCGTATCTTTATTTATAACGTTATAATATCACTATTTTTATAACTTTTTAAATGCCTGGCCTCAATTTGCGGTTCATCTCATTCATAAACTATTCGCATTGCAACACGTTTCGCGCCTTCGTCCTTACACGTCAGCTCGGCGCGCATGAAATACCTACATGGGGTTTAATTGTGACACAACGATTGAAATAAACATAGCAAACTTTGGTGCAATTCCATTAGCATTCATTGATAGAAAGGGACATCTTGCGATATCAGTAAAATAATATTACGTCTTTTATAATAATCCAGTACGCGAACACTGTAATTGGTCGTCAAACTAACATAATTCACAAGTCAGATTTTTTTGGTTATCAGTGGGAGTACATTAAACACTATCAGCGAAAAATTTTTTTTAAGATTTTCTAACGTAGATTAACGAATAATTTACATTTTTGTTAGGAAGACGTGTAAAACTTTGAAAAGATTATACAAGTCATTGTTTTCTCTAATAATGCAACGCATTTGATTATTCATAATGTTACCTATCGTTTTCTAATAGTTTTGTTAATAGATTACGTCAGCAAAACCGGATACGATTTAAAAAAATATAAATCTCCTAAAAAAATATTTATGTGACTAGTGGAAGGCTTACAAAATTAAAATTTTCATATAAATTTAACCTATTGATGAATATATTATTAATTCAAACTGTCGTTATCTTTGATATTTTTTAACACAATTCAGTTACCAAAACTCACTTGAATAATCTTTTAGAGGAAATATTTTTTTTATTCATTTTGGATTATACTGACGTTATCCATTGACGAAAGTTTTAGTAAATTATAGGGAAGGTTGTAACAGTTAAATGTGACACTCTATTGAAGAAAAATACCACTTGTATAATCTTTCCCTGGATTTACAAGGGTCACTAAGAAAACGCTGTGTCATACCTAAATCCACGTTAGAATTCACTTTCTCTTTTTACTACTAGTAGTATTCATTATATTCTAAATATTAACAAAAAATCGCGCTCTTGTAAATTATCGAAGGTGCATTCTGTTTACGTACCGGACTATAATATAATAGGCTTGAAAGAGGAGACATCCTTATGTCACGCGGGAACGTGTCATATTTTGAATGTCGAATTGCGAAGTATTTACAACGTTTACCTACCGTCAACTCGGCTCATTGTTTAATGGAGAACGCACAATTTTAAATCAATGTGAATAAGTTTAACAATGCACTGTTTACGAATTAGGCTAAGTTTATTTGCTACAAAGGTCGGAAAATATACTAAGATTAAGCGGTGAGATAAGTTTAAGTTTTGTTTGGAAAAAATTGTTTGATCATGTGAAAGAGTTCTGTAGTTAGCTGATACTGTTGGACTTTTTTTAGCTCGTAACATGACCGTTAAAAATAGTTTCACGTGTCTGTTTAAACATTTCTTTTTATGGTATTTCAAACGCAGTTGTAGCGTCGGCTAGAAACATCACCAACTCTAATTAAAACTTAGTTGAGTTAAGTGGTGACAATCAGTTAAACATGAAAAGTCCTCTAAATGGCATCATACATAATATTAACTTCAATGTAAAACACTTACATTCGCATATAATATTATGGTAACATTATGGCGACATCTAGTTGAATACGATGAAACTAAATACTACAGTGGCAAATGTAATCTACGAAATATATTATCTAACGTAGTCGGAGAGCTGGGAGGTTGGTAACACGTATTCTAGGGAATGGCTTTCCTTTTGTTTTCCTTAGTGAACGTAGTTTGCAAACAAGATCCAACTCACAAGAGATCGTCATTGAATAAAATTGTGTGACTTTTGTTTTGGCCTGAAGGTTATAATTTTAAATTCCACATCGTGTGGGTTGGTTTTTTTTTTGCAAAACTAGGTGCGTCCAGTTTACAATAATCACCATTGTTTTGGATAAACGATTACCCTAAAAAATGTTTTATTTTTAAAAAGCACGGCCTAGACAAGTGATTGAAAATAATACGCAGCTTTTTTATTTCACCTTCCCTTAGCTTAATAAAATGCAACAAGATGTTCTATTTTTAATTCTGACGGAGGAGGACGTAAATCTAAATATTCAAGTTAAATATTTTTAACATATTTCACTAAAAAGGTTTGTGAATTATGACGGCAAAGAGGATTCCCCCGCTGGCTTTATTTTAGCTTTAGTGTGCCTTAATTACGTTTTAGTTTCCATCTCAAATTACACGTATTCTACTTTAGAATTTACTTAAATAAATCACACTTGCTACATTTGAATGTACTTACTTGGAAGAACGAAACAAAAAGTGACAGCTCCGTCCGTACAGCTTATATCACAACTTGGCAACACTCTTTGAAATTCAAATATTCATACACGTCTTCTAGTCTTATCTTTATTCCATTTTGCATGGGCCTCTGTCATTTCACGGATTAACATTTCCATAAGCCTCTAAACATAGGTTTAATTTTAGCAGCGTCAGTAGATACTGTTGATAGTGACAACGATGATATTAGCATTTCGTACAGGATGTAAATAAGCGAGGCAGAAATTGTTTATGAATACTGAATATGAATATTTAGTTTGACGAATGTTCCTAATTTGTTTTCGTTGTTTATTGGGGATTTTGGAACAATTTTATAAATAATCTTTACAGCAGATCTACTTGCTCTAGTGGAGTCACAATCCTCCTTGAGGTCCTTGAGCGTTTTGCAAATTGCCCCTTGTTTTTTAACTGCATAATATTATATCGGATAGGATATGGTGGCCTACCATCCAGGCCACCATATCATATCCATGAGACTTTCAACGGCTGTCGTTGGTTCGAATCCTCGCTCGTATCAGCAAGTTTTATAGAACTTATGTTCGGCATATCATTGTAGATTTACCATTAGCTGTTTAATAAAGGAATACGTAATAAGAAACACATACGTAACAACGAACAAGAAATTCAAATATAAATTTGACATCTTGAATCCGCATAGAGCCATCCAATTATCTTATGTTCATGATTCAGATTCAGGGGGTCTGTTAGGTACGGTCAGCAACAAAAGTATCTACGCGGCCCAAGTGCTCAAAATGCACATACGGCTCTAATGTCAAGAGGATAAAGACTGTTATTTTAGGTAGCTACTTCTGATGCTGACTGTACTAGCAATGTGGGGTCGGGCGTGCGTGATACTAGGCCTATGATAATGGAGATGCTACTGATTAGTATTCATTCAAATATTTATTTTTAAATTCTATGTCTGTCAGATATGTAAAAACTATCACATAGAAAATATTGCCTATTAAAAGGGCCTTATTACAAGGCCCAAAGTCACCCAAAGGGCAATGGAGAGGGCTATATTGGGAGTTTCTCTGCGTGATCGCATCAAAAATGAAGCTATCCGCAGCAGAACCAAGGTAACCGATATAGCCCTCTGAATCGCTAAACTTAAGTGGCAGTGGATGCCACATGGCACATATTACCGATGGCCGTTGGAGTGGAAGGGTTCTCGACCACGTAGTGACCACGTACCGGAAGGCGCGGCGTGGTTAGGCCCCCCACAAGGTGGACTGATCACCTGGTAAAGGTCGCGGGAGTCCGCTCGATGCGGGTGGCGCAGGGCCGGTCACTTTGGCACTTTTGGGCTCCCCCAAAGAGTGCCAAAGGCCAAAGGCCAATGTCCAGCAGTGGACGTCTTTCGGCTGGTATGATGATGATGAATAGGTGAGTATTTAGTACCCAGTGTGAAGTTGGAAATCGATACTCTCTCTTTGAACTAATCATTTTCAGATTTTCATTGAATCAATTAACAAGATAAAATATATTATGTTAATTGCTTATATATCTGAAGTTATATCTGAAGACCAATTATTCATATCGGTAAATACGCTTATGAGTACAAGGGGATGTTATTTCCCACTTTGTCTGTTCAACTAAACTATTAAGACTTATTATGCTGGCAACACCATTTACTCAAACTACATCTGTCAACACAGTCATATCAATGTCAATGGCAGCGAATAACCCATAACAAACGTTGTTTTCGGGGCTTGTGTGTCCAGATTTTCAAAAACAAAATTGGTAACATGATTTTAAAGACAAACATTATAGTGCCTTCATATTATTTTATTACTTACCAACTGCCCACCCTAAATAATACATACTTCATTTGCAACCATAAATGTGAGCTCTGCTCGAGTGAGAATAAGTTTTCTATTTTATATTTATTTTTAATTTAATTTAAAAAAAAATGATAATTTTCAAGCAAAATAAAAAAAAAAACTGGCCTTGGAATTAAATATAGTTAAATATAAACCCCCCACTATAAAGGAAACAACTAATACAAAAAGTTACACAAAAATAGTATTTATAATTTACTTTAAAAACAAAGTTTAAAACCACTTCAATTCAGTACTTCGCCAAGGAACATACACATTTCCTTACCGGTATAGTGGGAAACAAATGAACTGCTTTCCGTGAGCGTTGATTACCTATTACAGAAAACACCCACGTTGCTATAAGTAGGCCAATAATATTTGAGGAGTTCCGTCGATTCCTCAAAGATCTTAAAATCACATTTGGCACTTCATTAGTTGCTACTTAAACGGAACCTACACGAGTTATAATAGAAAATACCAAAATCTCTACACGGGTGCTTAAACATTTGAGGACTTTCCTCAATTCCTCGTATATTCCATCATATTTTTTGAAAACAATGGGACCAATCTGGAAGCAAATACTCATACTTTCAAATAAATATAAAAAGTACGAATCGGTTCATAAATTATGACAGAGTTCTGAGGTAACAAACATTAAACATAAAAATCCTCCTTTTTGGGAGTCGGTTATTAATTGGTTTTTACGACCGGTTAGCCTAGTGAGTAGTGACGCTGCATACGAAGCTGGAGGGTCGCTGGGTTCGAATCCCGGAAAAGGGCAAATGTTTGTGTGATGGACATGAATATTTGTTTCTGAGTCTTGGTTGTTTTCTATTCTCAATTATCTCCGAAACGACTTGACCTATTAAGATTTGGATTTCTATAAAGGTTTTCTGGATCAGCAGAAATGATTCTTTGAGAGCGCAAATGCCGGCCGCCTTGGAGTTTTTAGTGGATAGAAATACCACAGAACCCAGTCATCCCCCGATGATTAGGCACCAGGCTCTAAGGTTTTCTTCAAGAAAAAAAAAAGATATATGAACTGCTCAGGGTCCAATAATGGAGCAGAGCTCTCTAGATAGAGTTAGGTGAGTAACTTTTGCTTTACACAATGCTCTTTAAACATTAATTATACATAAAGCAAAAATAATATGTTTGAAAAACGTTTCTACTGTTAAAATTTTCGAATAATAAAATACAGATTCTAGAAACCATATTTTTATACCCACAAAGTGAAAATTTACAACCAGAAATTATAAATAGGAATACGTACTGTCATATTTCTAGTTGTTTAGTTAAACATAAAGCCTCAGTGATACTTGACAGTTATCGTGTTTTTGTCGCGGCGTGAAAGGGTAGACTCAGAAGGCTCACATGTGGGCGTTGAACGTGATACTTTCACAACTTTGGACCTTTTTCACTGCCGATATTAGTGATAGCCCAGCGGCGCCTGCGAGTCGGAAACGATAACGCAGGTTAAGCAACGATGGCAGCGGTCAGTCTTTGGATGGGTGACCGCCTGTTTGAGTGGTTACTATAAATGAGCGCTTCCGTGCTTTGGAAGGCACGCTAAGCAGTTGATCCCGGCTGCTGTCTATGACAGTAGTCGTTAAGCCGAGTTAGAGGCCTTCGGGCGGCTTTAAAACCTCTAACAGTCGAGTTGCCCACTCACTTGACAAAGGGGGGACAACTGTCACTTGCGTCCGCAGGAGCTACCTACCACAACCCTGCACGTGTCCCCTGGGTGGTACTAAAAAGTGATAAAACTCAAAGGCCAAAATAAATAATGTATGCCATACGATTAAATAAAAAATAAAAGTGACAATAATATGCATAACTCAGCATTTAGAATCACAAATTCAAAGAAAGGCATTTAGTAATGCCAGAATTAAGTCTCAGATAATGATAAGCACCATCTAGCGAGCATAGTTTTGGTTCAAGTTCAGTTCGATAGATGTCACTGATGTTATTTTTGAGCTATCTTAGCCCAATGAAAATAAAAATCTTACAAAAAGCGTTAAAAAGGGTTCATTTGATTCTAAAATTATTACCGAATCACAAAACCGACTTTTTTCAACCTACATAACCTTATGAATAATAATTTACTATTCAAAACAAAATTTTAACCGACTTCAAATCAGTAGCGAAATTTCTTCAAGTTTTCCTATAAAATTTGAAGAGTTTCCTCGATTTCTCCAGGATCCCATCATCTGAACTGGATTTTGGTGACAACGGGACGAATCTGGAAGTATATGCTTCCAAACTAAGATTTTTTTTTCAAATCGGTTTATAAATTACCGAGTTATCGCGTAACAAACACACATAAAAAAAAACACACAGACGAATTGAGAATCTCCTCCTTTTTTGAAGTCGGTTAAAAAGATGGCATAGTGCCATAAAATACTCTACTGAAATATTTCCGTCACTTCCTCAACCAAATATGTAATTTATTAGTCATTTTTCCCAGTTGGAAAACAAATCGAAAAACAAAAAAGACATATGTAAACAATAATAAAAAAAAAAACGTCAAAACATGCTTTTCCTGGTTTTAATACTACGAAAAATCATTGGCTATAAAAAACGAAAACAAAACTAAACATCCCCTGGCTGGGATTTGAACCCCAGCCGACGGCGTTAAAGGCCGATGTTATAACCATTAGTCTAATCAAGCGGTGACAGTTGTCGTGAAATTACGAACTATATTGCATTAACAAATCTTTATGCGAGAAAATCTCGAGAAAACGAATTTTCTCGGAAACGAGACCTATCTAGATCGATTTCTCGCCCCAGTAACCACCTATATTCCAAATTTCATCGAAATCGTTAGAGCCGTTTCCGAGAACGTGATTGCAAATATATTTATATATATACAAATATTGCTCGTTTAATAGTATAGGACTTACATTTACGTTTAAATATCGAACGCTTTTCGGCAACTCCTATTAACCCAGGCAATCGCATAAATGACAGGAATATGGAAGCATAACGGCATTATCTCCGACGTGCTCATTCGCACCGGCGAGTCTTTATCGGAAAATGCTTAGTTTGTCTTTGGTAAGCACTCTTATGATAACCGGCACGATGAAGTGCGAAGCGGAGATGATATTCCAATCAACTCGCATTTATTTCATATTAGAAGCATAAATGTTTACCTGATTTGAAACCCAAGAAATGATATGAGATACTTTTTTCTGTAAAGCGGCCTCTGGACCTGGATAAAAGCAGCGCACTTGGGCACTGACCAAGGCACAGTGTAAGAAATTGAAAGTAAGTCAGAGAACCATAGAAAGAAGCATACTTAAGAAGAGAAGATTAGACAAAATAAAGAATTCGGAACTGAGAGACAAGACAAAACTTGAGGATGTAGCATACAAAGTTAAACATCTTAAATGGAAGTGGACCGGACATATTTACAATAAGAGGGGAGATACCCAAGAGGATGTAAACGGAAGAGAGGCAGACAATTTAAACGATGGGAGGACGAGATTGTAGAAATGACCGGCAAGACGTGGACCCGAGTGGTCGCTGACAGGGAGGAGTGAAGAAGACTGGGGGAGGCCTTTGCCAGTAGGCACACATAAACGTAAATTAATTGCGGTTACTGTAGTATTAAATATTTTTATTTTAAATTATTGAAAAGAGGCTTTAAATAATAATAATAATAAAAGGTCGCTTAAATCATTTCAGAGCTTCAAATTGGCGTCGAGTCGACGTCGACATGAGATTGTTGTCAGCACGTCAATAAAACTTACAATGACCAGCAACAATCATGATTGGTCATTAGTTATAGTATCTAATGTAGGTTTAGCGCCCTTGCAAAATGTTGAATGCTCTATGAGCATTGCTCATCTTATGGATAAAAGAAACCATGTTTTCACAAAATTCATCCGATCACCTTCGCCAAATTCCTCACCCCGTGCCCTAAACACATTGGGATTCAAACCGAGTACGCGGTGTACATTCAAAGAGGTTATCCGATGAGGCGAATTTCAGACGTTTAATGTCTTACGTTCATTGTTTTAAGCGCTATTATTGACTGTTACTTGTTTTGAACAAAATTTTATTGTACTTTGACTAGGTTGAATCTGAAGGGAATTTGAATTCTGGGCCGGAACAGGGTTAGTCAGTTCATGTGAAGAATTTTATCAATAATTTGCTCACTCGTGACAGTTGTCATTTTTACAGTACCTATCCTATATATGACAACACTTTTTGGTTGATTTTTTTCTTGGTTTTTTTATTGGTGGTATTGGTTCTGTAATTGTCGCGTGTCGCGTTTTGATACCGTATCCGGCAAATTTCACTGCCAGGAATAGCCGATCCCGTGCCTTTCCCGCTAAGGCGCAGAAAGCGCTTACGCAGGCGCCCGCTAGACGGGTTCCTAGCACTCCTAGCAGTGAATATGTTAAGCCCAGTGGGTAGTGAAGCCTAAGAAGCTGACGGTCTTGGGTTCAAATCCCGGTAAGGGCAAAAATGTGTTTCATGCATGGGCATGAAGATTTATTTTATGTAATTGGATGCATTTTATGTAATTATATTAATAATAATAAATAATAAAGCAGCCTATATGCGTCCTACTGCTGGACACAGGCCTATATTATTATATTTACATCTATTAAATATTACCAAGCACTTACACAAGTCTGATTGAGATCACTGGTCGGTTAGTGGAGCTTAGTGGAGCTACTTTGAATTCTGTAAGATTGTCCTGAATATTTATTTGTTTCTTTGTTATTATTTATATATGATACCGTCAGTTACAAATGGAGGGAAAAATAAGGTTTTATTTTTCACTAATAAAGTTAAAATAATCGCGAAACTTCGATATCTTGTCTGCCTTCAACTTATCCGAAAATCTAATTAAAAATCAAGCTTGATTGCGTAGGCGAGTAATCTAAGGTCCGTCAATCCGCTGTCAACGACGTCCAATCTACAAAATGGCGTAATGACTTCCGCTAAAGTAATTACTTTTATACGTTTATCTCTATCCATCTTGATGAGTACAAATAGGCTACTTTTATTATTATTCACTTTGTTTATTCAACATCTTAGATTAGGCTATATACGATGGATACAAAAGTGAAATGAAAATACAAAATATAAAGGAACACATTATAAGTAATCTAACCTAGGGTGTTACTTTTATTGCTATGTATTTACCGCTCACGCGACAGGTCATTTATTTTACCCTGGTGTCCCGGACCTTCGGGAGGCGTGCGTTGAGCTAATGTACCAAACAAGTACCACATAGTCAAACACGTGGAGTCCTTTTCAACCATTTAATGAACTGCAATTGGTACATCGAGCGATTATCATTATTAGAAACAAAATTTAATAATACAAATACAAATTATTTATTTCGGACTATAAAATCCATAGTGTTAGTGGTTACAAACTTAGAGCTATGGTTAGTGTTTTATAATTATGCTAAACTAAAATTAAAGACGCCTGGGCACCGGTATTACAGGCGCGTATATACATGCATGTTTGTGTGTTAAGGCGTGGATAAATAAATAAAGAGGGTCCTCTTTATTTATTTGTCTACGCCTTAACGTATCGCCAATATAAAAAATTAAATGCATAGCACGGTCTTTGACAACGGTTCTGGGATAGATAATAAATATATTATGCTCTGGTATAAACCCACAAGGCCTTGTTATACACAATTTTCGCTCGTTCAAATAAGTTTAAGTTAAAATTGGAAAGACATGGCAATTGCAGCCTCGGTAGATGGATTTGGGCCATTCACATTTAAGTGCACTCTGTCACACCCATAGATGTGATTATTTACTAACATAAGTAAATTACACACATGACAGTGAAATCCTTGGCTGTGACAATGTCTACAAAAATGAGGATCAGCCCACTTATTATTTATGTCTTTTGTTTTAATTAACAAATAAAATATTAATAAGCCAAACATAAAATCATCCACAACTAAATCTGAGCCAGCAAGTTCTAAGGCTTCAGTAAGTTCATACCAACTTACATCTGTAAAGCACTAGAACTGTGCAAGGAACTCTTGAAATTGGATCCGGGCTGAGCTGACTTATAGTCGGTCTGGGCAGACGTTGGTCCGATAGTTTGTAACAAGCTGCGGACATGGCTTCGGGTGTTGGTCAGGCTTTGCTACGAATAAAGCTGGGACGTTATTCGCTACGCGTTAATGCGGCTCACCCCGCCGGTCACCCGTTACGAAACTAGACCTCTACCTACGTTTAATTATTACGCATCGCGGTGTCAATGTTTAATTGTGGGTGAGCGTTGAGGTGAGCTTAAAACAAAATACAGAATAGGAGGGTTGAGGCGTAGGTTGTGGTTACTAATTGATTGATGATTTTAATGCACTTCGCTCGCTACATTTTGAACGAGCAAGTGAAACAGTTTTTTCATTTCAGCTTGGGCTAAAATGCTTCCGCATGTCTGTCCGGATGTCCGGCTGTTGTCCTCTACTGGTCGCACTTTTAAACCAATTCTCGTAAAATTTTGTTGATTTAGTTTTTGAAATATCTTTTTCAAACAGAATTATTTTGTTTTCAAATTGTCTTTTTACTACAGTAGACGGCAAACTTCGTGCGCAAATGATCTTGCCTGCGCAAAGGCGAATTGTACGTGCGTGCTGCTTCGTCCCGCATGTTCAAGTTGTTTTCCGGAAACTGTACGATGGTTGCAAACAAGCAGCAGGGTCTAGTTTTCCCTCTGGGGTGAAAGGTTTGATGACAGTCGCTTTGTAAAATTAGTGCCTACGCCAAGTCTTGGGATTAGGTTCCAAAAAAGATCCCGGCTCCAACCTTACAACCGGGAAAAAACGCAAGATGATGATGATTACAAACCATTAGACAAATGTAGGACTGTTCTGCAATTTTGAAATGATATAATATGTGTAAGATTATTTTTATCATTATTTTATTGTAAATTACCGTTTGACATGTAAAAGTGCCCTGCTGACCTAGTCTCAGAAGAAATAATTGATTTTGATTTTTTGATACCATTTACCAACAGAGGGGTAATTGAATAACTTCTCGAACGAGTGTTACGATTACTCAAATCCCATAAATACAAAAAAACATTTAGATATATCTAACATACATACGAATCGTTACGCAATCAACCAGCTGGAATACAACACCACCTATACTGGTCGTATGTAAGGCGGAGGTGCTTTTCCAGTTGGGCAGCTCGACAATTAACTAGATAAAACAACAATAACATGAAAAATTATTGCAAGTAGTTAAGCGTTGGCAGTTTTTTTTTGTATAGATAACTACTTACATAATTTAATACAGGAAATACCCCCGATACATCAAACATAGTTTAAAGCATCTCGACAACATCTTCGATACCTACATACAATTTTCATCTCAAATCGATCACCCATTTGGAAGCTACGATAACAAAGACAGACACACAAATTCACATATGAAACTTATAACAACCCTAAAAATAACAAAACGAAAATGGGAAAATTTATTCTTGTTGCTTAAAAGTACATAAATTAATTGAACAGATACAATAATTGTATTCGACGGTACCTTGTTGGTTGAATTAATTATACCATTGAAAAACTAATTATGGACATATTCGTAAATGTTGACTCTATAATCACCCCACTTAACTGAACAGGGTATCAAGATTTACTTTTACTTAAATAAACAAGCTAGCTTGTAAGCGAAGAACACTGTTTAATATACTTTACTAAATTAATAGGATACCTACTCGTTATACTATCAAGAAGATTATGAGCCGATTAGTGAACGCTAACGCAACCCTTCGAAAATAGACCTTATTTAAGCCGAATTAATTGTTCTTTTACAACAAAATCTGTAGTGTATCTGGCTCCCAGCTATATCTTGGTAACCCAGAGATAAACTGAGAAAACTTTTTTTTGATAAAAGTCACATTGATTTATTATTTAATCTTATTAATTAGAATATACGAAAACGAACTTAGCCTTACGATATGCGTTACTCACCTGCTTGTGGCAACCACAGTTGCCAATTTCGGTCACCCCTAAATTGTTTCTGGCAACTGTGGTCACCAAGCAAAGTATGGGCTGCCTTGATAAAAATAAATTGAAAGCAGTTTTGGATACCTTTTTTAAAATCCGAAAGGAAGTAAGTGGCTAAGTATACCTTTTAGCTTAATCGGATACCGGCGAAAAATGGTTTACAAATTTTGAAGCAAATCCCCTCCGATCGTTTTTGATACCACCAACCCCTCAAGACTGTATCGTAAAATTCGTACATTTAAATGTGCGGATGATGATGATGATGAAATTGGCGGTCTTCTCTCATCTCTCTCTTAGTCTATGACATAGAAACAGTGCAGGCAAAATAAATACTAGTAAAAATACCAAAACGCCTTCTCCTTATTTTAGCATTATAGCGGATATCCTTGAGGACCTCGGGACACTGACCAAAAACAACGTAATGTAAATTTTATCAGGCTACTGTATCCAATGACACAATGCACAATAGAAAATAATGTCATGAAAGTTTTGGCACTGCCCCTCCGATGCTATGCCAAAGTTGGGTAACTTTAAAATGGCCGATGGCAGACTACAGTTGGAAATCAGTTTAAAATTGTACCTATCTATGGAAGCAGTTTATTCTACAAAACAACAGCTTAAAGAATATTCATGTCACACATTAAGTACACTCAAGAGCAAAAGTTTCGGGTCACCCTAAATTAAATAACCGCAATAGGTTTTTTTAAATATTTTTCACTAGTCTTATTTACATAACATAGGTACTAGTCTTCGTAATATCCAAATGTATTAGCAATTTCCGGGATCCTATCATAAAGATATCAACATCCAAAAATGACGATTTTTGCGATATCTCGCTACGTTAACATTGTTTTTTTCATGGGTTTTTACGAGTCTGATTTAAACCTGGTAACGTGTTTCTTTTTACTGTTATTTCTGTAGTTTAGATGTAGAATTTAATAAAGATCATGAAAGGATTAAAAAACTGTACAACATTTGGACTATTTTAGGAAATATGATGGTATTTCATCGACCCGAAACTTTTGCTCTTGAGTGTAGTTCAAAGTACAAAGGCGAAATTAATTGTCCATCCCAATCAGAGACAATTTAATTCAGAGTTTAGTATTAACACATTCACTGCCAAAAAATTCGCTTCAAGCTACGCTTGCAGCCGCTTCCATGGTTTTCCTCGTATGTAGCGGAAAGCGACTACGGTGTAGGCACCCGTGAGTCGGGTTCCTGGCAGTGAAAGTGTTAAAAACTAGGTTCTTACAAAATGGGGAATGGATGAAAATTTTAGAAGTGCCTGATTATTTTTTTGGTGATAGGAATAACCTTACTTAGCACCAGAAAAAAGTTGCAGACTTTCAGCTCCGTCAATTATTTTTGAAACATATAAACAGTTTCCTCACTTACGTTTTGGGTTTAGGACGGCGAATAAGACACTTTCCTTGATCCGTCTCATATTACAAACAATATTGTAAATATCTGACCCTGGCAATCTATACCTACATATAATAAAGCTGAAGAGGGTCGAAAGTCTGTACATGAAAGATATTCGAAAAAAAATTGGCTAGGGATACTTAAAATCGATAACAAAACACGTTCCAACAGTTTTTAGAATTTTTGTCTGTTTGTCTGTTTATCTGTTTGTCTGTTTATGTGACCGCGCATCACATGAAAACGGCTGAACCGATTAAGATAAAATTTGGTATAAACATAGTTTGAGTCCTGGGGAAGGACTAAGGGTAGTTTTTATCCTAAAAATCAACCCCTAAGGGGATGAAATGGGGGGTGGAAATTTGTATGGAGCTACTTAAACCGCTGCACCGATTTGGATAAAATTTGGTATTTAATTAGTTTTAGTCCCGGGGAAGGTCAAAGGATAGGTTTTATCTCGAAAA
This sequence comes from Epinotia brunnichana, assembly GCA_963854355.1. Lineage (NCBI taxonomy): Eukaryota > Metazoa > Arthropoda > Insecta > Lepidoptera > Tortricidae > Epinotia > Epinotia brunnichana. The sequence goes on from OY977949.1 coordinate 22,861,040, forward strand.
TCTTCCCTGTAGGGGGTAAAATGGAGGGGTGAAAATTTGGATGTAACCCATTTTGATAAAATTTGGTTTAGAGGTAGTTTAAGTTCTGGGATATGACATTGGATAGTTTTTATTCTGGAAATCATCCCCTAAGGGGGTGAAATGGGGGGTGAAATTTTGGATGGACTCCGTTTAGACCAAATTTGGTAAGTATAGATACAGTTTAAGTCCCGGAGAATGACAATGGATAGTTTGAATCCCGAAAATCATCCCCCAAGGGATGAAAATGTGGATAAATCCCATTTAGTAAAAATTTGGTATAGAGATAGAAAAAGTCCCAGGGAAGGACAATGCATAGTTTTTATCCTGAAAAATCATCTCCTGAGGGGGTGAAATGAGGGTTGAAAATTTGGATAGAACCGATTTAGAAGAAATTGGTATGGAGATAGTTAAGAGTCCTGGGGAAGGACTTAAAATATTTTTTAGTCCAAAAATCATCTCCTAAGGGGATGAAATGGGGTATGAAAATTTGGATGGAACCCATTTACGGGTAAAGCGAGTTGGAGTCTTGAAGAAGGACATAGGATAGTTTACTCCCGAAAATCATCCCACTAAGGGGGTGTATTTGGGGGTGAAAATTTGTTTGTGACCCATTTTGATAAAATTTGGTTGAACGATAGTTTGAGTCCCGGAGTATGACAACGGATAGTTTTAATCCCGAAAATCATCCCCTCAGGGATGAAATAGGGGGTGAAAATTTGGATAAAACCCATTTAGATGAAATTTGGTAAAGAGATAGAAGGAGTCCCAGGGAACGACAATGCATAGTTTTTTTCCCGAAAAATCATTTCCTGAGGTGGTGAAATGAGGCTTGAAGATTACGATAGAACCCATTCAGATGAAATTTCGTATAGAGAGAGGTCTCAGTCCAAGGAAAGAACATAGAATAATTTTTATTCTGGAAAACATGAAAGGAGGAAATCATCCCCTAAGGGGGTGAGAAATGGTGGATGAAAATTTGGATTGAACCCATTTACGGTATAGCGATAGTAAAAGAAGGACAAAGGATAGTTTTATCCCGAAAATCATCCCCTAAGGGGGTGTAATTGGGGGTGGAAATTTGTTTGTGACACATTTTGAAAATATTTGGTTGAAAGATAGTTTGAGTCCTGGAAAAGGACATATGATAGTTTCTTTTCCGGAAATGATCCCCTAAGGGGGTGAAATGGGGGTGAAAATTTGGATGTAGCCCATTTAGATGAAATTTTGTATAGAGATAGTTTGAGTCCTGGAGAATGACAATGGATAGTTTTTATCCCAAAAATCATCCTCCTAAGAGGTGAAATAGGGGGTGAAATATTGGATGCAACCTATTTACGGTATAGCGGTAGTTGGGAGTCCTGGGGAATAGGAACATTACATAGGTAAATATATGTATGTGACGTTCCAAGGGTAAAGGTACCTTATGGCGGTAGTTTCGAAGATGTTTTCTAAAACGGGGTAAAAAAGACGTTTTATTATGGCTATTTTTAAAACTATTAGATGTAACATTTTGTTGACGTATCTTTATTTTTAATATAAAATATTTAAATTACAAGTCAGTTAATTAAAACCTACGGTTTAGTAGAAAAGATCCTTACGGCCGTGTGATATGAAAATATGCAAAATAATACTGAAAAAAGCCTACATGCATCTATTATGGTGAGGCGGGTCATAGAAACCAAGTTTGCGGCGGAGTCTATTTTGTAAAAAAAGGCGTTCGGAGTAAAGTAATCTATAAAATCATGCAACTCAGCCATAATGACCCTTTCCTTCATACAATCCATACTAATATTACAAATGCGAAAGTAACTCTGTCTGTCTGTTACCTTTTTATGCTTAAACCGCTGAACCGATTGAGATGAAATTTGGTATAGAGATACTTTGAATTCCGGGACCTTCCCAAAGAGTCCTTACTAAAGATAGTTTTTATCTGGAAATTCATCACCTAAGGGGGTGAAAAGGGGGGAGAAAATACATTTATAAACGAGTTCCGCGCGGACGAAGTCGCGGGCAAAAGCTAGTAACAAATATAGCTGCTGCAGCTGCTGTCAATATCATTGCCAGTGTAAGTTTACCATGGATTTTTAAAATATTTTTTTGCTGCAAGCTGGGACGACAGTTATCTGTGACCATAACCGGTGCAACCCTTGTCGAAGCGTTAGAAATAAAGCATGATAAAAATGTGTAAAAAGCGCGAGAAATTAACGTGCTCTTTTAACACATTTAGTGCTGGGAACCCGAAATCGAGTCGCTTTCCGCTACATACGAGGAAAACCACGACATCGGCTACGAGCGTAGAGCGCAGCGATTCCCGGCACTGGATGTGTAAAAAGAGCCGTAAGGACGTTGCAGATATTTATGCCCGCTTTGGGAGATGTTGACTCTGGCGCCTGTACTGTACCTATTGCTTAAATCGAGTCACGGACGGCTTAATTTCGCAAACGTCAGTAAAAACGCAAATAACTATGTCCCACTCAATTATATTCCTTTGTGTTTGACGCCCGCATAAGACTGACTGGTAAACTAATGCTACTTTTCCCGTTCTCCGATAGGTAAAGCTCCTATTTCTCACCGGAGATCTACCTGAAACGTACAAAAACCCTTGATTGAGTCGTTACGCGCTTGACATAGTTTTGTACACTCTGCTATTTCAAGGTTGCTTTTTATTTCGCTCGTATTGCTAGTTGATGTTCATTTTATTATTTAGATTAGCTTTAATGAAAGACGTTATTAAAAGGCATTCTCAAAAATGGGGGAATAAGAAAGACTAAATTTAAATCAAGCGTTATTATTAAATACAAATTGAGGATACTGCAAATTACATAAAATTAAACGTCATATATTTTTTTAAACAGAATTGCAAGTGTATTTTTCCACCGAAAAACGCAATCTTTTTATCACACATACAAAAATGTCGCGTTTGCAACATAAAAATACGTCTTGATTTGGCTGAATACGGCCTGTGCCGTCTTTTATATGCCAGTTTCTACTTTTTAAAAAGTTTGGTACTCGACAAATAAAGGAATTCATATGTAACATTCCAGGCGGCCTGCAATGTTTTTTATTTTTTAATTTTGATCTGGCCTTCAACTATACACTTTACCTTCCAATATGTAGCGAGTTATGTTCACTTTGCGGGCCATTTTTGAGAAAAAGGCATTAAGTATTTTTTTTTAACTGAGCGGCCTCTCGTATTAGTTAGTGCCATAGTGGTAGATTGTAATAGATCTTAAAATTTTGTACCAAACATTTTTTGTTACAAAATGTAATATTCGAAACTGCATCAGAGCCGAGATATTTGCAGTGTATACATACATTTCCACAGCTCATATAGAAAAGTTATGAAATAAAAAACTTAAACTTAAATAAATCTCTGCTCCGATTTTGTTAAACACGTTTCATTTTATATATCTATGCATATTAAGATATCCTCTAAACCATTTAAAAAACACATCCTAGGCATCTGCAAAAAAAAACGACAATTTTTTTCATACAAGGTTACCCAATGGCATTTTCCTATGATCTCTCTCCAAATTGGGGGCCTAGTACCTGACAAATGTTCGTGTTAATGTGTCGACATTGACTAATAAATTCGTTCAGTTACAGAAGACTAGACCTCAATCTATAAACAGTAAAAGAAGAAATAGCAACATATAGTAAGAATTATCAAGCCAGACTGAATAATCACAGAAATGAATTAGCTGCGCAGCTGCAAGGAATTGGAAGCTTGCAATTCTCCCGACTAAAGAGGAATAGTGTAGTGGACCTGGCGAGGAGATTCGCAGACAAGGAATGAGGAAAGCATCATTGGATGGCTTCCCCATTTAAGAAATTATAACTGATGAAGGACATCAGACAGCAAAATGGATTATTGTTTTGTATAAAACAGATTGCCAAGCTTTAGTTTGCAGGATACAAAAAAAAAAAAAAAAATACAGAAGCGCGTTCATAAATATGTTGGCATCTATGGACCGATTTTGGCGCGACGCTGGTCCATTCGACTTGTTAGAGCGATCGTGAATGGCCAGCTTTATACAAATCAAACTAGCCCCATAATAATAAGCTCAATAAGGCTTGTGTTTTGATACAACAATATTTAATTGTAAGTATAAACAGACAGAAAACATCTCAGACTCGAAAATAAAACATTATTCATGCTTATCGTAAAAATATTTGTCTTCACCGAGATTTGAATTCAGCTGGTCGATTACGTAACGTACGTGCGTCAGGTAGATCTAAATATCACTTTTCTATTCACTAGACTACTAGAGACCAATAATTGACTCCAATTGTCAACAAATTGATGAATTGGAATGAAAATTGTATGTTTCATTGTGACTCTCTGTGGGGATTTCCCAAAACTTGGCACGAGACCGAAAACTCGATGCCAATAACGTGTAAGTCATCAGCTGTCACGAGTCGCCATTTTGAAACTCTATTTCTATTTGCTTTCTCTTTAACATACTTCTTTCTTAAATACCATGTTAAAGCTGAAAAGATGTACATGTAGGAAAAGGACGTTAAAATCGGAAAACCAAACCTGTAGCTTTTAGATACTTTTAATAAACATGGTTGATTTGATGAAAAAAGTTACTCTTCCACTATGTGATTCTGTTCATACTTACATTAAACGATAAAAATATAGGTATTTAAGGCACAGGACTCTATTTTTTTACTAAAATCTATTTAAGGAGAATATGTTTTTGAATATTATGAATTCATCTTTTGTATTGTAGAGAGGAACATACATATTTATTTCAATTCTTAATGTAAATTTTCGGGAAGTTGACATTTGTAAAAATTCAAATATGCTATTTATCTATCATACAACCCGTATCCACCCACTGACGCCTCTTCTTCATAACGCCATTGTCATCAGTCCTGTGAGAATTTACCATCTGTACTTGCCGTTCTGCAGGATATTATTGGCCAATCGAGCTGCGGGGTTAGCACATTAGTCCCTAGATACACTCTAGGGGCTAGAAATCTACCCTCTTTTTTTCTAATTGGCACAGGGCGAGTGAGACAGCAGTCACTGAGTAGCACGCGACGCAAATTCTGCCTGAAACTCTTGCTCGCTTAACATTCAGTCACGTGACTCTGTGAGCAGTAGAACTCTGTCTCTAGAACCTGCCTAAGTATTAAAAATAAATTTGTTGTTTTAAATTTCCGAAAACTGAATTGACAAGACAATAATATGCAATTATTGAAACTGCTCACAAACTCACGCGAATCGGTTGAGAAATGCCACCTGTAGAGGATAACAGTCGGACATCTGGACATACGAACGAATTTCGGCCCAAGCTGAAATGGAAAAGTTCGTTCGCTTCGCTCGCTCGTTCAATTACGAGCAAGTATGTTTGTCTAACGCACTAAGGTTTCTCCAAACCTTGGCACGTGACCGAAAACACGTTGCCAATAACGTGTTCCACATCGTCAGCTGTGGAAGCCCTTTTTACACAAGTTTGGACGCAAAACGAAAGCGATTCAACCGTATACTTAGTAACTTGGAAAACTGGGTCGACGCTTTTTGCGGACTACTTTTCAGTCATAGTGTATTCTTGCTGCACCCTGAGTTTTCTGAGTGTACACGTAGAATTACCGAAATGGACAACAATGGTTAATGAATTCTCAAAAAATATAGCCTTTTGCTAGTGGTTAAATAAATATATGAATTTTTACTAGCCAATTGCACATTTTACAAGTCAAATTTCTTTTAGAGTTTCTGCAAAAGAAGACTACTGTTAAGAAGAAACGCCGAAACAAACTCAACAGTCAGTAATTTTTTGCCATAAAAAGCTTATCACAATTGTAGTACCGGTGGAATACCGGTACTTTGATTCGCGGGGCGACTTTGGTCAAATAGGTTTTTCTCCGAAATCATTGTTTTTACTTGTGGGTGAACTGTGGCAGTGAATTTATACCCTGAGAACTTTACGGTTTTGTTCTATGAAAACACAACAATATATCGATATCAGCCATATTTTTACACCAAAAAATAGGTTGGGTAATTTGACTAAATATTCATTAATAGTCCACCTCAATTTAATACCGATACGGTAAAAAATAATGAAAACTAATCTTCATAAATTCCGTAAAAATCAGGCGAAAATGGTATAAACTTTCTTTACTTTATAATTGACTACGTTTATATACGTTCTTTGGAATACGCGCATAATCCACTTATTTTTGTTAATGAATAAACCTTTCTATAGGCCAGAATGATATGCAATATTATCTCAAGGTCGTAAATATTTCATTAGAATGCCAATATTTCCTGATGCATATATTTTTGTATTCATGTAGTAAGTTTTAATGTTTGTATATTCAAACATGTTTTCATTATAAAAATACTGATAGCATTTTTGCTTGCGGGTTAATTTTTTTTCCTAACTTGCGATTATTCATTCAGTAAAAGTTATTTAAAATAATATATAAAAGCCGTATATAAATAATTAGCCTGATATTAAATTATTTCCAAAAAAACCGTAATTTTCTCAGGGTATTATTAGTTATCTATCTTGCTGTATACTCGATTAAATTTAATCTTCTTAATTTTAAACAGTTTTGCTTTTAAACTACATTCTAAATGATCAAAGTAGCCCTTTTTTCCTAAAGTAACCCCATTCCACGTGGTACTTAACCTACTAAAAATAACCGCGTCACGACTCTAAGGCCACTTCCGCTGGCGAGCGGAATCTGAATTTACCGAGAGCCTACTGATGTCGCACAGATTGCCTTACTCGTCGGTATCATATTTTCGCAGCAGTGTTATTATTGTCTATACCTACTTAGTAAAACCTCCGTGTTCAGTTTAAGTTAATTATACTTAGTATCTACTTAAGAAAGACATATGCGTCAGATTATACTGATATTCCATTAAGTATATTGAACATCGATAGATCAAAAGACTCTTGGCAGATCGCCGGGTCAAGATTCCAGAATAATGCTTCTAAAATTCTTAAAGTAGCAAAATTCAAGTACTTTATACGGTACTTACTCCTTTTTACGTCCACCTCAAAATGTTCGCTCCGCGCTGCCCTCTCTAAAACGACATAATTGAGGTGATTTCCCTACTGATATACCTCTCCTTTTGTAAGCGGGGCACCAAAAGCAATCATGTCTCGAGATCCATCAAAAACTTATTACACTTGACTTAAGAACGGTTCTGGAACATTCTATCTGTTTTACGGTTTTGGATTTACGACGATGGTATTTTAAATTCGAAAGTTGCATGTTGCATGTTGGGGTTTTGTGTGAGACTTGATAGATGAATCTTTTAGTCGCTAAAGAGGGCTGCACTGTATAAGAGATGCGTCTTGTTCTAATTGAACACGACCAGGAGGCCAATTCTCGGGCCGATCTAGATGATGTCTTATATAGAGATAACTCGGAAAAAACATCGAAAGCAAAACCCACTTCCGTATTCTGAAATCGAGATATGTCTACTCCTAGCGATCGAGATACAAACGGGTGGTCGGTAGGGATCGAGATGGCAATATCACTGATTTTCTATAGCATTCGGTCTGTCAGTGAGTCAAAAATATTGACCGCTTACAAATACTGACAGTCTTTGGCTTAAAATTGCCAAGTCTTTAAATATATTTGATGAGTAAAATCACCATAATTATGTATTTTTGTAAATCAATACCTAACACGTTTGTTCTTGATATTTAATTCAGTAGAAATAGTTGTAAAATATTTCATTATTTAAGAAACAATTGTAAACAAACTCAATCTAGAAAAATTAACCTTTAGTAAATACGGTTCGATTTGATGGCAAATTTTGATGAGTGGTATCAAAATACTGTGGTATCCCCAACCAATCCCTAGGGATATTTATAATAGCAGGAGCGCAAGGAAACACAACCGTACGGAATAATCATGTATTGCAAGAATACTTAAAACTACCCTGACATTTCCTAGGCGTTTATATTGTCATCGTATCTATCTACATTACATCCCTCCACACTTAATTACAGAAATAAACTCTTAACTACTTTTATATAAATATCTGTACCAAGTTACATGTAACGTTAATATTTAAGTATAAAACCAGTTATGTTAATGTACTCTATGCGTACCTATTTTATATCTTAGCCTAATACTTATATTTAGGAGGATTGTCTATACGACATTGTCGTACGTGACGTTCCTCGCGAGTCTGGGTCGGTCCCTGGGCGGCGGCGGCGGCGGCGGCGGCGGCGGGGCTGCCCGGCGGCGGGCCCCCGCGGTCGGCATCGTGCCACGTCTCTTCCTCTTCCCCCGCGTCTGTCTCTCGATGCCCTAAACCCTCATTTGTAATTTCGGGCCCAGCCACTGGTTCACTCGGCGTATCAGACTGATCGCTAGGTGCTACAAGAGAACTTAATCTACTCGACCTCCGTCTCAACTGATCGATGTGTCTATGTACTTCTTTCCCTTCCCTATCTATTACTCTATAATTTGTTGTTCCCAGCTGCTTTGAAACCATCCCCGGAACCCACTTTTCGCCTCGCAAGTACTGCCTATACCACACTGGGTCTCCGGGGCCTACGCTCCTCTGGGTTCCCCCCGCTGCCTCCGTTTGTTTTTTCTGTGCGGCCTGGACCTTAGCTCCCCTGTCTGGCTTTAACGCATCTAACCGAGTACGCAGTCTATGATTCATCAACAACATAGCGGGCGTTTCTCCCGTCGAACAATGCTCCGTGTTACGGTAATACAATAAAAACGTATTTAGGGCTTCTGTGACGGACTTCCGTTCGGATATCGCTTTTTTCACCACCCGTTTTACCGTTTTGACCGCATTTTCACATGCCCCGTTGGATGCAGGGTGATACGGGGCCGTAAATATATGTTCAATAAAATTACGACTCGTGTGCTCTTTAAATTCCCTACTTGTGTACGGTGGCCCATTGTCGCTCACTAACTGTTTAGGCAACCCGTACCTGCTCCACAGTTCCGAAAGTATATTTATGGTATGGCTAGCGGCTGTACTTGGCACCTGAAATACTTCGATCCACTTTGACATCGCATCTAGTACGACAAGATACAGTTTTCCATCGATAGGACCTAGGAAATCCAAGTGCACCCTAGCCCAGAGACGCGCAGGCCAGGGCCATGCGCTTGGCGCGTGTCTTGGCGGCTGGTCCGCGTGCGCCGCGCACACCGCGCAAGCGCGGCACGCCCCCTCCACGGCCTCGTCTACCCCCGGCCACCACACGTAGCTACGGGCTAATGCCTTAGATTTCACTATGCCCATATGGGGCTCGTGGATTATTTCTATAACCTTAGTCCTACAACTCTCCGGTATCACCACCCTGTGGCCCCACATTAGACATCCTAATTCTTCATACAGTTCCTGTTTCCTGTTAAAATACGGTTTCAGGTTATCAATGTCACACTCACTCGACCAACCGTCCCTCACGTAGGATAAAACTCTACTGAGAATGGCATCCTTAGCTGTACTCCGTTTTATCACATTGTAATCTAACAATAAGGCATCTTGAGCGAAATGAAGATATGTTTGTTCCGGTATGGTACCCTCTTCAGCCCGGCCTACCTCCGGCAATCGTGATAAGCCGTCTGCACAATTTTCTGTCGTCTTAACGTATTCTATCTCATAATCATAAGCGGACAAAATAACAGCCCACCGCTGCATTCGGCTAGCCGTCATTAGTGGAATACCTTTGTGTTGTCCAAATATAGACACCAAAGGTTTATGATCCGTGCGTAATAAAAATTTACGACCGTATAAATATTGGTGAAACTTCTTTAGAGCAAATATGATGGCTAGCGCTTCCCGGTGAATCTGCGAATAATTTTTTTCGGCATCAGTGAGCGTCCGCGACGCGTACGCAACGGCCCGATCGCGCCCCCCCTCGGTCCTGTGGGATAACACCGCGCCTACGCCCCGCGGGCTCGCGTCACAGGTCAGCACTAGCTCCCGGTTCGGATCGTAATGGGCTAGTACCTCCGCACTCGTAAGTAACTGTTTTACCCGTTGAAATGAACGATGGCATTCCTCGCCCCATACCCAATCTACGTTTTTGCGTAATAGTTTATATAGTGGAGCCAATATGGAACTAATATTTTTAATGAATTTCGCAAAGAAATTGACCATACCTAGGAAAGAACGAAGTTCGGATACCGACTGCGGGGTGGCCATCTTTAAAATTGAATTTACTTTCGACTTATCCGCTCTTATCCCGTCTTTAGAGACTATAAACCCTAAATACGTCACTTCCCGGGCGAAAAAAACGCATTTACTCTTTTTTAATTTTAGACCATGATCTATCAATCGACGTAAAACCATATCCAGGGAATGAATGTGTTCGTCCTCCGATTTGCCTCCTATTATGACATCGTCTAAAAATACTTGCACATTCGGAATACCCCTTAGTAACTCTGTCATTATTCGCTGGAAAATACCTACACTCGAAGCCAACCCATAGACTAACCGGTTATACCGGAACAGTCCTCGGTGTGTATTTATCACTGTGTACATTTTGGACTCGTCCAGCTCCACTTGATTGTACGCCTGGGATAAATCAATTTTACTAAAATATTGATTACCGTTTAATCCAACTAGCACGTCTTCGATTTTAGGCAAAGGATAACGATCGATCAGTAAGACGGGGTTTAATGTAGACTTATAGTCTGCACACAATCTAAGATTGCCATCAGGCTTAGGAATGGGTACCAGTGGCGAGGCCCAGTCGGAGTGGTCGACGGGCTCGATGACGCCGGCGCGCAGCATGGCGTCCAGCTCGGCGTCCACGCGCGCGAACAGCGCGTACGGCAGCGGCCGCGCGCGGTGGAACACCGGCGCCGCGCCCTCGCGCACCAAGAGCGTCGCCTTCCCTCCCGTGTACCGACCCAGACCGCCATTAAACAGCTCCTTATATCTGTCGAGCAAATTTTCAATTTTTTTATTTACATGTTCATTACTGACTAAATCCGTTACAAAGTTACAGCTAAACTGAGGTATTTCTATATTTAACTCTGTTAACCATTGTCTTCCTAACAAGGAAGTTGTTCCGGAATCTATTACAAACAGTTCTAAAACTTTCCTTTTATTGCCATAACGAACCGTAGGCTTTATAATTCCCAGAGGCTTTATGGTACTGCCATCATAAAATCTCAAAATAGTACTATCCGGCTCCACCGTGTGATAATTAAAAAGGTCGTTATACATTGTTTGGCTAATACAGGAAATAGCCGTGCCTGTATCGATTTGCATTGTTACAAGTTTATTGTCTATATACACCGAAACACTTACTGGTTTATAATCGCCCAAGCTCAGATGGTTTAACTCTTGCTCGATGTCATACCCGTTCTCCTGAGTCTCCTCCTCTCCCTCTTGGTGCACCTCTCCAAAGTGTAGGCCATTTCTCCCGGCCCCTCCCCACTCTGGGCACACTCTACGTAAGTGACCAGTGCGCTGGCACTTGCTGCACACAAAGTACTTATAGCGACAGGTTGCATAGGCAGGATTTTGCGCACCACAGGCCCCACAACACGCATAACGCTGCTGCGGCGGGATTGCCGGCCCCGCTCCGGCCCGGTTGGCCCCCGCTCCGCCTCCTCCGCGCTGCTGGCCGGCTCGCCCCGAGCCCGCTCCGCCAGCTCCGCGTCCTCTGTACGGCCCGCCCCTGCTGATCGGTGTGAGCGCATGTACGGCGCTCGACTCGCCGCCGACGCCGTTACCGCTTCCGCTAGCCACCGACTCCCGTGTGCCCCTCGCCTCCACCGCGGCCGCATCACGTTCCGCCGCCTCGAGGGAGGTCGCGACCTTCACCGCTCGCGCATAAGTCACATCATCACTCTCAGCAAACAACCTCTGGCGAATAATGTCACTCCTTATTCCACATACAAATTGATCCCGCATATTATCATTCAATTTGTCCTCAAACTTGCAATATCTGGATAATCTCTTTAATTCCGTTACATAACCGGCTATGGTTTCATCCGCGGCCTGCCTCCTTTGTCTAAACCGAAACCGCTCCGCCAAAGCCGATGGCGCAGGTTGCAAATGCTGACTCATGCACTCGACCGCCTCGACAAATGACAACGTAGATGGCTCCTTCGGGCTGGCTAAATTTACTAATAGTTCGTACGCTTCGTCGCCCATAGACGCGATTAGCACTGGTAATTTCATATCATCCGCCACTGTGTTCACTTTAAAATACATTTGCAGCCGGGCCACGTACGACGACCACACACCGCCCTTAACATCGAATTCACTTAACTTTCCAATCGACATTGTTTATTCACAAATTTTATGTCCGTAGTTAAAATCTGGGTTTAATTTACTCGTCGCCACTGTGGTATCCCCAACCAATCCCTAGGGATATTTATAATAGCAGGAGCGCCAGGAAACACAACCGTACGGAATAATCATGTATTGCAAGAATACTTAAAACTACCCTGACATTTCCTAGGCGTTTATATTGTCATCGTATCTACCTACATTACAAATACTTGACAATAAGACTTAATCAGCTTAGGGCTAGAATCAGCATTATGATGCAGTAAGTATCAGCAACGCAACGCTCTGGTTGTCTGCTGTCAAACCCTTACTAGGTACATAATCTTTACTCTCCAATCGCCATATACATATGTGGAAAAGCCATATTGCGAATTTAGTGTGCGTGTGTGTTTTAATTGACTGTATTATGATTGTACTTGTGTGCAAAACAATGGGAATTTTGGTAGCAAGTATAAATATTCTCAATAACGAGGAAATAGAAAAAAAAACAAAATCAAAAGAACAAAAATATGTCAACCATTAGACAAATTGGTGGTGGTTAGTGGTTGACATATTTGTTATTTCCTCGTTATTGATTTGTTGACATTGTTAAGACAATGTCAAGATATTCTATCTTTGTTTTTTTCTTTATTTTAACGAACGTGATCAAAATTCTGATTTTTTTGACATGTATGCAGTTTTGTATTGTAATTTTTTATCATGAAATAAATAATCTAATCTTATCTATTTTTTATGAAATTTATGACAGGGTTTATCACTGTTAACTACTTAAGCTTAAATAATATGATAATTTAACCATGATTACTTTTACTGCATGTGGCTGTGAAATATCTGGATTTCTCTTAGTGTTAAAATATTGATACTAAAATGGGTTAGAATATTGATACTACTATTCTGCTACGAGTATTTATATGACTGCACCTCCAACAACCGCACTGCACGTGACCCAACTAACAATGCTCTAAACTATAATAGGTACTGGTCGAACCAATGCGTAAAAATATTGCGGTATCTATTAATGATGTTTGTGGTTCTTGTGTATTTAAATAAAATAATAAATGTTGTGTGGAAACAATACCTACGGTTGCTCGAAATTAAAAACAAGTAACTAGGTTTTTGCAATTTTAATCAAGTAATACCGACGTATAAACAAGTAACTAACTTAGGTTGCTTGATTTTAGCCTGTATGTATGCATGTAAGCACTTTATTGTACACAATAACAGGTTGAAGTAAATACATGTCACATAAGATCAAAGTACAAAGGCGAACTTATTCCTATAAGAGATCTCTTTCAGCAAGCCTTCGAGAAATTGAGAGGAAGGTAGGTAGAACGAGATGGACAAACTTACAAATCTGTAACAAAACGCACAAAAAGGTAAATATTATATAATATATAAGTATAACCAAAATAAATAACATACGTTATATAAAATACAAGTTCACACTATATAATATTCATATAACTTAAAAATACAATATTATGATTGTTTGTGTTTGTAATGCTTTTATTTTATTCATATATTTTACATTTATTTAAAAATAAATTTTTGAAAAAAAAATTACTTGTTTGTTTTTATTTTCTGGCAGCCCAATTGATAGGCAGGTATTTTATTATGTAACAATTTACACTTTGATATAAATAAATGATTAAAATGTTACGCTTTATGAATACCTACTTGTGTATAATATTCTAATATTAGTAATATGTTAAAGAGGAAAATTCTGTCATTTCTACGTGTAGGAGGTAATTTCGTGCGCTACTTATTTAAGTTCATTTAATGTACGAGTAGGTATAACGTTATGAAAGTATACTTCATTGAGTTTCACAGCCCCTGCATCTGATGAAAAGATTAAGGGTAACAAGTTATTTAAGGAAATGTCCAAATAAAGTCCAAAGTGTGTTATTATACAAATAAAATCAGAAATGAACTCTAGTGACTAAGGAGTTCATTTCTGATTGTATTTGTATATTAGGTGAACGGGGCACGGAACAACATGTTTAGGCATTTCCCAGCATTTCTTAAATAGGATATATTAAAAAAAACCTTCGCAATAACCTCCGACACCAGTGTAAAATAAAACATGACACCGAATCGTGCATTAAATTCAAAGTATTATTGAATTTGCTAAATCAAAATAAATCCACGACCACTTTTGTTTGATTTCTAACCCAAAACACGGCAGCCGTGTCCTCAGGCTACATCCCTTATTTATACCCACTAAATCATGCGGAACAAAATTCAATCAGGCACCCCAAGATCCCAAATGGGATATTTCATATGGAATATTATTTTTCCCCAAACTGACACCCTTGAACTGAATGTTTTATTGTTTTATGATTTAGTTTAGTTACTCAAATTTCGTTGGGGTTGTCCTAAATGGTGAAATGATAACGGAAAGAGCATACATTTTTATAATTTCATGTTGATTGAAAGGGAGAGAGCTAAAATATAAATAAAAAGATAAAAAGGGATTGTCGGAAAACAACTCTTTTCGAATTTTACCGCGAACTTTCTGCTGTCGTCCAGATTTTGTTACATGTCGATATACTGTTGATATTATAGTTTCACTGTAGTATTATCGTCCATTTTATCTTTTATACTATTACCTATTATTTTATTTTTTAACCGACTTCAAAAAAAGAAGAGGTTCTCAATTTGTCTGTATGTTTTTTTTTATGTGTGTATACCTATGTTACGCGATAACTCCGTAATTTATGAACCGATTTGAAAAATTCTTTCTTTGTTTGAAAGCATATACTTCCAGATTGGTCCCGTTGTCACCAAAATTCAGTTCTGATGATGAAATCCTGGAGAGATCGAGGAAACTCTTCAAATTTTATAGGCAAACTTGAAGCTATTTGGCTACTGATTTGAAGTCGGTTAAAACTTTGTTTTGAAAGTCAATTAAGTTCATTCTGTTACGACACCACGTTTTTTTTCTTTTAAGTTTTCTTCACTCTTTTCCTGTAGGATATAAGATTTTCGTAATCTTTACTTAAACAAATTAAAAAAAGACCACAGGGCCCTACTTTTTTAATAAGACGTGATTGCGAAATTGATGTAGTCACGAAAGACAAAATATCCGCCTCAATTCATTTTCATCCTTCATTCCAAATTGAAAGCTACAATCCTATCATTACGAATAACACTTTAATGCCTATTTACGGATTTATTTCGTTTGTTTTATTATAAAATAATTGTTTCCTTTTACCTGCGTCCGATACAATCTAGATGTTTAAAGCTTGATATTTATTGGACGCAAAGATGATTGAAGCCACTGTAAATGATCAGTAAGGCACGCGACTTGAAATTTGAAGGTCGCGGGATCGAACCCATTCTCGTACCCACGGGTATACGGGACTATGGTCAAGGCATTAGAGACGTGTTGAGATATTTGTGAGCACTGTGGCCGCTCCGATATACCTGATGGCACCTGTAGCTGTACAAAATATCGTTTGATATCTAATAGCGGCTTTTCGGTGAAGGAAAAGATCGTGAGGAAATCGGCCTAATCTCATAACTCTCATAGGGTCTAGTTTTCCCTTTGGGTTGGAAGGTCAGGATGGCAGTCGCTTTCGTAAAACTAGTGCATACGTCAAATCTTGGGATTAGGTCCCAAAGCAGACCCCGGGCTCGTTTAAGCACTATCGGGAAAAAACGCTTGGAGGATGATGTTTTATGGAATGTAGCAGATTAAAACTTAGTGGAGCATTGATTGACGTAAATGTCTGGAAGAACGAGCGACCAACACAGGGTTTGACATAAGCATATTCACTGCTAACAATTCGTAGCGCTACGCTCGTAGCCAATGCCATCGTTTTCCCGCTAAGTAGAGCAAAGCTCTTACAAACAGAGCGGCGTTCCTGGCAGTGAAAGTGTTACACACGTCGACCAATTGCCATACACTTGAGGAGTCATTTATAACCCGTGTAGTGTTGGAATCACACCACCACTTTTCTTCCCGTAGTTCTCTTAAGAGTAGACAATGGGTAGTCAGGAATGTGTTGCGGCAGTCTACTAGCTATATCACATGTCCCCGATACCTTTTCACCAACAATTTATTATTATTCAATTTGTGGGCCTTAATATGCCGCTTCGACCAGCAAGTGATCGATTGTGGCAGCCCTTTCTTTAGAGTTCAACGTTAAGGCCTGTTGCCTCCAGGAAATTCCAGATTCTTTGGGTGGTGATATGTTGTACCTCTTCTGGGTGCACGATGTGCCGCCCTAGGTAGGTACTACTTCTTTTGTGCATGAGTGGTCCGCAGGAACAGAGAATGTGCATTGCTGTCTCCTCTGTCTCCTGGTAGAACCTGCAAGTTGCGTCCTGCTTCATACCCATTTGAAACAGGGGTTTGTTTAGTTCAACCAACAATTACTAGAAGTAAGAATAAAAATCTAATTTTATTTTAATTTGTCAATACCTTTTTGGAAAACAAACGTGAGTAATTGAGTATGTATGTCAGAGTGATGGTCAAGTAATAAAATACTCGTAATGTACCTATAAGAACAGAAATCTTAGTGGAAGTAACTTAAGAACCAGTTGATTTTTTTAAAGGCTGAACTCCGCGATTTGTCATAAATTTTGCATGAAATGCCATAATGGACATCTCGTTGCGCTGCAAACGAACCTTTATACTCAGTCTGGGTATTGGGGAACTTAACTTTAATATTTCATTGCATGTTAGAGAAAGAGGTTTTTTTTTTAATTCGAATGCTGTTTATTTATGTCTCTACTAAGACTAGTAGGTCTAAAATTACACCTCAAATCCTTCAAGCTGTGAATGTTGCTGAGCGTGCAAAAGAAATAGATATACATACATTTATTTACCATTACATACCTATTTTTACTAGTATACTCAACAAAGCCGCTGCAGTCGGGTAAAAACGTTTAATGATTTAACGCACTTATGTTATGCCAACGGTTTTAAATTATTTTAGTCCAACCAAAGCTCGTAATTTACAAATGTTATTATTAGGTATAATCTGCATTTTTTTGACCTCTTTTATGAATTCCGGTCATAGGTTCGGCGGGATATAACAATGTTCCTTTGAAATTCACATAAAACATGCAATTCAAATTCTTGAATCATTGGATTGTAATATTCTGTATGTGATTTATCAGAAATAATAACCATTATTTTGTTAAAAATACAAAATCTGCTAGCCAATTTTTTTTATCAAGTTACGAAAACCAAATTTGATTCTGGTCCCGAACAGTAGTATTCAAAGTGATGTTCCCAAAGATATAAATCGACGTGGGATTCTTAAATTAAATTGGCACCTCTTAGCCTATTTTTGTCATGATTTCACCCACCCTATTCAATTTAAATTACAATGATTGAAAAAAATATTTAAATAATAATTTCATATCCAACCCCCAGCTTGAGAGTCGATAAAAGTTAAATGACAACATCTCAATACTGTGTCAAATTATCTCATTCATATTTAATTTATTTATAAATCCATCGTGCTCACATACATTTGGTCAGGCAAAAACTTAAGCGAGAGCGATCGTTTGTTATCAATAAAATTTGTATTCAATTTCAATTAAATTTTAAGGGATGCGAAAATGGAGTACAGAATCTGGAGTTGAGGAGATTTTGTGTTGATGTTGGTCTTTGGCGGACTTTGATTGACATTTGTGGCGATTGGTTAGAAATAAATTGCTTTTACTTTTTCGGCGATGTCTCAGTTTTTATTGGTTCCTTACAGTGTAAGTGGTTATTTCGTTTTTAATTTCAAGCTTTTATTAACTTCTCAAACATGTATGTTTACGGAACTGTTCAAACTTGTCTTTGCCCGCCCTGGAAATCCATTCTAAAGACTGGTATTTTTTTTAATCTGTTGTGTGAGCCCAGAGTTTACACTGGTCAATCACGTAACGCATTGTACTTTCTATGAAAAAATGACAGTTAAATTGTACGAACGCGAGTTCGGATCGTTACGTGTTTGGCTCCCTGTATTGAAAGTAACAAAGCTGCAAACTTACATTTGTCAGGAATCGTGTCAGTATAAGTAGATATAATTTACAAAGCCATCGTGTCAGGGCTCTTCATTATATATCTCGATGACTAGACGAGACTAGACGAGATGACGCTTTATTACAAAGGAATATTATATATTTTTTTATTTTATGAATAAACGAGTATGAGTACGAGTATGAATGAGGTACTAATGAGGCTATCCGCAGCAGACCCAAGGTCAACCTCCCCCCGACAAGGTAGACTGATGACCTGGTAAAGGTCGTGGGAGTCTGCTGGGTGCGGGTGGCGTAGGACCGGTCACTTTGGCACTCTTTGGAGGAGGCCTATGTCCAGCAGTGGACATCTTTCGGCTATTATGATGATGATGGTGATAAAGGTACTAAACTGAAAACATATCTTTAGGTCCACCGTACAAAAATAAAGTCTCTAAGAAAAACTTGCCGCAAGAATGATGAAGGAACTTATTTAAAATTTAATGCAATTCGATTCTCAAAACCCTCAACGACCCACGCCATAACTGGAATCGACGCTCTGGGCAAATCGATCGGAAGTCAAATTCAATGCAAACGTAATAGGATCCGCGATGCACTGTCAGGTGAATCGGTATTCAGCGACGGACGATTTACTTGCCAGATAGGCTGCGACAAGTGCGTCATTGTGCAAATATATCAACAATGGACCATATTGGAAAATCAAATGCGCTTTTGCGTTATTTCATTTGACGTTCTCTATCATAGATTTGAGTAACTCCGCAACTAGTTACCTTGGCCGTTTATGAACTACGAGGCAAATTAATTTTATCCCCTTTTATAATGTTAATTTCAATATAAAAAAAATTACGTATGCATATAAATATACTTATGCGATTTGTTGCCATAGCCTGTTATTAAAAAGGGAATTGTGAGGAAATTTAAATAAAAATTACTAGTTGGAGCCCGAAGTTTTAGACTTTTAGACTAACTGAGATTAGATACATTAGAAGAAGAATCTTGCTCAAAAGGAGCTTTTTATTACACATACATAATTCACCACTATCTTTTACAGACCACACTCTTTACCGATGGCAACTACAAACAATAGCCAGTGAATAACGATTCAGATAGCCCCCACTTGCCCGACAATACAATCGAAGATGTAGAAGAAAAATGGTCGTGTTTAAAATTGCCGCGAAGGCCCCCTGGGGGGTACTAACACGTTACGAGTCCACTTAAGTTACGGCGGGGAATAGTAGGACTGGGTCTACAAAATTAAGGTCAAAAGGGGTAATAGATAAAGGGCATTGTTCAGGTAACTTAATACATACATGTATTACTCTGAGAACTTTACGGTTTCGCTCTATGAAAACACAACAATATATCGATATCAGCCATATTTTTACACCATAAAATAGGTTGGGTAATTTGACTAAATATTCATTAATAATCCACCTAAATTTAATACCGCAGCGGTAAAAAATAATGAAAAGTAATCTTTATAAATTCTATCCACTTATTTTTGTTAATGAATAAACCTTTCTATAGGCCAGATGAAATTCAATATGACTCAAGGTCGTAAATATTTAATTAAAATGCTGTTATTTCCTGATGCATATATTTTTGGATTAAGATAGTAAGTCTCCAAATTTGTGTTCTCAAACATGTTTTCATAGTAAAAATACTGATAGCATTTTTGCTTGCGGGTTAATTTTTTTTCCTAACATCCGGTCCATAGAATTATTGACTTCAATTGTAAAAGTTTTTTTAAATAACATATAAAAGCCGTATACAAATAATTAGCCTGATATTGAATTATTTCCAAAAAAACCGTAATTTTCTCAGGGTATATATGTAGAAATCCTTGAAAGAACTCATTGTTCTGAAAATCCGTCCACAAATCAACTTGATAATGAGTCGCCACAAAGTCTACAAAACTAATCTCCTAAAGGCAATTAATATGTTAAGTGACATATAAAATGAACGCTGCATACATGTCAAATATAATCTGGTTCAAAATCCACCTTTAACCCCCGACGCAAAAGAGGGGTGTTATAAATTTGACGCGTCTATGTGTCCATGAATCTGCGTATCTGTATGTCTGTGTGTCTGTCTGTTGCATCGTAGCTCCTAAACGATTGGACCGATTTAAATGCGTTTTTGTCCAAAAGCTGACCTGATCGAGATGTTTCTTAGTTATGTTTCAACAAAATCGCTTCAGCCTGTTCTGAGATATTGAACTTTGAAATGAAAATTCTTTTTTTCTTTGTTATTATTATAAACATGTCATTGAAATCTGAATCTTAGCTTGGACGGTAAAGTTGCTTTTTGAATGGCCTACTTAGATACAATTCGGCCAACTTAAATAATCACAAGTAGGTATACACCTACGAGTGCCTAACCTATACCATTACCCTGCGAGAGTTGGATCCACGTAGAAACACGACACCTATATTCTCAGACAGGTAATATAAAAAAAAGTTTAGCGAACGGTATTTAATGTACGTACCTAATCTACACATTCGTTTATTAAACCGTAATAAAAACGGAAATATAAGTAAAACTGCAAAAACATTTAAGAAAACCTACTTCTAGAATAACTTTGCGGCTACTTAATCGCCCAATTAGGAAACTAATCTCCAATTATATGAATTACTCCACTAAGGTTATTTTCTCTTAAATTAATACAACCAGAAAACTTTTGATGAGCCTAGTGGTTCAGGCTCGTACCAATACGTTTTTCGGAACTTATGAACGGAATATTTACCGTTTGCTTTTCGGTGAAGGAAAACATCGTGAGGAAACCGGTTTAATCCCAATAAGGTCTAGTTTTCACCCTGGGTATGAAGGTCAGATGGCAGTCGCTTTCGTTAAACTAGTGCCTATGCCAAATCTTGGGATTAGGTGTCAAAGCGGACCCTGTGCTCCTTTAAGGCTCAACTGGAAATAACGCTAGGAGCATGATGAAAACCAGAAAACTTCTTGTGAAATATTTTCTAAACGGTTAGAGGTACTTTACTTTTTGTGAAATATTTTCTAAACGGTTACTTTAGCGCCCGTAAACGCCCCGCGTACTAAATCACGAGCTATAATTGTTTTTGTTACACAATATAATAAACTTCGCTGCACATTACTCGCCGGCTTTTTACTCCGGTCATATTTCTCCATAGCACTTAAGTGGGAGTTCATTAAAACCCAGTTTTACTTTATTTAATGTTTTTATTACGATGTGCAAACGACAGTTTCAGAGTGTCTAGGGAACATGAATCCGGGATTTATGAGGCAAAGTTTTGCATTTTCAAGCTAAGTTAAACAGTGGAAGTGTGGCCATTGGTATGCTGGAAGGTCAGTGGGTGGCTCTGGCGGTGCTAGTTGAATGGAACGAGGAACATTTGCTACGGCAAGACAATATTTGCATGAGCGAATCATTTTGTTTGATGTTTAAATATCCTTGGCATGTTTGTATTATCATTGCTAGTTATTCTACAATTCCAGATAGGTATCCCACAAAACAAAATATAATGTGGCGTTATTTATAAAGAGTGCCACGCAGCGTGGGCAGTTCTCCCACAAGGTGGATTGATGACTAAAGGTCGTGGGAGTCCGCTAGATGCGGGTGGCGTAGGACCGGTCATTGTGGCACTCTCTGGAGGAGGCATATGTCCAACAGTGGGTGTCTTTCGGCTGATATGATGATGATGATCTATGAAAAGGGACCGTGTTGTTATTATTAACGACGAGCTAATACAAATGATTCACGGAGTATTAATGTCATTAGCGCCAACAATAACAAGCTCATTTTTTCATAAATAACGCCACAAATTATCATCCATCGTTAAATAGAGGGCAAAAGTTTATTCCAAAAAGGGGACTGAAACAGTTAGAAATGCTAGAAGAACTACGGTAACATTATATATTTCATTACGCTGTGCGAGCAGTTTCACTTATTTCAACGAAATAGGTTTTGATATAATACCTGCCTAAGGTATTTAGTATCATGTAGGTACGGTTGTAGACGCTGCAAACATTTGCAATTTAATATTCAACTTTATAATCTCTCTATTCAAGAAAATTTGCTGAAATGGACATGAAAAAAATAAAAATGTTTATTAAGCTAACAAAAGAAGTAAGAATAGTAGACAAGTTTGTAATTACAATACAAATATACTGGATCATACTATTTATATTGGTATATACATAACATAATAGACATTATAGATTTATGTTTGCTTTTTGTCCTAATTTAGAAATCCCAGGAATTGTATTAATCAACTTAAATTGAGTCGGCATCCAACTCAGGAACAATGGCTGTCGCCAAAGGTTATTTAGGTATTGGGTAAATATGTACCTATCTGAATTTCCGATCCCTATTATTAGCGTATTTTCCGTAAAAAAAATTCTCACAAGCTGTTTGCATGCATACTATTGAAAACTGCAATTACGAAAAAGAAATAAAAAAACCTGTACCTGTCGCTTGAAAGCTTTAAAAGGCTTGGGCAATTACGCAAAAACATGTACATATTACAGGAAAAAGGCGGTCTAAAAGCCTTTGTTACCATGCTCATGCAAACTTGGATTTTACCTGACATTGTGTACAAACTCTAGTTATTACCCAAAGTGGAATAAAAAAGAGCTCTAAGAAAGTAGTGAAAAAACATATCTAGGATATTATTGAAATTGGAACGTGAAGTGTGTCTGATTAGTGTGTCAGTAGAGATACTGAAAAGTTGACATAGTGAAAAATTGAGTATGTATGATAAAAAAAATGTTTTTCATTACCTAACAGTTATTCGCAACCACCACCGGCACAACCGCTTCGAATGGTTAATTAAATAATTATCTCGTTACACCCATGAACTACCTATTAAGTTATCAAAAGTATGACAACAAAAAAAAACTGAATAGGTACCTACTGTTTAATTTTTCTCTTAAAAAATGTTTGTGTCTAATTTTACAACCCTCTATGCTCCGTTTCAAACCTTATTTCAAAACGTATTATCTTTAATTGTTTCAAGATTTTTAGGCAACCAAATCAGAACTTAATATATAATTAATTTATAACCTTTCTAAATTCACATAAGACAGAGTACAATATAATTATGGAAATACTACACTACGAAAACTACGACAACGACTACGATAACTTATGATTATGACATAATTCACAAAAGACATGCGTACCTATGCACGTTTTATTCCACGGCAACTATGGTACGAGTAGTCCCCTACACCACAATTGTGAAAATATTACCATCCCCCTATTATGTCAGTACCCTTCGGAAAACTACTCATATATTTACATAGTACCCGCCCATTGGGCTCCGTTCATCATTGGTACATTCAGAGACACTCATTAATATATATTCATTTCAGATCTTATGTCCATACACTAAGGCTCAAAATAGTATATATATTTTTGGATTTGACCACACAATAATACCAGTGAATTATGAGAACCCGGAACCCACATAATTTGGTCTGCTGATAACGGTTTGTGACGGTCAGCTCTAAAAGTATGTGGTTAAGTTTGAATCTTATTCCTGAGACATAAGATCCAAATCTTATCAATATAACCTGTACTATTTTGTGACGATGATGTTTTGCATTCTATATTAATTAGTCTCTTGGAGTTTAATTTGAGACTAAATTCGTTTGCGACAAATAAATGAAATAACCCAATAACCTATATTTGTTTTTTGCTTAATTTTACTATAACCAGTCATTTATGCACATAATTTTATTGTATTAATTTATTATTACTACTCAAAAGAAAATGGGGGCTAAGTATTTTGATTGCTACGTGAAAAATATAGTAAACAGTAATGTATATTTTTTTAAATAACATGTAACAAGGCTTTTGTTTTAACTTATGCTAATAACCATTTAATTGTGTAGTCAATCGTTTCACTTATTTCAATTAACATGAAATTAGTCCATTGTCAACAGCAAAAACTAAACAGAAACTCTTTGCAAAACAAAATAAAAACTGACACAAGCTGTTTTTTTTAATAGTTTAGAAACGAGTGTGTCCTCCTCTCCTGTTTTCACACTCCTGGAGCCTTGAATGCATACTCTCGATTAAGTTTCTGATGTTTTCATCGGGTATCTCTTCCCACGCACGTTTCAGAGCATCCATAAGCTGTTGCTGGTTGTGAACCTCTTGCTCATGCTCCCTAACCCTTCGTTTTAATTGGTCCCACATATGCTCTATTGGTGTGTGTCGTCTCCATACTCTAATCCGCCGATCATCATATCACTTTACACTCATCTGTGAAGAGCACCATACCCCATTGATTCATGCTCCAATCTGAATGTTCGCGGCAAAAACTTAAACGATTTCCACGTTGAACCCTAGATAAAGGAATTCGTATTACTCGGCGTCTGGACCTTTGCTGGTCTTCATGCAGTCGATTACGTATCGTTTGGTCACTAACACGAGTCCCCGTTGTCAACCGTAGGCGATTTTGTAACTTACGTGCCGTCACAGAGCGCTCTCGACGGGCACTTAATCGGAGGTAGCGATCCTCTTGTGCCGTAGTCGCTCGCACCCTGCCCGATCCAGGCCTTCTTGCAACACTGCCAGTCTCTTGGAACCGATCCCACACATTTTGGATGGCTCGGCGAGAGAAACCCAACGAAAAAGCTACAGACCGCTGTGAATGACCTTCAGCAATCAATGTAACTCTGGTGGCAGTAATATTATCCATATGCCTTCGTTGACGTGGCATTATTAACAAAAGATGTTAAAAGAAGCAAAAGATGGACAGAAATAGTTTTTTAACAGAATAAAATTGTGATTCCATCTGAAAGGAATTTGACCTGAAACTCGTTTTTTTTATTTGCTTCAATTTCTGGCCAGCTGTAAGACTTAAACACCAGCATTAAAGAGGTTGGATACTGAAGGAGGCCGGACGTCATTAATTAGTCACTTATTAATTAGTTTACATCTAAAAATTTACTCAAAAACAGAAATATGTAAGTGGCCCTTATTTTCTTTTGAGTAGTATACAATCATGCATAAGTATAGTATTTTGTTACAAAAGATTCATGAATCGATTAATTTTCATAATTGTGTAATTCTTGTAACACCAAGTAGGATTTGAATACTTTTTTATTTAATAGTTAAGATTCCACAGCTATTTAAAGCAATATAAAATACAGTCGAATTTCTTAGAAAAATTGTAATTGCCAGTTTAAATCACCGAAAAATCGATGCAGGCGGTTAAACAAAATTGCCCCAATGCCTATAACTGCGGCGATTCCTCGCAGCAAAGTTACGTAACTCACAACTTTAGCAAACAAGTAGCGAATTCACTATTACTCTAATAGCAGTTACATCTAATATAAAATTGGTTTCAGCTGAGCGGGCATCGTTCGGACTCCTGTTATTGGATCACATCCAAGCCCAATACTGCTTGCTTGCCTTTTTTCCTCCGTGATACTCATTTTTATGACGATTTCTGACGATGGACAATTTTCGCGAATAAATTTACTTATCATATTTTACTGCGTGACCTCGATAGATTCGGCCAGCTATATTCATGTTTATTTATTAAGGCTCATACGATTTTGGGACCGCCTTGTATGCTGGGGGCTATCCCAATAAATTTGTTTTCCCAGTAAATCGAGTAGTTTTTGATTTTATAACATCATTTTGTCGGCCTAAGGGGGTAAGTAAAATCTCTTTACATAAACAAAATAATAAGGGTTGCTTGCTTACCTTTTTTAGTTCGATTTCAGAAGGATTTTGTGATCTGAAAAAAAGAAATACATTTTACTACGTTTATTATAGAGGTATTAGCAACACATAAAAAGCAAGTATTTGCTTAATACTTCCGTATTCGTTTAATATAGATAGATAGAAGATAATTATAATTTTTATAGTTTGAACGTTAACTTAGTAATAGTTAAACATATACCAACAATAGTGCCCATACGGCATATTTATTACATTGTACCTCGGTGTTGCCAACAAGCACGCGGCCTGCCTGATGCCAGCGCATATCATCATCATCATATCAGCCGAAAGACGTCCACTGCTGGACATAGGCCTCCCCCAAAGAGTGCCACAATGGGCGGTCCTGCGCCACCCGCATCCAGCGGACTCCCGCGACCTTTACCAGGTCATCAGTCCATCACCTTGCCAGCTCATACACGTTATTATATTTTGCAAATAAATCAAATAATTAACTAAATGTAATTACGGTAGGGTTTGGATGTTGATGTTTTTTGTTTAAGCCTCAATAAAGTTAAAAATAATGTTATAAAATTGTCATGTACCTAGTTAATTATCCTTCACGATCTCGCGTGGTCTCTTTAAATTGTTTAAGTTAATTATGACAGTGTTAGACTAGGTACCTATCTTATTTTTTCCATTTCAATGTGTTATTAACATGTTGTGCATGGTAGTTATAGAAATGTTAATTCAATACGGTTTTGATAGAACTATTGTAAATATGTATGTACAGTCAGCAACAGAAGTTGCTAGGCGGTCCTAGTGCTCAAAATGATCAACAAACGAACTCTTATGTCAAAGGAATAAGAATCTGTGTAGGTAATTTTGAGAGTGTTATTTTGCTTAGCTAATTTTGATGCTGACTGTACATTTCTTAGTTGAGTAAAAAAAAAAAAACCATTTATCAAATAAATACCTGTATAAATAACAACGTGATTTTGGCTAACTTCCACATACAACCTCAAATGAGGCAGAAACCCCACCTTTAACACATACAGTCTACCGGACAAACGGGCGCTCGGAGCGTGCACGTAAAACAAGAGCCAAGTGGTTATAAATTTTTCATTCATGAACCTGTCTTACATTCTAATTCACAATAATGGCTGCGTTCGCCCGCGTCATAACGTAACTGCTAAAAGATCCCGCGGGATCGAGGGTTACGAAAAAAACGTGGTTGTATGTACCTTGATACAAGAATGGTAAATACTGGAAGTGAAACAGCGTTAAAAAGTCAATTAACATCGCTTTTTTCTAACATATGGTCTAGTTTTGTTGTACCCAAAATTGGAAGAACTAAAATACACTGTTTGGGTTCATCTCTCATTTTTACTCGGGTCTTGCGTGTCATATTGACGACCACCTTAGCCTAATTGGTAGTGACCCTGTCTACGAAGGTACTGAGGTACTGCGTTTGAATCCCGATAAGGAATATTATTTGTGTTATGAGCAAGAATATTTGTTTTCCATCTATGACAGACATAGACATACAGGACATACCGCACGGTACAATGACAATAGATGCAACGAAATGGAGAGGCCCTATTGGAAAAAGGAAGGTGGGAAAGTCAAATAAACGAAGGCTGGAGGTCCAAATTAAATAAATAATTTAGTAAATAACATAATAATATACAAACATAACGCTAACTTCTAACTATAAGGAACTTACTAATCAATACGGATAAGCTACTAATGTAAAAAATAGGTAATTTGATAATAAAAAGCTTTGTATTTTATATTTATTTATTTTATGTGTGTATTTATTTATCTTTTAAATTAAAGTATGTATGTACACATACCAAGCTCAAGCTTGAAGCACAAGCTTTACTCAGTTTGGGACTAGGTCGACTTGTGTAAGTATTAATATTGTTTTACTTGCCCTAATTTTTGAAATAAGTTTGCTTTAAAGAAAGGAACTTTTCTTAAAAAAACAACTACGTTCCTGCTACGCTACGTTCGTGCGTGCTATTTGCGCACCAGGCACTTCCATTCTCTCTGCAGCATCACACCCTCTACTTATGTTAGCTTAAGCCAAATAATAAAGATCATGTTTTACGAACAAGGTTTCACCCCACGTGGCATCCCTTCGGCCCATCTTGATTGGCGAATACTTTATCGTGATGTGTACTTACTTTTTTAGGGTTCCGTATTGGTAATGGAATCAATTTTATCTCACATAACCAAAAACAGAATACTTAGCATAAATATTGGTAGATTTTTTAGGGCAATAATATTATTGCATTATTGTTCAAAGCTTTTTGGCTAAAAAACTTTTTACCAAATATATATATATATATTTTTCATTAATATTATGCACGTATGTAAATCATAATTCTTTCAAGATAGATATTTGTGTTATTTATTATTAATTAGCTCATAAAGAAAACCTAATCACAATGGAAAAGAGCAACTTTTTATTAGATGTTTATAAGGAAACTGTTTGTAAATTTTAACTACTTCTAACAACAATATTATTTATTTTATTGCATTTGAATTATTATCTAAGACATTATAGTTTAACAATAAACCACGGGTCCAACTCTATAACCGTCTTTTACTAACTTGCCAAACGCTTTACGTTTCGATCTAAGTAGCGAGGCATTTTTTATGAGCCCCATTTTGTAAATTAAAAAGGGTGGTTGGGCTTAAGTTATTTATGAAAGCAATTTAAGTGTATACATTAAGCTTGAAATTTTGTTTATGTCGCACTTTTTGTTTCGCAAATTAATTTGGAGAATTAGCCTGATTGGTTTATAACGTTGTAGAGTCTGGTATGAATTAATGAGACAGATGAAATGGGGCAGTTTTTAAGCGTATTCAGCCCCTTGTCTCATAAATTAGGTGACGTCAACTGTCATTGTATGTAGGGTTCGGAATTGTGTCGTGTTAAAAAAATAACGAACATGTCGCCACCACATTTGCGATGTGGCTCTATTGCACACATACGGTTACATCTAAAAACTACTCGAAAGTAAAATTAATTTGAGATGTGGCCGTATTGCAGTCATTAAAACAGACTTTTAACAAACTTTTTTTTAGATTTGTTTTTTTGCTGAGCAAAGTAATGTCATTATTGTATGCAATGTAATAACATGGAGGTCTATTTATTGTTTATCATTTCGGATTTCTTCGAGACTGCTCGGAATCGGGAGCAATGGAAAATGTGGGGGAGGCCTTTACCCACCAGTGGGATACTACAGGCTCATAGTAATAATAATTTCGCATTTTCCAAGGTGATAGGCCTCGTTAAAAGACGGGCGGGGCGTTCGGTAGAGCGGGCGCCGAGACAGTAGTCGCCAAAACACAAACATAATGGTGTTTTTAGGTGTGTTTATGCTCACATTCCAAATAGCATGATAGCAAACGAACAAGATATTTTGAGTATTAACTTCCACGGACGATCGTGGATTGAGATTGAGAATGTTGAAGTGGAATGCGAAAATCTTAAAAATTGAAGCCCTCATTATGGTGAGTAAACACAAGCCCGGTTAAAAACAAGCCCGGTAATTTGACCCGAAAATGTTTCCGTGAGGACAATCTGCTTCTAATTTAAAGAAAGTTTATCTGCCATAATCATATTTGACGTTTACAACAGCTTTATTTTCTTAGGAACGAGCGATCGTTCAAAATTTCCCCAATACAAGTCAATATTTTAGTATTACGAGTAGTATAGACATCACCAACATTTACATGGTACTAGTATAACTACTCATAAATAAATATTTTAATTCGGTTAAATAAGTTTTATAAATGTACCTACAATGAAGTGCAAACTAAATCATTAAAAGTCTAAAATAAGGTTCATATTGCCAACTTTAAAAACCTATCAAAACTCCATGGTTAATTAAACTTGATCCCATTAAACTTGATAACCACCCCAAACTTCACGTTTCCGAAACCCTAAACACGTTGTTCCTCCGATACCCTATGTACTTTTTCCCTTCGAGAAACTTCTCAAATATTGACACGTGCCATGTCAGTGTTTGCGTATAATGGTGTACGGCGTCGGTTCGTTCCCTGGTGTAAACTGTGCTTTTATTTGGAAACTCTTAGACAGGAGTTCCGTGAGGAAAAGATTATCCATCAAATGATTAAAATGCGGGTCAAATAACGATATGTCCGTACACAACTGTT
The DNA here is from genome assembly GCA_963854355.1 of Epinotia brunnichana. Classification (NCBI taxonomy): domain Eukaryota; kingdom Metazoa; phylum Arthropoda; class Insecta; order Lepidoptera; family Tortricidae; genus Epinotia; species Epinotia brunnichana. The sequence goes on from OY977949.1 coordinate 22,891,138, forward strand.
ATTTTTCCGTTCTGGCGTATATGTGCATATAGTTTTGCGGGTTTAAGAGCTGCAATTGCCCTAAAATTGAACAAAGGTCGATTGAAAAAAAAATCCTTGTTATACTTAGTTTGCAAGTTCAGGTTTTCGGTATTAAAACAATTCTTAACAATAGAAAAGTTTCTTAAGATACTGACTATTATATTTTGAGTCCCTCTAACAGATACAACCATCTCACTCTTGGCATTTTGTATTGGAAGCGAGTGAATCGCCCTGGGACATTACAGTACAGACAGTTTGCTCATATACAAGGTGTCTCGAGTAAACAAGATCTCGCCATTCAGTCGGATGTTTTATATTATTCACAAACCTCTGGTAAAACGAAAAGACATTCTTTTCGTGTTCAGTTTTTCAGCTGTTAAAATATACCTTTGCCTTTGTCACTTCTTGGTTGAGATAAATCTAACGATAAGTAGGTACCTACCTATCTTATGACTTAAAATCCGTTAATTCGTTTTTGTGCCTAAGAAATATAAGTGGATATTCCCATATTCACATATTCCCATATCTTCGGCACGTAGTTGACAACAATATATGAAAAATAACTACATCTTGGAAAAGTTGAAAAAACCTCCGACACTTTCATTCCAAAGTTCAATATTTCAATAACAGCTAAACCGATTTTGTGGAAACGTAGCTAAGAACAATCTCGATCATGTATGTCAGCTTTCGGACAAAAAGCTTGCATTTAAATCGGTCCATTTGTTTAGGAGCTACGATGCCACAGAGAGACACATATACAGGCACACAGACACGTCTAACTTATAACACCCCTCTTTTTGCGTCGGGGGTTAAAATGTACGTCTTCATCCGTTCTGAGCGTCTTACAAACTGAATAATACGTCAAATCATTTACCACTCTAAAACTATTTAATTCACTTATTCATCATCTAACAGCCAGCACCTTACAGCACCATCAAAAGATCCAATTTAAACGAGCTCTGATGAAATTGTAAACATGTAATATATATCAAACGGGGTAAGACATTTTATTCAATTTCATTTAAAACATACACGATTGCGATGGTGTAAAAAATACGCACGTAATCAACCATCATCTACAAGTGCTAAAGCATTTAGGTTAACACCAACACACAACCCTCCCATTTAACCAATCCCGAAAGTATTCCAAGTCTCATTACGATCCACAACGTGTTTGGGACTTACGACGGTTTTGCCGTTTTCCTCACAAAACCAGAAAACAAAATATAATATGTCCAATATAAACTGAACCATATAATTCAACTTTAGCCCTCTGTTTTAATGATTTTTGAGGGTAAGGAGAGATCTTCGAATACTGGTTATAAGTCGAGTATGGAACCCTCTTTTTCACCCCCCGTTGCTTGGTTTATGAGTATTTCTGTACGATATGCCTTGAGTTTTATTTCATTTTTATTCGTTTTAATACGAAATAAAATACTTATTTTGATTTATTTTTAGGAATTCTTTTATTTACTTTGTGTTATCACTGGACCATTGTAGCATTAATGCCAAAACTTTGTCTTTACAGTTTTAGTTCAAAGATCCAGATACAAAACCAATGTTACTCTGTCTACAAAAAATGAAAACAGACGGACAGCCTATTGTCAGTTTCACTATAATGAGGAACCCTAAGACAACACCTCATTAATGTCAAACTCCATCAAGTCGTTCGGACTGTAAACCGTGAAATATAATTTTCAGTTCTCATGCTCGCAAAGTTCGCCTTTGTGCTGGATGTATGCTGCACAAAATGCCTCGTTTACGCTCTAGTGCACAATGTAAAATTGTTTTAAAGACTAAGATAATCGGGCCTAACAGCCAAACATATAATAAAACTTCGTAGAATTAACTTGTCATTTGATTTGATTTGCTTATAAATTTCACATTTGTGTTTTACATTACTAAATTAATAAAACCAGATAAAATAGGAGTAAATTATTATTTTAAAACGTATTGAACCATTAAATGACTTTGGTATATAAACTAAATTCTATTGACATGCGAGTGTGTTTGCATATATATGTGTGTGTGTGCGTGTGTGTGTGTGTGTGTGTGTGTGTGTGTGGGGTGGGGGTGGGTGTGTGTGTGTATGTGTGTGTGCTTGGGTGTGAGTTGATGATGGAAATTCCACAACAGCTTTATAGGGTTTAGTTTGTATGCGGTATTCTAACCAGTCTCTCGGTTTCAGCATATGACAATGTTCGTAACCATTTCTTTACGATACGTCTAGCTTCAGGAGTGGAAAGCTGTTTAATGTTCTGGTACTTAAGTACGACGATATTCACAAATTCCTCAGAATGGAAAAAAAAGTATTTGAGGATTTATTTTATTAGGTGCGACCATTGATCACTAAACAAGATGCAAACATGAGACCTGCTGTATATGCTTAAAAAACGGTTTATCGCTACACTAAGATATTTAGCCACAGGAAGGGACTACAGAGACCCCTCGTTGGCGCCTGTATCACATTCCTTGTCAGTAAAGTCTCCGACGCAGCTTTTTTTTAAATTTTGTCCATATGAAATGGTGGCGATAAATCCTTTAGGCAGGGTAAATCCTTCTACAAATCTATTAATTCCGCGATAAAATCGCGTTCGCGCTGAGATACCATCGCAAGAATACAGTACGTACGCACGCGGCACTTCCTCCGAGCGAACTGACTACCCGCGGTCGGAGTCGGGCGGCCACACGGTTCAAAACCGACAGCTCCGACCGCGGTCGGTAGCATACGCTCGACGACCAAGGGCGTGCGAAGGGCAAACGAAATTTAGCTGGAAACAACTGTCTACACGGTCGGTGCGGACCAAGGTCGCTCGGTCGGAGGGGCGTGTTGGCGACCGTCTAGCAAGGGCTTTAAATAGATTTTTCGACAGCATAACTATAGCCCTGTAAACATTTACTGATTACAGTTTCACGGTTCAGTATACCGTTCAATTCTCCGCTTAACTGAACGAAAAACGCGACAAAGCATGAGTGATGTACTATCCCAGTTTCCACTTAATGACCTCTGACGCCAAGCCAATGTGTGCTCTAAGCCTAGTTGATAAGGTCGACAGATTGTTACACTTTGACCTCAATGTTTGCCCGTTTTTATACTTACGAGTAACGTAGCAGTTAAATGAAAGAATGTATCTAAAGTCGTTCATAACCTGGTTGAAATTAAGGGAAGCGCACTGCGCGGTGCCAAGTTTACTCCTGCAGTTTAATTCTAGTCAGTGATGTCAGTTCATTAGAAAATTTAATTTTACTGAGAAAAAAAAACGAAAAAATCTAAGAAATTAGACATAGTTTTGAAACTCAATGATGACCTTTGGTAACAAAGTGTAAATAAATACCGTTTTATATATTTTTTAAGATTCTAAATTACCTGCCTACTTTATAATATATCAAAATTATGTAGGTTGGTAGATATGTAGGTACATAGAAATCAACCCGGTTCGTGCAGAAAACTTAAATTGACAATTTTGAACATCAAACTATAAATTATCATCACACTCAATCTTCAAGATTCCTTACAAGCGCCATTAGGACAAAACATCCAAACTCCATTTTTGCCCCCGTCCTAATAAACAACGTCGTGCATTAGTGTAATACGCCTTAATTCCGCGGTACGGGCTCTCAAACCCTTGCCATTTGCCACGAGCCCTTCAGCCCGGAGAAACCGCTGAGAAGTTCCGCAGAAAACACGTTTCCGGACGCCAGAGAGGTCGGAGTGTGAATGGTGTAAGAATAAGAGGTTATTTTATCCGTGAAACAATCCGTGGGTACGGGGACGGTACATCTTAGTAATGTATAACGTCATTTAAATTTTAATGTTGTACATTACTACGTATAGTTACCCGTATGGCTCCGCTCGAGTGTTGCAAAGAACGTATGGTAACTCGCGGAGTAAACTATAGTGTATGCCCAGAGAAAGACCATTCTGTCATAGTTGAAAGAACTTTTGAAATCGGATGAGTAATTACAAAGATTACCGCCACACAAATAAAAATATTTCAAGCTCCATTTGTAAAACAATAGAATTTTAATTAAATGCAGTTTTTTATGTCTTTGCACGTTACGAGTAACAAATTGCTGTCCTCAATTGGGGTGACAAAGTAATATTATGTATTATCTTTTTATGTGTCTTATTTTATAGCATGAATTTTATTTCATATCATTGGATACAATTTTATTGTTTTTTTCATTAATCTATGTAATCACACAAAAGAATACTAATTGAACAAGCGAGCGAAGCGAACGAAGTTCTTGAATTCAGCCTGGTCGAAAATTCTTTAGTATGTCCGGCTGTTGTTCTACTTTATAGGTCGCATGTCTCAACCAATTCTCCTGAAATTTTGTGAGCATGTTCAATAATTATATAGATTTTTTGTCGATTTAGTTTTTCAGTAGCGGACGTCGGCAAACGAATTACACACTTAAAGTGGGGGTGGGCGGGACACTTGGCGAGGAGAAACGATGGGAGATGGACAAAACAGGTTACTGAATGGTGGCCAAGGTAATCGAAACGGTCAGCGGGCAGACCACCGCCTGATGGACCGATGATATCTGCCGAACAGGAAGTAAACAGTGCATGAGATTAGCACAGGATCGGGGAGAGTGGCGTAATAAAGAAGGCCTATACTCAACAGTGGGTGGATACGGGCTGAATAGATAGATAGATTAGTTTTTCATAATAACCTTTTTTTTTATAAAGACAGATAGATTCTACAGAGCTGTAGAACTCGTGAGCCTTTTTTTCCCACAGAGCTACTAGTCATTGATTTACGCTAAAATACACTAATAGAAGTATGTTACGTAAAAAATTCAAAAACAAGTTGACACATGTAGCCATACCGCTTATTCATCTCTAACATCAACACACGACTACCTTCAACGTCTAACTTCAAATAAATCTTACCTTCACGGTAATCTTCAAAAGGCCTAATGTTCTTAGCTACCTATAATTCAGCCCGAGGCAGCCGAATACACACGAAGTTGGCTCATCCTCTTTTGCGACCGCTGTATGACTATTGATGTCTTTGATCCCTTTGTGGCTGTAAAGGGTAGTCAAGTGGCTGATACAGGTAAATAACTTCTGGTTTATCGAAGATGTTTACCTTGCGATCTATTGTTAACGAAAAGTAATAACAATTTCAAAGGATTATTAAGGGGGTTCGATTGCCATACAAAACGTTATTTGACATTCGTAGGCTAACGGCGTGATATTTTAAGAAACTTATGTAACAAACTTTCATAAATTGGCTTCCCATTTGCGCCAAATTCCCCCTTTCCTAGAATAAACTAGTATAAACTAGATTAATTTGAGAAATTGGTTTGTCACGTGATATTTTGGGAAAACTATTTTTCTCAAATTAATCTAGTTTATACAAGTTTATTCTAGGAAAGCGGGAATTTGGCGCAAATGGGAAGCCAATTGATGAAAGTTTGTTGCATAAGTTTCTTAAAATATCACGCCGTTAGCCTGCGAATGTCAAATAACGCTTTGTATGGCAATCGAACCACCTTAATATACGATTATTATTATTAAGCTCGTCTTTGTAACTTCTTGCGTAGAACTTGTCAACTAGTTTGTGAGCTCAAACTCGCGAGAAAATGTTTTGTTTTTTTTTTTTCGAAATACTGATTTGACAAAAAACTTGTATACACGGTGTTCCCGGGAATTTCTGTTAACTTCGGCATATTGCAGAGTACATTTACAGAAACAAATAGCATAATTATTTCTTTAAAAAAAACGATTTTTCCCATTTTTGTACAAAATAATTTAATGTAGAACAAACTCACTTTGTAAACCTTCTTGTAGTGTACCTTACAAAATTTTAAAATCTGTTATGCCGTCACAGTTAAGAGCCATTTACACTGGTTAAATCTGCAAAACTGATTAAATTAAACATTGAATATCTTGATAACAGTAAGAGTTAAGATAGGAATGTAAGTACTACTGTCTTGGAGAAATTAACTTTAGGTATTTGATTTAAACTATGCCCCCTTGCAATTAACGGAATTTTACGAAAACACGTAGTATCATAATGAGTGAACCTGTTCACAAAATTTCACAAGAATTGGTTGAGAACTGCGACTTGTAGAGGAGAACCGCCGTACAGCCGGACATCCGACCATCCAGACATAAGAACGAATTTTGGCCCAAGTTTAAACGGAGAACTTTCTTTGCATGGCTCGTTCAATAATTGCATAAAACATGTCCTTCGCTCGGGTCTCCTAAATCAGTTCAGCGGGAAAACATATTAAATTCAAATAAATTGATTGCCAAAAAGAACACAAAATATTTATAACGTTTAACATACGTACAATGAAATAAGTTAAACAATACCTTAGTATTAAAACGTAAAATCGCAGCATATTGCTAGTTTTCAGACGAGTCCCTTCGACAGGGGTGGTCGTAACACTACATCTATCGATACAATACAACGGATCCCAATAATATTATTCATTCATCAATCATTCTTGTGTTGAGTGTTTGGATACATCTTTCAAAATCAGAATCTCCCAGCCTGTCATTTAAAGAAATGAAATCGCCCTTATCTTGACCCCATCCACTTAACCGTGAAGCTTCCTTCAACCAAAAATATTTAGTTTCCGCCCATACATCATAAAGCCAATCGAAAAACTTAACCCGGCTATCTACAAGTGCGCATATGTCTTGCCCACGTTCGCGAAAGGGTTAAAAAAAATATTTCCTCTGCGATACCGTCAGATGGGACTCGTGCAGATTTATTCTAGCAACGGACGTGCTAGCCAAGACTAGGAAAATACTTTGAAAAAGATAAAGCTGCTTGCGAATTATCTTGCACGAGTAAGAAAGTCGCATTTTTGTCGTTTATCGATGTGGGTTTTTAAGATTTGTCACGTTGTGACAAGTATCTGCGGGAGTGAAAAATCATTTAATTATAAAATTAAAATAATTATTACAGACCAATCTTACACAAATCGAGCAAGCCCCATAATAAGCTCAACAAGGCTTGTGTTATGTGTACTAGACGACGATATATTAAATAGATACAAATACATAGAAAACATCCAAGACGCAGACAAATCTTCATGCTCATCACACAAATATTTGCCCTTACCGGGATTCTGTAACAATCGACCCTGGCTATCAAATAAAATATCGCAAAATAACTCAAATAAAATACTTAAGCTAAGAAGTGGCCAAAATGATTCGTCTAGATAGAACCCTGTATCGTTGTGATCCGTAGAACCCAAAATCTTTAATGTGAATGCTTGTCAGGCAAATGAACTCGTCGTCTACTCAAGATCCAAGTCCTATTTAAAATATACCTATCTTCCTACCCCTTTTCTACCAAGTTCTAATAGTGAAATTAAATAAAAATGAAATTAATAAAATATTTAATTTTTGTTGGTAGAAAAACCGCTACGACCTATTACACGCTCGTTAAGCAAGGACGTAGCTTTTAAATATATTTCATATTATCAAGATTATTTCGTTTTCCCTATAATAATAAGCTAGAATGTTTCCCTAGGTATTTGTTTTTATAGCAAAATTACAATCGACAGGTAGTGACGAAAAGGTACCCCTTTGAACGCCACTTGCTACGTCATTGCCAGGATGGGAGCTATCGGACTGTTTGAGAAGAAACGCCGAAACAAACTCATCAGTCATCTAAGACTTCTTATAGTCTCTATTCATAACCTATTAACTGCATATGCACGCATAAGCTGCACACGCAATCATTAGAAGTACTGAATCAGCCGAAGTCAAATGTGATCTTCGATTAAGGTAAACGCGATTTGAAGTAGCTAGTAGTTACAAGGGTATTATTCCGCCCGTAACTACAGTCATCAGCGCCCTGCTTCGCCTCCCGCTGGTCCCTATAACGGAATTGTTTCATTCTAGAACGCCTCTGTGTCCCTAATCAGTAGTATCGAATATCACTCTCGACTACAGAAACCCAGTATTTCAATACTATAAATCCAAATCCCAATACCCGGAATTATGAAAAAAAATACAATAACCGAACACCCCTAAAGTCCTATTCCACCCAAAATATGTGTATGAATTTATCACTATACTAATCCCACAGAACTCATTTGATTGTTCGAAACCAAAATCTATCTTGATTTTAGCAACGAACAATACCGAAGCTGTATGCCCTAACTAAGCTGTTAGAGTTCAGTCGGCCAATCTGAGACCTGCAACGCTAAAGTGTGATTGCCTCCCCCCCTCGCGACCGAAGTCTAGATGGAGTACGAGGAGTAAGGCGCCCTATTATGTATATGAAGGTTATATTTAAATATATTTTTTAAGTCCGATCTCAATTACTGCACGATTTCAACGAGTGAGGATATCCCTCTGTGCGGATCACATGAATGACTACGCCTCGTTTACGTCGTCAGCTGGGCTTTGAGAATCGTGAGACCCCAGATATGGGGTAACGTCTCCTGTGAAAATAAAATAGGTAGACGCCAGACATTCTCAAGTCTGTAGCAAAAGACTCTGGACCATTCCCATTGGCACCGTTAAGCAGGAAGGGTCCCTCAGGAATACTGTAATCCTGGACACTGTTTCTGGATTTTACTTGATTAAAAATATCTTTAAAATTATTTGAACGGAACGTTAAGTTAATATGAAGACAGTAAAACCACCCACCAAAGATTTCCCAATTACAATCCAGAGACCTTGTCAGTCCGGAGGTTGAAGCTGAAGTGAATCCCATGTTCGATCGAGTATCTTCACATACACTCTATTTCTGGAGTGTAGCGGAGGACATATCAGCACTCAGGGTGCTCTTTGTCAGTAGTTTTTCCGCAGCTCATTAACTAATGAGCCGGTAATCTGTTGCCATCTTGGTTTTTATTGTTTGTTCTTGGACATGGCCTTCTTGGCTTTCGTCAATCAGGCCTGTCTGCGGCATTTTGAGTGGCAGCATTTGCCTGTCTGCGGCGTGATAGAGACCTGGGGGCAGGTCTGTGATCATCTTGGGGCGGCGGTACGAGCTCGCGTGGTTGGGCTCGTCACCGGCGGCCATCTGGGGGGCGCGCGTGCAACGGCGCGATTCCCTGCAGCAGTGTATGGCGGGATGCGTCTGCGCGAGCGAACATGCGCTGCGCTGGATGGCCAATGAACTCTTCTATGTTCTGGTGCTTCAAATCTCTTGCGATATTTCTGTTCCGCACGTAACGGGGGGCTGCTACGATGGTCCGTAGGCTGAGCGACTCCTGTGCCCTGAGCTTCTTCCTGTTGGTTTCTGCCGTCCGGGCGTACCACGCAGGAGCCGCGTACGTTAGGCGGGACCTAACGTATGCCTTGTAGACCCCCATCTTTGTGCGGAGTGAGAGGTTGCTGGCGAACACCGGCCGGAGTTTGGAGCGCGCGCATTTCGCCCGTCGCACTGTTTCCGCGGTGTGCTGCTTCATGGAGTATCCCCTGTCGATGGTGACCCCCAGGTATTTTGCTGTGTGCTGCCACTCGACGTCCTCGTTGAGGAGCTTAAGTGGCGGAGGCGGTTGTTTTGAGCCCGTTAGTAGGGCCTGCGTCTTGCCCAAGTTCACCGTGAGCCTCCATCTGGCCAGCCAGTCCGGTAGGGCGTCAAGCTGGCGCTGGATGTTCTTTGCGGCATGTGCGGGTGTGACGGACGATGCGTAGTATGCTGCATCGTCCGCAAATAGTCCCAGCTTGACGTCACCGACCACCAGGATGTCATCGGTGAAGCGTGCGTACAGGGCTGGTGACAGGCAGGATCCTTGGGGGACGCCCGCGAGGATTGGGCGTTCGGTTGATGTGGCGTCTTCTATGGCCACGTGGAAGCGCCGTTCCGACAAGAAGGAGCGCAGGACTCTGATTATGCGCCGCAGTGAGGAGGAGGTCGACAGTTTGGCCAGCAGGCCCTCATGCCAGACTCTGTCGAAAGCCTTCTCCATGTCTAGGAAAACCGCGACGACATGCTCCTTCTTGTCCATCTTTTCCGCCATGAAGCTGAGGACTCTGGTGAGCTGCAGCGTTGTGAAGTGCTCGGTGCGGAACCCGAACTGTTCTGGGCGTGGCTCTATGTGAGGGAGGAGCCGTCCCAGGAGCAGTCTCTCGAAAACCTTGGATAAGGTGCCCGGTATCTTCTTATCCTTTCCAGGCTTGGGTAGCAGTATCACCCGGCCAAGTTTCCAGGCCGTGGGGTAGTGGCCCGAGCGCAAGATCCCATTGAACAGACGCGTCACCGCCGCTATAGTGTGCTGCGGCAGGTGACGTAATGCCTCGTTTGGGATCATGTCGGCGCCCAAAGCCTTCTTGGGGTTTACTCTTCGGGTTTCTTTTCGAACTTGGCCGGGCCAGAAGAAGACCGGGTCCTCCTCTGCTGTAGGCGCATGCTCAAAGTACCTCTCCAGTTGCTCTTCCACTTCCCTCGTGTGGTTGGCGTTCACGTTCGGGTTCGGCTGGAACTGACGCTCCAGCGAGTCCGCGAACAGTTCGGCTCTCTCCTCTGCCTTGTAGTGGAGCACTCCTTGCTCACCTTGCAAGGGGCGTATTGCTTCTGTGGTTTGCCCGAGCTGCCTGCAAAGGCGGTGAATGAACGGTACGTGTCCACCTATGCTGGCGATGTGGGCCTCCCACTGTCCTGCATTGTAGATCTCGAGGTCAGACTTCACTTGTTCTACCAGGTGGTTGAGCTTGGTCTTCATTGTCGGGCATCGGCAGCTGGCGCTTTATCAGTATTAGTGACTGTAGGGCCGCAGGGAGGGGTCTGTACCTCTCTTCTGCTGCGATGGTGCGAGATGATGTTTCCAGCGCCAGCTGGAGGTCTTTGGTGATGGTGGTTGCTGCAGTCTCTACCTCCTCAGCTCTGGAGACTGGTCCAGGGTATGAGTTCCCGAGAGAGGAAGCGAAAGCCTCCCAGTTGGTTTTCCTTGTTGGTTTCTTTCTCGGGGTTTTGTCTGGCTCGGCGTCCAGTACCATTAGCACCGGGCGGTGATCCGACGGCAGGTCGGGCAGGACCTCTTGTTGTATGGCTGCCGTTAGGTCTTTGTGGACCGCAAAGTCGATGATATCGCACGACGCATGCCCATCGCTGTAGTGCGTCGCCTCTTCGGGTCCGGCGATATCGAAATTGCGGTTCAACAGTTCTTGGTAGAGGACTTTTCCTGCAGCATCATTGTGTGTGGCGTTCCAGGCGAGGTGCTTGGCATTCCAGTCTCCTGCCAGGATGGTCGGCCCTGGAGACTGGAGTAGCTTTCTCACGTCGGCTCGTAGTGTAGCGAGAGGGCTCCTCGGTGAGCGGTATAGTGCGTACAGCCTTAGGTCTCCGTGTTGTGTACGGATGTCGACTCCGAGTGCCGTGATGGAGGAGTAGGCAAGGATGGGGGCGTTGGCCGGTGCCATCAGTGTGGATGGCACCGACTCGTCCACCGTGGGTTTGTGCACAGAAGCTCTCGTCTCAGGGCCGGGTTTGGAGAGGACTGTGTGGGCTACCGTCCCCGCTTTGGTGTTTCGCGCTTCTCGTCTGTACACCGGGCATTTTGTGTCATTGGCCGTGTGGGGGCCTGCGCAGTTGGAGCAGGTTCCCGGCAGCTTTCTGTCTCTCGGGCATACCTTGGCAGTGTGGGGGCCCGAGCATCGCACGCATTTTAGTGGGCGGTGGCATCCTGCTGAGTGGTGCCGGAAGCCCTGGCATCTGTGGCATTGTGCGGGGCCCTTATTGCCCCGCCAGCTTTTTATCTTCACTCCCGATACGAAGAGTAGTTCTCGGATTTGATAAATTCCAGTGTGGTCCTTTGGGGCTCCCGTAAGCTGCACAAAGTACGTGCAGCCTCCTCTCCCCTCTCTCGCATTAATCTGCTTTACATAGTCCACCTCGTGGCCTAGTAATGTGCTGGCAGCAGCTATATCGGCTGTGGCAGTGTCCGCTGGAAGGCCGCGGAGTGCCACTTTCATTTTCTTGTCTTCATTCAGCTAGTACGAGTGCCACTCTACGGCCTGGCCCGCCTTCTCCAGGGCGTCGAGGTGGCGTACTACCAGCCGGTACTTTGTCTCTGAGCGCGGCGTGAACCGGAAGCCCTTGCCCAGCGCCTTGCAATTTGGGGCTTGTCCAAGTTCTGCCGCTATTTCCGCCACGACCCTGACCCAGTTCGGGAGTACGGGGGCCACGATTGTGGGGTAGCGGGGCTGCGGTGGTTGAGTTTGTTGCTTCTGTTGTGATGCTTGTTGTTGCTGTTTTTTGTTTTGCTGTGTTGCCGCCTTCGGGCCCTGGACGGGGGCGGGTTAAGCGGCGGTGGCAGCAAATGACTTGGGCTTCGCCCCAGCAGCGGGCGGGGCAGGGGCGGCAGCCTTAGTTGTTGTAGGCTGCTGGGCGGTTGGTGGCGCGTTGTTAGTTTCGCGCGGTTTGGCGGCGGGGAGCTCTTCGTGGCTGGGCCCGGGTACAGCCGGCGGCTTGGCCAGCGCGCGCTCTTCTTCTGCGGTGGCGTCCATTAAGCAGGGCAGAGACTACCCCGCCGGTTGGCTAGGCTCCATGGTAGCAGGAGCCGGGGCCAGGGCGGGCTTCTTGACGGTAGCGGTGGGCGTCTGGGCGTCCTCTAGCTGACCCACGTCAACACCTTGGGCGGCAGGTGGCTTAGCGGGGACATAGAAAAGGTCCCGCGCTACGACCCTCTTGCCTTTGTAGTCCGGCAAGGTGGTCGCCCAAGGTATCGGTGGTCTTGCTGCACTCGCGTACGCTTGCTGTGGCTGCTCCTCCTGGTCGGCGCTCTAGGCGGGCTGCGTGGGCAGCAGAGGTGCTCGCTTTGCTGGCTCTTTTTCATGTGAGGACGGGCTTTCTAGTTGGCGCTTGTCCGACCGGAAAACCGTCGGGTGCTGCGCTATGAAATCGAGAAAGGCGGCGTCCTCCGGATGCAACTCAGTCTCCAGTCCCAGCTGGTGATTGGTTATTCTGACGAAGGCGGACATCCACGCCCTCAGACGCTATTAAAATCGTGTCCGAATTTAATACGTCAATCGGGCTCCGGTTCGGACCGTCGGGCGACACGGGCGAAAATGGTCGCATTGTCGGGCATGGCAGCTCTAGTTGATATTCGTCCAGTGGCTGCGGTGTCGGCGTTGTCGGGCGGGTGGCAGGGGCTTTACCGGCGTCGTCCGCGCTGATGAACTCGTCGCTCCCCGCTAATGATGAGGCTTCGTCGGTGCCGGGCGTTTTAAAAACGCTCCGTTCGGGACGGCCGTCGAGTTTTCCTTGGAATTGGCCTGTTTCCGACGCACGTTCGTCGGATTTCCACGCTAATTCGGCTGTTTCCGCGTCTATAGCGGTGATGGCGGGTAGTTTTTGTTTCCGCGGGTTCAATCTACCCGAAAAGGATGATTCACGCGGCTGCATGAAGGCTCTTGTTTTTGAGCTGCTAGTGGTGGGTAGATCGGTGTCGACTTTTCTCGGTCGACCCTCTCTCTTCGGCATGGGTTTTTCTTGGTCCATTCTGGATGGCGGAGTGCCAGCGTCGCTAGCCACTACCTTTGGGAGCTATCCCTGCATTCCCTCCCCCCATTTGGGTACACCCGGGAATGCAGTGCAATGGGATTTCAACCTCCGATAGTGGTGCTTCAATTTTAGGGCAGTCTCCTCCGGCAAAACGGCCGGGCCGCGATTCTTCAGCTTTTTTCCTCAAGAAAAAAGTGTAAAACTTGCGTAGTTTGGATGTGACCGAACTGTAGTATGACTCCATAGGTGTGTTTTGTAATCCCATGTTGTCGCTGACCGGCTCTTTTATACCTCAAAACATCTGACGACATCTCAGTTTTTAGAACATTTTGAATTCTAACTCATCTTAACTTCGTTCGATTTTCGAAAGTCGACAGACAATGAGAATCAAGAGAAGGATGATTTTTCACGTAGAATGCTGCAGTAACATAAAATATGGTAAAGGGGCGCGGCCTAAATGTAGAATGCTGCAGTGACTTAGATTATTTAATAAATTTATTATTTAGTATATTTTACTTTTTAAATATAAGGAAACTAGACCAGTTTACTGCGTTTAGTTACATTTTGAACCTAGGTCAGTCAGCTTCGTAGGCAGGGTCACTATCCACTAAGCTAAACCATTCGTCAATTTTAACTAAATGTCCAGTACCTATATAAAATGCAGCTTCGGGATTAAAATTTGTATACCTTACCCTGCTTCTACCCATCAGCACCTCTTGATTACTTTGTAATAAGCGGGCGGAGGCGCGAGAGCCTGGTCAAATATGGCCATCACAAATCTTCTTAAAGTGAGGATGATAATTAATATTCTGACGACCGCTTTAGCCTAGTTGGTAGTGACCCGGCCTACGAAGCAAGAGGTCCTGGGTTCGAATCCCGGTATGGGCATTTATTTGTGTGATGAGCACGAATATTTGTTTCTGAGTCATGGATGTTTTCTATGTATTTATATTAGTACCTATGTATATCGTCGTCTAGTACCCATAGTACAAGCTTTGCTTAGTTTGGGACTAGGTTGATTTGTGTAAGATTGTCCGAAAATATTTATTTATATATAATTATTTATTATTTATATTAATTCCTATACCGTATACCTACTTAAAAGCCACCATCCTGAGGGGTAATCACGTAACATTCCGAACGCGCGTTAGGACAATTTATCTGTCATTTTTACATATAGAATTTGACATTTAGATCTACCTAACGTGCGTACAGTCAGCGTCATTAGTTACAGCCGGAGTAGCCAAATATATCGTAACACGTAACACGCCCTTATTCTTAAAGTAATAAAGACGTGTAACGAAGTATTTGGCTACCTTGGCTGCCACTAACTATATTACGCTGACTGTACAATGCGTTACGTGATCGACCTGCAGGTCAATCACGTCACTTGGAAAAATTACAGTTAAATTGTCCTAACGCGCGTTTGGTACGTTACGTGATTATCAAACATCATTAATTTATAGTACATTGTTTAACGAGGGGCGTAAGTGGAATATTGATAACGAGAGTCTATCAGAAGCCCGACGCCAGAGGTGGAGGGCTTTTGATGACTCGAGTTTGCAATATTCTTACGCCCGTATTATATACGCAACGTTTTTCATCACATTTGCGAGGAAATAAATAACTACAAAAGACAGAAAATCTAGGTTTCATACAAGCGCACCAAATCAAAATTTGACGAAACTGACAACTTCACTTCCAGATTAGTGCGAATGGAGCGCGCAGCTTCAATATTTCGACCAATCACAGAGCAGTATTCTTACAGCGCATGGCCTGTTCGATTTTTATTCAACCAATCACAGAGCAGAAGTCTTGTAGCGCGCGGCCACCTGGATTTGCTTTAACCAATCAGATCACTCACGAGCTCATAACTCCCTAGAGAGTTATAAAAATCTATAACTCCAACGGGAGGTAATTCGGCGATAGCTGCTCTATACACCTGCCTATAATACACCCATTACGAGCAAGTGTGATGAAAGATACGTTAACTTACTACTAACCTAAAATATATGTCCCTTAAGAGGTACAGAAACGAAACACATCGCCAAAACGTCGGCCCCGCACGCCACTCGTCTTATCTCGCTAAGTTCCTGTCACCTCAAGAGCACTACACTGCACAAAGGAAGAAACAGGCAAGTCTGCGACTTAGATCGAGTGTTGTGATAAAGTTAGTTTATGTTCCGTATGTGGAACTAAATGTCGTTTAATTTTGGACGGAATAATCTTTTGATACATACATCTACGGAAGCCCAGTAGTTCAGGCTTGCCGTTGCCAAACAGCGGTCGAGGGTTAAAATTCCGGTCCTTCACCAATGAGTTTTTCGTTTATCATTTGATATTTTACTGTTAGCTTTTCGGTGAAGTAAAAACATCGTGAAGAAACCTGCATACATCTGCGAAGAAATTCAAAGGTTTAAGTGAAGTCCCCAACCCGCACTCCCCGTCCCCTCTGATCCATGAGAGGAGGCCTGTGCCCAGCAGTAAGACGTCATCATCATCATCATCATATCAGCCGAAAGACGTATACTACTGGACATAGGCCTCCCCCAAAGGGTGCCAACGTGACTGGTCCTGCGCCACCCGCATCCAGCGTCCGTTACCAGTAGGTCAATCACGTAACGAATTGTACGCGCGTCTGACAGTAAAATCACAATCTAACTGTCATTTCTCCATATAACATTGACATTTAGACCTTACAGACGCGCGTAAGAAAAGTTACGTAATCGACCCACAGGTCATCGGTCCAGGCAGTGAGACGTATATATGCTAATTTATTGTTGTTATTAATATGTATACATAGATCAACTCAGCCCAGTCTTTCTGTCTATACACACAAGGGGAAGGCAGGCCACATGAAATTAAATTTTCTGCGCAAATACAGCAGTTATGGGTTTAAAGACGGAGAAACATAGATATTGCAGTAAGTAATAAGTTGCTAGCCTTTCGCCCACAACATATTTCAATCCTATCCCGTAGTCAATTTTTACGACACTCACGGTAAGAACAGGTATGGTGCTATTCTAACCCCACTACGTACGGGGTTATGGTCCTTTATAATGAAATGACTTAATGTTTATTAATTTTGACACTAGCTTTTATTTCCTACAGAAGCACATTATTGTGGAGTCTTTGTAGTGGCATCAATTTCTCATCAAGACGACCGACCATCAGCCTGTAATATCACAATATTGCACTGCCATCAAATTTTCATAAATATTTTTACATTAACTCATTTTAACCACGGTAAATCTTATCAGATATACAATTAAAAACTGTTTTATTTTATAAGTAAATAAACACATGAAAACTAAAAAATAATAAGAAGTATACAATCATTACGTATGCCTGACGAAGTACTTTCATTGAAAAATCACTACAAAAATTTTAGGTTTACTTACGACATTAAATTAATTATTTAAAACATAAAATTTAAATTAAACCGCCCCCAAGACTAATTGATTGACTTATCCAAATATTCAATTCCGAGATGGAACCGTGATCGGATAAAAGCCACTTCACAATTTCCAATCCGGAATGGTAATGACTGTCGCTTCGAACTGTCAATAGATGTCGCGGCAAAGCCCAGGGGCGGTCACCGTCGATGACAGTTTCTCTGCGGCTTACTCAAGAAGGATTTACCTTACTACAATTTAACAGACCTTTAGGCCTTTATAGGAACAGGCGTGTTACGAGTAAGCCACGTGAAATATTGGGTAGCTTAATGCCAGGATGTTACGAATCTGGGATTGCCATTTTGAATATAATACAATAGAAAAATGCTTAATCTAATAAAGCACACACAACACAACAAAAAAAACGTTGAGACTTAAATAAAGACATGAAAACAAAGATATCTAATGAGTTCAGCAGTGTGTGCTATATTTGGGTCTGTATCTGTATTTTTGAATCTTGAAGACACTGTTCTTGAAGTTATGGAATGAAGCATAAAATGTGTTAGGTTACTTAACCTTTCTAGCGCCAATACGACACACATGCGTCAAAACGTAGCGTTTTTCGCTAGACAGCGAGTTTAAACTGCTACGTACTAGGGCGTAGCGCTACGAGCATAGCGTGGCGGTAAATGAGTAAAATTCATGAGTCATTCACTGCCAAGAATCGCTGCCGTTCCTGTGGTTTTCCTCGTATAGCGTATGAAGCGGAAAGCACCTCTACGGCGTAGGCACCCGATAGTCGGGTTCCCGGCATGGAATGTGTTAAGCAAAAGGTCCTTCTCGGGTGCGATATATAATTACGTTGTTACAGAAATAGTGCCTTATTCACAACCGCGGGACCATTTCATTGAGGAAAGGACTAATTATGGGATCCTTTAGGATTTACTCCAACAACTTGACAAAAATCTCGAGATCAAGACCATTGGAGTCCCTATGCAATGGAGTGGTGGAACACGATAAAGCCTGGTTTGAGTTTTATCCTATAGGCGTGAATTCAGACTCTATGCTGCTTTTCCTGTTTCATATCCGGGCTGGATATCACTTGTCAATTATGCGGTCATGGCTGTCGCTTCCGTATCGGCCGTACAAGCCATTTACGTCAGTGCTGCACCCCTTATACTGACGCTGCTTGAATCATGTTTTCATTGATGTATAATGCAAATTAAATAAGAAGAATGATGATGAATAAATCGTGAAAGTTCAATGCGTCATATTGTACAACACAAACAAAAAAATACAAAATATAACCACATACAAAAAAACCTTAATAACTTGAAAAAATTGCTTTATATACTTGATTAACTTAGAAGCTCTGTTCATATTATCTGCAATGTAAGCTAGTAAGACTAAAAATATAACATTCACCTAACATAAATATGGAACTGTAAGTCCCATTACATCGATGGTATCTACTGAACCACATAGATTTATATAAAACTCACGCAAAGCCAAAGGCGGAAAAATTGTCATTAATTCCCGTCTTGGATTGACAACTTCGACAAGAGTATTTTGCAATAACTATGTAGCTTAGCCTATATGCAAAATTGCCCGACAACATCTAAATGAAACTTTCATACACAAATTTAAATCAATTGACTCATCTAGTATAACTGACGTTTAATTTTAGTACAACATGACTGGCTTTACAGCATGAACAAACACAAACTCATTCATCCATGCTTTACCAATGTTGACATTGCGTAAAAACACAGTTCAAAGCGACACAAAAAAAACAACCAACAATTCTGTTAATTCTCACCTTTTCACCTCGTAAAATATAACCCACATTCACGTCACGTCATTTTTGCAACACGAAAATATTATAAAGGCTACAGGAACGGTACTTTTATTACGGAATCATTGGTGCGAGAGTGATACACGGTAGTTTATCATGCCCCTGTCATATTTAGCGGTGTTTTTTGCCAGAGGAAATGCTTGGAATAGGTACATGGTGCCAGGGGACTGTTAACTTGTGGCTTAACCCTGAAAGTTGGTGAATGAGCAATGTTCTTCTTTTGATGTTTTTTGTCGAGAGAATATAATAAAGTACAGACGGGCAGTCATAATGTTTGTTGGCAAGACTGTATTTGTGTCCAGTACAGTATATTACAGCGTTTGTTTTAGCATATTTTCTAGTCCAAACAGTACCACGCATAAATTGTTCCTTACGTAAGATCCCTGATTAAAACTTCAGATTTTAATCGCAACCAATCTACCCGAAATCGACGATCGTGGGGAGAGATCAATGAGTCGTGATCTTAAGCAAGGTGAAATATTTGTCTTCCATCTTCTAGAAAACAAATGTAGATATGGCTATGTATGTTTAACTATTATAAGATTATATGAAAAGGGTCTAAAATAAGCCATATTACCACGAGATGGTTAATGTCTTTTAAAGGGTTCTGATTGGTTGATTTAATATGGTGAAGTGTTTTGATTGGTCAATTTTTTTTTTAAATTATAAATATGTATATTCATATTTTTCCTAGAGGCTAAATGCATTGCAATCAGCACCGTTTGCTAAGCCTAATATATACACACTTTTCGAGCATGATAAGTGAAAAATATAATATTTCTGTCATTACAATAAGACTGTTTCAATAAAATCATATTAAATTTCTCTTAAACGTATCTACTGATTTTGTGTGATTTAAACTGAACCAGTTAAACTAAAACTCTGAAGATCAACAGATAACAAAAATAATAAGTCGTTTTATAACTATTATTTTTTCTTACAAATTAAGTTATTAGTATTATAAATAACACAGTTTCAAGGTTGTCTCAAAAGTTTGAGTTTAGAAGCTAAAAGCGAATGGATTTTGAATTGGAAAGCCTTCTATTCAACAATGCCAAAGCCGATTAAATACGTTCAAAATTTAATTTCTGTGATTTTGCTGTCATTTAACTTTTGTTTTGGAATATTTTTATAAAAGGAGGCCTTCAACATGAATTTAAATATGGATATTCTTTATAAAAATTAAGCCATTGTAGGATTTTGCGCGCAAATAGACCATCAGTGAGCAGTACCTACTGCGACGAAATGAAACATTTTGAATTAAATGGGAAAATTTAAAAAAAATCGTTTTGAACTAGATTTCAACCTGTAGGTAATCTTTCCTGTTCAGAACAATCTTGAATTAAATCGGAGAACACATTCACGAAGGAAAGTAAAAGCTCGTCGACTTGAACTATACAAGATCATGTTCATTATTACCTTACTTATATTATTAACGTTCAAAGTTTACCTTAAGCTCCACGTGTTTCAACCGCCAAAGTTCAAAGTGAAGGCTATTTACACGCTTGAAAAGCTGTCAAAGCAGCAGCCTAGTAAAGTATTTGGCTGGCTGACCTGATGCAGTATGCAACCGTGGCCGAAGTTCGGGGTCCATTTTGCTGAGCGTTTTGAATTGTAATAAAAAGTAAAGTGAATGCTCTAATTAGCACTAAGTGACACAATTTAAAATGTTTCACATTGTGTACTTATAATGGTTCATTATTCGATCACTATCACAGGGTTGGAATTGTAGTAATATATACCTACTTATTTTTTTTTTCTTAGCCTGTTTGGGTGTCCCACTGCTGAAAGGCCTCCCCCATTTTCCTCCACTCGGCCCTATTGCTGGCATGCTCCCGCCAACCCAAGCAGAACGCGTCCAAATCGTCCCGCCATCTCCTTTTTGGTCTGCCTCTGCTCCGGTGGCCGTCTTTCGGGGCCCATTCTGTACTTATTTTATACCTACTTACTGATATTAAAATCGTTAAGAGGGAAAGTCTGTTACTATTTAAAACCTATTTACAAATTAGACTGTTCCTACAGTTTGTGAGACCCAGTTAAATATTAAGCTTAAGTATATACTCTGTTTATTTAAGAAATAAAATAAAATAATAAATTGTAGCATTGTAAGTTTGTAAAATTTTATGGTTTGGGTAAACTCCGGGACCACATATCCGATTTCCAAAATTCTTTCACTAGCGTGCATAATAAACATTCCGGATAGGCTATATTATATATATTCTAAATTTATATATTATTTTATAGGCTATATTATTTTATAGGCTATATTTTATCCGGCGGGTTTACGAAGCCGTGCGGACATCTAATACATTATCAAATGTTGAGAAACAGATAATCACTTCGAAATGTGGAGTTAGGTTTATTAATCCTTTCAAAGAAGAATGACCGAGGTAAATTACCACAAATATTTCATCAAATATGTCCTTGTTAATCGATAAATGCTTTTATATTCTAAATGAGTTCTTTAACGGAAAATTGTAAACATTTTTCTTTTCAACTTTACTGTTATTAAATCCTTGCTTAAAATAATGGTTATTTATAGGTATATAATAAGTCTGCTGTCTTTATTGAAATCCGTTTCAATAATCAGATTTATAGGTATATATTGTTGTGCCTTTGCAGGGTACCACATGAATACCTTATAAGTAATGTACCTATCATCTATCTTTTGTAATGTGATAATATATACAATAAATAAATTGAGATTGAAAAAAAAAACTAATAAATCTATAAATATCAGTTATTTTTATGTTTAAAGGGATTTTTTCATTATTATAGATAAACCACGAAATAAATCCTTTTTTAATAGTCACACACACCTAATTGTCACATTAAATATCAACTTACTACAAACGGCAGTCATAAAAAAGATACTACAGAAAAGTCGGTCGTTCTGTCATATTTCCCCTTTTTCCCCGTTTACGGGGCAGTAAAGCAAATTTATTATTTATTGTGTGTCACAACATAGCAGAGTTTAGTTTACCCTTAATATGCCCAAATGTACAAGAACTTGGAAAGTTTTACGAACCCACTTACACTTTTCCGTAGAGGTTTTTTGATACGCAAAGTTAGTTTTTCAGAACTCCAAACTTTTAAGGACGCGGACGTGTTGACTGCTTCTAACATACACGTTTACGTGTCGTTATTATCAATATAATTTGTTGTCATGCATCTATTATTATTTTAGTCTTGGTTTATTTAAATATTATTTTAGTCTTTCTGATGAGATTAATACAAACGAAAACCTGCGTCTTGGCCAATCAGTGGCAACATCAAAATCAAACATTTATTCTGCAAATAGGCTGCAAGGGCACTTATGCAATGTCAATCAATAATTTACAATAGAAAAATATATAATCTTACAACAATATATTATAACTATTTGGAAGTTGCAGTTTAACATAACTAAATGTCACTAAATTAAAACAATATTATATTTCATATTTCATATTATATTTCATATTTTTTATTCAGCTTACTTAAACTAGGTAAACAAATTAGGTAACTAACAACCTGTTGTGTTATAATATAAGTAAAGGTATATATTATATAGGTATATATTAATATATTATAACTATTTGGAAGTTGCAGTTTAACAGAACTAAATGTCACTAAATGAAAACAATATTACAAAAAAATATCCATTACATTAGATTCGTCACATTGGTCTCATTAAATAGCATATTATCTTTATTTATGAAAAGCAAATAATCAAATATTTACAACAAATATAAATATAAAAAAAGGAACGGATGGCTGTATGTAGAGAGTAGAGAGGGGTTAGGGGGCGATGTTGGGTATAGCTACCCCTACGCCAGTCCGCAGAGTATATCTTTGTTGCAAAAGGTGGTGTAGAAGATTTTTGTTTTTTAATATTGTTTACATCGATACAACCGAGCAAATATCAAAAATGGTTACACGAGATATCTTGGGACAACTTTTGGCAGCCACAAATCTGGGACTTTCAAAAAAATGTTTCAAAATTACGAGGATTTGTGGCTGCCAAAAGTTGTCCCAAGATATCTCGTGTAACCATTTTTGATATTTGCTCGGTTGTATCGATGTAAACAATATTAAAAAACAAAAATCTTCTACACCACCACTTGCAACGTACCCCGGGGTGCTTTCAACCTCTACGGACTGGCCTACCCGTCGTTGAGGCCGAAAAAATGCTTTACTGATCTGAATTTGTGCCGGGTCCCGCGAATGCACATGCTTGTGGCTCCGATTATTGATATTATAATTGTTGACCTTAACCAGCCCATTATTATAGATAGGGGTCGGCGGTTCCAACAGTCGGCAATAGCTTCACCAAGATGTTTAATAAAGGTGGACATTTGTGGGGCGAAGACTCCGTCAACTGATGTGACGAGAGGGGTAAATGTTGCATGTTGTTTCTTGCAGGCGCTACACTGTATTTACGTTTTTAGGGTTCCGTAGCCAAATGGCAAAAAACGGAACCCTTATAGATTCGTCATGTCTGTCTGTCTGTCTGTCTGTCTGTCCGTCCGTATGTCACAGCCACTTTTTTCCGAAACTATAAAAGCTATACTGTTGAAACTTGGTTAGTAGATGTATTCTGTAAACCGCATTAAGATTTTCACACAAAAATAGAAAAAAAAACAAAAAATTTTGGGGTTCCCCATACTAAGAACTGAAACTCAAAAAAAATTTTTTATCAAACCCATACGTATTTATGGATATTTATGGATAGGTCTTCAAAAATGATATTGAGGTTTCTAACATCATTTTTTTCTAAACTGAATAGTTTCCAAAGTGGTAAAATGTGTGTCCCCCCCCCCTGTAACTTCTAAAATAATAGAATGATAAATCCAAAAAAAAAATATATGATGTACATTACCATGCAAACTTCCAACGAAAATTGGTTTGAACGAGATCTAGAAAGTAGTTTTATTTAATACGTCATAAATCGTAAAAAGTTATTTATTTAACGGAACCCTTCATGTGCGAGTCCGAATCGCACTTGGCCGCTTTTTTCTCTTCTTCTGCGGATTTTAAAATGGAAGCTACCGGGCGAGAGATGTAAGAGGTCTCATTAAATTGTCTTTATCGAATTAATTAATAACAAGTTTATGATATTATTTAATATCCCAGAGATGTATAAGGTCTCTGTGCATCCGGGTACAATTAATAATAGTGGTTCTAATGATCTTAGAGATGTATACAGTCTGTAAGCGTCAAAACTCAAAAATAGGTACATTAGTGATATTGTCAGAGATGTACCTATAGGGTCAATAACAATAAAACCAGTCAAGAAGAGGATGATATCTCTCGTCATTACAAAATAGTAATAACACTAGTATTTAAGCAGTTACTATACCCATGCAAGCATGAACTGACCGGACTCCACAACTTTACACATCTTTGCATCTCTTAAAACAAATTGTCTTTGCAGCTTGCGTTGCTTTTTTTCGTTTCGAAAATTATTGGTAAAAATATGTAATAAGCGGCCTTTAGACCTGACTAAATGCTTACACTTACAGTTAGTAACTGGTAACTGGAGGAGGGCAAATAAACCATCACGCTATAATAACGTTTTAATACGACCAAGTAATAGCGTCTTATTTCAAACTTACCATAAAAAACTAGCTGTTTTCGAAGCAGCACGTCCAAAAGAAAAATAAATACCAGGTTGGCACTCAAGACATAAACAAGGCCTGTCTCCGTGAGTTCCTCACGTCAACTCGACCTCACATGACAGCCATTTTGAATACGAGACTTTGAATCAGAGGGACGACGGATTTAGGAAGCGTGCGTAGTGTATAATGTACGAGTTGAAATATAATAATCTTGTTCCCTGTGAAATAATGAAATATTTATGTATTGCAAAAACTTTAATAGTAGGCATAAAGTTGATGGACTGCATATATATAAAATTGTGCTTATGTTCTACCATACAGGGTCGCAAAAATATATGTAACTGGGAATGGATCAAAATTTTAGAAGTGCCTGATTTTTTTTGGTGATAGGAATAACCTTTCTTAGCACCAGAAAAAAGTTTTAGACTTTTCAGCTGCGCCAATTATTTAAAAAAAATATAAACAGTTTCCTCACTTACGTTTTGGGTTTAGGACGGCGAATGAGACACTTTCCTTGATCCGTCTCATATTACAAAAAATAATTTAAATATCTGACCCTGGCAATGACAAATATAGCTGCTGCAGCTGTCAATATCATAGCCAGTGTCAGTTTACAACGGATTTTTAAGATATTTTTTTGTAATATTAGACGGATCAAGGAAAGTGTCTCAAACGCCGTCCTAAACCCAAAACGTAATTGAAGAAACTGTTTATATTTTTCAAACAAATTGACGCAGCTGTCAAGTCTGGAACTTTTTAGTGTTCCGTACTAAAATTGTTTCTGGTGCTAAGAAAGGTTATTCCTATCACCAAAAAATAATCAGGCACTTCCAATATTTTCATCCATTCCCCAGTAAGGCATAACTTATTAGCATTACATACTGGTCAAGAAGTGAAAATATTTTATTTCTATTTAGTTACAAGACTTATATTATAAAAGGTAATTCATGACTAAGGATTGCACACTTCGCCTTAAAGATGTTTATATCTGATACGAAATATCGGTTATCAGCCCAAAATGAAGAATGTATTATATCTCGAATAGTTTGAGAAAGATCTACATCATAATTTTAGTTTTCTGGACAGCCGTTCTCAAAGCAAAAGGATGATGTATGGGCTTTGTAAGTTTCTAGTTTCCGACAATTGAACAATTCTGCACAAATCCGTTGTGTTCGCAAACAATTCTTTAAAGCACCGACCAACTGCAGTGAAATACCTAAAATGAAATAAGAAAGTTTTTTATAAGTAATAGTAGTTTTATTTTGACATAAACGATAAGGTCTATAACATGGCCCTAATTAGATCATTTGTGGAACCTACTTAAATGGGGATTGTTTTTCCGCAAGTTGAGCCAGTTGAACAGTAGCTAATATAAATAGTATGTTAAACGTAATTCTGAAAGACCCTTTAATTACAAAGAATTTTCGTATTCAGAACAAATTGTCGCATTGTGTTTTACTTTTGCAATGAGGTTTCAGGTTAGGTACATTCGGGGATAAAAATGTATAAATTTTCCCATTTTTAGTAAAAAATTATACCTATCACCAGGAACGCAACCACTTTTAAAATAAATCTTGTAATATTACGTGGTTGTTCGTATGCTAAATTCCCATTAAAGCTCGAACTTTCAAATTTTCGTATAAATGAGATTTTATACATTATGACGTAACAATTTTACCGTCGCAAAATATATATCATAATCTGCAAGATATGAGAAGTAACACAGTTTTCGTAGAAATCCATTTTAACAAAAGAAAGTACACCAAAAAAAACTAAAGTGACCCTTATATTTCACTTGTAACCATTTTACTGCTCTATTTTTGATCAGAAAAAGATGAAATTTTATAATCTTCTTTATAAAGTAATGAAAAATAACTATAATATCTTACTTACTTTAATTTATCCGCGACACTTAACATGATATCCGCGCTTTCGAACACGCACTTCCATCTCACTCACGCGTATGCTTAGTGAGAGGGAGAGAAGACCATGAACGTGCGGATCCTTAAGTACAAATGAGTGAGCCTTAGGGGGGGGTTGCACTTACTTACGATTACAGACCGATCAACGACAAATATGGCGCCGGCAGCTGTCATTTCATTGAAACTTGTCAAACGTTAAAATGGCTTGTTAAAAACAGTCGATACACTGAAAAAAATGGTTTGTTGGATTTACCAAATTAGCTAATGTTGGCTGAATTACATGGAAACTAAGATAAATATAACAAAACCTCGCTATTGGACTTACAAAACTAAAAAGGTTGAAGTCGCTACCAGACTTCTGGTGTAAATCAACAAAGAGTATTTTACATTTTACAAAACAAATCTCAAAAATTTGGTTTGGTTGATTATATCATAAAAATATAATAAATATAACAAGGCCTCGCGGTTGAACTTACAAAACTAAAAAGGTTGACGTCAAAATATAGTCCCTACCAGAGTTCATGGTGTATATTAACAAAGAATCTTGTACATTTTACCAAACAAATCTCTACAATTCGGTTTGGTAGATTTTATAATAAAAATATGATAAATATAACAATACATCGCGGTTGAACTTACAAAACAAAAAAAGGTTGAGGCCAAAAAATTGTCCCTACCAAAGTTCATGGTGTATATTAATAAAGAATATTGTAAGTTTTACCAAACAAATCTCTACAAGTCGGTTTGGTAGATTTTATAAATAAAATATGATAAATATAACAAGACGTCGCGGTTGAACTTACAAAACTAAAAAAGGTTGAGGTCAAAATATAGTCACTACCAGAGTTCATTGTGTTAATTAACAAAGAATATTGTACATTTTACCAAACAAATCCCTACAAATCGGTTTGGTAGATTTTATAAATAAAATATGATAAATATAACAAGACGTCGCGGTTGCACTTACAAAACTAAAAAAGGTTGAGGTCAAAATATAGTCACTACCAGAGTTCATTG
Source organism: Epinotia brunnichana (assembly GCA_963854355.1). Lineage (NCBI taxonomy): Eukaryota > Metazoa > Arthropoda > Insecta > Lepidoptera > Tortricidae > Epinotia > Epinotia brunnichana. The sequence goes on from OY977949.1 coordinate 22,918,381, forward strand.
TGTTAATTAAAAAGAATATTGTACATTTTACCAAACAAATCCCTACAAATCGGTTTGGTAGATTTTATAAATAAAAATATGATAAATATAACAAGACATCGCGGTTGAACCTACAAAACTAAAAAAGGTAGAGGCCAAAATATAGTCCGCTCCAGAGTTTATGGTGTTAATAAACAAAGAATATTGTACATTTTACCAAACAAATCTCTACAATTCGGTTTGGTAGATTTTATAAAAAAATATGATAAATATAACAAGACATCGCGGTTGAACTTACAAAACTAAAAAAGGTTGAGGCCAAAATATAGTCCCTACCAGAGTTCATGGTGTATATTAATAAAGAATATTGTAAGTTTTACCAAACAAATCTCTACAATTTGGTTTTGTTGATTTTATCATAAAAGTATGTTAACTATAACAAGACCTCGCGGTTAAACTTACAAAACTAAAAAGGTTGACCTCAAAATATAGTCCCTACCAGAGTTCATGCTGTTAATTAACAAAGAATGTTGTACATTTTACCAAACAAATCTCTACAATTTGATTTGGTTTATTTCATAATTAAAATATGATAACTATAACAAGACCTCGCGGTTGAAATTACAAAACTAAAATGGTTAAGGTCAAAATATAGTCCCTACCAGAGTTCATGGTGTGAATTAACAAAGGATATTGTACATTTTTACCAAACAAATGTCAAGAATTTGGTTCAGTTGATTTTATGATAAAAATATGATAAATATAACATGGCCCTGTGGTTAAACTTACAAAACTGAAAAGGTTGAGGTCAAAATATAGTCCCTACCAGAGTTCTTGGTGTAAATTAACGAAAAAAAATGAAAATTTTACCAAACACGTCGCAACAATTTGGTTAGGTACTATCAAAAAACTGGCCAAGTGCAAGTCGGACTCGCGCACGAAGGGTTCCGTACCATTATCTATAAACATATTTATTTTATTCTGTTTTTAGTATTTGTTGTTATAGCGGCAACAAAAATACATCATCTGTGAAAATTTCAACTGGAACTATCACGGTATCAGTGAGATACAGCCTGGTGACAGACAGACAGACGGACAGCGGAGTCTTAGTAATAGGGCACCGTTTTACTCTTTGAGTACGGAACCCTAAAAACGAGTCATTTAGGGATTACGCGGTATTTTCGATTTTTGGTAAAGTGACGTTCGACGCTCGAGATCACCAACTTGTATTATTCATTGCGCCAACTTCATAAACAAGTCTGCAAAAAATCAGAAATACCAACCCCGCCAACTACCCCGTACTTTCAGGCGACATAGTTACTTATTAAGAAAAGTCGGATCATTTTCAATAACCGCGATGAGTACGATGAAGGCAAAGCCCATGGTTGTAGGTATATGTTTCAGTTTAAGTTCTAGTGACATTGTTACAAGGTTTATTATTGCAGTCAAACAAGGTTTTACAAAATAAATATCACGGAACAATATACTTAACACAAATATAATGCGGATTTCAGTAGCGTAGATATCTTTAGATATTCAAAGGCATCTTTTAAAATGCTATTAATTAATAGTGTTAAGAATAAGCAGCATAAATAGTATTAGAAATAGGTAACTCACCTCTTATCATGTTTAAAAATGTTGTAGTATTGTACTTAAGTTACTAAATCTATTTGATTCACTCTAAATATGGGATTTATACAATAATATTGTCATTAGGATAAACTACAGCAATATATTCTCATTTGCGGTAACTTATATAGATTGACATGCTTGGTTATGCTTTCATCTTCAAAAAAAAACAATTACTCAAACTTAATTAAAAAAAAAAATCATCTCTCTTTCACAAATGTTGTTCCGTTCAATTGTTATCAAGTTATCTAGGTAAACCTGTAATTGGCCATACTACTGTGTATTATAGTATAAATTACGTACTTTGTATCGCTGTTGGTTTTCTGAATAAATAATAATAATAACTAATGCACTTGCTAGTTAGAGCAACAAAGAGAGAGATAAACGAACTTAGTTTGTTTTCGTTTCGTGGTAGCTCCTCAGACTACACTACGCTTAATGGAATAAGTAGGTACCTATTAGGTATATTGTGTAAATACGTAAATATGAAGTAAATCGGGTTATCTACCGATTTAAATTATATACATGTATATAAAAGATACTCTTGGTTTTATTAGTATATAGGTATAATAGTTAATGTAGTTAGCACAATTATTAGAATTACGTACGACTTAGTTTTGCTTCAATCATTACTAAAACGACATTACTTAAGTATCATAACCCATAAGGCATAGGTAACTGTATGCAATTGTATGTAACATGTATTTAACCTAAACCTATTTACAAATTAGTAATTAATAAATTATTAACTCTGTACTTATTATGATGTTTATAATCGCACAGACAAACTGTTTCGACAGTTTTGCGAGACCATGTTAGTTATTATGTTTATAAACTCTGCGTATTAAATAAAATTAAATAATAATCTAGGCCGCCTTTCACGTTGTATGTAGGTATCTACCTAGCTAACCTATACCCAAATTAATAATTTTCAGAGCCATTGCACTGATTGCCATACCTATTCCCAGACAAAAAAAATAAAGTTGCGTAGGTACTTACTTAATGATTATCTATGTAGTAATTAGGCTTTAACGACGTTAAAGTTTTCGTAGCTTTTCCTTAATACGAGTAAGTAATATCCTTCCTTATCCTTACTAATAGTATGAATGTGAAAGTGTGTTCATTGGTTGGTCCTTCCTTGGTGTTTGTTTGGACGTCTTCATAAATAAGCAATATACTTACGTTTGTCACGCGGGCCAAGCCGCTGACAAAATTAGTAAGTAGATACTACATGCTGTACCCATGTAGGTACAGTAAGCAGCAGCAGTAGCAACACAAAATAACACGCTCGAAATTATCTAGAAAGTCCGTATCCTCTTGACATTAGAGCCATGTGTAAGTCGTTTTGAGCACTTTGACCCGCGTAGCTACTTTTGCTGCTGGATGTACCTTTAACTTTATCATTGATTAATTGACGCCTTAAAATATACAATTAGTAAATTACCTAAATACCTAATCATTACTTAGTATACAACAAAGTCGCTTACGTTTTTTTCAATAGATAGAGTGATTCAAGAGGAAGGTTTATATTTATAATTCATGCATGTATTATACGTATAAATCCGTGCGAAGCCGGGGCGGGTCGCTAGTTATAAGTATATAATCAAGTAATAAATCGTTTTGTCTTTACTTGTTGGTCGTAGGAATGAGATTCTATTGCTTAGTTATTTTGCAACCTTTCACGCCACACAAAATAGTATTAAGTACTTACCTGGTCTATTTTTTCCAACAACATTAACACGAAACATTTGGCGTTTAGTAGGTACATAGGTAACTATCTACTCGTACCTTTTGAGAAAGCGCTGCAGTCACTACCAGACCGATACCTTGTTAAAATTACCAAAGAGTTTGGTAAATTTAACTAGGTAAACGTCTGGTACATTTTACAAAACAATACCGCTGCATGCATAGTTCCATCCTACTCAATTTATAAACATAAGAGTGAGATGTGACTATTCCCCTCCCCGACTGCCCTGCGGAGGTGCGCCCCTTCCCCCGGCTACAGCATCTTGCGATGCGCGCGCGGCGCGGCAGGCTTTATTGCGTTGAGGTAGTTCATTGTATATAGTCACTTTGTTTTGCTTGCGTTTTAATGAAATTTTCTTGGTGCGCCATTTCATTACGGCTGGTGCGTGGTGGATTTAGTTTGCAAAGTGTAACCAACTATGGATAGTGATCTCGACGATTACTTAAGTGTGGGGGTGACTGAATATTTGAAGGAATGGGGATTATCTCAATCTACCATAACAAGTTTTGAAGGTAAGCATTAAAACGATATTACACTAAAAGTGCTAAATTGGCAACACTGATAACTTACTAATTAATTGTGAATACGAATGATATTGTATGTGAATAACGTACTTATTCCATTGTTAGTTCTTTTTTGCCTGAAACACAGGGTAACCTATAGTTGACACCGTATATGGATTCCCCACCCATACCTCCTTATTATAAATGATTAAATATAATAATTTTGTGTTTATAGTTTAATATGAATCTTAACTCAAGCTTAGATATTGACCTAGAAATATTGGTTACGTATTACCTACCTAATTACTTTGATTAATCTACAAAACGAATTTCAGTAAAATTTACCAAATTGGTTTGGTTGGCCATCGTTGCGTTTGTATTTTGTCTGTATGTAACTAACTGAACATTAAATAATGAGTTTAAAGACTGATGAATTACATATATCTCTTGTTTTCTAGTTTGTCTGATAAATTGACGAATCCAGCAACGTAAAAACTAGTACATCAAACTTATTCATACATTTAAATAATCTCAAATATTTACCAGTGGCGCTAGTCAGTACGTGAACGGGCTCTTTTTTAGATGAAATTTGGGATGTAGATATTTAGCTTGAGTCCCGGCAAAGGACGTAGGATACTTTTATCCCAGAAATCAGTCCGCGAGTCTGACTCTTGACCGCTTTTTAATGTATGGTAACACCCCCTGATAAATAATTTACATACTTGAATTTCTTATTATTCAATATTTGTTTTTGGCTGACCAAAGCCTGCATCTCGGCAAAACGTGATGGATGAAGAACAAGATACCTAGGCATTTCGCACATCAAGTCTAATACTTAAAATAGTTTTTTTTTTTCAGATTGTATTGGATTCTGAAACAAAGTTTAAAGGAACAGAGCTCCTACTATTCAAGAAATGGCCCAACTTCTTAGAGAAAGCGTTTAATCATTTGAAAACGATTAAAGCTACTTCTGTTTACATTAAATTGATCGAAGAAAATCCAAGTGAAGGTTGGTTATCATAATATTTATTTAAAAATCACGAATATCACCCCAAAATCGAAACGTCGAGGAAATGGCAATTCGTGGATTCGTATTTACTGACGGATTAAGCTACGCTTCGTCCGTCAAACTCTACTCATCCACGAATTGCTTTTTTCCTGCCTCTGCAATAATGTACTTTTACGTGATTGGTTATCATTATTCTGATGTTTAATTAGTGTTGAATAGGGTGTTGGCACCAAATAAAATAACCAATATTGTATAAACATAATGTTTGATCTAATTAAGCCAACAAATATGCATCATACATAACTAAATATTTTTTTTTATTTTCCAGATATAGACTTCTGTTATTGCGCGGCAATTGGATATAAAATAGTTCCACCTGTGAGATTACACTACAAAGATACAGATGGCAAAAAAAACCGTATAGCCAAGCATTCAAGAAGCTATGAACAGTTTCATTCTTCATGCAAAGGTATAATTTCATTTTTAACACTATTGTGTGATGACGACTTTCCATACAAACAGCCATAAGGATTTAATATAAACTCCAATTCAAATTTTAATCACCCATTTTACTTCCTTAGGGGATGATTTCCAGGATAAAACTATTCTAATCGGTTCTATCGGAAGACCAGCGCTGGCAGCCATGCCAGCATTATGCTAAGATAGAACCGTTTCGTGACAAACGCTGTGTGTTGTTTGTCTCGAATAAATGTTTCTTTCTTTCTTTCTTTCTATGTCCTTCCTCGGGACTCCAATTATCTCGATACCTACTAAATTTCATCTCCTTCAGCTCAGCGGGTTAAGCGTGAAGAGGTAACAGACAGACAGATATACAGACAGACACACTTTCGCATTTTTAATACTAAATGGTACGCAATTTGAAATAAATTATAGCCTGTCATATTCTGATATATACTCGTAAGGTACATTACTGGAAAGTTTCATAAAAATTCGTCCAGTAGTTTTTGAGATTAAAAGAAACGTACATCCATCCATACATCCAAACTTTCGCATCTATAATATTAGTAGGATTAGTATGGATACGGTTAAAAGTAAACAATATATTTTAATTTCCAGAACGAAAGCGAAGTCCTCACCCAGCTGGAATATCGGATAAAAGCCCAAATGGCTAAGGGACTGCGGTGCCAACCCATCATCATTGCTGTCGGACCGACCATCGATGCCCTAAAGGACTTATGTTGCTTATGACGACATCCTTTATAAAATCGACTAATTCCTGAAAGCGCTGGACGTATGCTTCAAAACTTTTCACTGCCTGGACGCAGAATATGGTTGGCAACATCTCGCTGCCCCAATATTATAAACTTCAAATTTCAAGTTGATAAAATTGCAACATGGAACCTTATAATATTGGGGCAGCGAATTCTGTTGATTGTATGTCTGGAATCTACACAAAGACGTCAGAATACGTAGCGCTATTTTTGCAAACGATACTCCACTGAGAGCCCAGTCTATAAGACTACTCAGCAAATTTTATCATGACTTGTAACTCAGCCTATAAGATTCACACTTCCTACGTATACCGTGAACAGGGTATCTATCTCGTAAACTTAAAGTTAAGATATGTACAGCCAAGGAATTTGATTCACGTACGGTCAGCCGCAGAGAAAGAATGTGGGTCGCAACCTGGCAGCCTTGTGACTTTTATTATAAGAAAGGTTTCGTACCCTACTGAGTCACTGACATAATTTTAAAATAAGTGATCTACAGTTTATTGTATCGATTCGTAAAATAAATTTTATTACATGTACCAAAATTCGGACTATTTTTCTTTAAACCACTGTTTTTATATAACCCTTATAATATGAAGTAAGGTTACTGGTAATTCGACGTTATTCCTTTTAACAGTGTTATCTATTTCAAAAAGGCAATTTGTAAATGTTCACTCTCTAGGAACTGCTGATTTTCGGATAGCCTTCATGACCTTATTAATTGCAAATGAGCTTTACTATATCTCCCTAAAAAGAAATACGTTGGTTACCAATAAGCCTGCATATTTTTGAAGTGTTTGTTTTAAGGTCTTAAAACATAATTATTTTCAGATCCTGTTAGCTTTTTTTCATCTACAATATTTTTAGGGTGTGGCTACGAATAATCTTCAATCTACATGGAAAACTACGTAGTTTGATAATCTAAACTGCATTATAATTTTATTCTCATACCATGTCAGCAATATCGCAAGTTTCTAATTTTCAATGATACCACACCCTATTTATACTCTGGAAATCAAAAATGTGTTTGGTGATATCTACCTAAAAAGATGTGTACATTTTACTAGTGTTAGTTTGATAAATTAACCAAACTAACACCATTAAACTGTACACTACTTATTTGGTACGTTTTACTAAACTAAGACCGGTACAATTAGCAGAACAAGCACTGATAAAATCTTGGTAGATATTACTAGTAAACATTTGGTAAAAACCACAGTACAAATCTGTTAGATATTACCAAATCAATTTTAGGAAAAAATACGAAACACATGATCGATAATACTTAAGTATATTTGATAAAATCTGCGATCCACTTTTAGTAGATAATACAATATTATCTTTGATATAAAGCACGATCCCATCTGATAGATGATACTAGAGTAACTTTGATGAAAACTGCGTTACATATCTGGTAGATATATCAAACACCTTTAGTAGTAACTAAAATATAGATCTGGTAATTATTACCAAACTAAAGCTGACAAAATACACCGAACGTGATTAGTAAATACAACTTAACTTTGTTTGTTAGAGTTCACCAAATAAATTACATTATACTTACAAGTTAAGTTCAGCTCTTTCAATCAAAATGATTTAATACATTGTACCAATAGAAAGTGCTATATCTACCAAATTGTGTTGTAGATTTTACCAAATTACTTTTGCATTTTCTACTGACTATCTTCGGTAATTTGTACCAAAAAATAGTAACAGTAGAACATGCCAAAGGTATTTGGTAAAAAAAGACGAGTATGTTTGGTAAAATGAAAAATATCCGTTTCGTAGATTACACCAAACTATATGTACATTGAAAAAAATTATACTTAACTACTTTGATAAAAAGGTTACTAAAGTACTTTGTTTAAAAATGTACTAAAGTTCTTTGGTGAAAAACGTTACTAAAGTACTTTGGTAAAAAATATACTAAAGTACTTTGATGAGAAATGTTACTAAAGTACTTTGGTAAACAATTTTACTATTTACTACAAAAGATAGGTGTAATCTACCAAATAAATTTGGTACAACACCAACTTATTTAGTTTGGTAAAATCAACCAAAATTCGTGATAGGACCGAAATCAACCGCTATCTTTGGTAACATTTACACGGAATCTGGTAAATCCAACCTAACATTTTTTTCAGTGTAATACTTATGTTACTAGGGCTATGGCGTCCGGTAAACTGTGCGTACTATTATGGCGACAGAACCTTAAAAAAACGTATCCTAAGGGATAAGTCTTCTGAACAGTTTACCAGAAACTATCAGCCGTGAAAGAATAAAAAAGCGGTCAAGTGCGAGTCGGACTCGCACATGAAGGGTTCCGTGAAATAAATTGCGGTTTACGATTTATGACGTATTAAAAAAAAACTACTTATTAGATCTCGTTCAAACCAATTTTAGGTGGAAGTTTACATGGTAATGTACATCATATATTTTTTTTAGTTTTATCATTCTCTTATTTTAGAAGTTACAGGGGGTGGGGGGACACACATTTTACCACTTTGGAAGTGTCTCTCGCGCAAACTATTCAGTTTAGAAAAAAAATATGTTAAAAACCTCAATATCATTTTTTTTAATGTATCTATAAATACCCCACACGTATGGGTTTAATGAAAACAATTTTTTGAGTTTCAGTTCTGAGTATAGGGACCCCTAAAACTTAATGTTTTTTTTCGATTTTTGGGTGAAAATCTTGATGCGGTTTACAGTATACATCTACTTACGAAGTTTCAATTGTATAGCTCTTATAGTTTCGGAAAAAAGTGGCTGTGACATACGGACGGACAGACAGACAGACGGACATGACGAATCTATAAGGGTTCCGTTTTTTGCCATTTGGCTACGGAACCCTAAAACGACTTTAAAAGAAAATTAAAACGACATTATTTAAGTATCATAACACATAAGGTATAAGTTACTGTATGCAATGCAATTAAGAAGATAAGTCTTCTGAACAGTTTACCGGAAACTACTTATCAGCCGTGAAAGAATATAAAACGACTTTAAAAGAAAATTAAAACGACATTATTTAAGTATCATAACACATAAGGCATAAGTTACTGTATATGCAATTGTATGTAACATGTGTTTAACCTAAACCTATTTATAAATTAGTACCTAATCATTTAATTATTAACTCTGTACTATGATGTTTATAATCACACAGACAAACTGTTCCGACAGTTTTGTGAGACCCAGTTAATTTACCCATGTTTATATACTCTTATTTATTAAAAATTAAATAATAATAACGGTTACAGACAGTTTGATGAAACCAACCCTTGCTGACCAAAGGCAAATTGGAAGCTGGGAGTCTATCCGACTTAACCAATAGGTATGATATCCATTTGGTTGACTCAACTTTCTTTGTTATTATTCTGTCCCGTAAGCTGGGATAAAACTGTGTCACATTTTACTAGAAAAAAATCATGTATTGAGCAATATGAACTCTTAAGAGATAACACATGTAATAATAGGTTAATCGAGCAACATCGAGTTTGTTGGACATCGACATAATAATGACTGTTTTGGATCATTTTGAGTGTGTTATTTTGCGTAGGTACCTACTTCTGCAGCTGACTGTCTAGAAATCACAGTTTAAAAAAATTATCCATGAGAGATAACTATGATCACCAGCCATAAGAAAAAGTCAATTGGCCCATTTATCGCACGTGCTCGCTTCCACGCTTTGCGTCTCTATATATCGCTCTTCCTAGCTATAGTAGCTATATATCCCACATGGAGGTGGGGTCAGCTTTCCTCGTCTTACTTCTCCACTTCGCTCTGTCCTTGACATCAGTTTCGGATAACTTGCACTCTCTTATGTCTCTTAGCACTATATCTTTACATCTTGTTGTGGGTCTGCTCTGGATCTTCGACCAGAGACGGAAGGTTGTAGTGCCAAGTTACGTTAGTTAGTTAGTTAGTTGGTTAGTTTGGTGTCCTCCTCTTCACTTACACGCTTTCAGTGCAAACCAAATATGTCAGAAAGAGTGCGTGCAACGAATGTGAATTTTATATCAAACCAATCGTTTCGCTTGATACATGCCTACACAGTTACAACTTCAAATTGCAGGTGCGGTGCAAGCAACACATTTATACCACGATAGAGAAAGTTTAAATGCGTGGCAGAGTTTGGTTAGTTTATACAATACCTAGTAACATATTTCATGAATTTTGCTACATTTTGTATTTACTTTATTCCACCATGCAGTAGGTACCTATTAAGAGTCGGATAGAGGTTAGATTATAACTGTTAGATTACTCACACTTATGTATATAAAAGTAACACACACAAATTACAGGAAGCCGGGTTCGAGCGATAAAGACAAAGGAACCTCTTGACTATCCGCACTGTGTCTTGGAGTGCCGCCTTCTGTATCTGACCCCTTACCAGCCATCTAGCGAAGTCTCTTAAGTCTCAAAATTCTTCGCTATTAGACCGTTTGCCGAAACAAGGATATTTATTACAATTCAATTCAATTCATTTATTCAGGGACCAACATGGATCATTATTGTTAGTAATAAAATAATACTTAGCTTAATATTAGTAACTACAAAAATAATAGAATAGCACACATAGTCAATTTAAAACAATAATAATACAATTTACAATTTAGGCCAGAATGAAATTTACATTAAAGGTAAGTAGCTAAGTACAGTCAATTAAAATAATATGTATATGACAAATTCAAATTAAAAATGTACAGGATGTCAAGTTAAAAAAATAATTACTCATTTAAATCACAAAATGTCAAATGTTATGCGACCTCGTAGTTAACATGTGTGTTTGTGTGCATCATACAGCAGTGGTTTAGATACCCACAGTCCATCCGTTCAGCGATCATTTTCATTACGTGTTACTTGTCACGCGTACTTTATTAACCCTAAATTTGGCAGCGTATCATTAAATCCACACACTTTTAAGTCACCTTTTTGCAATTATTTTCTTGAAAGATTTTTGCGCTCGTAGCAGTCGTAGCTGAAGATTGAACGCACGTTTGCATATTTTTTACTACGTTTAGGATAAAATCTATTTATAAAAAGAGCACAAAGTTTTGAAAACGTATTAAGTAATGATATTCCATTTCAATAGGTATCGAAAATAATAATCCTCTTTTGGTAGGTACGTATGATTCTATTATGGTATCTGTTTTCGCTTTGACATTGTTGTAGCTTTAATATTCGTTCTTTACTGGTATAGGTACCATATTTAAACAAATGTCAAGCCAAAAGTGTGTCTCAATATTGTAAAGCCAGGGGCAAATCAATATTTGAGGACAATAGCGCTATAAAACAGGGTCACAATTACCCATATCCATGTAATTTATTAATTAATAAATAATTCAAAACTAAAGCACTTACAAGCTAGGATAATACCTAACTAATAAAACACATAAAATACACATAACACACAAGTCAAAAATTTAAATTTAATAAAAAGAGAAATGTCGGATGATAGTTATTAAAATTCAATAAATATTTGTAGGTAAATAGTCTTGCAAAGCTGCATAAAATCGTTAAGCGATCAGCGAATATTTCGGCATAATAAGACTCGTCGTATTTATAAATATAATACAAAACGTCATCTAGATCTTTTTAAAAATTGGGAGTACTTTACAAATTAAGTGTCCACAGTCATCGTACAAGAAATAAAGTGACTTTGAAGAAAATCGATTTCAATTTCATTTGCAATTTACTCCAATTGGCCCTTTAATCTTAACCTATCGATCCTTAATTGAGTTTACGATAAACCTAATTTTCGAAAGGAAATTAACCCCTGGCAAATAATTTTTCGTATAAATTAGTTTCCGTACCTTTGCGGCGATTTAGGTCGTCTACGTAATGACCTAGGGCTTGTTAATTAAACCCGCTGTATCATCAATAACGGAGGCTTATACGATATAGAATGGTGCAAAACATTTGAGAACAAAGAAACAAATATACGAATTTCCTTTTATTTCGTTTGCCTATTCTATTCAGTGGTAGGTGCTTTAAATTGACGTGTCTATTGATTGATATTATATAGACTATATATCACTCATTGATTGACGCTTGTACTGAACACTGGTAAACACAATATATTTTAAGAGAGGTAGGGCACAGCGGAATGTCATCTCGCTCGTATGTGGAGCAGGCCAACTGGGGAAGTACCTCCACCTTACAGAAGACCGCAGCCATAATAGCACCACTGCTTTGTAGTGTTGCTATATTATTGCAAGCTATGAAGCATGTGGTGTTGTATTCCTGGTGGTGAGTAAGGTCGCCAGAGCTCCCTAGGGTGCGCTGTGTTGGGAGTGAGGGACCTGCATGTCTCTATCTGCCAACACAGCGAATCCTCAAGTGAATAAAGGATCGGCAACGCGCTTGTGATTCTTCTGGAGTCACAAGTGTCCATAGGCGACGGTACCAGCTTAACATCAGGCAGGCCGTAAGCCTGTTTGCCGCCGTCGTAGTATAAAAAAAATAAAAATGAAATGTTTTTACTTCTGAGTTTACTTAGGGGGGGGTGCACATAGTAAACGGTCCATGATAAAATCTGAATGTAGGCACGGAAAGTTTGACAGGTTTCTATGGAATGACAGCTGCCGGCGCCATATTTATAAATTAGCTAGTATCAATTTTGGTTATTTTATAATGACGAATTAGCTGTCTAAATATTAATAAACATTAAACATGTTCAGTACAATGAACACGAAAAAAATCGTTTTTACTTGTTTCCCTAAAGTGGACATTTCTCATATACGAGTTTGAGTCACACAGCCATCGATATTTAATGTTGATCGGTCTGTAATCGTAAGTTGAACTTGCCCTTATTGTTATTGTTACACCTTACGCTAGATAACAGACTTATTCATGTTACGCACAAGTTTTAATACAGAAAAATGGCGTCATAAGAATTCTGAACTATCGTCTTGTATTTTTAATATTTCAAAGGATTTTATCCTCAAAAAGTCCCCCCGTGTAGCCACGTAAGCGACATAAAATGCTATCATAAGGAATCCCTAACCATGCTATGTGCTCTTAAATATACTTACTTTCTACGAGGGACTCGCCCCTTAGTAGAGGTGAGCGCCGATGTTAAAAATATTACATGGGAGCTTGACGCCATTTGGAGACGAGAGCACCTATGGACTTCAGAAATTCAGCGGAGCATTAAATCGCCTTAACGGATATACTTAGCGGCATAATCACTAGCTGATCTTAAAATGTAAAGACTTATACTAAATCGGTTTAAGGAAGCTCAAAAGCATTAGGGTCCGCAAAAATGTACGGCCATCTTTGTAATTTCTTGAGGGTTCTAGTTTTTAATAGCATTTGAATTGGACCGGATTTCATTAGGAAAATGAAAGTGCGTGATTTATAAAATGTAACGACTTTTAAGAGGAAATAAATTTTACGCGACATATTATTTATAAGTAACATTCAATAACGTGAATAAACTTATAGAACTGCTGCTGATTCAATATTTAAAATCAATTTGTATAAAAAGAGCGTCAAAGAAAATGCTTTAATATCTTTGATAAACGAACGTACCTAATATTCAACTCTATATTTTTAATCCCATGTAGTGCCAACATTCATAGCCATAACCTCAAAAACGAATAAAAGAAGAATTTAAAACAATTCGCAAGCGTGACATAAAAAACTAACGACTTACTTGGCACTAGAAGGCATATCCTTCATGGCGTCGTTAAAGTAAACTTATAAAAAGATAATAATAGTTTCAAGGAAAACATGGACTAAATATGAGTCGATCTTATTGTTTTCTGGCTGTTGCGCAGATTCATTACCTTTGAACCGACTGTAGGTTGTATTTATGTCTTATTCTGGCGGTAAGTAGCCAATGGAAATAAACAGATTTGCAATTATGCTCAAAGGGAATAAATAATATGAGACGGGACTTCGAACAAGGTTTTGGATGACAGTGACATTGTCATTTGAATTTGACATGACCACTCATTCATAATTTAAAAAAAAATAAAGAAATGGAAATTGACATTGTCTTGTTTTCTTAAAATATCTTCATAACTTATTTATTTAAATTTTAAGAAAAAAAACAATAGACATATTTAGATAGCCCTATAGTTAAACATTGTAAAAATTACCCATATGATTTTTTAGTCTGAGTATTGTGCGTGCAAAAAAATAATCACTTTAAACGGAACCAAAATCACAATCAATGCATTTAGCTATTATGGCAAGCTATAGTCCCCCGCGGCTATGAAGTCAATCCTGAGACATGCCTCTAGGGTTGAATATGTATTTTTTTCCTATGGTTGACATGGTCATTATTTCTTGAGAATTCATAGCCGCGGGGGACTGTAGGTATCATTTTCGTATAAACCAAGGATGCCTATTTTATTCCTGATATTTAATATGCATGTTTTTAACGAAAAAAGGTAAAAACAGAAAAAATATGAAAATTAAATATTCTTCTTTTTAAATATCCTTCTTTTTTAACCCACTTGTTACTGAACACACTAAACACCTTTGATTTTGATAAATTTCTATGTAAGTACAGTAAAAAATATACATTACATGGGAAAAATATTTAAAAAAATCATGCTGTCATGGAAAACCAGGAAAATGGTGTTCTTTTAAAAGGACGATAGTAACATATACTACCTTGAATGTACGATACTTATACATTCACTTAAATTGAAATAAAATAATTAATGAGGTGCACTTATACCATTTATTCAGCAATATGATATTGTTCAAAACAATTCTTGGGATGTAAGGTTACGTTACATTTTGTACATATGAAATTAGCTTTTTTGTGGCACTTGATACATCTGCTTTGAGTATCTTTGTATTTTATCATATGATTTTTCCCATCCAAACGAACACAATCTCGATACTTTTGAGAGGTACGTGTATTCCGTTCCACATTTTTTTATAGCTCTCAAGAAGAGATGTCGCAACATATCGGCGAAAATGAAGAAGTTCATAGTCGCCCCCATTATTTTTATACAATTGCCAGGCATTTTGCACACCCATGTCTAGTGCGTGACAAATTAAAGAGAAGTACCATTTCTTTCCCTGTACAGATGTTCTATATAGACTAATATTTTGATCTGATCGATCCACTCCTCCCATATTCTCGTTATATTTTTTAATTACAGCTGGCTGATCTACAAGTATGTATTTTTTCTGTTGTTGTGAAAATCTCTTTACTTTTGCAACAGGTTCAATCGTGGCTGCGTTTGATGCAACAGTGACAATGCTGTTATCATGCCACTTGCATACTACGATCTGTTCAGCACTTGTAGACTGATATTTGAATGTTCCTCTAGGTGTCTTCTGCAATACCTTGTTGGCAGGCAATGGGCATTTTGAGATACGATTTTCTCGTACAGTTCCAGTTGCTGGAACCCCTCGCAGTCTCAACTCATCAATGAGATAGATAGACGTAAAGAATCCTCATCGGTGACGTCAGCGTTACAGTTTTCGGGAGGCAAAATAACGATAGAATCTGGTATTTCCTGGTCATCCTCTTCAAGCACATCAATTATTTCATTTAATGACAAAGGCCGCGACCAAGTCTTATTTCGCCTCCTAGAATGGAAAATTACTATAGTAGTACATTTCCCTATTGGCCTTTTAAAAGGACGCCAACAATAATCAATACAAAATATGATTTGTAAATATATTCTAAGAATAATATCACTTGTACTCAAAAGCTAAGGTACATCTTAGAAATGTACTTATTTTTAAAAATAAAGTGTTTATATATTTTTCAAATACTACGTACCTTGAAGTTTCCATGAATAATTTGTCCAAATATAACAATATTTAAAAATAGAACACTGTTTTGAGCACGTAAAGTTAATTAGATGTCCACTTCCAACACTTGAAAGGTTTCGAATGCGTATCAACAAACATGTTACAAGTACCCTCATTGTTCGTGAGAATTTTAAATGTATGGTGTCCTTTTAAACGACCGATAGTAACAAGTGGGTTAATTAATTTATAAGACAAAAACATAATAAATATTAGGAAAGCCCTATAGTTTCACGATGTAAATAGTACCAGTATAATTTATTGATTTGAGTGATGTGCATGTAAAAATAATTACTTGCAACCGAACCAAGATCACAATAAAAGCAAAGCCTTGCGTTCGACCACAATCTCAGGTGACGCGAAGCTAAGATGTGGTCTAAATTGAAGCATGCTTGCTCACGAAATACCAAAATGAACTTTCCTTTTTAGGGTTCCGTAGCCAAATGGCAAAAAACGGAACCCTTATAGATTCGTCATATCCGTCCGTCTGTCTGTCTGTCTGTCCGTCCGTATGTCACAGCCACTTTTTTCCGAAACTAAGAGCTATACTGTTAAAACTTGGTAAGTAGATGTATTCTGTGAACCGCATTAAGATTTTTACACAAAAATCGAAAAAAACAATATGTTTTAGGGGTCCCCATACTCAGAACTGAAACTCAAAAAAAATTTTTTCATCAAACCCATACGTGTGGGAAATCTATGGATAGGTCTTTAAAAATGATATAAAGGTTTCTAACATCATTTTTTTCTAAACTGAATAGTTTGCGCGAGAGACACTTCCAAAGTGGTAAAATGTGTGTGTCCCCCCCCCTGTAACTTCTAAAATAAGAGAATGATAAAACTGAAAAAAA
This sequence comes from Epinotia brunnichana, assembly GCA_963854355.1. Lineage (NCBI taxonomy): Eukaryota > Metazoa > Arthropoda > Insecta > Lepidoptera > Tortricidae > Epinotia > Epinotia brunnichana. The sequence goes on from OY977949.1 coordinate 22,935,120, forward strand.
TATATGATGTACATTACCATGCAAACTACCAACGAAAATTGGTTTGAACGAGATCTATGAAGTAGTTTTTTTTTAATACGTCATATATCGTAAAAAGCAATTTATGTAACGGAACCCTTCATGTGCGAGTCCGACTCGCACTTGGGCGCTTTTTATATGCTTTATATTAACTTGACATGTTTGTTTGTATGTAAGTATATAAGTACCTATGTAAGAAATTTTTCAGTCACTGGCCGTTATACGATTGAGCTGAAATTTTGGGTATTAGTATAGTTTGGCTGATAATTCAATATTATGGTACCATCGAGCTGATGTGATGATGGAGATAAGGTGGTCATGGGAATTCAGTATTTGACCGACGAAACCCCTTTGAGTTTGGGCTCGTTAGAATCATCTTAATTAGTAGTTGGTGACGGTATACAGAAAAGTACAGTCGGCAATAAAAGATTGTACCAAAAACTGAATTTTTGACAGAAACTTATTTTCTTTTATCTCAAGTTTTTAATACAAAATGGTGTAAATACTATTCCATTAATAAATTTTTCATCTTTCGTTTATTCGAAATCGACACCAACTGTAATGCAATAGCCTAAACACAAGCTGTTATAAAATTAACACATTATTTATAACGGACCCCCTCCCCCACCCCACCCCTCAACTTCCTGCATCCATATAATCAAGATGGATGGCAAAAGCCGTATATTGCACTTTTATGTCGTGTACAGAATAAATGTAGTTTGTTCACACTGAGATCGATCATCAGATTTATAACGCATTTGCACAATAAATGGTAAAAACTGATTGATGGAGTGTTGTAAAGGTAATTTTTTCAAACAAGCCCTGTTGTACAGTCACCGGCATCAATATATTTATGATGAATCAAAAGCCGCAAAAATATCTGACACGCTCTTACAGCTGACTGTACCACAGTGCTTGTTTGAAAAAATTACCTTTACAACACTCCATCAATCAGTTTTTACCATTTATTGTGCAAATGCGTTATAATTCTGATGCCGGTGACTGTACTTATACTTTTTGAATAGTCATTTAACTCATAAACTACTCGTCAAGTTTTAACATTACATTGTCAACTAACTTAAAATCAGTGCTCAAATTTCCAACAACCTGATTGGACTCCGGCTGGGTAACTAAGTAACTTTTCAAATCCTATCCTAACTCTCAGGATAGATCAGCAGTGATTTTATGTCCTAACGCACGCTCGGAAAGCTATGCGATTACCCTGCTACTCTGCCTAACTGCCTACCATTTCCTAACAAATTACACTTTTCAGCGTTGCCAAAACGCACTTGCCATACAGAGAAAGTCCATATTTTTCCTACTCGCCAAAACCGTAGCCGCTCTAAAACCAAAACACTTAAGAAGCCTAATATATTTGAGAGAAAAGCTCAATATATTACCCAGCAAATATTAAAGTTGGTGGCCGCAGAGTATTGTCAAACGCGCTTGCTTTGGAACTGAGCCAAAACGTCCAAATTAAAACACCCGTATATCACTGAAAAACTTCTGACTGTAAGGTGGGCGGTAAGTTTTGATATTAAGTAAGTATAGGCCTTTTATTTTGTACTAGCCCCGCTTGCGTATATAAAGCCAAGCCGAGCTACGGGATAAACTCTATGTTAATCCCTATGATCCATTCTAAATGATGGTGAAAAAATTTAAAACCAGATGAGTCGTTTTGGAGATTACAATACATGTAACCTAACGAAGCTGTTATCGGGAATATCTTTAAGCAATTACCTCTATGCTTAGAATAATAACGCCTAGAAACGCAGTTCACGCGTAACGGTGAGGCCACCAAAACTCAGCCACAAATGGCGTAGTACGCCGATCGGTGGAACACTATTGGTGCGTTTGTGTGCGTATTGGCGCGTGTGAATACGAGTTGATCACAACTACATGAATCCATTTTATGCCTCACGCTTGGCGCGTCAGCCGTATGAAACTATAATTCTAGGCGTTATTATTCTAAGCCTCTATGTTATCTGTTCTCTATTCCAGATAACATTAGAAAACTCGTGCATTAATCGTCATGTGTTATTTTTACCCACGACGGAACGGTGAAGGTATATGCGTTTAGGGTGAGAGGCTGTTTGTTTGTTTGTATACATATAAGTGATTTGAAGGAAAATTATTTTGAATTGTTTTCCTTGGTGTTGGTTGTGTTCCTATGTTTGGAAAGCACTCATTGTTCGAAATAAGCAAAACTGGTATAATTATTCCCTTTATTGTCCTTTATAAACGACGAAACGTAGACGAATTTGTCCGTTTAAAAACTAATGTTAATAAGAACGAGGTAAAGCTATGAGCGCGAATCCAGGAGTCACGATACATAAAATACTTGTTCTTTTAGATGCGTGTCATGACGAATAGGTACCTACTGCAAGGCTTGCATCGTGCCTGAACGCTTAAACTGTATTGCATATAAAGTCCATAAAATGACTGTTTCATATTAGTTTTAAGCTTTCACGATTAGTCTTCTAATTATACGCTATTTAGTCCCGTTTAGTAGAAATAATGTATAGAAAGCGAGAACAAAACCTTTCCCGTAAGCAATATTGTATGGTTCAAAGTCAAACTAAACAAACACTATTTAGGTATATAATGACATCAAAAGGAAAGTATGACACACGCGTCTGGTTCCACGTAAGTATTTGTTTTTGTTGGATGTGCGGTCGTGACTATCGTCTCCTTTGAAGGATATAGGACAATATTGATGGTACTCGCAACGTATGACTTTACGGCCTTCTTATTTCCTGGCTCATTCGCAAAGGCCATATAAAAATAAGTATGTTGGATAACCTATTTATATAGAATTAGGTCTAGTAGGTAGCTGCCAATTTGGTTACTGTAGTAATATGAATGAATGAATGAATGGTTTATTCACACAAACTATATTAATATTATAAATGCGAAAGTGTGTCTGTCTGTCTGTCTGTCTGTCTGTCTGTCTGTTACCTCTTCACGCCTAAACCGCTGAACCGATTTAGATGAAATTTGGTATAGAGATAGTTTGAGTCCCGGCAAAGGACATAGGGTAGTTTTTATTCCGGAAATCAACCCCTAAGGGGATGAAATTGGGGGTGAAAATTTGTATGGAGCTACTAAAACCGCTCCACCGATTTGGATGAAATTTGGTATATAAATACTTTAAGTCCCGTGGAACGACATTGAATAGGTTTAATCCCGTAAATCATCCCCTAAAGGGGTGAAATGAGGGGGTGAAAATTTGGAGGTAACCAATTTTAATGAAATTTGGTTTGGAGATAGTTTAAATCCTAGAAAAGGACATAGGATAGTTTTTATCTCGGAAATCATCCCCTAAGGGGGTGAAATAAGGGGTGAAAATTC